>OY743105.1:22440000-23835000 GCA_963555685.1 Acrobasis consociella | reverse complement strand
TATTTGAACTTACAAATCTGTCAAGAATAGCAAAACTTCATAGACACACAAATGTCAAAAACTGTTTACCAGTGTGAAAATATGTATAGTCCAAAATCTCTGCTAAAACGGCTAAATGGAATAAAAATCGGACAGGAAGGTTTCCTCTACCTAGGTGATGTATTGTTAACAATCCTACCACTGTGAGCGAGCGCAAGAGGCTTTTTACATAGAAGCCACCAAGGGAGTTATATATTTGTTATAGCTCTAGTACTATACCATCAACAGTGATCGTCCTGTCCGTCCCGTCTGCGCATCGTGATTACTGATTATGCAGGGAAGAGGCAATTCGTCCAGCAGTGGAACTTTATAAAAAATAAACAAATAGACAAAAATGTGAGAATAATAAACGATACTATATGCATAAGCAATATTTATTTTTCTTATAATAAAACATTTCAAGATGAAAATATCTTGGCATAATCAATAATTTCCAGTATTCAAGTAGTTGTCCTTGAGCTTTAGTCAATAATTTTAATCCAATCTGTTTTTTCGAAACCCCTTTGAATCCTCTAACACTTAACACTTGTATTGTATATTATGGCACAAAGAGTTCCATTCATAACATCCAAAATAGTATGTTTTGTGAAAATAATGTATATTTAATCCATAATATGACTCCTGTAAAAATCAACATTATTAAAAATTTACAATATGTCATTTCAGAACACTATACATGAGCTGACATTTTAAACTTGACATGCTCCAGAATGATTAGAAAAACATATTGGTTTTGAAAAGAGTATATTCTACAGATTCATACTCTCTTATACATAGAATGAAATCTTCTAGTTTCCTCGCTGGATAGCAAAAGATAGCAAAAATAATCATTTCTCTTATCACCAGGGGCGGCTTTCAATCGCGGAGCAATGTCGTTAAAAAGTCTAAGTCTAAGCTGAGGTCTAAGTCTTCTCACGCCAGGGTCCTATGGTCGAGAGAGACGAGCCGCTTTGCAGAGTAGTAACCTACTCGATTCATCTGTTAACAAGTCTGTCGAGCGCGCTTGTTTTCTTGCTAACGCCTAGAATGAGAGTCTTGTTTGTAGTAACATCCATTACTATCTTTTAATTTACTTTTATGGAGCCGAGAACACAGTTATAAAACAACATAATCCCATTGCGTTGAACTGTCAGACTCGTTTGATTAGTCTGTCTTGACAAGCACTGGTAGACAACATTAAACATTTTTTTTTTGCTCTTTGGATAGGTTGCCAGGTCAGGTTTTGACTGTACCCGAGGTTTGCTTTTATTTTACTCTAGATAGAATATTTTTAATCGACTTAAAAAAAAGGAGGATGTTATTAATTCGACTGTGCCTGTTTTTTTTTGTATGTATGATTCTTTCATTACCCACGTAGGTATGTAGGTATATTTATTGGAACGCTGTCTAGCTGGAGGCCAGTCTTACTGGATTTTAACTTGTATCTAGTTTCGACGACCTCTGCTGTCTTGGGTTCGTCATACTAGGTTGTCACAGCAGAGGTCCCGGGTTCGATCCCCGGTCAGGTCAAGATGGAAAATGACCTTTTTCATATTGACGTGGGTCTTGGATTTTTATCTATATATTTATTTGTTATAAAATATAGTATCTACACAAGTCGTGAACTTACTTCGGGGCTAGCTCAATCTGTGGGATTTGTCTGTACACATTTATTTATTTTGAAAAATCTAGTAATGTGAGGGTGACCGCCCGTGCTTTCACAAGTTAAGGAACCAGCCGAGGTCGAAACCTGGATTGGTGAGTGAGCGTCGCTTGGTAGACGTTGGCGCATATTGGTTCGTTGCGACCAATATGTGAGCGATGTGCTCACATATTGGTCGCCACGAACGATGCGGGCGCTGTGACGGCGGCGCTCGGTAGACTATTTACCGTGGCTACAGCTCGACAGGCCTTACTCATTGAAATGAGTCCAGGGTCCACACATTTTCCCGGGTCAAAAAGTGCCTTTGCTAGTTAGGCATAAATCTTGATAATAAGTTCGGTACCTGTATTCTTTTTTAGGGTTCCGTACCCAAAGGGTAAAAACGGGATCCTATTACTAAGACTTCGTTTCTGTCCGTCTGTCCGTGTGTCTGCCTGTCACCAGGCTGTATCTCAAGAACCGCCATAGCTAGATAGTTGAAATTTTCACAAATTATGTATTTCTGTTGCCACTATAACTATAAATACTTAAAAAAAAATATCTAAGGGGGCTCCCATACAACAAACGCGATTTTTTATAGACAATGGTACGGAACCCTTAGTGCGCGAATCCGATTCGTACTTAGCCGGTTAGAGCTAGTACATACTGGGCGCTCGGCGTCGCGTTGGTCGCGTACACACACCGCTCTTAGGATGGCGTTCTACGCGCGATAGTAAGGTGCGAAAAAAAGCAAAAAAAAAATGGAAACGAAACGAATTGCGAAACCAAAGCGCGCGATCAACAAAATGGCCGCTCATATATCTCCAAGCGCGCAGATGACGCCCGAGCAACGCTCGTTCGAACGAAAAAATTTAAACGCGCGCTTGACACGCGCTTGACCAGCAGCGCGCGCTTGCATGTGTACATTTCTATGGAATTAGGGGTTCTCAAAAAGCGCGTTAGCAAAGCGCGCGTTTTAAAACGCGCAATGTGTACCCGCTCTTATTATATATATAAAAAATATATAGAATCGTTGAGTTGATCCCATAACACAAGTCGCGAACTTACTTTGGGGTTAGCTCAAACTGTGTGATTTGTCCGTATAAATTTGTTTATCAAAACCAATTGTATTTATTTTATAAATCATAAGACCTAAACCGGCAATTTTCCGAAGACGAAAGCGTGAATATTCGTAGCATGGTATAAGCAAACGCACACGCACACGCACACGCATACGCGCACGCACGCGCTCTAGCTCGTGCACATGCCTGTATTAGTGACTGTCCCGGTGAGATTAAATTTGAATCGGTAAAGTTCCTGGCCCCAAACTTGCTCACTCGGCTTCGATCGAACTTTGTAAATTACCAGAATACCAATCTAATGACATCTTACTTTCTATCGGGTTTGTTTCGAAGCGGGGCGAGGTCGGCTTTGTATGGGTTTTGGTTCGTACTTTCTTTCGAGTTGCTATCGTGTGCACAATAGGGATATTGACTAAAAATATTTTTTGGCTCAGAGTAGGTAGATTATTATTTTTTCTATTACTAACAAATAATGACAAAGATAAGCCGCATTTAAATTTTACATGACCTCACGATCACCTACGATTTTTAACTAAAGGTGTCTTAAATCATCCCCACTTCGACACTTGGAAGCGTATCTGTATCTTTGTAAATTTATATTACTTTGCTAACCGAAAAAATATGGGTCCTTTATTTTTGGATAATCTAGTTGACGGACCAAATAATATAATATCTTTTTATCCAGTCCACATCCCTTTTCAGAAATACAAATTCCTTTATGAGCTTATAAATAATTTATAACTTGAACTTTGTAATTATTTTCTACGGATTATGAATTTTGTTAATGAATATTCAGTAATCATTCTAGCCGCATCGCCTATGAACATAATTTAGATCTCACCATTACGCTAAGCCTGTCCTTTCGGTCTTACAGCCCTGGGCTCTGTGTATACCGTAAGGAATGAAAATGTGATAATGTATCTATTACGTGATATGCAAGCCGTTGGTCTTGGAAATCACCACGGTATGGCTGTCGTCAAGCGATGTCAGGTAACTATAGACCAGTACCAGTGTTGGCCAGTTACACAAACGAAAAACAAATATGTTAAAACCGAGATCTTATCAGTACTGCAGGTGAAGACAATACACACGTAGGGATTCCTGTCACCTTACCAGTTTTCCGCCAGCCCAACCAAAGAAGGCAAGACGGAGGTTAGGTTAATTCTAAAGTTCATTTTACGCGTACAAAGTCCTGGACTACAGATAGTTTACTATAAAAGCAGTGCATTTAGGCCTTTTAGCTCCACTGCTTAACTTTATTACATTAGATTATTTGTTTGTCAGGATTGTAGCAAGTGGAGGTCCATAGTCTCTGCCTACCCCTGTGGGAAACAGGCGTGATGTTATGTATGTATGTATTACATCATTTGTATCTTCTCGCCACAAACGTGTGTGTAAGTGGCCAACACTGGTTGCTTAACGACTGCCATACAAAGATGGCAGGCGGGGCCAACGGCTTTACGCCTTCCAAAGCCCGGAGTAGCTCGAGAAAATTTTATGCCACTTGTGGTCACCCACCCAAATGCGGACCACGCCTGGTGTTGCTTAACTTGCTAGATTCCTATTCTAGCATGTCTTCTTTAAGATGGTGACCCCTTGCTGTACTCCTCTGTCGATAGATATGGGATTGATGTTGTCCTACCCCTAGAAAGTACTTTGTTAGACTTCGACATATATTTTTACATCTTCAAATTTCTTTTTTACTTTTGTGTACATTAAGGAGTCAAATAAATTTTATTTCATTTCATTTTTATTTCATTTCATTTCATTTCATTTCATTTCATTTCATTTCAATTTGGAATTTGGTAAATGTTTAAAACATTCCTACAACTTAAATTTATGAAAAAAGGTAAAATAAAAATATTTGTCCCAGTCCGCTCATAACACGAAAGAAAACACGCGTTCGAGGTTCTATCGTAGTTTTGACAGCAGTTTCGATACAAAATCAGCGCTCAAACAATCCAAAGTACGATCATTGTAATTGCCGGAATACCAATGAGGCGTTTTCTTTAAAAAAAAAATTAGTTCCTTCACGTGACATAGATGCCGCCAGCAATCACATAAATATATCTGTCAATGTCTAATTCATATAAAATGTTCATGGTGAGAGTTTGTCTTTGGCATCAAAGGGAATATAATCACTACGTTTTGGAATATTTAATATATTTATTTTATTAAATTCAGTTAAAAATATATTATTGTTTGTACATACATACATACATACTATCACGTCTTTATCCCTAATGGGGCAGACAGAGCATTTTGGGTCTTGCGGCTCTATGCAGAGCCCAGGGCCGCAAGACCCAAAATTTGTTATTGTTTGTAAATATGTATTTTTTTACTTAAATAATAGCAAAATACAAGATTGGTTAATTAATCACAAATTTACTACAAGTATTGAACCAAACGGCCTCTTTCATTTTTGACGGAACGATTTCAAACTCATAAGCGCCATCTATTGACAATGTATTTAACCTCATTTTTTTTTTCACTGGAAAACGCCTCATTGCCTTCTGACAGCGTCAAAAACACGAAAGATGTCGAATCGCAGAATACCGATTCGGGGTTGACAGTTCAAATCGTAAGCAAACCCGCGGAAAACTGCTAACATGTTGTCATATATGACAGTAAGTCAAGTCGATTCAAGTTAATTCAACCAGAATCAAGTCATTTTGTGTGACCAAAAAACGTCTCAGAATACCAATTCGAAACTGACAAGATGCTTTTGTGTCAAAGTTTATAAAACTAATAGCTCAGAATCGCACTGATGTAATTATTAATAACGACGGCTTGAGTTCTATTATTAATATAAGCTGAAAACCATCTCAACAAGTCGCCGTGAATTCCAGCCGCAGAGAGTTTACTCAATAGCAATGGATGATCGATACGATCAAAGCATTTGACATGATCTGTATAGATAACATCTACTTGGCGTCCGTCATCCATATTATAAGTAATAAAGTCATTAAATAGAATTAGATTTAAAGCAGTCGAGCGCCCTGTAAGGAATCCGTGTTGCGCAGGATTAAATGAATTTTTGTATGCGGAATAAATTTGCTCACATACAATTTTCTCCAGAATTTTAACAATAATACAGAGCTTGGATATAGGCCTATAATTAGATATATCTGCCCTCGAACCCTTTTTATGGACAGGTGTGACAAACGCCGAACTCCAAATTTTTGGTAGACTTCCCTCTTTTAAAGACTTTGTAAATAAACAGTACAGGGGAAAAGCTAACGTATCTGCGCATCTCACCAAAAAAATAGGAGAAATGTTATCTGGCCCGGCCGATTTACACAAGTCCAATTTTTGAAGTTTAAGTTTTATATCATCTACAGAAAACTCAACAGATGAAATCCCACTATTCATAAAAGGGTTTGTCTGTTCGATAGAACTACTGTTAGTACTACTACTTGAGGGGTTCTGTAAAAAGTTGGAACGAAAATGGTCTGAAAAAGCTTCGGCTATTTCATCCCCTGAATATTTTGAGCTATCGAGATACTTACATTGTACTAGGTAAACCGTTTGAATTACTTTTATTTTTTACATAAGACCAAAAGTATTTAGGATTACTTACAAAAAATTGAATCGTCGATATTTTTAATATAATTATTGTAGCATTTATTTTCTAAAATTTTTGCTCTGGCACGTAAGATAATAAAAGAATCCCGATCATGAGAATTACCATAATTTTTGTGTCTACGGAAATGTTTATTTTTTTCTTTTAATACTTAAATCAAAGCTTTTGAATACCAGGGCGGATAGTGTTGATAAGAAATAGTTTTACTAGGTATGTACTTGTCACGTAACTTATATAATATATTATAGAAAAAATCCGCAGAATCCTGCATATTCCTTAAACTAAATTCACTCTCCCAATCCACTAAATTTAATTCCTTATTAATAGACTCATAATATCCTCGTTGAAAATAGTATCTAATACGAGGGGCTGGCCTTAAAGTATCACTAACAACAAAGTTTGGGGTGATAGTAACGGGTTTATGATGTTGATCAATTGGCACTAAAGGATCCAAACACTCACTTACCGATACGTTGTCATTACATAAGACAAGATCCAGCAACCTACCCGCTCCATTTACGACACCGTTATACTGTTTAAGGTCACAGAAATTTAAACAGTCAATTAATGCAAGGCCATTGTCTTCACTAGTTTCCGATGGCACAAAGTATACAGAACCCTGTTCGGGGGACCATTTAATGTAACTCATATTAAAGTCACCTGAAATTAAAAACGTATCCTGTGGAAAAGAAACTATTAAATCACCAAGTTTATCGAGGAAGTTTGAAAGTTGCTCTGAAAAAGAATTCCCCATTTTTTGCTGAATCAAATACAGAACGCAAACATTAAGCCTTGTTGGTTTCTCAGAATCTCTATCGGTTAAATTAATTGAAATCCATAAATCTTCAGCGGAGGAACACCAAGACGGTTGCTCGACTACATTTAGGTATTTTTGCGTTGCGACAAGCGTCCCACCGCCAAACTTCTGCTGTGTCCGCGCATAGTCCCGGTCGCGGCACCAAAACACGTACATCTACAAGCTCCGAGTCGCGGATGCTGTCAAGTAACTAAGACTCCGTTATAACAATTATATCATACGAACTGCTTGCTATACTCCGGTATAATGTAGACGTCTTAGTTCTAAGGCCCCCAACATTTTGATAATAAATACTTATTTTTTGGTATTTTCATCAACCATTGAGATGATTTATGTAACTAGTAGCAGAATAAATAAATACGATAGCTGCATAATTTGTATAGAAAAAAAGTTTAACTACGTCAGTAAACGATCGAGCGAAAATATAACGTAATATGCAGTGATTAAGGGCGTGAGCGGGCGAGCAGATGACATGCCAGTATTGCGAGTGAATCAGATGCATAGCGACTAATGGTTCACGGACACATGGCGGGCAGCTAAGCGGCATCGATACATTATTACTTATAGAAGTTATAGAAAAGATAGTTGAGGCACGGAGCAACGAAATGCAATGGAGATTGAACTTGCCAAGAACAGAAAATACTAATACAAGTGAATTAATTAAAAGAATAGGTGATGTGTCATTCTTGCGTGAATTTTTGCAAATTTAACCCAAACATATTGGTAACGCTTGTCCTTTGCCAGCTCCTTCGCTCTGGTTAGCAGCTTCTTGTTCTCGGGCGATAGATGATCGTTGACATAAATATTATTAACTATCACCACTTTTCAGTCCGATGTCAGAAGACTTAACAATTTTCTTCCTGCGTGCAGCTGCAACAAACTCCTCCTTTACATACCGGTTTATAAAGCTAAGTAAAATATGCTTGTCCTTAGAGTTATGCACCGGGATGCGCGAAATATTTTTTTTTTTGAGATTTTTGGACGGGAAAATTAATAACGGAACATAGGGAGTCATGCGTGTCCATTGATCCTTATTTATATATTCTTGCCAGAGGGTGGATAGACTGGCCTGAGTTGCGCTGACGTCCTGTTTTTATAGGATATTAAATAATAAACCTTGTATGTATCAATGAAAATTTTGTTTTATTTAGAAGATGAATTCATTTAGGTTAGGTACCTACTTACTATTCCTCCGCAAACTAACTTTATTATACTAAATTAGCTAACTTTAGCTTAATCCCAGAAATATCGAAAATACCGGATTATCGGTATTGATCTGGAGCCAATACCGAAAGTTTTGCTTAAATGATTCGGTATTGCGACCCCTAATCCTTATAAAGAGGCTTTCGGCATCAAAACCTATGAAAAATCACCGTAACATTTCAACCAAAGCATAGTTCCCGCAGCTGGACACTGACGTAAGTAGCCTGCGCGTGCGTCACAAAGAAGTCCTGGACCGGCAGCCGCCGCGGCGTGTCCGTAACACACAGCTCTACGTACCGCCACGGCACGTCGCCCGCCACCACCTGGAATGTGCACGACCTACGTGGTTCAGAACAGGTAGAATACCCCGCGCAACGGAACAGCAGAAAAACGGGTGTCTATTAGAATAAAGATTTTTTTGACATCGAATTTCATTTCCCAGAAAACTATTCCACGATTTTTAATACATTTTTTTCTTAATAAAACGAATAGTTTATCATCGCAGTTTCATATTATAATTACAAAATTTAAAAAAAAATATATTTTTAAATGGTTTTCTTTTATAGAAAAACGGTATATCGAACTAACATTTCATATAAAATATTAAGTTATCGATAAAACTGTTCATAAAAACATGTTTCAATATGTAACGGTACACATAATAACTCGCTTCGCTCGCTCGGCTCGTGCATGTGTTGGTCGCAGTTCTAACATAACCTAACCTATAGGATTGCCCTAACCTAGGAAAATGGATAGAAGTGTCTTATCACTCGTTTTAAATGTTTCAACTATTTTGCAAACTGAAACTTACGTGGAAACAAAATTATGGGTAACAAAACTTTGATGTTACGTTATTTCGATAAAATACATAAAATATGAAAAGAAATAACGATAGACTGAGTTTGTCAATAACGAATAATCGAGTAAATGAAATTTCGATGTCAACAGATTTTAGGATTTGTTCAATATTGTATTAAAAGATTTGCGAATAATTTTATGGGGAATAAAAATCGTTGAAGTTAATTGCGAGAAAGTGATGGGTTCCCCAGAAAAACATTGGATATTGAAGTGTGACAGACAATAAACTTTTTTGAATTAAACTAACGTGAGACACAGACATTATTAAAACGCAGCTAACTAGCAACCACCTCCATCTACCGGACTGTTGCTGCGGGAAGAGCAATCGCCTGCGCCGCCCGCGCGACCCACAACTAACATCAGTGTGTCGCGAGCCGGTGCGGGTTATGGGCCTGTAGTCACATTCGCCCCGATGAAGACCTCCGGATGAGGTCGAGGAGGTGAGCTGACTCTATACGTGAGTAACCCGTTAGCTAATTTTAATAACATAAGAAACTTTTTCTGTTGTCGAGCTTGTCCAGCTAACAGAGCGAACGAACTTACAGAAGCGCCGTCATATAGCTTCACGGTATAGAACATGGGCGTCACTGCCGACGGGCTTTGCTCGAAGAGGATATCCTGAGCGTTCAGCATCTGCAGTTTGAAGGTGTCGAGGGCGCCGGTGAAGTAAACCCGCACCACCTGCCGCACGCTCGCGGACTGTTCTTTAAGCCAGAGCAGCTGATTGCTTGAAATCTGAAACCAGACAAAGTATAATAAAGATTTCAAGTTTATACAATACACCTCATCATCATCATTAGTGCTTTTTAGTCCTCACTGCAGGAGCACGACCCTCTCTGTACTACCAGAGTCTGTTAGAGTACTGGCCGTCGAGACACCTATAGTTTAAATTTACTTTTTTAGAAGTGTGTCAGAAGTGTCATCTTTAGGAAAAAACATGTTTGGTGTGCTGGAATGAATATTAAAGAAAACATCTATATATTATTGAAGGATATTTATTTTGTGATATGAACAAGGATAGTCAATTTACAAAAAGAGGTTATGGGCTGTTATTGACGGAAGATCCTATATAGAGAGAAAAATGGAGTTCTCAAAAATTCAAATCACGAAGCGTGATGGTAACAGTAACTGGATCTATTGGAAGTATCGAATGTGTGCCTTGCTGAATGGCATGGATGGCCTCATCGATATAGTAGAAGGGAGGACTACTGAACCTGAAAAACCAGTTGTATCAGGAGATGGTGGACCAGCTATCTTGGACAAGTACAATAAGTTGTTTTTGGAATATAAGAAAAATAAGAGTATTGCCCTGTTACTGATCACAAATAATATATCAGATGAGATATTAGACAAAATCATAAGGTTTTCTGAACCCAAGGATGTCTGGCATGAATTACACAGATTATATGAAGGCGTCAATGAAGACAAGTTGAATGATGCTTGTTTAGAATTTTTTAAAGACAAAAATGGAACTATCGGAAGACATTAAAACGAATATTTCGAAATTGAAAAATTTGTGGTATAAGTTGAATCAGGAATTGATTAAATCAGGTGAAGGTACAAATTTACCGGAATTTTTATTAATTGCAAGATTCTGGACACTTTACCAGATACATATTTTCATTCAAGTCGAGCTGGATGCTGATGTCGAAAAATGATAGAACAATTGACAGCCTTACTAGTCAGTTTTGTGTTCATGAAAAAGCCATGATGAGTAGTCAGAATGGAGAACGTGCTGAGACACTTATTGTGAAAACTCACAAAAAGAAAAATGTTGTTAAGGTACAAGAACATATATCAGGAACTTCTTAAGGAAAGCGTTGCTTCCTTTGTAAGGAAATTGGTCATATAAAGAAAGATTGTCCGAAAAAGAAGTCTGATAGTACGGTAGAAAGCATTAAAGCTGGTTTAATGTTATCTTCTATTAACTCTGTTGTTCCTACAAATGAAGAACAGAATGATTGGTTTATTGACAATGGTGCAACTAGTCATGTTACGATGCGAGCAGATTTATTTGAAAATTTCAAAGAATTTGAGAAAACTCACACCGTCACTACAGCTGATGGTAATATTGTCAAAGTAATTGGTAAAGGAGATATCCAGTTTTCAAATTTTTGCTTAAAAGATGTTTGGTACGTACCTTCGATCAACAGGAACTTATTCTCAGTACTGGCTGCACAAGACAGAAACCCTTCAAGCATGTTTGAGTCACGTGTTACATCTTGCACATTTAAAATTGATGGAAAACTAATTATTACGGGTAATCGTATGAGTAATGGAGGTCTATACAAACTAAACTGTAAGGCTGTTCCACCAAAAGTTTCAATCAATGTAGTGACAGAACAGAAGGAAGATATATTACAGTTATACCATGAACGTATGGGGCACCAAAATAAAAGGCATGTTAGTCGTTTGATTGAAAAGGAATTTGGAATAAAAACAACAGACAAAAGAGAGTTGTGTGATGGATGTATCTTTGGAAATCGCATAGATTCAAATTTGGAACTAGAGAAAAAGCTACGAAACCTGGTGAAAGGTTACACACAGACGTCCGCGGTCAATTTCCTGAATCATATTCAAAGTATAGATATTTTCTGATCATTAAGGATGAATTCACAAAATTTAGATTTGTTTTCTTTTTGAAACAGAAGTCTGAGGTTCCAGAAAAGCTAAAATTAAGGATAATTGGATCGTCTTATTATGCTCATATTCCGAAACAGAAACGCAGAAAACTTAATAAGAAAGCTGTGAAATGCATACTGCTCGGTTATGACAAAAGCTCTATGGTTAGATCCAGAGATGTGATTTTTGATGAGAAACCACTGAAGGAACAACGTGACTTGAGTTCTTCTGAAAAGGATGTTGAGAATATTAATGAATATGAGATTTCTTTGAAACCATGCTGTTCTAAAGAGTATCCAATTAGTGTACCAGAAAGGACACTAGATGGTTTCAATGATGTTGAAGAAACAAATGATAGAAATATTGAATTAGGGGGAGAAATGGAGATAGTTCATGGATATGATAATGAAATATTTTATAGTGATGATCATGACATGGATATGACTCAGAATATTGATCATGAAATCGAGGGAGAGTATCATGAGATAGATGAGGATGTTGATCATGAATTAGTTCAAGGAGTTGATGAACTAAGTGAACAAGAGATTGCAGAGCAAGGTTCCAGAATTTTAAGGGATCGTTCGCTACTCAGACCTCCATCAAAATTCAAAGATTTTATCACACAGTTTCTACATAACACAGAGTGTGGACATATTGAACCTATTACGAAGCAATTAAAGAAAGTTTTTAAAATTACTTCCAAGCCAGCTTCTTATTTTCTTGGAATAGAGATTCAAACCAGAGAAGAAGGTATAAAGATTTGTCAAACTTCATATACAAAGTAAAGCGGATCATGCGGTACCTACAGTATGCACCGGAAACAGGGATACAATACGAAAGAAACTACAAAAAGGGCATTATAGAAGCATACTCTGATGCAGATCACGGAGGATGTACAAATACAGGCAGATCTACATCTGGTGTTTTATGTATGTATGCTGGAGGACCAGTGTCATGGATGAGTAAGCGACAGTCGACTGTAGCTATTTCGACTACTGAAGCAGAAATTGTAGCTGCCAGCGAAGGAGCTAGAGAATGCATTTGGCTGTCACGTCTTATGAAGGACATGACCAAGATTGACAACCTTCCAGTTTTGAAGGTGGACAATGAAGCGGCGATAAGGCTTGCGGAAAATCCTGAGTTTCATTAAAGGACGAAACATATCAGGATTAGGCATTTTTTTGTCAGAGAGCTAGTGAGTAATGGTGAGCTCAAAGTACAGAAAGTCAAGAGCGACTTACAGTTAGCAGATGTTTTTACTAAGGCTCTGCCTAGACCAGGATTGTATTGTATAGGATTATGCAGTTATTAGGTCTACACGACGAGAGAAGATGTTAGAGTACTGGCCGTCGAGACACCTATGGTTTAAATTTACTTTTATAGAAGTGTGTCAGAAGTGTCATCTTTAGGAAAAAACATGTTTGGTGTGCTGGAATGAATATTAAAGAAAACATCTATATATTATTGAAGGATATTTATTTTGTGATATGAACAAGGATAGTCAATTTACAATAAGAGAGTCAGCCATACTTGACCAGAGCAGCCAGAGGACTTGGCCTACACCCTCCTCGCTGGCAAGACGGGTAGATGTTTATAAGCTTTGTTTAGCTTGAATTTCCTAAGTCGCCTTCTACGACATCCACGGGAGGACTTGAAGTGGCCCTATTCTACTCTGCCGGAAACCACACGGTTATACAATACATCTACTTGCAGTCAATAGCTACTTCAGATACCCTTGATTTATACCGCGGTTTGCGGTGAATTCGGGTTTTTCAGAGACCTTTTAAAACAACATTAGTGACCTCACCGTATAGAAGCGATCCAAATCGAACCCTGCCTTGCTGAGCCACAATCCTTTCTGAATGTCCCCGACGAATATCTTGGTGTCGTCGATCCACCGGCTGTCGTTGTGGTTCAAAATGAGACACGTCCTGTTGTTCGACGCGTCGCATTTCACGGCGAACTTTTCTTCCTTCATCACCCAGTACGGGTCCGGAGCTGGACCTGAAATTGATACACTATAACGCCTTTATCCCTTGAGCTTCTAATATTTCTAATATACTTTGACGACCTTCCTCCTTTCCTGCATGATTCTCTGAAATAGCTTTGTAATATTTATGTCTACAAATAAATTTCCTGAGAGAATTCTTGGAATACTTTTCATGAGAAATTATAAATGATAAATTGTTGATAATGAATTATCAAGAATAAATTATGTGCTTTGGTTTGTCAGCTGTATATCTTGTCCGTCTTGCTGCGGTATTCTAGATAACTCTCTCATGATACACTTCTTAGAATTTATTTCCTGCTCAGATTTTGTGGTCTTGACTTTTAATATATGATGTAATAAAAAATCAGTTTCTGCAGAAAAGCCAACAATAAAATCAGAAGAAAATTCAATTTCAGGTTTCAATTGGCGCAATCTCAAAGGTGTGTAGCCAAAGTCAGCAAGGAAGTGTTAAATAAACATACTTATTTAGATATTTACGAATTCACCATTAATTTTGATATGAATTCCTTCTGTTGATTTTTTTAATTAAATTGTTTATTGACCGAGCGAGCGAAGCGAGCAAGGTCTCTAAATCGAGTTGGGGGCGAAAACACATTGTATGTATGTATGTATGTATGTATGTATGTATGTATGTATGTATGTATGTATGTATGTATGTTTATATGTATGTACCGCGATAACAGTCAAACCGATGATCCGATTTTAATGAAATTAGGAAGGTATGTAGGAAATATTAATAGAATTTTCAAATTCGTTGGGCATCAAAATCGGTTCAGTAGTTTTTGAAATATTAATAAAAATTTCCGCGATTGTGTAGCAAATGAAACCATAGCGCGTTCTAAATTTGGATAGCGCCATCTAGGTGTTATTTAGGAAACTGAATTGCGAATAATAATCGCGAGGTCTTAGTTCACGGCGAACTACTAGTAAAATTGATTTATTGAGTAAATATATTCTTGAAAAATTACGTAAAATCGTTTCATTGGTTTTGGAAAAAGAAATGTCGTATAGTAAATAAATTCCTCTACCCATATACGTAATCCAAATGTATGTATGTCATAAGATAAAAAAGTTTTGTAAATGATTTTCAGCTGCGTGGAAGAAATCTTGCAAACAAAACGCTTAACTGACAAGCAATAATAAAACGCAGTGGGCCCCCAACACTGGATGGGCACCACGAAAGTAAAAGGCTAGTATCCAGAGCCGAAAAAACATCATATGTACGTCAACGCCACGCGTCTGACGTGCTGATACCACTGTCAACGTCAACGTCATGGATGTGATGTGTTAAAAAAAGTCAAATCGTTTTGTTAGTTCATTTGCAACGTTTTGTTATGTTTTCTACAGTTTGTTCCATACTAACTTTAAATTCATTGAACTTTTTACTTATAAGTTGTAGAAATATGGTATGATTACATTTTTATTACATAATTCAAGACAAATAAATTAGTAATCTTTTTATTGTCCTACACTTCGTTATAAGACGGTACCACCAGTCTATAGATCTCTGCCATTCTTCTTTGTGTATTCAGTAATTTTTGAGAAATTCGTCAAAAGGCATTGTGGAGTGCTTGCCGATTTAAGAATATCGTCTAGTCTACTAAATGCCGCCCACCCATCCTAGTTGCACTTTCCTATCAATCTTGTTTGTCTTCTGTTCTATGAGTTTGTTTTAGTCCCTTTTTAGTTCCTTTCTTGGTCGCTTTCTTTCAATGATATCGTCGGCAAATCAAAAGTGAGTGATATACTCGTCATTGATTTTAATACTCAGACCTCCCCATTCCAGGAGCTAGAAGGCATCTTTCAGAGCGGCGGTATAAATAAGTAGTTTGGGAGATAAGACATCTTACTGTGTCACGCTCACGCCTCTTTGCAGTGGGATATCCTTCGTACTGAGCTCCTGGTACTGTGACCGACATAGTGGCACAGTGATACCTCGATATACCTAAAGTCGATACAGCACCGCTGGAGAGACTTAAGCACGGCCCATGTTTCGATCGGTCGACCCTTCGCCGTAAATTGCAGAAAATCAAATGCCGAGATTTCATCTTCTGCACTTATGGAGAAGGTATGTTTTTTGTTAGTCCTATTAGTTACTGACCTGGTTTGTCGCTCGTGGGCATGAATTTGCAAATGGCTGGCGCGGGCAGCTCCTCGCTGCCGAGGGCTGGCGCGATGCCCTCGGGATACAAGGGCGGCTCTGACACAAACAAACCATTCATTTACTACCAGGATGTTTGAAGTTGGATGCTCATCGCTCATCGCTGTCTGTGTATCATCAAAATTAATAAAACTATTTGGTTCAGTTTGTTGTGTGGTTTCCGACAGAGTAAAATAGGGCTCCATGCAGAAATAGGGGTAGGGAGACTTAGGAAATAAAAGCTAAACAAAGCTTATAAACTGGCCAGCGACGAGAGTGTAGGCCAAGTCCTCTGACTGCTCTGGCCAAGTATGGTTCTGGTAGTACAGAGACGTTCGTGCTCCTGCAGTGGAGACAAAAGGACATAATGATGAATTAAACATGTTAATATTTTCTCTTACTTAATTGAACAGGTTTAGGTTTATATTGTGGAGAGTTTAGGCCAAATCCTCTAATGACTCTAGTAGTACAGAGAGGGTCGTGCTCCTGCAGTTGAGACTTAAAGGCCTGATGACGATGATGATGATATTTCCTCTGGAAAAAATAAAGTAATAATGTTAACCGCAGTTCTGTATGGCTGGGCAGGTGACCGCGCAGACGCCGGGCAGTCCGGGCGCACCGGGGGGGCCGGGGCGTCCGGGAGGGCCGTGCAGACCCTGAAAAATAAGGCATTTTTTTAATGAAATTTTCGTTCAAGCTATATAATAAGACAGTCACAAAATATAAAATAATTACCGCTAGTCCAATTTCGCCTTTAGTTCCTTTGAGACCCTGAAATAACAAAAACAGGCCAATGCTTCCATCAATCGGTGTACAAAATATAAAGAACTAGCTTATTTTGTGTGTTACATAAATGACACAGACATTATTATGGGTAACTCACATAGAGGGTCAGCTACATTCACCTGATGAAGACCTCCGGAGTCCACCAGAGTGTAGGCCAAGTCCTCTGACTGCTCTGGCCAAGTATGGCTCTGTCAGGTAGTACAATAGGGTCGTGCTCCTGCAGTGGGCATAAAGATCTGATGATGATGATGACTATATCTCTCTTTATTTGTCTGTGTGTCTATCTGTGTCATCGAAGCTCTCGAACGGAAGGACTAGTTTAAATGTAGTTTTTTTTAATGTGAAAGCAAGCTTCCTTGCGTTAGTTCTTAGCTATGTTTGCCGTCTGAAGTTATTGTTAGTGAAAGACGGGGCTTTTTAATTTGCCCGGCAATTAAATGTCTTCAACACGATGCCAATAAAGGTTTAAAAAAATACACAAACGCCGTTGAAAATGTATCCAACCCATATCTATATTGTGTAATGATGAGACATGAGAGCGCCATTTTCTATTTTCCTCTAAAAATAAAAATTGGTGCGACTCACCGGTAAGCCCAGCTCGCCCTTCGGTCCCGGAGGTCCCTCAGGCCCCTGCAATATATATACCTTTCACAAGACATGCTTCACAGTATAAGATTCATTACACGGTGTAATTTCATAGATTTAGGGAGCTCCTGTAAATGTTCATTATTTAAATTCCTTCATTCTCTTGATTATAATGACACAGAATTTTTTATACACCCTCTCATATGTCGGCTGATTTTTCGTTTAATTTTATACCTACATACCCAGAACTTATAAATTACCTACTTAGCTATTAAACGGAGGATACAAACATTTTAGTTCATTCAAATTTAAGAATATAAGGCATAGTATAATTCTTTAATATAATAGTTCTTAAGTGTGCCTTCCCGTTTGCGTAATAACGCAGCAATGGAGTACTGTGATACAGGCCCTGCCTTCATCAGGCTCCAGTCTCCTCCAATCTGCACTATAAAAACCCTGTATTTATTGTTTTTATTGTAATAAGTTATATGTTGTGTAGATTGTTGGCGAAAATAAACTACTTTTTATCTTATCTTATCTTAATTAGCTAGTCAAAATTAAAATGTTGACTAAAACTCGAAAGTAAAATCGTGAGATCAATAAGCAGTACCGCCGCTAGGCGACACCGGCCGGACGGCCGAAGTTCATCGGGGTCACGCGGCAGTACTGGACGGGCGTAACTACGTGGTCTCAATCGATAATCATTTACGTAACTTTTTACTTCCCTTCACCTTTCAAATCTATGCGCCTAAAGTTGTTGTTTTTGTTCTTATTATATACCATAGGCATATCACACGTAATAAATCTATTACATACTGGTCTGTGAGAAAAGGAAAAGCTTAAATATACCAGCTGCTTTTTTCCGCGCATATCGTAGAAGCCGATCGAGGGAATGGGCAAAAATGGAATCATATTAATAGGGTTCCCGCTGGCATGCCATCACTATTTTGATTCCTTTTTCTTACGGCCCTGTGCTCTGTCTGCCCCATTAGAACAGGACCACTCCAAGTCCTCCCGTGGATATCGTAGAAATCGACTTAGGAAATACTAGCTAAACAAAGCTTATGAACATTAATGAGAGCTATCCAACCCGTCTGGCAAGCGTGAAGAGTGTAGGGCAAATCCTCTGGCTGCTCTGGAAAAGTATGGCTTTAGTAGTACAGAGAGGGTCGTGCTTTTGCATTGGAGACAAAAAGACCTGATACTCGTAATGATTATGATGAAATGCAAAACGTTTACCTGCAAGCCGGCGTCGCCAGTCAGTCCTCGGGGACCCTGCAACCATTGAAATAAGGGGTTAAGGGTTGGACTACATCTGTCAACACTCTATCTCGCTCTAGCAAATGATAGTTCAGAGCGACAGGAAAGGATAGCAGCATGCGAAAGTGCTGTTCCGTGCTGACAGGTGTAGCCCAACCCTGACGACGATACACAAGGCATGCGGCAAAGTCTCCGCTCGAGGGCGCGGCTGTGCTGCGTTCGACAACCAAGCAAGGGCCTAACATGCTTTAATAGAGAGTGATAGTCTTATTGCGACTTCTAAAATAAGAAAAAGGAAAAAGTGCCGTGTTTTGTCCTTGTAGTGGGAGCGAGGTGATATGCTCAGCCGCCACAAAGGGAAGATCTTCCCGCCAGGCATGGTGTTGCGCCTGGGGAACCGCGGCTCCTACAGTGTATCGTCGGAGGTTGTATATATAGTCAGTTGCAACCAGAACTCTGAGATCGAGATGTAGATTCTGCTGGCGCCATCTCGTACGATTCTTGTGAACTTCGTTCATTGTTGTTTGTGGTGTTTCTTCGTAGTGGCGTAGAGGTCGCCCTTATCGACATCCTTATCACCGACCGAACGACGAATTTGTTCAAGGTCGAGTTATAACAAATTGCATACCTAAATACTTTAAGTGTAAGTACCTATACCCGACCATGAAAAAATATACTTACGTGATGTAAATGTCTTTCTCTTGCCCCCGGTCACTCGGCGGAAAATCTATTATATAAGGCATACGATATATAATGATCACTCACCGGTTCTCCTTTTTGACCCTGAAATAAGAAAAAGGAATGTAGGAGACTCGTAAGAACCATTGTATTGTCGCGTAGGACGATAAGTGATAATGACAATGTCAACGTCACTAATTCAAACTAGGAGAATTTATCTAAAGGGAAATTTCGTCACTCACGTCAGCACACGATTGGCCTAGCGGTCTTGGTGTTGGACTGTGAATCCATAGACCCCAGGTTCAAATCACAGTCATGTATAGTGTTTTTGAAGTTTTGTAAGAAGTTTCTAGATAACTCTAGATTAAATTAAAATGAAAATACGGGCCAGAAATAAAAGAAGACAAAAGAAAATTTATGATTTAAGTTTAGAACTTTGATGCGATATTGTTCGCATCCGGGGGGTATATAAGCAGAACAAGGCGCGGCCTACGCCAGTTTAGTTTGAAAGTAAAATCCGAAGAAGGAACAAGGAAGAAGAGGAAGAAAAGTAAAAGTGGAAGTAGTGAGAAAAAAGTGAAGTGTAATAGTGAGTGAAGTGAAGTATTCAGTGCAGTAAATACGCGCGAGTGACGTTTCCGCGCGTGACAGTACAGTGACGTTTACGCGTGTGACAGTGCAGTGACATTACCGCGCGTGACAGTGCAGTGACGTTTCCACGCGCAAGACAGTGCAGTGACGTTTCCGTGTGTGTGACAGTACGGTGACATTCCCGCGTACGTACCTGTGACAACTGTGAGTACCCTTGAGTTGTGTAAATAAAGGCACTATTCCATAGGATTGGTGTTTCCTTTCCTATCCCCAACCCACTCTCGTGACAGTATGCTATAGGCTCATTAATAAGTTAATAATGTCCTCAGCGCGGAGGCCGAGCGGAGCCCGAGGGCACAGGTAGTCAAAGTGCTCTCTTAGGAGGCAACCCTGTAGTGTAGTAAGATAGGTATGCTAGTTGTAAGTATATATAATGAGAAACTTATTAATAAAGGAGTCCTAATCCAACCGTGTTTCAATACAGTCGCCTCCTACATCAATGGCGACCCTGCCAGTCGGCGCAGCCCTGCGCCGGCGTGGTCGTGTCATAGTGTGTGCCG
Source organism: Acrobasis consociella (assembly GCA_963555685.1). Lineage (NCBI taxonomy): Eukaryota > Metazoa > Arthropoda > Insecta > Lepidoptera > Pyralidae > Acrobasis > Acrobasis consociella. The sequence continues at coordinate 23,814,564 of OY743105.1, read as the reverse complement.
CGTTCCGCGTTTAAATATGCAGGGTTGTCTCCTGAAGGTCGGGTGACCACAAGTGGAATAGAATTTTCTCAACCTCCTCCGTAGTTTGAAAATGTACAAAATAAAAAAATACATAAAGACATGAATTTTCCGGGGTCTAGTACTCTCTTAGCTAAAATTACAAATATATTATGTTGTTATGTTATGGCGATATATTGATCCAACTGCAACACAGTCAGGCCTGTGTCACTCACCGTTTAGGTATCGAAAATAAACCTACATTAGCCGAAACCAGCAACTTCGTTCGCGTGGACTTTGTCTCCGAAAAATGCGCATCAGGCTGAAGGCGTCATTTTTATATTTCTTTTAGTTTAGCTCGGCCATTATTGTTCTGCATCAGGTGTTTCATTTTCCAAAAAATTATACCCTTTATGTTGCCCAGACTTAACAGCTATGTAACAAAAAAAGTTTCATTCGAATCCGTCTAGTATTTCCGAATATTAGTGTGTACAAACAGACAAATAGACAAAACAAACTTTTACAATTCCTACTCTACTACTATTTCTGCATAGCCCCAATTATTCTTTGTACAGACTCATTTTTTTTACTATTTTGTTATATGTATAGATTTTTATATAACTATTGGGCACTTCCACACGCGAACGAACCCCGAATCTATTTGAACAAAACAATTCAACGTTTGCATGTATCTATGTATGTGAGTACATATATATGTTTGTTTGACAATTGCTCGAGTAATTTTGATGGTAAGTTTGAACATAATTAAGCCATATCAGTCGGTTGCTGAGATATGGCGTCCGCGAGTTAACAGTTCAAGGCGATATGATTAATAGTATAAATTAGTTGTACTAACTTTGCAGCCGCTGCAAGGACCTGGAACAGAGAAAGAATATAATCTGAAAATGATTTTCGTTCGAGATAACGTAGTTTGGCCCGTCCAAAACTGCCGCGTGACCGCGATGAACTCAGTCCGGCCAGCCGGCGGCGTCTGGCGGCCGTAGTACTAATTGATCTCACAGCGGTTCCCCACACGACCCCATGCCTGGCGGGAAGATCTTCCCTCTGCTGCAGTCGCACATACAACCTTGCTCCCTCTACAGATCTCTATACTCACGTTTGAATTTAACTACTTTAGTGAACGTCCTCAGCGAGCGATGGTAGTGTGCGTCGTAGTCCGCGTGGAGCGCAACGCACACAAGCGCTGCGCCGTCGAACTCGTCTGCGGTGAGCGTGAACGTCTTATGCACGGGACCAACGTGCCAGTAGCCGGCCGTCACCGCGTTGTTAGCTGGAATACCCTTGTGGTGTAGGTACATAGGTTTCATCTATTTTAGTTTTACAGGCTGACTAGTAAATCACGCACGCATCATATATTTAAGGGGATACATGAATTTTCCGTCCAGTCGCGCCCCCATTTGAAATACATCATTTGAAAGGAAACGCGAAGATGTTATTTAAAATTTTGTCTTGACCAAGCCCTAGATAGCCCTTTAAACTATTTATGAACTACTATTTATAGTTTAAAGTAATAACATGAAGCTTTTCTACGCACATTAAGGACATTATAAGTGTTAGGCTTCACCTGTCAGCACGGAACAGCACTTTCGTATGCTGCTATCCTCTTCTGTCGCTCAGTACCGTCATTTGGAAAAGCGAGAGCCTCTCTCGCCTTAGCTAATGACAGAAACGGATAGCTTGCGAAAGTGCTGTTCCGTGCTGATAGGTGTAGCTCAACCCGAAATTATGATCACACGTGACGTCAAAAAATATAAAACCAACAAAATACATATAATTACAAAGAAAAATGTTATCAAATAATTTAAGTTAGTGTTTTTAATGGATAATTTGGTCAACTACACGGAACTCCTTATTGCATATTGATAAAGGGCACTTAGTAATCGATTCTCGTTCCTAATTTGTAATTTAGTATTGACTCCTTTATTGAAATATATGTTTTAATTGATACCTATAGCGCCATCTAGTGACGATAGAAGAGAAATAAATGTTTATTAGGCGAGGACATGCCTGCCCATCGTTTGTTAAATACCTATGTAATATGTTTACTTTTATAAGGTTTTGTTTGTTAATTTTTAAAGTGTACACGAACCAATAAAATAGTAGATAAATAAAATCTCCTCCTACTCCTTCTCCTTACCTCGGACGACCTCCATGTTACCATGCTAGTCCGCCACCCAGAGGTTCCGAGTTCGATCCCCGGTCAGGGCAAGTTGGAAAATGGCCTCTTTCAAATTGTCCTGGGTCTTGGATGTTTATCTATACATGTATTTGTCAATACATATAATAAAACAGTAGGAACCGCGTGTCTGTACATTTGATAAAAATTACAAAAAATGGATGTGGGCGATAAGAAAAGTTAACAGAACACAAAAAAGATTTTTTGGAATTTTTATGTTTGTCTGTCTGTCTGTCTGTATGTACTCGCTAATCTTTAAAAGTACTGAACAAATTTTTACGCGGGTTTCACTAGAAGATTAAGCTTATCCCTGAGCAACATATAGGCTTTGTTTCATCGAAATCTGTTGTCAGATAAAAAAGTTATCATCATTTAAAGTTTAAAGATAATTTTTCTTTGGGCGATTGTTTGTCTGTTAGTACACGCCAATCTCAGGAAATACTGGACGGATTCGAATAAAACTTTTTTTGTTATGTAGCTGTTAAGCCTGCTATCAGCTAGTTATAAAATATAGTATCGTTAAGTCAGTATCCCATTATACAAGCTTTGAACTTACTTTGGGGCTAGCTAAATCAGTGTAATTTGTCCCTATAAATAAAAACTTAAAAAATCTTTAATTATACTAGTACTTTAATAAATTAACTAAGACTTGTACGAAATGCAAAAAATATTTTTAAAGCATATTCAACAATTTCTTCGTAATTTTTTTGCCAGTCGTGTGTGCTGCCATCTCTATGAGCCTACCCCGCAACTACCAGTTTTGCTCTCTAGTATCTATGGTATTGGGTATCTATAACGTTAGTACTTAATAATATTATCTTTGCTATAGGAAAGGATTCAAGGGAAATACACACCATCGATTTGGAGCCAACCGTTGGAGCGCGTGGAGTTAGACATGCAATCTAACACGTACTTTTCCTTTTCCTTGATGAAGTGCTCGAAGGTTGGCACGGCGGGGATGATTTCACCTGAAACCAACACAGGTGCTGCCCTCTATATCTTTGTCTCAAAAACTAAAGTTAAAGTAATTGTATCTTATGCAACAGTTGTATAATAACGGTAAAAAAAATGCGAGTGGCGCAGGTTACGAGACGTACTTATACAACGTTGCATACAATACTTTTTCTACGACTACATTTACTAAATAAAATACAAAAACAAACAAAGAAAAATAAGAAAATGTTTGACGTACATACAAAATGTTTGCTAGATATCTATATGGTATCCATGGTAAACTTTATTTTTTTAAATTGACGTCTTTTTTGTGACTATGTCAAAAAATGTTCTTTTTTGTGTTGGCCGTAAGGTAAATCTATAGAAAAAAAACGACGGGTTGCACTCTGGGAGTGCCGGCAGAAGTGAAAACACAGAAGTATGGCCACTACATAGACGGTCGAGCCATCAGCTGTCACCATCCATGGATGCGCGTAGCACGCTGTAACATAAACACACACGATCATTCGCGCAAGCGCCCTGCGCCGCCTAAACGAAACAGCAGGCGCAGGCATACATTTTTGCCGCGCCGTAGAAAGAGAGGGGGATACTCCCTCTCCTACGCCGCGCCAGCTGTCTACTCTCCATCCATCTTACGAATTTTCGATCAAGTCACGTGTCCTGACGCGAGTTTAACATTTTTTACCCATTCCAAAAAAAGTGCACACGCCGCTAGAGAAGTTTTCACTTCAAAAAGTTTTAGGCCTATGGTTAACCGTATCTTTTTGGCGAAATAACAACACATGTGCTATTATGAAGAATAGAGTATAGACTTTTTTCTGCGATCATATTATGAATGTTCTTTTATTAGTGTTCAGGACCATATAAAAGACAGATAACAGTACAAGAGTAGAAAAAAATTATAAGAGTACTGTAACAATCCGTAAAGCTCAAACACCTTTTTTATCTATTTTAATTGTAATTTATTATCTTAAGCCCACTGTGTCCTAAGTATGAGAATTGACAGTGATCGTCATAGTAGCAGACCCAAGTTGTATAAAGCAGTATCTGAGACTCTGGCGCAACACGTCACGTTCTACTATCTCTTAGTATATATCTATAACAAATAATAAAACAAAAGTTAGAAATAACAAAGATGAAGTCCTATAGTATGTCATGTTCTTAATGTACGCTTAGTATTATGTTTGTTACGGTTAAAAAGAACGCACCGCCCCGCGTTTCTTTGTGAGCTGCGACTCCTGACGGGATGGCTCTCCAACCGAGGGGCAAAGCTCAGTATAGTTGATAAAATATCAACTTACTGAGCTACACTAAGTCTTTTCAGGCAAGAGACATCAATGTGGAGGACGCAGGGAATAAGTTCTTGCCAAGCTGGTTTTAGTAGCTTCGGAATCTGCATTATTACAGCAATCCGGACTGAACAGAAAATATTACTTCAAATCAGTTAAAACCCTGATCGCTTCAAGAGCATACTACATAAATATGTTCTAGTACGAGTACGTTCTGTCAGTCGAAATCGTACAAATCTAAAAATAGGATAGATAATAATAGGCGAGATAAAATATCTAGATATAAGAATTGGTTGAATCAGAAGGTAATTTTAACAGTTCCACGTGATTTCTCAATGTTTATAGAACATTGTTATAAATAATCGAAACATAGCTTGTTCCACAGGCAAGACAAATATAGTCTAGGTTGGTCTTAACCAGAATGAAATAAAAAATGAAAACTGCTTTATTGTACTACTAGCTGTTGCCCGCGACTTCGTCAGCGTGGACTATAGTTTATGAGCATCATTAATTTGGCATTTTTAATAAAACCAGTAAAGTGTATGTCGGGCCACGTGCTTTGAAGGGTTCCGTAATTAACCCATTGACCGCCATGGATTCCAGACACAATAGTAGAACAATCAAGGTGTATTGAAATTATACACATGGCGCTGATCGTGTTAAACCTACACTATATGCGAATGCAGACTTATAGTTAATTAAAACTATATAGTCAAAAACATTTTATTAATTTCATTACTTTGTGTGTATTAAATAATTTTAACACAGAAAGTGATCATCGCTTAGTTAGAGGAACGTTCAGATTCAACCTTAAAATGGAAAGAAATAAACTAATTACGTCAACAAAAAGATACGATAAATGTGAAATATTTTATCTACCAAATAATTTTCAACTAGAACTAAATAATAGATTTAAGGAATTAGAAGAAGAAGCAACAAACATTGATCAATTAAATGATAATTTGTGCAATATAATGATGGAAACAACCAAGACATTTGTTAGGAAAACACAAACATCTGCGTTTCGCCGATGGTTTAATATTGTTTGCCGAGACGCCGGAAGATTTTCAAAAAATGCTTAGTGAACTGCATAATGCATCACTTAGGGTAGGTCTCAAGATGAACATGTCCAAGACGAAAGATATGGTGTCGGATACATCTAGCATCTCGAACATAAGCATAACTCTTTGTGGGAAGAGGCTGGATGTAGTCGACAAGTACGTTTATCTTGGACACTGTTTATCTTTTAACAAAGATCTCAGAACCCAGGAGATTGACCGGCGTATACAACTGGGATGGGTAGCATTTGGTAAGCTTGCGAATGTGTTTAAAAACAGAAAAATACCACAATGCCTCAAAACACGCCTTTTCAACCAGTGTGTCCTGCCAACCATAACTTCTAGTGCCAAAACATGAACTCTTACCGAAGGAACCATGCACAAGATTGCGGTTGCGCAAAGAGCAATGGAGCGAGTCATTCTCGGCATCAAACTACAAGACCGAGTCCGCAATGTGGAAATTTGCCGTCGGACTAAAGTTCACGATGTACTCTCTAGAATTGCGGCTCTTAAGTGGAACTGGGAAGGACACCTGGCTAGAAGGAACGATGGTAGGTGGAGTAAGGCCGCCACCGAGTGGTATCCCAGAAATGGTAAGCGCAGTGTGGGACGTCCTGTGGCTCGGTGGGTCGACGATATCAGGCAAGTCGCTGGCAAGAACTGGATAGCAGCGGCCGCGGACAGAACAGGATGGCGCAGACAAAGGGAGGCTTATGCCCAGCAGTGGGTTTTTGAAAGCTGATGATGATGATGATGATTTTAATTCGACGCCGATTACTTTCGGAATATTCTTAAAAAAATAGATTTTTTGGACACCTATAGATGGCGCTGTTCATAAATTTTCAATTTAAGTGAGGCTCTGGGCTTAGGCCACTGCAGACAGAGCCTGGGGCGCAAGACGGGATTCAGTCGCTTGACAAATACTGTCCTACTAGTTGAAAGGCGCGTTTGTGTCAACACGTGGCTTTACCTTTAGAATTGAAGGCCGATGAGCCACCTCGCAGGCCACTCTGACCCCTCTCGCTAATTGAGAAGGTATCGCGAGTGAGCCCAGCTGATAAGCGGCCGTTGTACCAGGCCAAAAAAAAGTGGTAATGGCGTTGTAACCGTGAGTTTTTTGTGGGTAAGAACTGTAACCGGCCGGTCCCCCGTGGCCGGCGGTAGACGAAATACACCTTTTCCAAACTTGAAAAAAATGGTTAGGTTAGGTGTAGGTTGGATTCGGTTAAGGACTGCAATAAAAATGTCTGGAACCGTGCGTGCTTTCCTTAGTTAAAAAGGAACCCTTATAGTTACGTCATGACCATCTGTCTCTCTGACTGTGCTTTTACTTATAAATTAATTAGCACCAGAAAGCTGTGATTTGGCACGGGTTGAGTACGTCTAAATTCTTGAAAAAATAAAAAAAAGTTTTTTTACATGTAAAGTGGAAAAGTATTTTTTTAGACCAGGACTGTAAGAAAGCCTGATAGTGGACGTTAAAATGAAAAAGTCCAAAATCCCGTACCCGCGGTGGCGGTCGGCTCCGGCCGCACCACCAGCTTTTCAGCCGCGAACGACTCCCCGCGCGACCACTCGCACCGCATGGTCGCGCCGTCGTCGAAGCTTTGCACCTGTACCGTATATTTCTTCGTTTGGTACTTCCTCTTCCTGATCAACTCAGCATATGTTACTGAAACAAACAACCATCGATTAGCTTCAATTTGAGCTATCATCTAATACACTTTAGCAAACAATTAATATCTATATGTATAGTAAGTAACCTATATTTAAGTTCTGTCTAAGCAACCTTGTGATTAACAATGACCTTACCCAAGACCTTTCCATACAAACTTAGTCCAAGTTTTATTTTGAAACCACATGTAAGATATTGGTAAAAATTCGTAATTTTAAAAGAAATTGCAATTATCTAGGATTATAACTGGTTTCCCACGGTTTTATGAACTGGAACGAAAATATAAGGATGTAGATGTAGTAAGTGATGTAGTAGTATGATGTAGAAATATTGTTTCAAGTTTACATATTGACTGTGAGAATCAGTTATATGCCTTGATATGTGCAATATCTTTGAAATTACAAAATTTTGCTAAAATCGGGCATGTCGTTTCGAAATAAAACGTAGACTCCATTGTAATGTATGGAAAAGTGTAATTTGGTCTAGGGTAAGACGACTTTTAAGTAATCGAAGTCACCATGTCAATCAACAGTGATCTTAGCGTTTAGGTGAAATCAATAAAACTAGTATAAAGTAAATCACTCGACGGGTTATATTCTCTTCGGAGTTGCTCCCAACTAGCTTGCATCCCTTTTTTAGGGTTCCGTAGTAAACAAGGAACCGTACAAGTAGTTTCGCCATGTCTGTCTGTCTGTCTGTCTGTCTGTCCACGGTCCTACAGAGAAACTATAAGTACTAGAAAGCTGTAATTTAATGTATATTAATTATGGCGTAAAAGTCGTAAAATAAAATATGGAAAAAAAAATTTTTTTTAGTGTAGCTACCATACAAGTAAAGACGTAGTCAACATTTTTTTTCTCGACAAACACATTGAGTGGGGTATATATAATGTACTTTGAAGGAAAACTATCAGAGCCAAGTAGAGTATACAAATTAAAAAGTTATAGGCGATCAACTTATAAAATGTACTTGAAAAAAGACATTTTCATACAAATTCAATAAATATTAGTTTTTAGACGTTTTTAGTGGCAAGAACTCAAAGTTTGCATTCACAACTACGGAACCCTACACTGCGCGTGGCCCGACACGCACTTGCCCAATTATTTTATCCCTTTGGATACCTTATCGGTTACGGGACACCGGCAAGATTATGTGGTGTTACCACTAAAAACTTCACGGTGTCACCTCTCAGTCGCTATTGGCCGGGACCGTGTGCTTCTTCATGCTCCACAGCCCCGGCGCGGCCAGCCGCTACTTAAGCGGTCCCGGCTCGCCAACGGCCTCACGACACCCTCTGCTGAATCAGAGAAACCGGAGCAACCACCGCCGCCGTGGCCTCTTAGCCCAAGGACAGGCGCACTGACACGCACACGCGCCTGCCTTCCACTCCGGAGGGCTGTCCGTTGGACGATGGAATCCCGTTTCCACAGTCCAACCAGCCCTCATAATTTGGGCCTTGCTAAAGCAGGCCCTGCCCCCGTCAACCTGACGGCGACCGGGGCCCATACAACCGGCCGCAGGGAATAGGGAGAGCGGTAACGTAAAACCGACACTCCTCCTCCCCTGCGGCCCCACCGATGCCGTGCCAAGCGCCACGGCCGCGCTTGTTCGCGGAGGATAGGGCGAGCGGCAGCGACACACCGACACTCCTCTTCCCCCGCGACCCCTACCACGGCTGCGATGGTAGGGGGGTCGTCGTCACCCCCTTCCCTCACAGCCAGGCCCGGGCAATGGGTTCCTCTTAGCTTCCCTGCGGCCACGCCGAGGCAACCGCAGGTACTGGGCCCCCCCCTATCGCAACAAGATGGGAACCACATCGGGGGGAACTAGCTTGCATCCCTTTGGCTCAACTCAGCTTAACTTAACTCTGTGTGGTTAGCCCATACAGCGTCATTATAATATATTCTATAGGAAGTTTGTGGCATGCTCGCCCGCTACAAGAGAATATTCCCGCCAAACATAGTGAACTCTGATAGCGAGGTGTAGGATGTATCGGCGCCATCTTTTATGCTTCTTGTGAACTATTTCAGTGTTATTAGGGTTCCGTAGCCAAATGGCAAAAAACGGAACCCAGGATTCATCATGTCTATCTGTCCGTCCGTATGTCACAGCCACTTTTTTCCGAAACTATAACAACTATACTGTCGAAACTTGGTAAGTAGACGTAATCTGTAAACCGCGTGTGCGACGACAGTGCAGAAGTAACGTCCTCATTCGAAATAAACTGTTTCACCGAAAATGTGGTGTTAGCTAAATGTGGCAGTTTTTCGCAAATGTGCGTTGAAAAGCTTCACGTTCTCACTTTTAACTATAAACAGTAGTTCATAAATAGTTTGAAGTGTTATCTAGAGCTTGATCAAGACCAATGTTTCCTTTCAGATGGGGGCAGCACTGAACCCTGAAAAATTCATATTACCTTTGTTGTTGAAAATGTAGTGGAACTCGAAGTCGCCGTCCTCGCCCGGCCGGCTGCAGCTGAAGGTGTACTCCTCGCCCACGGCGCGGTACACGGCGGGGGTGGGGGGGGCCTGCCCTGGAAGTCGATAGGTACTATTGTAACGGCATCCACATTCTTGACAATAATTTTTCAAAGTGCTTGTAAGATATTGAAATAAATAAATAAAAAAATTAATAACCAACCCCTAACTTCACAATCGATAAATGGGACCACCTCGAAAGGACTTATACCCTATCTATCAAAAAAAAATATTCTAAATCGATTCAGGCGTCTGGGAATAATCGGTTAACATACATAAAAAGAATAAAAGACAGCGACGAATTGATAACCTTTTTTTTTGGAAGTAAGTACATACCTAATTTAAAAAAGTTTAAGGTGAATGCAAAGGGCTCTTCATTAAACTTTTTCCGCTAGATGGCGTTGATTTCAATATTTTCAGATTTTTCTAAAATTCTAGCGTAATGGATTACTAGTAGGCAAACATTTTTGATCGGCGAGCCTGTAACATACTCTTTTATTTATTTTATGGCATGCTATTATTTTTCAGTCAATGTATTCAGAAAAATGCTCCAAAATAAAATCTGTCATTTTGTCTCGTATCTCTACACTCACTCACACTACGACAGGAGCTTCAAAAAGCATGAAGATGGCGTATGGCGTTGTTATAGATTTAAGTATCGCCACTAGATGGCACTTTTTAGAAAAAACAACTGGATTATTTTCAGTTATTTTTTCAAACAGCCGAAAATCATTTTAAACACGGCCGGCGATCAAAAAATGATATCAGATTGCATATTTATCAACCACAGCTTTGACTCGTATAGCTAATCAAGCTTTGTATCGGGCCGGGGCACTCTTTGGTGGAAGGAAAACCCAGCGCGCAACAAACGTCGTCATAATGTACATGCATTGTAGATTTTTATTTTTTTAAATAAAACTAAATCGTACACATTGTTGAATTTTCTTTTTATTGAAGTTTAATTTTTATTACTGAAATAAAAAACAATTCATACAGAAATAATGATAAGTACATAATGATAGTCATTATTCTGTGCACGATGACTAAAAATAAACTTTATAAGTAGTTTATTGCATGTTTGAACTTGAAATGTTGGATGATGGAGACAGCAAACCTCTGTTAGAGTTTATGTAATAGAAGTGAAACATAATAAGAAACACTTCTGCATTTTCCTGATACGTATTTTCCCATGGACCTGAAATAGATTTTAAATATAAATATAAGTATCTATACAAAAATATATACGGACAAATCACACAGATTTTTAAATCAATCAAACCCAAAACAAGTTCGAGACTTGTGTTTCAAAAATAAGTGTCAAACATGGCGGCAAGTTGCAACTTAGGAAAACATTTTGAAACAGATTCTAATATGAAATGTTGAATCACGTATATTATCGTACAAATAACAATATTACAAAATATCGCGAGTCCGTTCAACCACGCAGACAAGAAGTCCTGGCAAAAACGTCATCCGTGACATCCGTACTTTTCTTGCACCGCCGTGGATGAAGGCATTTTTGCTCGCCGCCTTATGTAATTTTGACTAAACAGCCGGTTTTATACTGCGGCGACCACTGAAATGTGTATACTTACATGTAGCGTGTCACCACTACTATCAGACACCCAGGCGACGTAAACGAATCTCAACTAGATACAACTTGCCTATAATAAATTATATTCAATATTCAAATGATTTCAACTTATGTCAAATCGTTATCGGTATCGTTTCAAACCTGCAAGCACTCGCTCCCTCGACTTTAACGGTCCCGAATATACGCGCCGTTGATATTTCTTCCTATCCGATCTGGTAGCCATTATTCCAAAATTATAATATAGCACATCTAGAGATGTGCCGTTACCGGCAACATCTGGTAGATATAAATCCCACCAAAAACATACCTGTTAAAAAGGGGGCCAAGTTCCTATTGGCTAATTGTTCGCCTAAAAAAGAGTTGAAATCCAGTCCAATGCCAAGTATCGAAGAATAATAATTCAAAATTTGAACTTAGTAGATTTTCGTGCTGTACGTAACACTTGATTAAAATTAAATTTATTTAACCTGGGATTGGGTGGGATTTCAATACTTTTTTCAAGAAATCTTACCTTTTTTTCTTTTTTTGCCACGCCTGCTATACAGTGTGCATTATGAATACATGACAATATTTTATACCCCGATCCTCCTCCACCCTCCTCATCCTATTCTCATTGGAAACTGGAACTTATTAACATTTAAAAAAATGTTAGTTCTGCTTGTTATGTGCTAAGAAGCCTCCGAGATGAAATTGATGTAACTCACCTTAAAATGGATTATTATACTCTAGTCGAGTCTAAAATACGCTATAGCGTACTTTTTTGGGGAGGTAGTTATCTCTACAACATTCAAAATGCGTTCAGATCTCAAAAAAAGGGCAATAAGGACAATGGCGCGTATGCACCATCAGGAATCTTGTGAACCGTATTTCAGAAAATTAGAAATTGTACTAGTATATGATTACGTAGGTACAATTTTATCTCTCTCCCTGCAATAGGCACTGAGCTACAGGGGGGTCGAAACGGTTCGTGTAAATAGTGCACGGCATAGGCGCGGCCTGTTGCTGGAACTTGGCCTGCACACTACCGTGCGCTTAGAAATCAAAACAAACAAGTGCACATTACTAGTGATTTCGCAAGTAAAGCCACACCGGGAGTGGTCCGCACTTAGGTGGGTGACCAGAAGTGGCACAAAAATGTCTAAAGCTCCTCGGTTCTTTGGAAGGCAGTTATAAGCCATATTATATGAAAGTCGTTTAGCTTTGTGAGATTCCTTTAGGTAGCTTAAAAAACTAACACCAGTGTAGGCCATTTACACACATGAACAAACAAAAAAACCGGCCAAGTGCGAATCGGATTCACGCACTATACTAACACTAATGCGGGTTCCGTACCATTAGCAATAAAAAATCGCGTTTGTTGTATGGGAGCGTCCCTTAAATATTTATTTTATTTTGTTTTGTTTTTAGTATTTGTTGTTATTATAAAATTTCAACTATCTAGCTATCGCGGTTCTTGCGATACAGCCTGGTGACAGACAGACGGACAGACAGCGAAGTCTTAGTAATAGGGACCCGTTTTTATCCTTTGGGTACGGAACCCTAAGAAAAGAGTGTGTGTACTCGATGGCGTGTACTTATGTACAATCTACACGCGTTAGTTAGAAGTAATACTTCTTTGGCGTGAACATAAATACCGAGAAGATAGGTACGATCGCAGATTTTTATATAATATATCCAATGAATATTTGATATTTAATATAAATATCCCATAAAATTTATGAACTATGTCCAGGTGGTCCAGGTATTGCTAATTTGATTGTTCATAGTAGTAGATTAGATAAGTCACGTTCAGAAGTTCGTAGGTTTATTGTGAAATTCTAAATAAAAAGTAAAGAATAATTTTTCGGTAGTATTCATTGTAGGTAATCAATACATACATTAGTAAGTATTTATTTTTTGTTTATGAATAAGTACATGTTTACCTACTAAGTATATACCTATTATTATTTCTTTGAATTATTATATGTTTTGAAAAAAATATTTGTTTCAGTTTCAGAACGCACTCTTTGGTATCGTAGAAATGAGAAATATTGTGGAGACTTGGAGAGAAATGCATTCGGTTTCAAAAGCAAACTGCGTTGCCGTCTCGTGCCGCTATGTACCTACTAGACTTTGCGCGTTGCCTGCTGCTGCTGGAACGGCAACGTTGCATACTTTTCACGCTGAGTCTTCTGACTTATTTTCTAAGCTTATTTTATGTAAAACATATAATATATACCTATTTACCCAAATAGATAAGAACTATGTCTTATTAAATAATAGTATTTGAGTGTGGTATCAAACTGAGAAAACAATTATTTTTAATTTAAGAAGAATACACTTAGCCTAGTGGTGGTTAGTGGCTATCCTTTTTATTACAGCGCCATCTAGATGATGTCTAAGTACGAGTATGTCGTTGCAAGCATTGAGCTGTCAAAGTAGACAAATTCAGTAGTTTGTAATAAATCTGCCAGATGTCACTCCAAAATGAATTCTATTTATTACACACACATTGATAGAAATGTTAATTTTTGTCTGGTTTTAAATATCGTTTTTCTTGTAAAGTACTGTAAATTATTGTGAAAGATTGTAAAGGCGAGCACTACAACTTCATGAAAATTGGAAAATCGATTGTAATATGAGAAACACTATCCACATTAAGAGAATTGCTGTAAAACAAAATGTATAGAAAACCAAGGTTCGCAATCATAAAGAAATGCTCAACGTCTCTTCTTCTTCCTCCGGCCTTACCCCTGACGTGCTAATGCAAATCTTATTATTAAAATCGGTCAAGTAGTTTCACAGCTTATCGAGTATACTTAGACAAAAGAGAAAGGTACATACTTAATATACAGCACCGAAAAAATAAAAAATATAACTTTCTTTGGGCTCACTATTAACTATTAATTGTTTTGTATTATATTATTGTTTAACATTATTTTATTTGGTCATCCTATTTACATACATACATACTATCACGTCTTTATCCCTAATGGGGCAGACAGAGCATTTTGGGTCTTGCGGTTCTATGCAGAGCCCAGGGCCGCAAGACCCAAAAGCCACTTTTAGCGTCATGGTGGGCGGAAAGATGGAAAAGCAATCAATACAGTGATGGGTTGCTAGCCGCATCGCCTGTTAACATGATTTGCATTTTTGCCCATTCCCTCGATCGGCTTTTACGATCTGCGTGGGAAGAGAAGCAGCTGGTACATTCTATGTTTTTTTGTTTCTCCCAGACCAGCATGGGAGTCATCCTATTTGAATTCAATATATTTTAATTTATTAACTAGGTAAGGCTACATAATATATAACTACTTCAAACCTCCCGCGTATTTTTGCCTTAGGTTAAAACTGAAAACCAGTGTGTCGCCTCACAGGCTAACCACGCTGAGTTTTAGCCTTTTTGCACTGCTGCAGCACATACATTTATAAATGTAATAGTGTATATAAATTAAAAATTTTAGGATAAGTTATAGTTTGTAAGTTTATTTGTATGTGATGCAGTTTTTGTGAATAAACTATCTATCTATCTATCTAATATTATAGTAAGTATAGGTATAGGTATACACAAAGAGTCTGAGACAAAGGTTGGAGACTTGTAAACTGTATATGGCCATTAAAAATTAAACCAAAGTGTAATTTATATATTAACCGACTGTAAAAAAGAAGGAGGATTTCTCGAAGACGCCTAGACCATTTTGGAAAATTAGTTTTTGTTTAGTTTTGTAAGGTGGTCCCATACTACACAGATTACTAATAAGTTACCCATACAAATTTCATTAAAATCAACTTTTTAGTATTTTTGTACTAAATTAAAAATCGCAATTTTATCAATACGATATTTGTACTCACCTAAAGCAGAATGCAATGCAAATAGTAACAATAAACACTGAACAACCGGCGGGTGCGCCATTTTTACGATTTGCAACTGCAACTTTATTGAAGTTATCAAGCGCGAATGAAACCTTGTGGTGTGGTGTGTGTGACGTTGAGGAGAGCGCTTTAGGTACTATACACTATTTCCTGCTGTTATCTACATCCTGTTCGGCGCCGGGATGATCGGCTCCACGGCCGTGGAAATTACGATAAAAATAAAATATAATATAATCTATCTGTATCTATATATATTTATTTATTTATATATAAATTTCTGTGATCTCGAAAACGGCTCTAACGTTTTCGCTGAAAATTGGTATATGGGGGTTTTCGGGGGTAAACCATCGATCTAGATTAGTCTTATGTTTGGGAAAACGCGTGTTTTCGAGATTTCATGCCTTTTTCTATGAATATGGTCGCTAATTTCGTCTCGCCGGCCGCTATTCATTTGTCTCAGCGGTTAAGGATGCGGACCTCTAGAAAGAGAGTGATGGGTTCGAATCCCACTCGATGACTTACTTTTGTTTTTTTATGTTCAAGTTTATATATAATTTTTAATTTTGTATTGTTTTTAGACAAGTTTAAAAAAAATGTTGTTAATGTTTGAGATGTAACCGAGCAAAGCTCGGTCGCCCAGGTACTAATATAATAACAGTAAAAATATTTTGTCTTTACATTTAGTATTTTTCACTGAAATGGATAGAGATGATGATGATGATTTATGGAGTTGTTCGGTAAGTTACTAGAGAGAAACTATTTTTTTATGTAATTCTTTGTTCTAACTTATATATTATTGTTACGAAACTGGGTTCGAGATTTGGAGAAAAAACGCCAAAGTTCGTATGAGGGTTTTTATTCACCACCGAACCCAAAGGCTGACACGTGAAGATGGTCTTCCTGATGTCCAAGTTCCAAGTCGCGTAGCAGCTGAGGTCCAGGTATCTCGCCAAAGTTGTCGCAGGTACTTCCACTTGTCGCACTTATTAAGCGGCTTACACACGACACAACTTGCCATGCAACCTGCCGCTGCGGCATGTTGGAGTCGCAGTCGGCTGTGCTCTACAAACATAACAATTGCGACCACAATTTCAATCACAACTTCAGTGCGCCTCCTATCGTCACAGTGTGCGCACGCCTGTAATAATGGCTCCTAGCTTTCGAAATTGCAAAAAGCGGGGCTCACGATTACCAACCTAACATTTAGCTACAATGTCTACTAAGAGAAATAAAAGATGATATTGGACGAATAAAGGCTACAAAAAAATCATATATGAATATAATCTCGTATTTAAATACAAATACAAATAGTTTTTATTGTGGAACACAGGTCTTAAATTATATACATAGGTCTTAAATCTATAAAAGTGCCTCCATGTTCTGTCCTAAGAGGACATACAATAATTATTATTACCTAATATAAATTGCTTAATATATTATTATGTACTCGTAAGTCAGCATTCACATGTATACAAATATAAATTATAATTAAAATCAATAATATTATTCATTTAATTTTTTTTTATGGAATAATAACATTTATTTATCAAAAATTATTTTACTTTATATTTAAATGTCTTTAAATGTTATTCCTTAAAACTATCAGGTAATTTATCTCATACCTTTAAACGAGCAATTCTTGTATTTTTATATGTTTATTTATAAATTTCTGTGACCTCGAAAACGGCTCTAACGATTTCGCTGAAAATTGGTATATGGGGGTTTTTGGGAGTAAACAATCGATCTAGATTAGTCTTATGTTTGGGAAAACGCGTGTTTTTGAGTTTTCATTCGTTTTTCTTTCCACGCAGAATATGGTCGCTAATTTCGGCGCGCCAGCCGCCATCGGCTTAGCTCAGTGGTTAAGGATGCTGACCGCTAGAAAGAGTGTTACGGGTTCGAATCCCACTCGGTGACTTACTTTTGTATTTTTTTATGTTCAAGTTTATATAAAAAAAAATATTTTGTACTGTTTTAGACAAGTAAAAAAAAATTAGTTAATGTTTGAGATGTAACGATGTAACCGACCGAGCAAAGCTCGGTCACCCAGGTACTTATAGATTATAGGTGCCATGCAAATTACACTATTTCCCAAGAGTGCTGTATTATGACTGACATTGACTAATTGATGTTAGTATTGTGTCCTAATATGTTCTGGTCTTTTACTTGATTGGCGTAGAGCTGTATATAATTGTGGATTCAATTTAACGAATACACATATTTCTAATATGTATATGCATGCATGCAAAAGTTAATAGTTTGAGGGATTTGAACACTGAAACACAGCTGTCTCTAGGTTTCAAACCACACATCGAGCGCAAACATCGTTTTTGATGTTTAAAGATTTTGTCTTTTTCTGTTGAATTTCCCCAAAATATTATTCCATATTGCATTGTAGGTGTCACTAAGCCATGATAAGCCACAAGTAGGACCTCCATTTTTACTTGACAATTAAAATAATGCATAGGCTGATTTGCTTAATTTTTTGCATATTTGTTTACAATGTGTTGTCCAGGTTAATTTATTAACGATTAGTAGTCCAAGGAATTTAGTGTTTTCTACTTTTTCTATATTTTGTCCATTGCAAAATATGTCAATATTAGGGATGTCTAATTTTTGACGAAAATGCGATATTTTAGTTTTTTGTAGATTTATTTTTAAATTATTGTTAACAAGCCTTTGTATTATATTATTTAAAGCATTATTTATGTCATTTTCATATTCATCTATATCGTCACATTTTATTATTGCGGTACTGTCATCAGCGAATAGAACCATTTTTTGTCGAACGTATCTCGGCAAGTCATTAATATAAATAAGAAAAAGCAACGGCCCTAGCACACTTCTTTGTGGTACACCGAACTTATTAACTCTAATATCAAATAAACCTCTTTTGCTTCATCTAAACTCATCAATCTCTTCATACATGCCCTTCGGTTACGGTACTTTTTACCTCTCCTTTTTTTAGAACGTCTGCAATTTGGTCGCAGAAAGTTCGCCGAGGCCGACCTTTTCCTACTGTTCCCTTCACATTCGTCATATAAATATTTGCAAAAGAGGTTTGTCAGGATCGTAGCAAGTGGAAGTCCATAGTCTCTGCCTACCCCTGCGGGAAACAGGCGTGATATTATGTATGTATGTATGTATATCAAATAAATGTTTTTCTTCACAGTTAGTTTTAGAACATAAACTGTATATATCTACTTGTTGTTTCCTGTTGTCAAGATATGACTTCAGTAGACTAAGAACGTTTCCCCTAATGCCGCAAGCATATAGTTTATTGCTTAGTCTCTCATGATAGATATAGTCAAAAGCTTGTGTCATGTCTGTATACACCGCACACACTGGTTTTCTTTTGTCTACATTATGCATCACAGTTTGAAGTAGTTCATAAATTGCCAAATTAATAGACTTATTTTTCCTAAATCCCGTTTGTTCTTCACTTAATATATTGTATTTTGTCAAATATTCATAAATTAGTTCATGTAGGTATTTTTTAAAAAAATTAGTAAACCAGAATTTAATTGGTAATTTTAAAACCAGAAGATTTTTAATAACTTACTAAAGAGTATGCTTGTCTTTATAAAGTTCTAAAATATTTAGCCACACACTTATTCGTCGCTATTCTGTCGCTGTGTTGTTGACGACCTCCGTGGCGTAGTGGTCAACATGCTAGTCCGCCACCCAGAGGCCCCTGGTTCGATCCCCGGTCAGGGCAAGTTGGAAAATGGCCTTTTTGAAATTGTTTTGGGTCTTGGGTATCTATACAGGGTGCAATTGAAATCATTAGCATTAATTCAACTTATCATCATACTCACATAAAGGATATTTTGTATGGTAACAATACTGCAATTAATGCAGTAATTAATTAAAAAGTATCAAAAAGTAAGAAAAATGAACAAAGTATCAAAACACTTCGAGTCGTGCGCGCGTACTGATACCTACGTGCCGCAAGGTCAAAGACCTTGGACGGATACAACCAAACGGCGCGACCGACCGGCATACAAAAGTAGACTTTAATTTACGTGAATAAGGTTTAAAGTCGAGTGAGGACGGGTCGTGTCACACGAACACTTGATGCCGCGTTTACACATTCGCGCGAATCGCGAGGCGAATGACGAGGCGAATAACGAACTAGCATGTGTAAACAGTCAGTTCGTTATTCGCCTCGTGATTCGCCTCGCGATTCGCGAGTTCGCGTTGAGGGCGGTTTTTCGGACGCGAATCAAAGGACACGAATAGCGAACACGAACTGGCTGTTTACACTTTCGCCTGTCGGCAGTTGGCAGCTAGCGCCCGACCCAACAGGACGTATATGTACCCGTTGTATGACTTGTATGGAAACATACGAATTGAAAGGTCTAAGTTAACATTTTTTGTGGGCAAATGTGTGTAGACCTAATTATATGTTAAAATAGGCAATCAGACATCAAATAAGACGATATCTCTATATTTAATAAGTACTTATAGCATCAGTGATTTTAATTTTTGTTATTTTCTCTTTTAGATATATTCATTGTTTTATACATTAAATGACCTTTTGATACATTTCTACATATAATTAGAGGACTCTCACTAAATTTGTATCCTACTAATATTATAAATGCGAAAGTGTGTTTGTATATTTGTTTGTTATCTCTTCACGCTTAAACTACTGAACCGATATAGAACAAATTTGGTATAGATATAATTTGAGACTCGGGGAAGGACATAGTGTACTCTTTATCACGAAATTCCCACGGGGAGCGAAGCCCGCGGGTACAGCTAGTCTGCGTTTTATAATAACACGGATAAAGTCCACTAGTCTATACAGTCTATACAGTATACACTACGAATAATAATTCTCATTATATAATAAGAGAATTATAATTCGTAGAGTATACATATAAAACCGGCCAAGTGCGAATCGAATTTGCGCATTAAGGGTTCCGTACCATTATCTATAAAAAATCGCGTTGTATGGGAGCCCCAAATAAGCTAAAAGCTTAAATAATTATTTTATTTTGTTTTTAGTATTTGTTGTTATAGCGGCAACAGAAATACATAATTTGTGAAAATTTCAACTATCTAGCTATCGCGGTTCTTGAGATACAGCCTGATGACAGACAGACGGACAGACAGCGAAGTCTTCGTAAAAGAGTCCCTTTTTTACCCTTTGGGTACGGAACCCTAAAAATGACATCTTAGCAAAAGTTATTCAGACTGATGAGCATTTTCCGAAGTCATAAAGTCTACGCGAACGAAGTCGCGGGCTTCGGCTGGTTTTAAATAAACATCCCAATCTACCCACCACATACAGGTATACATCGTCCCTTTTAATTAACTACAAATACTTTAACTGCTGCTTCATTTAGGGTGGAAAAACGGTTTAGTCGCATAAAATAAAAAATCCGCAGGTTGGTTTTTTTTTTCACTTCTTCTAACAAAAATATTAAATTATTTCGCCATCCTCCTGTATGTGGTCTACTAAAATTCATTCATACTTCTAAACACTTATAGGCACCGCCCATCGCCATCTATCTCCCTCTTACTGTAGCAGATTGTGTGTGATAGACAGAGTCATTAATGTCAGTCATTATCATTAATCCTACGTACAGTACACATACATCTTTGTAAGTAATAGTAAATCAATATGAAATAAGCAAAGGTACATACCTGTTACAAATTCAGAAAACCTCAAGCAGGTGCACGAGTCATGGCCTCATGGAGAGTATTCCGTCAATCTCCAAATGGACCATGAGGTCTTATGCGACTGCGCTTTCCACACGGGCTTACACAAACATTCACACTGACACTTTAAGACCAAACGAGTTGGCATTCAAGCACTCAAAAATACTTCAAACGACGAAATTTAACTAACACACTGCACTGTAGTAGGTACAAATTCGTACATTATCTACAAATATTTAGAATCCCCTGCACTCTGGTGAATGCAGTACTAACAGTTTAGATAGTTAGGTCTGTACTATTATCCTAAATAGGTAAATACTTAGCAATTATCGGCGACACTACGATCAACTTCTGCAAAGCCGCGAATAGAAATTTTACCTATTTTCATGACGGAAATTGCCGGTTAATTTCCAATTAAAAATGGTTAAAACGCTTTTGTTAGTAGGTAATTAATTAATCACATCACATGCCACCTAGATAGGCCTATGGACTCAAACAGACTGAACGAAACAAACGGAAAGCCGGCTAGTCAAGGCTAGGTAGGTACATAGCGTCTTGGCGACACGAGGCTAGAGTGAGATGCGACACAAGGGAAGAGCGAGATAAAACTGTCGAGCACGTGTTTGTCGGCACTGTGTCGGCAAATGGTAAAAGAATTAAAAAGATACCGCTTTCGTTTACGATTGCCGCAAACGGCTATTAGAAAGGTACAAAGAAGTGCCGCAGTAGCAAAGAGTTCTTACAGTACAGAAGTGACAATTGTTTTTTAACATCCTCAATGAGAATATTGTAATGAATACATACATATTTTTATCTTTTATTTTAACTTGTAAAACATGTTTCCGATTTAAGATCTACTTAGGCAAACTTACCTTTGAAGTACGTTTTTTAGTTTATACGATGGTATTAGTCTTTAAGTATGTGATGAACTACACAGTACATTAAAGCTACAACCTCCTATTTTGGGACCTATTATTGGGAAGAGGATTTTGACCTGGGATTTGGTAGTTTTAAATTTCCATAATGAAGAATAGTAAATATCTCATGACTGAATTTTTTTATAAAATGGATTGGTAATTGGTATGGTAATGGATACACCGATTTTAATTTATTTATTGTTTGAAAGGTGACTCAATCAAGAGTTTATTTTTTGCTAAGATTTAAAATTTTACTCAGCCGGTTTCGCTAGCTTATGTGCTGAATCGCTAAGAGTGTGATATATCTTACAATAGGTCTAATTGCACTGACCTAAACTAACTAAGGTGTCTAGTCGGAATGATATTGTGTGATTTCTTTTATACTTTTTTCCAAAGTGCCAGCCAGATTCCGGCGATGCAGCAGATTGTTAGCACTAGTTTGTTGAACTAGATAATTGTATTATAGTATGCGCGTACAGACCCCAAAAGGTAACTTTAATACTTTAGAAACAGTAATTGTAGATGTTTTGAGAAAATTAAGTTCATATCGCAAAAACATAACTTTTGTACTTTGTTGTGACTTTAACGTAGATTTATTAGCGTCTGACAGCACCGAATGTATTAGATTTTTAATTTATTTAAGTCATTTAATTTGTTCAATTTATTTTTAAAACCAACTAGAATACAAGGCGACTCTAAAACATGTATAGATAATGTTTTCTGTGATTGCACTGCTGTTGATAAAGCTATAATTAAAAATATAACTTCTGATCATTTTGGTCAGTTCGTGAAATTTGCCAACAACGCAGTAGAACTAGAATTACCAGAAATAACCTACAGAGCTATCACTTAAGAAAAAATTAAAACAGGTAGAACGGGAGGTCACGACAAATTTGGTAACGATAAGGGATATGGCTGAATCTGGTTTTATAGAATAAATAGCACCTCTCTGATGCTAAATATGTTGGTCTGTCTGCGTGGAGTAGTTGCGTTACTTAGATATGGCGCCTGAAAAGTTGGTTAGCGTGACCAATAAATAATAAGGTAAATGGCTGATTCTGCTTTCACATAATGAAGAGCACCTCTCTGATGTTAAATATATCAATCTGCCTGCGTGAAGTGGTTGCGTTACTTTGATATGATGCCTGAAAAGTTGGTTATCGTGATGAAAAAATAATGATAAGGTAAATGGCTAACTCTGGTTTTACATAGTGAAGAGCACCTCTCTGATGCTAAATATGTCAATCTGCCTACGTGAAGTGGTTGCGTTACTTAGATAGGGCGCCTGAAAAGTTAGTTACTTTAACAAAAAATGAAAATTATTAGGTAAATGGCTAATTCTGGTTTCACATAATGAAGAGCATCTCTCTGATGCTAAATATATCGATCTGCTTGCATGAAGTGGTTGCGTTACTTAGATAGGGCGCCTGAAAAGTTACTTATCTTGACAAAAAAAGAAAATTATAAGGTAAATGGCTGATTCTAGTTTCACAGGTTGAAAAGCTAGCACCTCTCTGATGCTAAATATAATAATAACTTTATTTAAGACAACATAGGCCCAGGGATTAGTAACAATGGTACTTATTCTATGTTAGTAATGAAATCTGTCTAAAATTATAAGTTATTTCGCAAAGATCATAGTTGCAAGTGCACAGCACTTATACAAACCATGTTAGCTAATATTTTATAACTAAGAGGGACCGGGTTCGATCAATGAGCCCCCTCATAAGCGGACTGTCAAGCCGATCGGCTATTACACTTAGAATACTGGTGCGAACTGCACGCAACAGAGCTGCAGATTTCTTGCGCCAAACCGCGCCAAACCCGTCAGTATGGGCAACCGCGAACATAGATGACGCGCTACAGAACGGTGGCCGTCGCAACAGAATTCTGAAGGCATTATTAAATTGTATTCGTAGAGCATTGTAAGCTTTTTAGGGTTCCGTAGCCAAATGGCAAAAACGGAACCCTTATAGATTCGTTAGAGAAAGCCATTGAAAAAGACTGCGACGACGTAGAAAGATTTTTAAATAAAGGAAAAGCAGACATAGCTTATAGCATCATAAAAAAATTAAAAACAAACCATAAAACAAAAAAGTACAGTTATTTTAAATGAAGACAATAGAATATTAATAGACGATAGAGAAATAGTAGAAAGATGGGTTGAATATATAGAAAAACTTTATGATGGAGAAGGTTTGTGTGATGAGGATATAGAAGATGAAAATAGGGTAGAAGAAAACGAGATAGGGCCTGAAATAACGCGCGAAGAATTTGAATTTGCACTCAATAGTTTACAAAATAACAAGGCCGCTGGAGTAGATGGAATACAAATAGAACTTATTAAATATATTAAATGTCACACACTCATAGACGAGATATTTAAATTAATACAAGAAATATATAAAACAGGAAAAATACCAAATGATTTTAAAATAAGTAGAACCGTTACGATACCAAAAAAACCAAATACGAAAAGATGTGAAGAATATAGAACGATTAGTTTAATTACACAAGCATCAAAAATATTGATAAAAATAATACAAAATAGAATCCGACCTAAAGTAGAAAATAAAGTAGGCAACGACCAATATGGTTTTCGCAAAAACAAAGGCACTCGAGAAGCAGTTTTAGCACTTAGAATTATAATAGAAAGAAGATTGGAACTTGGTTTAGAAACACATATTGCGTTTATAGATTTAGAGAAAGCGTTCGATAAAGTAAATTGGATACTAATGATGAAGGCGCTTAAGAATGCTGGCATAGACTATAGAGACAGGAGAATAATCAAAGAACTGTATAAAGAACAAGAGACAATAATAATGAAAAAAGACAGGCCAAAATACGACAGGGAGTGAGGCAGGGTTGTCCACTTTCTCCACTGATATTCAATCTATTTATAGAAGCAGCAATATCTCAAATCAAAGACCAAGATTTAGGAGGAGTTAGTATTAATGGAGAAAAGATACATTTTATAAGATTTGCAGATGACATAGCAGCCCTTGGAAGCAGTTCACAACAGTTAGAAAAGTTAATAGAAGCAATGAATAATATTTTTAAAGAACATAAATTGAGTATAAACATAAATAAAACCAAGTCCTTAATTGTCTCAAAGTCAGGTCCAGTAATTAAAAATATCCAACTTAATAATAAAACAATAGACCCCTTGACCAAGTTCAGAGTTTCAAATATTTAGGAACTATTATCAACGAAGAGGCAAGATGCTCAGAAGATATTAAGAAGAGGATTGCTATTGCAAAAAGTACATTTAAGAGTAAAAAATACATATTTTGTTCTGGTATTAAAGAAAGTTTACGT
Source organism: Acrobasis consociella (assembly GCA_963555685.1). Taxonomy (NCBI): domain Eukaryota; kingdom Metazoa; phylum Arthropoda; class Insecta; order Lepidoptera; family Pyralidae; genus Acrobasis; species Acrobasis consociella. The sequence continues at coordinate 23,789,566 of OY743105.1, read as the reverse complement.
AAAAGATTTATTAAAACATTTATATAGAGCACTGCCTTGTATGGATGTGAAACGTGGACGATGACCAAAAAGGATAGAGATAGATTAGAAGCATTTGAAATGTGGTGCTGGAAGAGAATGAAAAAAATAAGTTGGACAGAAAAAATTACAAATGAGAAGGTATTAGAGGATGTGAGAGAAAAAAGACAAATAATACAAATTATAGAAAATAGAAGAGGCAAAATGTTCGGTCATCTACTACGCCACGATGCATTCTTTAAAACAATAATGGAAGGAAAAATAGAAGGAAAGAGAGGAGTAGGAAAACCCAGAAGGAAATTTATAGACCAAATAAAAGAAAAATTAAAAGTGAAAACATATTGGTTAAGAACTTAGCGGAAGGAAGAGAGACATGGAAAGCACTCCACCGACAAGAGCCCAGCTCTTAAATATAAGAAGAGATAGATTCGTCATGTCTGTCTGTCTGTCTGTCCGTCCGTATGTCACAGCCACTTTTTTCCGAAACTATAAGACCTATACTGTTAAAACTTGGTAAGTAGATGTATTATGTGAACCGCATTAGGGTTTTGACACAAAAATTAAAAAAAAAAAAAAAAACAATATATTTTGGGGGTTCCTGAGTTCCTTAGAACTGAAACTCAAAAAAATATTTTTCATCAAACCCATACGTGTGGGGGTATCTATGGATAGGTCTTCAGAAATGATATTGAGGTTTCTAATATCATTTTATTCTAAACCGAATACTTTGCGCGAGAGACACTTCCAAAGTGGAAAAAAGTGTGTGTCCCCCCCCCCCCCCCCCCCCCATAACTTCTAAAATAAGAGAATGATAAAACTAAAAAAATCTATGATGTTTATTACCATGAAAACTACCAGCGAAAATTGGTTTGAACAAGATCTAGTAAGTAGTTTTTTTTTGGGTGTCTATTAGAATACAGATTTTTTTGACATCGAATTTCATTTCCCAGAAAACTATTCCACGATTTTTAATACATTTTTTTCTTAATAAAACGAATAGTTTATCATCGCAGTTTCATATTATAATAACAACATTTAAAAATATATATATTTTAAAATGGTTTTCTTTTATAGAAAAATGGTATTAACATTTCATATAAAATATTAAGTTATCGATAAAACTGTTCATAAAAACATGTTTCAATAAGTAACGGTACACATAATAACTAGCTTCGCTCGCTCGGCTCGTGCGTGTGTTGGTCGCAGTTCTAACATAACCTAACCTATAGGATTGCCCTGACGTAGGAAAATGGATAGAAGTGTCTTAGCAATCGCCGGCCGCTGCCGCGGCACGCTCGCTTCGCTCGCTCGGCTCGTGCGTGTGTTGGTCGCAGTTCTAACATAACCTAACCTATAGGATTGCCCTGACCTAGGAAAATGGATAGAAGTGTCTTAGCACTCGCCGGCCGCTGCCGCGGCACGCTCGCTTCGCTCGCTCGGCTCGTGCGTGTGTTGCTCGCAGTTCTAACATAACCTAACCTATAGGATTGCCCTGACCTAGGAAAATGGATAGAAGTGTCTTAGCACTCGCCGGCCGCTGCCGCGGCACGCTCGCTTCGCTCGCTCGGCTCGTGCGTGTGTTGGTCGCAGTTCTAACATAACGTAACCTATAGGATTGCCCTGACCTAGGAAAATGGATAGAAGTGTCTTAGCACTCGCCGGCCGCTGCCGCGGCACGCTCGCTTCGCTCGCTCGGCTCGTGCGTGTGTTGCTCGCAGTTCTAACATAACCTAACCTATAGGATTGCCCTGACCTAGGAAAATGGATAGAAGTGTCTTAGTTGGTCGCAGTTCTAACATAACCTAACCTATAGGATTGCCCTAACCTAGGAAAATAGACACAAGTGTCTTAGCACTCGTTCCAAATGTTTCAACTATTTTGCAAACTGAAACTTACGTGGAAACAAAATTATGGGTAACAAAACTTTGATTTTACGTTATTTCGATAAAATACATAAAATATGAAAAGAAATAACGATAGACTGAATTTGTAAATAACGAATAATCGAGTAAATGAAATTTCGATGTCAACAGATTTTAGGATTTGTTCAATATTGTATTAAAAGATTTGCGAATAGTTTTATGGGGAATGAAAATCGTTGAAGTTAATTGCGAGAAAGTGATGGGTTCCCTTTTTTAGGGTTCCGTAGCCAAATGGCAAAAACGGAACCCTTATAGATTCGTCATGTCTGTCTGTCTGTCCGTCCGTATGTCACAGCCACTTTTTTCCGAAACTATAAGACCTATACTGTTGAAACTTGGTAAGTAGATGTATTATGTGAACCGCATTAAGGTTTTGACACAAAAATAGAAAAAAAACAATAAATTTTGGGGTTCCCCATACTTAGAACTGAATCTCAAAAAAATATTTTTCATCAAACCCATACGTGTGGGGTATGTATGGATAGGTCTTTAGAAATGATATTGAGGTTTCTAATATCATTTTATTCTAAACTGAATACTTTGCGCGAGAGACACTTCCAAAGTGGAAAAAAGTGTGTCCCCCCCCCCCGTAACTTCTAAAATAAGAGAATGATAAAACTAAAAAAAATATATGATGTTCATTACCATAAAAACTACCAGCGAAAATTGGTTTGAACAAGATCTAGTAAGAAGTTTTTTTTTAATATGTCATAAACTGCAATTTACCTTTCATTCAATCAACTCAAATATATAAATTTAAAAAAAAATACTACTACGGAACCCTTCATGGGCGAGTCCGACTCGCACTTGGCCGCTTATTTTTATATGTCATAAACTGCAATTTACCTTTCATTCAACTCAAATATAAAAATTAAAAAAAAATACTACAAGACTTTTATATTATGTTATTTGCTACTACGGAACCCTTAATGGGCGAGTCCGACTCGCACTTGGCCGCTTATTGAGTATATCTGAACCAAAGGGCACCCGAATACAGAGATGTGTGAAGTAAGCTTTAAACAGTGTTATTCTCACAGGCTCTGCACATCGAGCAAACCTTCGGGCCAGCATATTCGCTTTAACTGACAATGCTCTGCGTTCCCTCTCCATGTCTACATCGTCTTTTAGATCATCAGTTACCCAGTGTCCTAGGTACTTAAATTTATAGACTCGCTTTATTTCAACTCTATTTAATGACACTGGAGGACTGTATCAGGATACTCAGTACCAGACTTAAAAACCATGAACTCTGTCTTCTTAACATTATAAACCAGGCCATGTGAGGTTGCGTAAGATTGACATATATCAAGGAGTTTCTATAGAGCGCCTATAGATGGCGCTTGTAGTACCATATCATCAGCATATGATATATTATTGACACACACCCCATCTAAATAGCAACCAGCCCGTTTGCTACTAAGTTTTTCTATAAGTGCATTAATATATAGGTTAAAGAGCAGTGGTGAGCTAAGCCCTCCCTGCCTTACCCCACACTGCGGCGTGCACGGGTCAGACAATTCTCCCGCCCACCTCACACGATTTTCCTGATTAAGGTACCAGTACCTGAGTAGAGATATTACTTCAGGTGGCACTGAAGTAGCTTCTAATGTTTTCCACAGCAGGTCAAATAAAACAAGGTACAAACAAAACAACAAATCTAAAAAGCACCCATAGACAGGTGTTTTTCTATCCGTATAATATTTGACAGTGTGTTTTAAACTCAAAATGGCAGTTTCTGTGGACAGTCCCTGACGAAAATCGAACTGAGCGTCATGTATCTTGACATATCTACTAAGAATCGTTTTAATCACACTGTCAAATACTTTACATATAATAGTTGCTAGAGAGATCGGCCTATAATTGGACACGTCCGATGTATCCCCTGTTTTATTTTTAACTAGCTGAAGCCCGCGACTTCATTCGCGTGCACTTTATGTCTCTGGAAAATGCTCATCAGGCTGAACAACTTTTACTAAGGCGGCATTTTTATATCTCTTATAGTTTAGCTAGACCATTATGGTTCTGCATCAGGCGTTCCATTTTCCAAAATCATTTATACCCTATATGTTGCCCAGGCTTAATAGCTATATGACAAAAAAAGTTTCATTCGAATCCGTCCAGTATTTCTGGAGATTAGCGTGTACAAACAGACAAACAGACAAACAGACAGACATTTTTTTTTAAATTCTTACTCTATTACTACGTCTCCATCGCCCCCAATTTTTTTTTTTGGAAATATATTTAATGTACAGACACACTTTTTTTACTGTTTTATTATATGTATATAGATATAGATAGATAATGGGTACCACCAGAGTCCTCATCATATCGGATGGTAAATATGAGTGGCTTATAGATAAATTAAAAAGCAGAGCGAGCACTCGTGAAATATGAAAACCCGCATGCTTTAGATGTTCGATGCTAAGCCCATCAAACCCGGGGGATTTCCCTCTAGTCATCTTTTTTATTGCCAGTCTGACATCTGCTGGAAGAATGGTGGTTGATATTTTCTTATCATGATTTTCAGCATCGAACATCCGACGCGGTGCACCCAATGGAGATTTTACAGAAAAATGTTCTTTAAACAACCCTGCGATATCTTTAGGATTAGTCACCCCTCCGACACTCACAGGAGTGCCAGGTTTGTGATTTAACTTATTGGTACTTTTCCAAAAACCTTTGAAGTCAGACTAAGTAGCATGTTTCTCAGCAATTAGGTCCATTTTAATTTGTTCTTGGTGGTTTTGGCACCATTTTAATCTACTCTTGAATTTTTTACGAGATTTAACCATAGAGTCGTAAACAGAACCCGAAGACGGTTTGCCATAAGAAATCCAGGCATTAAAATATATACTGGCACTCCTGTGAGCTTCGCGTACGTGCTTATTCCACCCCGATAGTGGTTTTCTTCTCACTACATGGGTTTTTATGTGTGTTTCAAAATATGTTGGTCTGCCTGCGTGAAGTGGTTGCATTATTTAGATATGTCGCTTGAAAAGTTGGATATCGTGAACAAAAGAAAAAAATTGTAACGTAAATAGCTGGCTCCGGCCGGTGTCGCAGAACAAAGAGTACCTCTCTGATACAAAATTTGTCGGTGAAGTCTTGTTTGTTTTGTTGGTCTGCCTACGTGAAGTGCTAGTGTTACTTAGATCCCATATCTAAGTTATGGCGCCTGAAAAGTATGTTGTCGTGATCAAAAGTAAAATTATAAGGTAAATGACTGACTCTGATCGGCTGCATATCAAGCAAAACACATCTATCGTTAGTATCCGATATTATATATACATGCCATAGTTCACAATTGTACTAACAACAGTTTTGTCAACTTTACAGAAGAGCATTTAATTTTGAAAGTTTTCTAAAGTTTAGTCCTGAACAGCACAAAACGAATTACATAATTTCACGTCTATTCAAGAGTCTAGTCCTTTGACTGCATTATATCCGAAAATTGAGTTATTATAGTTATCTATCTCCCATGCTGGTCTGGGAGAAATAAAAAAACTTAGAATGTACCAGCTGCTTCTCTTCCTACGCAGATCGTAAAAGCCGATCGAGGGAATTGGCAAAAATGCAAATCATGTTAACACATTGCAGGACACTTACGGCTGTGGACGTAATTCAATTGTTATTTCTATTGTGTCTGGCCGAGTGTCCTGCAATGTATTAACAGGCGATGCGGCTAGCAACCCATCACTGTATTGATAGCTTTTCCATCTTCTCACCCACCATGACGCTAAAAGTGGCTTTTGGGTCTTGCGGCCCTGGGCTCTGCATAAAACCGCAAGCAAGACCCAAAATGCTCTGTCTGCCCCATTAGGGATAAAGACGTGATAGTATGTATGTATAGTTATCTAATTTCAAAAATAGTAAAATAAACTTTAGTTCATTTGTGCACTAAACCTCATTATGTTAACAAGCAAACAATTTTTCAAAACTAAAAAACACTTTCACAAACTACTGAAACTACACAACCGATTTTGATAAAATTTCTATGGGACCACCTGAAACGAATGCCCTTTAAGGGTCCCCCGACCCTAGACCAAAATACAACTTTCCATACAAACGTAGTCTACGTTTTATTTCAAAACGACATGTCCGATTTGGGCAAAATTTTGTAATTTCAAAGATATTGCAATTAGAATATAGTGTTTTATATCATTTTTGACCATTAGTATGGGAAACTTCTAAATCGTTATATTTTCTTTCCAGTTCATAATTTTACCATAGGAAACCAGTTATAACCCTAGATAATTGCAATTTCTTTACAATTACCAATTTTAACCGGAATCTGACATGTGGTTTCAAAATTAAACGTAGACTACGTTTGTATGGAGAAGTCTAGGGTCGGGGGACTCTTAAAAAAGAATTTTCCAAATCGGTTAAGGCACCTTCAAATAATCGGTAACAAATAATGCACTTGCATAACTTTAATACGTGTGCAAATGTTCTAAATGCGTATGATACCCCAGACTTTGAAATTTTGTTGAAATCAGTTACAATACTTAAAGATTGAATTTATAAAAATAATATGTCGGCATTAACAATAATACTTATTTTTGTTAACGCCGGAATTTTAAAAAGTATTACTGTGACACAAAGTTTTTGATAGAAAGAGTTAATTTATCTGGGACTAAATAAGTAAAAACCGAAAATTTTGTAGTTAGTACATTTGTCAACTACGGCATCAATATTAGGGTGACACAGGGTAGACAAATTCATGTGTTTGTATGAAACGCACGCTACTGTATCTAAGTAACGCAACCACTTCACACAGTCAGACTGACATATTTAGCATCAGAGAAGTGCTCTTCACCCTGTGAAATCAGAGTCAGCCATTTACCTTATCATTATTTTTTCATCACGATAACCAACTTTTCAGGCATCATATCTAAGTTTCACAACACAACCATTTCACGCTGGCAGACCGACAAATTTTGTATCAAAGAGGTACTCTTTGTTCTGAGTCAGCTATTTACGTTATTATTTTTTTCTTTTGTTCACGATAACCAACTTTTCAGGCGACATATCTAAGCAAAGCAACCACTTTACGCAGGCAGACCAACATTTTTAGCATCAGAGAGGTGCTCTTCATCCTGTGAAACCAGAGTCAGCCATTTACCTTATCATTTTTTTTTTTTTGGTCACGATAAACTTTTCAGGCGCCATATCTAAGTAACGCAACCACTCTACGCAGGCAGACCAACATATTTAGCATCAGAGAGTTGCTCTTTATTCTATAAAACATACGACTAGAATAATTTTACTATAAAAACAAATTTTCTGTAAGTTTATGGATTATTTTTGATTAAATATCATATTATAAGCATAAAAACTATACAGTTTGATCAAACTAAAAGGTCTGGAGTCCAGAAAATGAACAAAATTGTACTGAAAACCTTGTAAACATTTCAATAAACTGGTTAAATTGCAATTATATGATGGCGCATCGATTATTTTCAATGTATTTTGTTAAATAATACGACAAATCTCTTTTCCCACTAATATCACAATATCACAACACATTGAAAAAACTAATTAATTTCAAAAATAAATTAAGGCTGCCAAAAAAATCATGGCGTACCTTTCAATTTGTCTTCATATTGCACAGTTTTCTTTGACATTTTATTAGTTTCTTGTGGGTTGTAAACACTGACCTCCATATACAGGTTGACTTTGTAACCTATATTGAAATCTTGAAATCAGAATCACTAATAGATCACAAAACCGCAATAAAAAAAAATATTTTTTTTGACGATTTTTTTTGATTTTTCGAAAGGAAAAAAATCACAAATTCGCATTAAATGGCTAACCTATTATTACTTGACAATGACCCCGTCCGTGAACTCATTGCAACCTACCTACGTCGCGCGACCCGGCCTTCGGTGTTTTCCGCATCCTCCGAACTAGTCCGAATTGCAACCCTTCCCGCCGCTCGCCGCCCCGCCTCCCCAGCCAGTCGCCCACGCACATTCGTCACGGGAGGTTAGTGCGCTGACGCAATTTTTTTCTCCCGCTCGGCTGCTCGCTCGCGTCGCGAAACAATGTCGTACTCTTCGTGAGAGTACTATGAAATGGTACGAGTGTACATTTTAAGTGGAGAAGCATGTATGAAGCAGAGAGCATTCCTTGCCTTCGTGCGCAGGGCATAGCGAATGCCACGGTTCCCCATCGCTGAACAATTTTTGCTGCTAACCAGCGGCTTCTTGATTATGGCCAGTTCACGTTACCGGCCCACGCACAGGGAGACGGCGCACCACGTTTAGTTGTCGAGATCTTTGAGTACTTCGAGCAAAACCCCCGAGCTAGCACGCGAGATGCAGCTCGGCATTTTGGTGTCAGCCAATACGCAGTGTGGCAGTTGCTGCACAACGCCAAAATGCATGCATACCACTTCCGAAGTACGAGTACCTCGACGAAAGATATCCCAATCACTGGATAGGTCGTGGAGGGCCTGTGGCTTGGCCTGCTTGGTCACCGGACCTCACGCCATGTGATTTTTTTTGTGGGGAGAAGTAAAGCGGCTTGTTTATACCCACGAGTCTCAAAGCCGTGAAGGACTAAAAAACTGTATTATTCGTGCATTTGACGCTGTAAAAAGTGATCGTGCTATGATTTTAAGACTGAAACGGAATGCAGTGAAACATGCCAGACTCTGCTTGGAGAGAAACGGGCTTCATTTTGAACATTATTAAAATATCGGTAGGTAGTTTAGTTTGATTTTGTTTTAAAGTTGATTTTAATTATTTGTACATAGGTAAGTTGATTACAATTTTTAAATACGCCTGAATGCAGAAGTTACAACGGTATAAGTAAAAAAAAACACATTTACACATTCGCATTAAAGCGCTTTAGCTAGTAAAGCGACAACGGGCGTGGTCCTCACTTTGATGGGTCAGATGCCTTTAGGCAGCCTGCGAATTCTGATGCCAGTCGGCCTATTGTTTTTTCAAGCTCGATCCAGCTTCTGTATTTTGACCGTACTAAGCCCGTAAAAGTATGAAGGGAAATTGCAACTTATCTTTGCCGATGTGATAGTATTTATCTCATTGAAATGTTGTAGTGTAGCTATGAGTGGTATTGGTGTTGGTGGTATGATATGTCTATGAAAGGTCAATGACCAAACGAGTAAGGAACGCGTCGCGCGGCGCCGGCGGTGGCGCGAGAGCGAGCGATAAAGATACCTATCTACCTGCGGTGTGATACGGCCGGCGGGCGGGGCCGAGCGATCAGGCGGTCATATGGCGCTCGGTATCACTGCGCCTGGGAATTTTTGGTACAACTTTGACGGCTTCTATCTTTTGTTTTTATTATGAAACAAGGTAATTGTAAGAGTACATGTATTTTTTATTTTATGCATAGAGTACTTTCCTTGAATATAGCTCAGAGGTTTAAAGTCATCCTGTATACAAGTACGCTGGACCTATGATACCCTAAGAAATGACAGCTCTTTATTGTGCCTATTTGAAGCGCCCCCAATGCGTGGGAAGAGAACTAAATCTGACGTAACGTAACTAATGAGGCGTTTTCCAGTGAAAAAAAAAAATGAAGTTAAAAACATTGTCAAAAGATGGCGCAAAGGAGTTTGAAATCGTTCTGTCAAAAATGAAAGAGGCCGTTTGGTTCAATACTTGTAGTAAATTTGTAATTAATTAACCAATCTTGTATTTTGCTATTATTTATGTAAAAAAATACATATTTACAAACAAAAATATATTTTTAACTAAATTTAATAAAATAAAAATATTAAATATTCCAAAACGTAGTGATTATATTCTCTTTGATTCCAAAGACAAACTCTCACTATGAAAATTTTCTGAAAATTTTATATGAATTAGACATTGACAGTTCTATTTATGTGACTGCTGGCGGCATCTATGTCACGAGAAGGAACTAATTTTTTTTTTAAAGAAAACGCCTCATTCAGAAATGACTTTTGTCGATGTAATTGTCCCTCTCTAATATTAGTTCCGTTCCCACCCACTTCTACTTTGCTTCTACGATCAGCGCCAAAATGGTGAAAATCAAATCGCCTCTCTATGGCCCGGCTAATCATAGGTCCAGCGTACTTGTATATATGGAGGTCAGTGGTTGTAAAGAATGAAGAGAATTGACGAATGAATGACCGAATGATTTTCAAAATACTCGGCGCAATGTTTATATACAGCGTCGTAACTTAAAAACCAAATGTTACCAAATATGTGTCGAGAAGTGCCCCATTTTAGTCGCAGCGACCGAAACATAAAGTACTCTGCAGTATACCCAATCTACCCATTTGGGAATATACCCGGTAGATTGGGTAAATACCCGTATCTACCCATTTGGTGGGTAGATTGAATTTTATGAGTAATTACTTCGCAATTCGTGTCCGAAAGAGTGTGCAAGGGCTCTAAAATGCTTAAAATGCAGGTAGACATCAAATCTGACAATAAAGTATATGAAACCACCATACTAATCATACTTTGAAAGTAGGCTTCTTTGATTTATTATCATTTTTTTGCTGGGAGGTTATTTGTTTTTACAGAGACAAGTAATGCTGATCTTGATGATGATGATGACTTGGACACTCAATACAAAGATTGGCTGGATGACGAGTTATCAAATATCAACGATGACGATGACGAAAATTAAAAATTACAATATACTTATTAATTAGGAAATAATTAGAAATATTTTTTCTACCTATTTCTTTAAATCTTGTAAAATAACGCGAATAAATATTTTTTGATAGAATTAAATGCTAGTAACAAAATTAATTTTCTAATTACTTTTTGTATGGACCTTTCGCCTATAAGTTAACAATTTTTGTCATACTGAAATTTATAATTTGTAATGGAGCACTAAAATATAGTTTAATCATTATTCAAAAATTTTACAAGATTGAAATAAAACATAAATTTAATTGGCCTGTGATATAAAATCGTCAAAACATTATGTGTTCGCTCATACTCAAGGCAAGATTTTAAATATGTCTGGGGGATATTTGGTCGCTACAATTTGTCTGGCTGTTTGCGAATTGTGCTGAAATAGTTTCCGAAATATCATATTTAAAAATCAAGACTCTGACTTTAAGTAAACTTACGTTATTTTTTCGCAAACTTTAAAGCGTCGGGCGGAAATTACCGCTGACGAAAACTGTCTGGCAACATTGATTTGAAATTTCTAATAAAATTGTGTAAAATATATACAAAAATTATCACTCAGACTTTAAAAAAAGTGAGATTTTTTTATTTACCTTTAGTACCTGATACCGGTAAATTGGCCGCCGGTTCAAGCTAGCAGGTATGTATACCTTCAGAGTATACACTAACACTATTCTGTACGATACATTCTGTTACTTTGAAAATAAGTAACGTCTGGCGGCCCTGGGCTCTTGCTCTACAATCTTTTGGGTAATTGGGTAATAGGAATAAAGATAGGCTCTTAAGAATTTTTATCGAGAGCCGTAAAATAATTATGAAAAAATGGTACTTATTTCGGTTGTGATTGTGACAGTGACATTTTCAGTAAGCATCTGTCAAATCTATGACGGTTTCTTCTACAATACAACACAGGTTTCTAAGTTTTATTATAACCTTGATTCTTTCTAACTAAATAGTGGTACCTACTTAATTAATTTGTGGTTCTCTAACTCCTCAAACGTCTGCCTGCTCCCTACCCTACCCTCGTCCGTATAATTTGTGCCCTAGTCTCACTAGTCCGTGTCCTGTCCTGTGAGCATAGAAGTTTATAGTATATTATTATTCTGTGATAGAAGAAATGTTTAGAAGACAAAAATCTTATATCTAATGTTGCTTTAGTTTTCTACGTCGTAGATGTAAATGTTGTTCCAGGGCAGTCCCTGTCCTTTTTGCACCTACGACTCCTCCAAGCTTTGTGCTGATCTTATAGGACCAACGTTTTATTTAGATGTTACTTTCAGTGATAGTGAGTTACCTACATCAAAAACACACTAATTTATTTAATAGGTAAACAATGGAAGCTGTGGTAGCGGGGGAGAGCGTGGAGCAGACAGAGAGCTCGATCGTGGAACCCTCAAGTGCGCTGTCGGCGGCGCAGCGCGCGCGCATGGAGCGGAACCGGCTGCGCGCGCGCGCACTTCACGACGCTCGCCTCATGAAACGCCCGGACAAGCAGTCAGTATCTTCCTTTGATACTTGTTAACATATACAACAAACTGTTAAATCAGATTGACTGATTATTTTAAATGAGTAATGTAAAAAAGAAAACATGTCTACCACAAAAAAAATAAAGCTACTGCTCTACTGCATCTGACATAATGCTTCAAGACATTTCATTAGGTAGGTACACAATTTTAGAATATAACAAGATATCTTTTGAATTAATTAAGTCTTTGAGATACGCCAATACCAGACCGATATACTTGACCGAGAGACCAATACTTGACGTGTATAAAAAAGGTAATAAATAAAAAACATATTAAAAATACTTATGATGAAGCAAATTCCACTACTCACATATATATGGCATCAAGTAAATAATACATACAAATAATTTATTTGTACAAGTATGTACAACAGAATCACTGCTCATATCATACCTAAAAAGTTACTGCCGTAACTCCCACAAGTGCAGCAACAGTGGTGAGTAATGTATCAATGTACTACAGCAGTTACAGTCACAGTCATTTTTTTTAGACATAAATCATCAATATCAGTCAAAAGGTACATATAATAAAACAGTAAAAATGTGCATTAAGTAAATTTATGAGAAATAAGTGTGAGTGATAAAAAAAGTAATTTAACACAAAAATGAGTAAAAATCTGTATGTATGTTACTCAAATCTTTGAAACTATTACTGATTGAGATCTACTTACTATTGCTATTGATTAAGATTGAGATCTAAAATGGCCGCATAGACAATAAAAACTGAAAATTTAGTAGAATCTTAACATTTGACTTACATAGCTAGTTTAAGCACACCTTAATCTGTATGATAAATGCAAGTTATTGTTAGTCTTATTGTTGCTCCGGCCTTGGTCTAAATAAGACTACGCTCAAACCAACTGGTATTCAGCCCCACACACCAATTTAAAGAAGCAATTTCTTGAATAATAATTTTAGGCAACTGCCTCCGTAGATACTGAGTACGGTATTGAAAACTCTAAAGAATATTAAGTTACAGTGGATACCGTCTCATGTAGGAGTCTATGGTAATGAAGTGGCAGACTCTTTAGCAAGGGAGGCAGTGAAAATAGGGTAGGAGGTTTTGTGCCCGCCTTATGCCTCTGAACACATATCTACCATCAGGCAGTATTGTATGGATATATGGAAAAAACATTTTGATAAGTGTTCAGAGACAAAAGGTATTTGGTACAAAACCATTCAAAGTTTACCAAATTCGGTTCCTTGGTTTGACTGTGCCAGACTCTCAAGGGAATATCTTGTGTGTGCATTTAGGGTGAGGGCTGGTCACGTTCCACTGAACAAGTTTCTCTTATTGATGAGAGTAACCCGCTCAGACTTATGCAATTACTGTGGTAAGTTAGAGGACTTGATTCATGTATTGCTGGAATGTGACCAGTATACCGCCCTACGTGACCGGTTTTTAGCTGGACTACCAATGTACAATGGTGAGCTTAACATAATGTTAAGCAATCCACTGTCGCACATGGCAAAAGCCATCTACTTTTTTCTGCGAGCTGTGATGGTGCACAGAAGTTAGATAATACTTAATTGTAGTTCCCCATGAGACTGGCATAATCACACCAAGTGAACTGAAGCCTAGGTAAAATAATAGATTAAAAAAAAAAACTTCCTCCGTGATGTAGTGGTTAGAGCGTTCGGCTTATACCAGGAGGTCGCGGGTTCGATTCCCGGCAAGGGGAAAGACGTGTGTTGTTGTCCTAGTTTGGTTAGGACATTGTAAGCTGATCACCTAATTGTCTGATAAGTAAGATGATCCGTGCTTCGGAGAGTACGTTAAGCCGTCGGTCCCGGTCATTGTCTTTGACATTGGTCGTTACCTAAGAAACCATGTCAGAGGCCTTTATGGCGGTTTAAAAACTCTGACACTAATGTTAATCAGTAATCACTAACACACACGATAAGTAGAAGTTTAGGCGAAATTGTTCTGGGCCTTCTTATCGTGTGTGTTAGTGACTAACACTAGTGTCAGTTTTAAAACCGCCTTAAAGGCCTCTGACATGGTTTTAGGTAACGACCAATGTCAAAGACAGTGACCGGGACCGACGGCTTAACGTGCCCTCCGAAGCACGGATCATCTTATTTATTCAGACAATCACGTGATCAGCCTACAATGTCCTAACCAAACTAGGACAACAACACAAAGTCGTTGCCCCCGCCGGGAATCGAACCCGCGACCTCCGGGTATGAGCCGAACGCTCTAACCACTACACCACGGATGCAGTTTCTGGGGCTAAACTAGTATATCCTAGATATGTTTAGGATGAAAAATTTGGCCTGAAATAAGCTTTTTGCTGGTAATGCATACATCACAGTGGCGAAATACATACTCGTAACTACTTATCTGTCTTCGCCGTAGACGGGTAAAATTTTTACTGAAACTATTTCATCCCGTGTGTACAGCGGTAGCGCGGTGCTGGAGCGAGTGGACAGCAGCGCGCCGCTGGACACGGGCGGCGGCTTCCTGCTGGAGCCGGCCGCAGCCGCGCCGCCGCCCGCGCCCCGCGCGGCGCCCGCGCCCCTCGTGCACCCCGCCGAACAGCCGCAGTGCCACGACTGCCAGCGCCGCTTCCCGCAGTCCTTCCTCTTCGACACGTTCGATTACAGCGTGTGCGACGATTGCAGGTCAGATGGCGTTCGTGTTTTGTGAGTTACATTAAGATTCAGCGATCTCACTGCGAACTTTCCCGCCAGAGACGACGACGGCGCTCACTCGCTGATCGCGCACACGGAAGCCAAGAGCGAATTTCTGCTGAAGGATTGCGATTTAGACGCACGGCCGCCGCCGCTGCGCAGCCTGCGGCGCCGCAACCCGCACGCGCCGCGCGGGGACATGCGCCTGTACCTGCGCGCGCAGGTGGAGGAGCGCGCGCTGGAGGTGTGGGGCTCGGAGGAGCGCTTGGAGCGCGAGCGGGAAGAGCGCGCCTCGGCGCGCGCGCGCTCGCGCGACAAGCAGACGGCGCGGCGCCTGCGCGCGCTGCGCATGGACGTGCGCGGCTCGCTGTTCGCGCGCGCGCACGCCCCGCACGAGCACGCCTTCGGCGCCGAGACCTACGACGCGGCCGCCGACACCTACTCGCGCGCCTGCTCCACGTGCGGGCTCCTACAGACTTACGAAAAGCTGTGATCGAGGGCAGCTGACACTGATGAGTATTGTTTCCCCCCGGGGCGAGTGGCACGCTTTCTCCGCGCGCGAAGTAAACCAGTTATTTGAAAGTGGTGATAAAAGTTTATAAATAACATTTATCAAGCAGACCGGACATTATGTTTAAAAATCTCTCGTCGAAATATTTAAACTTTTTTGTGGATGAACTGAATTCTTATGTTTCTTTTGATTAACTTCACCTTAGTGAGATAATGACTCTAAAGTGTTATTTGTTAAGCTGCTACTTACTATAATGTTTGAACTTAAACTTAATATAAGCTACCTACCTGCATGCTGTGTATATGTCGCAGTTGAATTGTATAATCCGTTATTATTCAAAAACTCTCGCTGTTCTCTACCCCTTACTAAATAATTTTCTATGTAATAATTCTTGTATGTAAGTTTATCTTAGTTATATTTGTGTAGTTTACACATAATAATATATTTTTTTTGTACAGTACTTTTCTGTAAATTTAAATTGTACTACCTCTACCTCAAACGCATAATAAGTAAACATTCCTCTCAATTACTGGCCGGTTGGAAGAGATCCCTATACGGGATAAGTCCGCCGTTGTATGTTTACTTTTCTGATTTGTATCTGTGTTCTTTCTTGTGTACAATAAAGCTTTATAAACAAATGAACAAAAAAATGAAAAATTATAATCAGCTCGATGCAATTGAATATTGAAATTTTGTATAAACCTGACAACTCAATGGCGGAGCGATTTTTTTCGGCCAATTGGTCCACGTGAATTTTCCATCTCGCCAAAATAATATGGGAACCAAGCTAAAGATCTGCTTGATGCTTTTCAGTCCGAAATCACAAACGATGCCCCTGACCTGATGTCTCCCGATAAAAACAGGTTAGTCCCGGAACGCGGCGAAGAATTTACTTTATGGGAGGCCATATTTGTTGTATAAGTGGCAAAATTCGGAACTACTCTTTCTACAATCTTACGTTAGCTAGTTTGTTAAATGTAGGTAACACATTGGACGATCTAGCTAAACAGTTTTCAGCTTTATTACAAAACCAAGCTAATGCCAAACAGCTAGTTTTTAAATAACAGCGGATTATACAATCCAACTGCGACATCATTATCATATTGTTATTTATACCACCGACAAGTTTATATAATAAAACAACGGTTGCACTGTCTTCATCAATCCTTAATTTTTGGATGGATGACATTCATGCTAACCTTAGTAAAGATCAACCGGCAAAGGTGCGCGTTGGGCCACGCGAATGCGAATTCAGACTAAGATTACAGGCCTAAAATCGGCTAAAAAAATATTTTTTTATTGAGTTTCTATTATACTTTTCCGAATACATTTAATAAGTTGATCGCCTATAACCCTTTAATTTGTAAATCCTACTTAGCTCTGATAGTTTTCCTTTAAACTTCGTTATAATACTACTCCTGTAATCTCATATTTCCATATAAAACCGTTTAGTAGATGGGGGGGAAGCTATTAAGAAGTTCCTGTTTACTATGGAACCCTAAAAAGCTCTATCTGAGAAACACCTAAGTAAGGACAATTCATTGTCTTCACTCAGACAAAGCCATTGACAAGACAATGACGAAGCCATTGACAAGACAATCCGCTAAGACAATGATTGTCTTCATTCAGATGAAGCCATTGACAAGACATCCACTAAGACAATGATTGTCTTCATTCAGATGAAGCCATTGACAAGACATCCACTAAGACAATGATTATCTTCATTCAGACAAAGCCATTGACATGACAAGACAATCCACTGAGACAATGATTGTCTTCATTCAGACGAAGCCATTATTATATTCATTAGACAATGATTAGTCTCAGTGGGTTGTCCTATCAATGGCAAAATATGTGTCCGCTACTGCTGTGTGTCAGGTTACGTATATATTGTACATATACAGATTTTAAACATTCTATTGGGGTATAATTATATAATTAAATAGAGATGAATCACACACATTGAGCTAGCTTAAATAAAAAATTATTTACTAAAGTAAAAAATTAAGAGTACACAAATGCACTTTATTTTTGTTAAAGATGTGTCAGTAGGCTATGCACCTTATAAACTGACACCATCATTTCGTCCCCGGCAGGAGTGCGGCGGTGCAGGCGGAGGCGCCGCCCACTGTGCACAATTCCCAAGCTCAGCACTTCAGTCTCCAACAAGCTCAGCCCTGAGCTTTCAATTCAGCGACAGTCATGTCGTGTTTTTAGTATCAGTTTATAATGTGTATGTCCCCAACTAGGGATTAAATAAGAGTCGTTTATAATAATAATCTAAATAAAAAGAAACACAATGTTAGATAGCTTTTAAGTCTTCTGGCAGATCATTTTTGGGATGCTTGTTTTCAAAATGCTGCTTGTATGTCTTAGGGTCGGGCATCTGCGCCTGCAACAGAGGAGCCTCGCATCAGTATGTCAACTTGTTTTGCAAATTCATCACACCTGTGTAAATACAAACAACAAATAATTAAAGAATCATGATTCAACAACTGGCAACCCCTGTGGAGTAGTGGTCACCATGCTAGTCTGCCACCTAGAGGTTCCGGGTTTGATCCCTGGTGGCAAATTGGAATTTTAAAACTGTCCTGAGTCTTGGATGTTTATCGAGGTACATATGTATTTGTTATAAAATATAGTATCGTTGAGTTAGTATCCCATAACACAAGTCTCAAACTTACTTTGGGGCTAGCTCAATCTGTGTAATTTGTGCCTATATATTTATTTAACCTGTCATCTGTGAGCAAACCGGAATCCGGTCGACATGCACTGTTTTACTATTGGTCTGGTGTTTTGCACAGAGGACAGGTTGACGACATAAAATAGATTAAAACATGTAAACATGTGTCACATGTCCACTTTACACTGATGTGCAATATTAGGAGAGGATTAAACAAAGGTTGACAACATCAATATGGCTGTCACTAGCAAAAAGAGCATGTATTGATTTACCTTACACACTGCACAGACATGGACAAGTGCTTTCTGTGCAGCTTTCTTTTGGTCGGTGGCGCTGTGGCCCTGCTGCTTCTTCAACTTGGACTGCTTCTCCGCAGCTTTGGCCTGGGACTGAATCTTTTGTTGCCCGCGAGCCATTCTGTTTCATTACAAGACTAATTAAAACACATACACTGATATCAACATTTCTGCCACTAGTAGAATATTGGTATGTCCCTGCCTCATTATACAATTTTAGTACATAGGTACTGTTGTGTCAGCAATGCATATGTGAATGGTATTAGCTTGAAAGATCACTTTCTTAAGCGCTAAGTAGGTAGGTGAGTAATATAATAAGTCTAACATTTTAATGCCACATGCGAGCTTCCTTCAAGGACCAATCCCAACTACAAAGGAGGAAACAAAAAATGGGTTATAAAAACGTGTACTACATAAGTATGTGATTTTTTACCTTTTCCTAGGCTTTCGTCAGCAGATGGTAGTCGTTTTAGCAACAGAGGTGTAAACGATTGCTATTGCAATGCCTCAGCTAGGTGATGAAACCCACTACACAATCTATCACCTAAACATAAATACTCAATTTATTTATGCAGGATTTCAAGATACCTATATATAATTATAAACGAAATCACAATTAGAATTTTAGAAAAATGTTCTAGGATGGTGCGTTCCTTTCCACAATCCACAGGCCACCACAAACCACAGACACCTGAGACACCATGCCACAGACTACAGATACAGTGTTGCCGTGTTGCTAAGCTTCCAACTACTAATGGGCCTCAAGCGGCTTACACACGCACGCGCACGCACGACACAACTTGCCATGCAACCTGGAGTGCTATTTTTCATTGAGGGACTCAGCGACAGCGAAACACAAAAGGTGTAGTTTTCCAACTCACCGCTCGCGTAAAATACAAATTGATCGTATTTTTGAAACCGTCGTGAACTCGGCGCCGACGAGGCACTGACCAAGGTCAACACGTCGGAAGGCTTGTTGGCAACCGTCTCGCAGGCCCTTAACAGTGACAGATTGACAGAAGTGAGTGACACTGACATATAAATATTGTTGATAACTGTGATTTGTGCTTTAAAAGCTTAAAAGAAAACGTGAAAATAATACATACAATGCCTACCTAAAAAAGGAGAAAGAGACTTTTAAAGAAATCCTTTACACTATTTACCTCAGACTATTATTAGGATTATGCTGTGACTGTAAGAATAATAAAAAAGACATCAATGTTTTTGCAAAGATATTTGTGTCGTGCTTGTTTCAATAGAACGAATTTTGTAAAAAGTAAAGTGCGTTGTGTAAGTTCTAAGTCTCAGGGCGACAATGACAGCCCTCTCCGAAATCTGTTGAATGATGCGAGTGGTTTCGGGGAGGGCGAGCACCGGGAGCCGGAGCTGCAGTGGGCGACGCAGCCGTACGCGGCGCGGGCGCCGGGCGCGCGCGAACCCGGCCGCGAGCGCGTGCCGCCGCAGGAGACCACGGTGCTGCTGTTCCCGGGGCAGGGCTCGCAGCGCGTGGGCATGGGCCGCCTGCTCGCAGACATCCCCGCCGCCAGGGAGCTCTACGAGCTGGCATCCAGCGTCGTAGGGTACGATCATTCTTTCATTTTTAGGGTTCTGTAGTAATAGTAAACTAGGAACCCTTATATTTTTGCCATTTCTGCCTGTCCATCTGCAGTAACTAAGACTACAAGAACTAGAAATCTAATTTGTATGTATATTAATTATGCCAAAAAGTGGCTGAATGTACCATAGCTGGAGATACTCAGTCTGATTTAAACTAATGAAAAAGACAACAGTCAAGGCCAAGAGTTAAATATTATTCACCAAAATATTCAGGGCCTGACTAGCAAATTATTGCAATTAGAATTATATGCAAATGATAGGGATTTACATGTAGTATGTTTAACTGAACACTTTTTGCAGTCACATCAAGTACAATTTAATATTGATAATTATTTAGTCTCTAGTTTATTTATTAGAAAGATTAATGAAAAAGGAGGCAGTTTAATTTTAACACGTAATGATGTAAAATGTAAAGAACGCAAGGATATTGTGAGCCTGTCGGTTGAAAGTATTGTTGAATTATCCTGCGTTGAACTAGAAAATTGTATTATAGTATGCGCGTACAGACCCCCAAAAGCTGACTTTAATACTTTAGAAACTGTAATTGAAGATGTTTTGAGAAAATTAAGTTCATGTCGCAAAAACATAATATTGTGTGGCGACTTTAACGTAGATTTATTAGCGTCTGATAGCACCGAATGTATTAGATTTTTGAATTTATTTAAGTCATTCAATTTGTTCAATTTATTTTTAGAACCAACTAGAATACAAGGCGACTCTAAAACATGTATAGATAATGTTTTCTGTGATTGCACTGCTGTTGATAAAGCTATAATTAAAAATATAGCTTTATCAACCAACAACGCAGTAGAAGTAGAATTACCTGAAATAACCTACAGAGCTATTACTAAAGATAAAGTTAAAAAATTTAGGGATACAGTTTCGAAAAAATTACCGTTAATTGAAGAAACTCGGGATGATCCGGATATTTTGTATAATAAAATGTTCGGTGTGATTGAATCAGAATTTAATGATAATTTTCCACTTAAAAAGGGAAAGAAATGTAATCGGAAAAAGTTTAGCGAATGGGCTACCACAGGGATTCATATTAGTAGGAATAGGCTATATGAATTATTAGCTATGAAAGCTTATAACCAAACACCTAATTTCATTAATTACGTTAGAACTTACTCAAAGCTTTTTAAAAAAGTATGTTTATGCGCGAAGTCGTTATACACCAGGAAAGCTATTCTAGATTCTAAAGATAAAATAAAGACAACCTGGAATATTATTAACACTGAAACCGGGAAAAACAAGCAACGAGTAAATAAAATTGAGTTAAACATTAACAATAAGGTTCTAGACACTAGTGAATATGTCGCACAATACTTTGAGAACTTTTTCACAAACATTCCCCTAAATACAACCGCCCCACTAATGTCCTCATCTAGGAAATCAAAAAAGCTATTAACCAATTGCGTACCTAAATGTAAAGATAGGCTAATATTCAAATACGTCACACCTAAAAATATCATTGATACTTTTAAAAGCTTGAATAATAAAAAAACTGGTGATTTGTGGGACATTTCTGTATCCGTTATAAGTAATATTATAGATGTAATTGCGCCTTACTTAGCTTCCATATTTAATAAATGTGTAGACGCGGGATCTTTCCCTGACATGATGAAGTTAAGTAAAATTATCCCTCTATTTAAGACTGGTGACAGAAATGATCCAACAAATTACCGTCCTATTTCTATTCTGCCAGCACTGAGCAAAATATTCGAAAAGATAATTTTTAACCAATTATTAGATTTTTTCAACAAAAATAGTCTGTTCCATGGTGATCAGTATGGATTTACTAAGGGTCGATCAACAACGGATGCAGGTGTTGCACTATTACAAAACATCTATGATGCTTGGGAGTGTTGTCAGAATGCAATTGGTGTCTTTTGTGACCTCTCCAAAGCCTTTGATTGTGTAGACCACAAAACCCTTCTATCCAAACTCGAGCACTACGGAATAAAAGGGAAGGCTCTTGAATTGATTGAATCTTATTTGAGTAGCCGAATTCAAAAAGTTAGTGTAAATCAAGTAAAATCTGAAGGATCAACCGTAGTGATGGGTGTGCCCCAGGGTTCTATCTTGGGTCCTTTGTTGTTCCTGATCTATATTAATGATTTACCATATTATGTAAAAGATTGTATGGCTGTACTTTTTGCTGATGACACTTCCCTTGTTTTCAGCGTAGATAGGAAAACTGACACCTCTGATGAGATGAATAATATATTGTCGCAAGTGTTGGATTGGTTTACAGCAAATAATTTAGTATTAAATGCAAAAAAAACGAAATGTGTAAAGTTCTGCTTACCAAATGTTACAAAAGTTCCAACACGATTATTTATTGATAAGGAAGCAGTAGATATGGTTGATAACACAACATTTTTGGGAATAACGCTTGATTCAGGGTTGCAATGGGGTGCCCATATTCAAAAATTAGCTGGAAAACTTAGCTCTGCGGCCTATGCGGTTAGAAGAATTAGGCAAATGACTGACGTTGATACAGCGCGTTTGGTATATTTTGGGTACTTCCACAGTGTTATGTCCTATGGAATATTGCTATGGGGTAACGCTGCAGATATAAATACCATATTTGTTTTACAAAAACGCGCTATCAGATTTATATATAAATTAGGTGCTAGAGAGTCTTTGAGGGAACTATTTAAAGACATAAATATTTTGACCCTCCCTTCGCAATTCATCTATGCGAACATTATGTACGTGCGTCAGAATATACACTCATTTAAGAGAAATTGTGATATTCATAGTATTAACACGAGAAATAAAAATAAATTAGCCATCACAGCTTTGCGGTTAGAGAAAACAAAAAAATCTTTTGTGGGTCTCGTTGGCCTCTATAATAAAATTCCAGATGATATAGTAGCATTACCATTATCTAAGTTTAAGACAGCCGTTAAAAATCATTTATTACAAAATGCGTATTATCATGTAAATGACTACTTATCATCATCTGAGAAAAATTCTTGGAAATAGTTGTCTGCAAATTGTAATTGTATAATTTAAATGTATAGCTTAAGTGTAAATCTGTATTGTAATTGTAACATAGCCCATCAGGCTGGGTAGGGTAGGGACCAATACTGAACTGGGTTTCTTTCGGCGTAATCTTCCCAGCAGTGGTCGTTCCGAAACGCTAGTAGTTTTTAGCTTCTGCACTAAAAAAAATATTTAAAAAAAATGACCTTCAATAAGAGATAAATTTATCCTACATTGAATAAAAAATTTTGACTTTTGACTTTGACTTTGGTATGTAAATTGAAATCATAACGATGAAGTAATTTTTTTTCTTGACTAACACTTTGTGTTGGTTATCATTAAATAGATCTTTAGAAATTATTAAGAGCTTGTGAACACTATTTTTCGGTTTAGGGATCTGTTTCTGAAAGATTTAGATTTTTGCTAAAGTGTCCTCCAACTCAAATATTATGGAAGTTTAAAGGAAACTATTAGAACTAAATAGGGTTTACGAATTTAAAAGTTATAAAATGAACTCAGAAAAGGAAAATTTCATACTTATTCTATAGAAAATTAGTTTTTAGTGGCATAAACTCGAAGTTGGCATTCGCAACTATGGAACTGACTGGACGTGGCCTGACACACACTTGGCCAATTATTTAATTTTGGGACCTGTTTGTGAAATATTTGTATATTTGGTTTTAAAGTGCAAATATCTCCCCCCTCTATAAGCTAAATTGGGCCTGAAAATTTCACAGCACTAATATATGTAGATATGTCGCAGTTGGATTGTATAACCCGCTGTTTGACAAAACAGTTTGGTTCAGGTTTTATTTTATACAGTACAACGATTTTCAGCTGTATTAAAAAACAGCTGTAATGCCTAAAACCTAGTAGGTATTTGTCAAAGAGCAGATTATACAAGCCAACAGCGACAAATACAACAAATTAAAAGGCAAATCAGAGCTTGCAAATAATTATTTTTATCGTCAGGTGGGACGTGTGGCGCGTGTGCACGGAGGGCCCGGCCGAGGAGCTGGACGCGCGCTGCCAGACCGCCGTGGTGGTGACGGCGCTGGCGGCGCTGGAGCGCGCGCGCGAGCTGCGGCGCGGCGCGCTGGAGCGCGTGCGCGGCGCGGCCGGCTTCTCGCTGGGCGAGTTCGCCGCGCTGGTGTTCGCGGGCGCGCTGCCGCTGGAGCGCGCGCTGCAGCTGCTGGAGCTGCGCACGGCGGCCACGGCGGCGGCGGCGCGGGCGCGGCCCGGCGGCATGCTGACGCTGTGGCTGGCGCCCGACGCCGCGATGGCGCGCGCGCTGCGCCAGGCCGCCGACCATGCCGCCGCGCAGGGCGTGCCCGACCCCGTTGCGCAGGTCGCCAACTACCTCTACCCGGGCTGCAAAGTCGTCGCTGGCGATGAGGAGGTTCGTGCTCCTCGCAAGCTGTTAACCTCGCTGTTAACCTCGCAAGCTAGTGTTCCAGTAATGTTTTCAGCCTTTTTTTCCTCTGTTCATAACAGAAGGAGTTTCATAAACCTGATTCTTGTCAAACTATCAAAATTGAAGGGATCCAAGATAACATCAGTAAGTCTTTGAGCCCAAAATAGTGCGACGTAAGAGCAACCTACAGCCAGTTCTCTAGGTCCAAGGTCGACCACTACCCTGGGTAAAGTCAATCCCTGTGACTTATGTATGGTGACTGCCCATGCTAATGTGAAAGGAAATTGAGTCCTAGGTCATGTGCTCTCTTTAAAACGCCAAGTTCGCGTGACAGCGGCAGTACTCACTGCTCCCATTATGGTTGGGCCAGAAAATCAAATCTAACCACAACTACCAAAGGGCGATCAATAGGTGATGCATGATTAGGAGCATTCACCAAACAGTTCCAACAGAACCATTTACTAACCCTTTTTTTACCCACAAATTAGATGACCCTGGCGGCATCGCAGAAATACAGAGTTTTCTCTAAACCTTGTGTTATTGATCGGCACATCCCTGTGCAGCCTCTTTGTGCAACCTTTTTTATTTTACCACTGGTATTTTGAAGTTTATTTTACCAGCTATTTATTTTACTTGCAATCTATGTTTGCATGGTAGGGTCAAATCTAGCAAGCTAAATAAAAAACTTGTAAAATAAACTTTAAAACACGGGTCGTAAAATAAAAAAAATACATCGCACTAAAAAGAGAACACCTTACTGGTTGGATTCAAATTCAAGACGCTAAGTCAATCAGATCTCTTTAAAAACAAATTGGACTATTTATCCTTTGACAATGCTGGTGAAAAAATCCGTCTATTGTATGTCATAATAGAAAATAAATTTTCCTTTGTTATTTGGTGTTTTCTCTAAAAACACATTGTGTGGGGTATCGTTGAATAGGTCTTTCAAA
This sequence comes from Acrobasis consociella, assembly GCA_963555685.1. Classification (NCBI taxonomy): domain Eukaryota; kingdom Metazoa; phylum Arthropoda; class Insecta; order Lepidoptera; family Pyralidae; genus Acrobasis; species Acrobasis consociella. The sequence goes on along the minus strand of OY743105.1, from coordinate 23,764,360 downwards.
AATATTGTGAACTTGTGAACACAATTTTTCGATTTAGGGATCCGTGTCTGAAATATTTAGGTTTAAAGTTAAATTTTTTGTTAAAGTCATGTGTGTGTATATAAACCTACATCTAATCAATCTCATTCACCATCCACTGGACTCAATTCCACGTTGTTTTTGCATCAGTCAATTTTTGTTTGAACATAAAACTCGGCCGATTAAGTAAACCTCCTGGTATAGGAGCCGGCAACCTAAATTAATTATTGAGAGGATGAATACTGTTACGAAACTGGGTTCGAGATTTGGAGAAAAACGCCAAAGTTCGTATGAGGGTTTTTATTTACTACGGAACCCAAAGGTTGACACGTGAAGATGGTCTTCCTGATGTCCAAGTCCAAGTCGCGTAGCAGCTGAGGTCCAGGTATCTCGCCAAAGTAGTCGCAGGTACTTCCACTTGTCGCACTGAGGTAGGTTTCCTTCGCTCCGATTCGCTTCGAAGTTATCGCTTTCGTAGCTCGTACTGAACTGGCGGCACACGCACTCGATCGCCTTTTTATATGCGCCGATACAGAGGTCCACACTTTTCTCGAATATTCTCATAACTTGACGAATGTATTTCGATTGACGGGAAACATCGAGACGCCGGTATGTATGTGTGAGTGCGACTAAGCCGACGACCATTCAAAGAACTCTAGCCTTTATGCTATAAGAATATAAGGTCTAGTTTCGCTTGCATTATCCTGACGTCTTTCTATACGATTCCACTCGCGAATATTCCGAGTCTATCTCGCCAGCAGAGTTCTTACTCGCGAATATTCTACATTTATCTCGTTCGCGACAATACTATCGAATGGCAAGAGTTTCATATGAGGTATTTTTTAAAATGCACGAAATTCACTCTTTTTAAACAAATTATACAGGTGATTTGTTTTTCTTTTTGTTTATAAACTACCGATAAATACAGATCTGCGAGCGATAATCTACTAGTATTGTCGATTATTATTTATTTTGTCAATTATTATGTTAAAGTCCCTAGTGTCTATGTTATGTTAAATTTTATTGTTGATCTATACAGTATCTATATGCGTGAGGACCTGTTACCGTTTTTAATTTTTAAACATTTATATTGATTGCCGTCGCCGTTCGTATTTAAATAAAATTCCAGGCCGTTAAGAACGCCATCTATTTTTCAGCGTCAAACTTGTAACACTTGCTTTTTTGTCAGAGTATATAATAAAATGTGTCAGATGAATGAATGACACGGTGTCTCGTTCGATCAGGCTCTGAAGTGGCTGGAGCAGAACGGGTCGCGGTTCGGGGTGCGGCGCAGCGCGCGCGTGGCGGCCGCGGGCGCGTTCCACACGCCGCTGATGCGCGCGGCCGAGCTGGCGCTGCGGGACGCGCTGCGCAGTGTGGAGGTGCGCGCGCCGCGCGTGCCCGTGCTGTCGTGCGTGGACGCGCGCGCGTACGGCGACGCGGCCGCCGTGCGGCGCACGCTGGCGCGGCACGTGGCGCGGCCGCTGCGCTGGGAGCAGGCGCTGCACGCGCTGTACGCGCGCCCGCGCGGCGAGCAGTTCCCGCTGACGCTGGCGCTGGGCCCGGGCGCCGCGCTGCGCGCCACGCTGCGCCAGGTCAACGCGCGCGCCTGGGACAGCTCGCTGCAGATCGACGTCTGACTCCAGCTCCTATATTAGCTTTAGGTTCAATTCTATTAAAATGTACATATCAATTTTGTCTTTCATTTTTAAAGTTCTATATCTACAATTTAAGAACAGAATCCTATTACGAAAACTCTGCTGTCCATCAATCTGTCCGTTTATCTGTCACTAGACTGCATCTCATAAACCGTGATAGCAAGACAGTTAAAATTTTGACAGATTATTTATTTTCTGTTGCCCCTAACCCTAACCTTCCCTATAACAAGAAATATTTACTATAAATAGAATAGAAAAGATACAATGTGTACAACACACAATGTGTTTGTAGAGAAAAAAAATATTGACTTCCTCTTTACATGTATTGGCAGAAGCAGCAACCCTAAAAAAAAATTTGTGTCCATATTTTATTTTACGACTTTTTCGCCATGATTGATATACATATCCATGCCAAATTACAGCTTTCTAGTACTTATAGTTTCTGAGTAGGACCGCGGCCGGACAGACAGACATGGCGAAACTATAAGGGTTCCTTGTTTACTACGGAACCCTAAAAACTGACAATTATCAAGTGATACAAATATCCAAAGATAAATAAATGATTTTTGATTTTTTTCTAAATTTGATTTTTATTCAATAAGTTTTATAGCCGAGTGTATCAGAACATTAAGGACTAACTGCCTGCGTGGTGTAGTGGTTAGAGTGTTCGGCTCATACCCGGAGGTCGCGGGTTCGATTCCCGGCGGGGACAACGACTTTGTGTTGTTCTAGTTTGGTTAGGACATTGCAGGCTGATCACCTGATTGTCTGATAAGTAAGATGATCCGTGCTTCGGAGGGCACGTTAAGCCGTCGGTCCCGGTCACTGTCTTTGACATTGGTCGTTACCTAAAATGCCGGATGCCGTCCCGCAGAAGGGATGAAAAGGGAGAGAGAAGCTTGCAGGATATCATCAACCTGCTGAAGGTCACAGACCCGGATGATGTGCCCACATTCGTGGCGAAGCGGCTGGACAAGCTGCCTCCCGTCACGTTCGACCACGTCGACGTCACTAGGCTGCTGAAGGACATCATCGCCCTGAAAGCCAGCCTGGCCGAAGTACAGTTTAGGTTAGGGGTCTCCGAATCTACAATCAGTGAGCTACGTACCGAATTATTAACATTAAAAAGTGGTGATTCGGTAAGTAGGTCACCTACTGAGACTGCTAACGTAAACATGCGACGAGGCGGAGCGCAAAATGTCTCCGTCAGCAGTTTGCAGTCGCCGCCTGTTGTTGTGCGCGCTACACAGCCCGCCGCCCGCTCCCCCGCACCCGCCCCGGTGACGTCGAGCCCGGGTGTGCCGCCGCGGCCGCGGGCATATGCCGAGGCTGCCGCTGCGCCCGCGCTCGCCGCCACACCCGCCGCGACCACAACGCAGCCTTTGGCACAGGGGCCAACAGGGAGACGGCGTAAGCCAGCTTCCACCAAGCCGTTGCCACCACAGGGTCCCGAGAGGAACCAGCGCGATGAAGAGGGCTTCGTGAAGGTGGAAAGGAAGAGGAGGAAGCCCGTGAGCCGCAACAACTGCGGAACCGCGCCGCTCGGACCGGACTCTCCGCTGCGTCCTGCCGTACCATCGACGCAGCTGTACGTGTCCCGTCTGCACTGGTCTACGAGGGTAGAGGAGGTCGTGGACTACGTCCGAAAGAAGTCCAACTTCACCTTGAGGGTTGAACGGCTGCAGTCTCGCCACAAAGCGAATTTTAATTCATATGTGGTGAGAGTGCCGACGCATCATCTGCCAACCTTCATGAAGGAGGACTTCTGGCCGCAGGGTGTCGTATTTCGGAGGTTCCGAGGTCGGCTACCCGACGATACTGTGCGTCACACGTCGCCGATACTACGTGTAAATTAGGATAGAAATTATATATAATTATTATGTATGTTAGTTATAAGGTATTTATAATATGGGTCTCTGGCATTGTACAAAATTTGTAAGTACAATGCTATTGCCTGAAATAAAGGAATTTATTTATTATTATCATTTATTTAAAACCATGTCAGAGGCCTTCAAGGCGGTTTAAAAACTCTGACACTAGTGTTAGTCACTAACACACACGATAAGAAGAAGGACTAAGCTTCGTACTTAAGTCTATTGATAGAAGACTTAATTCCTGCCATGAGTGTCATGACATCGTCGATATCGTCGGCAAATCGAATCCAGTCCTTCCCATTCCACAGGAGCTTGAAGGCATCTTCCAGAGCAGATGTAAAAAAAATTGAAGATTTAGCATCTCCCTGTATCACGCCTAGTTTTAACCCCCGAGAAAAAAGAGGGGTGTTGAAGTAGAATACTGAAATTCCCGAATATAAATCGTGATATATCTAAAAATAGCTCTTCTTATATTTTTATCATCATCGCATAAGTATACAAACAAAACTGAAAGACTATGTTTATCCACCAAATACTTAAGACATTATGTTACTGTCTGCTTATCGCTACCCACTTTTATTACATTAGAACATGAATATCTCGATCTACATGCGCTGCCTATTGGATTATTTTTTTTTTGTCGCTGGTCCTAACCTGCTTACTCTATAAGTATAATCACATTAACGTAACTAATCGGACTCGAAAACTGAACTTCAACAACCTATACTACGACAGGTTTTTATTTCGACAACATGCAACTGCGACACGACTTCATTACGACAATAAATAGGCTACGTCGAAATACCTTAGCTCCGACATTGCCGAACTCGGACAAGCCGTTTCTTCGACGTGACTTAACTAGGAAAAGATGCTACTACGACAACGTTCTTCTCCGACAATAATGCTACTCCGAAATGAGTCGACTTCGAATTATTATACTTAGAAATGCTGTTCTTCGACAATATTTTATTACGACATGCCTGTTCTCAGACAAAAAAAATAAGAATAATTAAAAACAATAATAATTAAAGACAAACCTGCTCTTTCAATACGACGCCATATAATTTGTAGAAAAATATAATAGCAGTGCTTACTTTTACTTGACATAAGTCCATATACTAATGGTAAAATCTGATAAGCTGAGTCTTCTTTTCCCGCTATACTAAGACTAAGAAATAATTAATCAGAAGTTTCATGTCTTGACTCTTGAGTGGTTAAATATAAAGAAAAAAATAACTGTTGAAGAGAATCCATTATGGGATAAGTCCGCCGTTGTCAATTTATTCTATTGTTTTTGTATGTAATTGTGTTTTTTCATAGTACAACGTTTTCGATTAGTAATGTTTATTTTGTGTATATTTTGTTACTTTTTTATCAATGTATATTTTGAACTAAAAAATTTGAAAGTTTTAATATCTTTAGAATCTTAAGTTTCTCCTAAGTGATATCCTAACTAAGTCAGTTTGGCTGTGACGCCTTCGACCCTGAACTACTAAGCCGATAATCGTAAAATTTCGCATACAAGGCGAAGGTGGTTTGTAAGGCATTTAGCGTACCTAGTTAAAGTGAATGTTCTCATTGTTTTCATTCTCTCATTTCATCTGTAACTCCGTCTGATCACTTTCACCGCCACATCACCAACTACCTACTTACTTTTTATACCACATTTCTAGTGGTAGTGGCTTGGCTTTGCCTCGGTGACCTTGATCGACGGAAGCTTGCGGAACGCTGTGTTTATTCTGGACTCTGCTAAGTCCAGGGAACTAATTTAGAAGTAAAGAAGATACGAAGAGAAACGCCCTGCGTCGTTCACGCAGCCTTACGAGCGTCTCTTCGGCTCCAACCTCCCTGCGTCGTCCACGCAGTCCTATCGCAGCCCTCTCTAGCTGCACCCTCAAGTTGCCAGCTGCCGCCTACGTAATCCTACTTCCCTGGTAGACGGTGACGACGACGGGTCGAGGCCGTCGTCATCACCGTCTACCAGGGAAGTAGGATTACGGGAGTGAATTATCAGCCGGGCATCGAACCACGCCCTTAGTTCAAAAAGTGCTTATAATTTTTTTTTTTGTGATTACGCGTTTGTTTTCATTATAAAATAGGCGACAACGTAACACTACTCGCTAGGGTCATGCGACGCACACTGAGCGCATTCCGTACGGAATTTCTAAATGTGTGGTGCGACCCAAACAAAATGTATGGAAGACGTGCATTCCTTTATTCGGAATTCCGAATGGAAATAAAAACCGTATTGAATGCTGCCGTATGTTTGTTGTACAGTCATTTGTATGGATTTGCTGCGTTCGGAATCATGATTCGGAATTCCGAAACGGAATTCCGTATTTGTTAACATTAATATTTAGGTAGATTCATATCTGTAGAACATCAGTTCAACCGATTCGAAAGCTTCTCGTTCCTCGCAAAGTTTCGGATAAAAATGAAACAAAACCTTTTAGGTAACTATAATATATGGATATATTGATCTATCAAAAATAAATATGTTACGACTTACTCTATGAGACACGTCACCTTACAACACTAGCGGGGTCAGACGTCGAGCGGGTTGCGCGCGGGCTGGCCGCCGGCCGCCGCCACGTCGCGGCCGAGCGCGCCGAGGCGCTCGAACTGCGCCAGCGCGCGGGGCTCGCGGGTGGCCGCCACGGCCGCGGGGATGCGCTGCAGCGCCTCGTCGGCCCAGGCCGCCGCCAGCCGCAGCTCGTGCGGCGCGGCGGGCAGGCCGAGGCGCGCGGCGCGCGACGCCCGCGCCAGCGCCGCCGCCGTGCTGTAGGCGTCGATGGCGGCGGCCGCCAGCCGGTTGAGCACGAACTGCTCGTCCACGACGCCGCGGCCGTAGCGCAGCAGCGCCGCCTCCACGCCGCGGCCCACCTCCTGCACGGCGCGGCCCAGCTCGGCGGCGGGCGCACGCAGCTCGGCGGCCACCAGCGGGCCCATGTCGGGCCCGCGCGCGAGCCCCACGGCGGCCGAGGCGCGCCGCCCCGCCTCGCTGAAGATCAGCCCGAGGTTCGCCGTCGGGTTCTTGAACGCGCGCTGCAGCTCCTGCGACACCGAACCGAATGCGGACTGACAAACACTCTTTGATAGACGCAATTATAAATAAAAAAACTAATCGACATTAAATTCATGAAAAATAAATTAATTGTAATTTCGTCGCGTCCTAGTACGCTAACATTCGTTGCTACTTCAACGTACCTACTATCCTCAAAAATTTGTGTGACACGACCCGTCCCCACTCGACTTCCAACCTTATTCACGTAATTTAAAGTCTACTTTTGTGTAGGCTGTATTGCTGCGGGTCGCTATTTTTCTTGCTTTTTGATTCTTTTTAATTACTGCATTAATTGTAGTGTTGTTACCGTACAAAATCTTATACCTTTAAACGAGCAATTCTTGTATATTTATATATTTATAAATTTCTGTGATCTCGAAAACGGCTCTAACGATTTCGCAGAAAATTGGTATATGGAGGTTTTCGGGGGTAAACAATCGATCTAGATTAGTCTTATGTTTGGGAAAAAGCGTGTTTTCGAGTTTTCATGCGTTTTTCTTTCCACGCAGAATATGGTCGCTAATTTCGTCGCACCGTCTGCTATCCGTTTTGGCTCAGCGGTTTAGAATGCGGACCGCTAGAAAGAGTGTTACGGGTTCGAATCCCACTCGGTGACTTATATATAATTATTTATTTTGTATTGTTTTTAGACAAGTTTAGAAATGTTTGAGATGTAACCGAGCAAAGCTCGATCGCCCAGGTACTATCCTTTATGTGAGTATGTTTATAAGTTAAATTATTGCTAATGATTTCAATTGCACCCTGTATATTATTGAGATGACATAAAATATGAAGGTTTCTGCGCTGTCAGATTGTAAGCCATTTAAGCTCAGAACGATCTGATGAGATATGATCATATTTGCGAAGGCAAAATATGAACCTAATACAATTATATATAAAAGGCGATCTAGTTTATTAAGATGTACTTCGGTTATGTCCAGATAACACACATCAGCATAATCAATGATAGGAAGAATGAGAGACTGGACCAGCATAAGTATGGTTTTTAAGGGAATATTTTTTTTAAGAAGGTTTAGACGATGCATTGAAGCATACACCTTGCGACTAACCTCAGTAATTTGTGTATCCCAGCTCAACTGAGTATCAATATAAATACCTAGATCTTTAACTGAATTAGAGAAAGGAACATTATCACCATCATATTCAACATGTGCTCACAAACTATTCCAACTATAAAATAATAACCTTACATTTGATAGGATTGACAGCGACGCCATAGCTTACAGACTAGTCTATTATGTGAAGCAATGGCATCGTTTATGTGATCAACATCAGTTTGTATATAAAGCTGCAAGTCATCGGCATAAAAGTGATAAGAGCAACTGAAAAGACTAGAAGGAGTGTTGATAAAAATAGAATAGGTGACAGTATGCCGCCTTGTGGGACACCGGTAGTCACATCCATCCAATCAGAGTCTGACTGTTCAGAACGAACACATTGTCGGCGCCCACGAAGATATGACGAGGACCAGTTAACCACTGAGGTTGATATATTCATAGGACAGCTAAAAGTATATCCGTATCAACGGTGTTGAAGGCATTAGAGAAGTCTATCAATACCAAAACAGTGACCTTAGTATTTTCCATGCCCAATGTCCTTAGCTATTTTGAGCAAGGCTGTAGTCGTACTGTGGCCCTGTCTAAAACCAGATTGAAGAGGATCAAAAAGATAATTTCCAAGTCTTTTGAACTTTCATGAACTTTTCAGGTCATATGCAAGTAGATTATTCTTTTTGATCATGGATAAGTGATCCATCCAAAATTATATCAATAACTGTATGATTGAAATTTACAATTCAAGATGAGGTAAATGACTTTTGATACATGTGCAAAATTTCATGTATTAGGTTATATAAGTTTCGAGTTGTGAAGGGGTTAACAAAAGTAGATCGGAATGGTTCACGTAAATACACACGCACGTGTCTAGGCCTACCAAAGGTAAAACATGTTGATAGCAAAAGTGGACGCACCTGCAAGTGCGAGCCGGCGAACTGGATGCCGGTGAGCGCGACGAAGAGGCGCAGGATGTCGTTGGTGCCCTCGAAAATGCGGAAGATGCGCAGGTCGCGCAGCACGCGCTCCAGCCCCGTGGCCTTCATGAAGCCCATGCCGCCGAGGATCTGGATGGCCTCGTCCACCACGGCCCAGGCCGCGTCCGACGCGAACACCTTGCTGACGGCCGCCTCCAGGTGGTAGTCCGTGCAGCGGGCGTCCATGTTGCCCGACACCATGTAGGCCAGCGACTCCGTCACGTACTGCAGCATGGCCATGCGCGCCAGCTTCTCCTGCGAGCCATTGCATGCACATGATATCGTTTGAGTATGACAGTGAGGCACTCGCACTGGCGCACGCCGCCCGTTACCTGGATGGTGCCGAACTCGGCGAGCCGCTTGCCGAACTGCACGCGCGTGGCGGCGTGCTCGGCGGCCTGGCGGAGCGCGGCGCGCTGCGTGCCCGCCAGCGCCGCCGCCATGCCGAAGCGGCCGTTGTTGAGGATGTTCATGGCCACCTTGAAGCCGTTGCCCACGCCGCCCAGCACGCAGCGCACGGGCACGCGCACGTCCTCGAAGTACACCTCGGTGGTGTTGGAGCAGCGGATGCCCATCTTGTTCTCGGGCGGGCCCGACGACACGCCGCCGAAGCCGCGCTCCACGATGAACGCCGTCACCTTGTCCACGGTCTTGCCGTCCTTCTCGACCGGCGTCTGCGCAAACACGGTCATGACCTCGGCGATGCCGCCGTTGCTGATCCAGATCTTGGAGCCGTTGAGGATGAAGTGCTGCCCGTCCGGCGACAGCACCGCGCGCGTCCTGCGAACACCGCGATCCGGGATGAGTCGTTTGTGGCGGAGTCGACGGCAAAAATTACGAAGGTTGATGCAACGCACTTGATGGAGCCGGCGTCGGAGCCCGAGGAGGGCTCGGTGAGGCAGAAGGCGGCGTACTGGCCCCCCGTGACGCGCGGCAGGTACTCCGCCTTCTGCTCGGGCGTGCCGAACAACAGAATACCCTTGAAGCCGATGGACTGGTGCGCGCCCAGCGTGATGCCCACGCCCAGGTCGTGCGCACCCACGATCTACACATACACACGAACTCTTTATTTTATTGAAGCATGGCACAAATAATCAGTAAACAATAGAGGAGGTGTGACCTCGACGAGGCGCGCGTACTGCGTGTTGGAGAGGCCGAGGCCGCCGTGCTCGGTGGGCACCTGCAAGCCGAAGGCGCCCAGCTCCCACAGCCCCGCCACCGTGCCCTCCTCGATCTGGGCCGCCGCATCGTTCTTGGCCGGGTCGTTCACCTGCACACGTCCAAAACAAAAACCGCATTCTAGTGAACGAACTGTGTGATCAGGAAAGAATTGAAAATGTTTTAAAGTAAAAATACTTTGAAGAATCTACGGCGCTTCTTACTTCCTGGAAGAATTTCTCAACTGGCGGCACAAGCTCGTTGAGCGTCTGGCGCTGGTCGTCGGAGAGCGGCTCGGGGAACGGGAACACCTGCGCCGTCTCGAGGCGGCCGCGGAACAGGTTGAGCGTGAAGGAGGCGGACTCGCGCGCCGCGGGCCGCGGCCGCGCCGCCGCGCTCGCCGACGACGCCGACCTGCCACAGCGCTGGCGTCAATGTTTAGGCACAGATATGGCACTTCATAAAAACGGAGTAACATACCTAGTGCTTTTATTTATTTTATTTTATCAAACTTTATTGTTCCAAAGTACAAAAATACTTTTAACAAATGGTGGACTTAATGCTAAAAGCATTTTCTCCTAGTCAACCATAGGGATAAACCGAGAAAATTATGCGACACAAAAAAGCAATACAATACATAAACTTACATATAAAATATTACCATATAATATAGTATTAAGTACTACAAATGAAACAATATATCCGTGGACACGTCAAATGTGTGAGTTAAACAATCAGGTTCAACAACAATCAATTAACAAATCATCACCACAGAATTTGTTGCTCTCTTCATGACTCAGAAATCTATAAAATGTTCATTCTTTAATCTCACCATTATGATTCAATAATCCAAAGTGACTTGCGTAACGTCAACGTGCGACCAGCGACAACCCTGTTTTACAGGCACTTACAAGGCCCAAAAGCGGGAGAGGGGGAATTGTATCCCAATAGACCCCACACAAAGAAAACAGAAAACAGGGCAGGCCCTTGAAAAGATGGTTGGCTGGGTTCAAAAAAATCGCTGGACCCCTATGGACCAGACTAACAAGGGACAGAGAAAGATGGAATCAGTTGGGGGAGGCCTATGCATCAAAAGGATGTGCTGATACCGAAGATTAAAAATTATGTTGATTGAGCAATAAAGGGCATTAAAATCTTGTTTGATGGCTCCCATACATCAAACAAGATTTTAATGCCCTTTATTGCTCAATATCAATAATGGCAACAGTAAGGCACTTGAAATATTCACAAAATACTCACTTGTATTTTTATTTTATTAATAAATAAAAAAATTAAAATAAAACAAATATTTAAAGGGGGCTCCCACACAAAAAATGGTACGAAACCCTTTGAAGTGGTTAAGAACTGGACCTGTGAAACCAGCCTTTATGATAGTGTAATCACTGGCTACCCATTTTTAGGATCATATTAGAGTTCACAGAGACACAAATCTGACTGTATAATAATCTACTAGCCTATACCATGTGTGTAATATTTCCAAGGTTTTATTTAGGTGCACCTGTCCCATTGTCTGTCTGTTTGTCTGTGTAATCAAATCTTGCATGGTAAATTTGACCCACTTCCCGGTTTCCGCAGAATTTTTGCAAATAAACATATAATGTGTGACCATGCAATATTATGACGACATGGAGCTGATGTAATAGAGCCGGAAGGTGGCCATAGGAACCCTACAATGAAAGGATGCAACCCCATCGAGGCTTGTTTGATTTGTCTTAAAGAGCATTTTAAACCTTAAGGTCATTGTTTTAGATAGAAGAAAAAATATTTCTTTAATAGTTAGTGCTATACCTACCATACTTTTCATCAATGAAGTAAGTGAATAATCAATGTATTGATAGCATTAAATCTATCATAAACAACAATGACAAGGATGAAAACAATAAAAATTATAGTGATTACTAAGGTGTTAATGAAACCCAATGGACCTGTATAATCCATTAGGCCAGAAGTGGCGTCAGAGTATTTACCTACACTAGAACATTGTAAAGTGTTTAAATATGAATACTACTACACATCCAGTAAATTGAAGAATTAATTTTGAAACATATTATAAAAAAACAAAAATAACAGAATCAAAGTTCAAAACCATCTGCCAACTACAATAATTGGCATTGAACAATAATATGGGACATATAGTTTAGGAATGTAGTACAAGAGCAAAGTCCAAGGCAAGAGTTATGAGGACAAGTGCGTGGCTAGGACACTGCCACAAAAATAAAAGCACTTACCTGTACAGAGGCTGGCGCCTGCCAGACAGGCAGCGATTTGCACATTTCACTAAGTTGGAGCCTTTCATTTTGAAGTATCTAATTTATGAAACGAATAAACTCAACGTACAAAAATATTACTTAATATTTGTAAATTGTAAAACAGTTTGACTAGACACACATAGCTAATATAAAATTAATTTTAATTAACATATATAACATAGTTTTATATGTAAAACTGATAAAAACTTTTAGTGTGCGATCTCAATACGCAATCACCACACCACACAGAGATATAAGTTCACAACCACAGAACATTATTTCACAACACAAAAATGAATGAAACAGATCAAACAGAATGAAATGTCCCTCCCTCCCCCCTACAAACCAAAATACGTCAGAAAGAAAAATGTTGCCAACAAGGTACAACTATCCTAACTCTATGGTTGCCTAAGCAGCATGTCCTTGATAGGGATTTGAACAAAACTTTTTTTGTTATTAGCTGATAAGCCTGGGCTACTTATAGAGTATAAATGATTTTGAAAAATGGAACACCTGATGCATAACAGAACTATAAGAAATATAAAAATTACGCCTTATCAAAAGTTAATCAGTCTGATGAGCATTTTCCAGAGACAACGCCGCGTGCCGCGTGAACGTAGTCGCGGTCTTCGGATTATTAAATCTTATACCTTTAAACGAGCAATTCTTGTATGTATGTATGTATGTATATATATATATTTATTTATAAATTTCTGTGATCTCGAAAACGGCTCTAACGATTTCGCCGAAAATTTGTATATGGGGGTTTTCGGGGGTAAACAATCGATCTAGATTAGTTTTATGTTTGGGAAAACGCGTGTTTTCGAGTTTTCATGCGTTTTTCTTTCCACGCAGAATATGGTCGCAAATTTCGTCGCGCCGCGACCGCCTTGATTTAGCTCAGCGGTTAAGGATAGCGACCGCTAGAAGGAGTGTTACGGGTTCGAATCCCACTCGGTGACTTACTTTTGTTTTTTTTATGTTTAAGTTTATATTTTTTTATTATTTTGCATGGTTTTTAGACAAGTTAAAAAAAATTGTTAATATTTGAGATGTAACCGAGCAAAGCTCGGTCGCCCAGGTACTAAAATATTAAGTTACTTATAGTATCTCGTGTGAAAAATTGATATAATGAATATTATGGTTTATTCTTTACGTTTATAAAACTACTGACTACAATACACTACAAACTAATATTTACAAATAAAAAAGGCCCGGTAATTGTTTACCCTGCGGTAACGTGCCCAGAAGGCTTCCAATAAGGGTAAGAATATTATATTTAACGAAGTATGGCCGGCAACTGTCTGTTTGTTTTATTCTTGCTAGTATCCGGATACATCGTTTTTGAGATATTATCACGTCATTTGAATCGGTACTGAGACCCCATAATACAATACCGTACTGTATCCACGAGTGGGCATATGCAAAATATGCTTGAAGTCCTATATTTAAATTTGTGCATTTTTAAGTTCATATAGCGCATAACTAAAGCGGGCTTGTTTTGAATAAAAGTACTTATTGTTGGGGAAGCTAGCGCCATCTGCGTTTAATCCCCACAAGCGCGGGCAACGATTATCGATAGAAGGTCGCCTCCGCGGGGAGTGTGTCACGGCCTCGAACGGCGCCGTCGCCTTTTTAGTTACTTGTTCGCTGCCCGCCGCGATAAGCCGATGCCGTTGTTGTCCTTAGTATATAACGTGTAATTTCATGGAGAAATATCGTTAAGTTTACTAATTATTGTTTGTTTGAATTGTTTGATGTAAAGTGGCGTGGATGTCCATAATTAAAATAGTGCAATTGTTCGGAGTTGTAACCTCGTGGGTTCGGTAACGTAATCGTAATTTTATTATTATAATCTTTTAATTGCCCGGTTAAACGGAAGTTTTGTTTGGACTAATTTGGAAAGGCGTGAATGCCCATAAATAAAAACTATTGTGTGTAAATCCTAACGTGGGGTTAGCAAGCCAAAGGACGAATAAAGGTCGCCACATGACGTTGGTACTTATGTAACTTAACCATAACCAGAACGTTTGTGAAAACTACTTAAATCTATTGTGCAGTAAAGTGCTATTGTGACGAATACGTTTGGGGCGTCAAATGAGCTTATTGGGGTGCATAGGGACTCAATTTCCTTCACCATCTGCTTGGGACCCTTTGGGACCCAAACCCGTCGCCAACCCGAAAAAGACTTCGGGCTCGACGAAGAAGCCAGGCGAGGCCGTCTGAAGATAATATAGACAGTAAGTGGTAGTATTAAGTTTTACGTAATTTGTAATTAGATGTAATTAGTTTCTAATAATTTAGGTTAATCGTATAATTAGGTTAGGAGGTTCTCTAGACCTTATCTAGAGTGGTAGCAGAGTGCGTTTGTTTGTTTTGTATGTTTGTATGTTTGTTTGTTGCCGGTTGGAAAAGTCGGCCGGGCCGACCCGCGCAACAAACCTTAGTTTTAGTAAACAGGGCTAATTTACTTATAAGTTTAGAGACATGTTCTTTCCAGTTTAAGTGTGTGTCAATCTCCATTCCTAGCAATGTGCAGTGGTCTACTCGCTCTATTTCAGTGTTTTTATAGCTATATGATATATTTAAGTCTGGTTTTTGATAGGGCCTAAAATTTATTACTTAAGTTTTTTTTTAAATTGATTAATAGGTTGTTTTTATTAAGCCAATTTTCAATGGTATGTAAATTTTTATTAAAGAGGATTTTTAATTCTGTGATATTATTGTGAGGTATAATTATTGATATATCATCTGCGTAAAGAACACATTTGAGGTCGGACAGAGCTTTTGGCAAGTCATTTATATAAATTAAAAATAGTAGGCACCCTAGTACGCTGCCCTGCGGAATGGAATTAGTTATTGTTTTATATTGTGACCTTATTTTTAAGTGTGTTCCGGTTTCTTTGTTAAAGTGGTCGATTTCGACACATTGCTCGCGTTTCGTGAAGTAGGATGTTAGCCATTTATGCGCTATACCCCTAATTCCCAATCCATACAACCTGTTTAATAATATCGGATGAGAGACTCTATCATACGCTTTGCTCATGTCTAGAAGTAATCCTGTCGCGTATTGCCCTTTATCTATTGTTTTGAAGATTTCGTTCATAAATGTAAACACAGCTGTTGTTGTAGATCGACCTTTTCTGAAACCATGCTGATTGACATTAAGAAGGTTGTGTTTATTGCAATACGAAGTAATTCTTCTTGCCATTGCATTTTCAAATATTTTAGAAAATATGGAAAGCAACGCTATAGGCCTAAAAAGATCTATTTCTGAGGCTCCATTTATCTTTGGGATTGGTTTGACTTCAGATTTTTTCAGGAGATCTGGCATTACACCCTCATTAAAAGATTGGTTTATAAGTGAGGTTAATAGAGCTAATTCATCTGCACATATTTTTATAAGTGTAGACGGAATTTCGTCCAAACCACAACTAAATTTGTTTTTAAGCCTTTTTATAATTAATTTAATTTCTTCTTCGCTTACTTGTGTAAGGTACATTGAGTTTTCGATAGAATTAATGATTTTATGATCATTCTGATGGCTGTTGGCACTAGCTCCTATAGAAGTAAAAAAGTTATTGAAGTGATTTGCAATTTCTTCGGGATTCTTTGCTACTGTATTTTTAATTTTTATTTCTATATTTTTTTGTAGTGTATTCTTTGAATTATTTCTTTTTTCCTGTATAATTTTCCAGACTGTTCTAATATTGTAGTTTGACTTCTTAATTATTTTTATGTTTTGTGACTTTTTGGATATGGCTACTGCTTTTTTTAATGTTTTCTCATATAATTTATAATGATCAAATAGTACTTTGTATCTGTCATCGTTAGGTTTTAATCTATTTAAAATTATTTTTAAGGAGCGTTTATATTTACATGAATATTTTATACCAGATGTTAGCCAAGATCTATTTACTTTAGTTTCTTTTAATTTGATTTTTTGTTTAGGTAAACATTTATCTAATAGACGAGTAAGAACTTAAGAAAATGCATTAAAGTTTTCATTAACACTTTTTTTTCTTGATAATATATTACTCCAGTTTACCTTTTGTAATTCTATTTTATATTGTTTTAAATTATTCTCACTGTAAACACGTTTTATAACGTGGCACGTTTTTGGTAATGTGTGTATTTTTGAAAGTTACCCATGTACCTTTGTGATCAGAAAAGCCATATTCTTTTACTTGTACCGTAAAATCTTCTGAGTATATATTAGAGAAAACAACGTCTAAACAAGTTTCGCTATGCTTTGTTACTCTGGTTGGTTCCTTTACGTATTGCTTAAAATTATTTTCGCTAAACATATTAAGAAGTTCAGTTTCGAGTTTACTTTTAACTAGCATATCATCGTTTAAGTCGCCACCAATTATTACTTTTTTGTATTGTATTTATTTTGTAATAGATGTAAGAGTTTTTCAAATATAGCTTTACAAGTTTCAGGTTCTCTTTTTAATTCTGGCCTATAAATTATTATTAGTAGGTATTGTATTCAGTGTATTTATATATATACCACTAATTTCAAATATATACTCTACAGATAAGCTTTTTATGTCATTTAGCTCTTTGTAATCAATTTCGTCTTTCAAAAATATGCATAATCCTCCTCCTTCATGATTTTTCCGATAGAAGTTAGTTGCTAAAGTATAACCTTCTAAATGTAAAAGATCTAATTTTTTATTATTTGCCCAAGTCTCTGTTATACCTAGGGCTGATATATCTTTTTCTTCGTCTAAAAATTGCTCTACTAAGTGTAACTTATTCATAATGCTCCCTGTATTCTGATAAAAAATCTTAAAGTTTTGCTTACAATCTATACTACCTAGGTTTTCCTGACTAACTTGTAACATATTATCGCAGCTATTAAGAGGTGAATTCGATAATGAAAATTGTATGCTATTTGTAGGGACGAAAGGAACAATATTTCGGATTAGTTATTTCTTCCGTTTGAGTGCCTATTGATGAGATGGACTTAACAATGCCGGTTGTGTTTAGAATATTTTTTTTACATTCTTGTATTTTGCGGCTGTACTCTCGTGAAATAATATCCCTTAAAACGTTTTGTGCTATATGTTTTCCTATATTTCGTGGTTTTCCTAAATATGAATACTTTAAATCTATATAATTAACAAATGGTAACAAACTTATATAAAATCTGAATAAGTAGTAATAATTTGTGAGCTGATGGCCCCCACGGTCTTAAAGTTTATTTATAGTTTAATATAGTTTAATTTAGAATATATTCATTTGTAAAATCGACTGTATATATTTTTTTTAATTTTTGACATGAATAAAAGGCAAAATTAAATTATATTAAGGTCATATAATGGATTATTAATTCGAAATCTATGTCACGTAATTATCTGCGAATCTGCGATGGACTTCTAAACTACGGAACCGATTTTGAATTTGATTTGCACACCGTGTGCAATTTGATCGAACTTAAAAGATAGAATAGCTTACATCTCAGAAGTTCAAAAATGCATTATGTTATGCTCGGTCGGGTAATTCAATTTAATTCAGTTTCACACAGTGGCAACACATGAAATTGACAAGTGTCATACTGACATTACTGACAACGTCAACCCACCCTTTCATTGTTATCTCAAGGCGGGTCTCCTGCGCCAGAATTTTCTAAACATTACACAAAAAACATGAAACAAAAACAAAACAAAAATATTATTTTTCATACACAAACCGTCTCCTGCGAATAATTTCTGTTTTGAATGAAATTTTTTTTAACGTTAGTGTTTATATTCTTTATGGTTAACTTCATCATGAGGTGCTACTTTTCAAACGCGGAGTAACTAAACGAACGGTTTTTTGTATGGAAAAACCATTCGTTTAGGTGACTCCGCGTTTCAAAAATGACACTTAAGATAATATAATATAATAATAATATTTATTTCCGATTACTGTTATCATCATTTCTGCCTGACGAAGAACTAGAAGATGTGTTCTGCGTTTTACCAATTGCAGATAATAGAGATAGGCTCCAAAGGACTCGTACCCAAAACCGTAAAATAATTAAAAAAGAAACCTTTCCCCTCTCGCCCCGCGCAGCGCATGTTTTTCACCTTCTTTGGAAAGCAGAAACATGTGTATGCCATAGACAATTGTGTATAGCCACGCCCCTTTGTTTGCATGTTTTTGTGTAATGTTTCGAAAATGTAGGTGCAGGAGACCCGCCTTAACTCACACAATGGTTCGTTCGGTGAAGAAATTAGTGTGGTTTCCAAACTCATGCGGTGAACTGCAAAGGCGCGTAGTGTTTATATTCTTTGGTAAAGGATACGCTAGAAAATGGCAAATGATAAAAAAATATTGGAAATATTGGACTAAAAAATTTTGATTGTATTCTTAAATGTAATGTATAGTATAAAAAAGATGTAAATGTGTATTGTAATTTGTAACATAATAGCAGTAATGTTTTTAGGCTGCGTTTTCACTGAAGCGGAGCAGAGCGGGGAGGAGCTTAGCGGTGCATGAATTGACCAATCACAATGCTCGAAATCTTCGCTCCGCTTCACAGCGGAGCGGATATATCAAGTGTGTTAGGGTAGGGCGCGGTTGGGCAACCGCCCAGGGCGCCAGGTAGAAAGGGGCGCCACGACTGCCCATGTATATCGCCTCGCTAATAGGCATGGCATGACGAACGGAAAAATATTTTTGGCCCATCGGTTAGATTATTAAAAAATATTGTACGCGTATTTTTCTTTTCTCTGAGAAACCAAAATTGTCAAAAATACAACGCATATAAATTTTGCGTGACGTCACGGCAGGGTACGATTTTTACTTGAGTGTGACGTCACAAGACCCCACTCCGGAACTTTGACGCTCCGTATCTTTATGAATGTTTACTTTTTTTTTAAGTGGACCTGGTAGTGGTGTGGCAAAGAAAGTGGACCTAGTTGGGTCCAGCAAAAAAGAACCAGCCCCCTGTTAAGAACGAAATCGACTTCATCCTAACGACAAAGAGACGAATATTCAACAATGTCTCAGTGATCACTCGAGTCAAAACCGGGAGTGTTCGCCGAATATTAAGAGGCATCGTGGATATTGATCTCAAGGTCACGGCACTCACGGCTGATGAAGTCGACGCTCCGACCGTCGCAAGTCCAAATTAAAAACTCCGAGGGCTTCCAGCTTGAACTGTCGAATCGCTTCAAAGGCCTTCAGGATTGCGTTACAGTGGACGAGATAAAACAAGGGTTTATACAAGCTGTCCAAGCGGTGGGATCAAAAGTATTCAGTTCCAGCTCCAAACGAAAGCCTCAAAAAAAATTCTCTGCTCGGACCCTCTAGACTTTATGGCAGAGCGACGATCAACACCGCTGCAGACCTCCGAAGATGCTGAATCATATCGGCAGCTCAACAGACGTATACAAAAGTCCTTGCAACACGACATCCGCTCCTTTAATACTGAGTGTATTAAGGAGACGATAGAGCAGAATAAAGGCTCCAAAGTGTTCGCAAGAGCTAAGTCGGTTGGGCAAAGCCGATTGATGAAGCTGAAGACGGAGGACGGTGGCGTGGTGTCGACAAAGGAAGGGGTTCTGGCGGAGATCGAGAGGTTTTATGGACAGCTATATACCTCAGTTTCACAAATCAGTAGACAAATGGCTAAAGACCCAAGAGCCAAGCTAACCCTACACTATACCGAAGATATCCCGGACATCAGCCTGTACGAGATTAGGATGGCCCTCAAACAGCTTAAAAACAACAAGGCGCCGGGCGAGGATGGAATCACAGCAGAGCTTCTGAAAGCGGGCGGAACGCCGGTACTAAAAGTCCTTCAGAGGCTCTTTAATTCTGTTCTACTCGAGGGCGTTACGCCAGAAGCGTGGAACAGGGGTGGCCTTGTTCTTTAAAAAGGGAGATAACACCCTATCGAAGAACTATAGGCCTATCACGCTTCTGAGTCATGTATATAAGTTGTTTTCGAGGGTCATCATGAATCGTCTCGCGAACAGGTTTGATGCCTTCCAGCCTCCCGAACAAGCTGGTTTCCGTAAAAGCTTTAGCACCATAGACCACATTCATACGCTGCGGCAGGTTACAGAGAAGACGAGGGAGTATAACCGGCCGTTATGCTTGGGATTCGTGGACTATGAAAAAGCCTTCGATTCGATCGAAACATGGGCCGTGCTTCAGTCTCTCCAGCGATGCCGTATTGACTATCGGTATATCGAAGTGTTGAAGTGCTTATACAGTAACGCCACTATGTCAGTCCGAGTACAGGAGCAGTGCACGAGGGCAATTCCACTGCATAGAGGTGTAAGACAGGGAGACGTTATATCTCCGAAACTGTTTACCGTTGCACTGGAAGATGCCTTCAAGCTTCTGGAATGGGAAGGATTTGGCATCAACATCAATGGCGAGTATATAACTCAACTTCGATTTGCCGACGATATCGTTGTCATGGCAGAATCGATGGAAGACCTAAGTACTATGCTCGGAGACCTAAATCGAGTTTTCTAACAAGTGGGCCTTAAAATGGACATGGACAAAACGAAAGTAATGTCGAATATCCATGTTGCGCACCTACCTGTTTGTGTTGGGAGCTCCACCCTCAAAGTTATAGACCAGTATATCTACCTGGGTCAATTGATCCAGGCAGGAAGTTCCTTCGAGGAAGAGGTCTTTCGACGAATCCGACTTGGCTGGGCAGCGTTCGGGAAGCTACGCAATGTCTTCTCGTCCAAAATACCTCTGTGCCTCAAGACTAAGGTCTACAACCAATGTGTGTTTCCAATGATGACCTATAGCTCTGAAACGTGGTCCCTTACTATGGGTCTCATAAGAAAGCTCAAGGTCGCTCAACGCGCTATGGAGAGGGCTATGCTCAGTGTTTCCCTACGTGATCGAATCAGAAATGAGGAAATCCGTAGGAGAACAAAAGTCATTGACATAGCCCAGCGGATTAGCTCGTTGAAGTGGCAGTGGGTGGGACATAGCGGACATAGCGCGACGAACCGATGGCCGATGGGGCAAAAAGGTTTTTGAATGGCGACCGCGTACTGGCAAGCGAAGCGTAGGGCACCCACCTACAAGGTGGTCAAATGACCTGACCAGGGTCGCTGGGAAGCGCTGGATGAAGGCCTCTCTTGATCGGTCATTTTGGAAATCTTTGGGAGAGGCCTATGTCCAGCAGTGGACATCTATATGTGTTCCACCTTAGCATCCGAACCGCTTATCTAATTTTCACAAATTAGATCTCATTCGATTCTTCGTTACTGTCCGGATGACATAGTCTACAATTTGTATGCAAGAAATTTATATAATTAATATAACATACCAAAAAGTGCGAGGCATTTTTTTTGTTTCGATATCAAGTGGGGTAAACGTAAATCTTGTTTCGAATGGGTATGCATTGCAGTTAGGTAGGGGGCACCGTAGAAATCTCGTCCAGGGCGCAGGTAGTGCTAAAACCGGCACTGCCCATCAGGCTGGGTACAAGAGTGTTATTTTTCACTGAGGGACTCACCAAAACACAAGACGTGTAGTTTTCCAACTTACTGCTCGCGTAAAATTGATCGTATTTTTGAAACCGTCGACGTCGTGAAAAAAAAAATACGACGGGTTGCACTCTGGGAGTGCCGGCAGAAGTGAAAACACAGCAGTATGGCCACTACACAGACGGTCGAGCCATCAGCTGTCACCATCCATGGATGCGCGTAGCACGCTGTAACATAAACACACACGAACATTCGCGCAAGCGCCCTGCGCCGCCTAAACGAAACAGCAGGCGCAGGCATACATTTTCGCCGCGCCGTAGAAAGAGAGGGGGATACTCCCTCTCCTACGCCGCGCCAGCTGTCTACTCTCCATCCGTCTTACGAATTTTCGATCAGGTCACGTGTCCTGACGCGAGTTTAACATTTTTTACCCATTCCAAAAAAAGTGCACAACGCCGCTAAAGAAGTTTTCACTTCAAAAACAGTATTGTTTTACGCAGAAAACATCGATAAGTTGTCTCTACTTTTCTAAAAATTCGAACATGAATAAAAAAGCAACGTGAAATGGAACGGATTTCCCATGATTGGTTTCGATGCCATATCTACGCTACAAATGTCAAAATTACGAGTGGTCAAGCAAGACCACTCGTTGCAAATAAGTCTCATATCTCTGTAGGAAATCCTTCGCAAACTACCAATTCAAAAATGCGCCCGTTTGGAAACACTCGCGCAAACACTTCGTAATGTGACAAGTGATTTCAAAAATACGTCTCCTGGACAAGGAGTGCTATTTTTCATTGAGGGACTCAGCGAAACACAAAACGTGTAGTTTATTTATTTCATGTTTTCATGCACATACAATTGTAAAACTTAAATCTAGTTTACAAAGTGCACATGAGACCATGGTAGGGCGCTACATTTAATAAAAATTACTATTACATTTACACTTATTGTGATTATATAGAATAACTAACAATTTAAACTAACTGAAAAAAAAATTAAGCTATTCCGATAACAGGCACGCTTGCTGAAAATATTTATATTTTTATCAATTTTCCTTAACGTCGAAGTATTCGTTAATCGTATAATAACATTTTTGACGTGACAACGTCTTAAATTAGGTTGCGGCTGGGAGTCACTTATGAAAAAGTGTAACGCTCGGTAACGTTACGATGAGTCACCGAACGAGAGAGAGGCCCGCCGAATGCCTTGCGTCTCTCTCCCACTCAACTATGATCGCGTTGTCACGTAAAACTTTCGCCCGTATACCGACTTTACAGGCAACCAATTTTTTTTAATTAAATATTTTTTTAATGTACTGAGGAACGTGCTATACTTTACAATGGTCCTTATATTAGGAGGTCTTTTATTATATAAACTAAAATAGACATTACATAATATATGGACTTTCATTGGTCATCTGCAATCGGACTGAAGGTCGAGCCAGATTATTCTTGTTCTTTAAGTCATATTCGCGGGTGTAGGTGTCTTTTGCAACAGTATAAAGGTGTTCATTTTGTCCTACAATATTTGATTATACAATATTTAATAAGCGAAAAACAATATTGTTGCGCCCGTTTGGTTTCAAAAATACGTCTCGAGACGTATTTTTGAAATTACTTGTCACATTACGAAGGTTTTGCGCGAGCGTTTCCAAACGGTGCGCCCGTTTGGAAACGCTCGCACCTTCGTTTTTTTGAATCGGTAGTTTGCGAAGGATTTGCAACGAGTGGTCTTGACCACTCATAATTTTGTCATTTGTAGCGTAGATATGTCATTGAAACCAATCATGAGAAATCTGGAGTGCTATTTTTTATTGAGGGACTCAGCGTAACACAAAACGTGTAGTTTTGCAACTCACCGCTCGCTTAAAGCGCGTAAAATACAAATTGATCGTATTTTTGAAACCGTCGTGTCAGCGAAAAACAGTATTGTTTTACGCAGAAAACATTGATAATTTGTCTATGCTTTTCTAAAAATTCGAACATGAATAAAAAAAGCAACGTGAAATGGAACGGATTTACCATGATTGGCTTCGATGACATATCTACGCTACAAATGTCAAAATAACGAGTGGTCAAGACCACTCGTGCAAAACCTTCGCAAACTACCGATTCAAAAATGCGCCCGTTTGGAAACGCTCGCGCAAACCCTTCGTTATGTGACAAGTGATTTCAAAAATACGTCTCCTGTTCCATTTCATGTTGATTTTGACGTGATAACGTCTTTAAAATCGTTTTAGTCGGGTGACATGTTCAGAAACTTGTGTCACACCAAAACCTCACGAGCGCGATCGCAGGTATAACGAGAGAGAGACGGACCGATCTCCCGTCTCATCTCGAGCGCTGCCAGAAGACGTTGCGTTATCACGTAAACATCTCGATCGTAAACCTACTTTACAAACAACCAAATTTTTTTATTCAAGTTCGAATTTTTAGAAAATCATAGACAAATTATCGATGTTTTCTGCGTAAAACAATACCGCTTTTCGCTGACACGACGGTTTCAAAAATACAATCAATTTGTATTTTACGCGAGCGGTGAGTTGGAGAACTACACGTTTTGTGTTTCGCTGTGTCCCTCAATGAAAAATAGCACTCCTGAACTGGGTTACTTTCATTGTCATCTTCCCAGCAGTGGTCATTCCGAAACGACAAACATATACATAGACATAACATAAATAAAAGCTTGTAATAATAAAAAAATATACGTACTTAATAATTGTTTTGTTTTTATCTATCATCTTTTTCCCCACTGAAAATGTTTGAGAACCACTTCGCAAACTGATGAGTGATGAGTTGATGACGTATACTTGTTCCACACATGTTCCACCTACCTTACTTCACCATACCAGCTGTCACGGGAAGAGACCAATAGATATAATCTGTCTAATCTGTGGACCAATACTAGGACATTAAAATTGAGGACTTTTCAGAATAGAAATTAAAAAAAAGAAGTCTAGATGGCGTTGATAAAAAGGCATGTGTCAATGTCATAGATGGCAATATTGAATGTCCTGTCATTCTCATAGGGGTGGGTCGTCATTGTCGTCAACGGTTTTGTCGTCGACGAAACGAGACCGTTTTCCGTCAACTTTAAACGAGTTCATAAAAAGTCTAATTTTCGACTTGTTAGGAATCACATTGAGGAACTATGACAACGTAAACTAAACTTTTAATGCACGAATTAACGACAGCGTCAATGTCTTGACTTGAACTAGACTAGAGTCAAATGAGACCTAAAAATAACGTAAATCAAGTCTAATAACCTATTTGTAAACAAATAAAAATACAATCTATGCGTATGACAATAGAATTGAACTGCGCCCACTCAGTGCATGGATTTAGCGCATGCGCGTGACAGAGACAGACATATCGGCAAATATTAAAGTATGAATGAAGCGAACAGATTGCTAGCTTCGGTTGGCGCAGCGATAGCGAAGCGACGAAGAGTCACGATCACGACACGACTATTCTCGAACAAACGTGTTTGATAGTCGCGGAAAAAGGCGTTCACGAGTGAACTGGTTTATCATTCGACGGTAAACTAGTCTAATAGTTCATGCACTTCATGCCAATTAACGGTTGAAATAAACCGTTCGTTCATTTAACGCCCATGTCTGCTCTCTAGGTATCTATGTAGGTAATATAAACATAATATGTTAATATTCTAACAAAAAAAATATAGGTACTACGTTTTAATCATGGTTAGCCCATGTATTGTGAAAAACTGTCAAAATATTGGCACTCATCGTTTTCCTAAAGACAAAATCACAATGGATACAAGCTTTACGACATAATATCAAGCTGGACTAACTTTTCACAAGAATTCTCTCATATATTTACTGAATTAAGGGGAATGTATTCTTAGTAGAATGTAAATTGCTTACATCTTACAATTTTTTTGACCTAGTACTGGGCGTTTTTTCATGAAACGCTTTTTGAAACTGGTTTCTACGAGAGAAACGAATAAACGGTTTTTCGATTTATATACATTTAGTTATTCTCAGAACGGACGACCACACCGGGTGAAACGAAGAAACGAATAACGAAACGATCCCCGATATCCAAAACATGAACGAACATTCCTTCCGTTCCGCCCGTTCATTCGTTTTTTCTCCTACAAACGCGTTCCTTTCGTAATGTTTAAGCAATTTTGAATCTTATTTAAAGGACGGAGAAAACAGTTTTTCGTGTAACTGGTTCTCGATCCAGGAGTGCTATTTTTCATTGAGGGACTCAGCGAAACAAAAAACGTGTAGTTTTGCAACTCACCGCTCGCGTTAAATACAAATTGATTGTATTTTTGAAACCTTCGTGTCAGCGAAAAACAATATTGTTTTACGCAGAAAATATCGATAATTTGTCTATGCTTTTCTAAAAATTCGAACATGAATAAAAAAGCAACGTGAAATGGAACGGATATACCATGATTGGCTTCGATGACATATCTGCGCTACAAATGTCAAAATTACCAGTGGTCAAGCAAGACCACTCGTGCAAAACCTTCGCAAACTACCGATTCAAAAATGCGCCCGTTTGGAAACGCCCGCGCAAGCCCTTCGTAATGTGACAAGTGATTTCAAAAATACGTCTCCTGTGGTGCGATTTTTCAAACGCGGAGTCACTAAACAAAAGGTTTTTTGTATGGAAAAACCATTCGTTTAGGTGACTCCGCATTTCAAAAATCGCACTTCTGTTCCTTTGCCAGATGAAACCAGTCCGTTCCGTTTTCTGCAAAACCCGTTACGACCCACCACTATTTGACACTTGACCAAGGCATCAACGCCATCTAGTGAGAAAAATAGTTACTATATTTTTTTTTTAAATGTCACTTTGTAAACCCCTCCCAGGCGAATTGTACAGACAGGCCTAATATTGTTTTGTTCTGTGGTATTGTTAATGTCCGTTATGATATAATCTGTCTAATCTGTGTTAATGTATCATTCACAAATAGAGATGGGCGGTGGGTAAATACCCAATCTACCCATTTGGGAATATACCCGGTAGATTGGGTAAATACCCGGTATATACCCGTATCTACCCATTTGGTGGGTAGATTGAATTTTATGAGTAATTACTCCGCAATTACTGTCCGAAAGTGTGTGCAAGCGCTGTAATATGCTTAAAATGCAGGTAGACGTCAAATCTGACATTAAAGTATATGAAACCACAATACTAATTATACTTTGATAATAGGATTTTTTGATTTATTATAATTTTTTAGTTGGAAGGTGCGCAAAGACATACTTAAAAGTGGTTAAATGAGTAAAAAGATATAAAATGCGATGTCAATATTATGGGCACCCTCATACATATATAGAGAGTAGGTATTTTCGACTGCTCATAAAAAAGCCAAAACTACTGATTTCGGGGTTGATCTCGGAACAAAAGATATTCGCTTAGACGATTTCTTCGATCCCCCATCAACTTGTCATAACATTTCCCACAAAATAGTATGCCGGGTATATACCTGTATCTACCCGTTGTATGGGAACATACAAATTTACAGGTCTAAGTTTACATTTTTTGCTGGCAAACGTAAGTAGACCTAATAAGATGTTAAAATGAGCAATCAGACATCAAATGCGATGTCAATATACGAGCACCCTCATACATGTATAGAGAGTAGGTATCTTTGACTGCTCATTCAAGAGCCAAAACTACTGATTTTGGGGTTGGTCTCGGAACAAAAGATATTCGGATAGACGAGTTCTTCGATCCCCCATCAAATTTTTATAACATTTCCCACAAAATAGTATGCCGGGTATTTACCCGTATCTACCCGTTGTATGGGAACATACAAATTTACAGGTCTAAGTTTACATTTTTTGCTGGCAAACGTAAGTAGACCTAAAAAGATGTTAAAATGAGCAATCAGACATCAAATGCGATGTCAATATACGAGCACCCTCATACATGAATAGAGATTAGGTATATTTGACTGCTAATTCAAGAGCCAAAACTACTGATTTCGGGGTTGGTCTCGGAACGAAAGATATTCGTATAGACGAGTTCTTCGATTACCCATCAAAATTTTATAACATTTCCCACAAAATAGTATGCCGGGTATTTACCCGTATCTACCCGTTGTATGGAAACATACAAATTAACAGGTCTAAGTTTACATTTTTTGCTGGCAAACGTAAGTAGACCTAAAAAGATGGTAAAATAAGCAATCAGACATCAAATGCGATGTCAATATACGAGCACCCTCCTACATGAATAGAGATTAGGTATATTTGACTGCTAATTCAAGAGCCAAAACTACTGATTTCGGGGTTGGTCTCGGAACAAAAGATATTCGTTTAGACGAGTTTTTCGATCCCCCATCAACTTGTCATAACATTTCCCACAAAATAGTATGCCGGGTATATACCCGTATCTACCCGTTGTATGGGAACATACAAATTTACAGGTCTAAGTTTACATTTTTTGCTGGCAAACGTAAGTAGACCTAATAAGATGTTAAAATGAGCAATCAGACATCAAATGCGATGTCAATATACGAGCACCCTCATACATGAATAGAGATTAGGTATCTTTGATTGCTAATTCAAGAGCCAAAACTACTGATTTCGGGGTTGATCTCGGAACAAAAGATATTCGTTTAGACGATTTCTTCGATCCCCCATCAACTTGTCATAACATTTCCCACAAAATAGTATGCCGGGTATATACCCGTATCTACCCGTTGTATGGGAACATACAAATTTACAGGTCTAAGTTTACATTTTTTGCTGGGAAACGTAAGTAGACCTAAAAAGATGGTAAAATAAGCAATCAGACATCAAATGCGATGTCAATATACGAGCACCCTCCTACATGAATAGAGATTAGGTATATTTGACTGCTAATTTAAGAGCCAAAACTACTGATTTGGGGGTTGGTCTCGGAACAAAAGATATTCGTTTAGACGAGTTTTTCGATCCCCCATCAACTTGTCATAACATTTCCCACAAAATAGTATGCCGGGTATATACCCGTATCTACCCGTTGTATGGGAACATACAAATTTACAGGTCTAAGTTAACATTTTTTGCTGGCAAACGTAAGTAGACCTAATAAGATGTTAAAATGAGCAATCAGACATCAAATGCGATGTCAATATACGAGCACCCTCATACATGAATAGAGATTAGGTATCTTTGATTGCTAATTCAAGAGCCAAAACTACTGATTTCGGGGTTGATCTCGGAACAAAAGATATTCGTTTAGACGATTTCTTCGATCCCCCATCAACTTGTCATAACATTTCCCACAAAATAGTATGCCGGGTATATACCCGTATCTACCCGTTGTATGGGAACATACAAATTTACAGGTCTAAGTTTACATTTTTTGCTGGCAAACGTAAGTAGACCTAATAAGATGTTAAAATGAGCAATCAGACATCAAATGCGATGTCAATATACGAGCACCCTCATACATGTATAGAGAGTAGGTATCTTTGACTGCTCATTCAAGAGCCAAAACTACTGATTTTGGGGTTGGTCTCCAAACAAAAGATATTTGTATTGACTAGTTCTTCGATCCTCCATCAACTTGTTATAACATTTCCCTAAAAATAGTATGCCGGGTATTTACCCGTATCTACCCGTTGTATGGGAACATACAAATTGACAGGTCTATGTTACATTTTTTGCTTGCAAACGTAAGTAGACCTAATTATATGTTAAAATAAGCAATCAGATAACAAATAAGATGGCATCTGTATATCTAATATGGATAGCATCAGTGATTTTAATCTTTGTTATTTTTTCTTTTAGAGATATTCATTGTTTTATACATTATATAACCTTTTTGTACATTTTTACACATAAATAGTGGACTCACAGTAATTTTTAAATAAATATTCCTATCTACCCACCCAAACGGGTAGATACGGGTATATACCCGGTGCATATCGGGTAAATACCCAAGCGTGGGTAAATACCCGGGTAGATGCCCATCTCTATTCACAAAGTAAATGACACAGAGTACTTTTATGTAAATGATTTATAAGAAAGAGTCCTCCTCCTCACAAATTATAAATAAGTCCTCCTAACCTAATCTACCGGCTACGGGCTTTATTATGTTCTTATATTGTGTAGTCCCCTGACAAGAACTATCTAATTTGTGGTGGTTACTAATATTACTTAATACATAATTTCAGAAATTTGAAGAAAGAGTCGTAAAAGCAACGGCAAAGCACATATAAGATAGGGGCGAAGAAAATAATTATATCGGTTCGGACGATCTGAGTTCGGTCATTATGGCTTATGGTTAATATCTTTCTTATTTGTGTCATAATCACTACAAAATTAGCCAGCTGTGAGCTGTGATCCAGGTGCTCGAAGTTTGTGACGACCTGGCCTGACTGCTGAGCTGCTGACGGTGCGGTGTCATGCGTTTACTTTATTGAAAACAAAACCAAAATGAAACTGGTATGTACGTGAAGTATTTACATAGCACCATCTTTCTGGCCGAGATCTTCAACATTTACGTTGTTTACATTACTATTCGTTTGCAGTACTGCCTGAGCAGCGACGCGGCGAAGCCGTGCTTCGTGTTGTCGTTCAAGGAGCTGCTGATCATGCTGGACTGCGGGCTGTCGGCGCACTCGGTGCTGAACTTCTTGCCGTTGCCGCCCGTGCCCAGCACGCGGCTCGCCTCGCTGCCCAACTACACGCCGCCGCACCTCAACGACCCTCTGCTGGAGGGGGTCAGTACTAACATTCTTACCTTTTGTTACAAACCATTGCTTTAAAGTCAGTACAGGGGAGTTAATGAAATTTATTTACATTTTAGGAGCTAAAGGAATGTTGTGGCCGGGTATTTGTGGACAGCATCCCAGAGTTCTGTCCTCCTCTAGACAAGGTGGTAGACTTCTCACAGCTGGATGTGATCCTCATCTCAAACTATACCTGTATGATGGCACTGCCATTTATCACTGAGGACACTGGTTTTAAGGGGCAGGTCTATGCTACTGAACCCACATTGCAGATTGGAAGGTGAGTCTGCTTTTACTTTTCTACTTTTTCTTGTAAGCTGTAATTTTACATAGAAGTTAGGCACTTAATCATAGTTTCCTAGGAAGCTAGCACAATCACACCAAGTGAACTGAAACCTAAGAAAAATAATAGGTAAAAAAATATGGCAGCAGTAGCAATCAGTTTGCTGAATTGGCTGCCGGTGCTAGTATAACACTTTAAATAACAACAAAGATTCACAACATAGTGACTATTTAAAAGTATAATTGTGACATTTTTTATCCTTGCATCTAGATAACACAAGATTTGATGTTGTCTTAGTGATTATGCTCCCAGGGCAATTTATTAATAGTACTTTATGGTACTAGTGTGTAACATTGGTGATTACCTCCGTGGCACCATTGGGACCCGAGCCGTAGGCGAGGGTCTTAAGAGAGCCAAGGACGGTAATCATCAATACACACGTGTATCATACGACGTTTTTCAACACACTTGTGAATAAAATAACAATAAAAACTCATTTTATTTAGTTAATAAAAAGTTTATTTAGAGAAACAATTAGTAAATGTGCAGTTAGTAAAATTATAAAGTAAAATGCTAAAACGATGTAGCTATTTCCAATGTTACTGGTGAAAAAGGTCATGCTATGATTAGTATAAATTTTTTGCTTAAGAAAACCAAGCCAAAAGCCAAATTAATAACATATCGGCCTCTAAAAAATATAAATCTTGACACATTTGAACAAGACCTAAATCTCATTGACTGGAACTCTATAACGCAGCTAGATACAGTTGAATCAATGGCTGAGGGACTTAATAGTGTTCTCCTGCGTCTTTTTGATATCCATGCTCCTGAAAGATCGGTAAGGTTAAAGCACCCGTCATTACCTTGGATCACCGATACTATAAAAGAGATGATCAGTCTACGTGATGAGGCACTAAATAGATATAGGAAAACCAAGCTAGATACTCCCATGCTGGTCTGGGAGAAATAAAAAAAAACTTAGAATGTACCAGCTGCATTTCTTCCCACGCAGATCGTAAAAGCCGATCGAGGGAATGGGCAAAAATGCAAATCATGTTAACAGGCGATGCGGCTAGCAACCCATCACTGTATTGATTGTTTTCCATCTTCTCGCCCACCATGACGCTAAAAGTGGCTTTTGGGTCTTGCGGCCCTGGGCTCTGCATAGAGCCGCAAGACCCAAAATGCTCTGTCTGCCCCATTAGGGATAAAGACGTGATAGTATGTATGTATGTATGCAAGCTAGATACTCATAAACGTTATTATAAGGACCTAAAGTCATAAGTTGAAAACGCAATACTTAAGGTGAATGCAAAGGGCTCTTCATTAAACTTTTTTCGCTAGATGGCGTTGATTTCAATATTTTCAGGTTTTTTTAAAATTCTTGTGTAATGGATTACTGGTAGGCAAACATTTTTGATCGGCGAGCCTGTAACATACTCTTTTATTTATTTAATGGCATACTATTATTCTTCAGTCAATGTATTCAGAAAAATGCTCCAAAATAAAATCTGTCATTTTGTCTCGTATCTCTACACTCACTCACACTACGACAGGAGCTTAAAAAAGCATGAAGATGGCGTAAAGCATTGTTATAGACTATGGTTATAGATTTGAGTATCGCCACTAGATGGCACTATTAAAAAAAAACTGGATAGCGCATATTTTCAGTTATTATTTCAAACAGCCGAAAATCATTTTAAACACAAAAAAATGATCTCAGATTGCATATTTGTCAACCACAGCTTTGACTCTGATAGCTAATCAAGCCTTGTGTCGGGGCACTCGTTTAGAGTTTAGACCATTTGGTGGAAGGAAAAACCACCGCGCAACAAACGTCGTCATTGTACATGCATTGTATTTTTTAATAAAACCAAATCGTACACATTGTTGAATTTTCTTTTTATTGAAGTTTAATATTTATTACTGAAAAAAAAAACAATTCATACAGATAGAATGATACAAAATGATAGTGATTTCTGCCGACATAAATTGTTAAATGTTGTAGTCATTATTCTGTGCACGGTGACTAAAAACAACTTTATAGTTTATTGCATGTTTGAACTTGAAATGATGGATGATGGAGACGGCAAACCTCTGTTAGAGTTTATGTAATAGAAGTGAAACAAAAAAAGAAACACTTCTGCATTTTCCTGACACGTATATTCCCATGGACCTGAAATAAATTTTAAATATAAATCTATACAAAAATATATACGGACAAATCACACAGACTTTTAAATCAATCAAACCCAAAACAAGTTCGAGACTTGTGTTTCAAACGTGGCGGCAAGTTGCAACTTAGGAAAACATTTTGAAACAGATTCTAATATGAAATGTTGAATCACGTATATTATCGTACAAATAACAATATTACAAAATATCACGAGTCGTTCGACCACGCCAGTGTTGCCAACCTGTGCTGCCAGAATTACGTCAAATTTACCCTAAAATTACCGTACAAATTATCGTACACTACATTTTTGGGGATTTTGATTATGCAAACAAAAAAAAATTCTTTGCATTTTTTACGTAAAAGCAGTATTACTTTTGAGATTTAAACATGAAGGATTTTTAGTGCTTACCGTTGGATAAGGACAGTTCAAAAATATTTTGATGCCTCAGCATCAGGTGATGTTTGGTACCTACAAAGATTGTTTACACAGTTTTGGGTGCATAGTTTCTGTCAACTTAAAGTCAACGAAACCGTTTTTTTCCGCTCAGGCAGCTGGAAGCGCTATTTTTGAAACGCGGAGTCACCTGAACGAATGGTTTTTCTATTAAAAATATCAATCGTTTAGTGACTCCGCGTTTGAAAAATAGCACCTCTGATACAATTCACATCACAGCCAATCGACGAATATGTCTCTGCTGAGTCGTATTCGTCGATTGACATTGACAGCAGAAACGTATTCGGTTACATTGACAATGACATGCGATGATTGTCAATGATAACAGTGCGCAGTGTGCGTCACATCACATCACAGCCACAGCACAGCATATAAATATAGTGTGCGTGAACGGAACGGAAAGTCAAATATTTAAGACTGTTTCATATTACCGTATTTTTTGTAAGATTATTAGTTCTGGTCTTAAAATTACCGAATATTTGTCACACGGTAATTATTACCGTACAGATCAAAAAATTACCGTACGAATACGGTAATTACCGTACGGTTGGCAACACTGGACCACGCAGACAAGAAGTCCTGGCAAAAACGTCATCCGTGACATCCGTACTTTTCTTGCACCGCCGTGGATGAAGGCATTTTTGCTCGCCGCTTTATTAGTATTTGTTGTTATTATAAAATTTCAACTATCTAGCTATCGCGGTTCTTGCGATACAGCCTGGTGACAGACAGACGGACAGACGGCGAAGTCTTTGACCGAGCGAGCGAAGCGAGCGAAGCGTCTCAGTTTCGAGATTAGCCAAAAATTCTTTTGTCCGTCTGTCTGTCTGTCTGTCTGTCTGTTCTCGCCTACAGGTCGCATTTCTTAATCGATTCTCATGAAATTTTGTAAGCAGATTCAGCAACTAAATAGAATTTTTTTGTCGAGCCAGTTTTTTGAAATTTTTTAAAATGGTGGATAGATGGGGGTTTAAAATTTTAAAAGTGTCATATATCCGCCATTTCCAAATATTTTCAAAAATGTCACTAGACTTTTTTGTTGCCATTACAAAAACGCAATTTTTTTATTTGAACAACTTTTTTGTCTGAACAACTTTTTTATACGTTATACTTGAACGGGTTTAGGATGACTCGCGAAGTCTAGCTGACTGAGCCGTGACGGATATAAAATACAAATCTTCTTACAAAATATACTGAAACTATTTAAGGGTGAATTCAGTCCGGGTTACTGAACAACTTTCTTAAAAATGCATATCTTACTACAGACACAGATCTTGTTATACCGGCGCAGGCAGCTAATTCGGCGATCAGCGCCGGCAGCGGAGGGACATCCTTTGGAATAATATTCGCGAGGTCTAAGTTCGTGGCGAACTACTAGTAGTAATAGGGACCCGTTTTTATCCTTTGGGTACGGAACCCCAAAAAAAGAGTGTGTGTACTCGATGGCGTGTACTTATGTACAATCTACACGCGTTAGATAGAAGTAATACTTCTTTGGCGTGAACATAAATACAGAGAAGATAGGTACGGTCGCAGATTTTTATATAATACTAGCCGAAGCCCGCGACTTCGTTCGCGTGGACTTTATGTCTCTGGAAAATGCTCATCAGGCTGAACAACTTTTACTAAGGCGGCATTTTTATATCTCTATAGTTTAGCTGGACCATTATGGTTCTGCATCAGGCGTTCCATTTCCCAAAATCATTTATACCCTATATGTTGCCCAGGCTTAATACATATATAACAAAAAAAAGTTTCGTTCGAATCCGTCCAGTATTTCCGGAGATTAGCGTGTACAAACAGACAAACAGACAAACAGACAAACAGACAAACAGACAAACAGACAAACAGACATACAGACATACAGACAAACAGACAGACATTTTTAAAAAAATTCTTACTCTATTACAACGTCTCCATCGCCCCCAATATTTTTTTTGGAAATATATTTAATGTACAGACACACTTTTTTTTACTGTTTTATTATATGTATAGATATCCAATGAATATTTTATATTTAATATAAATATGGGAGACCTTTGCCTAGCAGTGGGACAGTACAGGTTAAGTAAAAAAATATATATATATATAAATATCCCATAAAATAATTTAAACAACGAATTTATGAACTATGTCCAGGTCCAGGTTTTGCTAATTTGATTGTTCATGTAGTAGATTCAGAGATATGGGACTAAAGCAAGTAGATTAGATAAGTCACGTTCAGAAGTTCGTAGGTTTATTGTGAAATTCTAAATAAAAAGTAAAGAATAATTTTTCGGTATTTTATTATTATTTTCAAAACATAAATTATAAATACTTATTTTTTGTTTATTAATGTACATGTTTACCTACTAAGTATATACCTATAATTATTTCTTTTAATTAATATATGTTTTGTAAAAAATATTTGTTTCAGTTTCAGAACGAACTCATATCGTAGAAATTAGAAATATTGTGGAGACTTGGAGAGAAATGCATTCGGTTTCAAAAGCAAACAACGTTGCCGTCTCGTGCCGCTATGTACCTACTACATTTTGCGCGTTGCCCGCTGCTAGCGGGACGGCAACGTTCATTCTGTTTGAGCTAAGTCTTCTGACTTATTACTAGGTACATTTAGATATTTTTATTACAGCGCCATCTAGATGATGTCCAAGTATGTCGTTGCAAGCATGAACTGTCAAATTAGACAAATGCAGTAGTTTGTAATAAATCTGCTAGATGTCACCGCAAAATGAATTCTATTTATTACGCACACATTGTTAGAAATGTTAATTTTTGTCTTGTTTTAAATATCGTTTTTCTTGTAAAGTACTTTAAATTATTATGACAGATTTTAAAGGCGAGCACTACAACTTCATGAAAATTGGAAAATCGATTGTAATATGAGAAACACTATCCACATTAAGAGAATTGCTGTAAAACAAAATGTATGGACGGCCAAGGTTCGCAATCACCTTAATGAAAAACGTGCCTATCTTAATCATCATGTCAATTCAAAATACAAGGATAGTAAAACTCTCTGGAAAAACTTAAAGGAGAAGGTCCTGACTGACCCCAGCAAAAATAATTATTTACCCCCGAAATTCAATGACCCCAATGTTATAAACAATCACTTTTTTAAACGTTCCTAGCGGCAGTAATGTGCCCTTATCTGACCTGAGTTTTTTCGAGTTTCACCGTTATTCTGATGCTACATTTAAGTTGAGACCTGTTTCGGAAAGTGAGGTCTTTGAATTTATAAAGTCAATTAAAACAAATGCAATTGGCAGTGATAACATAAGTAAAGATATGATCGTACTAACTCTATCGCATACCCTTCCAATAATTACTGAAATAATTAATAAGTCTATTCTTCCTGGCGTTGTACCTAATTGCTGGAAGCAGGCTATTGTTAACCCTATCCCTAAAACCAATGAGCCCGCAGAGCTGGGAGACCTCAGGCCAATCAGTATTTTACCTTTCCTGTCTAAAATTTTAGAGAAAGCCATCTACGCACAGCTTATTAAATATATTGAAGAAAACAACATTTTACCGGACTTACAATCTGGATTTCGTAAGGGTCGAAGTACAATTACAGCTTTGCTGGACGTAACAGACAATATTCTAGCGGAACAAGACGTTGGCCATGGTACTGTACTGTCCTTACTTGATTACTCTCGCGCTTTTGATAGTATCTATATCCCGCTCCTTCTCTCAAAGTTGGCGTACTACGGTTTTGACCACCACGCTATCAAGTGGTTTGATAGTTATCTGAATGGTAGGTCACAAGTGGTAAAGATTGCGAAGGAACATGATACGCCCTCGTTTTCTTCTCCAGCTCCAGTGCATCGCGGGGTTCCACAAGGATCTATATTGGGTTTTGTTGTTCTCCATTTACATTGCTGATGTAACAAAAGAGATCAAGAATTGCAGATATCACTGCTACGCCGACGACATCCAGCTGTATATATCTGACTCACCAGGGAATATTTCCTCTGCCATTTTAAAGATGCAGGAGGATCTGGATAGAGTGGCATCATGGTCTTCCAGAAACGCGTTGGTGCTTAACCCACAAAAGTGTAAGTTCATGGTTCTAGGCACCAACACACAGGTCAAAAAGATTTTACATGCTAACCCTACTCTTGATGTACTTGGTCAGAATATACAGCGGGTGGAGGAGGCCAGGAATCTTGGGATTACTTTTGACTGTCAACTTAGATTTGAGAATCACATGATAAGTCTTGCTAGATCCTGCTTTTATAGACTTAAGGTGCTGTATAAATTACGTCATTTACTAACTGAGCAGGTTCGTATCACCCTGTGTGAGTCCCTAGTTTTGTCAAAACTTAACTATGGCGATGTAGTGTATGGCCCCAGGTTGCTGCGTAGGACTCAAAAACTAGTACAACGTGTACAGAATGCCTGCTGTCGGTACTGTTTTAATATACCTCCACGCAGCCATATTACACCTTACATCAACAGTGCCAGCATGCTGAACATGGACTCCCGAAGGCAGCTGCATCTTGCGACTCTTATGTTCGATATTATTCATTACAAGACTCCTGAGTATCTGTTTGGTAAACTGCAGATTAGACAACCTCGTGGAGCTAGGCAGCACAGGTCGACGCGAATTTCGAGTATCTTAATACCCCAAAGGCACAAAACTGCTGCATTTCGAGGCAGCTTCCGTTACAATGCGACGAAGTGTTGGAACAATATTCCACCGCCACTGAGAAACTCTCAGTCCAAAAAAGTTTTCAAAATCCATTACAGATCCGTTATTTTGGATAAACAGAGGATCTGAATGGTAGGTTCATCCGCCAAACACAATAAATAAAAAAAAATAAAAAAAAAAGCACTTCGTCGCAGGCAAGGAACGGCTGCAGCACCGAAAAAATAAAAAATATAACTTTCTTTGGGCTCACTATTAACTATTAATTGTTTTGTATTATATTATTGTTTAACATTATTTTATTTGGTCATCCTATTTGAATTCAATATATTTTAATTTATTAACTAGGTAAGGCTACATAATATATAACTACTTTAAACCTCCCGCGTATTTTTGCCTTAGGTTAAAACTGAAAACCAGTGTGTCGCCTCACAGGCTAACCACGCTGAGTTTTGGCCTTTTTGCACTGCTGCAGCACATACATTTATAAACGTAATAGTGTATATAAATTAAAATTTTTAGGATAAGTTATAGTTTGTAAGTTTATTTGTATGTGATGCAGTTTTTGTGAATAAACTATCTAGCTATCTATCTATCTAACCTAAAGAATATAACCTACTTACTTCTTACTTCCGTCGAGTCACTCGCTCGCTCGTGTTTTGGTCACAGGAAACCTAAGAAACCCAACCTACACTCCACGGCAAATTTTGAGTGTCGGCGCCGGCAGTATACCTACCGTCGGTTCCCGTAGTGATATTTTTAGGAGCCGGCGCCGGCAGCGGAGGTACTCCTTATTTTTGAAGTGAAAACTTCTTTAGCGGCGTTGTGCACTTTTTTTGGAATGGGTAAAAAATATTAAACTCGCGTCAGGACACGTGGCCTGATCGAAAATTCGTAAGACGGCGCAGGGCGCTTGCGCGAATGTTCGTGTGTGTTTATGTTACAGCGTGCTACGCGCATCCATGGATGGTGACAGCTGATGGCTCGACCGTCTGTGTAGTGGCCATACTGCTGTGTATTTGAAAATGATTTTGTTGAAAATGAATTTGGTCATGCTTGTGACATTTGTGACAGACTGTGGTTCAGAAAAGATTTGAAATATTTTATACTGATAATTAAAGCAATTCGTGCAAAATTATTCCCTAACCATTCCAAAATATCAAAAATGCACAACGTTAATATTCAAGTTTTCACTTCTGCCGGCACTCCCAGAGCACTGCA
Source organism: Acrobasis consociella (assembly GCA_963555685.1). Classification (NCBI taxonomy): domain Eukaryota; kingdom Metazoa; phylum Arthropoda; class Insecta; order Lepidoptera; family Pyralidae; genus Acrobasis; species Acrobasis consociella. The sequence continues at coordinate 23,725,313 of OY743105.1, read as the reverse complement.
ACCCGTCTTTTTTTTTATACAAAATGGCATTTGCTTGTTTTTTTTTGCCAATATTTCAATATAAAGCAAGTGACACTGAAAAGAATAATTTTCTGAAAAAACAAGATAATCGCCGATAAAATACTTCTTCTGGTGCCGAAGACAGCTATTGGTACTCGAGATGGTTTCTTGTTATGCACAGTTGTATACCTGTTGTTTCCACAAATTACCACCACAACTCATTTATTTTGCGGGCAAGTAGCAACTTTAATAATTTCTCCAAAACTGTTGATATTGACTTATTTGCTTCAGGCACAACTATAACCATTTGCATCCAGTAATGTACCTTGTGTTTTCATTTCCGATTATTGAGTTAATTTCTTTTGTGTTTGTTTCACTGTTCATGCGTTCTTGTTAATTGGTATCACTAACTCTGCTAAATTTTCTTTTAAAAATTATTGTCTCTTTTAAGTACCTAGCATGTATTAAGAGGGCCCTTCCGGTTCGTCTATCGTCAACGCGAGCATGGTAGGAAATGCTTGTTGTTTCATCCAGCGCAATGATAGAAAAATAACCGGCCAAGTGCGAGTCGGACTCGCGCACGAAGGGTTCCGTACCATAATCAAGTTTTTTATGGGAGCCCCCCTTAAATATTTATTTTATTATAATTTTTTTATTTATTATTAAAATAAAAATACATCTGAGTATTTTGTGAATATTTCAAGTGCCTACTTGTAAAAAAGAGAGAGATAGCACCTGAGCGCTCAGTTTGCATTCTATTGTACGAAATTAGTATTATTATTAACTATTCGTTGAACGAATATTAACTTTTCATAGGGTGCGGAAATTTCATAAAACTTGTTCCAGGTGATACGTGTTTTTCAGTAAGCATTACGAGTGTGTGAAATAAATGTTTTTCATTTATAATGTTCATTACATTTGCAAGGTGTATATGCAAATATTTTCTTTAGTTTTACAATTCATGAGTACTATATGATCGGCCGAAGTTCAGGTACATTTTTTACAAAAAAGCAGATTTTTGGAGACATATACTGAATTTGTTTTTCCAAATTTTAATTTTTAATTTCGATGGAAACTTAGAATAGAATTAGATTAGACTTAAATAGCGCATAAGATTCACGTTAGTTCAAAAGTTTCCAAGAAAGTTCTGCTACATCTGCCATAATCACGTACGAGCGTTTGTATTAAAAGTAAGGTGGGTTGGGTGCTCTTAAGGTTCACTTATTTGTAATTCTATACTGTTTCTAGCGGTGAGGACCTTTAATCGACTCTGTTATTGGTATATTTCTATTTTTATTGTTATTACTTGTAGCTGTTGGTCTCTCTATGTAAATAAAATAAAATAAATGAGTATATACAAGTAGTGGTAATGTGTCGGAGCCGTCCCGCCGCAGGTTCTACCTGGAGGAGCTGGCGTCGTGGGTGCTGGCGGGCGGCGGCGCGGGCGGCGGCGCGCGGCGCTGGAAGGAGCTGCTGCACGTGCTGCCGCCGCCGCTGGCGCTGGCGGCGCGGCCGCGCGCGTGGCGCCGCCTGTTCGCGCCGGCCGGCGTGGCGCGGGCGCTGGCGCGCGTGCGCGTCGTGGGCTACGACGAGCGCGTCGACGTGTACGGCGCGCTCGACGCCACGGCCGTTTCCTCGGGCTTCTGCCTCGGCTCCGCCAACTGGGTGCTGCGCTCGGCGCACGAGAAGGTACCGCCCTCGTTCGAAGGCCGACCGCCGAAGTGGCCAGTGAGACGGAAGTGATCGTTTGCTGCGCAGGTGGCGTACGTGAGCGGCTCGAGCACGCTGACGACGCACCCGCGGCCCATCAACCAGGCGGCGCTGCGCGGCGCCGACCTGCTGGTGCTGGCGGCGCTGACGCAGACGCCGGCGCACAACCCCGACCACATGCTGGGCGACCTGTGCGTGCACGCCACGGTGACGCTGCGCGCGGGCGGCTGCGTGCTGTGCCCCGTGTACCCCAGCGGCGTGCTGTACGACCTGCTGGAGTGCCTGTCGGCGCACCTGGAGGGCGCGGGGCTGGCGCACGTGCCGCTGTACGTGGTGTCGCCCGTGGCCGACTCGTCGCTGGCCTACAGCAACATCCTGGCGGAGTGGGTGTCGGTGGGCAAGCAGGCCCGCGTGTACCTGCCGGAGGAGCCGTTCCCGCACGCGGCGCTGGCGCGCGCCGGCCGCCTCAAGCACGCGCGCGCGCTGCACGACGACGCCTTCAGCGCAGACTTCCGGCAGGTGAGCTCATTCTGATATATCATCATCATGAAAAACTGGCCAAGCACGAATTGGATTCGCACTCGAAGGGTTAAACAGCAAACAAAACAAACATTTTAAAGAACTTACGTTATAGGCAGGCGAATACGATTATATCATTGAGGTAAGCAAATATTCATATACACCCAATTTTTTTTAAAGATTTTACCACAAATGTTCAGTTTTCAAATTTATTTCTGTAATAACGATGTTTCTTGCCAAATTTTATTTCGCCGATTCCGTTTCGTCAAAAATGAAAGTGTATTTCTCTATGGTCCGGGATTCCATTGCGGATTGCACGGTGCGGACCATTTTAATGTTGCCAACATAATGATTTCCCCTAAATTTAGAGAATTTACTTATGCACACTATCCACATCCACACTAATAATAAAGAGGAAAGATTTGTATTTTTGTGTGTATGTTTGTAATGAATAAACTCCAAAACTACTGAGCCGATTTCAAAAATATCTTTCACTATTAGAAAGCTACATTTACCCTGAGTAACATAGGCTATATTTATTGTTAAAAAATAATAGGGATCCTTACTAAAACTTTAGTAACGTAACCTAAGGTTTATAAAAATTGCCACAAAACGTCTTTCCTCGCATGCGCTGGGGAAACTATTGATGATGGACACATCTCTTATAGGCACCCTACGACTCCCTACGTACAATGACTTAGAAAATCTCTTAAAAATAAATACACACACCTAAACTAACAAAAAAAGTAAAAATATAAAAAGAAACAAAAAATATATAAAAAAAAATGGAAATTTAATTAGGTACGATCAGATAAAAATGTAAAATGTTGTAAAAATGTAAATAAAAAAATACTAAGTAATATATCTCACTTAATAAGTTACTAAAATAAATACTAACCGGCCAAGTGCGAGTCGGACTCGCGCACGAAGGATTCCATACCATTAGCTATAAAAATCAAGTTTTTTGTATGGTTTAGTAAAAAAAATTTTTTATTTATTTATTATTAAAATAAAAATACAACTGAGTACGTATTTTGTAAATATTTAAAGTGCCTACCTGTTGCCATTATCGATATCGAGCAAAAAAAGGCAAAAAAATCGCGTTTGTTGTATGGGAGCCCCCCTTAAATATTTATTTTATTTTGTTTTTAGTATTTGTTGTTATAGCGGCAACAGAAATACATAATTTGTGAAAATTTCAACTGTCTTGCTATCGCGGTTCTTGAGATACAGCCTGGTGACAGACAGACGGACAGACAGCGTAGTCTTAGTAATAGGGCCCCGTTTTTACCCTTTGGGTACGGAACCCTCAAGTTTTTTGTATGGGAGCCCCCTTACAAAAAATTGTTACTTTAATTTTTTTAATTATTATTAAAATAAAAATACAACTTAGTATTTTGTGAATATTTCAAGTACCTACCTGTTGCCATTACTGTTATCGATCAAAAAAGGGCAAAAAAATCGCGTTTGTTGTATGTTGTATATTGTATTTGTTGTTATAGCGACAACAGAAAGAAATACATAATTTGTGAAAATTTCAACTGTCTAGCTATCGCGGTTCTTGACATACGGCCTGGTGACAGACAGACGGACAGAACAGAAGGACAGACAGCGAAGTCTTAGTAATAGAGTCCCGTTTTTAGGGTTCCGTAGCCAAATGGCAAAAACGGAACCCTTATAGATTCGTCATGTCTGTCTGTCTGGCTGTCTGTCCGTCCGTATGTCACAGCCACTTTTTTCAGAAACTATAAGACCTATACTGTTGAAACTTGGTAAGTAGATGTATTATGTGAACCGCATTAAGGTTTTGACACAAAATAGAAAAAAAACAATAAATTTTGGGGGTTCCCCATACTTAGAACTGAAACTCAAAAATTTATTTTTCATCAAACCCATACGTGTGGGGTATCTATGGATAGGTCTTCAAAAATGATATATATGAGGTTTCTAATATCATTTTTTTCTAAACCGAATACTTTGCGCGGGAGACACTTCCAAAGTGGAAAAAAGTGTGTCCCCCCCCGTAACTTCTAAAATAAGGGAATTATAAAACTAAAAAAAATACATGATGTTCATTACCATAAAAACTACCAGCGAAAATTGGTTTGAACGATATCTAGTAAGTAGTTTTTTTTTTAATACGTCATATCATAAATCATAAACGGCAATTTACCTTTCATTCAATCAACTCAAATATAAAAAATTAAAAAAAACATACTACAAGACTTTTATATTATGTTATTTGCTACTACGGAACCCTTCATGGGCGAGTCCGACTCGCACTTGGCCGCTTATTACCCTTTAGATAGGGAACCCTAAAAAACGATGAACAAATTCGGATTGTAAGTATACATAGATAACTAGCTTTTCGGGCGCTGCGCGGGCTGCAAGCAGCCCGCGGTCTTTCGTGCGGCTGTTGAGGTAGGCTGAAATATGTTTCCAGTTCAGAAAATGGGTAAGTTTGTATGGAGGAAATTTGTCCTTGTATGGCGGCCATCTTGGATTTTGAAAAAAATAAAAAAACAAATGACGCTCGTCAAATTGCTTACAACCCCCCACATTCTGGAAAAAAATCACGCCCCTAGCCCCAACCGTTTTTGCAGGCCGTACCCCTTCCACATCAGGTTTCTGCAAATCCTCAAATGTCAGATTTTTCTGGTACTCACTGGAGCACCCTCTATACGACCATGCATCAACCTAAACCCCACCAACCCCGCAACAGGGCAAACAACTCTGTCAGTCAGTGAGTGGTAATGTAGGTTTATGTATTATAAAATAAATAAATGTGATACTACTTTAAATAAAAGGTAAATGTATAAAAAAAAACTTATGTCAAACCGTGCGAAGCCTGGGCGGGCGGCCTGGGCGGCTAGTAAATATATAAATGCCGTTCACAAAGTTTGTGCCCGGCGCCCTGGGCGGTCGCCCAACCGCGCCCTACTCTCACGCCGCTACTGATCATCTTAGGATATTTGACGTCAAAAGGTTACTTACAGCTAAGTTTACTAGCACTAGTGCAGAAGAAGCGGTAACAAACTGTACTGCAGTATTTTCTCCAAGGACGTCAAATACTTTGGCTTTATTTTTACCCGTTTCTTTATTTATAACATTCCAAGTTTCTCTTATTTTGTTAGGAGCATTATTTATTTTCTAACTAATACGCTTTGCCTTGGCTTGTCTACAAACCTTTCTAAACATTTTTAACATTATTCTACAAAGGAAGGATTAAAATTATTTTTGGGCATATAAGTCGTAAAGCTTGTTCCTACTTATGTAGATGCCGGTAGTAGCCCACTCACTAAACTGTAATTTTCTATGCACTACAACTTGTTTTCGTTTCAATGTTTTTGAATATTCTGAAGTAATACAGTTAAATAGTTTATTGTAATGGTCGTCCGGATTTCCTGTGTAAACGACCGATAACAATTAGAAGTAGTATATTTTTAGAAGTAATGGGCCTACAAAAAGTTCAAAAAGCTGGATTTGCTTTTGGACTCATTAACATAAGCTACATATACACCCGAGTGATCAGAAGGCAGTTTATTAATAACAGATTTATCAGAATATTGAATATTACTAAAAAAGTAGCAGATGTGGTAGTGATTCGGGTCGGCTCAAAGAATACGTTTACTAATTCATAACACTTAAAAGAATTAGAAATTGTATTTTAATATCTAATTGTAAGAAATTGTATTTTAATATCAACATTAAAATCTCTGCAAACAATTAAATCCTTTTTATTAGATGAATAGGATTTAAAGTACCTGTCCATTGTTTTCAGGAAACTTTTAAACTCACTATTAGGTGGATTGTATACACAAATAATTTTATCTACGCACATATCATAAGTGCTCTAAAATGCGTTCAGAAACCATAGGCAATGACCAGCATTACCAACCAGTAGGAATTAACGGAGACGGAATGATAACATTACCTCCTGAAATCAGTAGGTAATAAGTTTAAATTTGGATCTAATTTAAATGGGTGTCTATTCTAGTATCTATAGATATTAAAACAGTTATCAAGACGAACGCCAAATTCAGTATATCAATAAATATAATAAAACAGGAGGAACCGCGTGTCTGTACATTTGATAAAATTAACAAAAAATGGGTGTGGGCGATAAAAAAAGAGTAACAGAACCGAAAAAAAGATATTTTTGATTTTTTTGTCTGTCTGTCTGTATTTATTCGCTAATCTTTAAAACTAAAAAAGTTATCATCATTTAAAGTTTAAAGATAATTTTTCTATGGGCGATTGTTTGTCTAATTGTACACGCTAATCTCCAGAAATACTGGACGGATTCGAATGAAACTTTTTTGTTATATAGCTATTAAGCCTGAGCAACATATAAGCTATACTTGATTTTGTAAAATGGAACACCTGATTCAGAACCATAATGGTCCGGCTAAAATATAAGACATATATAAATGACGCCTTAGCAAAAGTAGTTCAGCTTGATGAACATTTTTTGTTGAGATATAAAAATCGAAGATCTGGAACACCTGGTGCAAAACTTAATGGTTCAGCTAACTACAAGAAATATAAAAATGACGCTTTAGCAAAATTTGTTTTAGCCTGATGAGCATATTTATACGCCGGAGTCACAAAGTGCACGCGAGCGAAGTCGCGGGCATCAGCTAGTTTTATAGCCGAGTTGTCGTTTGTTTTTCAATTAGTTTTTTAATACATTATTTTTAAATTACAATGCTATTCACGTCAATTCCCTATGGTTTCTGAACCTATCTTAGAACACTATGATAATTATGTGTGTAGATAAAGAAGTGTATGCATCTATACATAATTAGGCATTACAACACTCATGTGATGTTATTATTAAACTCGTCTTTGGCTCGTTTCATAAATACACATTCGTGTTGTAATACCCTTCATAATGCACAGTCGAATAAACGACTAATATGATGATCCAGCTCGGCACAGGTCATCTCACAAATTCGCTCAACAGAAAGTCTATCAATATCCGTCCGCTCTTTGCTACGGAAAGAATCTTTTATAAAAATTATGGAACTTTCTTATTGAGCAGACTTCCTATTAAAGCAGCTAACAATATTATAGTTGTTTAGGCTGAACAATTGAACATCATCTGACTCTCATACAGCCAATGTTCAGTCAAACATAAAGAGCCCCGCTGTGAGCCCCCGCCGCCCGCCGCCGCACTACACCGCCTCTGTTGTTGCAGCCGTGCGTCGTGTTCTGCGGACACCCGAGCCTGCGGTTCGGCGCCGCCGTGCACCTCGTGGAGCTGTGGGCCAGCAACCCGGCGCACGCGATCATCTTCACAGGTACACAGTCGTCATATCATCAGGGCGCGTCGGTATCGTCGGTAGCCGGTCACGAGTTGACGCAAAGATCACTCATCGTTAAACTCCTATAAATATATTCACATTATTATGTAATGCATCTTATTGTTGCGACAGAGCCGGATTTCCCGCACACGGAGGCGCTAGCGCCGTTCCAGCCGCTCAGCATGAAGGCGTTCCACTGCCCCATCGACACGTCGCTCAACTACTCGCAGGCCAACAAGCTCGTGCGCGAGCTGCGGCCGCGCGAGCTGGCGCTGCCCGAGCAGTACGCGCCGCCCGGCAACGCGCCGCCCGCCGCGCGCGCCGGCCTCAGCGTCGACGTGCCCACCGTGGTGCTGCGGCGCGGCGCGGCGCGGGCCGTGGGCGTGCGGCGCCGCGCCGCCCGCGCCGAGCTGGACGGCGCGCTGGCGGCGCGCGCCGCGCCCGCCGACCTGCGGCCCGGCCTGCGCGTGGCGCCGCTGGCGGCCGCGCTCAGCGTGCGCGACAACCGCCTCGAGCTGCGCGCGCCGCCGCCCGCGCCGGGCGCCGCCGCGGCCGCCGCGCCCGCGCTGCACTGGGGCGCGCTGGACGTGGAGGCGCTGGTGCGCGCGCTAGCGCGGGAGGGCATCACGGAGGTGCGCGTGGAGCGCAGCGCGGCGGACGCGGCGGACGGCTGCATCGTGCACCTGCCGCGGCACGACACGCTGGTGCACGTGGAGCGCCACGCCACGCACGTGTTCTGCTCGGGCCGCGCCGACGTGCGCCAGGCGCTGCGCCGCGCCATCGCGCAGGCGCTGCCGCACGTCTGACCGCATCTCATACATTTGTATATTTCGATCGATATTAACGTCTGAATTTGTAAAAAAATAAGAATAGTGTAAGTACTATAAGAAAATATAATGAAATGTGTAAAACTTTAAATCTTTTATTATATTAAAATTTCCACGGAAAGTAGGTACCTAATAAAAACTGTCGCGAACGAGATAAACTCAATGTTCGCGAGCGAGAAATCCGTAGACATTCGTCAGAATGGTACGAACGAGACTAGGCCCTATGGCCTTACAGCATAAAGGCTAGAGTTGTTGCAATTTGATTGCATTCATACTCGCGCCTCGATGTTTCCCGTCAATCGAAATACTTTCTTCGAAGCATATACGAGAACAATGTATAGGCGCATAAGTGATCGAGTACACGTCACGCACGCCAATTCAGAAGTGCTATTTTTGAAACGCGGAGTCACCTAAACGAATGATTTTCCGCATTTGAAAAATAGCACCTCAGTATGAGCTATTAAAAAGATAACAACGAATAGAAAACAAAATAGACCGAGAAAGAAACCGCTACTTGACATAATAAATTAATAGATAATTTAATGTGTATAATGTTTTTTGCACGCTTCATCATAACTAAAAAGTGTGGCACAGATTAGTCTGTCGTCTGCGTTGGGCCTAAACAGCCCGCAGCGTAGGGATCCCTGGAATCGTCTCGGCGTTGTCTATCCGTTGCTGCTGCTGCGGGTCCTCCCGGCTCGGTCCACTCGAATAGAAATTCACATAAGATGGCATATTGTCATTTTTTATCGTCCAATGTGACGTATTTACCGTATTAGTGGAGTCAGTGTGTGCATTAAATGTATGGAAACCAATATTTTTCGGATTAAAGAGTGAGCACACCAGTCTACCTAAGGAACAAGTGTGCCAGGGTGTGGAAAACGCCCGGGAGGCAGCGGGTAAAACCCCGCTGGGGGGTAGGGGGAGGGGGTAAAGTTTTCTTACTCCGACTCGTCTCGTCATAACTGCTAACTTAACACTACTAATCAAGTTTGGTATCGTTTTTAGCTATTTATAGGATGGTCAATTGATTTCTGAAAATTAAAAAAGAGCATTTCCATACAAAAAAATTGAATGGCATTCAAAAATAAAAAAATAAAGTCTAAATTACCTCTTAATGACCTTAAATTTTAAACGCGAACTAGTATCTGCTTTAAAAAATATATTTCAAAAGTTAAATATTTTTTTTTATACAATTTATTATTATATTTATCAACATAACTTATATTTTTGGAATCTATATGAATGCGCCTTTTGAAATATATTTTTTTTAAAGCAGATACTGGTTCGCATTTAAACTTTATGGTCACTAAGAAATTTTTTTTAATTTATTTTTGAATGCCGTTCAATATTTTTGTATGGACATGCTCTTTTTTTGTTTCAGAAATCAATTGACCATCCTTTATTTAGCTAAAAACGATACCAAACTTGCCCTAGTAGCTTTAAGTTTGCAGTTATGACAAGTCACGGTGCGCGCGGAGTAAGGAAACTTCACCCCCTCCCCCTACCCCCAGCGGGGTGTTACCCGCTGCCTCCCGGGCGTTTTCCACACCAGTCTACCTAAGGAACAAGTGTGCCAAGGCTCACTCTTTAATTCGAAAAATATTGGTGTTGGCGTATTACTCCCCAACTACCTATACACGCTGACTTTTTATTGGTTTTGGAAAAAAAAAATGTCGTGTAGTGAATAAATTCCTCTATCCACATATGTAATCCAATTTTCTGTATGTCATAAGATAAAAAAGTTGCGTAAATGATTTTCGATCGAGACTACGTAGTTATACGCCGGCTGCGTTATGTCGATGACCCCGGCCGGCCGGCGGGCAATGTATGGCGGCGGTACTACTCATTGATCTCACAATTTTACTTTCGAGTTTTGGGCAACATTTTTTGTTTTTGAATTTTTATTTTGACTAGCCAGGGTCTGGTGCAGTCAGTAGGCGCGCAGAGATAGGCAGTTTGAAGTTTAGAAAATCATTTATTTATTTATATATAATATTAAAGATAAAAAACACCGTTCTTAAAATAATTTATTTTTACTTTTTCACGGGGAATAACAATTGGCGCAAACGGTAACTCTCGAACAACTGTCAGACAATTCGCCGCGCTAGGGAGGGGCGCGTGTTGATTGTGTAGAACTAGTGTTGCGCCGCCCTTGCCTTAACATAGGTAGTCTTCCTATTAATAAGTAGGTAATCTGCTGCTGCCTAAAGCGAAGTATAGCAAGATCAAAAATTTGCGTGGGCGAAATGTTCTAGCGATGCTGTAGAAAAAGCGAATGAAGTGTAGTTATATAAAAGCTATCCGTATGTGACAGTAAATAACAACAACGATTTCCACATAAATAAACTATAATTATAATTTCTTCAATACATAATATTTTACACCACATTTAATGTTTATACAATTATTTTGTAAACACTACATTAAGACAGATATTGAGAACGAAGATGACTCGCATCCGGACCTCGAGTCATGCCAAAAAAACGTAATTTTTTGAGTTATTATTAATTGTAGACTTGCAAAAAATTACGTTCATTTGGCATTCACCCCTATGCCTTTCCACGCTACTACGTACAGACAACGACGCAGCGGTAGCGGTGGCTCCTGAACAACTAACGCCTGAATGCGGTACTTAAAGTTCACAAAGCGAGTTGTCCACCGCCGCTAAGCGACACGACACTCCAATCTCCAAAGACCATGTAGGGCCCCATTCCATTACTACAGTTCCTCTGTGGAACTTCCATAAAGCAAAGCCATAGATGTTTTACCTTCAGTCCCTTTTCTTCACACATAGCATTAACATTTAATCAAAATTATTGTAATTCTAGGTGTTGTTATAAATAAAATTTAAATATACATCAATCGTTTTACAAATCCTTCCCTTGGTTTAGGCTGAGCTTTTAATAAATAAAAAATAACAATGTAACGTTAAGATGCAATCTAACTACCAGTATTGGAATTATAATTATATTACGTCCAATAAAACTTTACCATACACATTATTTGTATTAATAACCAGTAGACTGCGTCGGCCACGGCAAGTCGAGCCACGCCCAATGTAGGGTTCCGCATTTGCCAATGCCGATCTTGAGTACTCGCGACTAAAAACTTCTAAAAGATTGAATTTGTATGAAATTGTTCTTTTCCGAGTTGGTCGCCTACTAGGAGACAAAAAAAGGCGGAAGCGTAAACTGTGCGCTCGCGTGTCATAATTTTTGAACGATAGGAAAATTAATTTTATTAATAAAGCCTTAAGGCCATTATTGAAACCAATAAAATTTACCATTTCAACAATTGCTTGTTATGTCGTGCAAAAGTAGTGATTTATTTGTGTGAGTTTGGCGACAACGATACTCATTTTGTCAAGTAGCCTCTCACTAGTTTTATCTGTATCGTGCCTTTAACTTTGTAATTTGTAATACCTACTTAGGTCTGATAGTTTTCCTTTAAACTTTGTTAGAATTATATACTACTGCTGTGAATTTTTTCAGGTGTCCTTATATAATCGTTTAGCATACAGCTGACTTGACTCTAGAACCAATTATTTCAGTTTTTTTTTTGCGAAAAATGGTGTTCTCGTTTTTTGACAGACCTTTTTAATGATATCTCATACGATTTAGACTTGAAAAAATGATATCTATTTTATAATGAAACGTCCTTGAATTTTTATTTTATTTTACCCCATTTGCATGATTAATATTATATACTCATGCCAAATTACATTAATTACGACTTCCTAGTATTTATAGTCTCCGTGTAGACAGATACCGCAGACCGTCAGACATGGCGAATTTATAAGGGTTCCTCGTTTATTACGGAACCCTAAAATGTGTGGTAAAGTATCCCTAATCAGAACATACAGACTACGGTGTTTCAATTTTAAGGGTCGTGATTAGGCAGTTAATGTACAGGCAACGATGATATTTTTACTTTCTGGCGGAGAACATCACGACGTTAAGTATTAAAAAAACTGTGCAGCCCGCGAGTGCGGGGTGTCGCGAGACAAGCGCGCGAGAGCTAGGCGTTGAGGTCGATGTCGGCGAAGATGTCGCCGCGCGTGGCCACGGTGAGCGCGTAGTGCGTGTTGAGCTGCAGCAGCAGCTCGCGCTCGTCCAGCATCTCCAGCGCCTCGGCGCGCGCGCGGTCCTCGTCCGGGAAGGAGCGCCACACCGTCTGCATGTCCCACGAGCGCGCCGCGTCGAAGCCCAGCGCGCGCATGCGCTCGGCCGCGGCCGCCGGCGCGCGGCACTGCTCCGAGCCCGCCAGCGCGCAGCCGCGCGCGCTGAGGTTGCGCACCATGACCTCGCCGAACTTGTCGCCCAGGTTGCACTGCTCGTACACCAGCAGCGCGCAGCGCGCGAACTCGCCGGCCAGGTGCCGCAGCAGCGCGTCGGCCGCGTCCGGCCGCAGGTACACCAGCACGCATTCGGCCAGCAGCAGCGTGGGCGCGTCCCGCGCCGCGCCCGCCGCCGCCAGCTTGCGCCGCACCTCGGCCAGGCAGCGCAGGTCGCAGCCCAGCAGGTGGTAGCCGTCCGAGTGCAGGTCGCCCGAGCGGATCATCACCTCGCCGTCTGTCGAGTACGCACACGTATTACTTTACTGTACATCCAGGAATGTGGGAAATTCCCATGTACGACTTCTTTGGTATCTCCTGCTTCCGATGATAGCCTGTCTTTAATGAACTGACTCTGACCTGTAAGGTACCTAATCAAACCTGAAAATTAAATTATCTAGGTACTAACCACAATACATAAGTAATATCTTTAGTACAAATACAGAAGATTCACTTGGAAAAATCAATTAAAGGAATAGCGACTCCCGCTACGACACAATTAAGTTCAATTCAGATCGCACAACGCTAATAACCTACAGTTATATTTACCTAGACGTTCCATCTCTTTCCGTTTCTTTCTATCGCGTAACGCTTACCTTTTCTGCCGCACTGATTAGCCAAGCCGGCGCGGCCGCCATGCGTACTTTTTTTGTACTTGCGTTTTTAATACCTACCGCGAAGTGAGACAGGCTTGACTCGACAGTCAACACAAAAAAAAAATTGGAGTCCGAAGTGCTAAGGCGGTTCTACCAGAACCCATGCCGACTTCTCTTAAAGTAATATTATGTAGTTAATATCTAAATAAATAAACAATCTATAACACCTATATGTAATTGCTTACTGACTGCACCCTGTCAAGCCTATAGATCTGTACCTCTAAATTGACTGAATAACAAATTGGCATATGCCCAGGGCCCATTTTTAGATGGAAGATTTTGTGGTGTAGGTAGGTGAGCAATAAGAAAGTGTTTTGGATATTTCGAATTATACATACAGATACAGGGCGCTATAGGTGTAACATTTTTGTATGAAAAAATTTACCGGGGTAAGCCCGTGGGAATAGTTTGCTAGTTACATATTATTTTAGACTCCTGCCCACACTGAGCCCATGGCCGACTACGCCCATGTTGAAACAAATTTTTTGACAAGTGAATTCACTTCAAAGTTACCTTCATTGGCGATTTTTGAAAGTAGCTGTTTGTTCCTTTTAATGATGTGGCTTTTCTTGGCCGTCACTGCTGGGAAATCTAGCTCTATAAAGTTGCCCACAGCCTGCGTAGTGTCCTTCAGTCTCCAAAACAAGGTGTCGAAACCGCAACCCAGGTTGATGATCTGACATTTTGTGCCACAGCGCTGCAGAAATAATAAATAAAGATTTCAAACAAGACACAAACAAGATAATATCCTTGAAACGGATACCGGTGGAGTTAAGATTAACGGAAAGACAGTGTATTTTATACTTTTCGCAGACGACATTGCAGCCGTGGCGGAAGATGCTAAACAACTAGAGCAGATGGTTCAGTGTATGGATGAAGTGTTCCATGATTTTGCATTAAAAATTAATACTTCCAAAACAAAAACATTAATAGCCTCTCAAAAGAAGACGCCCCAAAATCCCATCACTTTAAATAACAAACCTATAGAACAGGTCAATAGTTTTAAATATTTAGGTAGTACAATAACAAATGACTCAAGATGCTCCAAAGACATTTTTCAAAGAATAACCATAGCCAAAAAACAATTTCACAACAAAAAGTCACTATTTAAATCAAAAATATCCAAAAAACTAAGAAAACAACTGATAAAAGTTTATATTTGGAGCATAGCTCTATATAGTTGCGAATCATGAACAATGAGAAAGAAGGATAGAGCTAGATTAGAAGCGTTTGAGATGTGATGCTGGCGGCGAATGGAGGGCATTAGCTGGACGGAAAAGAGAACGGATGAGGAGGTGCTGGCACTTGTTGGAGAGAAACGAAAACAACTACAAACTATTAATTCTAGAAAAGGGAAAATGTAAGGACACCTAATTAGACATGATTAATTTTTAAAAGTAATATTGGAGGGGAAAATAGTAGGAAGAAGAGGCAAAGGAAGACCTAGAGATAGTTTTATAAAACAACTAAAGAATCAGATTAATGTTTCAACATAGAAGGATATTTAGGAGTTGACTTTAGACAGAGAGAGATGGAAGGCATTGGTTGCTCCACAGACAAGAGCTTAGCTCTTTTATAATAATAAGAAGAAGTAATTAAGGAACCCTTATAGTTTCCCAGTGTCTGTCTGTCTGTCCATGTGCAGTTTTACTCAGAGACTATGATTACTAGAAAGCTGTAATTAGGCGTGGGTATGTATATCAATCATGTGGAAAAATTGTAAAAAAGAAGTTTTTAGACAGTTTTAGTGGCATGAACTCAAAGTTGGCATTCGCAACTAT
Source organism: Acrobasis consociella (assembly GCA_963555685.1). Classification (NCBI taxonomy): domain Eukaryota; kingdom Metazoa; phylum Arthropoda; class Insecta; order Lepidoptera; family Pyralidae; genus Acrobasis; species Acrobasis consociella. Next base: position 23,710,178 of record OY743105.1, on the reverse strand, counting down.
GGAATCCTACACATCTTTTTTTATATGGTTTGCTAACTGGCTGAACAACACAAGATTATACAAATACTAATTAGAACATATATGTCCAGAAATACTTTGGATTATCCTTTATATCTATGCAGCATTCTGTAGGTGAGCTGCTCTTACTTAAGTTGGTCAGTACCTGGGCGACCGAGCTTTGCTCGGTTACATCTCAAACATTAACTAATTTTTTTTTAACTTCACAAAAATCAATGCAAAATAAAAAATTATATATAAACTTAAACATAAAATTTTAAAAAAAATAAGTCTCCGAGTGGGATTCGAACCCATAACACTTTTTCTAGCGGTCGGTATCCTTAACCACTGAGCTATAATCAAGGGGGTCGGCGCGCCGAAATTAGCGACCATATTCTGCGTGGAAAGAAAAACGCATGAAAACTCGAAAACACGCATTTTCCCAAACATAAAACTAATCTAGATCGATTATTAACCCCCGAAAACCCCCATATACCAATTTTCAGCGAAAGTTAAAGCCGTTTTCGAGATCAAAGAAATTTATAAATAAATATATATATATATACATACATACAAGAATTGCTCGTTTAAAGGTATAAGATAAATGACAAGAGAAGGCATACATACAAAGAGTACTTCCTTATCTGAGTTTGATTGTAAACCTAAAGTCCTCATCCATGCACTCTCATCCCTGTGGACCAACGGGTTTGTGTTTTTTTAGAACAGCAATTAAATTCCCACTTCCATCTGACTTAGTACTGTCAGTGGTCACATGCCATCTTATTATAAAATGCAGACTTAAGTACTTTGTTACTAGGCTTAAACCATAGTCCGGCCAAATAAAGTTGACATCTAGTAATATGCCATTGCCATATCCGAAAATGTCAACTTGATTTGGTTGGATAATGGTTTAAACCTAGTAACAAAGTTAGTCTCCTGATTTTGTAATAAGACTGATGGTCTCTTCAGAAAACTATATACTGGTTGTCTATCACTTCATGATTGTAAACAGACTTATTTCAGCTTTGTGAGCATTTTATTTCAGTACCAAGCAAAGTAGCCAATATAATATGGGTTTTAGTTTTCAGACCTCTAACATTTCAGTACACAATATTTAAATTTGAAACAAATTGTGATGCACAATTAAAATAAAGAATCATTAAATACAAAGCAAGGAATTCACGTATCGGATAACAATGCTTTCCTTTACCGTTAAAATTGGAATTTCTTCACTTTAGCTGCTTTTGGGCAGCAACGTGAAGTTGCTCGTTGACAAAGGTCAGGTGTTTAATTACTTTAGAAATAGACTAGAATAAACAAGTGAAATTAAAATGTCCAAGAATAGTTAAATAAGCTGTAAGAAGACTCTGACACTCAACACTGTGTGACACAGTCATACCGGTTGCAAGCTACTTCTCTACAATTGAAATAATAAATAAATTTGCTTAAATGACGTATGAAATATAAGTGACCAACCTCTAAGAACTGATGAATGAACATCTCCATAGCGCGGACCCTCGCATAGTAGCCGCGGTTGATCTCGGGCGCTTTTCTGTCCACATGCTTCACGAAATAAGATATATAATCATCCTTCCAATAGCCCAATTCAACTGCACACCTCTTGCATTCGGTGGCATCGGTGTTGGTCCCAATGATAGCCTCGTCTTCAGCGGTCCATGATATAATATTATCCATACTGTCGTGTATAAAGATTTACAGCAGCATAACGGTATTGGAACTTCTAGCACTTTGAATTAGGTACCGTATTACTCAAAGAAATAGCATTAATTCGAGATTAAAGGTACTAATTTACTATATGTAGGTACTCCGGCAAGCACAAAACAAATAAATTAGATATGTTCCTATTTTTACGTTTCAGTTTTCATTCATCGAGCTTTGGCTTGAATGGTTGAAATGACTTTGACAATTTACTTCATGTTTGATTGACGTTTAATTTTTCCATAGCAAAGTAATTGAACTAGAGGCAGTCTACTTTACGCTTTCAAGCCGATTCTAATAGATTTCCGGAAATATTGCCTATCAATCACGTGATCAGCAAACTATCTATAGGTAGTAAGTATGGCATTTAATAAACTATCAATACTCTCATACACTGTAATTTTCCTAAATAGTAGTGTAGTGTAGTGTAGCGAGCTAGCGAGTGTACAGTACAGTAGATGACGCAAAAATACAGTAAATCTACTGTAATTACAGTGCATCTGGCAACATTCCCTGCTTATCTATCAGTCAGTGTCAGTTCACCGTGTTTTTGAAACACACACTGTTTCATTTCAATGTCAAACCACAATCCACAAACACAAATTGTAAGAAAGATTGTCCTAGATGGACCACAATTCAGTCCACAATGTTTTATTTTAACTTAATTATAAATATTGAAGTATAATATTAGGTACTAGGTATATCATGATAACTATCTAACTAACTTGTGCTTGATTAACGTAAAGAAGATACATACGTACCTTTTATATGCGCAAATTAGATAGTTTGCTATTGTCTGTATGTATGTAATCTTGTTTATTTTTTTAGGTGAAATTAGATCTCAGATTAATAATAACAATTAGATCAACTTCCCTCCCTTTATATCAATAAAGAAGTGTCCCACAAGTGTAATGACATTGTGACTGATTTGCTTTGAATTTAGATGTGTTGCATTACAGCATTTACAGTAGGTAGTATCCCTAATTAGTGTGTGCACTATAGTTGTATCTGGAACTACTTACTGGAAAAACCAATGATAGGTAGTATAAAATAATAAATACTGAATAAGCCATGGAAGAGCCAGCCTATGATTCTTTACCAATAATTTTAGTGAGCGCCAAAGATAATGCTGCTGCTATGCACATAATTTCAGGTATGGAACTATTTAAAAAATAATTGCAGTAGTACTTAATTTGCTTGTTGATTGCAGTCTTTGCATTGTAAAAAGCTTCCTGAAGTAAACTTAGATGTTGGGTAACTGAACCGAGCTTGCAGCTCGCTAATTCAACATTCAAGGTCAATAATGGGTCTATTACTACTATGCCCACTATTGCCCATACGGTCCTGCTGCAGTGCAAAGGTCTCCCCTAGTCCCTTAAAATTCTCCTGATCGTGGGTGATGATCAGTCAATCTTGAGACCTTATCTTATATTTAATAGACCTGCTGATTTAAAATTATAATATCTGTAATTTGAATTGGTGTAATTTATGTATCTAGTAAAATTTCATAAATTGAATATTTTCAGACATAATAGATAATGATGCTACAGAAACATACTTGGCAAGAGACGGCGATGTTGTTCAGGACCGTGTGTGGCGGATAGCTAACAAGTACTACACGGCCGACGTGCGGCTGCGGGCCAGCGGCGACGAGCAGCTGCCGGGGCACGACGACCCGGTAGACGCACATATCATTTATCTTCAAGAAGATGAGGTACTTTTAGTAGTGTAATATGTTAAATTATGTGTGATTATAAAACATTATGGCAGTCTAAGATGGCAGAGAATGGCAAGATCTAGGGAGGCTTGGAAGAAGCTGGAGGAGCCTTTGTGTCCCAAGACACGCCAACCACCATTGGCAAGTAGAGGCTAATAAATTACTAAATAAAAATGTTAAATTATATCATCATCTCTTTAGGGTGCCATAGTAAACAAGGATCCCATATAGTTTCGCCATGTCTGTCTTACCGTCCACTTTTACTCAGACACTATAAGTACTAGAATGCTGTAATTTGGTATTTGTATTATGTCAAAAAAGTAATAAAATAAAATCTTGAAATATTTTTTTTGGTTAGCTCCCATACAAGTAAAGTGGGAGTTAATTTTTTGTTCTTGACCAATCCCTTGTGTGGGAATAGTTGAACAGGTCTTTCATAAATATTGTGAGCTTGTGAACACCAATTTTCGATTTAGGGATCCTCTCTGAAATATTTGGCAATTTTTTGTTATAATCAAGTGTATCTGGTCAACAGTTACTTTTTTTTTTACTAGCCTTTTATTATGTCCCACTGCTGGGCAAAGGCCTCCCCTTGTCTTTCCAATTACCTCTGTATGCAGCAAGCTCTTCCCATCCGGGTAAAATAACAGTTACACATAAAAAAAATTTATAGCTGTAGTATATATAATGAAGTTGAAAGGGAAACTATCAGAGCTAAGTAGGGTTTACAAATTAAAAAGTTACAGGTGACCAACTTATAAATGTACTCAGAAAAGGAAAATTTCATAGAAATTCATTAGAAAATTTGTATTATTACGTTTTTAGTGGCATAAACTCAAAGTCGGCATTCGCTACTATTGAACTCTACAAAGCGCGTGGCCCGACATGCACTTGGGCAATTTTTGTATTAAAAGTTTTAGAGTGTGTTCGGTCAGTCAGGAAAAAATAAGTTAAGTAATCTTTCTTTATACTATATATGAACTAGCTACGCTGGCCTGCGATCCGCGGTCGGTTACTCGTGGAAAAAGTAATATTTGTTAATCCAGGGTACCAAATTTTATCAAAATTGGTCCTGCTGTCTGCTTGTGAGGAAGTTTTGTAATTTTTAACTTTTTAGTTCTTTAGACGTGAATGTTTCGGGATAAAAACGTCGTATCTGTAATAGATGAGATGAAAAGTAATTAATGTGCACGTAAGTGCAATCAATCGAACAGGCAGCTCAGGCCAGAGAGCTTCGCATATACTCGTACATACTTATTGAAAGATTCGACGAGTACCTATACTTGTCGTTGTGTGAGTGACGCCTGTTTGTATTTATTGGTAGTGCTCGGTGGCGGCGTGCGCGCGGCGCGGCGAGCGCGGCGCGCACGTGCGGCTCGTGCTCGGGCAGCGGCTCGCGGGGGACGTGCGGCGCTGGGCGGCGCGCCGGCGGTACGAGCCCGTGGCGCTGGCGGCCGGCGGGGACGGCGACGGCGACAGCGACGACGACGACGCCGGCGACCGCGGGCTGCCGCGCGTGCGCGCCGCGCTGCAGGCGCACGCGTGGCGCGGCCTGCGCCGCACCGACCGCCCGCCCGCCGCGCCCGAGACGCACGATACAGGCGAGTACTACAGATTTCGGCCGAAACGGACGGGCCCAGGTGTAGTTCTCTGAATGTAAGAGCGTGCGTGGTTCCAGGCGGGTCGTCGCCGGCGGCGGCGGCGGTGGAGCGCGCGGAGCTGTTCGCGCTGGCGCTGGGCGCGCTGCCGGCGGCGGCGGGCGCGGTGCGCGCCGAGCGCGGGCGCGAGCTGCGGCTGGCGCGCGCCGAGGCGCTGCTGCACGAGTTCTGCCGCGCGCTCGGGGACGACTTCGACCTGTAGCCGCCGAAATACTTATTGCGTTGGCTCAGCGATCCGAAGTCAGTCTTGGCCTCCCGACACTCGAAAGATGGACTGAAATGACTAAAGTTTTCCTCGCTCTTTCATTATAGTACCTGTAGGTATAGTCTATCGGCTGTCACCACAGAGGCGCAAAGAAATTACCCGATATTTTTCCTGAAATATATTAAGATATAGGTATTATACTTATGTACGTTACTTGTTCTTATTGAATAAAATACTGTCTGTAACTTGAATATTTACCCAACAAAGGAATGAACCACTTTCTAGATGTGTTCAGTCCACTGCAATGCTATGCTATACAATGTCATTTTTAGTTAAGTACAAATATTTTAAGGTGTGATTCAGTTCAGATTCAGTATATCGAAATACGAAAAAAATTTGTAGGTTCTCGTACATATCACCGTAGTCACGTGATATCATTACTAAGGAAAATGAAAATTTTTATTTCTTTATTTTGATATACATTTATTAGGAAAAGTTGTTCGAAATGATGGACTGAATCACCCCTTAAAATATTTGTACTTAATTAAAAAGGACATTGTATACTAACATACAAAAACTGTGCAATTCTGACAATATAGCCCTCTCCTCCGCCGGTTATCCAACAGTCAACTATTTTTTTTAAATCTGTTCAGTATTTTCTGATATTAGATTAAAAATAAACAAACAAAATAATAAGTTCGTTTTGAAGTCGGTTAAAGATTTAAAAAAAATGAAAATAATAATTAATAACCAGTCCGTGAAAACCGATAAATAGAGATGGCGTTATGCTATAACGTAGATAAAAAAAAATTGGTTGTTTGTAAAGTAGGTTTACGATCGAGATGTTTACGTGATAACGTCGTTTCACGGAATGACTGGCAGCGCTCGAGATGAGACGGGAGATCGGTCCGTCTCTCTCTCGTTATACCTGCGATCGCGCTCGTGAGGTTTTGGTGTGACACAAGTTTCTGAACATGTCACCCGACTAAAACGATTTTAAAGACGTTATCACGTCAAAAAAATGAAAGAAGTTGCCCTCAATTATTAACTAATTTAAGATATAACTGCTTTAAGATAGATAGATACTTTTACAATGAAAAAAATAAATAAAATAACTGTGGAAAATATAAAGATTTCAGTTTTTTAATGATAAAATGTATGAAATAAGAAGTTCAGCAATATGCCACTTGGCACGAATGTTATACACGTCCATCAAAGTACGGAGCCCGGCGCTCAGAAATCCCGGCTGTCATCATTGTATGGCAGTCGTCAAGCTATGTCAGAGATGCTTTTAGGCAGCCTGAAAAATCTGACAACAGTGTTGGCCACTTACACATACGAAAAACAATAAAACAACAACACTGAACCCCCCTGCTCCCTCCTACGCGGAGTTCCATCTGGCTCCCGGACGTTTTGGGCTTAGGTGCACGTGTGTAACATCCGTACCAAGTGGCATTGCTGAACAAAAAATTGGCATACTTATTTGTTTGCATAGATTTGACTCAAATCTGAAGAGATGCGTTTCTGGCGAAATGAGTAGACCAGTTGCGTTTCTGACGAAAAAAGACGAATTTTATTTTCTTCTATTTGTGTTTCATAGTTTTGAACCTAAAACTCAGAAAGTCTAGTTCAAACACCGGTTCGAAGGAGAGGAATAAAAAGGCATGTTATTACAGTAAAAAATATAATTCGTAACATGAAACAAGGTGTTGCCACTCCTGCGCAACACTCCGCGACATATGCATTGCTACGCTCGCGTGCGTTTCAGCCGGCGGCAGCTCCGGTGTCTGCTGGCTGTGCGCATGTACGAGAACTCTGCCAGACATATGACGTCATAACGTCGCGCTTCCCAATAAATATCGCAAATGTTGCGCAGGTGTGGACACGCTTACAAACACTCGTATCTTTGCCGTGTATAAATACTGACTCCAGCCTGTGGTGTTATGATGATGATGATCACTAAGTTATCACGTTATCAATTACAATTAGGCCGAGAAGGCATCCTCTGTGAGGTTAGTTCATTTAATAAAGCTTGTTCACAATAATACTTTGAAGGAAACATTCTTAAATAATTAACTTTCGAAGTTTGTTTCGAAATAAAAATTCAAATGCGTTTTTCACAAAGAAAAAACACGGCACACGGATGGGTCACTTTTTGAAAATTGGTTAGAATGTAACATGCAACCAATGCAACTTTTTGGCACACAACCCTTGTTTCTTTCGCCATAAACAAAATATTTCTTAATAATCTTTGCCTTTCAGTTTCATTGTTGCCGAAAGAGAAAAAGGGTGGGCCTGATACAAAAGGTTGTATTGGTCTTTTAGTACAGTCAACGAATTATTGTGGATGGAAAAGTCAAAAGCAGAAATTTTGACTCGGCAACTTTGTTAGGTCTAGTTAGGATATAAAATACTAAAAATCCTCCCCCCTCCGAGGTGAGCCCGCGGGGGGAGGGCACTAAGAAGGTCCCGTTTTTTGGTTTTTTGCTTACATCTCGAAAACGGTGCGTTGTACGAAATTTCGTTATACTACATTATGAAAGTTGATAAAATTCTCTACAACTATAGCTTTTACTTTTTTATCTCTCTCCAATCGTTGCCTTGCTATGAGATTCGAAAAAAGGTCGATTTTCAAAAATGTTTTAAATTCTCTGTAGCACATTGTAACGATACGAATTTAAGAAAATCATTGTTTATTGCTCACCCACTGTTGAATACACACACACACTATTAAAAAATAATTGTTCTCTCGATATTCATCTCGGTTCTCTCATTGCTCGAAATATCTTCACGCAGCAAAGGCGGAAACAGTTTACTTTTAAACTGGCTAAAGCTCCCAATAATATCTATCAAGATGGTTCGGGCTTATGCTGTTACTTACCATCAGGTCCAGACTTGGCTTGGACACCTTTCTCCTAAACTATGGGGATAGAAACAGAATGAAAGACATGCATTGGACGAGGGCTTGGCATGCGCTTTTCCTCCGAACACGCCCAGAGCGTAGAACACATTTTTAAAAAATCAAAAATTTTTCGAACCTCATAGCTAGGTAAAAATTGAAGATAGGTAGATAAAAAGTGTGAAAGCCAAAGTTGTAGACAATTTTATCAGCTTTCATTATGTAGTACAACAAAATTTCTTACAACGCACCGTTTTCGAGATGTAAGCAAAAAACCTAAAAACAGGACCTTCTTTGTGCACTCCCCCCCCGGGCTCACCTCGGAGGGGGGAGGACTTCAAGTATATATGTCTTAACTATGCCTAACAAAGTTGCCGAGTCAAATTTCTGCTTTCGACTTTTCCATCCACATGTCCCTTTGGAGCACTCATTGACCGAACTATTTAGGAAATTTACCTTTCACAATTTGCAAGATCAATTAATTTAGTAGGTTAAAACAATTACAAAGCGGGACAGTGATAGTTTAAACAGTTACATTTTCAAACAATGACCCGCACCCGTAGCGCAGCTCTCCCCGGCCGCGCTCTCAACCCACACAAGGTGACAAGCTACATCACCCCAATAACAATTTAACAACTACTTTCATGGTTAGCACCGAACCGTTAGGTTCAACGGTTAATATAATATTAAAATAAACTATAACACAAAACAACACAATAATTCTCTTTGTCAAGTGCGCTCAAACAGAGGCGGGCGGAATGTATAACAAATATAACAATGTACAGCTTACGATTTAGTTAATACTTTTCTAGTATTCATTAGAGCTACGGGCGCGGACGCCTCGGAGGCACTTGTGTACAGCGTACGTAGGAACTAGCGAGCGGACGACCGCTCAGTCATCTCCACCCTCGGAACAACAACGGTCATTCCACTAATAAGTAATAATGATATTTGTGTGCTTCTGATAAGTGTATAAACAACGCGATAAACTTGTACAAACAAAAACGATTCTAATCTAATACATGTAAATAGCGTACTAGTGTCTACGACACGTCGGTGCGATATGTCTTCGAACGAGTCCTCAAGCGATAACTCTAAAATCTATAAATCTCACTCGCAACTTGTAATCGCTGTCTTTATATCACAATTGAACGGAGTCTGCGCGAGCAAGTCATCGTCCGGGATACTTCCTGGCGGCCATCGCATCTGCGGCGCCACGGGGCGCGGGAGACGACTAGGAAGCGGCCCTGGACGGAGCTTGCATCGAGCTTGTTAATTAATATTGTCTCGCCTTCTATAATACCTACGTCCTTATATCTTAATTTGTAAGCACGATAAGCAATAATTACATAAATCATATAGGGAAACATTAAATCGTGTAGAAAAATAAATAAGCAATATTAATTTGTGGCCGTAAATACCGTAAGCATACATGATTAATAATAGAGCATTAGCATTTGCTCAGTACGCTGGCTCCAACACGCGATGCTGGCGCCGGCTAAGGCTCCACGTTAGCTTTCTGTCAACGTCATCTATATTTATTTTTATATTTTTCTAGCTTTACAGCTGTCGGTACCGCACTTCATACGTTCTGGGTGATATTTTAGACGCGAAAATATTTCTTGATTGTTCCGTACCGCAGCATCTTTACATTCTGAATAATATAGTTACATATTAGCCCCATAAATAACAGCATTTTTTAAAACTTTGAGGCACATTTTAGTGTAGAACATCAGATAGGTATGCCGATTTTCACGAAGAACGCTTAGTGGTTTACGAATTAATTCGTTTACAAATGCAAATTTGGTTATAAAATGAAATTGTATCTTCTAGATAGATAACTTTATACATGTACCGGCCAAACCCGATTTCAGGCCAAAATAGTTGTATTTTTGTAGTAAATTATATATATACTCGCAAATGTCATAATTTGGTACATTTTGTACAAACTAAATTTACAGCTTGACATTATTTTAAAATTTTGCCATTCTAAAATTTAATTAAAATATGACATAAAAAAACAATGTATTCTCTGTCCACATTAACTTTAGATATTAATTTAATTGTGAGTTGACGTCCTTGGAGAAAATGCTGCAGTGCAGTTTGTTGCAACTTCTTCTGCACTAGCGCTTTTGAAGCGGTAGTAAACTTCAACTTACTACTAACTTTGTTAAACAACAAAACAATGACGATCATTAAGAGATATTATAAATATCCAATGATAATAAGATTTATTTGAATTTGGATCCAAGATGGCCGCTCACATATTTTTTCATGTTTACTGACTGCAGTTGTTCGAGCAATGCTCGCACATTTCGGCTCCACGCGGCCACATACTATGTAGGTCGCTTGTCAACTGTTTTAACTTTACATTTTTCATCTATTCAACACTACAATTTGAGATACTATCGTGCAGCGATTGAGAAAGGACCCGTCACACCCAACTCTACAACATATAACATACAACAATAAACAGTTTCTCTGTGACGTGGTCTCTCCCTAACATCTAACATCCTCTACATCAACATCTCTTCATGTATGGCGCGGGTCTATGTGACAACCGAAGCCTGCGACGAATAGCAGTTTTTATCTATTTTCTCAAATGGAAACATAACTTAGTCAAGGTCACGAAAAACCGCGGGCTACACGCTCAGGGTTAACCGGTTTTGCCTAGGACAAACTAGTTTGCCCTAAAATCGGGTTTGGCCCGTACTATATATAGGTATAATAACAAATATATTTTCTTCCTTTATATAATATAAAAAATCAAATTCTGATTTTATATATTTTTTGCTGAATAGTGTTTAAGTTATCGAAACAAAAACATGCCCGCAAGAGCTTCCGCGATTGACGTTTTAATTGAAGTTAAAGCCGGGTGCCGGCCACAAGGACATCCCCACAGCTCGTGACACGCTCGTCACAGTGACTTGCAGTCAGCGATACCGTGGTATTTAGATATACTTACCTATAGATAACAACCTTTTTGTGCCTTATTTATTACTAACTGGATATTTCTATTACATATTTCAATATTGTCTATTGTGCGTATGTATGTGTAATTAATTATAATTAGTATCTTTTTGTAATTAGCACTATTTATGACACGTTTTATACTTTTTGTGAAAAAAATAATTACACAAGAAGTAAATACCTATGTGAATTTCAATAGGTCAGGGATATCATGATTTAAAATACGTAGGCACGAGTATAGTAGGTAAGGTAGGAAAACAGTGAGTCGGCTCCGCATAAAACGGGAAAGTGCCAGCACAAAGAAGATATTTAGTAATAAAATTGTGAAGTTGGGTGACGGGGCGGCGGGCGGCGGTCAGGGCTTTGGCGCGGGCTCGGGCTCGGGAGCGGGCTTTGGCGCGTGCAGCAGGTCGGGGCGCGCCAGCAGGCCGGCGAAGTACTGCGCGGCCAGGCGCGCGATGTACTGCGCGCGCGGCGCGCCGGCCGGCCACCAGCCCTCCAGGAAGCCGATGTGGCCGCCGCGGGCCGTCACCGCCAGCGCCACGTGCGAGCTCGCGCGCGCCTCCGCCACCGGGATCACTGCAACAGCAAGGGGTCAGCCAGGGTGCGGGGCTGCGCCCTAGGGGGAGGGCGGCACTCACCGTGCAGCGGCTGCAGCGGGTCGTCGGCGGCGCACAGGCACAGCAGCGGCACGCGCACGTGCTGCAGCTTGTCGCGCAGCGTCGCCGCGCGGTAGTACTCGTCCACGCTGCAAATCGACACCAGACATCGACTTCGGTTCGAACTCAACGCTTGTGCGTAATATTTGTGACGTCGCACGCACCTGGGGAAGCCGAAGTGCTGGGTGGTGAAGGCCTGGTCGAACTGGCGCACGGTGCGGCAGCTGGCCACGCCGGCCCAGTCGGCGGCCTGCCCGCGCAGCGCGTCGTGCGCGCTGACGGTGTTGCGCAGGTTGCGCGCCATGTGGTACGACAGCAGCGCGTTCAGCGGCGGCCGCTCGATGCACTCCGCGCCTGGGGACCGCCGCCGCTGTAGCGCCCGCCCCAATCGTCGGTGTGTCCATTAACGGGGACACCGACGATGGGGACAGCGGCAATGCGAAATATATAAATTAATAAAATTATTTCCCGTTATCTCCATATGCAGTTCCAGTTAAAAGGGACTGGAAATTTAATAATAGTAGTTTATGCGACTGTGCTTAATGAAGGGCATTAAAACACGAATGTGGGTTTATAAAACGAGCCAAAGACGAGTTTAATAATAACCTCACATGAGTGTTGTAATGCCTAATTATGTATAGTTGCATACACTACTTTATCTACACACATAATTATCATAGTGAACATAATTCGTTTCAACTTTTCACAAACACTCGTAAACAGTAAAACATCAACAAACAAATGACAATTCGAAATGGCGGCGTTTCGAAATTCGAATCTGTCATTTTTTTTAATCATAGACAAACGAATGAACGCCTCTATTCTTGTGTCACTCGAGATCAAATGTCGTGCAATTAATATTAAAAAATATACTGAACTTGGCATTCGTCTTGATAACTGTTTTAATATCTATAGATACTAGAATAGACACCCATTTGAATTTGAGAGCTGTTCCAAATTTAAACTCATTACCTACTAATTTTAGGAGGGAGTCGAGTTTTTGGCGGGAAGTCAAGGGGTTCAGTTGGAGTTTGCTTTAAATTGTTTTGCAAATTGATTCTAGTGGACTTTATAATATGAAATTGGTGTGGTTTGGTGTTATAAATGCTCATTCTGATAAACAATATGTGAAATGTTTAAAGTGGACAATCATAGTGCGGCTATCGGCGTTATCCCCATTGCGTTAAAATTTTAGGTCAAAGTGATTTTACACGAAGATTGCATTAAAATAATTATGGCTTTAATGTATTTAATGTTGAAAATAATGCGCCGAAGCAGCCGTGGGATAAAAGCACAAATAACACAAAATATCTTTCATTTTAGTCTTAGACCTGCTGCGCTATATTTTCCACTAGTAAAAAATATTAAAGTGCACAACGACGTCTGGGGGGTTACTTCATACATAAAATAATATGTTAGTCGTACGGAAGTGACATTCTATTTCTATGTCAAACCAAATTAGACTTTATTATTACACATTTGTGCTCATTTTTGCTTGACACTAAAACGCGGATACGCAGTAACGTCCGTCTTGCGTACTGTTTTTGGAATAATCCCCCTGAAATGTTAACTGACCGTCGTCCCCATTGCCTTTACGTACAATGGGGTAACAAATGGGTGTTTACTGACTTTGCACGACGTCGAGCGGCGAGGAGACGACGAGCGCGGCGGCCAGCGGCGCGTCGTCGCGCTGCGCGGCCAGGTACTGCCCCAGCATGAGCCCGCCCAGCGACACGCCGGCCGCCAGCAGCGGCCCGCGCAGCCGCGCCCGCACGGCGCGCACCACCTCGTCCACGTCCGCGTGGCTCAGCGCGCAGTACAGCCGCGGCGTCTGCGCACCGCAACCTCACGTTATACCACTCTACCTACTCGTACTGGCGACTCTACTGATACATTTAGTTCGAAAGAAATTACGATTTATTTAATTTATATTCAGTCTTTTCAAAACATAATACTTAGTAGGTTAGGGACTAATAATAGCTGTGTGGATGTATGACACAAAAATTTTAATATACATAGGTACTAACATTTTCAGTGTCCAAAAGCTGAGACCAGATATTCTCGTTGTTATTCATAAACCAACACAGGCAAGATCCAAAAATTTCCAATAATCAATTGGTAATTTCATCTAGCACTTTTATAATTACTTTGCTCATTCTAATCCTACACAGCACAGCACTTACCAGTATTTACGTGCCTTAAAAAATGTCTGCCCCATAAGCCATCGGTTGTTCGTGCTATATACTTTGCCCATTACTACTTAAATGAGCTATTTCTCTGAACCATGTTTATGCTTCTTTTGAGACCTATCTTTTTTTCATCCTTGGACGAGGAGAAACGACTTTTCTAGTCTAGTACTACACGGTAGATATATACTAGCACTTTCACAAGTAAAGCGACACCAGGCTTGGTCTGCACTTAGATGGGTGATCACAAGTGAAATAAAAACATTTTCGAGCTCCTTCGTGCTTCGGACTGTCATCGTTGTATGGCAGTCGTCGAGCCGCGTCAGATCACAACCAACCGTGAGCGGGATGCCGCCGAGCCCGCGGTAGTGGAACACGACGGCGTGCGCGCGCAGCGCGGCGGCCGCGGCCACCAGGCAGCGCACGTAGTCGGCCTGCGAGCCGCCCGTCAGCCCGGGCAGCAGCAGCAGCACGGGCCGCGCCGCCGCGTCCGCGCCCGCGTAGTCCACCCAGTCCAGCGCCACCTGCCCGCCGTCCGACAGCTTCAGCACCTCTCTGCCGACGAGGACTGTCATGTTACCGTTTCCCAATGGATCTCTAATTTCCTGAGTTACACTAATCAAAAATGTGGATGTATGACCTGCGGTACTGTACGGGCGGCAGCAGCCGCGAGCGCAGCACGGAGCCGAGCACGGTCTGCATGCGCGCCTCCACGCACCACGGCGTCGGCCAGTAGTGCTCCTGCAGCAGCGGAACGCTCTCCTCCAGGAATTGACGGAACGGGCCCTCACGGCATATTAGAATCGGTTTCTACAAACAAATACATGTACGATTTTGAAATTGAAGTGGCCAGCTTTATCATTAGTTGATACGGGACACACACTCCTTTCCACAAAACTGAGGATGTTGTGAGTGAGTGTTGGTGGAGCACGACACTTTTGCAAGAAACTAAATGTTTCAAGCAAAGTCCTCGGTAAACTTACAACATAGCTTTTTCATGGTCAGCCAATGTTGGAACAGATTAATTTTCCAGCAAAATTGAAAACTACCAGTTATCAATTTGTATCGTGCTGTGCATTAACTAATTAGAAAACAAAACAATTCAATCCCTACTACACTGAAGCTATTAAAACTAACTCCTTCAACTACATACATCTTGTCAGTAATATTTTTTTAATGTGGAACACTTCTATGCATGCGAGACTGTGGGAAATGAATCCACATCTACAAAAAAAGATATGAATGCGGGACATACACAATGCATTAGACAATTTGCAGGACTATTTTATTAAATACTAGCTGGGCACGTGGGCTTCGCTCCCCGTGGAAATTTCGAGATAAAAACTATCCTATGTCCCTGGGTATCAAACTATATCCATATAAAATTTCGACCTCCCTGGGGTAGTGGTCACCATGCTAGTCTGCCACCCAGAGGTCCCGGGTTCGATTCCCGGTCAGGGCAAGTTGGAAAATAGCCTTTTTAAAATTGTGCTGGGTCTTGGATGATTATCTATATATGTATTTGTTATAAAATATGGTATCGTTGAGTTAGTATCCCATAAGTCTCGAACTTACTTTAGGGCTAACTCAATCAGTGTAATTTGTCCCCTATATATTTATTTATTTATTTATCTAAATAGGTTCAGTGGTTGAAGCGTGAAGTGGTAACAAACAAACAAATATACAAACTCACTTTCGCATTTCTTCATTTCATATATATAGTAGAATTGCATTACAGAATTATAACTGTCACTGCATGACAGTCCCAGACAATGTGGGACGGTTGGCCACCTTATATGAAATCAAAGAATCTAAATAAGACCACACCATTTCTAAGAGATATTATGGGACAGAATATACTAAAAACATAAGTTCACAACCTATAAATTATTGAAAAAAATGATTTTTACATAAAAATTCTTAATATTTATGAAACAACCAATTTTCTGAAAGATCGGGAAAAACCGGATCCTGTAAGTTACCAATAGAAGTAGGTACGTGGATCGGAGTTATGGTGAATGAATCATCTTTCCAATTGGATAATGATTTACCTTGACTGCTTCCACTAGATAATAGGTTATATACAGCACGGACAGCGATAAACCTAACAAAACTTCTTTTTTCAATTCAAATATGTACATAAATATACCTATCATGTTTTCTATAACACAATACAAATAATAAACTGAAATAAAACAAACAAACACGACTAGAAATATAATAAACATGAAAGGAAAATAAAAATTGTTTTGCTTCGTGCTTTGCACTTGTACCTAACTGGGCTTGCCAGATTTCATTTCGAAATTTTCCCTATATTCGTTCAAGTTTATCTTCTTAGGACAAAAATAGGAGTCTTTGTTTGTCAGCCTCATGATCTCATCTAACGACGAAAAAAAAGTTGGCGTGGGCGAAAGGAAGTTAGAGTGCAAGTATTCGACGGTTAGCCGACGCGACGCGACGCCCGGAGCAGGTGCCCCAGTTTACACCCTCCTGTTTAGATACGGCACTACCTGAGTCATCCTTTTAGATAAAACTCATTATGATTAAATCTTGTTTGTGAAGTGCTACAATACTGATATAAGTTAATAAGAAATTTTTCCCATCTCTGATTAATTTTCCCCAAAATTGTGAAAAGATTCCAAATCTGACAACCCTATTCAATAATTCTTTTATTTGTCATATTTTGACATTGACATCTAACCAGCTGACATTTTCTTTTTTAAAAGTGTTTTACTACTCTGGACTGAAAAGTCTTTGTATCCAGCTTTTAGTATTTGCTATTACTTTGAACGTTTCTTCCACAGGCCTCTTTAATCCTAAAATCTCAATGGCTTTCATTTCCAAGGCCTGCGGAACCCAAGATATTAGGCAATATTACTTCTAGCAACGGCCCCTGGCTACCCGTTTTTTTCAAGATTAAGTGGTCTATAGCCTTGTAAGTAAGGCCAGACAGAACCAGCTTAGAGTCAAAGGGAGAAGGTAAGGATATCACCAGCAAACCAAAAACAAGTCAGTTCAGCAGCGATAGCCCAGTTGGAAGACATTCAGGTAAGTACCATTTAGGTAGGTACCTACCTACCACGATACCAATCCTACTATATCCTACTATCCTATCCTGTTATGCTACTAATCCGCAAATAAAAAAACATACTTATCTCAATAATATGTACTTAACATCTTTATAAACACAGTTGTGCAATAAATGATTTCTGATTCTGATTCTGATTCTGATACTTCCTACTATAATAATCTATCTAATATATATTTGTTTGTTTGTTACCTCTTCACGCTTCAACTACTGAACCGATTTAGATGAAAGGTATGGATATAGTTGAAGACTCTGGGAAGGACATAGGGTACTATTCATCCCGAAATTCCCACGGGGAGCGAAGCCCGCGGGCACAGCTAGTACAACATAAAGGATAAAGTACTATAGGAAGCACCAGCCTTTTGTTTCAGTCCAGGCTCAAGTTATGTATTTTTTGTGTTGATGGCAATGTGTCGACTTCGCGCCCGGCTCGAGCGCTCGCCGGCGGCGTCGCCCGCGGCCGCAAGGTCACGAGGTGGAGTGACAGGGCGCTATTAGCATGCGAAATGACCCATGGACCTACGGACTTTGTCGAGGACCAATGTCTTCGTAGACTGCGAATAAATAAATTAGCCATCTGAATATTTTCTTGTTGTTGACCGAGTGAGCGAAGCGTCTCATTCTCGAGATTGGCCGAAAATGTCCGGCTGTTAGTTTATCCGGTTGTTCTAGCGTAAATGGTGCCATTTTTCAAACGCGGACTCACTAAACGAACGGTATTTTGTATGGAAAAACCATTCGTTTAGGTGACTCCGCGTTTCAAAAACATTACCTACATTTTTCAATCAAATCTCGTGAAATTTTGTGAGCAGGTTTTGCTAGGGCCACTGTTTTACCTTATTTATATCAATGAGTTGCCTAAATACGTTAGACAAATAAGCGGCCAAGTGCGAGTCGGACTCGCCCATGAAGGGTTTCGTAGCAGCAAGTAACATAAGTCTTGTAGCATGTTTTTAGGGTTCCGTAACCAAATGGCAAAAACGGAACCCTTATGGATTCGTCATGTCTGTCTGTCTGTCTGTCTGTCCGTCCGTATGTCACAGCCACTTTTTTCCGAAACTATAAGACCTATCTATACTTTTGAAACTTGGTAACTAGATGTATTATGTGAACCACTTTAAGGTTTTGACACAAAAATAGAAAAAAACAATAAATTTTGGAGGTTCCCCCTACCTAGAACTGAAACTCGAAAATTTATTTTTCATCAAACTGAAGACCTGTCCATAGATCCCCACACGTATGGGTTTAATGAAAAATAAATTTTAAATTTCAGTTTTAACTATGGGAACCCCCAAAAATTATAGTTTTTTTTTCTATTATTGTGTGAAAATCTTAATGCGGTTCACAGAATACATCTACCTACCATAAGTTTCAACAGTATAGTTCTTATAGTTTCGGAAAAAAGTGGCTGTGACATACGGACGGACAGACAGACAGACATGACGAGTCTATAAGGGTTCCGTTTTTACCATTTGGCTACGGAACCCTAAAAATGGTTATCTATTTGTTGATGACCGTACTGCAAAAGTGAAATTTTACGATATAAAATAAAATAAAACTAGGTTAAATTAATAAATATTAATTCATAACAATAATTTGAAAATAAATTTACTAAAATACCAAATGCATTTTTTGATATCCCTAACATTGACATATTTTGCAATGGACAGAATATAGTAAAGGTAGAATAAATGTATACTTACTAGCCTTGGATTAATTAATTAACCTGGACAACACATTGTAAACAAATATATAATAAAATAAGCAAATCTGCCTATACATTATATAAATTGACAAAAAAAATCTACATGAGGCTTGAGTTTTTGGCTGAAGTCAAGAGGAGTTTAGTTGTACTTTGCTGTTGTTTTGCAAACTGATTCTAGTAGATTATTGTATGTCCTATTAGGAAAAACATGAAGGCACTTTTAGAATGTTAGAACCTAGGTATGTATATTGTACCTGTGTTCCACAGTACATACAATTCGTATTTGTATGTTTATTCCAAATAATATCATCATCATCATCGGGTCTTTTTGTCTCCACTCCATGACAAACATGGGAGGACTTGGAGTGGCCCTATTGTACTCTGCCGGAAACCACACGGTTAAATATAAAGAGAAGAAGAGCCTTGAATATCACCCCCTTGGATTCATTAGATCTAGCTTATTAACCGACTTCAAAATGGGTCGTACTAGGTATATTTTACCCGATATCTGTGGCGATATCTTCGCCACTTGAGAAGCGATCTAGATGGAGGGAACTCCTAAAAGAAAATTTCTTTGGCCCAACGCAGACGACAGACTAGGAGTTAATATAATAATAGACTTTTAATAATAAATATATTATTTTTATCATGTTTTATTTATTAAGAAGTAACGTCTACCGTGCGAAGTGGTCAATGTCAGCTGAGTCGGCTTGTCGTGGTGGTCAGCATTAACGACGGCGGCCGGCGGGCAGTCGCGAGCGCCGTCCGTCGCCAGCATGACGCGCGCGCAGTTCACCCGCGAGCAGGTCGCCGCGCACAGCCGCGCCGACGACGCCATGATCATCATCGACAACATGGTGTACAACGTCACCAAGTTCCTGGAGGACCACCCGGGGGGGCCGGAGGTGCTGATAGACAACGCCGGCAAGGACGCGTCGCAGTGCTTCCACGACGTGGGGCACAGCGAGGACGCGCGGAGCTGGCGCCAGGAGTTCCTGGTGGGAGAGGTGGTGGAGGCGGAGCGGCGTGAGGTGCGCGCGCCGGGCCCGGCCTGGGCGGGCGGCGAGGACACGCTCTCCGTGGCCGCGCTCGTGCACGTGTGGGGGCCGCCCGTCGTGCTCGCGCTCGCCGCCACTCTGCTGTACTTCTACTTGTTTTCATAGTGACTTGCTAGCATGATGACGAGGACTTAAGTGCAGGACAGGTTTTCAAATCGCGTGTCACGATGATAGCTGACACGTGTTGTGGCGTGTAGTTTAGCATATTATTTTGCGGTAGGGTGTGGGGTAAACAAATGTTACAATACTTTGTGAAACATGAATATGATTAGCATGAGGTATTTGATAGCTAGCACAGTTTGGCAATTAGGTAGGAATCTATCTACTTAATATTTACTCAAAAACCTGTGTGTGCCATGTTTTGCGTGTTGTTTTCGTCAAGTAGGTACGAGTAGAAAAGCATGCGTACCTACGTAACGCAACTGGTTTCCGTCCGTTCGGAATATTGGATATCAATGTGATGCAATGTTACCTATGTTATAAACTTAGGCATGTACTTACTAAATGATAATGTTGTGATATTGTTTTGAAATAAACCTTTTGATATAACTTTTTATACTTTTATTTGATTACTGTGAAATAAACGTAACAATTTGCTCTAAGGTGCCGGCAATAGTGGTATATCGACCTATCTATAGACACCTAGTCGAATATTATCAAAAATATCTGTGATAAATACTTAAGCAGTTTATTCTTTTTTCAGATGTGTCAAAATCTCATGCACTACACTACAAGAAAGTTTTAAAAGAAATAAAATAAAGCTCTATAATTTCATTCCATTCTAGAGAATACAAATTTTAACACTTAGACTGCGGAAAACACGCCGTGTGTGTTTTTCGGAAAAAATACATAAAAAATGATTTAAGAAAAGTCACCTAATTTCTATTTTCCATGAATTAATCAACCTTCTCACAGCGTTCACAAACAAAACCTTTGCATATTTGAGTGAAATGTCTGCATGAAGCGTTATAATTCAGGAATATCTGATTTTCGGCTCAGCCGGTTTTTGGCAGTAAACAAAAATATGGTCGATTCATGGTTTTTGGCCGAAAGAGGCGGAAAACGAAAACGATTATTTCGTCGGTCTTTACCTGTAGCTGAATATCTATGTAGAGCCTGTAAGAAAGGACGCTCCAACAGTTAATCTACCAATAGATTTCTTTGACACAGGGATCATCAACAATACAATACCAAGTGTATTCGGAATTCTGGAGGAGCAAATCTCGTTGTAGAGCCAGTAAGTTAGATACCAATATTTTTTTTACGGTACATTGGTAGCTTTGATTAATAAGCATTTCAGTTGTTCGACCTATGTACGACTAATAAACTTTGTAGCAATGTAGCATGCAGAAGCTGGCAATGCTGGCATGACAGAAAACAGCCTAGTCATTGAAAGTACCCATCACTTCACAGCTGAGGACGAGATAAATAAACAACGTTATCAGCGCGGGAGGCGGGGGCCGAGCTCGCGCCCCGAACGCGCGGCGCGTTGAGCGGTGATCAGCAGTGCGACTTTGAGTACCGGTCGCTGCGCACGCCGCGCTACAAGCACGCTCGCGCACACAGCAATCGCTATGGCAGACAAGACGTTCACCAGGAAACAGGTCGCCGACAGCGGCAACTCCAAGGATGTGCTCTTCATCATAAACAACGATGTGTACGACGTCAGCAAGTTCGTCGACGAGCATCCGGGCGGACACGAGGTCCTGGTCAACGCGTCCGGCAAGGACGCCTCCGAGGACTTCGAGGACGTCGGCCACAGCCTCGACGCCAAGGAGCTCATGGTGAAATACAAGGTGGGAACCTTGATTGCGCAGGAGCGCGTCAATGTGAAAAAGAAGCAGTACAACTGGGGAGACTCGGACGCCAACAGCGGGCCAGACTCGGAGTCGAGCTTGCTGACGTCGTGGAAGTTCCCGCTGCTGCTGGGCGTGGTGGTCACCGTGCTGTACTCGTACCTGTTCGCATAGCGCCGTGTGCGCAGCCGGCGTAGCGATTGCGCAATCGGTTCGGACCTTCGACCCCGCGGATTGGCCGAAATTACGCCGCTACGACTACGACATAAAACATTGTTACTAGGACTACGTGCCCTTGACTGTTAAATGTGATGCCCGCTTATTTATTATGTTATATATTTAATGCGTGTGATATATAAGTAAGAAAATGTTATACTATATCGTGGATGATTATTAAGGATTGCGTTTTGCCTCAGTAGGCCGGGGTTTCGAGACTGGTCGAACCGGTTTTATAAGTTCTTTGTGAAAATGAATCATTACCGCAACGACTTAATAATCTTAATTACTTACCTACATGGGTACCTATTTACATAATAGTGAGCCGGTGATCTGCAGTGCCTCGGAGCTGCATGAAGTATAGCGCTTTCTAGGCCATCATGTTTGCTCGTAGATCGCTCACTCGATTAGTAATTTGAGTCTTATCTTATGATGTAAAGGTACATAATACATAAGTAAATACGGGTGAAATCGTAAAGAGTTTATAATAAGCGTTGAGTTTATAATATAATAAGCATTCGATAAAAATAATCTTATCATTTCCAAGTCTGATAATAGTGTTATCAATTCGAACATTCCTTTATTTTCTAAAGATGTTCAGATGTGGCAGTAATAATAAAAATATAACTTTATTGTTGTTTGTTTAAACTGTGTTTTTTTTAAAGTATCTTTAATACATAGTGTATATATATGTATCTATAAAATGTTACTTATTGATAAAATGGTGATATTATATTAAAGTTAGTTTGTTGGCAAATAGTTCTGTGTTTAATACCACGGTAGTCGTCCACTGAACTTGAGCGGCCGCAAGGGCGCGTCCCCGGCCTCTCGGTTCTCATTACACAAGTGCACACCTACGGACCTCGTCTCACTCGGTCATTTCCTGTAATTTGGATAATACTTAAATTATTGCGATTTGTTCTTGAGATGTCATGTCATTGTTATAGGGAAAACCATGTGTTGTTGAATTTACATATAATTTAAAAGATGAACGTGCAAAATTACAAAACATGTGTTAAGTATTCGCTTGTTGTGTGTACATTATGTTGTCTAGGTGGTTTCATAATTTTCATGAGTCGTACGCATTTTATTTGAGATAGCTGGTGTTTGTCATAAGTAAACATTATTGAGTAATATGGAGCTACAATTGTAAAAGATGAGTAGATAGTGCTGTTTATCACTACACCGAGTTCTAATAAACTCGGAGCTAGTGTTCAATACATTCTTATGTCATTATCAGAAATAGGAAAAAACAGCGTCTCGTACGCTATTTCTCCAAATAGGATAAACTTCGGGACTAAAAAGGTTTGATGCGGTTTACAGTAACATGTAGGTAGAGAATTTTTTGAAAGATTTAGGTAAAATACATCCCCAGGGCATGCCCCTGTACCTATTTGAAGTCAAAGGAATCATGTATGTTATGAAAGTATCTCGTTGGTCAGCGACATTCAGGTGTTGCATCCTCACGCGCTGCTACGGAGCCCGGGTGCGCTTTTCTGCTCCAAGTATACTTAATATGTATGTCAATGGTCACCCAAGGATGCCAAAGACCTTAAGAAATGGAGGAGCAACAGCCTAAAAGTTTGAATGATTTTGCTATAGGTTTGTCCGACATTAACCCTCCTGGTAATGCAGTTGTCATTATCATCATTATTTCAGCCGCACAACGTCTACTGCTGTACATAGGCCTTACCCAAGGATTTCCAAAATGACCAATCTAAAGCGGCATGGATCCAGCGCCTTCCAGCGACCTTGGTCAGGTCGTCAGACCACCTTGTTGGTGGGTGTCCTACGTTTTGTTTGTCAATACGTGGTCGTCATTCAACGAGGTAATCAGCTGGGCTACGTCCGTGACTTTAGTTTCCTGATCACGTAGAGAAAGACCGAGCATAGCCCTCTTCATAGCACGTTGCACGACCTTAAGCCTTCTTATGAGATCATAGCAAGGGACCAAGTTTCAGAGCCATAAGTCATCACTAGTAACATGGTTGTAAAGTTCAGTTTAAGGCAAACTACCTCTGATTTTGGATGAGAAGACATTGCGTAGCTTTCCGAACGCTGCCCAGGCGAGTCGGATTCATCGAACAACCTGCTCCTCGAATCTGGAACTTACTGCCCTGTCGACGGGAGTGGTAGCCGGAGAATCTTAGCACCCCCTGCCCCGCCGTTACCATGACCGCTACCGGAGCCAGGAATAGCGGGGCTGCCGGGGACTGGGGGCATGGGTGTTTTTGCACTTTACCATTTGGTGGTAATTGGCCTTGATACGCACACTTTTAATACGGATTTAGTCTTTTATGGCTTGTGGAGCCACTTTGGATCGGGTTATTGCGGCCCGATATTCGGCATATACGTCATTTGGGTTTGGGATCGACAACGGTTGAGAACGCAGTTTTAAGACGAGATATATTTATGCTTAGTCCTTTAGTCACCTCTTTCTTACGACATCCACAGGAAAAGATGGAGTGGTCCTATTCTCGGTCGGAAGCCACATGGCTCCGATTGTACTACAGTTTGTTTTACTACGCTGCGTACGATAGAGTTGGCAGCTTACTGGTGGATTCCCTCGGGCAGCCGCCGCCCAGGCGACACCTTTGAGAGAAGATCGCATCGCATCCGTTGTGGTGTCTAAATAAACGAGCCTGGCTGACTTTTATTGCAAGGGCAGAAACCCAGGTTTCCAGTTCCTTGGTCCATGTTTTAGTTCTATTCATTTTGCTGTCAAAATTCTATTGTTTTCCTTCCGGTTTTCTTAACAAAGTCGTATTTACCACGCGAGAATTTGCCACACTTGTATCATAAACTACTATTACTTATATGTTGAAGTAGTTCAGGTAGGGAATGTCAGTGTCATTGATCATATATAAGAAAAAGTAGTGTTTTGGCGCATCAGCAGCCGTGGTCCCGTTATCTCTGTGACCTTAGTACCCAAGTGATTACATGATTGAGTTGCATTAAAAGAATATTTGTAAGTGTGAGTAATGTGTTGCCGAAGAGAAAAAGGTTTGCTGGAATCGTAGCCATGGAGTTCGATAGTATCTGCTACCGCAATGGCAAACAGGAATGAAAAAATCATACGTAGGGCAGCCTGAAAGAAAGAAAGAAAGAAAAATTGTTTATTTGGTACATGAATTAAAAGGAAAAAAAAACATTTATAATCACACAGTAATTATTAGGTACCAAATTGGTCTCCGCTCAGCATTATGTCATGGTGTTACCATG
The DNA here is from genome assembly GCA_963555685.1 of Acrobasis consociella. Classification (NCBI taxonomy): domain Eukaryota; kingdom Metazoa; phylum Arthropoda; class Insecta; order Lepidoptera; family Pyralidae; genus Acrobasis; species Acrobasis consociella. Next base: position 23,685,083 of record OY743105.1, on the reverse strand, counting down.
ACGCTGGTCTTCCGCGGATGCCATACTTAAGCGCGGCCGCACACCATCAGAATTTTCTAACAGAAAAATTCTAACGCTCGCCGGAAGGCACTCCGTGCATATATTTTGTATTAGCTCCCGCACACTGTCAGAAAAATTCTAACGGCCCGTCCGTTTCTGATGTCCGCCGGATCGCACCGTTGCCGGACGTCAGAATTTTTCTGACAGAAATTGCGGAAGGCGTGTTTACCATACATTTTGTACTAGGCCCCGCACACTATCAGTTTCGCGTCAGAAGTGCCATTTTTGAAACGCGGAGTCACCTAAACGAATGGTTTTTCCATACAAAAAATCGTTCGTTTAGTGACTCCGCGTTTCAAAAATAGCACTTCAGGTCAGGCACGCCGCCGCACGGAGCACACGTGTTAGTCATAGGCATGAGGAATGGAAAAATATTTTTGGTCCATCGGTTAGATTATTAAAAAATATTGTACACGATTTTTTCTTTTCTCTGAGAAACCAAAAATAACAAAGATACAGCGCATATAAATTTCACGTGACGTCACGGCTGGGTACGATTTTTAATTAAGTGTGACGTCGCAAACCCCCACTCCGGTACTTTGACGCTCCGTATCTTTGTGAATTTTTACTTTTTTGGTAAACTGAAAAATACGAGTCCATTATTTGGATAATCTAAAAGACGGACTAATTAAAATCATACTTTTCGGACCCTGTCGTCACCCCTATTGTTTTATGTTTGTTATTGTTTAGGTTCCTACGTTCTCGACGCAAAATGAGTACGATTCAAGACTTGATCGCCGAAGTTGAGAAATATCCCTTTTTGTAGAATCTCTACAACGAAAATGATCAAAATAAAATACAGAGGGATTTAGCGTGGGAGCAAATATGCCAAATAATTATATTCATAATTGCTATCTTGTAATCTTGTCGTATTAAGAGGGTGAACCCAATATCGACGGTTTAGCTTTCTTTTTAGGGTTCCGTAGTAAACAAGGAACCCTTATAGTTTCGCCATGTCTGTCTGTCTGTCTGTCTGTGTCTGTCCGTCCGCGGTCCTACTCAGTATATCAATCATGGAAAAAAAGTAGTAAAATAAAATATGGAATTTTTTTTATGGTAGCTGCCATACAAGTAAGGAGGAAGTCAATATTCTTTTTTCTACAAACATATTGTGTGAGGTATCGTTGAATAGGTTTTTCAAAAATATTGTGAGCTTGGGAACACCATTTTTCTATTTAGGGATCCGTGTCTGAAATATTACGGTTTCAAGTAATTTTTTTTTTAATGTTACGTGTCCCCCCCCATCTATCTGCTAAACGGTTATATATGGACACGTGAAAAAAATCACAGCTATAGTATATATAATGTAGTTTAAAGGAAAACTATCAGAGCTAAGTAGGGTTAACAAATTAAAAAGTTATAGGCGATCAATTTATAAAATTTACTCGAAAAGGAAAATTTTATAATAATTCTATAGATACGTATGTTTATACGTTTTAGACGTTTTTAGTGGCATGAATTCAAAGTTGGCATTACAACTACGAAACCCTAAACTATGCGTGGCCCGACACGCACTTGGCCAATTTATTTTATTAAAACAAAAAAAGACGTGCTAAGAACAATAACGTATCTTCATCCATATGTATTGGTAATATAATTAATGTACGTATAGAAGTACAGATGAAACACGACTGGGCTAGGTCGCGTCTCCGCAAACGCAACACGACTGGGCTAAAAAGCTGCCGGATCGAAATTTCTGACAGTATGCGTGGTGCGTCCGGCATGCGTCCGGCGAGCGTTAGAATTTTTCTGTTAGAAAATTCTGATGGTATGCGGCCGCGCTAAAACTACACATAATAATATTGAAAATAATAATAACAAATCAAAGACAATAAAAACAGCAGACAATATTAAAAAAGCGAGCCTGCCCCCTAAACTCTTGGCACTAGCCCTTGGCTATGTCCGTGGATAAGATTTTGTATTCTTTATTTGCATTATTACTTACTACTAAATTGTCTCCAAAGCGATGTGACACTACCGTGATGATGTGCTGTATTATTGCGCAATTTACAGCAAGATTTTGTTTAAAAATCTGATGAGATAATCGTCAGTATGTCACTAGTATTTATAAACATGCTTAGTCATTTTAAAAAGCACAATAAATTTGCCAAAATACATTTGTCAGCGATAACAATAATATGATTAAAACTAACGTGAGATACACTATAAACGGCTTACTCACGTATAGAGACAGTAGCTGACTCCATACGTGAGTAACCCGTTTACTAAATTTAATAACAATAATGTGCATAAAATAGTAAAATATTTTTACATGTACCTCACACCCGCTTGTTTTTTTATACATACATATAAAATCAAAGAGCCAGCTGTCATTGTCGTTTTTTTTTCTTCTTTTGTTTTCTTTTTGTTGTTGTTATACGTGGGGTACACGAAAGTAGAGACACATACAATTCCATGGTGGAGATTGTCATCCCCAGTGTCAGCGGCTTAACATGGCTTCTGAAGTACGGACGAGTTTGAGAAACTTTTATGCTACTTTTGGTCACCCATCCAAGTGTGGATGACGCTTGAGTTTGCTTGACTTGCGAAAGCGCTTAAAATGCATTCTCACCGAGCCATTGAGCTGTTATTTTATTACATGCACTGTAAGCGTTTATAGAATGACATGTGTGTGCATATTTACAAGTCGTTTGTTCTCAGAAATTAGCAAGGTTGCATCAGGGTATTTCGATCCAAAGATATAAAAAGTTCCTACGTTACATTAAGTACACGTATGTGTCTCGACTCGATTTAAAAGGTGCTGGTGCCGGGGCGCCGGTAAAGGTGGAAGGGGGAGGGGGTTGAGAGAAACTACTCGAGTGCCGCTGTTTAGAGCGTTTCCGTGTCGTGTGTGAGAAATGGCGGCGCGACGTGACGCCGGAAAAACTTCGTCAAGCAACGACACCGACACACGCCGGGACGACCGTTCCGCCGCCTCATATACATTTTATGCGATTCGCAACACTCCGAGATTGACTTGATTGACAATTTGAGAACCTGGAAAGGTTCTCAAATTCTCAATCAAGTCAATCCTATTCGTAGCGCCCTTCTTAAAGTTTTAGCGAACAAAGAATATTTTGATCATATGATCTGATCACCGCCTATTAGGTAAACAGTCTGTCTCAACGAAGGTTCTTGGTGGGAAATGGCTCAAACTTGAGAAAAAAGGAAGAAATAATGAGAACAAGAATAAAATCAATAGAACTGAACTAAACCAAGCTATAAAATATACTTATACTTAATTCTGCTAAATTAAAAAAATACATCTTGCCCATGCGGCATGGTTGCAAGAACGCTGGCTGTGTTTCCTCGCTAGATAACAATGCTGATCCGTTGAGCGAAAAAGCAGCCAGCCCTCTTGTCACCTGCGGCGGCTGACAGTCGCAGGGAGATCTCCATAAAAAGTGTCAACACCAAACGGCACAAATATATAATCTCCACTGAGAGAGGAATATTTACGCCTTCAGCAGCCGCCACGGCTCTCAAGGCCCCTCCCTGAGATGGGAAGGCGTCAGCATGTCATTACATGCTGCGTCCCATACTAGAGCCCATCGCGATTCTCGCGTGATTCGTCAATTCAATATTTTATAAATTGATATAATGGATTATAAATTCGAAATTGGTATATAAAGTTAAAAAATGCATTACGCTCGGGTAATTAAATTTCACACAGTGGCAACATATCAAACTGATGACGTAGTCAAGTTCCACCTACGTCATCAGCTGTCACGGGAAGAGAATACCTTATTTTATTATACCATGCTAGAGCCCTTCCGCTTTCCCAGGGTATCAGCGACATCCCATCTGGAGTCAAAATGCATAATAGTAGTTTATGATACTCCTTCTTGCGTCGTAGTCCTCATTGCTGAGGGTCGTGATCTCTATGGAACACCTTCTTGTGTACTATGTCCCGCCATTTAGTTCTGTGCTCTGCAGCTCGGATAGCGTCGCTGACTTTGGTCTCGAGTGTCGAGCGAATCTGGTCGGACCAACGCATTTGACTGCATCCTCTGGATCTTTTTCCTTCTATTTTGCCCGTTAACAGAAGTTTCTCGAGATTGTCTCCACGTTTCCTGGAGATATGTCCGAAGAACTCAAGTATTCTGCGTAGACATATTGTGGAGAGTCTGGTCTTTATTCCTAGTTGTTTGAGGATAGATGCGTTAGTCCGACGTGCTGTCCATGGGATTCGAAGCATTTTTCTCCAGCACCACATCTCAAAAGCGTCGATTCTGGTGCGGTCTACTTTTTTAAAGTTATATTTATAAAATACAATGTTTTCTATCAGTGAGGACCTGTAATGGACTCTCTCTGTCTATATAGTTATCTATGTAAGTTGGAATAGTGGTTGGTCACTCTTCCTAATAAAATAAAAATAAAAATAAAATAAAATAAAAAGTCCAAGTCTCAGCGCCATACAAAAATATTGAAAATATCAGGGTAGTGACTAGCTTCTTTTTCAGTTTAATGGAGATGTTTCTGTTGGTCCAGATCCGATCCAGTTGTGACATAGCATTTTTGGCCATACCTATTCGCCTGCGCACGTCATCTTCACACGATCCAGTATTTGAGATCTGTGCACCCAGGTAAATAAAATTCGTTACACTGTCCAAATTCAGAGCGCCAGTTAGTTTCATTTCGCCGTTGCGATCTACCACCATGACTTTGGTTTTGCTCCGGTTGATAGATAGTCCATGTTCCTTGCTTATGAATTCCATCCTGTCCAATAAAGAGACAATCTCGGCTTCACTGCCAGCTAAAAGAGTAGTGTCATCTGCGTATCGAAGATTGGTGATCTTATGACCTCCCATGGTGCGTCTTATAATGTATTCTACATAGATGTTAAATAGGACAGGCGAAAGTATGCAGTCTTGTTTCACTCCTTTTTTAAATCTGAAGGCTTCTGAGTGTATGTCTTCGACTCTAACAACTCCTTCGTTGTTCACGTATAGGGACTGTAGCAATGCTATGAGATGATTAGGCACTCCCAGCTCAGCGAGTACGGTCCATAGAGTGTCCCAATCGACACAATCAAACGCTTTGCTATAATCGTCAAAGCACATGATCATTGGGACATTAAATTCATACGCTTTTTCAATAACTTGCCTGATGTTGAAGATCTGCTCTCTTGTGCCTTTGCCCTTGACAAATCCAGCCTGTTCTTGTGAAATTTGCCAGTCCAGGTAGTAGCGAATATAATAGGTAGTAGTCCAGGTAGTAGTTTATGATACAAGTGAGGTAAATTGTTCATTACAGTCGAGGCGGGTTGACAAACTAGCGGGCGTAGCCCGCGCGTTTGTCTATGTCTTTTGTCAGGGAGTATGCCGTAATAATGTTACTGCAAATGTGTAATGATCTAATGATAATATTAAGGCTATCTAATGATAGTATTTTATAGTTTTTTATTATAATCAAATCAAACGATAAATACAATCTATGATGATTAAAATATACTATTGTCTAAATTAAAGCCTGCACCCTGCACCAAACTTATCTTTCTATTTCCTTGAGACCACAGTTACTTTACTGTATAACTTTCTCAAACTACTTTAGCGAACTAGCACGTGCATTAGTACATATATATTGTTGACTAGCATCCTGTAAAAGATTTGCTTGCTTATCTTTAGAAACCTCCCTCTACGAAATATAAAGTAGGTGCTTTGTGAGGGTTAATTGTTGTTCAGTGTTTGCAAGTTCGGCGCTGTAAATTGTCAAAAGTACACAAAAACTCGTACGACTGTTAATAGGGTCTTATTTTGTAGGTGAATGCAACAAGATTGATTAGTGCATACATCACTTTGTTCCAAATTCAGCGGTTTCCCTAGAAAATGGCGAAAATACAGTGAATAAAAAAAAAAACTTAAAAACTTTAAAATTTGGATAGCTGTTACTTAAAAACTATAAGACCTATAAATAAAATTCATACCATGTGGTAGGTTATTTAATGTAGTTTAAGTTTGTCATTGACAGTTTTCTTCTAAATGTAACAGTTTTTGTACGAAACGGAGAAAACCGTTGTGAGGGACATATTTTTAAAGAAAAGGGGGGTAAGGGGGGGAAATTGATCTGACACCGAGCAAAATCGAGCTCAGCAGGGTCGAATTAGTCTAAAAAAACCCAGTGTCAAACTGTTACATTCCATGCCGTTAAAAGACGTAAAATTCAAAAATTCTTCTAGACTACTTGTGCGGTAAGTAATATTTACCGCACGATTTTGAATGTGTGCGTAATGAATGGTATTACATAAGTAAATTCAGTGTGGTCAATATCACTTCCCGAGCTAATGTGTTTAAAATAAAAAACAATACAATACCCTTTATTCCACAAAGAAATAAAAGGTACCTACTTATGTCCTGCTGCAAAACTAGTGACTTTAGTAAAAGTACTGGCTTTATTAGCTCGGAGGAGTATGAACGGCGGCGGTCACGATCCGCCTACATTTCCGCTTTATTGCCCCGGCGCGGCGGATTTATTGTTATTGTCACACGTGCGCCTCTGCGCCACATTCCATAAGCCTGTTGATTTCGGCCAAGAAGCACACCGGCTTTTGTAGTTTAAATTCGCACTCCAAACCCCAGAGCAATTCAGCCGGTCCGACAGCCGAGCCGTAGTAAATAAATATCATCATCATCATCATTTCAGCCGCATAACGTCCACCATAGGCCTCTCCCAAAGATTTCCAAAATGACCGATCAAGAGCGGCCTGCATCCAGCGCTTTCCAGCGACCCTGTTCAGGTCATCTGACCACCTTGTAGGTGGGTGCCCTACGCTTCGACTTGCTACGCGGTCGCCATTCAAGAACCTTTTTGCCCCATCGGCCATCGGTTCGTAGCGCTATGTGTCCCGCCCACTGCCACTTCAACGAGCTAATCCGTTGGGCTATGTCAGTGACTTTTGTTCTCCCACGGATTTCCTCATTTCTGATTCGATCACGTAGGGAAACACCGAGCATAGCCTTCTCCATAGCGCGTTGAGCGACCTTGAGCTTTCATAATGAGACCCGTAGTAAGGGACCACGTAGTAAATAAATATCAATCATGTGAATGCACATCGGCGTACCAAGGGGGGCTTACCGAAGCGCTCTGGGGTTTGGAGTGTGAGTTTTCAATTACAATAATAGTGTGCTTCCTGGCCGACACTTGATATTAGTCATTTACTTACTTTCATTTAGTAATTTACATACTCCAATGGACTGTTGGGTGCCGCAGGATGGGCCGAAATGCTGTGGGGTGTGGATTGCAAATTGCTAATGCGAAATCAACAGGCTTATGGAACGCCACCGCCTCAGCCGCGCCGCGCCGCGCCGCGCCGCGCCGCGCCGGCCGCAAAACACTTCAAAGTAATGCTCCATTGCCAACTCCTTATCTTAAGGCTCCTCCCTGCGCTAGCGACCTTGAAAACACAAAAAAAATAATTTCTCTTTCTGTAAGTGAGATTATTAGAAACCCTCGTACAACTTTTTAGCTAGTATCCTGAAGTTTCATTAGAACCTCGAAAGTCATTGAAATACTATCCGGTTTAGAAACCTTTACAAAAAGAATCAAAAATGGCCGTTTTTAGTATTTTTTGCAAAGGAAAATTCAGGGCATTTTATTTCAATGATTTTCGAGGTTCTAATGAAACTTAAGGATACTAGCTAAAAAGTTGTACGAGGGTTTCTGATAATCTCACTTACAGAAAGAGAAATTAATTTTTTTTGTGTTTTCAAGGTCGTTAGCGCGGGGAGGACCCTTAACATAATACAACGGAAAATTAATAACTTTAACAGGCGTTTGCTTAACCTGTTTTAGTTAAAACATTTTATGTCCCTTTTTATCTTTTTAATATTTGATGTAGTAAGAACAGGACTAAAAACATTAAAACTAAAAGAGCTTTAGCAAACGTTTGTTAACAACAAAAACATTGCAGGAAAAATAGGTATATTCCTTGTAATAAATATCCTTGTAAACAGAAAGTTTACGGTTTCATACATTCGTAAGTGGTCTCTAAAGAGATGAGCTGTTTTTCTAATAATAGGTTTTTTGTCATGTAGGTAAGTATCTACACGGGGACATGGCTGTAAACGAACACGACCAGCCGCGCTGACGACACAACACTGGCGCATGCCCAGTGTTGGCTCGTCAGCACAACGCACACACACATACGCTTCTTGTTTACTTCACTAATATTATATACTAGCTGTTGCCCGCGACTTCGTCAGCGTGGACTTTATAAGAATCGTCAGTTTATAAGAATCGTTATTTTGATATTTTCAATAAAACCGGTCAAGTGCATATCAGGTCACGCGCAGTGAAGGGTTCCGTAGTTGTGAATGCTGACTTGGAATTAAAACTAAAGAGTTCATCATCATTTCAGCCCTACTTCCGTCCACTGCTGAGCATGGACCTATCTTCGTCGACACATCTCGGTCCTGTGCTGCTCTCATCCAGGTGTGACCCGCGTTTGACTTTGATTATTACGTCAACTCATCGCATGGGCTCTGGCGGGCCAGTTGCCCTGCCCAGTTTTGCTTAAAGTTCATGACCGTTGCCAAATTACAGCTTTTTGATACTAATTGTCTCTAAGTAAAACCAAGGACAAAGAGACAAACAGAAATGGCGAAACTATAAGGGTTCCTTTTTTCGTAGTAAACACATTATTTCTAGTCACAGTCTAAGTCGATCGGAATTTTGACATTGTAAACTTCATGTAAACTTACACTGTTACCGAATGTTACTGCTACGCCGTGGGTCTCTCAAAAACTGAATACTTATGCAATGTATAGTGACTTTGCTAATACTTCATTCATCTTCCGTCTTTTGGCGAGAGTTCCCACAGCACTGATCTGTTGTAGCTCTCTGCAGCGGACTGCTGCCACCGTCTATACGTATCTCCCCCTCTCCCCCGTTCTCCCGATGTGGCGGTGCAATGGTAAGCCTTGTCAAACATGTCTTTCGCTAGGCGGGAGATGAAAGTCAAGAAATAAGTATTTCTACTTTAAGTCCCGACGGATGACTTCTTAAGATCGCCTTAATAATGAGCCGCGTCCGTAGTTGAAGGCGAGAGAAAAGTACTGGATAGAGCTTCCCCCGGGCCATCTTCACTATCGTCACCATTCTCAAGCTGAGGCATCTGCCAAACTTTAGATACCTCTAGGTATTTGACGTGAGAGTGCCTCGGCACATTTTCCCAGTAGAGCTGCAAGGATGGCAGAAAGTTAGTATTCTCTGAGATCAATGTCTGCTTAGTGTTCACTTAAACCTCCGTTTGAAGAGCTTCTCGGGCAGGACGTCCTATACGGTTGTTTGGAGGTTACCTATTTGCGGCGTACTTTGAGTTCAAACGCATTGGAAAATGACCATGATCTTTCGTTCCTCAGGGAAGGAGAGGCCACAATCCTGAGCAGTCTTGGTATGGGTGTTACACACATTTTTATTGCAGTCTCTAACCTAAAACCTTAACTTTTTTCTTCGTGAATGCCTTTCGGCCACAGGAAATCGGACGGTTATGCTTCTCACCCACTAAAAAACTCACGGTGACAACGGCGTTACCGCTTTTGCTAAGTGCGTATGCTAAATCTCGCTCCAAAGACCTGGCACGGCGGTCGCTTATCAGCGGCTCTCAGTTATCGAGAGGAGTCTGAGTGGCCTGTGCGGTGGAACGTCGGCTTTCAATTTTATCTGCTAGGGTAAAGACGCGTGTTGACACAAATTCTCCTTTCAACCTGGGGGACCGTATTTGTGGAACGACGGAATCCCGTTTCCATCGCCCAACTGGCCCACGTTATGGAGGCAGCAGTTGCATGCCACAGGCACGCCTCCTGCGCCTTTTTACGCGGGAAAAATCCCTTCGGGCACCTTACCAGTAACGGGATACCGGGAAGGTTATGTGGCGTTTAACACTAAAAACTCCGCGGTGTCACCTCTCAGCCACTATGGGCCAGCCCTGGCGCGGCGACCACTATGGCGGTCAGTGACTCGCTCACGGCACCCCATGCTTTAGTCAGAGGTCAACCCATGCGCCTAACTTATCCTATTAAGTAGTACCTATTTTGATTCCTTTTTCCACCTTCTCGCCCACAATCGTGCTAAGAATGGCCGTTTGTCAGCGTTGGGTCTTGCCCTAGGCTCTGTGTATTTTGAACAGCGCCATCTATTGGTGACCAAAAAAAAAACTAATAAATAAGAACACTTCGAAAACATCAAAATTGTAAATTTTGAAGGTTCCGTATTCCGTACCCAAAAGCTAAAAACGGGACCCTGTTACTAAGAGTCCGCTGTCTGCCCTTCAGTCCGTCTGTCTGTCTGTCACCAGGCTGTATCTCATAAACCGTGATAGCTAGATAGTTGAAATTTTCACAGATGATGTATTTCTCTTGCCGCTATAACAACTAAAAACAGAGTAAAATAAATATTTAATTGAGGCTCCCATACAACAAACGTGATTTTTTATAGATAATGGGATGGAATGGAACCCTTTGTGCGCGAGGCCGACTCTCACTTGGCCGGTTAATAACTTTATTATTTTAGATAAACCATAACATAAAATTGACAAAAGTTTTAGCCAATGCAACCAAACAATTTTTCGGACAAAAATGTTTGACGTGATTCTTTAAATTGATATAACTTTTTTATTTATAAATGGATTTCAATGAAACAAACACTGAATTTTAAGGGAAACTTATCAAAATACATTAATGAAAATTGCAACCGAAGCTGTTTAGCCGTTTATGAGATAAGCATGCACAAACGCAGTTTTACGAACAAAAATGTTTGACGTGATTCTTTAAAATTGATATAACTTTTTTATTTATTAACGGATTTAAAAGAAACAAACACTAAATTTTAAGTGAAGCTTATCACAATATTTTAGTGAAAACCGCAACTGAATCGGTTCAGCCGTTTTTCAGATTAGCGTGCACAAACGCACAGACAAACAGACAAACAGACAAACAGACAAACCGACAAACAGACAAAAAATCTAAAAATCATTGTTTTGTGTTCTATTGCGTTAGTTAAAGCCCCCAAAAGTATTTTTTCTCATTTATCTTCCATGTACAGACAGCGATGGGTTACGATTTTATTATATGTATTGATGATGATGATATTGATGATATGTATCACTCATCACTAAAATTGCACAGGCATTTAAAGATGCTTTGTGAGCGGTTTGTAACAGATGATTAATGAAAATGGTAATCCCACCTAAACATTTTATGTAAAGTATAATGCCAAGACGAGTTAAAGTACATATTGCTTGCACTATAAAAAAGTTACCATCCATCCATCTCGTGGAGTGCCAAGCTGCTAACTCTACACGCCCACGTCAACGCATGGCAGGTTGTGGCGAGCTGATGTTAAATGGCGACACCACGTACCCTACCTCCAGGGGGACCATACACACATATGACACCACGTACCCTACCTCCAGGGGGACCATACACACATATGACACCACGTACCCTACCTCCAGGGGGACCATACACACATATGACACCACGTACCCTACCTCCAGGGGGACCATACACACATATGCTTACACACACATACACATCCCCCGTGTTACACTCTGTCTTGCCTTAACTGGCCGGCCAGAGGGGAGTCGCAAGAGCAGTCAGTGAGACAAGAATTAAGATAAATGTATATTTCGTTACAATTGTTACATTTTTAAACATGGGACGAATTGCAGAATGAAATTTTAATTTATTTTGATTTTCTGCGTTTCGTCCCAAATGGGCCGTAGGTACATGGGACGAATTACTGAATTACTCGAATATACGCTCCAGGGAGGAAGTGACGAATGTAGTAATAATAATAATGGAGAAACCCGGGTAAGCCCCGCCCGTGATGGTGAAACTGGAGCTGCACCTCTCGACACCCTCAGCCGCTCACATTGTGTTGCGCCCTGGCCGCAGCTTCGTGGCTATAATAGTTAGGGTGCCCAGAGGCAGTGTAGCCAACGAGTAGCAAGGCACCATCTACCAGGCTAAAATTTTTGCTAGAGATTTTTAGGTAGATGTCCGTATCTCACTCCATAACCCAGTTATTCGGTCCACTAACATCCCATCCACATAGCTCAAACCAGTAAATACCTTCCTGGCAGTAGTTCTGCAGGAGGCAGCTACGTTAGTGCATCTCAATGGTACATTAAAGGATATACCTCCAAAGATGCAGCCATCTCACTTTTTTGATAACTTCATTATCGGTCCGGGTCCCCTTGGTGCCGTGGCTAAAAAGCTTACCAACATAGTAATAATATATTGACCAGGGCAGGTATACTCGTATCTACGTACTTTACATAACTATACAATGTCCTTTTTAATTAAGTACAAATATTTTTAAGGGGTGGTTCAGTCCATCATTTTAAACAAATGTGCCTAATGAATGTATATCGAAATACGAAAAAAAATTTTTAGGTTCTCATATGAATTGAAGTAGTCACGTGATATCATTACTATGGAAAATGAATTTTTTTTTTCGTATTTCGATATACATTTATTGGGAATAGTTGTAAGGAATGATAGACTGAATTACCTCTTAAAATATTTGTACTTAATTAAAAAGGACATTGTATATAGTTTTTTGTATATGTATTATTGTGTGTCATACCTTTCCCTGCAATGAGAGGATTAAGGCTGCGGGTGATGACAGTAATGATGATGCTGTGTTCACATCGAGAAAACTTTGCACTTTTACTTGATTCTGAATATTTTAGATAGATACATGAATAGATTGTTGTGTAATATCAGTTTTGTAAACAAATATAAAAAACTCAGCTTCTATGTCTTAGGGTAAGTTTGATAGTGGGAGATATGGGGCTGTAAGATGGATTGCGAGTACACAGTTCAGGGTGAATTACTACTAACATTCCGATAATATAAACAAATAGATCCGACTGATCCACCGTTAGCCGTGAGTAAACTTTTTACATGTCTCCGCCCTGGCTGTGAAAGAACCTTTGATGTAACAACAGAACAGAGCACAATGCCGCTCGTTAGAGCGACACTCGTCACCGCGGCGTCGGCATTAAAATAATATGAATATTAATGTGCCGACGCGGTTGTCGCGAATTTCGGCGGACGTAATTACGACGGCCACCTGGGGGGCGAACCGCACCGCACCGCACCAAACCGCACCGCATGCATTCGCCTAATTATTTACAGGGCTCGTTTAAATACCGTTCTTCGTCATACGTAGGTACTACACGGCAGAATGACAAAGTATTGTCAACACAGCCCACGAAGGTTTACACAGGTGTATTTATGTTTTACTAGAATACTTGTCTGCATAAAGATCTGACGCATCAAGATTAAAGTACGAGACGACTATAGTTTATTTAGTGACAGTCTTTATATGTAATCGAAAAGACATTGTCGATGTGTTTGTGTGGTTTAGGACAGCGGTTGGTTGTGTCTTGTAGTGTCAGACGTTGCTCGGCGATACTTGTGTATGTGAGAATATTCGCAACTACTGGCCCGGAGTAGGCCGTGTCTGTGATAAAGTGATGCATTCTGGATGTATCTCAGTGTTACCTTCTATTTCATTATTACGTGTTTCGAATAAGTTTCTTCGTGATGTGACCTAATTTTTGAATCTCTATATCCTACCCTACTATCAATTAGATGAGAAATATGTTCAAATATTAGGAACCTCACACCTACCAGGTGTGAAGAGTCCAGCCGCGCTGTCGATCAAGGTCGGCAATAAATCATGAGCGTTCCTCCCCCTCTGCCTCCCCCTCCCGCAGCCCGCCATCAGCTTCCGATCAAATTGATCTCGTTAGAAGTTTCGCAGTAACATCCCGATCGCCATCTTCAAGTGATTAGAGAGACGAGACGAGACGAGCGCTCGAATCGAGCAAACGCTGCTCCATGCGTACATTGGGTGAGTGAGGCAGGCAGCTGATTGGTACTGAAAACACAGACCAGTGACTGTGTCAGTACCTGCTCAGTTGGTGCGCAGTGTGCAACCACGATCACATGATTACGGCACATAAAGTCACATTATTTGAAGTCAACTCAAGCGCCAGCGAGCCCCCAGCTTCAGTCAGAGATAATATAGTTACTAAAATAAACTTCAGTCACGGCTTCAGTGGACTAGGTCCCCATTGAGATCTGGCACGCTTCCGCGAAATTTTTTCGGTGAACGATATGGCGAGAATATCCCTCATCGATGGCGACGGCCTGCCCGGGAGCGCTTGGGTCTTGGAGACACACGTACATAACAAACTTAAGAGGCCGTATATTGAATTTGTCAAATTTCACTCAACATTGCGTCGTGTTATTGAGAAAACTACAGGATTATCATTGAATTTATTTATATATTATGAAAGATAATATCATATTATTTAGTATAAGTGAACCATTTTGCCTATAAACTTTCTTGTTTTAGTATAATTCAACAGAATCCAACGTGCGATTTGCCAAATTTCGCAAGACGCGTGGCGGGGCTTTCGAGATTTTCAAATGATTTAATCATTAACACCCGGTAAAAAAACACACAAATATAGCTGAATAAATATTTTCTGACATGAGTGAAGCTTTTTTCATTGTTTTATATAAATTCACAAGGAAAAAAAATCAACAAGTCGCATAATTTTCGCCGAAATCTATGTAAATAAAGTAGCTTGTATTTGTGTTTTGAGCTCCTATTTTAGAAAAATAAAAATACTGTAAAAAACGCCATTTCATGCCTTTTTTAAATATTTCAAACTCATTATACTTATATTTTATTAAACAGTGTAAAAAAATAAATCATATCGCTTAAAAATTTATTTAAATAGGATGCGGTTTACTCCCCGACGGCAGTCCGCGTGCAGCGCTTACAGCGAGAGGACGTATTTCTTTGCGCTAACGCCGACCCCGTAATCACTGAGCGATGACGTGCGCAAACCATAGAGCGACTGATAGGATTTGATCTTTGGAAAACTTGATTACTTATAGTAATTTATTTGTGTCGTTGAACGTTTTGTCGTAAATATAATGGGCAAACAAGCTAAAAATAGAACGTTTGGTAATGTGACGCGGAATAAAAAAAAGACGTGTGGCACTCGGGGAGTGCCGCGGTAAAGCTATTGCATTAAGGTGGTTCGATACAAGGAAGGACGGCAACGTCGCAAACGGACGACGGAGACGAAGCGGCAACCTACATGGTAGGCTGAGTGGGGAGCGTGAGGTTTTTTCGTTACGGAATTTCTGGATTCGGTCCCCGCGCTCAAGGCCCGCGATAGAAGCTATGCAATAGCTTAAAAAACTATGGTGCCAGTAAATCTGCAAAAGGCGAAAAGTAAGCTTAAGTAAGTCACTAAACAAGACGTTTATCAGTTTGGTGTCTAGACTGGACCTGATTTTTTAATTAAAACTGAAATTATCAGGCGAGACGATGAGATTTGGGAAAATAAAATGAAAGACCGGTTGATAAATTTTTATCACAAATTATTACTACTGGAAATCATCGATCCGCCTAAATGTCGTTCAATGAAACTCTTGCAGCTATTAGCCCTATATTATAATTAATACGTGCTTGTACCTTCAATAAGTATCCTAGCTATTGTTAAGAAAGTGGGGTTCGAGATTTGGAAAAAAACGCCAACCAAAGATTGACACACTAATATGGTCTTCGAAACGTCCGTTGTCCAAGTCGTCATGCAGTTATAGTCCAAAAATCGTCGCTGAAGTCGTATAGGTTACGCGCCGATACCACTTGTTAAATCTCTTTGAAGTTATCTCACCTAAAGCTTATTTATAATTGACTCGGTTTGTTGTGCGTCAACTTTTATATACGCCTGCCAAGGTACGAGAATAGATATTTCTAGAAAATTCATGTGCTTGACCCTACGTCACCCCGACTTAGAATGTTAGAGTGTTGGTTCACCGATGTGAACTTGGGATTATTCTCGAACATTCCACAATCTTCTTTTTAATTCTTCATCATTCTGGATTATTCTATAAACTTCTAGAACATTCCACATTATTTTAGAACTTGCCAATTCTTCTGGAATTCTCTACTTTTAGTAGCTTTGCGACACTATTTTTCATCATTGTCGTTCTGCTAAATTCATCGAAATCCTTTGATATGTTAGAAAATATTTGTTTTGAGCACGCAAGGTTTAAAACGGTAGTCAGATTTGCGTGCTAACATAAGGCTTTTCTAAAATAATTTTAATCGTAAATCAGCAGCAAAAGCAGCGTTTCCTGTCAAGCAGATTTGTACGTGTACTTTTTAAATGTATGCTCAGACAAATTATACCAATTTTCTTAATTTTACAGTTTCATTTATTTTATTCGATAATAAGGAAGGCAACTTCTACTCTAGCGATGCAGTCGTGTGTTTCATGAACGCGCTACTGCATCGCAACATTCTCCATCGGTTAATGACCAGCGACTGCACAGCTACAAAAAGAATTCACCGTATGTTACCTCCCTTAAATTCTTTTCATTCGATATACACGCTGACTTTTCATTGGTTTTCGAAAAAAAATGTTATAGGGTAAATAAATTCTTCTATCCATATTTGTGTATGACAAGACAAAAATGTTGCGAAAATGACTGTTGAGCGAGACCACGTAGTGTTAAATAAAAGATTCGCATAGATTCCATGACACGTGTTTATATCCACTGTCAACGCCCCAGAGAGCTTGTTACAATTTTTTCACAAAAGACATTTAATTTCTACCTTCATTATTTATTCAGAATGAATTCTCACCAACCGGTCAATTAGTGCTGGCAATTTTTAAAATATCCGTCTGATAGTTACAACTTGCCACAGATACCCGACCGCACGAACGTATCAACTGTATCAATCGACTACCACTTAGGTTTTATTAATTTGGCAACACTAATAACAACTGCCAATACTGTTTACAAATCGTGAAAACCACCATTAAAAAAATACAGAAAAAAAACCATAGAAAAATCACCATGTAGAGATTAATACGGAGTAATCTGGCTTAAAATTAATGATAAGTAATACTTTGCACTACCTAATTTGCTAAAACTTGCCTTATTTAAGTTTCTATAGAAACAAAATAATGTGCGTGCTCAACTCTGCTAAATAAAGAATAGAAGTCTCCATTATTATCACCTTCACGATTTATCATAATAAAACCTATTATGATAAATCGTGAAGGTGACTTACCCGTAATTCATAGCACTCAAGGATTTAATATTCATATATTATTACTCGCATTTAAATTAGGATGGCATTTACTATGCAATAAAACTTTTACCAAAATTTGAATAATATCTGTTAGTTTATACCAGTTAGTAAGTTAGTTAAAATCTTTATTGCACCAAAACATAATGTACCACCAGTATATTTAACCAAAAAACATCAACGATCAAGAATGTCGCCAAGCGCACTACACCGCGCTTTACGTCGCCTACGTGCGACGTGTGTGTGTGTGAGCGGCATGTCGTTGTGTGTGTGCGCCCGCTGCCGGCGTAAATACCTATATTCGCAGAAAACAAAAAGATTATCGGCCTCTTAAAAGGTTACTTTTCGTCGAAAAAATAGAACGTACTTTGTGACAATTTTAGCGCAATGTTAAGCTCTTTATTTAATATTTTTAATTAGGTTTATGAATACTAATATTATACAACCTTTGAGAAAAATGGAAACATATCGAATTTACGAATTAACTTAACTAAACCTACAAAGTTGATAGAGCTAATTTGACGATTTAGTTCTAGAATACTTTAATTCTAGTTTTCAGCAAATTGCTAGTACGTAAGTCCCAAGTTGAAACTTGACTTGCAGTTTAGTCTCATACTAAAATGACTCCAAGTTCTCTCACATCCTGTCTTGTCTCCACAATATCCGGCGTTGTTTGTAATCTAAGTCCAATATTTGAGCGGCGGCGACTACACACGTGCAGTGCTCGTTCATCGCATGGTATAATAAAACATACCATGCGATATGTTTTATTATACCATGGTTTATCGTACGTACGCAAGGGCGGGCGGCTACGGGTAGGACGCGAGTTGGTTACAATTTTATTTCCAATACAGAAACGGTAAGTACCTAAACAAATTAATTATTACAATAAATTCTTCCAAGCATTATTCCTGTGGACCGGATGTAACTCGCCATCGCCAGTAAGTCGCATGCAATCTGTGAGTACGTCACGACCCTCTTCTGCTCTTTTCCTGCTGTTTCCGTTTTTAGGGTAAAAACGGGACCCTATTACTAAGACTTCTCTGTCTGTCCGTCTGTCCGTCCGTCTGTCCGTCTGTATGTCACCAGGCTAGGCAAGAACCGCGATAGCTAAACAGTTGAAAATTTCACAAATTATGTATTTCTGTTGCCGCCATAACAAAAAATACTAAAAACAAAATAAAATAAATATTTGAGGGGCGCTCTCAAACACAAACGCGTTTTTTTATGGATAATGGTACGGGACCCTTAGTGCGCGAATCCGATTCGCACTTGGCCGGTTATTTTATTACGCGGTTGACATAAAATGCCTTGTCCTTAATATATGAGACCATCTCTACCACAAGTCTAAAGTACTTACACTGTACACCCTTATATCTTATTGCCTTGTCTTAAATTTAGACACGTATTGTACAAGATTTATCCAATCAGCATTTGAAGTAAAGGCAGAGTGAGGCCGGCGTATAAATGTTAGCATAGTGTCAGGTCAATGACTGACACCAAAAAGTGCTGCGTTCTGCACATGGAATTGTATGCACATCCCTCGTGCACACTGGCGAGCTGTCTTTGCTCTGTGTTAGTTGTGCTCAGTGTTGCCAACCTTACTTAGGCAAAAAGCAGCATATCCAACTTAAGAAAACAGCAGAAAACAGTAAAATAGTAATCTATAAACATTGAATCTACTGTCTCAAAAACCTTTCGTAATATTGTTAAATTTGCATTAATACAATAAAAAACAAGTAGGAAATCAAGAGTTTTTATTATTATTAAAAATATTCTTACAATAAAATATTAATTATTTTCAATTTCTCTATCTTCGACATTTTCGGCCTCATTTTCAGGGTTCCGTAGTAAACAAGGAACCCTTATAGTTTCGCCATGTCTTTCTGTCTGTCTGTCCGTCCGCGGTCCTACTCAGAAACTATAAGTACTTGAAAGCTGTAATTTGGCATGGATATGTATCAATCATGGCGAAAAAGTCGTAAAATAAAATATGGAAATATTTTTTTCGGGTAGCTGCCATACAAAATAAAGAGAAAGTCAATATTTTTTTTCTCTACAAACATATTGTGTGGGGTATCGTTGAATAGGTCTTTCAAAAATATTGTGAGCTTGGGAACACCATTTTTCGATTTAGGGATCCGTGTCTTATATATTTAGGTTTGAAGTAATTTTTTTTGTTAAAGTTACGTGTCCCCCCCATCTATCTGCTAAACAGTTATATATGGACACGTGAAAAAAATCACAGCTATAGTATATATAATGTAGTTTAAATGAAAACTATCAAAGCTAAGTAGGGTTTACAAATTAAAAAGTTATAGGTGATCAACTTATAAAATGTACTCGAAAAGGAAAAGTTCATACAAATTCAATACTTAGACGTTTTAGACTGCAAGTTGGCATTTACAACTATGGAACCCTACACTGCGCGTGGCCCGACACGCACTGGGCCAATTATTTTTTTTTGTTAAAATCATACATGTTTTTATTAATTTTTTTCATGTGCTTTTCAGTTGAATCAAATAAATAACATTCCTTGATTTCTGATTTTGTATGCAATGTGCCCTATATGGTTCTCGTAGACATTTCATTTCTTTATTTAATTTTAAGAAAAGACTAGTTTTTAGAAATAAAAAACTTTAAACAGCTATCCTTTTTACACTTATTAAACTATCCTGTTTTACTATGAGTAAAAAGCATTGTCTATGAGCATGGGGAATACCCAAGATCGTAGTTCCATAATGTATGGAAATCCCCTAAGTAAAAACGCGCGACACCTGCAAAAATCATCTTTATTACTTTGACTTAAAGACTATTTTCGTATGTAATTTTTTCTTGGGATCCAATAGATACTGAAAAACAGTAGAAATTTGTATTAAAACAGAAAACAGGGATGCCACTGCAAAAACAGTAAATCTCCTGTTAAAACAGTAGGGTTGGCAACACTGGTTGTGCTCCACCCGCAGACCTGCGCAGTAGGTTTGTCTAGACGTGCGGGGGTGCGGGGGCGCGGGGGTGAGGTGGAGCGGCTTTCACAGGAAGAGCTCGCATTTGCACGCGAGGCGTTGCGGACGGCAAACGCTTCGCGTGCAAACGCTTAAAATTACCTACATCAACAAAATAATCAGAATTCTTCATTTTTTCTCCCTATTAAAATAAATAAATCAAATTTAAAAAATATGTATGTGTATGAGTAATTATTTGTATTGTACGAATGTATCTAAGTAAATATAGTGTATTTTAAATACATCTTTAAAAGCACCTATCGCAATTAAATTATTTTCTGTTTTTCTACAGGTTGACCGGTAGAGAATGCATTAGCATTAAGTTTACCTTTTGTACCATTGTAATAAAAAAGTTTTTAAATAAATAATTAGAAAGTGTTTTTTTCATAATTTGCATGCAATATATGGAATGTATATATGTATGTCTATATATATGTCGGTCGTTTTGGAAATCCTTGGGGGAGGCCTATGTCCAGCTGTGGACTTCCTGTGGCTGATATGATGATGATGATGATGATATGGAATGTTTATATTTATAATATTATAACCTATATTTTTTAATTTATTTTACTTATTTCTTGTATTTAAATAAAATAATTCAATAATTATGCAACTGGTTGACGTTGGAAAGAAGTCTGTTAGATTAAAGTGGGACTGGGCGGGTCACGTTTGCCGTATGTTGTCCGACAGATGGGCCCACACAACCACAACATGGGTTCCAACCGGCGGAGTGAGATCCAGAGCAACGCCTAGGATGAGATGGAGGGACGAGTTATCCGCTTTTGACAAAGAATGGCATGAAACAGCTGAAGATAGAAGTGATAGGAAACAAAAAGGGGAGGCTTTTGCCCAATTATAGGACCTAAACGGCTAAAAAAAATTCAATATTGTAGAATTCTTAAAATAATCTGAAATCTTAAAAATAAAATAATAGGGCATTTCAGAATAAAAATATATGCCTGCAATATTTATAATTGCTACAGTAAATAAAATACAATACTAGCTGTGCCCTGCCTGTAGGCAACTATTCTATGTCCTTTCCTGGTTATCAGAGAGTATATCCATATCAAATTTCATCATTTGATATGAATATACTATATATGGATAGAACCTATTTAAGGTTCATTGGTTGAAGCGTGAAGTGGTAACAAAGAAACAAATAAACTCACTTTCGCATTTACAATATTAGTAGGATGATTAAATCATGATTGCCACGATTGGTGCGGTCGGCTGCAGCTGGCTGCGTCGGCGCATCTGGCCGACCGCAGGGTGACGACGTCTGCGGAGATGCGTATGGACAATTTTATTTTTATGATTTGGGGGCGAGTTGCCTTGGGTTACATGCAAGAGTAAGTATGATGCTCTAGCATACATATTAGAGTGAGTATAGCTACTTAGCTGAGGATAAACTTACTAAGATTGTACGGTAACTCTGATTGACATGTCTATGAAAATAAAGACGAGCCATGATATATAATACCAAGTCTATACATAAATAGGCACAAAGTGATAATTCGGTTCTTATTGCCTTAATCTTGCTTTATTACTGTCGCAGTTGAATTGTAAAATTAGTTGTTATTCAAAAACTCTAGCTGTTTGGCATTACAGCTCGGTTTTGTAAAACAGCTGAAAATAGTTCAGCTAGATTGTCAATGTGTTGTCAGCTAGCGTTGACATGACATATAGGGTTACCATTATTGAATAAAACTGTGTTACCAAAGAAAATAATATATGAGGGGACAATAGTTGTTCTTTATTATTTTTATATTACTCGTGGGATGGAAATAAAACCTCAATTCAACTCCTTACTAAATAATTAAGGCCATACCCAAATTTTCCGGGGTCCAGTGGCGCCGCCATTTAAAATAAATCATTTAAAAGGAAACGGAGATATCATTCAAAATTGTGTCTTTGTCAAGCCCTAGATAACCCTTAAAACTATTTTATGAACTACTGTTTATAATTTAAAGTGCGAACGTGAAGCTTTTCTACGCACATTAGCTAAAAGTGGCCGTTTTTCGCAAATGTGCGTAGAAAAGCTTCACGTTCTCACTTTAAACTACAAAAAGTAGTTTAAAAAATACTTTGAATGGGTATCTAGAACTTGACCAAGACACAATTTTGAATGATATCTCCGTTTCCTTTTAAATGATTTATTTTAAATGGCGGCGCCACTGGACCTCGGAAAATTTGGGTATGGCCTTAAGTCCCCAACATCATAAAACACCAATTCAAAATGATAATCAGCTCGATGCAATTGGATATTGAAATGTTGTATAAACCCGACAATGGCGGAGCGATCTCTTAAGGCTAATTGATCCACGTGAATTTTCCATCTCGCCGGAAGGCGGCCGTCGAAATAACAATACAGGACCCAAGCTAAAGGTCTGCTTTATTCTTTTCAATCTTTTGCAGTCCGAAATCACAAACGATGACCCCGATGTCTCTCGATGAAAACAGTTCAGTCCCGGAACGCGACGAAGAATTTACTTTATGGGAGGCCATATTTGTTGTTTATGACACTGACACTTCACAAGCCACAAGTGGCAAAATTCCGAACTAATCAAGCTACAATTTCACGTTAGCTAGTTTGTTAAACGTAACACATTGGACGATCTAGCTGAACAATTTTCAACTGTATTACAAAACCGAGCTGTAATGCCAAACAGCTAGAGTTTTTGAATAACAGCGGATTATACAATCCAACTGCGACATTACGATTGCGTCTATTATTTAGTCCGTTAGTTAGATTATCAGCATCACTTATAGGTTGACTGGTACAAAAGGCCTTGGTCCTTAAGTCGGCCTGTTACATTTTTGTAATAAAGTTTAATAAATAGATTTTCTAAAAATATTTAATTGACACCTAATTGACGATTACGATAATTTAGTAATTTTGAAAAATACGTGTAAATAAAATATTTTTTAATAATTCATCCGGCCGTTTAAACATTTTCAGTTATCATGCCTATTGCCAGTGGTGTTACTTGTAAATAGAGTAATTTGTCAGGGAATATTAAGCAAGCAAGATTGTAACTGCGGGGGTTGTGTCATGTCATGGCTTAGCTTGCATTTCAGTCACACAGGTTAGCTCGGTGGAGCTTACTGCTTGGTGGAGTTGGAAAAATTATGGTACAGATCACTTTGTCGTAACATGGCTCTTATGTAAGTTATAATAATACTAGCTGGTGCCCGCGACTTCATCTGCGCAGTATATTAATAAATTGTAGCCTATGTGTTAATTTGATGTATAAGCTATATTATTGTCAAGTTTCATGAAAATCCATTTAGTAGTTTTTACGTGAAAGAGTAACAAACATACATCCATTCATACTTGCAAACGTTCGCTTTTATAATATTAGTAGGATTACCTACGGCTTAGGAATCACTCAGATTGGTGGCGTCGGGATCCGAGGTTCAGGAGTTTGTGAAAGACAGAGAGCGACCGAGGCGGACCTCGAATGAAATGGCACTTTACTTAAATATTAAATATTTTATTTGAAAACAAACTTATTCTGTTTATGTATACATAAAGTTTTATGTTTTACATACATAGTCTTCGTATCATAGAGTCTCCACCTACTTAGATCAACTTTATTGTAAAACTCTGTCTATTATTTACAATTATTCTATACAAAACGTGTCAATTTGCGTCATTAATTTACAATTACAATATATTGTTGCTTATTTAGGTTAAAATACGCCGTCCAACGCCTCATTATTATTACCTATATTACGAGTATTTTACAAAGAGGAATGGTTAACTCTGTGTGAATATTCGCTCGCTGGTGCCACTGATGGGAAATGGTAATCATTTTACTACAACGCAGTCCATTCTGTAATTTCTCTATTTTACTAGTAGCTGTATGAAATTGGATTGGACCATTTACAGTCAGTGTGACTTATGCATAGAATTTCAGGCGACGTGTCGCCTGAATGGAAAAGACATAAGTAAGGTAAATGCAATTATTATATTTTTGTTCGTCTGAATATCCTGCCCGATAGATGCGAGGATCAATTGAGCAATAAGTTATATACTTATTTTATTTGGGATATTTTCATTTTTCTAATTATTTTTTTAAACAATTATTCTAATTAAAATGTAAGTAATTAATAAACAAAAAATGTGTTAATTAATACAAAATTTTACATTATGTAGTAAAATTTCATTTGAACAAAAAAGTAATTTCTTTTAAGTATAAGGAAATTAATCTACTGTTCATGGGAAGTGTTTTTTGATCATTTTTCAGTTATGTATTTTAAGTCAAAACTATTTAATTATATACAATACAAATATTAACATTAAACCAATACCAAGTGTAATTGTGTATATTGTGCCAGCGTTCACGAAGGACAGGACACTACAAAACACAAATGTTTCATTGCAGGCTGGTAACGATAACGACTCATTAAAATTAATAGGTGTAAAGGTACATGTGGAATAAAAATATACGCCATAAACTGTACACTAGGTTTTTTTCCAAGTCATAAAGTCACGACACACTTATCACTTTAAACACGACCAATACACCAATAATGCGTCCTACAGATAAGAATGCAGATGATTTCAACATAAGAATGCATTTATGCACACGAGTCCCAGTTTTTCATACATAAATGTAATTAATTTGGTTTGTAACTAGACACGGCGTGCGCCATCGACAGCACCGGCATGTGGCATGGCATGACGCACGTCCACCGCGACCGTATTCTTTTCGTCCAGCCCGGTAAATGCATGTGTTTTGGCTCCATGTCTACAGTTAACAGTTTTACGAGTATACACATTTAATAACTAAATCATTCAGAAGTTACATAACATAAGTTTATCGTAATAAAATTTCTAGTAAATATTGTGCTGATTTTTTGACGAAGATCGACCAATCTTCGAATAATACGCGAGTGACCATTATTCAAGTGACAGGCAAACTTAGAAAAATAATTGTTTTATATGCAATTTTGGACAAAACTGATCACTAAATGGGTTAATTTAGCGCTCGAACGCATGCCAAAAACACCGGTCAGGACAACCAAGAATAGAACTGTCCCTTTCAAAATGGGATCTGTGGTCGCGTTAGGCATGCGATGTGGCAGATGACCTGTGAGGTCGCCTCGTAGTTACGATACTTAAATACAATATTCTTTATTTTACTAAATGTAAATAGATCTATAATATTTTTTCTGTTAAAACATTCATTATAGCTATGTATGTACAATCTCGACCGAGAGCAATAACAGAAATGTGTTACGATCCTCACCGCGTCTCGTTGCGGCAGGTACAGTAACGCTGGACTCACACCGCCCCGGCTGGAGTCTGACACTGAGCTCAAGTCGGTGTGAGTCTAGCCTAAGATGCGGTGGCAGCGGCCGAGTCGGCGCGGCGGTCCGGCGGAGCGTTTACCAGTTGATGGGAATGTGGCCGGCATGAAGTGCACTACGATCACTACTTTGTCATTGGGCTTCAATACGAAAAAAAAACTTAAGTGATGGTGAACAAATACGTCGATGGTCTAGTGGGGTATACATGAGCAAGTCAGCTCCACCGGCCCCGCCGGCTGCGGCCCGCGATTTGATGCGACCTACATTAATCACAGTGATTTGACGCTACACATTATTCGTTCATAAAAATCTTACAATAATCTCTAACCTTTAATAATCTCTTAGCTATCGGAAAACTACGTTTTCGCTTAGAATGATTTAGACGAGAAACTTCGTAACACATATGTACAGTCGCCGCGGACGTCGCTCGTCTAACTCAGCTGCAAACAAAATTAGCCGAACAAATCACATGTTAGAGCCAACTACAAAACAACGCAGTTTGGTAATCATGACAGCGTATTTTTTTCAAGGTGTTGAGGGATTTTATTTATATTAAAAAAATGTGAGAAAAAATACAACTAACCTCAAACTTCGCTGTTGTTTTTTAGTTTTATTGAGTAGATCAGTATCTACTTAAATTGAAAAATAGAACGTAACCCTCCAACGTTTATTATTTATACGCTAATCTGGTGTTGCGGCTAAGTTGGACGCAGTGCGCGGCGGTCAGTGCGGGCGCGCGCGGGCGGGGCGCGCGCTCGATCAGCTGGCGAGCTGCGCGCGCAGCAGCCGCGCGTGCAGCACGCACGCCGCCAGCAGCGCCACGATGCAGCGCGAGCTGTTGGACAGCCCCGCCGAGCCCGTCTGCATCGCCGCCGGCCGCTCGCCTGCAATGTCACCACACAACTGTGAGCTCTATTTAGACCACTTTTGGAAGTACTGTAGACATCATAGCATAGGGGACTAGTCGCGATTTAGTCAAAATTACATTTGAGACTACTTGCAATTTAGACGAGTCCCGAGTTGCGTTTTACACGAGTTTCCACATAAACTATTTGCATTTAAGACCCATCTCCTTCTAAACACACTGGATTGAGTTATATGTGCATTTATATTTATGCTTATACATTTATAGGCTTTGGTTGATTTTTGCTTTTAAGTATTGTACATCTCCCATGCTGGTCTGGGAGAAATAAAAAAAACTTAGAATGTACCAGCTGCTTCTCTTCCCACGCAGATCGTAAAAGCCGATCGAGGGAATGGGCAAAAAATGCAAATCATGTTAACAGGCGATGCGGCTAGCAACCCATTACTGTATTGATTGCTTTTCCATCTTCTCGCCCACCATGAAGCTAAAAGTGGCTTTTGGGTCTTGCGGCCCTGGGCTCTGCATAGAACCCCAAGACCCAAAATGCTCTGTCTGCCCCATTAGGGATAAAGACGTGATAGTATGTATGTATGTAAGTATTGTACAGTCAGCATCAGAGAAAATTTATAAATGAAAATGTATATTGAAAAAGACGTTTATGAGAAAATTCAAGATGTAAGTGAAGTAGGGGTCAGGTATCTCTGATGCCGACTGTACAATATTCTCCTCTGGCGTTGGGTTGACTGGAAGAGATCCCTTAAAAAGGGATAAGTCCACATTTGTATTGTTTTTTATCTACTGTATTTTCGTGGTATCTTTTTGTATAATAAAGAATTAACATACATACATACACGCTGTAATTCAAACGACATGAAATGCAAGTGCATATACTTTGCTGCCGTGTGGTTTCTGCCAGAGTAGAATAGGGCCACTCCAAGTCCTCCCGTGGATGTCGTAGAAGGCGACTCTGGAAATACAAGTTCAACAAAACTTATAAACATCAATGAGACCTCCCCAATCCGTCTGGCCAGCGTGGAGAATGTAGGCCGCATCCTCTAGCTGCTCTGGCCAAGTATAGCTCTGGTAGTTGTGCTCCTGCGGTGGAGACAAAAAGACTTGATGATGATACTTCGCTGCAATCTTCCCGCACCAGCAGGTCCGAGCTGCGAGGTGCTGAGACCGAGAGACAATTACCGTTGAGCACGTGCACCCTGACGGAGGCCACCTCCGCGTTGGAGGGCGAGCAGCTGTAGCGGCCGGAGTCGGCGGGCGCGGCGTCCTGCGCCAGCTGGTCCGAGCTGCGAGGTGCTGAGACTGAGAGACAGTTACCGTTGAGCACGTGCACCCTGACGGAGGCCACCTCCGCGTTGGAGGGCGAGCAGCTGTAGCGGCCGGAGTCGGCGGGCGCGGCGTCCTGCGCCAGCTGGTCCGAGCTGCGAGGTGCTGAGACTGAGAGACAGTTACCGTTGAGCACGTGCACCCTGACGGAGGCCACCTCCGCGTTGGAGGGCGAGCAGCTGTAGCGGCCGGAGTCGGCGGGCGCGGCGTCCTGCACCAGCAGGTACGACGTGGTGGCCGCGCCCTTCTCCGTCACCACCGACACGCCGCCGCGCGACGAGTCGTACGATATCACCTGCTTCACAAACCAACAAACAATTTAACCACTTTATGTCAACAAACTAATTTTTTTTTTTTTCAATATAGGTTGCCTGGAAGAAATTGCTTAGCGATAAGGCCGCCTTTTGCGCATTTCCTAGTTTTAAGATAATTATGTACTGTATTTATTTATTTTGTGCAATAAAGGGTATTGTTTTGTATTGTATTGTATTATTAATTTTATTACATATTTACTAGCTTGTTTCTCCATACAAACTTTGGACCCCCGTTTCATCCCCTTAGGCTGTGAGTTCTGAAAAAGCCTTTCTTAGTGCACCCTTAGACCTTATAAGGAACCTTTGTGCCAAATTAGGAGGTCCCCAGGTCTTGTGCGTGTTCAACACCAGTCAATCACTTTAGTATAGATTTATATACATCAATCAATCTATATTTAATCATTAGTTGATGATTTAATATAGATTGATGCATATACTGCATTGACACGTGCGTAACGTATAAGTAATGCTGATCAATAAATCAGATTACTCAAAAAGTTATACATGGATGAAGACATGTATGTATTACGTAGAATTGTCTGTATTACAAACGGCAAGAAAGAACAGCTATTATATTTTTTGGCATTACACGCGTATCACGCGTACAAGCAATTACTAATATACTTAAGTATATCCATATTCTTGGAAACTATTTTTAAGAAAATTCTTGTAGTTTGTTTGTACGCATACATCACCAGATTTCAAATATATTGTCCGGATGAATATGATTTGTAAACTGCTGTAATTTTGGTTTTTGTGTTTACTGCACATCTGATAAAGCATGATTTAGATTCTGGCTATGATACGTCACCATTGTAACGATTTTAATTGAAGTAGTACATAGCTTGTCGTCCATATCAGGTACACGTACCGCGCGTGGAAACTCCACAAATTAATTAGAGTCTGTCCTCGCGCCGCGCCTGCCTTATTAGTTCCCAACTGATTTACACGGCTGAATACTAATACGCCGCGACTTATCAAACGCCATTAAAGCCAAACTCGACCGGCCTCGGAAATTTATCGCCTCCATCAGAACTAGCGAGAGCGCGGAAGGATCACTCATATCAGTTACGCCATGTAAGTATAGATGGAGTTCAGGCATAGCCGAACATTTTTATAGTCAATAAATTTAACAAACGCAGCACCTAGCTGTGATCTAGATTTAGTACACTGACGTTGTGACAACTCAACAAACTAGCATATAAATTTAGTGTATTATAAGCACTCGCTCGGCAGATTCGATCGTTTTTGATTTCATACATATTCTTAGCGACCGGGTTTGTCTGACATGCTTGACATCCCATCTTGACATTACATGAAATGTACGGAGCCTATGCAGGGAACTGTACATTTTGGTCCTTCGAGCCGGATCTATTATTATCAGATGGCCTCTACGTTGTAGACTGAAAAAGTTTCATTTGTTTCACTGTTGTAGTGAGACAAATAAAGATGACTCAGTCTGATTTGTCCAATCATTGGATTAATATAAGTAATTTGAACTAACTAAGTTAAGTACTCGTGGTTGGCTGACAGTTTTAACTGAGAGGTAAACCTGCAAAAAATATTTTTTAACCCCCGATAAAAAAGCGGGTGTCATAAGTTTGACGCTAGTCTGTCAGTCTATATATCTGTCTCTGGCAACGTAGCGTTTGAACGTATGGACCGAATTCAATGCGGTTTTTTACGTGAAATTAAGTTTCCTTGCGGTTGTTCTTAGCTATCTTTGATGAAAATCGGTTCAGCCGTTTAAAAGTTATTGGGTAACCCCCAATAACTTGAAAAAGCCAAAAGCTTGAAAGTCAGGGCTATCTCTAGCAAATAAAAGATAGCGCTACGGATATATCTTAGCATATTGCTTAGCACCTAAACTTGTTATCTTAGAGGCTAAAAGATATTATTTTAAAGGAGGAATTGGTCAACGAGATACAACGGGATCTGATTTCTGCATTCCAAGATCTATGTAAGCAGCTACGTGATACGCCAGCGGCATAATATTCTTCTGGCGTGTCTTTTATTTTAGCTTAACGTCTCTGGATGTTAGGATTTCATTAATTAAACTCACTGGCGGCAGGTAAGGCGTAATCCTTCCGCCGAAAGTTGCAGCTGACGGCAATTATGTAATTAATAATACGGAAAGTGCGCGACGAGCGTACTCGTGCGTAACGATATTAAGCCGATAACCTCCCCTCATCTTAGTTATTAAACGCAATTCTCAAGTAATACTCAAACAACATTGTATACCATATAACAGCTGTTTTCTTTTACTTTAATTTTCTATTAATACAATTAAAAAAGGCGGGTACTGAAAAGACTGTTTCATGGTCGTAAATGATTGTATGGCAAATTGGCAATCCTAGACATCCATTGTCTTTAGGTGGGCTGGATACCTGCTTGCATATTTACTTAGCATAGGCTGAGACCACGTTCGGTGCAACCCGGAACGAAACGTCAGTTAAAATAAATAATAAGTTTATATGCTAGTAAATTAAAAAAACTCCGGCTGTCAAGAACACTCATCATTAGATGGATATCCGTAGGGCCATCTATTATTTGCTAGAGAGCCCTTTCTTTCAAGTTCTTGAAGGTTACCCAATAACTTTTAAACGTCTGAAACAATTTTCATCAAACATAGCTAAAAACTACCGCAAGAAAACTTGTTTTCACGTACAGACATTAGCATCAAACTTATAATACCGCTCGTTTATGTAGGGGGGTTAAAAAAGGTATGTTTCGCTTTATTCCCGGTTTCATTAATTTAGTAACGATGAATTGCGATAGTTTAGAAGTATTTATAACTAGCTGCGCCCCGAGTTGTTACCCGCGGTTAAGTAGCCTATATGTTAATCCAGGGCACAGAATGAATAATAGTATTACATACAGAACGGAAACTCGCGCCGTCCCCCGCTATCTGGCGTCCCCGCAACCCCTCTCCCGTTATCGGGCCGTGTAAGCGCCTGTAAAACAGGGTTCTTGCTAGTCGTACGAGTACGTTGACGTTACGCGAGTTACTTAGGATTTTTGAATCACAATGGTGGAAACTGCGCATATTATCATTGTTTATCCACGGAAAACAATAAAAAACTATCATTTTTAAGATTTCCGATGGATAAAAACAGGTAAGCAAAGCAACAAACTCTGTGATGGCGACCCTCATTGTTAAACTCACACATTTGACGTGTGCACAGACATATTGTTTCGTTTGTAGTAGTACTAGGTATATTTGTTACTCCGTTTCTATAAAGTGCCATACCTGTGTCCAAGGTGTCAGCTTCCCCCTAATAAAATTTTATAAAAATTGGTCAAGCCGTTTGCGCGTGAAGAAGTAACAAAATACACAAACTTACAAACTTTCGCCTTCATAATGTTAGTGTGATAACATAGTTGTAAAAAAGTAAATTCATGAGTTTACATAGGTATCAATGTGTAAGTTCACTGGGGTGAAAAGTGCGAATGTGCCTGTGAGAATGTCACGAAGAGCCATCGTTTGCACACAATGGGCGGCGCGGCGTGTGACGTCACCGTAACTCGCCATTTGCATGCGTTAGCATACGCATAAACTTGTCTGTACGTCAACTCGCGACAAATTAAGACATTATACTACAAGGTTCATTTACTTTGTCAAATTTTGTAAACAAAACCATTGTGAGTTCAAAGGTTGTTTCTAACCGACTTCCAAAATGTTCAATATCGAAACAAACGATCTTTTTTCTTTATGTATGCACCGATTATTCGAAGACGCATGGACCGATTTGGAATATTCTTTTTTTGTTTGAAAAGGTATATTTCCAAGACGGTCCTTTTTTATTAAAATCAATGGTGTAGTTTGGGGGTGAAGTCGGTTTTTATTATAGAAATATTATAAAATTCTTAAAAAAAGTGAAATACCAATGGGGATTTTTTTTTGTTTCTTCTTATATTTAAGAGCTGGCTCTTGTCGGTGGAGTGCTTTCCATGTCTATCTTCGTTCCGCTAAGTTCTTAACCTCTTTATATGTTTTCACGTTTAATGTGTTTTTTTTTGTTTATTATACCTTAATGTTTATTTTGCGATTACCATTACTTAATTAATTTTCATTTAAATGATAATTTATTCTTGTCGAGTCAAAATGGTTGTCAGTGTTGAAAATGATTTTTAAATAGTAGGTATGTGGCCACGGCTAAATAAAAAGGCACATTAAAGTTACATAGATTTGTTATATAGCACTCCCATGCTGGTCTGGGAGACTCCCATGCTGGTCTGGGAGAAATGAAAAAACTTAGAATGTACCAGCTGCTTCTCTTCCCACGCAGATCGTAAAAACCGATCGAGGGAATGGGCAAAAATGCAAATCATATTAACAGGCGATGCGGCTAGCAACCCATCACTGTATTGATTGCTTTTCCATCTTCTCGCCCACCATGACGCTAAAAGTGGCTTTTGGGTCTTGCGGCCCTGGGCTCTGCATAGAACCGCAAGACCCAAAATGCTCTGTCTGCCCCATTAGGGATAAAGACGTGATAGTATGTATGTATGTATGTATGTTATATAGCAAAAAATTTACACTTTAGAATACCTAACAGACTCTTAGTATAAGAAGGTTATAAGAAATACGAGTCATATAAAAGCTCAAATACTAAGTGAGATAGACTTTATATCTTTTCCACTCGCCGCGCCACCTAGGCTTAGTTTATGGAACCAGAGCACACGTATGGTGACACGCTAGTTCTGATGCAGTTTCCCAGAGGCCGCTACCAACTTCGAAGGGTAAACACATTTATCGAAAACAAAAAAATCTCTATCTTTGATATAAATTGAACTTAAGTTCTTTGTACTTATTATTTATCCAAATAGAGCTACTAGTGGCGTAGTGTTTTACACGCCAGTCCGTCATTTCAGAGGTTCTGGGTTCGATCCTCTGTCAGGGCAAGTTGGAAATAAGCAATTTTCAAATTCTCCTGGGTGTTGGGTGTTTTTCTATATATGTATTTATTATAAAATAAAACTTAGTTTGGCGCTTACGTGATTCGTACTTATCTATTTATTGATTAAGCCATTACTTCAGGTTTTAATAACGAGTAAATCAACCATAGATTCAAGATTGTTCCTATTTGCTTTTATACAATGTCCTTTTTTATTAAGTACAAATATTTTAAGGGATGATTCAGACCATCATTTTGAACAAATTTTATATCGAAATAAATGTATATTGAAATAGGACAAAAAAAATTAGGTTTTCATAGAAATCAATTAATCATTAAAATATTTGTACTTAATAAAAAAGGACATTGTATTCAAGGCTTGGATCACTGGTGTCAGTTCTCCGGGCCTGTAACACTAACTCTACGCTCTACGCGCTTAAGGCCATACCCAAATTTCCCGGGGTCCAGTGGCGCCTCCATTTAAAATAAATCATTTAAAAGGAAACGGAGATATCATTTAAAATTGTGTCTTGGTCAAGTTCTAGATACCCATTCAAAGTATTTTTTTAACTACTTTTTCTAGTTTAAAGTGAGAACGTGAAGCTTATCTACGCACATTTGCGAAAAACGGCCACTTTTAGCTAATGTGCGTAGAAAAGCTTCACGTTCGTACTTTAAATTATAAACAGTAGTTCATAAAATAGTTTCAAGGGTTATCTAGGGCTTGACCAAGACACAATTTTGAATGATATCTCCGTTTCCTTTTAAATGATTTATTTTAAATGGCGGCGCCACTGGACCCCGGAAAATTTGGGTATGGCCTTAAGCTAATGTATTTCACCTTCCTAATTTTCATGTAACGTTATTTACTTAAAAGTTAAGTACAAAGCACATGCTGCAACTAGAGCAGAAATGAGGATCAAAAGTCTTATTTTTGTTACATGTACTTACGGCACCGTAATCAACCTACAAAGCGAGCAACAAACCTAATTCAAGTAAGAGGTTGGTAAGAGGTAGGAAAGCATGCTCAGAAGTTCCTCCTCCGTTTAACCATACCAAGGTCACATATTCCCATTACTGTCAGCCCCTGTTACTTGCATGCTTCCGCCGGTGCTGTAGCATTCATTCTGACTGCAGCAACATCGGCTGTCGCCTTATCTCTATTCCATCATCTTAAGGCGTAAACTAAGATTTTGACCATTCCACAGACAATGACGAAAGTTTTTTGATTTCCAAGAGGTAATTAATACCTCACCTTAATCATATATTTCAGTCCCAACAAGTCCACTGCTGGACACAGGCCGATGATCGATTGGAAGGAAAACCTAAATTGATTAAATATACCCTAGTTGCAACATGAGTTAGCCGTTAGCCTACTTCTTACGCTAAATGTATAAAAGAATGTGTGAGCATAATTACTTTGCGTCCGCTCACCTCGTCCTCGTGGTACCAGAAGATGTAGGCGGGCGGCTCGGGGCTGAACTGGATGAGGCAGGTGAGGTTGATGGTGGAGCCGATGTCCACGTGCAGGTCCGGCCCGCCCAGGATGCGCGCCGACGGCACTGGAAACAAGCGAACACACTTGTTCAATCTATTGAACAATATCCCGTCCCGGGTTCGATCCCCGGTCGGGGCAAGTTGGAAAATGGCCTTTTTCAAATTGTCCTGGGTCTTGGATGTTTATCTATATATGTATTTGTTATAAAATATAGTATCGTTGAGTTAGTATCCCATAACACAAGTCTCGAACTTACTTTGGGGCTAGCTCAATCAGTGTAATTTGTCCCTATATATTTATTTATTATTTATTTTATCTATAATACTCGTAAGTAGGTCAGGCAGATGCCGACTCAGTAGTTTAACGTCATTCATACATTTCGAGTAATCATATTCAATATCAATAAACCCGTCTAATTCAAGTACTCTACTTAGGTGGTATTATTTCTAAACCTCTCTCCAAGCCACCAGATCAGCTCACTTCATCATCATATCATTTATTTTAGACGTGGCGATCAGCCCCTACACACTTTTACACTGTTATCTACGAATGTAGTGAACGGTTCAGTAGAAGAAAGACTTTGTATATTATTAAAGTTCCTTACTCCCACCTTGCGGATGCAATGTACTGCGTCCCACACACCTACGTACTACGTTCCACCTTGCGATGTGCGAAGCAAGCAAAGTTCTCCAAGTCAACTTGAAAAATCTGGCGTTTGTACTTATGTGTTCGACGATAACTCGAGTAGTTTGATCAAAGCTTAATGAAATTTGGAAGACATGTAAAAGTAGCCAATAAAATATTTAAGTTGGAACACGAGCCAAATCGGTCAAGGGGTTGCGCGAGTTCACAGTCCGGGGCGGACTAGTGTTTAAAAAATTGTTACCTCAGAACTCCGTGCCAGTTATTAAAGCACATACTTCCAGATTGGCACCATAGAAATACATTAGTACTTAGTAGATTAAGTAGTTTGCTTTTTAAACCAAAATAATTGGAAAAAATTCGTCATCCAAGGGCTGAACCACACGCAGTGTAATAAAATAATGGATCCTCTTGCGTCGTTTATAGAATTTTAATGGTCGGTAAAAATACTACGAAACGCAATATAGGCATGAAATTCGATGCGTTGCGCATTTTACTGCGAGGTTGCGTTTAAAAATAGCTATAAAAATGCTATTGTTTATAGATACCTAGATACACAATAGCCAACGTAGAGCCACGCTGCATCTCGTAGCACGTCGTAGGCATGTGCTACGCTATGGTCCTACGACATTCGTAGCAAGGTACGTTGTCATCTGAATTAGCGACCGCCTGACACGGCATTTAATTTCTTCTTTTGGTCCTACGACTTGGCTTACTTAAATACCTAATATGCTGTGTTACTTTTCTGCAATCAAAAGTATTTGCCGGCGTCGGCTATTTGTGCACCATTGGCTGCCTGTCCGTAGCTCTTTTTTCTTTGGATTGCGTCGATTGATAACAAATAATATTTCAAATCATAAGTAATGTCAGAATTCCATTAGCGGCGGCGTCGGTAAGGGAGAAAACGTGTAATAGTAATGTCCCTACTTGATGCCGTCCACTATGATGTGTGACTGAATTGCTTTGAGGAGATATTAGTTTTGCCTGGTTTTGCCCTAGAATTCAAAGTAAAAAAAAATTAAGTGTATGATACAAGACAACATTACTTTTGGGACATGGGAAAATAATGTTGACGTCACAATATAAGTTGCCTTTTAGCTTATACTTCAAGCTAAGCTAATTAAGGCCAATAAGTACATAAGTGTAATTTTTTTAAGCAAATATTGAATTTGAAATAGGGAAAAAATTCACTTCCCATACAAAAGTTTTTCTTATGCCATCGACATTGAAAACCAACAGTTGCCAACTGCTACTAACTGGGTTAAGACCTAAAGATATAACGGAGGGTCCATTATATCTTTAGATCTACGGCTCAACTGACCGACTTTACTTTATCAAATTACACCAAATGTTTTTATTTATCGAGTTGAAGTACGTAGTACGTTCCGGGGGTATCGGTGCTGGGTCACGTCGCCCGATAAATCGCGGCGGGAACCGCGCGGCGCGGCACGCGGCGGCGTGCGGCGACGAGCGGAGAAGTGCGGTGACGTGCGGCGAGGTGTGCGGCGACGTGCGGCGACATTTCTCACGTCCGAGGCAGCAGTCGCTGCCGCACTCTCGTTTATAAGAATATTGAAGTTGCCAGCGCTAAACGTCTATCGCAATATGAAACTAAACACATACATACTCCGGATACCATTGCCAATTTTTAAGACGATATTGAACATAGTAATGTTATGCGATGTATATATAAAAAGATTACGTATATAATGAAAATTTACGCAAAGGCAGTAAAAGTGAATAGGTACTAATTTACTGACCATCGTCCTGGGTCACCACTTTGCCGCAAAAATACACAAAAGTAACAAAAACTGAACAGTAACGAATCATTGTACAAATCAAATATTTAAGTATAATTCATTCAGAGCGTATTTGCTTTATCACTGCTATCATTGAACTGACCATAATGAAGGGGTTATCAAAAGCAATAATGACACTGGAACTATGAAAATTCATAACAAAATAGAAGTATCTATCAATACAAAAAATACAACTGAAGTGTATGCTTTTAATATCAAAATATGTTTTTTTCTTGATGCATATTTCATTTTATACGATACTGGTATACTGATTGAATGAATTTCTGTAGCGTGAAGTCTACACCGATATCATCCATGAAAAGCAAAAGTTTAGTGCTATACGACAATAGAATGCAAGTAGGTGCTGCATAAGTTCCATGGGATCTGCAAAACATGTCGAAGAGCGGAGCAAGTTGCGCGCATTTCAACCAGTTGCGGCATTTTAATACAAAAACATCGCAGAGACTGCGCTGTTATTGCAGCCGTAAGGTGAGCAACTAAGCACGTAGACTACTCGTGCTGTGCTGCTGCGTGCAAATAGCGACGTGCAGATTGGCACAGACAAAAACAGAGGCCCTACCGTCTATGGGAAAAGTCTTTCTCTTATCGAGTGTGTTTATAGGTAACATTGGTGTCAGATTTTTTGGGTTGCCTGAAGATTTGCCATAGCTTATTGACTGTCTTGTAGCGACAACAGTAGTTATTAACTTGCATCACGTTTCTTCAAGATGTGTTTTTTCCCCGGAAATATGTGGTGGTTTACTTTCTTTTGGTAAAAATGAATGTGACTATATCTACACAAGTACAAAGTCTGAGATACAAGTAGCCGTATCGGCACCGCTTCAAAAACAGTGATTTATTTTAACCCTTGTTATAAAAAGATAACAGGTTTAGATCAAACTTAAATTTAAAAAAATGAAATATTTATAAATTAATAATATCTATGATAGATAGTTTTCCTTGAAATCAAACTTATCCGAATTTCAAAAAACAAATGTCGGAGCGAAGTTGTCCTCGTCGTCGTGGCGCCGTGCGATAAATCTCACGAACAAAACGCGGACGTCTCGGTTCTCGAACGGAGCGGCCGCGCCGTGTATCATCTATCATATTTTAAAATCGCCGGTCGCCGCGTCGTCCGCCGCGCCGCGCCGCTCGGGCGTTCGCCGGTGACGAGTTATTGAATTTCCAATTCGGAGCGATTTTATTTGTCGCAGAGACGGCGCCGCGGGGGCTCACACCCTCCACCAAACAAACAAATGCGTCTTGATATCACGTGGATAACATGTTTTACGATACGATTGGATATTCAACAATTTAGACCTTATTTTGAGGAGGATATTTAGTACATAGATATACTTAGCTTTATGTTTATTAATTAATAAGTACCTGGGCGACCGAGCTTTGCTCGGTTACATCTCCAAAATTAACTAATTTTTTTTAAACTTGTCTAAAAACAATGCAAAATAAAAAAAATATATAAACTTAAACATAAAAAAAAACAAAAGTAAGTCACCGAGTGGGATTCGAACCCGTAACACTCTTTCTAGCGGTCACTATCCTTAACCACTGAGCTAAATCAAGGCGGTCGCGGCGCGACGAAATTAGCGACCATATTCTGCGTGGAAAGAAAAACGCATGAAAACTCGAAAACACGCGTTTTCCTATACATAAAACTAATCTAGATCGATTATTTACCCCGGAAAACCCCCATATACAAATTTTCAGCGAAATCGTTACAGCCGTTTTCGAGATCACAGAAATTTATAAATAAATATATATATATACATACAAGAATTGCTCGTTTAAAGGTATAAGATATATAGGGACTGTTAAATCATGAGTTTATTAATTTATCCTTATGTATATTTCATGACATCCAAGTAGGATATTTTCCAGTAAGTGTATTCAAACTGAGCTCACGCATGAAGCCCGCATCCGTGCCTTCCTTGTTCCTCGCGGCAACTTTCCACATAAAGTTACAATTCCGCTAATGCCGCGGCGCGCCGCGCTCGCTCACCGCCGCAATTCGCGAACGCGCGATAAATTAAACACGCCGCTCCCGCGGGCCGCAATCAGCGCGGTAATCATAACTGCGTGGCGGCACGGGGCGACTTCGCCGACTGCTTACTGCACACTCGTTAGAGTCTGTGCGGAAAGAGAACCGTCGTGGCGTAAAATCAAACTAACAAAATCTTTTTTATATGACAACCCAACCCCCGTCTGTCAAATGACAAACTTTACGTCATCTTTGTTTACCGTGTTGTTTTAACGTGATTTTTATTTTAAATCATCTCAAAAAGGGGAAATCCTTTACCCAGTCCTACAAGGGAAATAATAATTAATATTATTATAGGTTTTGCCAAAAAGAAAAAGCGGCCAAACACAATTATCGACTTGAACAAAGTCATGGAACGTGTGGCGGCGATGTGCGGTATGTAGAAAGTTATTTTAAATGTTTTAGATTTCCTAGGTAACCCCCAGACACAGACATTTTATATTATGTATAAATAAAAAAGAATTCGCATAAATATATAAAAATATTTGTTTATTTTGTTTCAATCAAAGTTTTTGATAGCAGGTATAAAGAGTGTTGATACTTTTAATTTATTATGCGTTTTGATAAACTTGCCCTATTTTTTCAGGTTTGAGTAAAGATACAGTATCTAAAATAAAAAAAGAAGGTTCCTTAAATAACGGCGTGTGGTGCAAGAATTTATTATAAATAACTGTAACAGATTCGAGCAAATCAAGTTCAGAAGAAGAAAATTCTTTGGATCTCTATAGTCTATCCGATGATAGTTCAAACATGTCCGGCATTGAATATTTAGAATAAGACTTTGATTATGGTTCTGATCAATAAATTAATAAATATATTATTGTTTTAAATTTATTTTTATGCCTACCTAACCTAAAGGCTAACGATGAAGATAGCATCTGAAAACATATAAAAATATATTTTGATTTACAGCCATTACATGTAATGTAAATATATAAAAATATACTTTATCCATCAGCGTCCAATAGCTGTCATAGTTTCAAAATATCAAGAACTTTATAGTTGCACTATAATGACACAACAGTGTTGTCAACATAACAAATACGGATATTAAACACAACTGCGCCCTCAAATCCTACGACGGTTCTCTTTCCGTACAGACTCTACGCCCTTTTGTTTTACAACCCGTGTTTACGGCGCCGTACGCCACGCCACGGCTGCTAAGTTTTTACTATAGTTTCAAATTAATTTCATTTTATAAGGCAAAACTCTATTCATTAGATGAGAGAGCTACTAGCAAAGCAATAATTGTATATTGCGGTAGTTTTCTACAACGAAAGTGAGAGAAGCAAAAGTGCGACACTGGACGTATCGCGTCGCTGCCGCGCGGCGGAAGTTACAATTTATTGGCAGACGTGACCCGACACTGCACTGACACTTTTAGAATATTCAATACAATGGCAAATACCTTTTAACTATGTTCGAGAATACACATAACATTCTAATAAAATGGAAGATTAATAAACGGAAAATTTAAGATTTTTCTAGGCTAAAGTAATGAAGTTTGAGAAAATTATTAGAAAAACTTAATTAGGGATGTGTCTCTAACAGACACATAGTTAAGTGTTTTGTTTTTAAATATGACTACTTACATGTAGTGTAATGATTGATTACTTATCTCACATATTCTGAACCACCAATTAGCAAGTAAACAAACTCCGGCGCCCGCTGCTCTGAAGACAGCGATTGAAACAAATATGAGCAGAAGCCCCACTTCAGCGAACTTTTAATTGATTCCGCGTAGAAATAATTGAGAGGCGGCGGCGGGTTGCGAATTAAATATAAATCAGGTGCTGGGGCTCGTAAATCTCGCGCCGCGCGACGTCGCGCCGCGGTGCGTGTCGCGTCGCTCGGCGTTGCGTATCGTGTCGTGTGTAGTCTAATTGAGTCGTCCTTTAGACGGCTGGATACACGTGTCGTTTGCAACGACACTACTGGATGAATATTTGCATCAATTTCATTGACCTTAGCACTGGTGAGACTGATTTGGTCAGAGAAAGAAATTAAAGGCATTTAATAAAGTTATGAGTCATAGTATATATATTCATTGTATTAACCAAGACCGACAAATTTGTTTTAAAATACAGAACGAGTGAAATTTAGTGTGATATTGTGTAAACTTGCAAGCAACCTAGATCTCAAAGGGAAACTCGCTAGCGTCCTTCACGTAAGTGTTTTGATGTTGTTGCACAAAAATGACCAAGTTTACGCTTTCTACTAAAATATAGGACACTGGAATGCCATTAGCGTGTAAATTTGAGGCGCCCGGTAGCGGCGGCTGCAGCGTGTGCGACGCGGGGAATCCAATAAACCTGGCGGCGGCGCCGTGTCTTTCAGCGGTGAACTCGCTCGCCGCCCTCCCACTGCAATATGGGATTTTTGTTTTGTAGACAAAACTGAATTTATAAAGGCCGTTAGAGAAGCATCCTCGAGAAAAAGCGGAACTGTTTTGTTATTAGTTAATGACATTGAGCTTAAGATCGAATATTTTACCATAGTGGTATTATAAATTACAAAGCTTGCGCTAATGAGTTTGTTAATGATAAAGAGTAACAATTGTAATACTTCTGAATACTAAGTTCACATACAGGCCCAAATAGAGAGAAGGCGAGAAAGATGATGGTGCATACTAAGATAAATTGTTGTACCTATTAAATTATTAATGTATATAGAAACGGGGCTTAGCACGAACTTTTTTATTACATCTAACGCTTCAAACAGAAGTAACATCGTTTTCGATTTTGAAATTTTTGACAATGACACTACTAGCATTTCATAATGTCACTACCCACCATAGCCTTTATATTTACGCATTAACCCCCGTACACACTAGATACTAATTGTATCGGTTTTGTTCGACACTGACTTTGGCGTTTTAACTTTTGCTATCACTGGGTTCCAAGCTGTTCAGGCAAAGCCGAACATTTTTATAGTTAATAGATTTTACTAACGCAGCACCCAGCTGCGACCTACCTAGTACACTGACATTGTACAACTCAAATAAGTAGCATTTTATTTTTAGTGTAATAAAAGCACTCGGCAGATTCGATCGTTTTTGATTTCAACATATTCTTAGCGACCGGGTTTGTCTGACATCCTTGACATACACTAACGTACGGTACGGAGCCTATGCAGGCAGGGACCCGTACATTTTGGTCCTTCGAGCCGGATATGAACCAGAGGCCTGTGGATGATAATTTATAAGATATCGGAATATAAATTTGAGCATGAGTGGAGTACATATGCGTAAATTCAGATGTCAGTCAAAATATGTGAAAATACTATAACCTGTGGTCTCCCAGCAACAGCACTGTTTACGTAACGTTGTACATGTTAATGCATCAACTGTCAAACACGGAGGACAGGCGCGGGCCGGGGCTCCGGGCATCAGCTTGATTGAAATCAGCGCAATTCGATTGTTGTCTTGTTTGCGCTGTGCGGAATGCTTGAGGCACTGCATCAACATACGTGCATAGACATACGCAAACCGTTTAAATATACCTTATCTACTACATTCTTAATATGTTTTTAACACATTAGCTCGGAAAGTGCTATTTACCTTACTGAATTTACTTATGTAATACCATTCATTACGCACACATTTGAAATCGTGCGGTAAATACATGGAATTGTGTACGTCTCTACTTTCGTGGGTAAATATTAAAGTGTTTTTTTTAAATGTTTTAGGAATAAAATTCTATAAATCCAAAATATCTCATATTATTTTTGAAACATAAAATCTCTGCATGCAGCCAGCCTAGGTTCATACCGAAACCTTGTTTTACTCAAATTATTCCATTTTATATCCTAGTAGGTGAGTAATTTTTTTGTAACAACACTGAAATGAATTTATAAATTTGCCTTGTTTGAAAAAAAAAAAAATTTCTGTGTCTCTCGGTAGGTATCACCAAAGAGAATATAATCACTTGGGTATCACTACAGATACGCGCATGCGCGAAATGCGCCTAGATAATAAAAGGAAAACTAAGCGCGCCATATTTCAAATTTTCTTTAGCGAGATTTAAAATTGTTTTATTATTGAAGTTTTTATTTCCTCACTAATGTGTTGAAAAACGTAGTATGGCACACGTGTGCCATTGTCCATCACAAGTCACGGCTGTAATGAATAATTTACCACACTTGTATCATAAACTACTGAGTATTACATATTAAAATACTTTCATTATGAATTATTCGCTAACAAAGTAAACGGATATGAACAAACTACAAACGTAAATTGTATTCATTTGCTTCTGGTCTGATTCAATGATAACCGTATTGTAACCAATACAGTATTGTAGTTTGACTCGTCGGTTGGCAGTACAATGCCGCGCTGGTAGGTACTAATTAACATTTACAGCATTATTTCGCGGTAATGTATGCACATATTTAACCGACGCGCTATTCACACAGGGTGCTCAAGATTTAACAATATAGAGGGCGAGGGCACAAAATAAAAGCACATCACAGAAGTATACGATCAATTTCTAAAGAAATTAAAATTAATTTTAGTAAATAAAACGTATCACAATTGGACAAGTATTTTAACTATAAAAAATTAATTGAAATTGACACTAAATACTATACCAAATAAACAATGACACTACTTTTATACTTATAAGTTGATAATAATTTACTAATAATAATCTTCTGACAACTACAAAGAAAAATACCTACTATTTAATTATATTTTAACATTTAAATTTATAAATTAACTGCATGTCATAAAACTTGTTTGCCGTTCCACTTTTTGGTTGCGATACCTGACAGGGTTCATATTTAAGATAGTTACTTTTAGTAGTTAGAACTGATGTGCATTATGAAATGCAATACTTAAATAATTTGAATTGAATTGAATTTAACCCCCGACGAAAAATGTATCGTTAAGTTTGATCTGTCTGTATCTGTCTGTGGTATCGTAGCGCCTAACGAATAGGCCGATTTTGACATTGTTTTATTGCTGTCTTGATCGAGATAGTCCTAAGCTATGTTTGATGTAAATCGATTCAGTAGTTTTAAAGCTATAGGGGATGAAGGAGGGGGTGAGCAACCCAAAGTATGCAAATATGCTTAAGTGGAATATCAAAAGAAAGTGTTTTGTAGATAAAAAAATCAACATTCAAAAATTATTGGGGTGAACCCATATAAGTGGGAGGTTTCTTAACTTGCCTGGCAAATAAACTTGTTAATACAAATACTAGTTAAGAGTACATGTATGTAGTATATAAATAGCGTGAAGCGTCAGATGTGTAGTGTATGTAGTTTGCAGCGAGGTCGCGATAGGAATTACGACGGCATTTCACAACAATGGCGCAAATGAGACGCCGCAGCGCCACAGCGAACAATGCGCAGTTTAGGAAAAATGCCGTTTCGTCACACTTTACACAAGTTTCGGGAACGGCCGACCGTATCCCTGGATCTTAAATTTGTTGAATTTGATCTTAAATTTGGTAATTTATTGAAGTTTAGAAGGAAATAAGCCACACTTCTTTTATCAACTCTGCACTCACAATTTAACTTTAGACGTTTCTCTTATTCAATTCGCTCGTCAAGTAATAAAAAAAAAACTAATTTTGCAAATCGTTTCGATGAATAGCCTCTAGGAGAAAGTTTTTCTAATCAGATTTTAAAATAAATCCCAATGACCTTCATTTTCAAGCAAGGTCAAGCTTATTTGAGAAAGTGA
Organism: Acrobasis consociella; assembly: GCA_963555685.1. Classification (NCBI taxonomy): domain Eukaryota; kingdom Metazoa; phylum Arthropoda; class Insecta; order Lepidoptera; family Pyralidae; genus Acrobasis; species Acrobasis consociella. The sequence continues at coordinate 23,640,473 of OY743105.1, read as the reverse complement.
CGTCACGATAAATTTCTTTAAGTAAAGTTGGCAATTTCCGTTTTCAGTACTGTACTGTCACTGTCATCTACCAACACAACCACTACATCAACTTGTTTGGTGCCTAAGGATGCCTTGTGAAGAGGCGAAACACGCGTCGCGTATACGACGTCCGATGTTGCTGCAGCCACAGCGGATGCAGCAGCATGGGAGGGATCGTGCATCGACTGTTGGTGGCGGGTGCACACGGGCTGCTGGTAGCAGGTATGCTGGGACTAACAGTAGTGAGTAGGCGCCGGCCGGCAATAGTTTGCATGAACTAACTGGTGGCGGAATCAAACAAAGTAATTCAAATGTAACTACATCCAACATAACGACGGTAATTTAAACAGGAAACATTGACAGTTAACAGTTGTTATTGTATTTTTAGTGCAGGCATAGGAAGGATTACTGTCTCGTCACTTTCGGTGTAATGTTTAAAATTACATAAAAATTTATTCCAATAATTTTATTAAAATTGTCTTTATTTTCGATTAAAGGGGAAAAAAAGGAAGCCTTCAACACTTTTATATTCTTTAGTTGACAAGCCAATTGCACTTGAGCGTGCGCCTGCTCTGGTATAGTTTTAGCAATCACGTGAGTATTCATCTTTGATGAGACTGTGTTTTAAATCTTACTCCTACATCACGAAAACATAAAAAATATATATTCTTTGAATTCCCATTGTCTATGGCGATCCGAGAATCTCCATGCATTGTTTATTAGGCAATCCGATTCGAGCTCATCATTGTGTCGAATTTACTCTGACGTTTCAACAAGTTCACTCCAACCTTATTTCAAAAAGTATTAAAATAAAAAAAGAATAGTTCCCGCAGCTCTCTCTCGCTAATTTATAAGCTAATATACTTCAGACTCTTAGGTACCTAAGTAAATGTGTTTGCTATTTTGCACGAGACGGGTCTTTCGTGAAGATTACTTGTGACGTCGCAACAGCGGTGCTGTGAATAGATAATACAAAAGCAAGTTCTATCCTCCGTAAATTTCTTAGATTAATATCCAACAACCATGTTTACTTGCAGCTAGAAACGAGATCGATCCGCCCCGAGTGACGACTTTGTTTACCAGGTAGCGAGTGGCTCCGGGAGAGTTAGCTAACGAGACGGTAGGCTTATCTGTGAAGATCGCGAGTTCAGCGGTTCTCAAAGTTACAGGATCGCTTCCTCAACGTACGACGCAAGTTCGGGTCAACTGCGAAGCGATCAAGACACATCGAACGAGGTGAATCTAGGGTTACAACCTTTTAAATTTAGATAAAGATACAGACCGACCAGATGTTTGTCAGTAACGACTGATTCTAGTCGTAACTATTAATAAATAGCAAAAGAAAGTCTATAATGCAGTTACTATAAATATCCATCGGTCTAATATGAATCACAAAATAGTGACGAATGTGAGACATTTTACAATAAAGCGATGAAATGTGCACCCAGCACCTCTGTCCTGTGCCCGGCGACCTGCCGCTAGGGGCCTTAACGAACGAGCCAAGTTTCGCCATCTCGACCTCTCCTCTATAACTCGCAACTTTTTTTAATATCGCCGCGGTCGAGAAGCAGGCGGCCGAGTGAGTGGCGCCATTCGTTTTAATTTCATGTATTGAGTGAGATTAACAGGCTCGGCAAACTTCTTGTTTATTACGAGGAAAATGTCCCTTTTTCTCGTTATACGTGTGTTTTCTTTATTATTCACTGCCACTTTAGTACAGTACAGGTAAACTTGACTACAATCAAGTAGGTTTAATAAGCATTTGCCAAAACGCCAGATAAGCGTAACAAGGAATTCTGATGCAAAATTAAATAGTAGTATCAGCTGCTCTTGATTGCTAGGTAGGTTCAGAAACCATCATATTATTACTTCGGTCTCCAGTCTCCCCCAATCTTATGGGTAGGTAACATAATGTGTTACTGGACTTACTGGCATATTATCTGTACTTATTTACTTGTGAGATTATCCCTTTAAATGTCGGACGCCCGGAGCGGGCGTCTGATGTATTGTTTTACTATTGTGTCTGCTATGTCGACATTTGAAGGGTTATATGGAGAGCAATAAATACATTTTTATCTTTTATTAGCCTGAACTACCGGGAAAAACTTTCCAAACTGGTACTGAAATATCAGTTTATATTGGAAATTTCAAAAAGTTCCACGATTATCTATCAGCACTTTTCCGGTTAGCACCCAATCGCACTGGGGGCAGGTCTTGTGAGATCGCAGCGGTTATTATTTCAGTGTCAGCGTGTTGGTGCGGTAATAGAGTTGCCAACTTCTGAGAACCGGTGATTAGTTGGTATTGTCGGCCGGGCCCCGGGGAGCAAGGTACGGTCATGGCCAGTTTTATTTAATTTGTAGCCTTGTTCTTATAAACTGACAAAATTAAGTAAGTAGTTTGTTGGTGCTGTTAGTTCAGCTACTGTTAGATTCTAACAGAAGCTGCATTTATTAATTTATTTATTCATTTAAATAATCACGAATTATTTCGCCGCGGGGACAACAAATGTGAAATGCTGGCCAGTTAGGAGTGGAGGAGTTGCGATTATCCACACTTCCAGCCATGATAGGTCATTTAGTTCTTAAATGATACCACTTTCAGGTTTTGCGTACACCCTTATAAGTAATAGTAGAGTAAGCTGTTAGCCAGGCCTGTTCGGCTAATGGAGCGGCACCGATCGCTAACTTCTCAATCATAAATAACCTGCTTCACTCAAAAAACGCCCCTAATGCAGGGTGTGGGCTAATGTTCGCGCCAGCTCGCGGCGCGGCACCGCCGCACACGCGCGCCCTTAATTACATGTCGCAGCGGCGAGCCGCAAACGGCCACTTACGCTGAAGGGCCCATCCCAGCGGCGCCAGGTGCCTCCGAGACCGAACATGGCTTCAATCTTGCCTTATTAACCTATTTAGGCTGCGCATCTCGACTGTACACAACGCACATACACACACATACTATACTTATATATGTGATTGTACATTTGCTACTACATACAGCGACCCGCAATAATGCAACCTTCTGGAAGAAATGCTCAAAGAGAAAGTAAAACGCCATATCCCTTATTCGATTAAGGTTCACGTCAGGTTTACATTTTTTTGAGAATATATACCTTAAACAGTTGCTGACGGAACCGTCTGATGAGGCTGTTGCAAATTGGAATGTAAGGAAAAAGACAACATAAGAAAACATAAGAAAAACACGGTATTACTTCCGCGTTGGTTGCTGAGTAATGACGAGCTCGCGGCAGTTAGTCATGCGAGCATACTCGAGTACGTACAGACGAACACAAAAAGGCAATGGCTCGATGTTAGTACGCGTCATAAATAAGGGAGTGCAGCGAGAAATATGGCCTACTCCCCGCGTGAATAATGCACGAGCGCGCAATAAAATCTCGACGGCGAATCTTTATAAATTCGCGCGGCAGCCCTGCGGATGCGGACGCTGGCAGGAGTTTAGGAGGCCGCGTTACACGTCCCGAGTAGTCCCCACTCTCGAGCTACCTTAACTACTTTTTGACCTTAACTACTTAGCTGACTTTTTACACAGAAGCCAAACTTTTTGTGTTAAATTCAGTCCACATTATTGAACTATTTGCCGTGGAAACAGCGTATAAGAGTTATCTTTTATGCAAATGAATGAATTATTCTTTTTCTTTTTCTGAATGAATGAATTATTCTTCAATAATTAATTATTCTAAGGTAGAATGACAGTTCAATGCCATCTTCAGGTTGCAAAAATCGTGCAGGCATTGTAAAGTCAATTTGTTTGAATGCTGCACCCAAGACTAATTTATATTAATAAATAATTAAACAAGGCTTTTAATCCCTAATCATTTCTTGCTGTGTTGTCACTTGTTATCAAATCTGCGTATGTCGAAAATACACAGCTAAAGCCATTAAATTTAACATTTTAAAAACTATTTGGACCTTGACGCCTTTTAGCTTAAAAATCAAGATAGCAGTGAAATAAACAAAACAAGATTGTAAGCTTATGCCGAAGTATTACATGATATCAATAGTTTATGATTGCAATAGGTTCAAAATTTGTACAGATTTTTTTGAAAATACAGTACATGTGCGCGGTTGAAATTCTCTTTAGTAGTATTAAACACGTACATAGTCGTGACTCGGCGACCACAGCCTAACGAATGAGCGTCATAACTCAGGCCTTGCTGAACCCTCTAGCTACATCTACCACTGTCTGGCTGTTACTCTGTGGCCCGCGACAACACCGGTGATTTTTATCGCACTAAGTGGATAACTGTGGCGTGATGAGTGATCGCCGGCACCTGCCACGTTAAGCCGTTTACTGATGACTTGCTACTTCTCTCTCGCCATTAAAGTTAGTTGGGCATTTTTATTAATTTTATCACACATCAATACAACTCAAATTGCATTTGCGCCTCGCCGACTGGACTCGCCGACAGGACAGTTGATGTGTGATAGCACTCAAATTATATGCAACAAATTCAAGCGCACTAGACGTGGGCTAGGAGAGCGCTTGGTGTGCGCGTGTCGTTTAAATGCGTCCTATCCTAAGCGTGCGAGTCTGTGAGAAAAACAACTAAGTATATTGAGGACTTCAGTAAGCTTGAAAATAGGTAACCTTGATACTTTCCGTAAAAATTGGGCTTCAAAAGCCCGCAACCGCGAGAGTTGGAAGGTAGGAACTCAAGAGTTGATCAACATAAATTGCTTTAAGACCGCTATCATACCATTGTTTTTATAGTAAATACAGTCATCGAATAGTGCAGAGAGAAAGAAAAGTTATGTACGTAAAATAGCGAGAGTGCTAAAATATATTCTGTAATCAATATCCACCGAAAAAGCGGTCAGCTTTCGTTCTAAACATGTTCATCCGAGCAGAGCCAGTGCTAGAGCGAGCGCGGGGGCGGGCGGTATCTGCGGTAACTAGAGATAGAGCTCAGTAAGTTGGACAATTAAATACAAAAACAGTATAGTTTGGGGTTTAAAACAGACCAATTTTATCTCTTCCTCTAGATGTGATAAAATACGATTAAAGGGCTAAGGACAAACAAATCCCTAGTGAATTCTTAAGGGGGCTACTTTACCTTGGGCAGCGGCCCGTTATAAAACGTTTCGCAAAAATGTACTCCCAAGGAGACGGCCGGTTGTAGGCCACAACGTGAGCTCCACCCCCGTGAGCCATTCGAGAGCCGCGGAACGCCAGGCCGTGGGTACAGCTGCTGCTGCACATATTTCATAGCCGCTAACATACATATGTACATAAATACATATATATTCTCACGCCTGTTTCCCACAGGGGTAGGCAGGGACTATGGACTTCAACTTGCTAAGATCCTGACAGACATGGCCGCTAAAGCCAGTCTAATGAGATACTAGATTTTATCACAGATAACACAATTTATTTACTACATTAACTTCTATGTTATATTATATCACATCTTGCTCTTGGAAAGAGTTCATAAAACAATAGTTTTCGATATGCTTTTAAGTCAGAATGCAAACAGAAACTGTTGTATACTTTTCATTTTCGTGTTCACTCGGTCCTGCCTAAGTACCTGATAATCATATGCTGTGCCACTTTTATAGTAAGGATCTATAAATCGAAGAGGATTTATGTTTGTTTCCAACGCCCTCGATCTTAAGTGATAGAATAGAAATTGGTTCTTATATTGGCTTAGAACCGTTATATTACCACTCTTTTTCATTTTAAATTATTGACAGGTAATTTAATTCGAAGCGAGTGCAGAAAATTGGTGAAACTAGATCACCCCGCCCGCACCTCTGCGCGTTCAGCTCGCATTAACATTTCACAGACTCCAGGCGCCATAAAGCCTTGCTTTTACTCCGACCCTGCTAAATAAACCGCGCTGCGACACAGGTCGGAGCAGCGGACTTTAACAATTTATACGGTCATCGCATACCTCCGACTGCGATTTTTCTGAAATAATGCACCGAGGGATTTACCTTTATTTATTATACACGGCAGCCTTTTGGGCCACCTGTGAGCGAATGCACGAGTCAACACATATACTTTGCTTACCATACCATATCACAGCGATGGGTTCTATGCTACGAATATGTAAACACTCAGGATAAAATCGGATACTGGTACATCTATGTACATTTGTAGATTATCGATTCAAAATGACATAGCTAACATTCTACTCTATCACGCCTTTATTCCAGACGGGGAAGACACAACTACTCAACATTGTGTAGAGTAATGAAACACAAAGAAATAATGAGTTCGTAAATGTACAGGTAAGTGCGACTTTTTTTTCGCTATTTCACTTAGAGTAGCTGACAAAATTCTGTTCACTGCAGGCTGTAAGCTCACTATTTATTTTTATTTTATTAATTCGGGTGACCAATAGCTGCAGTTACAACATAGGTCACAAGGTAATAAACAAAAAGCCAATAACAGAAATAGAAACACAGTACAAGAGTTTACTGTAACGCCAAAAACGCTAAGTTTACTGTAACTTATAAACATTTATTTAAATTAAAAGTAAATATTAGTAGAAATCTTTGTGACAGCATGTATTAACAAACAATTTATATGACTTTGTATGCCTAACGGCGCAACACAGTGATACTTGATTTTTATGTACCTAAGACCCATTGTACCTGTGATCGACAAAAAATAAATGATTATGATTATGATTAAGTAATTACTTACATAATACAAATTTATACATACAATTAGTTGAGATAATTTTTGCGATAAGAGAACAATAAATTTAATAATTAATAAACACAAAGTACTGATCTAGATTGAGTCTAGACGATTGGCTTTGATCGGAAAAGTGTTGAATATCTCTACATTTTTAGAAGATTTATCTGCTCGCCACCAAAATACGTTGTTAGTGTATCTGAAGGGTAAAAACGAGAACCTATTACTAAGACTCCGCTGTCAGTCCATATGTCACTCACCAGGCTGTATCTCATGAAATAATCTTTTTTTACAGATAAGACTTAAAATTTTAAACCCGGACAACAAATAAAGCCCCGCCCGCGGACGCTCCCCGGATGCCCTCTAAACTAGGACAAATCCGGGGAAACCCGGACGGATGGCAACCCTGTCTCCGTAGTCCAATGGTCACGGTGTTTTCCTTGTGATCCGGAGGCTGTAAGTTCGAATCCCACTGGGAAGTAAGCAATTCTCTCCTTTAGTTCAGTAATTGCCTTTTATACTTTATTGACTCTGTGGTTTTTTAGTAATTGAAAGAAAATAGTAACTAAAAGTAATTTACGAGACCACGAGCAAGAGTATGGGTTAACTTTTAAGGTTTTAAAACAGAGGTGAAAGTTAAACGGTATTCAAATTTTCCTATATACCTATACCTAATAGCACTTTCTGACGAGAGCATAAATTCAAGTAAAGTCACAGAATAAGTTAGTTAAAATCGTTATTCCATCAAAATATAGTGTTAAAGAATAATAGATTAGATTACATAAAACAAATGTCAAGATTAGAGGCGGCCATATCGCAACTGCAATCTCTTCAAGGCAACCGAGGTACTTAGCACGAAGTAAGTATTAGGTAAAGTGTACACTTGCACGGTAGGCGAATGGAAGTGCGAAAACGGCGGCGCAAAACATTGGAAGATATAAAATAATAAAATATAAATATAATAAATATATAGGGACAAATTACACTGATTAAGTTAGCCCCAAAGTAAGTTCGAGACTTGTGTTATGGGACACTAACTTAACGATACTATATTTTATAACAAATACATATATAGATAAACATCCAAGACCCAGGACAATTTGATGATTGACAAGATGACCGTTTGATCACCACTGTAAGCCACTACTTAAGAACCAAAAAGAGGGTAGCTCTTTTTGGTCAAGGAATTAAACAATATATTTTTTTAATAATCATGCCTTTACAGGCATTTTTACACGTCAATAACTGTATTAGGTATACCTATACTGTACATTACATGTAATTTTTATCTTTATGTAAATTATGAATTATGAACAAATCACAGGTGATTGTCACCAACAACTACAAATAGTAGTACTATTGCTAGTGGATTAAATATAAATTAGAATCCCGATGCCTCTTCTGTACTGCGCCCCGGTGGACATAACAAGGCGCGGAGCCGGCGGCGCCGTCTAAAATGTAAATTAGCATATAAAATGCACACTTCATATCAAGTACCGATTAAGGACGCCCGCGCAATCACCATGTACCACATACAACGTACTGAACTTCATAATTTAGCAGTAAATATATAAAAGACGTTCGCACGCACATTTCCCCTTTATAAATTGTACTTATTTATTTTAGACAACGTAAATGTTACCAAAACTTTTTGATATAATAATGTATGTAATTGAAATACAGCCCCGTGATCCGACCCAAGTAAACCTTTGTACAAATAATCAAAATAATTAACTATGGACTAGAAATAAATGGCATAATTATATAAGTATTTTTTCGAAAATAATGTGCACAGTGAATATACATATTTTAGTTAGTGTCTCTCTGAAAAATTATTTATTAACGAAAAAAGATGAAGTCAATGCTAAATATGCCTAGAAAAGGATTTGCCTTTCATTGCACGTTTTTAGGTAATAGATGTGTAGGTAAATAGGCAAATAGGTAGGTTTAGCTGTGTAGGTAAATAGGCAAATTCTGCGAAAAGCTGCCGGTCCGCGCTCGGTAATCAAGCCGGTAAATTACCTGCCGAATATTGTAGACTTCGTGGAAGCGTGATCAGCCGTCTCATGGACCGTGACGGACATCAAATTGATTAACCACTGAAGGTACACTCATCAATGAGACGTTTCGTCACAGTTCACAAAACAAATCTGAACACAACCTAAACACACAACACAGATAATTTTACTTCAAACAACAAACGACCACAATCACGCGTAATTTTAAATTTTCACTACAACGTCGGCAGGCGTGAGTCGTGACATGTTTGGTGAACTTCGCACAACGCTCAGTTCGCTGGGTGTCGCGCCGAGCTTGTTTTAGTTCGCATTGTTGTGATTGTGTCGCGGTGCGGATATATGCGGCAATTATAACGTGTCGGGTCCCCCGACATACAGCACACAGTACAGAGACTAAGGCCCGTACAATACATTGCTGTAAATTGTAATAAATGAGTAGAAGACACCAGATGGCCTTTCCCCATCCGTCAGTCGTGACAAATGCAAGTTCAAAGATTAGAAAGTATATGTGATACAGTATGACTTGAAATGATTTAGGCTTCAACTAGTGTGATTGAAAGTTGTTACTGTAGAAGTAGATTTTTTTATTGCGTAAAAAGACCACACTATCCCAGTGCGACAGATAATATGATAAGTGTCATCTTCATAAGAGTAAAAGAGATAGCATCAATTAGAAAATGAGACAAGTTTTCATACAAAACATGTCACCCATTGTCACCCTGGCTCGAACATCGTTACACGAAAATTTGGTTTTCCAAATTGTAAACTGTGTTAATTTATAAGTTATCTTATACTGGAAAGATGGTATCGTACTGCTTTGCCCATAGTTTTTGTATTAGGTACAAATACAACCCATAAAAAGTTACATAGAAATATTTCGTTTCTGGTCACATTTTACAATACTCTATATCCATCTTATACCTTCTAAATCTATGGTTGTTACAGCTTATAGTTAATAATTTCAAACAAAAAAGAAGCGACTTTAATTTCTGGTCTTCTTCGTCAGTTCCACTCCACCAAAACACAATTTCTTAATGCAAATGCCTAAGTTTTTAACAAGAAATATCTAAACTACTATACATAACATGTCTGCACAACATATCTGAGAAGTTTCATAGTTACTTAGATCTTCATCTGGAGAATGCATGTATACTAAAACATCAAATAAAAAAGAATTTTCTAAAACGATAAAAAAAAACAGAGAAGTTATTGAGAAACATACATAAAAATCGTATTTCGCTTACAAACCTTATACCTTGTGATTTTAGAAACGGTCATTATGTCATGCTTAAAGCAATGTTGTGACATGTGCTGACCAAACAGGAAGTTAGTGTAATTCAATCAAAATGTTTATTTAAAGTGTATTCGTATACAGTACTAGGTATTATAAACTTTCTTTGGCCCTTGGTATGAATCAGTGTATTCTCTACGTCATCTGCTCCGTGACGTCTTTGTATAATTCCCGGTAGTCGTTAGTGCTCCCGCCTCGGCGCTTTGATCTCTTGTCTGTATCTATTAGAGCCTCGGCCATTGTTGTCGCGTGTCAATGTGGTGTCGCATTACAAGAGGGAGATTGCAAGAGCATGCATCAAATACATTGGCCACTGGCTGCTGAATTGTGGATGGAGACTTTGAAGCGCAGCGAAATATCGTAGTTTATTCGTAAAGTTTCGTAGCTTAAGCAGCGGTTTCGTAGAACAGTACCCGTAGCACATTTCATTAGGTACGATCTCACTTGCAAAGTCAAAATTCAAAGTGTATTTGTAAATAAAACATAAACTTATATAAATGCGCATTACAAACCAATAAGGGCGTTTCCACACGGCGCCGCGTACGGACAGTACGAATACAAACAAAATAAATGCGCGCGCCGCCGCAGCGGTGTCAGTGCCGCTGGTATCAAGTTGACATTAATTCCAATTGAAAATTGTTTTATAAGACTGACAATCCGTCAATATGATCGACGAGCAAAATTACAAGAAATGCAATCATTAGAGATTTTCGCGGCCTACATTTATTTCGATGGCAATCTGCTCAGAGATAACTCGAGATAAGGCGCGCGATATGAGGCCATTATTAAGAGATATCATTATTATCCTGTGGTAATAAAGATATATTTGACTTTGACTGGCGCGATTCTAGTTGAAAAGAGGTGACATTCGTTCGGGGTGAATGGCGACGGATGCTTACAAGATTGCAAGTTATTTTTGAACACAATTTTTAATAGAAACTATTCTAAAAACAGGTTTTCTATGAGTGGTATGGTTATATATTATCGTTATAAGACATATCTAAACAGTAGAATGGTGAACTTTTGTCTGCATTTGTTCGACACTGGTTAATAGCAAAATAATTGTGTTGTGATCTTACGGATGCGTAATAGAGTAGGAACTTTATAACTAATCTTATCAGAAGTGGGATATAGCAATCATATCTTAGAACCTGACTCATGTCAGTGCAAGACCATGATTCACGTCGAACGTGTTCGTCCTTCAGATGCTGCGACGCGACATTTTCTGAAATAAGGTCAACAAAACAACTCCGCGTTACTGCGCTTTCATCCGTTTTGTATGTTCAAATATCTTTCTACAAAACATTGTACACAAATCATAAAAAATATTATTCATATTTTTATTGTTACAATTGGAAAATATTACAACATGACCGTCAACCTCATCTTACTTTGCACTAAGTACCTACTTTTAGAAAAGACTCGTAAACTTTTTAATATCATTAATAAAGAGGTTTAATGCAAAAGCAATGGAACTATAGTCATCTCATCAGACACGACGGCAGTTAATTTTACGAGCCTTTCCGAGCCTCATAAAGAAGGAATAAAATAATAAATATAATAGTACAAGTAGTTATACAATTGCACGCTATTATTTTTCGTTGTTGTTTGATTTATTGACAATTATTCTTTAAAAAAATTATAGAGTAACTGTGTTGTTCTAACAATGATTTTGTTGTATCGGCTTAGCGTGCCGGCGATGGCGTCGCGTAGTTGTCGAACTTTGCAAGTTGCCGACTTTCGGAGTTATCGTCTCTTCATAAGTTGTCGCTAGAGCAGCGGCAGGGGGAGCGGGCGGGCGGCGTGTACTCAGGCGGTGTTATGCAGTAGCTTACCGCGGGCGTGACGTAACGGGATTAGTACCGGCTCACCGTCGCCGTGCCGTCGTGCCGTCATCCCGTTCACCCGAGGCACGCATCGCGAAGTCTTGGCGAAGAGGGATCGACTGCTCTGCTGTTGAGACAACGTAATGTTTCAAGTTTTTGTTAAACACATTACCGCGTCATCTTCGTAATCTTGCTGAGTAATCTCCCCAGGTATCCGCCTAAGATATCGCAGTTATGTGTATGATAGCGGGTCTAGAACATGCTTTGAGAACGTAATTTTAGTTTCTGATAATAGAATTTGGTAAGATAATAGAAATATGATATTTGTATTATTTCTTATATCTATGAGTCATCGACATCCTCATACAAGTTTATTTGCATAGAAAATTAAAAAAAAAACGCCATTTAGTGATGAGTACCGGAACTATCGATACGACTTGATATCCGTAACTCTATCTAAAGTCCTGACTTCCAGGAGTTACCTCCAATAATTTTTCAACGCCTGAACCGATTTTCATCAAACATACTAGCCCAAGGAATCTAGCTTTTATGTAACAAAAATCGCATCAGACAGACAGAAATCAGCGGCAACCTTATAAAACCCCTCTTTTTGTCGAAGGTTCAAAATAGTAAAGCAGTAACGGTTCCTCAGATGCTGCATCATAAGATTCTTCATAATTACTATACACAGAGTCACTAGGGTCGGTCTAGTAGGGTGCTGTAACTATAGGTTCTCCTGGGGTAGCAAGCAACAACGGTAAGAACTGACCAGAAGGTGGGTCAAAAGGTTGTTTGCCTGCTTTGTTGTTTAAAAACTCCCATCAATTTTGAAAGCGCGCAATTTAAATGTAATCCTGTGTGGTCAGCAATCCCATCGCGGCGGGCGTCCACCCGCTCTCAGCGTCAGCGGGGCTGCGGTGTGTCCCGCACCTTGCTCCCTATGTTATTCGCTAGGGTTGTCTATCGCCACATTACTATCGCAATACACAATTGTTACGATTATATTCAATCAATCAATTTTTTTTTAATTCTTAACCTATCGTAATTTTTTTTAACGTTTTCACGATATAATAAGTAGGTGTACAGAATAAATACTAGTACCTAATAGGTACGTCTCATGTTTATTTTCTTTGGGGTGAATCAAAGAATAAAGTTTATTTTTGCATTCACCCCAGATTTACTAAATAGAATTAAACCATTTGGACCAATGTTTTACTTCTGTTTTTTGAACGTAAGTTATTGACTATCGTTTACATTTTATTATGAACAATGGAAAATCATTTCTAACTTTGGCCTTGCATTCTAAGGGTTTTATGCCATAAATCGATAAATCCTTATTGGTTTTTAAATTATCGCGCTTTATTCTTATTCTTATACTTAGCTCGATACGTTAAACTTAACAAGAAAGGTTCGTGCTTAATCCCGTTTATACATTAATAATATAATTCCTAGTTTCAAAATCGTGTGTAAATTATCACAAATCATATAATTTGTCAGCCCTATTCATCCCAGCTCAGCGCAACACAATTGTGATTTTAAGATTTTCCCTCGGAAACTGCACAAAACGCTCTGTAAATTTTAATGCATACTTATTATTTATCCGCTTGTGTTGCGGCGGTCGCAAATGCACAGGTAATGCACTGTAACTCTCTCTAATGGCCCAACGAATTTCGCGCCGACGTGCGAATACACGCAGGAACTGCATTAGTTCTTTAAAATAATTAAACGCCTGTGGAATGAAGTCGTATTGTACACCAAAGTCCATTTAAGAATTCATAACATGAGAAGAGAAGTTGTATTTATGACAAGCGTAAAGTTAATTACAGAACTGAGAAACAAAACTCTGAAAGCGTCCAAGCAATGTATTTACTGCTCTAAATGACTGCATTTTTTATATGTTAATGTCAATTAATTAAAAACGAATAGATGCTCGTACATCGTGAAGTTTCCCTGACCTAATTGCCTGTTATGCTTCGGCATAAAATAACATTTTCCAGTAATTTCCTGAGCATATGTTCGGGTGAAAAATGAACAACTGTGATGAAGGCCTCGCATGCCGCCTCCACTTACGCGAGTGTGTAGCGCCTCTGTTAATCGCCGTGCTAAAGCCTCCTTTCTGGGAAATGGGCATTTATTCGGGAGCAGCTGACAGTAATTAATGAAAGGTCAAATTTCGAGGAAGAGGTCAATCGGCGAATTAACTTTGCGAGCAATATTAGGGTAACATAAGGTTTTTGTACTCCAAAATGCCTTTTCCATTAAAATCAACGCTAACGTTATAACCAGAGGTAATACTTGTAATTTTATTTCTTTGGTGAACGGGCATACCGAAATATACGAAACTACCAACAAAACATTGTAATTTATAAGTAGTACCAAACCAAAACAAGTTCATTTGATCGTAAACACAGACAGACGACTACATAATACTGGACCTTTATATAACGATTACGGAACGGTATCTTTGTTTGTATAAAACATATGTCAAGCGAAAACTATTCAAGTTATTTGTTAATCATAAGTCATAATCATAACGTAACATAACACCCATGGTATAATAATAAACTTCGCGATTACTATATTGAATAAAATGTTTTATTTTAGCATCATAACACCAAAACTGCGTTTAGCCGCGGTTGTTTCCGTAATTTCCGATCTCGGCAGCTATCAGATACAAGCGAAATGAAATTAATAGTTAATGCGCGCAATCGGCCGGCAGTGCATTACTGCATTTTAATGACGTCATTATGCCGGACGTGATGGACCGCCGCCGCCGTGACGAGAGGTCGTGATCACGCGGCGGATGACGATGTGCTTGAGCTGCCGATATAGGGCAGATAGACAGATATACTCATTTATTTGCTGCTACACACATACAAAAAAATATACACAAATTAGACACAAAAAAAACCTTCTACCTACCTGTAGTATCCAATAATAATAATGTACAAAAAACCAATAAGGCTGTGTGTATGTTTATATAAATAAATAAGTAAATAGTGTAATAGAACTCAACAGTTAGTAGAATATACGTAATATTTTGCATTGCTGTTGTCTAAATATTTTCATATGGAATTGTCATTATCACACGAGTCTCTCAGGAAGAATGAACGATAGGATGTGGGGATAATAAGTAGTTACAAATGCCTGGAAAACCTTTCAGCAACACTATCAGCTACCAGCGGACAGGACAAACGATAGAGACCGGCAGGAATGCGAGCGTGCGCCTTTTTCTTTGTAACTAACATCACCTAAGAACATCACTTTTAACACTAAGCGCGGCACTGCCTAGCTTTTCTGTTTTGATATTTTATCAGGCAAGTCGATAATACTAGAAAAATTGCGTGTCGAACCGAGTTGTTATAGTTGGACCGAGTTGGATAGCATACAATGTTACTTATATTCAGCGGTGGGTTTCAGAAGGCTGATGATGATGCAAATAAGTAAATTTCCAAAGTGTTATAATTGGTATAAAGTAGGACGAATTAAGATTTTCGGTAAAACAATGTTGAATAGCAAATCCGCCGCTGCCGCCGCAAACCGCGCCGCTCCAGCACAATCGGCTTTGTGCCGCGACTAGACGCGGCGGTGCTAGCGGTTCCAAATATTCCTAGCGGTCGTTCTATTACTTTATGCTGTTATGTTTACTTTAGAAATCTAATTTGTATGTTTCGCAGTTAGCTTTCCCAAATATATGAATTGACCTCCTAGGAAAAACAGCTAGTATTCTATGAAATAAAAAAATTAAATTTAACCTCTCTTTAATATAATAAATTAAGGTGCGATCCTGCATAATTATGCATCTCATCATATATTAGCCATCTACTACCAAGTACTCTCTATAATAAGTATTTAAACTACTATGTAAAACAGACTATTTATGACTAGGTATGTAATTTTACTATAACATACATATCTATTTAATGTGTAAAGGTATCCAGTCTGTTTTCACTGAACTCCAGTTCTGTTCGCGAGCGCGACTGTTGCCGCACTAGCCGCGCGCGGCGCCGCCGCGTGATTTACCGGCGGCGGCGTTCGCCGCAGGTGACCGCGCCGCCCGCCTGAATATAAAGTGCGCATTTTCACCTAAAACCCGCCCGGAAAGCTGACGCGACCGTTTAGCTCTTCTGCTAGCCTAAACTGCTGAAATTTTCTATCATACTTACTAGAAAATCCGGTTCGAACTTAGCATATTTTATTTACGTCAGATATCCCGCTTTGTCCACGTTGCGTCCCCCTGCATGAGAGAAGGATATGACACCGGAAATACGTTTTAGGCATGCGACTAATACACTTATCCACATTTTTACGTATTGATAGTTTACCCCAGTTGATATTCACGTTTACAGTCAAAATTCTATCTACATTTCTGAGCACGTTGTAAACATTGCTAAGTATGGCGCTCGCTCACACGTCAGATGTTGTACGTGTCACCCAACGAACATATTATTATATTGCGCCCCTCTCTGTAAGCAATGAATATGCGCCCTGCGTGGGATATAGTCTTAACACATCGGCAGTGCAACCACAGCATGTGATCGACCGTTTAGTCTAGTTCATGCTTGTCGATGAGCTAAGCACGCGTGTTTTCAGCAGTCATGAATGTAGAAACTATACATATTACATTCGTAATTCTATATGCCTTTTGATTTTCACAAGATGACTTTCTGCAGTTATTAATTTTAACAAACCTATTGTATCTAGAAGATTTACTTTGCCTTAAAGACACTACTGTTTCAGGAGGCACGACACAAACTTCTGGAGACAAACCTTTTTAGTCACGATGTTTAGTTGACGAGAAGTGTGCGTGAAGGGTTATGAAGTTAGAGAAGTGAAGGGTAGCAAAATGAACATTTAAAGCAGTTCGTTTCTTTGGTGCATAGACCAATTTTATGCATTCGGGCTAATGTCAAGTTAAATCAAATGTGTCAAGAAAATTAAATGACTTGTTTTCTTGCCGACCTGTTTGGCTGAGGATTTGATATCAAAGTACTCGCTACTCCCCTCTTTAAGTCTACTAGCCCACTGTGCCGTCACCTGTGCAGTGTGCTGCAAGGAGGCTGCGTAAACGAGGTTAATGGCTTTCTGTAGCCGGGCCGCCACACGCTCCGCGAGAGCTTTCATAGCCCACCTTTATGAACAGAACCAAACTGAATCATTTTCATTTCATTCCGTCGCGGTGCTCTCATTTCTTACGTTCACCGTTTTACTGGGTTAACCTATCTTTTTTTTTGCTACTGACTGTACCATTATCTTCCTTGATATGAGCGATGATGACAATATACAATTTAGTCGTTTTGCATATTTTGCGATTAAGGCACTGTGAAGTTAGGGCTATCAACGGTATCGACATTGTGCGATGTCGTCGTTTATCACGAGTTGATATTTTGCGTTATAGTCGATATCCTACTAACCCATTTTTTTCCGACTTGGTAAGCATTGTATGTCAAACCGTGTAAATCGGACTTGGATATCGGCCTTGTCAACATTGTATGTCCTCTGTCGTTTTTTGTTCTTCATAATATAGAGAGTGAGTTAAGTAAATTCTTTATTGTGCATTAAAAAAAAAAAAAATACAATTTAATAGTACTAATGCGAACTTATCACTATCAGGGATCTCTTCCAGTCAATAATATTTGTTCTAACCCCAGGACCTCTTATCTTCTTCTTCTATGTCACTTCTACTTCTATAACCTCTTTGACGTTAAGAGTTTTCGACATCGCCTTATTTAAGCATACCTTGGTGATTTCTTTATAAGACTGAAATATCTTCATTTTATTAAAAAATACAAATAGATCTGCTCTGTCACTGCCTGTTTGAAGTCAGGCTGTGGAGCTCCGCTCCAAGCTTTCAGGCTTTTGAGTTAACTTTGGTTGGAGATGCGATTAATTTTCAATCTGCCCATACCGTCGCACGAAGTTTCCAATATCAATTAAAAACTTACCCATAAGTTTAAATTGACGTTAGGTATTATTATAGGATTTTACTGATTAAATAGGATGGAATCTCGTATTACCTTTAGAAGGAATCTCGTATTACCTTTAGAAGGAATCTCGTATTACCTTTAGAAGGAATGTTGTTATAATTTTTTGCGCCGCCACAATTTATCTTTTTATCCCTATGGTTGACTGGGAGAGAACGCTCTTAGCGTTAAGTCCGCCAATTGTCAACAATTTTAATTGTTGATCTATAAAGTTTTGATAAATAAATTAAATAATAACGAAGGACAACAAGTAATTTAACAGGTTTTTCAAAGTTTTGATAAATAGTCAGTGCTCTGTGACGCAGGCATTCGGTTTCATCACTAAAATACAGCTTACGTCTCACCTGAGCTGAGCGATCAGTCGGCTGATCTGGAAAACTTATAATCAGTCTTCAACTCCCTCATCTTGTACGTTCCCGCTCGCATCCCCAGCTATTCGGAGCCGGGAGTGCGTTTTCTTGCCTTTTCTCCAATCGTGATATTATGCATGTCAAAGTTCACCTATAAATGCCGAAGACCTTGTGAAATTGATCAGAAACACAGGAAATTATTAAATAATTTAGCTATAGTTTTACAACCGGCTCCTTAACTGACATCAACCCTGTTTGGGGATACACTCGAATGCACAGTATCAACAACTCACACGAAGTCAAGTAATGTATCGTATCCCAACTTACGTGTAACCTTGATAGGAATACCGACTAAATTGCCGCATATAAAACCTCCATCGTTCATCGCCTAATTTAACAAAATGTATGTAAAAATAAAAATTGTTACCTCGGAAGTACACTGTGTTACAGTGCTACCACGGTCCCCGCCCCGCCGCCTGCCGCTGACGGCTCTTAATATCAGAATGGATGGGATTCAATTAGCGCGATTCATTTTATAAAGGGATGTTGCGAGCGATCATTTATTATGGCGCCGTGTAAAGCAGAGATGAGTTTTATTTGCATGCTGCTTGAGCACGGGGTGACTGGGCCATGCTTTTTGGAAAATAAGCAGACTAATGCATCATCATCTTATCGCTCTGGTCTCTGTTCACTCCCTTAGGGATAAAGACGTGTTTATGCATTTGTAAAGCATCATTACAGCAAGATGATTGGCCGAGATAACGTGGCACAAGGAAATTTTTATCGGTACGGTATTTTGGTTGTATTACAAGCCATCCGATAGAGGATCGAACCGGTACCTACTAACCAAAACCGACAAAATTAAAAAAAAAACGTTTTAATGAATTGTGAACGCTTAAAATTAAAAAGTACGTATTGTTTTGGTAATAGGGTTAGTATCCATGGTCAAAAATAAATTATGTTTTACTAATAAGAAAATAAAACGTCACAAAACAGTGTCACTTAGCATTGATCATCCATTTTCAACGTGAATTTTGATTTATGAATGCAGAAAAATCAAAAATCAAACTGGGAAAATTCAAAAATCCTAATATTTATTACTAAATTATTGTTAATTGAAATTGTAATAAATAATCAATTTATTGTCAATATTAAATAAAAATTAGAAAGTAATAAATGAAATAAGTTTACTAAAATAAAAATAAAAATGGTCGAACACCGGGTCCCTGGAAATTTTGGTTTCGATTTTAGTCAAAAGGCGAAAAAGCCGGTTCGCGAATTTTCGATGCTTAATCCGAACCTACTGCCATATCAATATAATGTAAACATAGTTCAATGAATAGAAAGAAAGAATGACAGCTATATTTCAGATTATAAAAAGCAATTCGCTTATACATACATACTCGTACATTTTATGCGGTCACTGTGTTGCATTGCACATTACATGTTAATATTCATACTTATAATAAAATTCGCGATAAACGCTGGTTAGATTCGATTTTAACTGTCACGTAGAGGTTTTTCTCGGGATGGTTTCCGTGCCTTACATACCCGTGCGCCCGGCCGGGCCATTAAATAATGATTAATAAAACAAACCAAAACAATAAATAATTTACCAAATTCCCACTAACAAGTACCTACCGTAGGATGTAGTGTCACGTTAATTAAATTGAGTCATCGCGGCGTCGCTCGTCGCCGGCGATTGAGAAATAAACGCAGCGCCCGCCCGATATTAAAGCCCGTATTTGTCGATAAAATACAGGTTCATTCGATAGACAACTCGGCTGAACTCGGGCAGCAATCATTTGCGGAATTTCAGCCAGCGAGCGGACAACATAGCACGTAACTACTTTGTTTTATTAAATTTACGATTGCATACTTCCAAATCATCATCATCTCAGCCCCTCTTCCTCTATCGACGCAAATTGGGTCAAATATCCTTAGACAATATGCTTTCAGAGCAACCGAGGAAGAACACAATATTTTCACACAAAAAAGTAACACACACAATCAAAATTAGAGAAGACAGGAGAAGACAAACTCACTAACCATTAGAAGAAAACACTCTAAGTTATTCGAAAACGGAATAGGCACGCAGAATTAGTAAGGATTCAAATGAGGATCTTGTTAGTAGAGCCAAGGAGGTATCAATATGTCAAACCTGCATCAGGACCAAAAAATTAAAAACACATCTTAATAGGTTTTTCAGCTCTTGATGCAACGAGATTCATAAGTTGCAATTTATGGGAAATGGTTGGGAAAGGCAAGCAAGCGGCACTCGACTCACGCGGCGGCGCGGGCGCAGCAGCGTCGTCGCCGAACATCTGCTGCTGCATCCACTGGCTTATGTAATTTTTGTAGATCTCCTCACAATCTGCCGAATTATAACAAACATTTGGTATCCTGTCATGACAAATAAATTTACTTCTAAATGATAGAATCAATATGTTTTAATTAATTAGGTCTTTGAAAGAGATACAAGCTTTGCGATACGGTAAGTGTTTATAAAGTGACCTATTTTGAAGAAATTACACTTTTTGAAGAATCGCAAACGGTATTCCCGGGAAATCCTTTGCAGTGCTTGCTTTCACAACTTTAGCATACTTATGCGTGACACAATTTGTCTGGAAACACAACTGCCTTGGTCTCAACTTCTATAATTACACAACTGTAATTTTAAACTTGATTAACTTTGGAGGTATGCAGAAAGTTAGAGGCTTAGAAACCTGAGTCAATTCTTTATACCACGACTGTTTGACTTGGCGAAGTACGAAATCAGCCAAAGAGGAAAAAGGGATTTAAGAATTTACCAACTTTGTATACAGATTCCGTAAGCTTTCTATCCAGCTTGCATCTCAGCCGCTTGTTTTGTGCAATACATGAATAAACCAGCGCTCGTCGACTCACACTGAAACTATTAAATAATCGCGCTGCGAGACGTAAGCGCTATATCTATATTTCACCCAGCCGAGCCAGCGCGAGCGAGCCATGAATAACGAAACACATATTCTTGTGAACGGAGAAAATTGGCGGCGCGCGAAGAGCGGGGACTCTGAGTCAAATGATTTTACTATTTGAAAGTCTCGACTACTTCCGTAGAATAATCACATCAGGAGTGGCGGTGGCGCGCCACATTACAGAATGTACAGAAGAGAAGACAGTATCA
Organism: Acrobasis consociella; assembly: GCA_963555685.1. NCBI lineage: Eukaryota > Metazoa > Arthropoda > Insecta > Lepidoptera > Pyralidae > Acrobasis > Acrobasis consociella. The sequence continues at coordinate 23,619,154 of OY743105.1, read as the reverse complement.
TGAAATTGTCGTATCTGAAGTATCGTCGTACAAACAACCTCATACACACACACAGGCACTAGACTGTTCATGTTCAAGTATATTTGGAATACTACGCATGGTGAAAATCAAGAAATATAAGTACGTCAGACGCCTTTGATATGCCATAAAAAACACATGTACTACAAAGCTCATGAAAGCATTACATTTTTTTTAAAATAGCTTAGTAAAATTGTTTTGTTAAATTATCTGTCGATTTGTCACTCTCTTTTTAGGGTTCCGTAGCCAAATGGCAAAAACGGAACCCTTATAGATTCGTCATGTCTGTCTGTCTGTTCGTCCGTATGTCACAGCCACTTTTTTCCGAAACTATAAGACCTATACTGTTGAAACTTAGTGAGTAGATGTATTATGTGAACCGCATTAAGGTTTTGACACATAAATAGAAAAAAGACAATAAATTTTGGGGGTTCCCCATACTTAGAACTGAAACTCAAAAATTTATTTTTCATCAAACCCATACGTGTGGGGTATCTATGGAAAGGTCTTCAAAAATGATATTGAGGTTTCTAATATCATTTTTTTCTAAACTGAATACTTTGCGCGAGAGACAATTCCAAAGTGGAAAAAAGTGTGTCCCCCCCCCCCCCCGTAACTTCTAAAATAAGAGAATGATAAAACTAAAAAAAATATATGATGTTTATTACCATAAAAACTAACAGCGAAAATTGGTTTGAACGAGATCTAGTAAGTAGTTTTTTTTTAATATGTTATAAATCATAAACGGCAATTTACCTTTCATTAAATCAAATCAAATATAAAAATTTAAAATAAAAAACATACTGCAAGACTTTTATATTATGTTATTTGCTACTACGGAACCCTTCATGGGCGAGTCCGACTCGCACTTGGCCGCTTATTTCTATCGAGATTTGTATCTTAAAAATAATATTTAGAGAAGCAGAAATCTTTATAAGAATAAGTTAACAACTAAAAGATATATGTATACATAAGTGTGAAAAGAAAGAAATATAATGACCTATTTCTGCACAATCGTAACTTTGTGATAGAGTTTCATCTACTTCAGGAATAGGAAGCTTATACCTAATGGAGATTGCGCTTTGAACTGAAATTGTATGGCGATTTAACGTCGAAAATAAACGCTGTGTTGAACCGTTCAGTCTCAAAGCGCTGCGCAGAATGTTTTAGGAACATTCAAATCAATATAAAATTTTATGAAAGTGAAAACTAACTTTATCAAGTGATCATAAAATTGAAACAGACAAGAAAAGTCGAGAATTTTAACGCGCAAGGTTTGTTTGGGTTTGGAGCTCGTTGGTAAAGGCGGAGGCCATTTGCGTAAGATTTGGTTGTCGTCGGCAACTCGGCGGAACATTGCGAGGAATTATAACAAATGTGAGCGATCGCTGCACCGCGCCCGCCATGCTAATGTCTTATTTGAATTGTTGAACTATGGAAATGTGAGGAGTCTCTTCATTAGCATTCCCGCGACCCGACGAAACGACTCTTACTGTCGACGCTCAATAACCGATTGAAGTAATGCAATTTCATCGGGTACTCACTTTACAAGGTGCTCCGGCAGCTAGAACTCCGGCGAGCGGAATTTTGCAGATTATTTGCATTCCGCCGCCGTTAGAGCGCATTCACTCCGGCGCTTAGTTACACCGGCGCTGTTACACAATCGATTGATATGGAGCAATCTCAATTTATAAAAGGCTGGCTAGCGCCCAACTGACCTGGGAGCTTCATTGAAGCGGCAAGTGGTAACACGGCTGAATTTCCCATGAACTAAATCATTGGTATTCTTTGCGACGCTGCTGTTATCGTTTGGTATGAGCGGCTCATCCCGACCGGCCGTATCCCGCTATCAGTTACAATAAAGGCGCGGCCGCTGCGATACGCATTCGATTTCGTCTGTTTATTTAGACAAACACAACGTCCGTGATGAATTCGATTGCGGCTGCCGACGGCCGGTATCCGCTTTTATCTCTGGATTTACAACAAATTGGTGTTTCGGGCGCACGAGCCCGATTAATTCAAAGCACGCCCATCCGCTCCAATAAATATGTTAAAATGTTCCGTGACAATGGCGCGGTGCCGATTTCGCATCGCATTTTCGACTCGCCATTTGTCGGGATTGTCCTCGCGACCTCGCCCGTGTGACCCGCGACCTCTCTGTGCTGTACATTATTGTTCCACTCGAGAGACTGAACTAGAATAGCTCTTGGCTGCCACTTACTTATCACGAGTATGTTTGATATGACTTGCGATCATCAATACAAAGTAGATCCCCGGCGCAGCTGACGGTCATACTGAGAAAGAAGAAGAAGAGACTCACCGACGACATGCAGCGTGACGAAGAAGGAGCGCACGGGCTGCGTGGAGACCTGGCACTCGTAGACGCCGGCGTCGCGCTGCTGCGCCCACTTGATGTGCAGCGTCCAGTCGTCGGTGGCGGCCGCGTGCGTCGCCTGGAAGCGCTGGTCCGAGGTGTACGTGTAGCCGCCCACCGTCAGGATGTGCAGGTCGCGGTGCCGGATCCACGACACCTGCGAACAATTACCAAACGTTACTGTCTCAAGCTTACAACATTAGATTTAATACCATTGCTCATGAATATACTATCGAGAGCGGTCAAGTAATGTCTCAGATAGCAGCCTATAAATAGTGGGTATATAAACCTGTGAAATTTGCGGTCTGGCGGGATGTAATACGTAGGTATAATTAAATTTGGCCGCATATACAGAAATTTGTAACAGCTTAACAGTTGATCTTCCTGAAATCAATAGATCATTTCAATACGGTTCAGTACGACAAAATCGCCACACATTCATTTCCATTCGCCCGCCACAATGTATGGCAGAGAGAAATCACCGGCGGTGAAGATTATTGGCGCTGGAAGGGCGTTAGAAGTATTTTTGTTAATATTCGCAGTCATTCGCGCCCACCCGCCATTGACATGCAAATCAGGATGGAACGGTTTATTACTCATTCGTTTTATTAACTCTACACATCGAGGGGCGATTTTTAGGCTCTTTCTTTACTTTTTTGTAAGTTAGTATTAAATTTAAATCTTTTTATTATATTTTCTATACTTTATATAACTCTTTGAGATGCGCCAACAGAGTGACAGCGTAGGGGATAAGTAATAAAACTCATTGAAATAAATTCTTAAAATAACTATTTACTGCATGAAATAAAGGCTATAATATTCAATATTAAAATTATACCTAATCCTTAAGTTTTTAAATAGTATCTTTCTCGTACGTTGCCTTCGACATAGTCTCCAGCCAAAGCGGTAGATCCAAAAAAACATTAAAACAAATCCATTGCATCAATTGGGGATTCTAGAAGAAGTTAAATTCCTTGTCATTAAACAAAGTCGAAAGAATTGTTAGAAAACAAAAAAGACCCCATCAAATTCACTAATAACACAGAGTTCCAATATTTGTAGAATGCAATGAACTACGTGTACCTTCTTTATTCCCCACGCAACACGAACGTAACATACGCTTCTGTATTACAAGTTATAATTACTCGTATCTATAGAATGCCATATATCCTCAAAGAAAACGCACTCGTAAAGCGGTGAATTTACGGAGGACCTAGTTTTTACAACTTTCGCTGTGCAATCTTTGTTGCCCGTATGTATCTATGGACTGCCGTTTTGTATTCCACATATATAAAAGACGCGCAGTTTAATATGGCTGTGTTTAATATGCCTCGTATGTTTAATTCACATCGGCGTGTGCTGAGAGCCGCCGCCCGTTTCTGGGTCACGGCGGGAAGCGGAAATTCTGTATTTTCTCCCACTCTTTGTGAGCCACTCGTACTAACTCCAACCCGACATTTAGTTTTAACTTTATGATTAGGTACTTGAGCTATAGTCTATTTTCAAGTTGTTTAACATTTTCGTGCTTGAAGAAGTTAATGATTGTAATGCTAATGCCTTTTAGTAATTTAAGTAGTTAAAAGAGCTTGTAGCTTTGACTTCCATATAGAAAAGTCTTCAGAAAGTAAGGCCTAAATTCATGCTACTAAGTTTTGGTACATTATAAAAATAAATGAGAATGCTTTTCATGAAACTATGCAGGTGATTGGTCAACATCATTGCATGAAAGGCCAATTGTTTCCTGAAGTAATTATGTTGTTATCAAAAATATTTACACCAAAGGTAATAATAATTACTGACGGTTTCAGTTTATTGCTCTTCAAATTCACTGAAAGAAGAAAAAGATTGTAAGTTATGAAATAATATTCCTGAAGTTTTAGAGCTTTATAAATACTTTAGTGTTTAATTTTAGGGATAATTCCGGGAAAATAATGTAAAAACTGGATTGTTATTTACAAGCCCCCTTGGGAGGCGATCGTCCTAATGAAATGGCGCCGCCGCCCGGCATTATCATAAAGACGGTCATTCTCGTACAGATTGGACCTTGTTGCCGGGACGATATTAAAATTGGTGGCTAACAATAAATTATTAAAGGCTTTGGAGGACGCAATAACTTATTTTGTAAATCAGTAACGGATCAGGACTTTAATCACGCAATCAGCAGACACTATGAAACCTGATTAGTCTGTTATCTATATTTGTAGTGTAACTGCAGGGCGGACAGTATCACCTATTATCTACTTATGATAAGTGATTAAGTATAATATTATTTGTTTGTTGTTTATACACCCAACTGGGCGTGTAGTGTGATATACAAGGTTAATTTTAATAGAAGTATTCTAATTGTTAGTAACATTAACCGCGATATTTATATGAAAACTAGCAAGGAATAATATTATAACCTTCTCTAATAAAACCCAACTGTTGCATAAAATGGACTGGTTTGAAATTAACTCCACACTTATAGCACCACCGACGTTAATAGAGGACGTGTATTTGGAGAATTTCGTAGTTTCAAATAGCCATTAGTGTGTAGGAGCATGTACCGAGCCGGGTGACGTGGCCGGCGCGGGCGCGGGGGAATTACAATTAGAAGTTGTGCGGCTCCGGACGCTGGCCCGGACACCCGGCCCAGGGCGGCTAGGGTATTTAAAGGAAAGCTAAACAAAAGATACAAAAAAGAATTAAGAAAACTATAGGATTTCTTGCCATTGCTATACAGTTCTGTCCACCTGTTTGTAAATTGTATAAGATTTTTAGGCATTCAATATGCAGTACTAAAGTGCTTAAGGGACTCAAACGAAATAATCAAGTAAGAAATGATGAGAAAATACCACTCGGGCGAGTATTTTTTCACCATTTCTATTTCATTATTTAGTTTAAGTTATTACTTGTTTGATTACGTCGACGTTCGTTTGAGTGCTTGTCGGATAACCAATATTATGTTTTCTATTTATAGTTCCTTGGAAATAACGTTAGCTCATAGAAACATAGATTCAAAGTGTCCTTTTAAAGTTGCCTCTTCGAGTTTGCCGTGATGCCAGGGCCACCTCGTCAAGAGATACATTGAGTCCTGTTTGCGAGGTGGCAGCCCTGCGCTGACTCTAACTTTAAGACCATTTGGGAGTGATTAATTTGGTGGTGCGGGGTGGTCCGTGGTCCCGGACAGTATTGATCGAGCATTACATGTGATGTCGCTGCTGGCTCGGTCATTGCACCTTATTACACTACAAGGTACTCAGACTCGCCATAGTACGTACACGGAACATACGTTTCAATCTCTAAACGGAGTAAGATAAAGCTATGTTAAACATGATGGTGGGCGTGAAGGGGGAAAAATGAAATAACCGGCCAAGTGCGAGTCGGCCTCGCGCACGTAGGGTACCGTACCATTATCTATAAAAATCACGTTTGTGGTATGGGAGCCCCACTTAAATATTTATTTTATTCTGTTTTTATTATTTTTTGTTCTAGCGGCAATAGAAATAGGTACATCATCCGTGAAAATTTTCACTTAGATGAATATACATAGCTTGAACTTATCAATATATTAGGTACCTATCTCATCTATATTTCGTGTCTAAACCATGTTATTGTGCGAAGTATTTCTATACCTACTTATACCAAGCTTGATATCTATTGTGTACTTCGCCACTATCCCGTTGTGTCAATAGCTCGTTTCCAACATTCCCCATTCAAGATCATATTTACGCGGTAACAAATTGTTGTTGGCCAACTTGAACGACCGATCAAATATTTATGTTCTGATAGTGTTCAACTTTGTAACTTCAATTTTTGTTGAACGAGTGATTTACTGCAGACGCTACAAAGTCAGCCCCTGATTTATGGTAATCATTTCAGATTTTGAATTACGGCGCACTTGATTTACGTCCAAGAGATCGGTGATGGTGATATTAAAATTGTTTTTGCGACAAGCAAGCAGCTGGTTACTGTTCATTAAAATATTAATTTAGCGCGTCTGTGAAGTTAAACAAGTAATTTAACTTCGCAGACAGATGACAGTCAGATGCCGAAAGTGACAAAATACAATCGTGACGGCGGGGAATGCAATTGGGATGGTGTTGCAGCGGCCGGCCGCCGCGGGAGACGGCTGCTGGACGGACAGTCAGTATTCAATTCAGAACAGGATTCTTGTGAAATGACAATACCTTCTTCTTATATTAGATATGCGACGTATGACTAGACTAAAGACTACGTAAAACTAGGATTGGGATTGAAATATTCTGTACAATAGTACAAGCAGTAACGCATTACGCAATGTACGCATTAACAAATCCAGTGCGCCTATACGGAGCGCAAGTCCAACGAAACCTTCCAACGGGGCAAGTATTTAAGAAAATTAATAACCTATGACCATACTATAATGATTGTCATTATATTAAAACTAACTATATTGGAGGCCTAGTTGCAATATAAATAATAAAATTCAAGACAAGTTGAGAAATAAAAAAACATCTAAATCTGCATGGTTGGACATTTAAATAATAAATTGGAAATTTTAATTATAGCCGCAAACGAGATGAGAAGGATAAAGAATATTTTTTATTAAATTGTAAAATGAGCGCTGTTAAAGCCACTACACTGATCGCAAATCTAATTTGTCTAATTCGATATTTGGGATTGTTGCGGGCTTGCCTTTGCTGCTGCGCGGGGTAAATTGGATTTAATACGCGGCGATAAATCAGAGCCGGATTAAATATGTATCTGTCGCGAGGCTGGGATACTTGCAAACTAGCGATACTGTACAGGTTGGGATTGCACCCCCTCGCTATATAAAAATCTTGGAATACACAAGGACTCAAGAGTCCTTCATAGTTATGGCTTCAAAACGTTGATTTTGTCAAAGTCTTTCAACTTTTAAAATTATCTATATGTTGCTACAAAAATTAAATCAGATTTTGTTGGATATTTTGACTTTTGTCTAGCTTTATATTTCAAGCAAACAAAGTCCCTGAGTCAAAAAATTCCGCCTATTGAGCTGTTACAGAAAACATCGTGTTTTTTGCTAAGCTATCTATCTCTCTGTTGTTTACTATTTTGCGGCGCGAGTCAGTCGATGCTAAGAGCTCGCGATCTACAATTCATTGCCTGTATCTGTATGCCGGCGATGGATGAATGGAGCGCAAGTTACAAACCCATACACAATTACATATGCTCTCAGGTTTACCTGGATATGACAGCTTTCGATGTATACGTCTTTAAAAATCTTACAGTTAAAGTAAATTTAATGTAAATAAACGCGCGGCTTACCGTATTATTTTTCATTGTATTACGTACATTTTTATCTTCCCCGATAAAATGCATTTCTTTTGTTCAAATATTTGCTTGCGTCAGCGTCGCCGCGAGCAGGCTGCAGCGCCATCCGCCCCGCATGAGCAGTGCAGTGTACCATGCTTGCAGTGTGCCGCACAGCACTCGGCAACAGTTGAGCCGATGTTTGCCGAACAAAACGCTGTATTTACATCTGCAACTGCCGCGTGCACGGCCAACAGATATACTACTAGGGCTGGCAAAGTTAGTGACGATATTTATGGGTACTTTATGTTTAACTAAGATTATCGCAGTAATAATGAAAATAAATCAATTCGTACTGTAAAATACGCATAATTGTTTTTAGTGGTCTGCCTGGGAACTAGTTACCTAGTGTTCTTTTTCACAAGCTCGGCAACCTCAGCTAAGAGAAGTCGAAAATAATTAATTTATCTTTGGATATTTGTATCACTTTTTCTTTCGATTTCATAATAGTTGTTGACGGCAGATCATTTACTTACAGCTAGTTTAGTTGCCGCTTCCTAAGCATAAGTGCAGAAGAAGCGGCAACTAAATAGTAGAATCCCATAGGACACCAGACTATAAAAGTAACTGAACTAAACTAGTCAGATACAGATCTGCGTGGGCAACCCTGTAGGCGCACGGCAGCCCGCGGCGATTTCACACGTCTGCGCAGACGGGCGATTTGCATAATTCCCGGCCAGAGCTGCCGCTCGCCGGACCAAATCCCTTACTTGGAAAATCGCACTCTTATGTCGCACGCGTCCCCGGAATGCTGATTAGCTGCTGCTGCTGCGGACGCTAATTCAAACTGTTTTAAACGCTGCGCCGCGCCGAGTTCGTTCCTAACAAAGTTTAACAAAGTAGACGGGCTTTATTTAAGTTTTAATTTAAGTATCAAATTTAAAACCTTTGAATATCTGGCTACGACTGTCTTCATTGAGGGCAGGTTTCCTTGTGCCTTTTTATAACCATGTATATCTTATACATGGTTATAAAAAGGCATATATGTTAGGATGGTAAAACATTAAACTAAGTTTGATTTGAATTTGAGATTAATTGATAGCATGACTGCATTTAAGACATTCCACAAATACTTGGCATGTTTTTATCATTTTCGAAGTTTACAGAACCCAAAGTCAGACTTAAAAAGCACTTTCAGCACGATTGTAAAACAGACTTTGTTTTATCTACACCCATTTACTTTAAATATAAATAGACTGTCTGCTCTAAATGAAGAAAGAAATAATAGATGGAGCTTAATTCTTTCATACGTCTTTCAATTAATGACCCGACGTTAGTTCGCTGCATCAAGAGTGAAACAAAGTGGAGCGGCGGTCGGGATGTATTTAACCACTTAAAGCTGTTTTCCTTTGATTGCAGCTCGCCGGACAAAGGCGGCCATCGATAACCGGGGACAATAGCCGCCCGCGCCGCCCCGCGGCAAATGCCGAGCAGACAGAACTCACTCTGCAAAGAATGCAACCATTCAGAGGTGCTATTTTTCACTCCCGGAGTCACTAAACGAACGATTTTTTGTGTGGAAAAACCATATAAGTGACTCCGCGTTTCAAAAATAGCATTTCAGAATGCTGCGCCCTGAAATTTTTTCATTAATTATGTATCTATTAATATTTAAAGTATGCAATCGTCACCCTATAGTTTTAACCACTAACACATGTGACAAAAGGAGTGATACTTTGTGGAAAATAAAATTAATATTATATGAGCGTCAGTATATGAAATAAATTATATTTGCAGGTTATCTTTCTGTATGTACTATTTTGAAAAAGAACTAATACAGCAGTGTGTGTGTGAGTTGTGAAATAAATACTACTGCTGCAATAATTGTTTTCGCGCTTTCGTGAACTAAGACAAATAGCGTTGTTCCCAGTGTCTAAACAAAGATGTCCACGACAGTGTGAAATCCAATCTAATGGGTATCAATATCCTTTCAGCGAGGAATTAAAGCCGGAGCTGCGACTTCCGAGGCACATCGCACTTTGTGATGCGACTTTAGGGTTGCGTGCGACACGCCTGGGTTATGCTGTATTGTAAAGTATGAATAACGTAAAAGAACTGTATTACTCTGTACCCGTCAATTATTTTTAGGAATTGCTTAGTTGGATCGGATTGTATCATAATCATACGAATGAATAAAGGGCAATCGATAACTGTGTTCCATCTATGGCTGGCGGTTTTCTATAAATATTTGCTTTGTACACCGTCTACTACGAGCTATGTTTTTACACTGCCGGATGAATCTAAAACCTACAAGTATGTCACTAATACCCACGAAAACATGAAGTTAACGGACCATCTTAAGAGGCTACTTGAATTTTCCGGGGAAAAGCTTTTAAGCCAAAAGTGCCTGTTTTTCGCAAATGTGTATAAAAAGCTTCAGTTTCTCACTTGAAACTATAAACAGTAGTTCATGAAATAGTGTAAAGTTTTGATTTTAAAATGATCTTAGACCAGTATCTAGGGTCAATGTGGGCACGTAAATCCCCCTGTCGCTTAAGTTCTGCATTGTACAAGAGTATAGACACCCCGTAAGTCGCAGGACCGATGTGAGAGAGGCCTATTCTCAGCAGTCGGATATGGAAGGCTGCCGATGATGATGATGATGAAAGACACCTGCCAAACACAGCTTATACAACATTTTTATTAATCTTTAATGACCCACTGCTGGGCAAAGATCTTTCCCATTTTTCTCGTTCCAGAACTGCTTGGTACTTAAAAAAATGTAATTATGTCGATTAATCTCCACACTGGCGCACTGTGAGCTACATCGCGAATTAATTCTAACAGAGGCCGGCGGAAGTGTCGCCCCGCGCCCCGGGACGCTGTTCGCAACTTCCGAAAAGAAAGACTTTGGAATATTCCTTATTTTCTGCCCACTTCTTTGATTGTTGCAAACAAACTTGTTTTACATTCGCTTTTCAACCTAACATCGTAAATATATTTGACAAGTCACAATCCTTTAAACGTTTTGGATTTTTTTATTATTTTGATATCGGTTGTACTTTACACAAGTTTGTTTTGTCTTTATGATTACAAGCATATTATTTAAAAGTTGCGGTTGAGATTGTATCTTTGTAAGGATTTAAGATCTACAGAAATATGATCATGACGTTAAAAGAATTGAACACAATTTAATGTGAATCAAGTCCGAGTTTCCGCTGAATTGTGTTCAGTTTCAGTGAGTCGTTAAAATAAACACTGGAATCGTTTCGATAGCGAAGCGAGCGTTGTTTTTTCATCACGATACTATGGACGTATCGAACGAGACGTAATTAAATCTTTACAGAAGTCGCCGAGTTTATGATTGGGATCCAATCGCAAAACCAATTTGCTTGTTAACTTGTTATGCTATCGAAAAGTTGACGATAGATCAATCAAGTGGTATAAACATCTATATCTTACGTTTGCTTGCAAAGGTACGTTAATCCGTTGCTTGCGAGTGTTGCTATTGATAGCAGTCGTTATGATTGAGAAGTTTGAGACGAGTAGTGCACTTACACAAAAGAAAGAGTCCTTTCAAAACTTTAGTAGTTTCACTTTCTAGGTGCTACACCAGACTAAATAGAATCGCACAACTTTGCCCCTCGGGATCGTACTGAACTCTTAGCCTCGTGAGAGTGACCCGTCAACCAATAGTAAGGACTTTAGTGCACTATAGTAGAAATGTATATACCATACTTTCAAATAAATTGCTATATTTTTGCACAAGTGTAGTAAAAATAATGCCTTTTTTAGAAAACTAGTTGAATGAGACGTGAACCTAGAACAGATGACGCGAAAATAAATAACTCAAGTTGGAGAAAACATTTTTTAATAGAGTGCGCCCTGCGTCAGACACGCGTGTAATAAATTACTTACCGATAAACGTATATTTTATGTCAACTGTGAATAAGTAAGAAATTATTTCTGTGAATTGAACGCTTATTGACTTTGATATAGTTTTGGGGTCGTTTCACTACTCTATTTGTGTAATTGTTTGGATAGCATCACATGCCAGGGTTTAAGAATGTGTTGATTTATTTGGCCAATCTATACCTTCTCTTTATCCAAAGTTTTTTGATGAAACGCTGTGACAGGCGAATATAATCAAACGTTCTACTAGATAAATTAAATTCATCTCATAATCACACTCTCAAGACCGTTTAATGCAAAGAGTAGTGGTATTTTTTTCTCAGGCACAAAAGCCGTTTTGTCACATACCTATTTGTTTATTTATAAATATAATTATACCTTCAATAAATAATAATTCTCACGCAATGACTGTGGTGTAGCAAACAGACACATTAACTATACGGTTCAGAAATTGCTGCTGCAAAGTTTATTTGCCATCTAGTGATGATACCCTAGTAACTATTGAACGGGAAACTTGCTTTTACGTTATAAAAATACCTCATCGACATCGGTCCCTCCATTCGAGAGCTACGATGCCACAGACAGAGAGACAGACCGACTGACGTTAGGGTCAAACTTATAACACCTCTCTTTTTAGTCGGGATTTTAAGATTAAAATGTTTATTCCCGACTAAAAAGAGGGTTAATAAAAGAAGTAACCTCTAGTGTGTTTTCAAGTATTCTCGTCGGTAGTGTGCAAGCTGCACAGCGCCAACTCAAATTAAAATTTTCAAATTCAAATATTTCTTTATTATTAAAGGATATTTATAATATCTCTTAATAATCGACATTGTTTTGTTGCACAATTGTTGACGTCAAATGGTTACTTACAGCTAAGTTTACTACCGCTTCCAAAGCGCTAGTACAGAAGAAGCGGTCTATGCTAGGTAAAACGCTAAGTCCCGGGTCCGCGCTCGCAGCGTGTACAGTGCACACTGCACAGAGCGGTGCGATAAATTCCCGGCCGCCCGCGCCGTCGAACTGCACACACCCATAAAACAAATTATATCGCGTTATTGCGGGTTTGCAGCGGCGGGCGCTGAACCCTGGTATAACTTGACCCCGCGGAATTGAGAGCTTTCTCGACTCTCCGTATTGGTTAGTATATGATTGTTATGTTTAACATCTCCGTCTTATTATAAAGTGCAGTTGGTTTAAACCATTATTCACCCAAATGCACTAGACACTGCCTGCTTGCCACCTTTAGTTTCGTCACTGTCTACTACGTAACTGTCTACTAGACAATGACGAAAGTGAAGGTGGCACATTGCGGGAAGTCTTTTTACTCTGGGCGGATAACGGTTGAGTTCAGAGATATGGGACTTAAGTCTCATATCTCTGGTTGAGTTACATCTGTCAACATGGAACAGCACTTTCGTATGCTGCTATCCTTTTCTGTCGCTCAGAACCGTCATTTACTAGAGCAAGAGAAGTCGACGGAATGCTTTAACACGGCCGGTGCTGAAGCGTTCCGTGCTGCCAGATGTCCAACCCGAATGATTTAAACCAAGATCGTACGTGATGGCATGAGCTTTACTGATATTTGATTTTAAGGTTGCTTGACCATAATAGTAAAAAATCTTAGTGTTCCACGATACTCACTTTGAGTATCGTGGAACACTAAGTTGAAACGAAGATTCACCCAGTCAAAAAAAAAATTGACGGAAAATCTTACACTTTTTTCGCCTAGCTCCCATCGGCCAAGTCCGTACCCGTTCCAATAAACGTAAATACAGAATGCATACGAATTTGATCTGTCATGCACTTGCAACAGAACATTTTAATTGCTATGACGGAACAAAAAACAAGAACAAGAGCGGATAACAGGCAAAACGCGGTCTATCAATATCACTTGTTGTAACTACTATTGATTGTGCCTCAGAGTTCGCTGGGATCGGTGTCTCGAGACACTCCTCCTTGGCTCGTTGGATTCCCTCCAACAACTCGTGAACGGGTGCTGACGGGAGGGACTGGTCAGCTCGGCTTCGCTTTTTTGACTACTTAGTATTTCTTATTACGTAATTTATGTTTGTCATGTTTGTTGTTAACTCGTTTTATATTGTAAGTATTTATTAGCCCTTATAGCGAGTAGGTACAATACTGTAAAAATGAGTTTTTTGCGGAAGTGGTTGTTGCAAAGGGCTGGTATTATTAGATTTCCTTAAAAAGTGTGTATAACCAGTGCTACAGTTAGGCCACTTATTCAAAGTAAATTGTCTCAACGACGAGCTAGAAACACATTCAGACAACACACAAATAGAACAAGCTAACAAGTCAGCGTTAGTGTTATACGATACATAGAGATGACACTAACGCCGCGCCGCTATGAGAGCTGGCCAGCCAAGCCAAGCTTATAGAGACGTTGGCGGCGTAGCTAGCTAAGAGAAAATTATACCTTTCTTTCCATTCCAATGGCTACATAACCCTAAGAAAGATTGTCATACTCTGTAGAAATTTTCGGTAATCCATACCATACCGACTAAGTACTCAGAGTGCGTTACTCGTGCAATTCTTCGACTTGCTCTTAATATTTTCAAGGACTAGCCGGCTGCGGGTAAGTGGCGTATTTATATTCCCGTGCACGGACCGCGAGCAAACACAATACAGGGCCGCACCGAGGCGAGAGCGGGTTTACTTACATAGCAGAGGTACACGGCGGTATGCAGCTGAGATGCAGCAGTCTTTATAGCGGCCTTCTCGGGTCAATGAGCTCGAGCGCACCAGCGCAGCGATATAAGAAGAAATCACTTAATGGTTTGTGACGCACTTAAAATTAATTCAAATAATTTTTATTATACTTAAAATAATTTTATTTGTTGTGTACTGAAGCGATAGTGTTTTAAGAGTGGTTAGTTCGAAAAGTACCTGGTTTCAGTCTCAGAAAAAAGTTAGTTTATTATTGATTTTACAACAGTTGCCGACGTCAAACTGTTTATAAGGGCTAAGTAATAACAGATTTAAATAAAAACGGCGTCTCAATCCACAACAAAGACAGAATAAATACCTACATATGATTTTAGAGTTTCACGGTCACAATTACTGTTATTAGTATTACGGGACTTACCGCGATTAATATCGTTTTTTGCCAGATATTTCGACGGCCCTTCTGCCATCATGGTCGCTGGCCGATTGATATCTGGCAAAAAACGATATTAATCACGGTAAGTCCTGTAATACTCATAACAGTAAATACTCTACATCTTCATTGCTCAAACGTAGAACAAATCTCTGCACAAAAAGAAAATGAACCTCAATTGAATCACATAAAGATGGCTGAGTAATATGGCTCTGAAATATAATTAAGTAGCAAAAAAAGAGTAATTTGAATGTGACACATAATCTAATTCGATTTAAATAATACTAAAAGATCGTGCCTGCTTCAGACACGATTTAATCTAACAAATTGTTCTAAAAGCGAATCCTCGGTAATTTAGAGAAAAAATGGCAGTTGAGAGCGTATGCCATTCGCGAGAGCCGTCAGAGATTGAATTAAATTACATTAGGATGCATTAATGGTGTCTGCCTCAGGGGTGGCGCTCAGCTGAATGACTGTTACACTTGGATCATCGCATCATTTTTCTGAGTTTCCTGCTGTTTCTTGTTTAAATAATGTGCAATAAAGAGTAATATATTTTTACACTAGCTTCGCTCTCCGTGGGAATTTTGGGATGAAAACTGTCCTATATTCTTCCCTGGGTATCAAACTATATCCATATCAAATCTCAAAATGAAGCTTGAAGTGGTAACAAAGAAATATACAAACTCACTTTCGCATTTATTATATTAGTAGGATTTGCATAAATATCATTGGGACATTACCATTCCGAAGATTTTCATTCTATATTCGTTTCTACTAAAAAGTTTGTTACACACTTTGGACGTAGGTAATTCCACTATAACCCTCGCTGTTCCGGCATCTAAAATACGAACAGGCTGTCTTTTGTTAGACCTAAAAGTTAGATACAAAGAAAATTTGTTTATTTGTTGCTAACGAGTAACGAAACACACTCACATGAAATAAACTTATACACACATTTACATTCTGTTATTAATGTAATGTTATGACGTCACGAGATGATCCGTCTCTCTCACCGCAACTTCCTTGTCCCAGCACCCCGGCTCGCAGGGAGGTGTACTGATTACGCAGCGATCGAGCCCCTCTACAAGGCATTGCGTAATCAAAGCGGCCGAAACCGCGCCGCCTCCGCGGGCCGCAATCGGATCTTATTACCGCTTCTGAGCCCGGCCCGCCATGGAGGCTACAGAATCAGGGTTCGGGAGTTGTAGGGATCAAAGCACGCCCGCGATTGTCGTGTCAGCAACTTAGTGGCGCTACTCCTACTAATATTATAAATGCGAAAGTGAGTTTGTATATTTGTTTGTTGTTTACCACTCCACGCTTCAACCTATGAATCTATTGAGATGAAATTTGATATTGATATAGTTTTTTACCCAGGGAAGGACATAGGATAGTTTTTATCCCAAAATTCCCACGGAGAGCGAAGCGCACGGGCACAGCTAGTAAGCTTATGATTACTTTATGCGATTCCGCCACCAGTTGGCTTGTCTGTCTTATGTTGCTGCAGCCACAGCGGATGCAGCAGCATGGGAGGGATCATGCATCGGCTGTTGGTGGCGGGTGCACACGGGCTGCTGGTGGCAGTCATGCTGGGACTAACAGTAGTGGGTGGGCGCCGGCCGGAAATAAGTTGCATGAAGTAACTAATCGCACAAAGTAAAATTCATTTTGATGAAATAGCGTAGATTTTTTTATAAACTACAGATTAAATCTTAAACGGAGGAACCACATAGTGTTGGCATGAAAAGTGACGTGTTCACATACGTTGTCCTTCTGTACATTTATCATTGTGTGCCGAGCCCGGGCTGCTCGCCCCGGCCGCTTCGCCGAATTACCTCATTTGCCATTTTACGGTCATTTCAAGCTTCATTTGTTTATAGAATTTTTGTTAAAGATCCCTTTCGAGAGTGCGGCTGTAAACTTTAGGTCCGTCGCTTGCGATGCTGTACTCACTGACAAGACTGTACAGTTGTATTGAAATTTTTCGTACGCATTACTCTACGTACTAGTAAAACCTTTGCCATATGCGACTGCTTTCCAAGTATCTAGATATTACTTTTAATTTTTAACATAAACGTCCCTATAGGGATATAGATACTATTTATAAAAATGGTTGCTTGCCTTCTCATTCGGAAAAAAATACTATACATAATAATAAAAGCCGAATATATTTTTCTGTCAGTTAGAGCGTCATTATACGGACAGACAAACACAAAACGCAATTTTTTAATAATAGGGATGAAATAATTGTTTTTAAACACATTATAGAACTTCTAGAAAGTCATCGTCTCAAACAAAATTAACACAGTCAGGCATATGGAGTCAGTGGGTTGATTTATTTTTTGAAAAAGCTATGTGTACAATGAACGGGTAGAAGTAAGTCACCCAGGTTCTCGTATCGTCGCTAACTGCCAGCCATAATGCGCTCGAGTGCTGCAGATTCGGCTGTATTCATCAGAGCAACGAAACGTTATGATGTCGTAACGTTGTAACATACCGGTGACTGTAGAAAGTGTTCTCTTACTCCGTTTATATAACGTTTATGAGTAACGACGCAGTCGAGTATCGCTCAAGTATTTTTAGCACCTCTAAGCTGAGCTTACACTTTTCAATGATTTCTTAAGTACGAAAGTAGAGAAGGAAAACGGAAATTAAGGGGACGCACCGTGAAAATGGGCATTATCTATTTCTTATTTCTCAGCGAATATCAGAAATTTAAAACTGATACTTGCTAATAGCATACTAGGACGCTTTTCTAGCATAATTGTGGTTGTGGAAACACGATTAGCTAATTTTTGTAACACAAACTTGCTCATCAAAAACACCTCTACCAAAACATATACGGTCTAATTTCTCACAAACAAGAGGGACTTCAGCTTTGAAACTTTTTATGCAGATTAGTAATTATGTAATCTTCAAAATTGTGGTACAAATTTTTTTTTGATGCTTTAGTTTTAATTTTAGAGCCATTTTTCTATAATTGATCAGTTTTGCGTGGCTTTAGATTTCAGTCATATAAGCCCTTTTGCCTTCCTGAAAAATATTGTACTTGCCGTCTCGCTTTTTCGTGAGTGTATTTAAATAAACTGTTCTTGTTGCACAGATTTTTGACAGTTATACATGAAATTGTCAGATGGCCGATGGGCCTCACGAAGCAAGGACGCGTCGCTCTTCACAAAAAAAATGACATTTGATTTCGTAAAATTATTGTCACAGTGTAGAATAATATCACGAATATATATGAGTCGAACAGTCTGTAAACAAATGTGCGAGTAACTTTCTTACACTGTGTCACTTGTCATAATGTCAAAGGAAGTGTCAAAGCATAGCGTGGCATAGATTGAGTACCTTACAGACATGGTCGGCATAGATTTTTTTTCATACAAGTAATGTAAACATACAATATCGATTAATAATATTTTATTTTTATTTAATTACCAGTTTTGTGGCAATAAATGATTTTATAATAGCCAAATAAACTTATCTATAAATAATACTCTTCGGATTTATTTACTTTTAGATTTCGAGAAATATACACGTACATACTTTACCACTGACTGACTGGCTGACTGATTGATATGGTTGTTTGATCTGCACTGTAGTGATAGGCGTAAGGATGGAAGCTCACTTGCTTGGTGGGAGAGCAGAGAGGGGGGGGGGGGGATTTCTGCTTAACCCTCCAAACAAGCTACCAAGTGAAGCCTGAGGCCGAAGGCAGAGGTTACGTACGAGGCCGTAGTCCGAGCCACTACCACCAAGTGCAATTTGGCATGGGGCATATTAATCATGCAAAAAAAAAGTTAAGTAAAATAGGGAAAAAATATTGTAGCTCCCATACAAGTTTTTTTTCTCGACTAACCCATCGTGTAGGGTATCGTTAAATAGGTCTTTCCAAAATATTTTGAGCTTGTGAACAACATTTTTCGATTTAGGGATCCGTTTCTGATATATTTGGTTTTATTAAAAGTTAAAAGAAAACTATTAATCCTAATTAGGGTACATGAATTAAAATTAGTTTTTAGACTTTCTTATCGATATGGATAGTTGTATCGATATTGTGAAGGTTTTTCGAGATCAATTATCGATAGTCAAATAAAAGATAGAGTTATACTATACAACACTTGTAGAAATATTTTTAATAGACACATCTTCCTAGGAAATGTATAGATTTCAACTGTCTGTCTATCACAGTTCTCGAGAAAAAGCCTAGTGACGCAGATAGACAGTGAAATCTTAGTAATAGGCTTTCGATTTTACCATTTGGGTACGGAACCCTAAAATGATAAAAGATCTAGTTTAACTTTCAAAAAGTGGGTAAAAATAAAGGACTGAATTGCCCTTTCTTGGCACTTGTTTTAAATTTTGCCTATTGTTTACTGTAGCATAAAGCAAAATAAACGTGTATAAAGCGACAAATCTGAATATATAATATTGCTCTCCTAGCATTTACAGTACATAGACGCTCCGCAAATTCGACGTCAGTTTAGAATAAATGTAGTGCCCACAGTAGTGCCAATATACAACGTGGAAGGGGCATACCCGTAATAAATCGAACCACGGGCTACACTAGACCACTTGATTACAGAATAATGACAGTCAAAAACTTAAAAAAAATATTCGGCACTTCCATACAAATGTGTCCAGCCGCCCGGCCGATTTGTATGGGAATGTCGAATATATTTTTTTTTTTGAATGTTATTTTAATATCATTATAATATAGTGATCTAGTATAGCCTGTGGTTCGATTTATTACGGGTATGTCCCTTTCATGTTGTATATTAATTGTTTTTTCAACATACTTGCTCGTAAAGTGGATCTCATTGAATTTCATCGGCATTAGACATATATAAAGTAGCCCATAAAACACGTTTGCGTTACATATAAACGCAAATAGTGAAGTTATATTATGCAACAGCAATATTTTAATTTTTTTCTCAAATTCCGAACACGCCCTCTGCCTCGTGGCACCAGCTAGTAATGTTTAGCTAGCCGCGCTGATTTTAATAAGTATTACGGTGGGAAAGCAGCCGCGTGCTTCACAGTTTTATGGTTGAGTTTATTTAACCGTTCCTTTACCGCTAATACCAGACACAATAGTAAGACAATGAACGTGGACATTTATAAATATCGTGCGGGTCTTTACCGGTTAAAATAAAAATCAGTTTAGATATACGTGTGTTGAAAAACGTGCGATATACGTGCGTATATTGGTTAAACACTCTCGGCTTTATCACGCCCTCGCTTTCGGCGCGGGCATGAAAATTCCACCTCCTGTGTTATAACCACAATAACGCACATAAATGGTAATATACACAACTATTTTTCAATTTAAAGAATATTACTTATTTTAATATAAAGAATTGAATAATGAATCTCCCATGCTGGTCTGGGAGAAATAAAAAAAAACTTAGAATGTACCAGCTGCTTCTCTTCCCACGCAGATCGTAAAAGCCTATCGAGGGAATGGGCAAAAATGCAAATCATGTTAACAGGCGATGCGGCTAGCAACCCATCACTGTATTGATTGCTTTTCCATCTTCTCGCCCACCATGACGCTAAAAGTGGCTTTTGGGTCTTGCGGCCCTGGGCTCTGCATAGAACCGCAAGACCCAAAATGCTCTGTCTGCCCCATTAGGGATAAAGACGTGATAGTATGTATGAATAATGAAGCTCTTTTTTATATAGTTACGTATTTACCCCTTACTTATTTTGTACAACATGCTGACTTTTCATTGGTTTTCGAAAAAAAATCGTATTGTAAATAAATTCCTCGATCCATGAACGTAATCCAAATTTGTGTATGACATAAGATAAACAAATCGAGACCACGTAGAGATCATGTCCGACCAAAACTACCGCATGACCTCGATGAACTCCGGCCGGCCGGACGGAGGCGGTGCCTGGCGGTAGTACTAATTGATCTCACGATTTTACTTTGTTTTTGAATTTTTATTTTGACTAGCTAATTAAATTTTACCAATGATCCTTATAAAGTGGCCCTTGGTCCAAAAAACAATGAGAAATTACCGTGTATATTTTAAAATTTAAATAAATTATTTCTGTTTTATCTTAAGGCTGACCGGTAGACAATGCGGTAGCATTAAGTCCACCTTTTGTACCATTATGGTCATTTAAGATTTAATAAATAAATAAATTTTCCCATTGCGATCTTTTTCTGCACGTGTCGTTGGCTTAAACTAATAAATATTGATCTTTCATTATGAATTTCGAACATTCTAGACTTCCCTCCAGAATGTTAGTCATTGCTCAGATTTCTTATTGAAAGCCAATACCTCTGGTTCATTGATCTAGTAGTCTTGATAAGTCTCAGTTTCAAAAATATAAGTAACTATTAGATTACGTGACATAACCTTTTTCAATTCTTTACAAAAAAATAACATGTTACAAAAAAAGTAAACATACTAGAGATACTTTTCATTACGTCATGTTTTTCATACTGTAACCTCTATATATTTTTAACTCTATTTTCATTGCGTTTAGACATTACTGCAAACCTAGCGGAAAAGAACGGACAACTTTTGAATCAATTTTGACAGATTTTGAAAAATAAAAACGTAGAGCCAAGCCTTAATACCTAATGAAAGAAAAATATCTGAAGCATGTTCAAAAATTATACACATATAGTACGTAGGTATGGCATACTTTACCTTTGAGGAATCAAGTTTTAATGACACTCGTAATACTCAACATTACGATATGTTGTTTAAAAGTTGGTATATGTTCGCATTGGGCTTGACTCTAGTTACGAAATTCAAATTATTTGAGATACGCAATTGCAAATGTAATTTAGAACTAAGAACAAGTTTTACCAACGTTTGAAACAGAAATATAATTTATTCCCATGTTTATCTCATAGCGCCTCGTAGCACTTCGTAGCGTTGCTACGCTTCGTAGACCGAGGCTACGTCGTAGCGCGGGTAACGCGGCGTGGCGAATTATTCTCCTCATTTATCACGTCGTAAAAATTATGCCATGAGTGAATAAAACGTCTGACTTATTATGAAAATGTGCGTATATGACCTTTAGTTAACAGCCTAGGTTTAGGCGGACAAAGATAGTGATTACCAGCTGGCTAGCCAAGGCGGAGACTCTGTTGAGGATGTGCTGTGTTTTTATACCCATTTAAAGCAATTTGATATCTATCCAGTAACATCGGTATCCTTTTAGTTGTCAAAACACAGAACACCCTCGTTAATCTACACTGGACGCTCGGTCCTAGGCATGTCACTCTGTGACATTTTAAAACCTGTGTCGAAATAAGATAATTTATGTATGAATTCGCCATTAATTTGTGGAGCAAGCAAAAAGCGATGACGCCAGATGCCGAATCGAAAGAGAATCTATTACCGTCCCTAAGCAACAGGACGTCGATGGAAATGATAATGGAGGGATAAATATTATACTCATCTATGAATTAGCCACGCTTTCCCAGGAATATCGGCGTGGGAAGTAACTACGCTGGGATAATAAAGATTGACGATAGAAATAAATAGCGACGAATACGGACACGATTCCAGCGACGAACGCCGCACTTACCGTGTACAACAACGAGAGGAAAGACATTTACCAAGCCTTTTTCATATTTAAATAGATGATCATCGGTTGCATCCTCAGCAGTAATACTTCAGAGCCCGGGGTCCGCCACCTAAACAAGGAGATTTGACGAGGTTACTGGTTTTACACAGAGCGACTGCCGTCTGACCTCCTCTACGCAAAGGGTAAACCAGAACCAATCCTTAGGTAGTTTGATGATCAAACGCTAGATGGCGTTTGAGACCCACAGTTTATACGTGCCTTCCGAAATACGGAATTATCGTTCTTAAGGATAATCAGATGATTCAAGCCTGCAATATGCTAACCAGACTAAAAACAACTTTTCTCAAAGTATACGTCCCCGTGGGACAGTCCTTCACCATTGGACCACGGAGGCAGTGAAATTACTACTTAAATAGATATACGGTACTATAAACGCCTCCAGTACTAATGCATTGCTGCTACCCCGCAAGCCACAACGGCAAACATGTCTCTGCCAATAACAATGCGTTGCAGATTCCTCAAAAATTACGTCAGAGTGACACTAAATTTTTTAACTAGAAATCATTATAATCAATTCAGTTGCAGTAAGACCACAGCTGGACATCGGCGTTCCCTAAAGATGTCCGGCGTTTTATAGTAACATTAGTAACCTTTCGTGTGGCTAACAGTGCGTCGCGTCGTCAGAACAAGTTGACAGTATAGACAGAACAACAACATTACTGTCGATGCACTAAACACCATGTCAAGGAAACAAACCAAAAATCTTTTGCCGTACTTAAGGCCATACCCAAATTTTCCGGGGTCCAGTGGCGCCGCCATTTAAAATAAATCATTTTAAAGGAAACGGAGATATCATTTAAAATTGTGTCTTGGTCAAGCCCTAGATAACCCTTAAAACTATTTTATGAACTACTGTTTATAGTTTAAAGTGAGAACGTGAAGCTTTTCTACGCACATTAGCCAAAAGTGGCCGTTTTTCGCAAATGTGCGTCGAAAAGCTTCACGTTCTCACTTTAAACTACAAAAAGTAGTTTAAAAAATACTTTGAATGGGTATCTAGAACTTGACCAAGACACAATTTTAAATGATATCTCCGTTTCCTTTTAAATGATTTATTTTAAATGGCGGCGCCACTGGACCCCGGAAAATTTGGGTATGGCCGTTGCCTTTTTGTATCGCTGTAACGCACACATTAAATTATGCAGGTAGGTAGTTATGTATCGACATATAACTCGGGTTTTAGTCACATAATGTGCCCCAAGTACTTGATACAAAGAGCCTGTTACAAAGTAGCATACCGGCTTATCAAGAGGCTCCACCCATCAACACGTGCAAACCACATGTATACTTTTCTATGACGCAATTACGGATCTTTCTGGAAACTCCTATTGTTAATCTTAATTAAAGATTTTATTTTATGAGTCATAAATAAGCCATACTTTGACAGTCGATCTGATAGGAGTACCACCGGCCCTTTGTAATACAAAGTAACTCCTTAGAAAATTATAAAGTTTATTAGTTTTCGTGACATATATTAAAACAAGGGATTTGACACGGTGGTAAGTTTATGGCTATTTTACGACTTTGTTTTTCAAGTGAAACCTTGAAAGATTTTCCATAGGAGGCATCCCCTTCTCTAGCAAACGTATATAAAGCTGACAATGAGTACTTAAAACTCATTCTATTCCCAAGCCGACATTAGGCGCGTTGTTCTTGTATTATATATTTTATTTTTAAATTGTGTAAAAATTTATAAAGTAAAAAACTAACATCTTAACTAAAAGTTAGTTTTCATTTCTAAACTACTAAGACTCCCTTCGGTCCACCTACACGAACTGCAAATTATTTTGCGATCGAGTCGTCTTACAAGCATCGAGTATCTGAGTTCGGCAAGAAGCATCTTCGACGAGCCAACTCCAAGCTCCACATCTTCACATCGCGGCCCCACTTGGGTCAAGAGTACAGCTGGTACAGCACCCCACTTCGGTCGAGAGTATAACTGGCGCAGTCTCGGTTTCCTTCTACGGCGAATTCGTGAGTTGCACAAATTTTTCTGTCAAGTGTCACATCATCGTCGTGATCCTTTCAAGGCTCGAAAGAAGGAAGAACCTAATATAAATTTGTTATTGCCTTTGATTCGAAGTGAAGAATTTTCAAGAACAACAGGGAATAGGATCGGGAGGATCCATAGAACTACAGAAAGTTTAATCCTTCCTTAAAAATCCACTTCCTTTTCCATTTTTATCATTAATGTATTTAACATTTTTAATTTTCATTTTATGTATTACTGTGTATTATTTGCAAAAATTGTATTTAATTATGCTATAATTTTTCTTATTTGTGTGTATGTGCAAATTTTAATGTTAAATTGAAAAAATCAATTTAATTTAAAATTTAAAACTTTGAAGCCAGTCCGATTGTTAGGAGCTAGGCGATAGTTTTTTTATTAAATGCCCAAATAAGGAGCTTATATATCGCTATTTAGCGAAATTTTATTTAAAGCGCTCATATTTACCGCTATTAAGCGAGATTTTATTTAAAGCCCAAAAAGGAGCTAATTTTCCGCTATTAAGCGAGATTTTATTTCTTTGCTCAAAGTGAAGCAAATATTGGAGGATCCTCAAGCAAATTGTTACAAGGAAAATAAAATAATTTCCTTGTTAAATATTGCATTGGTATAATTCCTTGCAAATATATTTTTATGAATAACGATATTCCTAATTCTCAAGGCACAAATAATACTAACGCGAATAACGCGAATAATTCTTTTCTTGGCATAAATATTCCAGAGGTAGATCTTCGACAGGTTCTAAGAACGATTTTAAATCTGCTTCAAGCTGTTGTAGAAAAAATTGCCGAATTATTTGGTTACTGTATTCGTATGCTAGTACAAAGTGAATATTTTATAGTATTTTAAAAGTAAAAAAAAAAATATTAAGAAAAGGGGAATTTCTATAATACCCTAATTTAATAATTTCATTTCTCAATATAATTTTTTTTTTCTATCTTCCAAAATGAATAATACTGTAGAAACGCACGCTGCGAACAGCACTGATAACAACAGGATTGTATTAGTTACAATCCCTAACGAAATTATTAAAATAATACCAATGTTTGACGGTGATAAACGAACTGTTAATTTATTCATTAAAAAGGCGGATTATGTCTTGAATAATTTCGGAGGAGATCAATCGAATCCGGTTCAGCAGCAATATGTAATGCATGCGTTAACATCTCGTCTTACGGGTAAAGCCGCGGCGTTAATTAGCGAAAATGAACATATATCCGATTGGGAAGAAATGAAAGCATTATTATTGCAACATTTTGGAGACTCGCGAACTGAGGATTGCATTTCTATGGAGCTGGAAGCAATAATTAAAAAACCTAACGAATCCTTCTTAGACCTTTGTAATAGAATACAACTGGTTCGAAGCAATTTATTCGCCAAAATTAATAAAAATTCAAATGAAAATGAAAAAAGTAGCAAAATGAAAATATATAATCATACAGCTTTAAATGTATTTTTATACAATTTGCCAAAAGGTCTAATGAGAACAGTTAGACTGCAACACCCCTCTACATTAGAGGAGGCTTTACAAATTGTGTTAGAAGAGTCCAATTTCAACGACCAATACAAAACAAAACACCATGAAGTTAATACTTCTAAAAATCATAAAAATGATAACCAAAAAATTAATCCACAAAATAATAAACCACTTTATTTCCAAAAGTCAACTTTTAACCGGTTATTTAATCGTAATAATAATATGGCTGTGATTCCACCGCGTAACCCACGTCAAATTATTTCACCAACGGTCCAACCAAATATGCAAAATAACATTTCCAGAAACTCAATTCAACCCTGGAATCATTTTGCAGGACAAAATAGATTGACAAGACATACTAATACGAATCGTCCGAATCAAATGACACACTACATTAACGGAAGTCCAAATAACACAACTATATTCGAACATAGGAACGAAAGTGAAAGTCCTTCTCAAGAAAACCGAAATTTTCGGATACGTGCCTCAAACGGGAGACCAAACGCTTTGTAAGTGAAAGTGTCCCTTCCAGTTTACCATACATTGTAATATAAGAATTGAAAGCGAAGTTTATGATCGACACAGGTAGCACGCGCTCATTCATAAGCAACGCTTTAGCTAATAAACACTTCACGCGTTTTAAACAAGTTGAGCCGTTTCAAGTTATAAGTACCCATGCCGCGAGCCAACATAACGAAGTGATTATTATTCCAATATTTAAATGTTTTAACTACGATATAGATTTCAAATTTTATATATACGACATAGATGACTTTTATGATGGTTTAATAGGTATGGACCTTTTACAAACCTTATGTGCGAAAATACATCTCAAACGACAGATGCTTATTACACCTCGTGTAAAATTACCTATTTTTTATAGGACAACGGCTATAACTTTAAATTGTAATACAATTGAAATAGAGCCGTATACTTGCAAAAAGATTACGATTCCAACGAAATTAGAAAATGGTTCAGGAATAATAAAAGACACAGAATTTTGCGCTGGCGTAAGAATTCCTCGTTCAGTGGTAACAAGCGTCAATGGTTTTGCGTCTGTAACAATAGAAAATCATACAAACAGACCTGTAATCATTGAATTCACTTCACCATTTGAAATATTTGAATTTGAAAATAATGCGTTCTCGAATTATTTTAATAATTCAAATGAAATCGATAACATACTCGTGAAAAATTTAAATAATAAATTAAAATTAGAACATTTGAGTGAAGAAGAAGTAGAAGCCATTTCTAACATTTGCTTTGAATTTCGTGACATATTTTACGCTGAAGAACTTCCTTTAACGTTTACAAATGAAGTTAAACATTGTATTAGGACAAAGCATGAAAATCCTATATATATTAAACCATATAGGCAACCCCCGGCTCTCAACTTTGAAATAAAAGAACAAATTCAAAAACTTTTGCAAGATAATATTATACAACCAAGTCACTCACCCTGGAGTGCTCCTGTACATTTAGTACCTAAAAAGGCGGATTCCTCAGGGGAAGTAAAGTATAGGATGGTAGTAGATTACCGTAAATTAAATGAAATTACTCTTGACGATAAATATCCAATACCGAATATTACGGATATTTTTGATAAGCTAGGAAGAAGTTCATACTTTACTACCCTCGATTTAAAAAGCGGGTACCACCAAATAGAAGTTCTAGAAAGTGATCGACCCAAAACTGCATTTAGTACGCAGTTTGGTCATTACGAATTCAGTCGAATGCCTTTTGGATTAAAAACAGCTCCAGCTACTTTTCAGCGAGCTATGGATAATATTTTACGTGGACTCTTAGGAACAGATTGTCTTATTTATTTGGATGACATAATAATTTTTTCAGTATGCCTTAAATCGCATGTTTCAAAATTGCGGAGGGTTTTCGAAACCTTAAGAAATGCTAACTTAAAAGTTCAACTCGACAAATCCGAGTTTTTAAGAAAAAGTGTCTTATATCTAGGTCATACCATTACGAAGGAAGGTCTAAAACCAAATGATGATAAAATAAAAGCTGTATTAAATTACCCATTACCCAAAAATCCCAAACAAATAAAATCATTTTTAGGACTTATTGGCTATTATAGACGCTTTATAAAAGATTTTGCAAAAATAACGACACCCATGACTCACCTTTTGAAAAAACGAATAAAATTCGAAATAACAGATGAATTTATAAAATCATTTGAAACCTGTAAATCATTGTTAGTAAACGCCCCATTACTACAATTCCCTGACTTTACTAAACCATTTATTTTAACAACCGACGCCTCAAATAAAGCGCTTGGTGCCGTTCTTTCCCAAGGAAACATAGGTCAGGATAAACCCATAGCTTACGCGAGTAGAGCTCTTTTGGACGCTGAAATAAAATACAGCACGATAGAAAAAGAACTCTTAGCAGTAATCTGGGCAGTAAAACATTTCAGACCATATCTATACGGTCGTAAATTCATAATTTATACGGATCATCGGCCCTTAGCTTGGCTTTATTCCCTAAAAGATCCAAATAGTAAACTCACAAGATGGCGACTAAGACTTCAAGAATATGATTTTGAAATAATATACAAATGTGGTAAACAAAACAGTAATGCGGACGCATTGTCCCGTATTCCATTAAATAAATTAATTCAGGAATCAATCCAAATTTCAGTAAATGAAGTACAGGATTTAAATAATTACGATTCTGAAAATTCATTAGAGGTCGAAGTAGATTCGAATGAAGACAATTCTTTACAGTCCATAAGTAGCGATGACGAAACTACGACGGCTTCTGAAGTAAATTCTGATTACGAACCCGATTTTCCTGAACATAATTATTCGCCCCTTGAAATTTTAGACGATCCCATCGATACCAAACCAAACCAAATACTATTCGAAAAATGGTTTAAAGATAACTATTTAATATCAGAGAAAAAAGTTGGAAAATCCAAAATAATTGAAGTTGTTACCCCAAATAACAAGGAAATCATTAAAGAATTCATAAAGTCTTATACTGAAAATGGAAAATCATATTTCGTCTACTTTAAATCCCCAGATCTAAAGACCACATTCGAAGACTTAGTCACTAACCCCACCGATAATATATACTTCGAAAATAAAAAATTTATTATCTGTACAAAAAGAGTTAATGTCGTTTTAGACGAAAATGAACAACATGATTTGGTCATGAAATACCACGAAGGCAAAACTTGCCATCGAGGTATAAAAGAAACTTTAGCTAAAATCAGACGTAATTATTATTGGCCAAACATGAACGAAACTGTTTCAGCTTTAATTGGAACCTGCGATTTATGTAAACGAATGAAATATGATCGTAATCCAATTAAACCCAAAATTCAGTTAACACAAACACCAATAAAACCATTTGAGGAAATATTCATGGACTTATTCTCAATCGATGGAAAAATGTACCTAACATTAGTCGATGCTTTCAGTAAATTAGGCCAAGCAGTAGAAATACAAAATCGATCGACCCCAGAAGTAGTAAAAGCACTTTTAAAGTATTTCTCCTTTTATGGAATTCCCAACAAAATAAATAGCGATCCAGGTTCAGAATTTAATAGCGCTCTAATAAAAGAATTAATGTCCTTATACAAAATTGAATTGCATATAGGAACCCCAAATAACCCGAATTCCATGGGAATCGTGGAAAGATTCCATAGTACAATAACGGAAATACATAGATTAGCTCGTTATCAACAAAAAACTTCTGACGCTTCAAACGTCACGACTTACTCAATTATGGCATACAACAATACAATTCACTCTGCAACAGAGTTAACTCCTCTTGAGGTCGTCCTAGGACACACAGAAAGTAGAAGCATATTCGACATCGATAATGAACAACAATTTTTCCAGCAAATGGTGAGAGATCACGCTAAGAGAACCAAAGTCCTATATGAATATTTATCAAATAAAATAAAAAGTAACAAAGAAAAAATCGTGAATAAACAAAAAGACCAACCAAGTACTAGTTCTCTAAATTTGGGTAATAAAATATATACCAAATTGGTAAATCAAAGAAAAAGTAAGGATAAGCCTAGATATGAGCCAGCTGTAGTTACAGGCGAACCAAGTCGTAATGTAATTCCAGTAGAAATCAGAGGACGGAATACTAAAGTACCTTTAAAAAATGTCAAACGTCCAAGTAAAAAATATGAATAATATTCGATAATATTATTTAAATAAATAGTGTTCTTTGTTGCCTTGAAAACCATTTAGCAGGGTTAAAACTGCTAACTCCCGGTAGCAGGGTTGATAAAAAAAAGCTAACTCCCGGTAGCAGGGTGTATAATAAATAATGCTATTCCTAAAAAGCGGGGATAAATAAAGCGCTTGTACCGTTATTCACTATCGATGATAATTATTCACTATCGATGATAATTATAATTGATTATCTTTTAAAGAAATCAATCTTAAATTCGCATAAATCGAATTTTATGTATAAGAAACTGACGTCAGTCTAACCATCGATTTATGTACCTGATCAGTACACAATTAGTTATTAGAAATATATTTTTTTTTTTATAAGTTAAAATTATTTACATGTAATTAATAATAACAAAAAAAATAAAAAAATAAAAAGAAAGTTTATAATCATAAAATACAAAAGTGTTTTATCCGCCTTGTGTATTCTTAGAGTTCGGTATACTGGTTTCTATATTAGGAAAACAATAATCTGTAATACTAACAATACTAACATTAGTTTTACTTACTATAAGATAAGTTTAAAATATTGTATAACCCACAACCCTTTTCACTACCTCACCTACTGTCCTATTTCCCACCTAATCGCAAACAAGAGCGGAAACAGGGTAATATGCACAGAAAGCAAGGAATACGCACGGAACGCAACAAAATTCGTCTTGACGCAACTGAAGTCGTCCCTTACATCATTGAGCTTAAGTGCCTGCCATTTAGCTGCAGTAACAATGGTCCACTTACTCTCAGTGCTATGGATCGACAACGTTCAACGAGCAACACTTCGTCAACAAGTAAACGCCGTGTTAAGTGAATTCAAATAAGTGTAAAGTGATAAAAGTAATCGTTTTGTTATGAACGAAAACTTGTGTGACGTTCCTATAAGTGCAAAAAGTGGTTTTAGTTTTAAGATTCCTAGCTTTAAAGAAATTAAGCTAAGGATTGTTTAGCTTAATTTCATATATTACTAACCTAATAATAATTTACCCACTTCGTAAATTTATAACTATCCTTTTTGCGTCCTAGACTATTATTATTCTTTATTTTTGGAAATAAAATCCTCTTATTTCCTATTGTCAATAAGATAATTTTATTCTTAAGGGGGGAGCAGTTATGTATCGACATATAACTCGGGTTTTAGTCACATAATGTGCCCCAAGTACTTGATACAAAGAGCCTGTTACAAAGTAGCATACCGGCTTATCAAGAGGCTCTACCCATCAACACGTGCAAACCACATGTATACTTTTCTATGACGCAATTACGGATCTTTCTGGAAACTCCTATTGTTAATCTTAATTAAAGATTTTATTTTATGAGTCATAAATAAGCCATACTTTGACAGTCGATCTGATAGGAGTACCACCGGCCCTTTGTAATACAAAGTAACTCCTTAGAAAATTATAAAGTTTATTAGTTTTCGTGACATATATTAAAACAAGGGATTTGACACGGTGGTAAGTTTATGGCTATTTTACGACTTTGTTTTTCAAGTGAAACCTTGAAAGATTTTCCATAGCAGGCATCCCCTTCTCTAGCAAACGTATATAAAGCTGACAATGAGTACTTAAAACTCATTCTATTCCCAAGCCGACATTAGGCGCGTTGTTCTTGTATTATATATTTTATTTTTAAATTGTGTAAAAATTTATAAAGTAAAAAACTAACATCTTAACTAAAAGTTAGTTTTCATTTCTAAACTACTAAGACTCCCTTCGGTCCACCTACACGAACTGCAAATTATTTTGCGATCGAGTCGTCTTACAAGCATCGAGTATCTGAGTTCGGCAAGAAGCATCTTCGACGAGCCAACTCCAAGCTCCACATCTTCACATCGCGGCCCCACTTGGGTCAAGAGTACAGCTGGTACAGCACCCCACTTCGGTCGAGAGTATAACTAGGTATATATATATTACTTATTTTGTTTCTGCGTTTAATTTTTGTTTTTTGTATTGTTTTTATATTTATGTATGTTATAGCAGCAAATAAATTAATTTATTTATCTATCTACCGAGGTATAGAATATAACGCAGCATCACTTCTCCACTCTCGTTGTTTGTGCGCCTAAGAGATACATTCGCCGAACAAAAAAGTGGAATATTCTGGAGCGGTCATCATTACGGTCATTTTCATAATCTGCGAGTTCGGGCGCAGGCTTTATTGCCGTGCGGTACGGGCGACATTTGCATGACAATGCGGCCGGGCATAATTTAATTTACTACCGAGCTTCATGATTCCCGCAAACACCACCATTCAGAGGCTTCGTATCAAATGCTTTGTTTGAGACGCCTTGCGCTCTAGCGTCCGATCCAACAATGTTTATAAACAGAATTCCTATATTTCGCTAAGAAACAAGTCATTATTAAAAAAATATTTTCAAGAAATGCTTTTATCTATAAGCGTGACCTAAAAGGGTTAAAGTGCTCATCATTCATCATGAATCAATCGAGCCCAAACTCTGTAGGGTTATGATGTCTTTTCACAGAGATGCTATCATTTTCTAAACAAGAAAGAAAATGAATACGATTTGGTATAATTATAACATTTGTTTGTGTAGCTTTCATAAACTTGGATTTAAATCATGGGAGTCAACTGTCGTTAAGTGCTTTGTAAAACATATCGATGAAGCCTTTGGCACAGGTTCACATAAAATTTCATATTTCCTGCAAACTGCGAGCGCTTGTTACGTTTCACGTCGGGTTTAAAAAGCAACTCATGCTTGCAACAATTGGCTTATTCATGAAAATAAATAAAGTTCATCTCTCAAATATTTCGGCGAAAAGCTTCAGTTTCAATTCTATTGGTGTGTGAATAAGTTGACTCGATACTTTTACTCGATACGTTGACGCTTTAATTGCAGAAAGGGTTTAGGATATATTTACACATAATGTTTGAATAGAAAAAATAAACCTCGTGCGGTTATATCAATCGATAAAAACGCACCTGTGTGTGCCAGGCCTTTAGCAGTTTATTGACAACAAGGAGGCTCGTAATCTGATGTTTAATGTTCCAAAAAGACCCAGGAAAAGGCGCAGATGATGAAAGGAGCCCACGAGCCGATACGGCCGTCCGTCGGTGCGATGTCGAGCAATGGTTTATATGTACTTATATGAGAATTGGTCCGTACACGCCGGAAACTCTATAAATGATAGTTATATTTTGTGATTTATCTTTTAGTTTCATATCCGTTTAGCGAAAGAGTATTTACGAAGACTTGTATCAGATTATTATCACATTATTCTAAGTGATATGAGAAAATACAATTTTATACCCAAAAATATGGACATGGAGGCATAATACAATTACTCTGTAACATACTATGGATTACAATCAGTGTACTGTTAATAATATACTTATGAACATTCTTTGGCGCTACAATATTTTGTGAGTCTCGGCCTCCACAACTGTTTATCGCCATTTCAGTTTGTCTCTGGCCTATCTCCTCTGTGCTTTTATACACACTCGGGTATTATTTATTTCCTTTACCAGACCATTGCGTTTGAGTAGCTTACCTGAAACCAAATAAATTAAAATTTAATAGAGTAGAGATGTATTTAAACTAAAATACAGAGATATCTTACTACTTCCTTTTTTATTGACTTTTTAAATCAGTAGCTTCCTCACCGCACCCTGTACTTGCTTAGAATATATTGGAATATCAATTTCACATAACGACGTCGATTGTAAAGTCAACGAACTATTTAAAATAAAAGAACTTAACATATTCAATTTGAATCGAACAGCGAATGAATAAAATCGCAGACTCACTTAATATTCCCATTAAAAATCCAATCGCAGGCGATCGCCAGCAAGCTCTCGCAATGAAGCAATGGAAAATAAAGCAATTTCTGCGCGAATCCGCACTTTGATCTGCGAGATGTAGCAACCCTAGCGCGCGTTATAGACAGGACAGGCATATCACTTTATCTATTACAGT
This sequence comes from Acrobasis consociella, assembly GCA_963555685.1. Taxonomy (NCBI): domain Eukaryota; kingdom Metazoa; phylum Arthropoda; class Insecta; order Lepidoptera; family Pyralidae; genus Acrobasis; species Acrobasis consociella. The sequence continues at coordinate 23,585,232 of OY743105.1, read as the reverse complement.
TGTAATACTAGTTTGGTTTAGGAACTAAAGAGCAACGTAGGCGCTGTTTTAATCAACACATACGAACACATACTTATGTCATCATCATTAATTTATTTATCAAGCGTCATTCTTATTATTTACCCTATCTTATCTCTTAATCAAATACAACTACGCTGAAGAAATAATTTTGCTGCCACGTATTGGTAAATTAGTAATCAGTTGACACGTTTGATTCAGCACTCTGTTTAAAATGTTATACGTACGTAAAGGTATGGGTTGCACCGACCGGTGGTCTCAGCATATTGAGTCAACATGATAGTACTTAAATATAATAGTTTAAACGTAGTTTTGCAGTAGATTTTGTCACTTAAAAAAGGTATACTATATTCTAAAGTCTTATTCGGTATGAGCTAGTTTAAAACGCGTCACAGATAGGTAATTCTGCTGTCTGGCTCTGTATTTTGTGCCCTGCATTCTGCACCAACTTTTATCGTCCCCAATGTCACACGACACTCTGGCGCTGTACAAATTGCCTCTCGTATGACAAATTTGCAGCTCCTACTTTGTAGCGAGCTGTTTGGGACACTCAATGTGTGTGTTTGTTTTATTTGCGTATTCCTCGTGTGCTCTACTCGCTGCTTTGCGAATGTTAACTAGAATTGGGCGGGAATGTCATGAAAATAAAACGTACCAGAAATATATGGAACAAATAGTACGAATGTGATCATGTCGCAGTAAAAAATAGCTAGCTGCGTATATGTAGGTAACTCTATTTAGAGACTCTCTAATCGTAGCCCATTTCAGCTTGCATCCTTAGCTCTACAGTTAGCCAAAGAGGTACCTGACCAGACCTATATCTTGAATTTTCTCTTAAACTGAAAATAATATTAACATGAAATTGTATATCCAGAAAGACTTAATTAAAATCTTTCTAAATAAAAATTTTCATGTCAATATTATTTCGTTTCAGAGAATACGCTTTAAATTTCCTTCAGTCTATCGTTTCTAAGGTGGAATATTATTGTGAAAAACATTGCTACCTAAAAGGCGTCTCCTCGCAACAAATTGTTTCCAAATAAGTCCAAAAATGCCGAAGGAAATAATCTTCGATTCCTAGAAAACTGTATAAGATGACAGCTATATCGAAACTGTGATTCCTTTATCATCCGCTCAATAGTCGATAACGAAGTAGGTCTTGGAAGCTGTCGAAACTAATGGACGTATCCACCGAGACTATAAATGGAGGGCCGGCGTCGGGACGACAGCACCGCGGTCAGGGGGGGACAGTGCTGCCAGGCGGCGTGAGCTTCGGATGGATGCAACTGTCTAAGGCTTAGGAAATTCCGTTCAGGTTACTACCTGACAACATTTCTTATGTAATACCAGAAGGCTTTTTTATTCAGCGCGCAAACTTGAATTAATTCAGTGAAACGCATCAATTTCTAACAGGTAAGTTAGGGTATCCATCGAGAATAAAGATGTGAGGACGGCGTTGAGACGAAAGCTAGAAATGGTGCTCTAAATATAGATTTTACAAATTACAAAACACGTTTCTAAAATTTAAACGATAGACGCATTAAATAAAAGATCATTGTTTGATTAGTTTGCTTTGCTTGGTCCTGAACTTCTGAAGTAGTCTGAAATAGAGAGGGTCTATCAACCCATTTTTCCCAATGTTCTAGGTACAAGACCTTCTAATCTTTTCGTATATCGCCCACTGTCTGCAGCTGAGATACTGGCACATTTGGCGGCGGCACACAATGCTGGTGTTGAATTAATACGTAATATCATAAAACTTTACAGCGCTGGCAGCCGCCCGGCCTCCGCAGCAACGCAATGTCTGCTAATTACACCTAATAATATGCTAATTGAGCTCAATTTATTCTTATTGAATTACAAAGTATCTTGATTAATTTGAATTTTAGAAAAAACGCGTCTGCTGTTTATAGGAACAATTTAATTTTAGGGTGCTAGATGACGGAGTAATACTTTTTGATTGAGTTAGAAGTTGGTCAATTTATTAGCCTTGACAAACAAGCAGGTCAACTGTCTTCCGACCCAGATCGTTGAAGTTGGCCGGCGTGGCAGCCGCGGGTCGCGACACGTTCGTTAGCATAAATCTGCACAAATTAAACGCTAGTCAGCGCGATCTCTGCTTCACGATTCGAAGCTTGCTGCTTCTGACCCTAGGTACAGACTGCAGACATCTCGCTAAGAATAAAATAGGGGTGTTTGGCGTAGCAAATATTTCTGCTTGATATTTCTAGACTCCCCTCGTTTTGTCCTCTAAGCGCATCATTTGAATATGTAAAAGTCTCACAGCGTATTTGTATTGGGTCTTGTTTTGCGCTTAATTAGACATTATGCAAACACAAAAAATATCAGATTGTAAACTTTAAGAATTGGAAAGATTGCACGAAATACTCCTTTTGAAAAATAGAATTTTGTACTTCTGGATGTTAACAATAAAGCAATTCTGGTGTCACAGTCGAGTGTACTTCCAATAACTAAATAATAACGACTTTCAATCAGTCCAAATATACAAACAGAAATGAAGAATTGACTCAATCTTTATTACATAAACATAGGTAATGATAATAAATTCGAATGATAAGTAATCTTTATTTTATTTCAAAAATACAATGAAATCATGCTAGTAAATACCGATAACTAAATTGAACAACGTCATTCAATACGAGTGAAATGGATTTCGCACAAAAATATACGTCTCTCCATTTATCGAAATTGAAAATAATGGAATTTGTTGTGAAATGATTCCACGGTCGAGCTGTTGCATTGAGTCCTAAACGTTGCGAGGTGACCCAATGAATAGCTGATGACCGCGCGCTGCGTTTTTAGTTTGAACATCATTAAATATGCACAGTCTATTGGACACGGATAATGGCTAGGTGCTGGAGTTAATGCATCTGAGATTGAATAAACTATAATCATAAAAGTAGCCAGTCGTCTGCGGAGTGAACGGATTCAGGCTGATTTGCTGAGAGCTGTCAATTAAGAAGTCGCGTTTTCTCGATTCGGAGGCCCAGCCACGCCAAGTAAATAGTAAACGTGTAGGTATGAAGTACTTATCACGACACATTATGGTATGAAAACGTACTCAATAACGTACGGGAGGTCCATCTTCAGCATAGTTATTAATTTAAAAAAATACAAAGCAAAACCTACTTCATTTTCGTTAACCTGTTGTCAGTACAAAACACCCGACACATTGAACAGATGACAGGTTAGGAAATTTTTTGCACATCTCCGAAGTACTTTATACTATTGAAATTGGCAATATTCACAATTGGCCAAGATATAGCATAACATAATAGAGAAAAAATAGATGTATGTCGTATGTCGAATCGCTTGACCAATTTTCACAAATGATACATCAATTAATTTGTCTTTATTATACGGGTGACATAGGCTATAATTTGTATGCAATGAATGTTACATACAAAAAGGGACAGAAAAAAATTTTTTTTGTTTCGTTTTCGAGTAAGATGATTATTTATTAATAAGGAAGCAGTAGATATGGTTGATAACACAACATTTCTGGGAATAACGCTTGATTCGGGGTTGCAATGGGGTGCCCATATTCAAAACTTAGCTGGAAAACTTAGCTCTGCGGTCTACGCGGTTAGAAGAATAAGGCAAATGACTGACGTTGATACAGCGCGTTTGGTATATTTTGGTTACTTTCACAGTGTTATGTCCTATGGAATATTGCTATGGGGTAACGCTGCAGATATAAATACCATATTTGTTTTACAAAAACGCGCTATCAGATTTATATATAAATTAGGTGCTAGAGAGTCTTTAAGGGAACTGTTTTAAGACATAAATATTTTGACCCTCCCTTCGCAATTCATCTATGCGAACATTATGTACGTGCGTCAGAATATACACTTATATAAGAGAAATTGTGATATTCATATTATCAACACGAGAAATAAAAATAAATTATCAATCTCAGCTTTGCGGTTAGAGAAAACAAAAAAATCTTTTGTGGGTCTCGGCTTGCGCCTCTATAATAAAATTCCAGATAATATAGTAGCATTACCATTATCTAAGTTTAAGACAGCCGTTAAAAATCATTTATTAAAAAATGTGTATTATCATGTAAATGACTATTTGTCATCATCTGAGAAAAATTCTTGGAAATAATTGACTGCAAATTGTAATTTATAATTTTTATTTGCAAATCATTACATACTGTCACTATTACTACACATAATGTCAACTTATAAATACAATTAAAACCTGCCCTGAATCGTTCCTGGTGCAAAAGTGCCCAAAACGCTAGCTGCATTTTATTGTAATTGTCTAATTTAAATGTGCTTTAGTATAAATCTGTATAACATAGCCCATCAGGCTGGGTAGGGACCAATACTGAACTGGGTTTTTTTCGGCGTAATCTTCCCAGCAGTGGTCGTTCCGAAACGCTAGTAGTTTTTAGCTTTTGAACGAAAATAATATTTATTTAAAAAATAACCTTCAATAAGAGATAAATTTATCCTACATTGAAAAAAAAATTTTGACTTTGACTTTGACTTTGATGGTTTTGATTAGCACATTTTAAAAATATATACATTGTAAGCCATATATGGCTCTTGTAGTCGGGTATTCGTTTTTTAAACGTATAGCTTGTATTATAAATAAGTCACAGATACAAAAATAAATATAGCATTCGTATCTATGAACAGTATGTAACGAAAAATATCTAAAATGTTAAATTTTTTTAATTAACTATCGGAAAGCTTTCCCAAAAATAAATGGCTTCATAATCCAAATAAACTACTACAAGTCACCGCTGCAAAACGCTAAATGAGCATTGAATTAATTTATTTCATAGATGCTCGTGCCTCGTTTTAAGATAAAACATAAAACATGGTGCGTCCAAACTCGGTTTTAAATTTACTCCTCGTATCTTCGAGTGGCTTTTATTTGCGATTTTTCAGTTATTTTAAAACCTTTTAACGAATGAGGCTGCGGTTTGACATGCCAAGGGCGGCTTTGTGTCTCTGGACCTTAGATTTTATTTAGGTTCGGTTGGCCGAATACATTTGCAGTTTTAGGGCTACATGTTTTTGCGCAGTCCGAATAAGTAACTTATTACTCAAATACCAAATGAGTTTTTGCTATAGCAAAAATCATATAAATGTATAGTTTTGATTTGAGACTTTGGGGCTCTCTACATTCATATATTTTGTCTTTAGTCACAGCACTACGGTATCCTATCATTAGACCAGGTAGATATTTTGATGTTTTTTAGATTTCTTTTTGGGTTGTATTTTATTTTGACGGTTTGATGGATAAATTCACAGAAAATAATCGCGTTTGTGCAATTAAACTTTCATTAAAATGTATAACTAGTGAAGAGTAAATAGTTTGAATCCAATTATTCAGTAATTATTCTGTGCGATCAAATGTTAGTAATATTTCATTGTTATCGGAACCCCATCGAGACCTGATGCTGTCCAGCAATGTGTGAGTTATTGTGTACTAACACATTAGCAACTAACACTCGCTCGCGATGTCCTCGATAACTTTGGATAACGCGTTGTTACAGATTACACATGAGTCTGAGGAAGAGATGACCGTGTAGGGTATAGATGAGTGCGTCTGTGGCTAGCTTTGCAGCTACAAATGATCCTGCATTGAGTGGACAGGGAGCGAATAACCATATTGTATCAAATGATTTTACTTCTTGCGCAGATCTCCATCAAAAGATTGGGAACCTGGAAATCACGTGTAGGTATAAAGTTTTTTTTTATATCTACAAGTTTTCCATTTTAAGCCTCCAATCTTGCTGTTCGTAGTCTCTGAGTTTTGTTTAGGTTACCGTCGCTGTTTACGTTCAAGCTACTGCTATTGTTATACCGGTATAAGTAAAGGTAATAAAATCGTTTGTTTTTACGAAACAAGTTACGGTTGTGCCCTTAGAACTTGACGTTATAGAACCGTTTATCCATTTTACAGAACCCTTTTTGTTTACGTAATCTCAGGCCCGAATTTCATTGCCATATATCATTAATATCAGCACTAGACAGCTGCATCACGTAAACATTCAACCCTAATGCGGGCCCAAGATTTGAATCTTGGTCCCAAGCCCGACATGAAAGGCGCTGACGGCCGAGCAATAAGCTATCGCCAGATGGATCTTGTTGACGCCACAAAAACGGCCCACATCCCACCAGCGCGCCGATACCTTATCAGGGCTGACCCGCGGCGAACACACGACTCATGGCGGCTTACAAATGTCCGCGATACGCGGTATGAGCGTTTCGGCTTTTAGTTTGATGGCTTATTGTATGTCGTAGGTTTACTTTATGAAACAGATTGTATATATTTTGGTTTTAACTTTACGGGCTTAAAGATTAAACTTTTGTTATAAAATTTGCTTAATTTAAAAACTAAAGTTTTTACATTTTGAATATGAAGTCGATTTATCTCGTATTTAATTTTTGTTGCTTGGGGAAGCTTTTGAGATTTTGCATTAACGACCTAGGTATGTCAAACATCAACAAACGCATCACCAAACTAAATCAACTAAGATATGTAACTACAATTTTGGTAATAGAGTCCAAGCTCATCTTTAATTAAAAATCACAATGATAGCAATAAAAAATGAACTTTTTATATTTTAAAGTTAAAACATCGTATACGTGTTAATAAATGACGATGGGCCATTTCTTCTCCGCTTGTTTATCTCGTTTACAAATGGCGGGCTCACACGCGGCCCGCGGCGCGTCCTTTTTGCCGCGTGTAATGACGATAAATAATTAGAGCGTTAAATCGCGCAGCGGCAGCCCTGCGTCCCCGCCTCCCGCGGTCTTCATCGCCCCCGCCGCTCACCATCACCACCCGACGCTTTTTACGGATAATTAATGCATGTGTACATACAAATCACATGTTAATTTCCGTTGAGAGAGGTTTGGGTCGTACACGTTAGCCGCATTGATGTTTCATATTTTCAGCCAGCGTGCGGGACAAATCTAATAGATATGATCTCTATGCAAGAACATAAGCCAATTGAAATGACATTGACTTATTTATATTTTGGTCAAATACTAGGAGTCACGATCCTAATAAATTCATCATCATCATCTTCAATAGGTCTTTTTAGTCTCCACTGCAGGAGCACGACCCTCTCTGTACTACTAGAGCCATACTTGGCCAGAGCAGCCAGAGGATTTAGCCTACACTCTCCACGCTAACCAGACGTGTTGGGGAGGTCCTTATTAATGTTTATATGCTTTGTTTAGCTTGTATTTCCTAAGTCGCCTTCCACGACATCCACGAGAAGACTTGGAGTGATCCTATTCTACTCTGCCGGAATCCACATGGCTAATAAATTCAAATGTATGCATATTTTTTCACACCAAATTTGCGCTTAGAATTCACAATATTGTGGCATCTACTAAGTCGACGCTCGTCTCCGCTTCCCAAATGTTTTTATATCGTTACAGCGATGCGTCGGCAAACATCACGTCGAAAGGGATAGCGTTGACGCGTTTTAAATCGCCGATACAATTACCAAACAAATTGCTTTTTCCCATCCAAGGGAACACGCGTCCCGGGATCTCGACGCGGCGCCTCACTTCATCAATCGAAGTCCCGTTTGGATTATTAAAGAATAATATTTTTATAGTGCAACTAAGTAGGCAAATACTAGTAGACATCCTGTCTGATGGTAAGTTTTTGGAAATTATGTTATTCAGTTATAAAGTCTTCATTCTACCAAAACACTACTATAGTGTATTGATTTGGTAGAATGAAAACTTTTTCGACAGGGTGGTATGAGGCCTTATTTATAACTAAGCAGCCGGTCCACTATGGAAAAGAAAGGCGCAACATCGGGAGGAATGGCGTGTAATGGAGGAGGCCTATATCCTGCAGTGGATAGATTAGGCTGTAAAAGAAGAAGAAGAAGAGAAAGATTAAAAAAATAGGTCTTCATATTTCTTACAATAGAATTTATAAAGTTCATAATTTTCTCGAAGTTCCAAGCAATTTTGGTATTTTTATTTATTAACGTTGGATATATCGGTTCTTGAACATAATTACTTTTTTCAGTGATAAACGATTTAGTTAGGATAATAATGGATAAAACAGAAAGAAAACATGGTTCTTTTCGTAAGAAGCATAAACACAATTTATCTGAAAGCCTTTTACGCTGTCTAGTTGCTGATTTTCCGTTCTAACTAATGAGCTAAGTCCCACAATACCGCAAATGCCTGGCGAGGACGGAGATTAACATCCCGCCGATAGCAAAAAGTGTATTTTTCGGGGCCGGGTTTTTGTGCGCCGCGACCTTACGTTGTTTGGAAGAAATATTAAAGCAATCCTGGGCAAAAAGCGGCCGGCGATGGGCCCCCGGGGACGCATCCGATGTCAGGCGCGTGCGGGACCTTATTAATTTACGATGGATATGCCCTCTTAACACGCGCAGTATGATAAAGGCCGGTGTTGTTTGACAAATTTTATGTTACAGCTTTTGTTATTGTGAGGAAGTTATCAAAATGTAATTTAATTATACACCTAACGCCATCTGTTATCTTTGCATGTAATATACTCTGTTTTGTTTATTTGTCTATAATTTTCTTTATTTTAAAGCATGCCTGATAAGCCCATTAAAAAAAAAAAATGTATATAGTTTTTTATCGCATGTATTATAAAGATAACTACCAATTTTTTGTCGAACGTACTAAAGCTTAAGGGTCGAGAAAACTACGACGATTGGACGTTCGCAGCTGAAAATTTTCTGGTGAAACTTGAAGGTGCTGACAACAAGTTCCTGAAGCAAGAAGTAGAAGCACAAAAAGCGACAGATGCCAAAGCGCGAATGATTTTGACGACAAATGCGTCATTGGTGCACATGAAGGAGACAATGACCACGAAGGAATTGTGGACAAATTTCTAATTTTTTTTTAACGATACAGGATTTTAGAGGAGGATTACTTTGCTTCGTCATTAATTATCCATCAGACAAGAATACTGTGACAATATGACCAGTTACGTCATGGTGTCCTTCACAAAAGATCCCCTGAAGATCATCATGACATTCATCAAGGCGAATGTATTTATACATGTTAACCCTTTAGGTATTTATAGTTAGTCTTTGTCTCATATTAGTTTTAATCGAAATTTTGACTTTGTCATTGGTATAAAAGGCTAAGAGCTAGAGAACGCAGCCAAAATATACGAAAACCGATGTACTCGCTTAAATCACTGGCATAGGCACTAAAATATCGTGTTATAGAAAATGTTGGGGTTAAAAGCCAGTGTGGTTTGAAGGATTGCGGTGTGACGGGGAAAAGGACATAAAAATAGAAGTTATGGCGGGCCGTGTTGGGCGGCGGCCAGGGCTCGGGGTGCTTCGAAGTAGGCCAGTGTGTGAGCGATTTAACAATCGGCACATTACTTAGCGGCGATGGCCCCTTGAGAGCGTCGTAAAGAGTGCGACCACTCGGTTATGTCTGATTTAAGTGGTTTTAAAAAGAACACTTTAAACACAACTTTTATCTTCTTTCTAGCGTCTCGGCAGTCAGATACAGCTTACATAAGAGCTTTTTTTATTTGTAAAGGACAAAATAGGAGTAAAATTAGTTTTCATTAAGTTTTATATGTATATTCTTTAAACCAGATATTCGTATATTAACTATCTACTTCAAAGCAATTAAGCTAAAAATGCGACCAGAAAAATTACTATAGATAGATATAATTAGAACAGTTCCAGAGAAGCTTTTCCACAAATATCTTTTTGATAAGTTCACAATGTGTTGTAAAACAAAAGGAAGTTTGCGTTAAGATTTCCTTTAGATTGTGTAGCAGTCCAGCTACAATAGATTAAAGTAGTTAATGGAACGAGAAGTCAACACGAACTATCGCCGCTCCCGCCGCTGAGATACGCCGGCAGCCCGCCCCGCCCAATGAAGGGAGTACAGAAGTACAGCTTTGGCAAAGTCTAAGACAACGCGGGACTTAATGAATATAATCTACAAACATGCACGCAAGGCCGCAATAAAAAAAAAGTGATGTTTGGATCTTACGAGTCGGTTCTGCCGCATACAGGATTCATTAAATTTTCTAAAACACTAGTAATTTGTAGCTTTTGCAATAAAAAAAATGGTATTCAATAAAAAATACATTTATCCTACATTAAATAAACATTTTTGACTTTAACTTAGAAGCTTGTCATTATATTTCAATGAAGGGGTCAAAACTCGAAATGGTTCGTGTAAATATACACTCGGCTGCTGCGTCGTGAGTACCTTTTTTTTGAAGTTGGCTGTGAAACGCTGCCGCGTATTTAGACTCACTTGGTAGTCCTAAGCTTAAGCTCTGTACGTTCGCTGTTCCGTGCGACCGGTGGCCGTGCCGGGGCGCCGGGGCGGGCCCGGCAACCTCTTACACCGCGGTTAATGTTTTCTCAGCAATTAACCCCGTTCTTATTTTAAATTAACTGCAACGCTGCACCCGCCCCCTGCCCTCTGCCGGCGAAAATTGTAATTCTTGCGGAAATTTGCTGTGGTGCGCCAGCGGTAATTGTTAATGAAGTCATGTGTTCCTAATTGTTACTTTTGTTTTCCGTGTGTGAGAGAGACCGACACTGATGCCACATCTTTAAGTCTCTGAAGGTCTTGGAAATAGCTCAACGACTGACATTTTATGATGACAACTGGAACCAGAAACGGTGTAACTTGTCTTGCGGAGTACGGGCAAGCTGGACTTATTTTATACCCCTTCTGACAACCAATCGAATTGCACACAGAGGTGCTTGACATACTCAGTGCTCCCGCCGAGCATATTACTTGATTGTTTCATTTATATTCCTGTGAATATCATAAGATACCAATAAATGGCTAAACATAAATGTCTCGTGCTACAACTGCATTTTCAAAAATGGTTGTATACACTTTATCCGAGTAGTATATGACGACCAATGTGTGATATATTTGTAAGCTTTACGCCCCCGTTGCCGGAAGCCGAGGGAGTAAAATGGCATTTTTTGTCATCGAGACCACAAAGACGTGGTCGGCGATGATGACGCTCTAAATAATGTGCCACATCTATTAGCCGACCGCCGCCGATAGACACGTGACACTTGTATCCACTCCCACTTGCATATACTCAAATTCAAGTGGTCGGTAATCTTTTCCAATACATGTAGTTTTGTTTTTATCAGTACCATTCGTTTTAAATAAACAGTATATGTTTATAGTACTTATAGTTATTATGATAGATGATAGCCTTTCTGAATAAATTTGCATGGTAAACATGATTGGATAAAACTGAATGTAATATCTTGTAACACTTGTTTAGCAAATAAATTATCTCTATGTTAACGCGCTATCAGCTGATAAAATTTAGTACAGGAGATAACACTCTTTTATTATTTTGTCATATGTTTTTTTGGGAAATGACCTAATCCATTGACTCAACTGAAAATTCTTGACGAGCTTCGGAAATAGATCCATGAGAAACCACAGAAAGGTTCAGATAAAAAGAGGAATGTACAAAACACTGGCAAGGTGTTTCTGCGGCTGAACTCCGACGAATGACTTTAAAGTATAACTTGAAGGCAAAGTGCGGCAATTTTCCGTCACGCACGCAGTAAAGTACCGTCGGGTGGAAATTTCATGAGCGCAAAGAGTGAATCGGGCCTGTTACCTGCCTTTGAAGCGGGTTATTGGGGCGGCCCGCACGCTCGACTCACTCGCAGTCGCGAGGTTCGAACAATTAGGTACATTTTGTAACGGTACTAGGATGCACGTTATTCTCTTAATTATCTTTTTCTTGTACATTACCTTTCATGCTTTTGACCCACATTTCTCTAGTAAAATTGTCATATCCCTTTTGTCCTCCACATAATTATATTCTGCTATTTCCAACTATTGTATTGTTCTACTATTCCTTTCTGGAGTGGCAGTCGTTTCTTTGCTCACAGATACATTTATACTCATTTAGTAATAGAACATTTTATTGTTCGTTGTCGTTGCTAAAGTTGCTTACAATACATAATTTAATATAACTACGTTTATAGCTGTATAGTTTCCGGCAGAGGAGAATAGGGCCACTTTAAGTATTTCCGTGGATATCGTAGAAGGCGACTTAGGAAATACAAGCCAAACAAAGCTTATGAACATGATGAGACCTCTCCAATTCTTCTGGCCAGCGTGGAGAGTATAGGCCAAATCCTCTGGCCAAATATGGATCTAGTAGTACAGAGAGCGTCGTACTCTTGCAGTGAAGACTAAGAAGACCAGATGTTGATACAACTACGTTTGCAACTATGCATGCTTCCCAGCTGGTGGAACGAACGAACTACTTCAGTATCACACGCGATGCCGATTCACGCTGCTTGTACTCTCTCGCATATTAATCATAGCATCTCGTTACAGGTAGTTTCACCCGTTATTAATCAGTATGATCGGGCGCGTATAGACAGGGAGGTAATGGGGTGGCTGACGGATTAATTAGGCGGGCGTAATGGCCGCCGCGGCCCGTGATCGGAGATTACACGTGAAAGAGGTGAGACGCTGAATGAGTGATTTATGGCGGCTGCTTATCTGGGATTGTCTTGGAAGCCGGCCTGTCTGTACTAAATCGGGAATATGTGGAAACTAATTTATATAAACTTGCGCCAATGCAAACATGGCTTTCAATTTTGAACCGACTTCTAAAAAAGGGGGAGGATATCAGTTCATTTTTTATTTATGTTCACCGAAGACGCCTGCACTGATTCGGACTATTTTTTTGTTTTTAAAGCATGTACTTTTTATGTAAGCCCATTGAATTTTAAAGAAAATCGGATATGTAGTTTGGTGGCCGTCGTAAGTAGGTTTTTAGTTTTGAAAAAATATCTGCTATGTAGAACGAGTGGTATTAATTAATACCACTACAAAGCATATATCTCCCTCAGATTTTACATTTAAACATTTTTTTTCATAAAGAGAGATATGAATAACATTGCACTCTCTACCACGCTGTATATAAAGGCACCGTATTGTTGCAGTGCTGAAAGCTATTGAAAATGAGCTAGGTGGTACAGTTAACAATAAGGATTCACCGAATGAAGAACAAAAGCCATCGGATCCACAAAGCAACTCCGAAGATCACAGCTTCAGGCAAGTTTCATCGACAAGGAACAATACTATTCCTAGAACATCGATATAATTGGCTTGACATACCATGTTGCGAGTGCGGTTTTTTTTAATGATGATAAATAAATAAAATAAATAAACAATTAAATAAATAATAAATAAATAAATATATAGGGACAAATTACACAGATTGAGCTAGCCCCAAAGTAAGTTCGAGACTTGTGATATGGGATACTAACTCAATGATACTATTTACTACTATTTTATAACAAATACATATGTATATTGATAAACATCCAAGACCCAGGACAATTTGGTAAAGGCCATTTTCCAACTTGCCCTGACTGGGGATTGATCCCGGGCCCTCTGAGTGGCGGACTAGCATGGTGACCACTACGCCATGGAGGTTTTCGGATGATAACGAGAATACCTTGAATTTAAATATAGATATAGTCTTCAATCTATCAAAATCTACTTTCTGATATCTAGATAGTCTTCTTTCAAAAAGATTTTTCGTTGATAAAGTTTTCGTGGCAAAAAGCCTTGAAGCATGAGAGAGCTGCTGAATTCAAGGAAACTATTCACGGCATCCTCATCAGGAGGTACAGCGCTCGCCACATGGTACTTGGTAAGGTCTACGAGTATATTTATAAAATTACCTTTGTTTGTTTCCAATTAGTCACATTAATGAAGAATTTTTTCTTACATAATTATGTAAAGATGGGCATTGAGATGTTTTAAACATGGAGATACAATTGAATTAGATTATTATGTTTTAAAAAGGCACTTAAAGAATTTCTCTTTTTTGGGTCAAAGTAGGTTTTTTTCTTCACGCAAAAAACCTTTGTGCCAAAAAAAACATACATATATTTTTTTAATGATTAAATTAAACCGAGCTCTACAAGCTAATTTTAATTAAAAATATACTGAAGCATCTTATTACAATATTCATTACGGGGACCGTCATTATATTTATCATAAAACCAAATCATGCGACGTAATGAAAGAAATACAAGACACGCCACATCTTATTCAGGTTAAAAGAAAAAAAAAATCCGAACAAAGCAGCGTAAAACCGGCGCTATAAAAGTACTTAGATGAAAAGTAAATAGTGAAAGCATTTCCTTACAAAAATACGGGGCATTGTGTATCAAAAAAGGGCTTTATCCAGTCGGCATTAATAATTCTAAACAGGGTTGATAACGCATCGCGGAACAAAGCGACCCGGGATGGATATATTTAAGAGCCGGCGCGGGCGAGGAGTATCTAATCTGCCTCTAGTTGTGGCGGCGTAATGAAAAAACGGCGGGGCGGCGCGAGCCATGGGCGGCAGCGGGAGCGGAAAAAAATTTCATCGAACTTATACGTGTATCTATGAATAGGTCTCCAAAATTTATATAAAGGTTCCTAATATATAATTTTTTTCTAAACTGAATAGTTTGCGCCAGAGACACTTCCAAAGTGGAAAAATGTAGGTCCACCCCCTGTAACTTCTAAAATAAGAGAATGATAAAACTAAAAAAAATATATGATGTTCATTACTATGCAAACTACCAGCGAAAATTTGTTTGAACGAGATCTAGTAAGTAGTTTTTTTTAATACTTCTTACTAGATCTCGTTCAAACCAATTTTCGGTTAAAACTAAATTTAGAAAATCTCGGTTGGTAAAAGTTACAACGAACTACAAGAACTTTTATATTATGTTACTTGCTGCTACGGAACCCTTCACGGGCGAGTCCGACTCGCACTTGGTCGCTTTATTTACTTGTTTATTTTTGGCGCTGAGTTTATTTTCGTCATGCTCTCTATTATAGAAATGTAATATAAATCGCCAAAAAACTACTTTGTCGGAGGACTTCACGTGCAAAAGTCTGCTTAGTTTTAGCCCCAGAACTGCATGAGGTTCTGTTTGATGGCCCACCTTTATCATCAGCTGGCAACTCTACAAAGCCGGCCGCCTCACGTTAAGTGCGTCGCATTTTTCACGCTTTTTGCGTTAGAAATAGGTGTGACTGCGCGGAACGCGGACAAATGTGAGCTGAGGCACAAACACAACGGTACAGAAAATACCCCTTGTGGTTTATGGCATAACGTATATCTCTTTCTGTGATGGGCTGGTGACAGAACTAAGAGTAAAAAAACAGCATCACCGTAAAAACGTTTCACGAATAATCATATCGTAGTCGTTAGAAATTTATAAGCTTCGTGTTAATGTAGTAGTTTTAACAATTTAGAATGATGGAAATAAATATTTATTAGACGGATTTTTTTTTGATCTTCGTTTTCAAAAAAAATATTTATTGCAATTTAGCCTCTTCTTCCGTTTGTCTATCTCATAAGGTAGAATCGTGAACAAGACACATCCTACCTGACCGAAGCTTCATTTCCGTACACTCAATTCCTGTGTCCCACTGACGTCGCGTCGGGTTTGATGGATGCCGTGCATTTGCAGAATGGGATTTTGTTTTAGCAAATATTAAAACTCCATCTCCAATTTCAATTGAAGGATTTATGATGGAACAGTGTGAAAGAGTATAAAAAAAAAGAACATAGGTATATTTCTTCAGGTTTTTAGCCTGATGCTGTGTCTCACAGCTGGACAAAGGCCCTCGCCTTCTTTTTCCATTTTCATCCTGACCAGCCTACTGCTATTTATGCATGATTATATTAATATGACCACGTCTTCCCTAATCTACCCTGGCGTCTACGCCTTTCTCATGACAAAGTGACTATCTAGGTCTATTTGCTAGTCCTTGCTACTTGAGTTTTGCCATCTAATATATTCAAGTCATGACATAGAAATGAAAAAAAAAGACAACGAAAATCTAAAAATAATGTTTAGAAATCCTTAGGGGAAGCCCATATCCATCAGCGTAAATACTTGATACTAGAAGCTAAAGAATATATTTTTACTGCCATTACGCAGCTTTTGGAGCGAGTATTGTGTGGTTCATTGCAAGGCACAAAGGGTAGGGCGCGCGTTGGGTGGAGGAAAACCCTCAGATCTGGTGGATTACAGCGGCCGTCTGATGGATTAAGTATACTCTGTGCGAGCCGTAATGCACAAAAATGCGGGCGAGACAATGACCGGCCTTCCTCGTGACCTCGGGCCATGCAGTAAGGAGAGTGCAGAAGAGTAACTACATTTATGAGGTGTACGCTAAGTTTGATTTCCAGTTTGCTGCAGTAGTCAATTTTGTGAAGAACCTTACAGCCGTATAAAGTCTTTACTCGATATGTGACCGGTAACTTCTTTCAATTATATGTCTAGATTACCAAAGGTCTTCTACAAGCTTCGGGTCATTTTATAACCGCAAAGAAGTTATTTTCAATTATGAATGTGCCATGTAGTGCTAACGCTGATCGATCTGTACTTTCATTATGGTGTAGCCACTCTGTAAAGGGTGCGGGGTGCGGGGGGAAGGCGAGTTTTCCGGAGATTAGCGGTCAAACGCTGGCTGTTTGCGACCGCCGAGCTTTGCGGCAGAGCATGGGGGTTTGCTCGCTGCACGCATGGAGGCTGCGTTGCTTGCCTTCGAACTTGAATGCAGTTTCACCTTTCGTCTTTATTTAGAGGGTTTGCTCGTGCCATTATGTGATAATAGACATAAAGGAAAGTTGATTTATTTAGACATAACTTATGTTTATCTCTTTTGAAATCGCTAAAAGCTGCTAAGTCCAAAAAGCTTATTCATCTGAAGTCAACAAGGGCCAAGATCCTAAAAACGAGAATTAATCATTATTAACTTTGTAACAAAATTTTCTACGTAAATTTTCCTCGATTTCTATTCTTGTAAAAGTCGTGAAACGTCAGAGAAATATTGAAATTGTTTCGTTAACTAAGAGATACGGGGCAAATTCAGTGGAAGCGAGCGCCGAGCGTCGGCAACCTTCCCGACAGCCAGTGTAAACAAAGACAAAGAGATCGCAATTAGGGAGGCTCTACTCCACGGGTTTTGTGTCCGGTGACAAATGGCGGCCAAGGCGCGCAGGAGGCGCGCGCGGAGGTCAAGCTCGCTCGGAGCGGCGGTTTGGCGGAAAACATGACTTGCGTCTTGTAAACATTGGTAGTTTTCGTGTGTGTAAGTGGCCAACATTGATGTCAGATTTTTCTAGCTGCCTAAAGACATCTGACATAGCTTGACGACTGCCATATAATGATGACAAAGATGATTTTTGAAGTGAAAACTTCTTTAGCGGCGTTGTGCACTTTTTTTGGAAGGGGACCTGATCGAAAATTCGTAAGACGGATGGAGAGTAGACAGCTGGCGCGGCGTAGGAAAGGGAGTATCCCCTCTCTTTCTACGGCGCCTCGAAAATGTATGCCTGCGCCTGCTGTTTCGTATATCAAAAATGCTCAACGTTAATATTCAAGTTTTCACTTCTGCCGGCACTCCCAGAGTGCAACCCGTCGTTTTTTTTTTACAACTGTCAGGAAAACAGGACCACTATTTTTTTCCTGTATTTGGGTCAACAAACAATTTTATATTATAATTTGATACAGAATGGAGCTTATGCAGGCTTTCTTACTAAGACAAAGACAAACGGTTTTAAGTATCTGATGGTATCGCAGTGATTTCCGTAGCATTTGGAACTCTGTGAGACAAGGGCACTACAGGCGAGTAAAGTTAATGAATAAAATAACTAAAAATTCAACTTACTTCCGATTTTTAGTAAACTTCAGTGCAAGATAACATTTAGCATTGTAATTGTATTGTATTGTATTGTAAATTCTTTATTGTACATAAATTGTCACAGGTGAAACATAGATAAAACACAACAGTACAAAGGCGGACTTATCCCTGTCAGGGATCTCTTCCAGTCAACCCTACAAACAGAGGAGATAATGACCAAAGGTGGGGTGGAACACTGTACAATACTTACAAACTAAGACACTAAATGCTACTCATAATTACATTACTGAAATAATATACATACACATTATCTATTTTTTTTTTATTTATTTAATTTATTGCACTTTAAATCTTAAGATTATAGTACAAGAGGTATAACTTAATGCTAAGCATTGTCTACCAGTTTACCTTTGGGATCTATCTATCTATACATACATACACTGACAGATCTTAATACAATAAGATATATAAATAAACATATACAATTTATATTTAACTAAATCCAAGTCAGGAACCTTCATAAAATAATTGAATCCTATTCTTGAAGGAATTCAAGGTACGCAACTCTTTAATTTCCAAAGGAAGTCTGTTCCAGAGATGCGCAGCCATAACTGCAAAAGATTTAGAAAAAGTATGGGAGGAGTAATTGGGAATTTCTAAAAGAAGGGTATTACTAGAACGAATGCGGGGAACAATATATCGAAATTTAAATTTTTCAAGAAGGTAATTGGGGAAGGTAGGATTAGTGAGAACATTAAAGAGAAAAGAAGCATTTGTCAATATGTACACTTGGAATGTCAATTATTTGATGCTTCATACGTAGATTGTCTAGAAAATCAATGCGAGTAGAGCCTTGCTTAGTTTGTAAGCAGTTAAAAGTACCTGTGTGTTGTATTGTATTTCACAAGTAAGCTTGTACTAAGCTTAGTCTCTGTAAGCTTGTATACTCTTTAGGAGGGAGGCTGGGGGGGGGGCGAGATCGGGAAGCCAGAACTACAAACGTTATTCAACTTCCCGAAAAATATTTTGAAACTTCGTAATACTTTTAGTTTCGCATAGTTTTGCTACCGACAGTTCTACTTCTACGAGTTCAGATATACCTACCGGTTAAGTTACATTCATCAATAGAAAGTTAAGAATTAAAGTAATTAACATAATTAATTATCTAGCCATCAAATGGGATTTGAATGATGTATACTTTGAATAAAGTTATATTATAATAGTTGTAATTTCTATTTTTAACCCCCGGTAAAAAAGAGCTAATGAGCTACGCTAATGGCTGTCAGTTTGTCTGTAGCATCGTAGCGCTCGAATAGATGTCCCAATTTCGATGCGGTTGTTTATCCAAAAGCAAGTTCCTTTGTGGTGGCTCTTAGCTAAGTTTGATGAAAATCGGTTCGACCGTTTGAAAGTTATTGGGAGTTACCGGTTGAAAGTTGCTACGCATATTAGTTCTACTATTTAGTTCCTCCGCTCATCATTAGATGGCATTCATAAATGAAATTATTGAAAGACGGATTGACCCGCAACTCCCAGGTTTTCCTACTTAAGGGCCCTTCAATAATTTCTATGGCGTTGGGTTTCTACAACGTTAGTAATTATATTATCCTTGCCCTTGCCTAACCGGGGTTAGGACGACCCGAGGCCGAGGCAGACCGCGGCATGCGAGGCAGCGAGGCAGCTCCAGTGAGTTACGCCTTAATTAAGGAACGAGTAATGACGCTAGTTTTTTAGCGCTCGGCCGAGTGATCGCGGCGATTAACAGCGTGATGTCTAGGCTTTTCCTTATTGTTTAATTATGTGTGAAAGCATTAGCGGCGGACGGCGATGTACTGTGGCGGCTGCTGGGGCTGGATAGTTTTTGTGACGTAGAACTTAAATGAGAATTTCGATTTCAACTAAGAATGTTAGAGAATTGAAGAATTATTTAAATCAACATTATTTGCCTTTATGAAAATGTTCCTTTTTTCCGTTAATTTCGTTTGTTGTTTAGTTTTCATTTTAGTTTTATAAATGCAGTAATACAAGATCTAAGTTCATGTCAAACAGCAGATTCTAACTACTTACTAACGTGTTAACACGTGTACAAAGAAATCTCAAATGATGTACAACTTATTGCGTCTGGAAGGTTGATCAGAGGA
Source organism: Acrobasis consociella (assembly GCA_963555685.1). Lineage (NCBI taxonomy): Eukaryota > Metazoa > Arthropoda > Insecta > Lepidoptera > Pyralidae > Acrobasis > Acrobasis consociella. The sequence goes on along the minus strand of OY743105.1, from coordinate 23,565,362 downwards.
GGAAAACCTCCTCTGATCAACTTTTAAAAATCTGTGCGGCGGGAACATCTGGCTCATTAGAGTTTCCAAGATCAAGGTGAAAAAACGTACATTTTCCGTAGAAAATTGCGGCAGTGTTGGGAAATTTAGCGGAATTGTCTGTAATCTCAAAATGATAAGCGTGGCGCGTAGTGTTGTGCAGAACTCGAGTTCGGGCGTCGTCATTTTAGAGCTCTACATATATGCTCTAAAATTATACTCACTTAAACAAAACTTAATGCTGTACGCTGTGTCATAAGTTTATTGTGGTTTTAAATAAATTTGAGTTCGACATTAGTGTCCAAGTCGTTCTCGAGTTATTTAATATTTTTATAACAGTAGACAAAACTGTGGTGTCTTTATTAATGAAATATTATTACAATCTTATTGTATAGAAAAATATTTCAATACTTATTAGAGACTAGTTTATCTACTTTTAAAAGTAGACTATGTGTTAATCCGGGTGTCAGCTTACTGTGTACCAAATTTTATCAAAATTGGTGAAGTCGTTTGCGCGTAAAGAAATAACAAACATACACATATACTCACAAACTTCCGCCTTTATAATATTAGTGTGATTATTTTATTTGATTCAAATGAGTTTTATGTTGAAGCCGAGTATTCAGAACTGTTAGTTTTTTCGACTTTAGTTTTTATTTAAACCGAGTCCGTCACTGACGACTCGTGTCGACTTTTACCCCGTTAATGTTTTAGTGCCACACCGATAATAATAGAGTTTTCAAATCTTATATCTCTTAATAAATAAATATATAGGGACAAATCACACAGATTGAGTTAGCCCCAAAGTAAGTTCGAGACTTGTTATGGGATACAACTCAACGATACTATATTTTATAACTAATACATATACAGATAAACATCCAATATTAGACTCCTGAGTCGACATTTGTCCAGCACTAGCGGCGGGCTGGGGCGCGCACGAGCGGTGGCTTGTTAGCCCCGCTCAATTAGGCGCATAGCTCGTCGTGCGTGACAATGGCTTTTGCGACGTTCTCGTCATCTTGAGGGTACGCCAATGACTAGGTGCCAGTTGAAATTTTTTCAGGGAATACATAGAAAAGTGGGGCCGCGCTCATGCAGTCTAGTGAATGAGGATGCTACACCTACTATCACAAGAAGGGGTGCGATACAAGGAGGGGTGCCCAAGCTGAAGAATGCTTTTCACGCGGTTTTTGAAAAGCCTCACTCCTGTCGTCAAGCTGAACATACTGCTTGGATTTTGTAATTGTTAAGTAATTAACTAGCCGCAACTTAATAATGGATGAAGAAAAGCTATTAATATTACATGCTTTTACAATTTATATGATACTACATTTTAAAACCCCTGACTATTAATGTAGTATAATATAAGTTGACGTGTCTGTGCGTCTGTATGTCGTCAACTGTCGTCGCGGGCACGCTGTTGCTCGTTCGTAGGGGTCCTTAATGTTTTTTATAGAACATTTAATTTAGACAATAAATGTAAAAACAAAACAACGGCTTCCAAATAGTAATTGGAGCCATAAAGGGAAGTGTGGAGTCGCCGCGATCCAGATAAGCTGCAATGAAACCGAATCGCTGTTTTTGTCTGACTCACTTTACGCTTGCAATAGCGAGGGAACAGAAGAATATCCAATAATCACTCGTTCCTACACGCGAATGTAGACTACAAATGTAGTCTATTAGGGTCCAAGGTGTAAGGGTTTTGTTGTTTTTCGTGTGTATAAATGGCCGACAATGGTGTTAGATTAAAGAATGAAAAGGTAAATGTACAGGTAAAATGGTAAATTCCTTGTTCAACGAAAGATTAAAAGTTAAACAAACAATGTTTTAACAGAAAAGCTTCTAACTGTTAAACCGGCTAACCAACCATCTATTATTTCTATTAGAGATAAATATCTACGTACCAATTCTACAAGTGGTATCTATGTGGTTTATCTGTACTTTCCTCATCCTGAGCTTTCGCGCTTTTTATTGTAGTCTGGATTTATGGCGAAACTGTTGTTTTCGTCGGCGACACATACAAAGTCAAATGAGGGTTATTTTTCAGCGAGCTTGACCGCTGCGCGGATAGTTTCGAAAGTGGCTCGGGACAATACTTTGGCCATTTCAGAGTAGAACACTTCATGTCAATATACAGAGTGGATGGTCGGAGGATGGATAGTAACCGAAGACAACAAAAGTATTCTACAATAGATAGGTCTACTGAATTCAACGACCAATTAGTTTTATGATTTCTGTAATACAGATTGATATTGGTTTTTGGTTCTTACTATCAAGAGTTTCACAATCATGTCATTAATAAAATAAAGTGTAATAGACATGGAAACCGTATCATAATTTTTATGAGAAACGTTGTTCCCACACTTCGTGGTGCGCCCTTACGCATCCAGCATAATTAAAATGCGAGCAGCGTGTTCGCTCCCCCCTCCCCCCCGTCACCGCGGACGCATTAGCTCGCATTCAGCGAAAATCTTGGTGTTTGCGCGGGGAACGCCACTTCGTCAGCGTAATCGGGTAATAGATGCCCGGCGAGGGAGGTTTATTAATTCTGATGAATTTGTACCGAGTTCAGTGCTGAGGCTTAGGGTGAGAAAGATACTTAATTTATTTTCTGATTCTATTCTTTTGTAAGTAAAATTTTACTGAATACTAAAGACACACGGTATAATTCGCGTAGTTCTTGTGCACCCATATGTGTCCACAAAGATTTTGGCTTTATTAAAAGAATGTTCTTCCCTTTCTTACCCTTTTCCTCTTTGGAGTCAGTTTTGTGTGTCAACTCCCTCCATCATTTCTGTATCGCCACCTCCTTACCCCACATCCTCATATCTGATCTCAAGCATTCTTTCCACGTCTTTCTAAATCTTACTTGTACTTTATATCCGTCTACTTAGTCGACCATTCTCTTAGGCATCCATCATCACGTGGCCATCCCTGGTCAATCGCCTTTACATTAGACAACTATTGGTCGACCTTTAGATTCCCTTTTACATAAGTTGTGATTTACACAAACAGATGTGTTTTACAAAAAAAAAATTGCTGTCATATTAAATATATGATTATAGAATTACAATAGCAATTCTATAAAAGAAAACTATGACTCGTGGATTTTTTTTATGTATTGGCATCAATTGCCAAACAGGTATTTGTTTTTTATGTTTAAGCTTTTAGTTTGTTTAACAACTCGATACTTAAAGTTTCAGTTATAACGGATTCATAAATTTTCAGTATAACCCGCGTCAAACTTCTTTGGCAAGCTACACGACAGGAACAATAACAAACTATTTATTATCCAGATATATTTGTGAAATCGTAGTTTGTAAATTGAAATTCCTGGTTAAAGTAATCAATAATATGTACTATAACATGAATTGGAACCGCCAAACCAATAGTGTAAGTAATACGTCATTGTGTCATAACAGCCGTAATTAAATTCCATTTAAGCGATTAATATTAAACCGAGCCTAATTATTTTTGATTATCTCGTTTATGATTCACACATGTTCACTGCTTTATAACAAAGATAAACTTAACAATACAATATATGTACCAAACATGAACTGGTACCTATTCTGGCCTAATAACGCCGAGCTAATAATGCCAGTAATACGTCATTGTGTCGCAGGCAGCGTGACATTACAGCCGTAATTAAATCCCACTTAGGCAATTAATATTAAAACGAGCTTAATTAATTTTTGATTAACTCGTAAATGATTCACACGTGGCGTGTTCCCGTGTTCCCGTGCTCGTGCTTACGTGTAGTGCCACGTCCCGCACATAACTCAGGGCGGCGGCCAAATTACCTGCACAAACTAAACAGCTTACAGAATAATAGCTCAGATACTGGCATTTCACTTTTCAGACGCTTTCTTTTAGGTCAGAATAGGTCACTAAAGAAAAACTCTATTATTTTTTAAACTAACTTTACGTCAATAAGTACTTCAGATAGAATATTGGACGTTATCAAAGCTCTACGAATAATTAAGTTTAGTAAGGCATGCCGTGGGATTCATCCTGCGCTGTTGGTACGAGCAAGGCCATGTTGGCCTCTAATCCTCAGTTGTACCACAAAGACAAGTATAAGGTTGGTTTAATTTTGCACCTAAACGAAGGCCAATGGCACAGTACATACAGTATTCTATCTTCATACAAACGGTCGGAACGCAAGTTATACCTACGCGCCTCGAAGGTCGGTATACATTTGTTCCGTGACTCGGTATACAAACAGTCGGGATTGCGCCGCAGTGGCGAACGGTGTTTTGTTGTAAGCAGCGTGCTATTTGTGAACACTTATTAAGAAGGTATATTATTCTTTTTCTTGTGGGATAATACTATGGCAAAACACAGACAATATTGTGCTGTTTTTGGTTGTTTGAACTCGTCAGTATAGTTTATAAAAGAGTACCTACTAGGTAGTACCTACGTCGTTTATTAAGTATTTCAGTTTCTCCACTGAGTAAATTACCTGGATTAAAAATAAATAAGTGATAAGGTTGAATTGAAGACAGACTTAACCCACGACCAGGAGTGTGCTATTTTACCTACGCTCGCGATAAAAAAAACTAGTAGGTAAGTAGGTTGTAGTTTCCTAGGCTACATGTCTACTTACTACTGTAGGAACTTAGCTACTTACATATACCTATTATTGAAATATGCAATTTATGTTTATTAAATATGCTAATAATAAAAAAAATAACACGCTTCCTTTTTCATTCACCTTACAATCACAAAACTAGTCACTTAAGTAGGTAGATGAAATTAAAATACGGGCAGCCCTAGCGCACGCGTGGCGTAGGTATGATTTTCAAGGACAGCGCCGAGTTGTTCTACTGTATGATATCTTTACCGTGCCAATGGCCAACGTGAAGGTGCAATTGTCTAGGAGGCTGCCAACATGTGCAAAAGGAAGCGCATGCAACCAGTGACCGGACTCTTTTCCTGTCAAAACCAAAAGACGGGAGCGATCTTGTATGCTGTTACGCGTACAATGAGCAATAATATTTTGTTGGATGAATTATAAAGCGGATTGTCGTGAACGGGGTGGGTGAATTAAGTATATCGTGTCAATTCTACACTTTCGTTATTTTGCGCGTCGTACCCGCACAAATCAAGTTAATTGTGAAATAACTTGGCTGTCCCGCAGATATGCTAATTGTTATGGCTGATAATAAGAGGTTATCGCGTTGCGTGATGAAAGCACTCGGAAAAATAACTAATTTCTATGTGGCTGATAAATGAAAGAATCAATCATTTTACTCCTAGAATACAATTATTTTAAAATATTCATAATGAATACTAATTGTTATAGCTGTTAATAGAAAATATTAATTAAAAACACTCTTATAATAACTTTAACTGTATTTATAACGAACGGACTTTGACTGTATTCATAACAAAAATAACAATGAAAATTAAAAATTGTTTATAGAGATACTTATTTAGACATCCAACAACAAATAGCTAGGTATAGCATTACTTTCGCCATATATTCTAAACAATGATGCTCATTGGAAAGATGATTATAAAACCTTTGTCACGTACGTCGGCGAACGTGCCGGCTACGGCCGCACGCGTGCGTACGACCGAGGTGCTTAATTTTGACGTATCGCAGTATGTGAATTTAAGCGCTTATATTAAATTGAAGTTAGGATAAATGCAAATATTATATCTAAATAAAATAAAAAAATCGCTTTATATAACAACTAATATTAAATGGCCACACGGTCAGGAGGGATCTCACTCGTATTCCAAGGCAGGCACTGGAATAGATTCAGGGCAAGAAAGAAACGAAGACAATTGGGCTATTCTGGCGTGAAGTGAAGCGCGTTGCTCAAGACAAAACGAGATTGAGAAGTGTAGCATCCCTCTGCCCCACCCAGGTGACATGGGACAAACCGTCAAGTCAGTCAATCTTAAATGAACAAAACGTTTCCACTTTAGGTGGAAAACTTTATTCGGAAGCAGATTTAAAAATTAGGAGAATAGGTAAAACTTTCTAACATTATCGTATGAAACAATTGAAAGGAGAATTCTTTATATAAAATGTCATTTTAGTTCTCGAGAACATAATTTATTACAAACGGAGGCAGCACTTTCGTCCGCGTAGAGGCTTGAAGAATTCGCAGCAGAGTGTAAACTCGCAAGGTACTGAGAATTCGTACAAATCATACGGCAGTTCACACCTCGCGGGTCGCGACGTCGGAATTTCATTTGGCAACAAAACAGATATTCAAGTTGCGGGAATCCGCGCGGAAACGCGAGGAATTCTCTCAACTGAATACAATACTCTCAGACTGTCAGTGAAATATCACAAACGGGTAGCTTTTATATTTCATGTTTACTATTGTATTAATTGTGTTTTTGATAAAGTAAGGTGATCAATTGATTCACTACTGTTTATTAGATTTTCAAACCATCTTATACGTTGGTAAATTGCAAAGTTGAAAATTATTATATTATTATAAGCAGAGCAGAACTAAAAGCTCGAGAAAAAGCACCAGGAGATACCTTCCGATTACAACTGTAATAAAAAAAACTATATAAAGGGCCAGCGCTTATTTTGTGCTTGCTGCAAGCATGGCAGGAAGTGTTAATAATAAAAAAAATATTTACTATCTTTTCAAAATGTTACCGAACTGTAGCTAAAACACACTAAAGGATCTAACAAGTTAAAAACATTGCATCAATACCACAAAATTAATATATGTATTACATACAGAACGGAAACTTCGAAGGTCTTGTTCCGTTCCCGGTCCCCGCACCTCTTACCTCCGTGTGAACACATTTACACATACATTGACGTGTGCACGGATGTATAGTTTCGTTTGTAGTAGTAGGCATAAATGATACTCCATAGAAGTGGCATACCTGTGTCAATACACGTTCGTGAAAACCTCGCAGTGCACTCCTTCATAGAATTCTGTACCGCGGAACACAATGCTCTCAGCGCGACGGGAACGTGAAGCGTGTCACTCACACATCACAAAACAGCCACAAGTAAGCAATATATAGAATATAGACATCTACACTGGTTGTAACATCGCACTTCGTACACGGTGCATTCTAATATAAACTTGCTTTTTTCCAATCCGCTAGATGACAACAACTCAATTTTTTTTCTAAACGTCAAAACAAATATCTTCTATGTGATTTGTATGAAATACGAATTTTTGTGAAGTCAAATAGCGCTTTATATATCAGTTTTACTGCATTTAATAAATCTAAACTCATGTAGAAAATGGCTTGCCTATAACTTTGCATCTCACCTGTTTTCGTGAAACATCTCAAAGTACCTCGGTTGCCTGGAAGAGATTGCAGTTGCGATAAGGCCGCTCTTTGACATCTCTTTTTTAGGGTTCCGTAGCCAAATGGCAAAAACGGAACCCTTATAGATTCGTCATGTCCGTCTGGGGACCCTTTTTTTATGCATAATTTTTTTGTCCTAATATGTTTTGGCATACTGGGTTTGGCATAAGTTGTTTTTTGGCATACTGGTAAGTTGGGCATAATTATATTTTAGGCTAATTTGTTACGGCATAATGTTAATTCGCATAATCTCTTTAGGCGTAATAACTATAAGACTAATTATAGTATTTAGGCATAATATTTTTTTTAAATAACAGAAACAAAATAAGTTTTTTAAGTGTTTATTTTTAATTATGATGCAAAAAAAATGACCACCCAGAACAAATGTGAGGGCAAAAGGGAAGTTAGGTTTAAGTTTTTTTTTTTATGATCACCTGGGACAACTGTGAGACCAGAAAGGAAGTTAGATTTAACTTATTAGCAATTAATAAACAATTTATATACAATGAATAAAAATGTTATGCTTAAGGCCATACCCAAATTTTCCGGGGTCCAGTGGCGCCGCCATTTAAAATAAATCATTTAAAAGGAAACGGAGATATCATTTAAAATTGTGTCTTGGTCAATTTTAAACTTGGTAAGTAGATGTATTCTGTGAACCGCATTAAGATTTTTACACAAAAATAGAAAAAAAAACATAATTTATTAAGGGGGGTCCCCATATTTAAAACTGAAATTCAAAAATTTATTTTTCATCAATCCCGTATGATAGGTCTTCAAAAATGATATTGAGGTTTCTAATATATTTTTTTTTAAACTGAATAAAAATATATGATGTTCATTACCATGCAAACTACCAGCGAAAATTGGTTTGAACGAGATCTAGTCAGTATTTTTTTAATACGTCATAAATCATAAACCGCAATTTACCTTTTATTCAATCTACTCAAATAGAAAAATAAAAATAAAACATACTACAAGATTAATATTATGTTACTTGCTGCTGCGGAACCCTTCATCGGCGATTCCGACTCGCACTTGGCCGCTTATTTATGTTTTGGTGCAATAAAGATTTTACTAAACTAGACTAAAAATGGATATGATCAATGAAAAATTACACTATTTTTATGACACTTTATTTTATGAATTGTACTGAATAATTTATTTTTGACCCAGTCATCTACCCATTCCGTGAGACAAGCCCAAACTACCGTCATCATATGATGACAAAGAAAATACGAATTCTGCTCGATCAGTGCAAATCAGAATGGTTTTCGTGTCTTTGTGAAAGTGAACCGATTATTCGAAGACACCTAGACCGATTTGAAAAAATATTTCTCTGTTTGGACGGGAATACAGGTGGTATTGTCCCAAAATAATAATCGGTTGTGGGGGTGAAGTTAGTTTTAAGTTTTCAAAAATTAATAGATATTCAAATAGAATAGAATAGAATATGGTTTATTAGCGAAATATGTATACAGTTGCAATTTTACAAATCGGTACATTCATTAATCTAAATATGACGCTAATCCGACGTCCACTCAGCATGTGTCGAGGCATTTTACAACACCCCAACGCTGGTCTTCCGTGACACCGGCCACACAACAAGTACCACTGCGCACTGCAACGATACGCCGAACCATGTCATTTGACATGACTTATGATTCTATTTAATAGGCCTTGTATATATTTTTTGTAAAATAAAGAGTAAGGAGAGCTCTCCTTCTGCAGCCTCTTCATGCGGCCCGTGCTCGGCGCTACTTTACACAGCGTTTTGATACTCGCGATATAATACAGTCATTAGCACACAATAGATGCTCTTATTCGCGCACGTAATAAATTGAGGAAGGATTCATAATTAAGGGCGCGGTATTGAGACTTGTTTATTCGCAGAATGTGTTTGTTCACGCTTACTCGAGCCAATCAATATTGTAAAGCAGCCTTTGTTTATAACCATAGACAAACGATGTACAATATTAATTTATAAGTGAAGTAAAAGTTATTAAATTTGTGAGAATTTGCTAAGTTATGAGAATCAGTGAAATTTTGTTACAGACAAGATAGACATAAAGTAAGAGATAGATATAGTAGATTTGTCTAGTGAATTCGAAATTTTCTAGGTTGTCAAACACAGCACGTCTTCGCTGATCGTGTCTCATTTCGAGTCAAGTCTGCTTTTTGCGCCGTGCACTAGATTGTGCGGTGCCAGATCATTTCTTATCTCTTTCTATTTCTGCCTATTCATTGCTGAACAGTATATTTTTTGAGTGAAGAACATCCTGCGTAATGTTTACTAACACCCCATTAACTATTGTCTAACCTAGCTACTAACTAAAACTAACATACGACAATATCGTTGGTGCGGCTTGTCCGTTACCTTGCTCCATCTCTCGCCCGCACCCCCGTTTCTGCACACTCACTGTGATAGCCCCTTCCGCGGCCCGAGCAAGCCTCAAGTAGGCTGTTTGTCTCAATTTATTGTAAACGCCGAGGCCGGGCTCATAACCGATTCGTTACGGAATCACTTCCCTCCGCGTAATGACCGGGCTTTGGCAAGTGATTCTGATTGTGCGAGCCGGGGGAACAATAGGCTGTAGGGATCCCGCTGAGTAATACCGGCAATATGTTTCGAGCCTTGCCCAAACAATTATGTAGGTGTTACTTACACGCGTAATGATTTCCGTGCCAAAAGTGACTTCTAAGTTAAATTACCTATATGATTTTGTGCAAAGCAATACACGCTTTCTTACTTACGCAATTCTCAGAGTGCCAGCGCTGGCCGATTCTGGGAATCAATGGTTTTTGTGTTTGGTATATCCAGACTTTCGACTTCTTTCATTCTAGTTATTGGAGCATGACCTGAGTGACACATGGTACATATAAAAAGTTTTCTTTACTAAATAATATTATTATGGACTTTTCAATAAAATCTTTTTGGTAATCACTATGTAAAGTAAAGATTGTCCTTTGTAACATGTAGCCAAAACTCAATAAACGAAGAGCTTACAACCATATTAATTTTTTTAGCACAAATCCTTCCACACTTAAAATTATCCTTTTTATAATCAGCGAACATTTATATCAGCTTTAGTTCGAAAGTAATCAGCGGCGCGACTCTGCATTTTTTGCGATCATCAATCACGGCGCCGGCGTCGATGATGGTTTTATTTTTGTTTTAATTGGTCGCCGCGGGCGCGGCGGGGCTAGACCTAAGTTTTAATTAACTCTCTACTTTACAGGTTTTGCACTAAAAACAGACCAAGGCTGAGAGCAAGCGCGACAAGCGCGAGTAGACGCAATATGCGGGTTCCGTACTACGGAGACTTGGCTCCGTGGTGAGGCCTTCATAGCACAACTTCTTTTCTTTCAGAGATTTCATAATAAAATTTTAAAATGAATCATTCATTTTCATTAATAGCAGACGTTTGGTCTGTCTTGATCATCTTAGGTTTTTAAGGACGAACTCTTTAAGATTTCATAATAGTATATTTCATAATAGGTAGCTAACTACCTATTATTTTGTACTCTTATGAAATCTCTGAAAAAAAAAAAAAGTTCTGCTATGAAGGTGCCTGTATGTAAAACAAATGAAATGATAACCATCACAGTGTTGCTATATATTACAAAAACCAACAGCCTAGCCTATCCCATAGTAAGAGCTAGTATGGGTAAAAGGTCTCATAAAAGTTTGTTCTTATTACATCATTGGTTGAATACGATTGGTGCCTTATGTCTATTAGAACACAATTTAAAACAAAAGTTTCTGACCGCTACCGATCCCTAAAAGCTGCTGTAGCAGTTCACAACACCTCGGTCTCAGAGCACTTTGACTTCGGACACCGTCGCTCGGACGACGGCGACGTCGGCCGACGGTGGGCGGCGGCGGGCGGCGGACGGCGGTGGGCGACAGCGGCCCTTGCCGATCCCGTCTCAGCGATAAATTGGATTTTCAAATGCAGACCTCGAATTAGATTTTATCTTTGTGACAGTTTTACGCTTTAAAGTAAACCATTGTAAAAATGTTAATTACTTGAAAATGCCTAAACAAAGTAATTTTTGAACAAGCTAAGTCATTCGAATCTGATTAAACAATCAGGCGTTTGTTGTGTATGTTTGTTCGACGATAACTTGAGCAATTTTTATAAAATCTTCATAAAATTTTGCGGGCTTATAAATATGGCCAATAGAACTTTTGACTTTGAACATAAGCCAAATCTGTCAAAGGGTTGCCGAGATATGGGGTTCGCGAGATCACAGTTCAGTATTATTAGTTTGATGAATTATATGATATTGATAATTTCCTGCTAACAAAGGTTTATTTTCGTTTTAAATATAATTCTGAAAGTAAAAATCAATTGCGATGACTTTCTTAAAACAATATTTCGATTACTTATGTTTATAAAAATCCAAGGTGTCCACTGTCCAACCAATTGAAAAAATCTTAAATATTATATTACAACACATGGATTGGTTATTTAATTGATAATAATATACACCAACACGTCTTTATGTCTGATGGGGTAGACAGAGCACTTTGGGCCTTGCGGCTGTAAGCAGTATGAGCCCAGGGTCGTAAGACCCAAAGGCTACTTTTACCATGATGGTAGGCGAATAGGTAGAAAAAGGAATAAAAAATCATCATCACCTATTAACTACTACTAACTATATACATACAATTCTAAAAGACATTGTTAAACAATATAATTTATTTATTTATTTTGTTCACTTGAACAATTTACAAATAAAACCTATTTAGTACATAATATTTCATAAACTTTCCCAGCGCATCTCGATGAGACCTAAACAGATTTAAACCCGCCAACAACGTCACCTCGTATTTTACTTCTACCCACAATTTCAATCCGTGCACCTCCAAATCCAAAATGGCAGTTTAAATTTCACAGCGAAATAGATTTTATTTTAAATTCCGCTAGGAAATCCGAGGTGCGAAATCAGGGATTCACTTTGTGAAATGCTCGAGTGTATTTGGGGAGGTGGCCGCAGACCAGGGTGCGGGCCGCGGGGTGCGGGGTGCACACGCAACGTGTGAAAGTACAGAGGTGACGCCTCTGGCGAAATTTCTTGGATTTGCCACTTGATTTTCTTGCCAACGGTGTTGTCAAAAAGTCAACAGTGTCGACGTAACCTGACACCTAATGACGACAGCCAGAACTAATGAATATACATGCCCTCCGATGCATAAAGGAGCTCAGAGTAATTATAATGGTGTTTTTCAAGATATCGTGTGCAGTTATAGTAATGAAAAGGACTTAGTCTCGAATGGTCTTAAACGCAAGTATAGTCTATGTAGCAACTCTTCTAAAATCAATTCAAATCAAAAAAACGCCCATTGCTTGTTTGAAAGGGTCTAATCTTGTCAGGTCCCATAGAAATTTTATCAAAATCGGTTCAAGTATAGTTAGGGGGTAAGGTCGGATTTAAGTAAAAAAAAGATGCTTTCGACAGCTTACATGTAGTAAAAAGTTCACACTTCTATACTGTATCTATTTGGTAGCGTATTATGCAACCGCGCGTTCAGTGTCGCCACTGGAGCAGGGAAGCGCATGTGCTTCCGCTGCAGGTTAAACATCAAACAGGACGCACGCAGCCCACTACATGCGCTAAGCGATCGCTCCCGGGGGCGCACGTGTTTCGTGCGAATTAGAGATCAGCTATCTCGTGCGTTGTTGGAAATTCACGCTGATGATTTAGGCCTCAGCATAATGACAAGGGTATTCTTAGTATGTGTCTGTCAAACATAAATTTACATTTGATGAAGTTTTCTTGGCTTCGAAAACGTTTTTACAAAAAAAGCTTGCTGACATAGTAATATTTTTTCAAAACTAAAAACCGACTTTACCCCCAAACTTCACAACCGATTTTGATAAAATTTCTATGGGACCACTTCTGAAACTCAATCTTTCAAACAAAAAAAGAATTTTTCAAATCGGTCTAGTAGCCTTCAAATCATCGGTAAAAATACATTTAAAAAAAATCACGACAAATTGATAATCTCCTCCAATTTTGAAAGTTGGTTAAAATTATTATACTCTAGATCAGTGGTTCCCAAACTTATTTTGTCTACTGCCCACATTGAGAATAAATATTTTTTTAGCGCCCCCATTTTTTCACCTATTTACTAAAAACCACTATAACTTCAAATTAAATTAATTAATAATTGTGACCTATATATGTATATTAACGAAGAATTCTAAACGAAACTTTTACTATAACCCGCAACTTGAAACCTGAGCGCAGTAGGTAACATACAACGGCGCTTAGGTCTCAAGTTAACTCTTACGGGCTCCACCTGCCAATAAGAATGATTATTGAAACGCAACTTTATAGTATTAAAACAGAGTATCTTTTATTAAAAATATAACTAAAACAATACATTCTTATCTTTCTTATCTGGATGCATTTTATTCAAATGATCTTGCAGCCTTGAAGGCTTCATTGCTTCATTCGAAAATGTTTTTAGACATAGAAGACACAAAGGCGACGATGGGTTTGTGGGATTTTCAATAAATCCGAATTTAATATATTCCGCACAGTATTGCCGTCTCTTCTTTTTTACTTCCGACATTGTTTTGCTTTGAGAAATACGTTCAACTTCGCGAGTAGTGTAGAGGAGGCGTAAGTACTGCTCATCTATTGCGCGCAAAACCACAAATGAAAATAAAATAAATATTACATTGTTTATATAGGAATGCTTAAGCAGCACGCACCGACAGGAATAAAACAAACATGCATAAACTCGTTTATCTCATTCGACGCTCAATCGTACTCAACAAGTCCGACAAGTATTCAATGAACCAGCCAACTGATACAGGAATGCACAATTCGGGTTATTTAACAAAAACTTGTTAAAACATGATAGATATCTACGAGTACTAATAACTATTAAAATACAAAAGTGTGTCTGTTGCCTTTTTATTTGTTTGTTTGTGTCTACTTTCATTACGAAACGGAGCGACCGATTGACATGATTTTAATTTTTTCTATATTCAATAAAATAGGACAGATATATGAACTACGCGGAGAGAAATATAGAACCGAGTTTGAGCAATCTTTTAATTCATATTAGTTGATGTTTACAAGTTGTTGTTGAGAGTCGAGAGCTCTTGCAGTCGTTGTTTAAGAGGCCTCCTAGCTAAATAAAGCTCCTAGCAAAAAAAAAAAACATTTTCTTTCTGGGTCTCTTACCGCCCCCCTTGAGACCTGCAGCGCCCACAAGGGGGCGTTATCGCCCACTTTGGGAAAGACTGCTCTAGATTTTAGTTTCAGGAGAACTAATTATACTTACAGCATATTCTTCTCACCGTCAGAACACATATCACCGGTCAAGATGGACGCTAATCCTGTATCGCCGGCTGCATCGCCCGCGACAGCCGGCGCGGCGACGAGGGCCGTAAGCGGCTTACAGCGACAGCATGCTCAGCCTCGTTGCCCGCAGGAGTATAACAGGATAGCCTTGTGGAATGTGGATAGATATAGTAACAGAATTATTTTGTTACAATATTGGATTCCCGTCGGTAATTGTGGAAATCAATGGGTCTTTGTCACGCAGAGTTGCTTCTGCCTCCAGGAGAGTTTAGATGTGGATTGGTGATCACAAGCAGCATACGAATACCTAACTTAAAAATTTTCTTGCGCTGGAAGACCTCTTAAGATGTTTGTCTCGACTGTAATTATTAGTTGCAGTCAGATTTCAGACCCCTAGGCCGTGTAAAAACTAAACAAATCCTTAGGTATAGTCCGCAACAGGACAAGCCAAAAACTACGAGTTAGCGATAAATAAATGAAGAAATAAATTCTAACTTTTTTCATGTATTTATCGATTGCGATCTTTAAAGTAAAGAAGTTACACTCGTAAAGTTGTAATTTCTATCACATACCACATTAGCAAATCCCAAAGGTTGGCTTTCAGAGATAAAGGTCTAACGGCAAAGGGCGGTCAAAGTTTTTACGATTGAAATTGAAGTGATAAACCGGCGAAACCGGGATCTTATCGAAATATTTATATGGCAAAAGTTGCGGCGCGGCGTGCGACGCGTAAAACTAAAGTTTTATCGCCGATAAAATAGTTGAAAACGGTCGCGAGTCGCGCCGCCACGCGACAACTTCGCACATTACAATGAAATCTCATGAGTTTTGTTATTTTGTTGCTTTGCCGCTAGGAGACGGTGGGATGTTACGAGGGGCGAATTGGAGGCGTAAAGTTTCGTGGCCATATCAGGTGACAGCAAGCATGGAGGTCTTAGTGCGAGTGTCTGCACTTGGATGACTTTTGTTTATGTCTTACTATTTTTGAGATATATTTGTGATTAGGGTTACCCCAAGGCAAAAGTAAGTTGCCGTGTGTCCGTTGTGGTGTGATTTCTGGCTTACGAGTAGAATAGGACTATCTCTTCTAATGGATATAGTAAAAGGCTACTAAAAGATTTAGCAGAAGTTATATTTTTGAACTTTATTGTAGTTTATCGAAACTTTATTGAATTCCCAAAGGAACTCAAGTCAATGAGAGACAAATAAGATAAGAAAGTTGGTGACTGTGCAGCGCGACACAGCGTCAGATTGTAGATTGTCATCACGCAATCCAATCTGGAGGTGCTGCTATTCCGCGGCAACACCCAGCTGGGGCAGATATATCGAGTTAGTCGCGAATGGTCTTAAACGCAAGTAGCCTTTGTAGCAACTCGTCTAAAACGCCTGATTGTCTACACCGCATGTCGTCATAACAGGAAGTGGTCTTAAGATTAATCTCGTCCAAAAATGAGGTGGTCTAAAGTAGAATTTCGTCACAGTTATGAGATTGTCTAAACGAAAACTAGTCTAAATATGAGGTGGTCTAAACCGAAACTTGTCTAAGTATCAGGTGGTCCAAACCGAAACTTGTCTATGTATGAGGTCTAGGTTAGGATCTAAATTTTGTCAATATTGTGAAAAGAAAATTAAAAAAAAACTACTGCAATATATTTTTAATAAAAAGACACCCTGTACATTAAGACATATCTTTTTTAATAGTCTAAGTGCGTGTCGGGCCACGCGCAATTTAGAGTTCCGTAGTTGCGAATACCAACTTTAAGTTCATGCCAATAAAGACATTTAGAAACTAATGTTCTATTGAGTTTTAAAACACATACAGCATACACTTAATTATATACTACAGCTATGATTTTTTCACGGGTCCATTTATAACCATTTGCAGATAGAGGGGGAGGTGGGGGGGACGGTACTTGACTCTAACAAAAATTTGCATTTTAAAACCAAATATTTCAGAAACGGATCCTTTAATCGAAAAATAGTGTTCACGGCTTATTATATTTTTTTTTTAAATTTACTCCCAATTTACTTGTATGGAAGCTTTCCTACCCCACTTCTTCGGCATAACTAATATATGCATACTTTATTATTTCTTTAAGTGGCTAATATTATTTTGATCGTCTTATAAATAATAATATTATTACACATGGTATTTCATTTCGGTATCTACTATCTCATAATCCCAACTTCGTCTACGCCCGTAGAAACCATACCGGTTTTCGGGACGAATGTCATCACCATCATATCAACTACAGGAAGTACTCTGCTGGACAGGCCTCCCCCAAGGGATAAATGTATTTTAAGCAAATACATCTAAAGAAAATAAAAATGGCAAGCTTACTTTTACTCTGATAGTACTAGCAGTTGCCGACTCTTCCTAAGGGTTTAGGCATTTACATTATTTATCACAGCAATTTACTACGAAAATGCTAGACCGATTGTCAAGTCAGTGACATAGACGCACGCTCTTGTATGTAACGTATATGTATATAGACCAGTTGCAGTAGTAGGCTAAAAAACATCTAAGACTTTCAGCAGTAGACATAATAACATAGGGAACTAGCTGCCATTTAGTCAAAATAACATTTGAGACTACTTGCAACTTAGACGAGTTGCTTATTAAAAGAGTTCCGAGTTGCGTTTTAGACGAGTTTCTACAAAGACTATTTGCATTTAAGACCATTCGCGACTAACTCGATATATCTGTGATCTTATCAATTCGTCGCGATTTTTTAGGTATGTTTACCGATTACTCGAAGATGCCTGGGCCGATTTGTAAATTCTTTTTTGTTTGAAAGGGTATATACTTCTGAGGTCCCATAGAAATTTTGTCAAAATCGGTTGTGTAATTTGGGGGTGAAGTCGAATTTAGTTTTTAAAAATTATGATTTAAAGAGATCCTCGTTGTACTCTTTTTAGCCTTTTCTATGGCATTTTATGATCAAGATTGTTAAAAAAATATAAACAAATATTTCTTGCTTGTAGAATGTAGTTTTTGAGTATTGTCTCAATCGAATTTTGCGACTCTCTAATTCTGTAGGATTGAAAAAGTTATAATCGTACCTTTGTATGTTAAAACTTCACTAACGTAAGATTCTCTGTATCATCTTTTTTGGTCCATCTATGCTTTGTTTACATACCTGAAACAAAACAAAAAAAATAGTTAAAACATGCAATTTTATGTCAAAATTACTTATTCAATAACTATCTATAAAAGCACTATTAGAATTTGTGCTTGTGTCTTTCGTTGTGTTCGCTTGGAGCAGGATTGAAAAGTTTCGTCTCGTGCTGTGTAAGTTGCCCAGCACTGGTGTCAGGTATTTCGACCTGCATTTAAACGCATCTGTCATTTAGTGACAACATTCATTATTAGACACTAGTGAACCATAAGCAGGGGGTTAATCTAAAAGCGGTACGCAAGAAGCACGTTACTGGCGTTATGCATTTCAGTGTCAAGCAACATTTTTTTTACGTGAAAGCAAATTCTCTTGCGCTGGTCCATAGTATATGTGTGATAAAAAATGGTTGAAAATAACGCTTAAAAGTTAGGGCTTTCTTTTGCAAATAATAGATGGCTCTACGCTGATATCCATCAAATGATCGTATCGTATACAGATAGTATCGGTAGTTCCGCTACTTATCACAAAATGGTGTTCTTGACAATCGGGAATTTTTTAACCTTAAACTAATAGACAATCTCAGGAAAAAAGTAAAAAAATATCTTAGGATGTAGAAATGCAATATTCGTGCGTCGCCCACGCCACGGCCCACACCGGAAATGAAATTCCAGGACTCCCGGCAGACGAGCCGGAAGTGACGACGCAGACCAGACGCTCACCTCCGGGAAAATATTTCTTTATTTTATAAAATGCAGCGCCGGCAATTATCAATATAGCGTTTTTTTATTCTTCATCACTAACCGTCGTATTCATAAATCTTTTCGTAAGTATAATATGTTGAAACACATATAAAACACATATAAGAAAGCTTTTAAGATTTTACTATTTTCAAGGAGTTAATCTTTTCGTAAAACAGATTTTAAGTAGTTAGTAAAATCGTTTATTTGCATAGACTTATAAATTTAATTTAATTTACCTATTTATGTACACTAAAAATGTATACAGAGAATACATTAAATAAAAGTTGTACCAAGGCACTACTTATTTCAAAAGAGATCTTTTTCAGTAGTATTACAAAATAGTATATTATGCAATTAGTGAATAAAAGACGGATTTTTCCAGTCGTGATTCATGAATATTGAATCACGAGCGTAGCGAGTGATTCCAGTGTTAGAATCCTGAGTCACGTGAGTGATTCATGGACCTCAATTTAAATCCGTTTTATTCAAGAGTTGCATACTATACTTTATACTATGACTACGAGAAAAAGAAAGATTTAAACGAAAATAGACATTTAATAATGGAAAAGGAAGGTTAAATCAATTGAAATGCACATTAAAATTGGAACAATTACTGAAATTAATTTAACTTTTTTAAAAATGGATTCATTCATTATGGATAGGCACTGAGGTCAAAGCAGTTTTTATTGTAATGCAAAACTTCTCAAGGATTTATTTGTTAAAGGAGTTTGTATGTCGAGTATTATTTGCACAAGTATGTTTTTTTTAAGAGACGTTGCACTGAGTTGTAGGTCGAATATATCAGTGTTCTAAATTCAAATACTAAAATAGTAATATAATATTATAATAGTACTATAAAAGCATGCATTTTATTCACTGTTTTCAGTGAATAAAATAAACTTTTTGGAACGGAAATGGTATAAACTTAATTTTAAGTGTATCTCTTTGTATTGTTATAGTTATCTGATTGAAGGAACCAGCCGTCTAGCAAATAAGTCTAAGATAAACTACTATACAGTGCAGGCGGTTGTCTATATTACATTTTAGTACCTGGGCGACCGAGCTTTGCTCGGTTACATCTCAAACATTAACTAAATTTTTTTAAACTTGTCTAAAAACAATGATAAATAAAAAATTATATATAAACTTAAACATGTTTGTGTGTAAGTGGGATTCGAATCCGTAACACTCTTTCTACCGGTCGGTATCCTTAACCGCTGAGTTAAAAACAAGGCGGTCGGCGTGACGAAATTAGCCACCATATTCTGCTTGGAAAGAAAAACGCATGAAAACTCAAAAACACGCGTTTTCCCAAACATAAAACTAATCTAGATCGATTGTTTACCCCCAAAAACCCCCATATACAAATTTTGAGCGAATTTGTTACAGCCGTTTTCGAGATCACAGAAATTTATAGATATATATATATAAATAAATATACAAGAATTGCTCGTTTAAAGGTATAAGATACACATAATATATATGTAAGCTAGCTATAGATTTTGACAATGTAAAATATGACAAACAATTGTAAAGATTATAATATTCAAATTAATTCTTATTTTCAAGAAAGAAAAGAAAATATAGATACTTCTTTGAAAGGACTTTTCTAATGAAACAAGCTACTTATTGAATACAATTGAAATGTTAGTCCTCGGACACCGGAAATAAGATTCCAGGATTGTAAGCAGACAGGCCGGAAGTGACGACGGCAGAGACATCCCAGACGCTATTCAGGGCAATATTTTTATAAGACGAGCTGCGGTAGGACATTGACATTACCTTATTGAATAGCCAGTAGCAAACCATAAAGGATAGATAGTCATTTGATAGTCACTTCAATATCCTTTGCAAATTTTTAAACCTACCGAAAAAAAACTGTTGAATGCAAATACATTAAATAGCTGTTTACTATAAAAATTAACTAATAATTTCTAAAGAGCCACATAAGCGCTCACGCCAGAAACATCGCTACCCACCAATCATATTTTTGTCCTATGTCGCTGTTATCGAAAACAATAAAGAGGACTATATATACTATAAAACTTATAAAAGTCAAGCTTCATACAATTTAGGGTTAAAGCTATAAAATTGAAAATAGGACCACTTTTAAAGATGTAAAAGCGTCCATGTTTCACACAAGAAACACCTAACAGCGTAACTGTAACCCAATCATCCAATTCTGCCAAAAATATCAACTTAGCGATATTATTAAGTACAAATAAGCGGCCAAGTGCGAGTCGGACTCGCCCATGAAGGGTTCCGTAGTAGCAAATAATATAATATAAAAGTCTTGTAGTATGTTTTTTTTAAATTTTTATATTTGAGTTGATTGAATGAAAGGTAAACTACTTACTAGATCTCGTTCAAACCAATTTTCGCTGGTAGTTTTCATGGTAATCAACATCATATATTTTTTTAAGTTTTATCATTCTCTTATTTTAGAAGTTACGGGACACACACACACAGACACTTTTCCACTTTGGAAGTGTCTCTCGCGCAAAGTATTCGGTTTAGAAAAAAATTATGTTAGAAACTACAATATCATTTTTGAAGACCTATCCATAGATACCCCACACGTATGGGTTTGATAAAAATATTTTTTTGAGTTTCAGTTCTAAGTATGGGGAGCCCCAAAATTTATTGTTTTTTCTTCTATTTTTGTGTCAAAACCTTAATGCGGGTCACATAATACATCTACTTACCAAGTTTCAACAGTATAGGTCTTATAGTTTCGGAAAAAAGTGGCTGTGACATACGGACGGACAGACAGACAGACAGACAGACAGATAGACAGACATGACGAATCCATTAGGGTTCCGTTTTTGCCATTTGGCTACGGAACCCTAAAAAGTAAAGCATTTGTTTACTCCTCCAAAGCCTGTTAAACGTAGCTCTCCAATATCCATTAATTTTCGTAACACTTACAAAACATCAAATTGAACTAAACCTTTTTCAATAGCTTCAAGACCTGGGCACCGAGTACTAAATAAGAGCGTGCCGTCCCGGGGCGAAGAAGAGCTGGCGCCGGCTGGAGCCCGAGTCACGTACATAATTTCCGCAGTCTCAATATCGAGTGTCGCACGGTGGTTTACAAGGCATTGCTAGATCTGCTCATTTATGTACGGATATACTGTAGGTGCGTCGATAATTTTTGGTTGTTCTTGTTGTCTTGTCTTAGTCTTTCTGAGTCAAAATGGCACTATTCCGATCGACCTTAGTTTATATAGGTAATAGACTGCGGCTCTAAGTATGTTGTAAAATTTGATTTGTGACTAATCTTAATCACACTATATAATAAAGGCGATAGTTTGTGAGTGTGTGTGTACGTGTGTGTGTTTGTTACTTCTTCACGCGTAAACGGCTGGACCAATTTAAATAAAATTTGGTATGCAGGGAGCTGACACCCTGGATTAATACACGCGGGTAACACCACGGGGTGCAGGTAGTCTTATATAATTGTGATTTATACTTACTATTTAGTTTATTGAACTAGTCACGTAGACTTGTTATAATAAAGAAACATCCAAACATATAAGATCCAGACTTCACGCTAAAACGAATTATCATCTATACACGAATAAAATCGCGAAAAAATACGTAGTATTTTTAATAGTGTGAGACATTCCCACTCCAGAAGTGCGATTTTTGAAACGCGGAGTCACCTAAACGAGTGGTTTTTCCATACAAAAAACCGTACGTTTAGTGACTCCGCGTTTGAAAAATCGCACCACAGACTCGAGCGCGACGTCGCCGGCGTCACTCCGTCCATACATATTACAATCCACTCACGCATTTCTTCTCGACATTATCCCCCAAAGTGACATTACGGAGGCCCTTAAATTCGGCGAAGGGTCGGGTTACATTAAAAATGTAGGCAGATTACTCGCCCGGGACGTTTTTTGGCAAAAAAGCGTTTTGGATGGCGGACGACGTCCGGTAAGATAGTGCTCGGATTTATGCATTTTTTGTGGAAGGGATGACGAGCCGGCGCGGCGGGTAGCTAATGTTCTGTCCTTTTTCTATTCGATGTTTACTCCACTGCTATCTGCAGACGTGGAATAGAATTTACTATCTAACTTAGGAATTCGAAGGGTTTAGATTGATTTAGATAGGCAGTGGCATCCTTAATTTTCGGTACTAATAAACTAGTAGTTCGCCGCGAACTTAGCGATACCCTCGCGATTATTATTTGCAATTTAGTTTTCTAAATAACACCTAGATGGCGCTATCCAAAGTTAGAATACGCTATGGTCGTTTGCTACATAATCGCGGACATTTTTATTAATATTTCAAAAACCACTGAACCGATTTTGGTGCCCAACGAACTTGAAAATTCTATGGATATTTCCTACATGCCTTCCCAATTTCATTGAAATAGGATCATCGGTTGGGCAGTTATCGCGGTACAAACATACATACATACATACATACATACATACAATGTGTTTTCGCCCCAACTCGATTT
Source organism: Acrobasis consociella (assembly GCA_963555685.1). NCBI lineage: Eukaryota > Metazoa > Arthropoda > Insecta > Lepidoptera > Pyralidae > Acrobasis > Acrobasis consociella. Next base: position 23,542,383 of record OY743105.1, on the reverse strand, counting down.
AGAGACCTTGCTCGTTTCGCTCGCTCGGTCAATAAATATATACGGACTAAATATATTTTAATTGAGCATATATCCTTTCAATCTATCGCAGGTTGACTGGAAGAGATCTCTACATGGGATAAGTCCGCCTTTGTATTTTTGGTTTTTCCTGAAGTTGTCTTTGTAAATGTTTTTGTTTTGGTACAATAAAGTTGTTACGAACAAACAAACAGACACACATATTAAGCTAGCCCCAAAGTAAGTTTGAGACGTCTGTTATGGGATACTAACTCAATGATACTATATTTGATAACAAATACATATACCTATAGGTATAGACAAACATCAAGACCCAGGTCAATAGTTTTCAATCTTGACCTGACCGGGAATCAAGCCCGGGACAACCTCCGGTGTGATAGCGTGGCTTGATAACAACTAAGCCACAGAGATCGTCATTAGTTGCCGGTACTGAGTAAGTAGAAAATAGATAAAAATCAAGAATTTCGTCGAGTGAAGCGATGCAACTAATAGCTGGTGTAATGGGAGAGATAAGAGAAGACATAAATAGAATACTGAATACATATTGTAATGAAATTATACTAAGGCACGTGATTATACAAGGTAAATAAGCATGAACCTAGATTATCCCAAAAAAGCCATCGGCGTTTACCCAACGACGCCATTATTAATAGCTGACCGCTTAGTAATCAGAAGTAGCGTCTGCGATGGAACGTAATAAAACTGTTATTTATGGCCCGGGGCATACGGTGCGCGGGAATTCTCTAATTCGATATTTATTACCAAAAGCCTAAATAATTGCCAAATTATTATTTTATCTTGTCATCTTTTGCTTTTAGCGGTATTTTATAATTTGTCGCGCTTTGTTCTTATCAAAATATTAAAATGATTGATAATGGCGTCTGTAGCCAAAAACTAACATAACTATAGCCAACTTTGTGATTGGTTATGAAATTGTAATAGCTTTGTGGAAATTCCTAGTACTGCCAATATATTATTAAATTTAATAAACGGGTTACTCACGTATAGAGTCAGCTACTGCCGACATGTCAAATACAAACTGGACTGCCAATATACTTTGTATTGTATATTGTTCAATACTATTGATACAATATAAAACAATACAATTACTCTATATTGCACCATAAACCAAAGGAAATACAAGAAACAGAAAAATGAATCAGACAGAATTATGATACAAAGTCGGACTTATCGCATAGCAATCTCTTCCAGTTAGCCTTTCGTATAATATTAATTATTGATATAATTATCAACTTGTTTTCAAAACAAAAGGGTTATGTAACATTTAATTTAAAAAAAAATCTTAAGAAAGCATTCATTCATATTTAAATAAATTCTTTGGGAGAGGCCTATGTCCAGTTGCGGACTTTATGCGGCTGAAATGATGATGATGATGATGATATAATTATAGAGCTAAGCTCTTGTCTGTGGAGCAACCAATGCCTTCCATCTCTCTCTGTCTAAAGTCAACTTCGTTAATCCTTGCAGGTTGAAACCATTGACTTGATCTTTTAGTTGTTTTATAAAACGATTTCTAGGTCTTCTTTTGCCATTACTTCCGTCCACTTTTCCCTTCAATATTACGTTTACTTAAAAATTCATCATGTCTAATAAGGTGTCGTAATTTTTTTCCTCTCCTAGAATGTATAGTTTCTAGTACTAGTACAAACTCAAATAAAACATAAGTACCTGGGCGACCGAGCTTTGCTCGGTTACATTTCAAACATTAACTATTTTTTTTTAAACTTGTCTAAAAACTATACAAAATGAAAAATTATATATCAACTTGAACATAAAAAAAATAAAAGTAAGTCACCGAGTGGGATTCGAACCCGTCACACTCTAGCGGTCGGTATCCTTAACCGCTGAGCTAAAAACAAGGCGATCGGCGCGACGAAATTAGCGACCATATTCAGCGTGGAAAGAAAAACGCATGAAAACTCGGAAAACACGCGTTTTCCCAAACATAAGACTAAGCTAGATCGATTGTTTACCCCCAAAAACCCCCATATACCAAATTTCTGCGAAATCGTTAGAGCCGTTTCCGAGATCTCAGAAATATATAAATAAATATACAAGAATTTCTCGTTTAAAGGTATAAGATTTGCATGTTACGAGTACATTTTTTACGCATATGTCCAAAATCATGTTCGTGTTCATAATGGTTGTATTAAAAAAGTATTTGAATAACACGAAATTTAAATAACACAAAAAGCGGAAAGAATCTTTGAAAGCGGAAAGAATCTTCTGATCGCTAGTTTATCAGAATTCAATTGGCGTAGTGTTAGAACGGATTCGTAATCCCACTAGCAGGCTCCTCTCGGAGAAAATCCTCATCGAGGCCAGAACAAAGCTGTAATTGATGCTATCAGAGGTTGGACGTTTTTCAGCCGTCTTTGTGCGCCGCGGCTTTGTCTGCACTCGCGGCTGATTTATTGACAGTTGACAGCGGCGGAGTGACGTGACAAATAAAGTATAATGAGCTACTGACGCAGGGGTTGCAGTGGACCATACATCAATCTGTTAAACGTCGCACAAATGCCTTTTTTAACCGGCTGGAAAATTGATATTGAAGAAATTGGAGAACGAAGTTTAGTTGAGGTTTGTAAACCAAAAAGATTAGTTCATACATTTAAATATTTTTTCTTAGCCAGTGCAGCAACTGGAGGGGCATCACGTTGCTTTCTGTGCCATCGAAAGTTTTCTGCAGGGTCCTCCTGTGCAGAATATCGAAAGCTGTTAAGCCTCTACTTCGACGTGAACAAGCTGGATTCCGCCCTAATCGTTCCTGTACAGACCAAATTAACACCCTGAGGATCATAATTGAAGAAGCATCAGAATGGCAACGTGAGGTTTACTTCACGTTTGTGGATTTCGAAAAAGCTTTCGACACTCTACATTGGCCCAGTATTTGGTCTCGACTTGATGAAATGGGAGTCCCACCGAAAATCAAGGATCTGCTAAAAGCCGTCTACAAGAAATATTCTTGCAAGGTAGCTCACGACGGTTTGCTGTCGGCAGACATCGCGGTTCATGCAGGTGTTAGACAGGGCTGTTTATTATCACCTCTGGTTTTCCTCATCGTGTTGGATGGTATTTTGCATAAAGTGAATGAAGGCAAGCGAAGAGGTATAGAGTGGGGGTTAACGGACCAGCTGGACGACCTAGACTATGCTGACGACCTTTGTCTGCTTAGCCACAAACACGGTGATATGCAATCCAAGCTAGATGACCTTCAGCGTGAAGCAGGGAACGTTGGACTTAAAGTTAACGTGCAAAAGACCCAGGAGATGCGTATAAAGGGAAAGAATTTGCTGCCATTAACGCTCGGAGAAAAACAAATACAGCGCGTGCAGCAGTTCACGTACCTTGGTAGTGTCTTGTCGCAATGTGGAGGAACTGAAGAGGATATCACATCGCGAGTTGCTAAAGCTAGGGCCACTTTTGCGCAACTACGTCCCATATGGCGTTCTAGGAAACTCACTCGTAGAGTAAAGCTCAAAATCTTTCGTTCCAACGTAAAAACAGTCCTACTTTATGGGTGCGAAACGTGGAAGGTCACCAAAGACATCACGCAGCAGATCCAAGTCTTCATAAATCGCTGTCTTCGACAAATATTAGTTATCTTTTGGCCTGATAAGATTTCTAACGAACGCCTGTGGCAGCTCTGTGGCGAAACACCGATCGATCACCAAATAGCGCATCGCAAATGGACATGGATTGGCCACACGCTCAGAAGGGATCCCACTCACATTCCAAGGCAGACCCTAGAATGGACTCCTCAAGGCAAGAGGAAGCGTGGTCGGCCAAAGCAGACCTGGCGACGGTCGGTAACAGCGGAAATGAAGACAATTGGGCTATCCTGGCCTGAAGTGAAGCGCGTTGCTAAAGACAGAACGAGATGGAAAAGTACTGTAGCGGCCCTCTGCCCCACCCAGGGGACATAGGACAATAAGTCAAGTTTAAATATTTTTTTAATAAATATATCACTTTATAAATAATAGTAAAAGTTGAAAAAACTTATCTTATTTATATCTGGCATGTGAAGTGAAACAAACAAAATATTTTGCTTATTCTCTTTTTTTGTAAAACTCTCGAGATTCACAAAAAATTCAATTAACTTCGTGTATTTGCTAACTTACTGGCTGTATTGCTGATAATTGAATTCTAAATAAACATTGCTATTTACAAGACGACTACAAATAAATTTATTGAATCTGAATCAATGGAAACCGATAGATCTTTGAGCTTCATAATCATCTTGCACTAACTATTGCAGAGAAAAAGGATATTAACTGCATCAAATGCTTGTCGATAACTGGCACCTGGCGTAGATCTATAAAAAATGTAATTGAATCGTGAATCGGTGCAAGGAAATGAGATTTTGAGCAAAAACGTCGAGTTATGTGCGAGAGTGCTCGTTAGTTGAAACAAATGCTCGCGGAGATTTAGCGCTGACTTTGAAGGTAGTGTCTTGATTACAGCGGATCGACAAGCGGAAGCGGTTCTTTCTTGAAGACAGGATAAAGCTGGTGCTCGCACCCCGGGCTTCCAAGCAGCACAGCTTAGGATGCAACCGGGAACGTACTAAGATGAAAGGAAGAACAAACGTAAGCAGTAATTAATAGAGGAAATAAATGATTTAGTCCAAGAAATGGTATTCGTGCGTTTATAAAACACCTGTAGTAAACCGATGAAAAGAAAAGAGATGAGTGTTGACAAAGGAAAAGAGGTTAGCAAGGATCATAAGTGGAAATCTATAGTCTCTGCCTACCCCATGGGAAGCAGGCGTGAAAATATGTATGTATGTATGTGTAGTAAACATGTGCTATGGAAACACCAGACAAGACTCAGTTGCATAATTATGATAAATACACTGGTAAAAGCCGGGAAGGATAGTCTGCGAAGTGGAAAAGAAAAATAAAATAAGCGACCAAGTGCGAGTCGGACTCGCCCATGAAGGGTTCCGTAGTAGCAAATAACATAATATAAACGTCTTGTAGTATGTTTTTTTTAATTTTTATATGTGAGTTGATTGAATGAAAGGTAAATTGCCGTTTATGATTTATGACATATTAAAAAAAACTACTTACTAGATCTTGTTCAAACCAATTTTCGCTGGTAGTTTTTATGGTAATGAACATCATATATTTTTTTTTGTTTTATCATTCTCTTATTTTAGAAGTTACGGGGGGGGGGGGGGGGACACTTTTTTCCACTTTGGAAGTGTCTCTCGCGCAAAGTATTTGGTTTAGAATAAAATGATGTTAGAAACCTCAATTTTATTTTTGAAGACCTATCCATAAATACCCCAGACGTATGGGTTTGATAAAAAATATTTTTTTGAGTTTCAGTTCTAAGTATGGGGAACCCCCAAAATTTATTGTTTTTTTTCTATTTTTGTGTCAAAACCTTAATGCGGTTCACATAATACATCTATTTACCAAGATTCAACAGTATAGGTCTTATAGTTTCGGAAAAAAGTGGCTGTGACATACGGACGGACAGACAGACAGACATGACGAATCTATAAGGGTTCCGTTTTTGCCATTTGGCTACGGAACCCCAAAAAGCGCTCATCTAGATTCCAAAGCAGCATAGGCAAGTATGAAATCGTGAAGGCACAGAAATAAGGGATTAAACAAAGCTATATACTCTTTGAAGAGCGCCAATAAATTAGAGGCAATTTTAACGCATGCCAGACACGTCATCGTATATACCAAGATCATTCAACATTCGCTACCCACTTCCACTACCATTTCAGTTATAAGGCCGTAGCCCAAACTGCAGCTTGTTCGGCTGCGAAATGCAATGGACGAGCGCCGATAAATAACAGGTATTTTCATTGTATACAAGTGACGTTAGTAGCAAGAGCCATCACGATCCTCCAACACTCGCTCCGCCTAAGCCAAGGTCTCAGCCTGAACTGCAGCGGCTGCGCTTGTCGCTGCGATGCATTTGTTTGCTTGCTTATTAGACGCCCAATTAGCTGCGAGATTGCCAGTTCTTCTAGACGTGGATCTCAAAAGGAACAATATGTTGCTTAGCGTGTTTTCCTAAGCTTGTGTAAGCCGCATCACACTGGGAAAATACGCAACCATTTCTTTGTTAGGTATAGTAAATTAAAAATGTTCAACTACTATTCATAATTTTTCAAAATTAAAAACGAACTTCATCCCAAACTACACAACCGATTTTGATAAAATTTCTATAGGACAACCGAAAAAGGATAAGCTCAAAAAAAAAAGATTTTAACAAATAATCGGTTAAAATGCATAAAAAATAAAAGACCGCGAAGAATAAATAACCTCCTCCTTTTTTGGAAGTCAGTTAAAAAGTAAACGAAAGGAATTACCAATACAATTATCACTTCAAAAGTACCTAATTATAAACAAGTTAGAAGACTGGGATGCTATCATTTGCATTTCTTTATTGTAAAAACATGGTATAAAAATGATTGTTTATTGTAATAACGAACCATGTCAGAAAGGAACACACAGCCACAAAGCCCTCGATCGCGTAACACCCTAGATTGTAAATTGGTCGCTTCCACCAAATACCAGAGAAGCACTAGTGGCGGGTCACGTCGCATCAATTTCCTATCGTTAAAACATCGATACACAGCCGAGTGAGGCGACTTCCGCGCCTTTGTGCGCTAATTGGCAACCGATGTATCGATGCATCGATGGCGACTCAAGCTCTCGAGAGCTCAGCTCTCGACTCTCGTCCGTCGAGCATTCATCGATGATCGGCCGCAAGATTGGAAGGTTTATCTACATGGATCGACGCTTGACAGTTTAAGATTTCAGTGCAATCCGATAGTGGAATGTATCTCTTGTTTACAAAATAAGAGAAAACAGAGCGTTATAAATAAGTTATAAATTATATTTAATAAAGGCTATAAATTCTGAATTTAGATAATATGTGGCTTATATAAGTATAAATCAAAGTACATATTATTAGATTGTAAACACAATTATTTGAGATTAGTAGACCGTATTAAAAAACTTTTTGTATTAAAGTGAGCCTGCTTATTATAACTACTGCTATTTGTGTTATAAAATCATTTCAAATGAGTTGGTTAAATGGATTTTTCTTTATGTTGGTGTATAGACGACGGACGTGCAAAAGGCAGTTGAAAAAATTCGGGAATTAAATTGTGTTATGTAGTACCTACTATGTATATCTATAATAATAACAAACGAAAGCCTAAGAACAAGCATAATATACTGTTTCATACAGAAATCTTTGAGAAACTTCTCGAAGCAACTAGAAGTTTGAACAGACAGACGGACGGCATCTTGCATACGTCCGCGCCACGATTTATCAAGCTTAGCTCTTTGCGGATTGCTCCGTGCGACTATCTGCGCAGACGGGCTATTTCTCACGCTGACGGATTGCGAGAAATTGCAACTTAAACACTACAATACACACTGATATAACATGTTTACAATTGCTTACGACATGACACATGATTTTTCTATAGCTGCATACAGACTTGCGCCTATATTTTGTGAACGTGAGTTTTGCAAAAATGATAGTTTGTCTTCTAGTCCAGCAGTAGACTTACGAGTTTATATGGGCTGATAGACAGAGAGACAGAGAGAGAGCTAGATATGAGAACAAAGTTTCACATCGGGCTTCTAAATTGAATTGAAAAACAACACAATTTGCCAAATATAGTAAAAATTGTACCCCTCATTGTACCCTATATAACACAGGTTAACATCCCAAAGTAGGTGGTATTTAGATTATATAACCATTTCCATCAATCATACAAAAAAAACGACGGGTTGCACTCTGGGAGTGCCGGCAGAAGTGAAAACTTGAATATTAACGTTGTGCATTTTTGATATTTTGGAATGGTTGGGGAATAATTTTGCACGAATTGCTTTAATTATCAGTATAAAATATTTCAAATCTTTTCTGAACCACAGTCTGTCACAAATGTCACAAGCATGACCAAATTCATTTTCAACAAAATCATTTTCAAATACACAGCAGTATGGCCACTACACAGACGGTCGAGCCATCAGCTGTCACCATCCATGGATGCGCGTAGCACGCTGTAACATAAACACACACGAACATTCGCCCAAGCGCCCTGCGCCGTCTTACGAATTTTCGATCAGGCCACATGTCCTGACGCGAGTTTAAAATTTTTTACCCATTCCAAAAAAAGTGCATAACGCCGCTAAAGAAGTTTTCACTTCAAAAAATATATTAGAAGAGATACTCACATGTCATTACTTGTGAGTCATACTTCCATTTTTATCAATACATTTATTACTTTCAGTGCCGAATAAGTATCATCTTCTCAATGCCGAAGGTAAAAGCCGGTCTAGACCAAAGATGTAGAAAAGCCTCACGCGTCGACGTGTGCGATGGTTGATTTCGGCGCGGGATGTCGGCCGGCGACAATCCGTGTAAACCCGGCGTAAACCGCCACTTAGCGACTGCACGTGACGCATGGCTCTCCAGACTGCATTCGAGCTTCACCTGGCTGTATCTGCACTAGAGCGGCCGTGATATGAACTGTATCATGTGAAATATTGGCCTTCAGCGGGAGAAAGAAAATGTGTTACAATTTTTGTAACAGTTAAATTAAACTTGTGAACTTTCAGCGTTCCAAATTTCAAGATACTAGACCATTTAGATGGAGTGAGGGAAGCTCGTGGCGTTAAGACAGCGTATCTGGAAAAGACCGGTTGAAGACCATACAACGTGGAAGGGTAGAACCCGTAGTAAATGGAACCACGGACTAATACTTGATCACTATACAATATAATAAAAGTAAAATAACAGTAAAGAACATAAGCAAGTTTTGGCATTTCTATAGTAAATTGTCCAGCTGCCCGGGTAATTTGTATGGAAATGTCGAAATCAAAAAATATAAAACCAACAAAATACCTACTTATTAAGTATGTATTTTTTTGCATTACAAAGACTAAGAAGGCTCAAGGTCGCTCAACGGGCTATGGAGAGGACTATGCTCGGTGTTTCTCTACGCGATCGAATCAGAAATGAGGAGATTCGTAGAAGAACGAAGGTCACTGACAAGCCAAGCGAATTAGCTCATTAAAGTGGCAGTGGGCGGGGCACATAACGCGAAGAATTGATGGCCGATAGGGCAGAAAGGTTCTCGAATGGTTGCCAAGTACCGGCAAGCGCAGCGTAGGACACCCACCTGCTAGATGGTCAGACGACCTGCGCAATGTTGCAGGAAGGCGCTGGATGCAGGCCGCTTCCGATCGGTCGTTTTGGAAATCCTTGGGGGAGGCCTATGTCCAGCAGTGGACTTCCTGTGGCTGATATGATGATGATGAAAAAAAAATTAGTGCGCAAAGTCTCAGAATGTTTGGAAACTCAGTGCCCCTTTCTATACGAGGTGATTTACCAGTCTGTATATACTAACTAAAAAGTTGGTATGCCATTAGTACCGAGCTATTTCTCAGCCGTTTTCTGTAGCAAAACGACAGTAGCGTAATTTCCGTCCGCACAAAGCCTAGCTCGCGCTAAACGTAAATGAGTTTGCGAGAAACACATTTTGAGAGGACGTTATTTTAACTAGATTCCCGACTAAAGGCGATTGTTTGGGATTTTATCCACCGACGAGAAACGTTTGTTTTAGAGGTGAACAGTTAGACGGAAAATGTATACATCTATCAAGAAACAATGTATTCTAATTTCAGTTTCATTCCAATAAACAAATATATACATATCACACTGATTGAGCTAGCCCCAAAGTAAGTTTAAACTTATATTATGGGATACTATCTCAACGATGCTATATTTTATAATAGATACATATATAAATAAACACCCAAGACCCAGGACAATTTGGAAAAGGCATTTTCAATGAATTGTAGGAAAGTCTAAGAAGTACATTTAAGTAATAATTGAACAGACATTTTGCTTTTAGTCTATGTGAATAAATGGGAAGTGTTTGTTAGAAGAAGGAGTATGGAGGTTAAAGTTAGGCTTTTGTACAGATCTGGGATACGAATAGGTAATAAAATTATATCTGATCTCCTAAAAAGAGTTGTATTTGAAGAATAACAACATATTTTACTGACTTTGATATTGAATTCATAGATTTTGAATGTCGCACCACAGATTGATGTTATGAGACACGAGATATAGCAGTGTGATTGATCTTGCAAGCACACAGCTATAAGCTTTATAACTCAGCTACCGTCGATTTAAACGTTACGTCGAGTTTCCAATTAGCGTCTGCAATAAGAACACGGCATCGCTTCCGAGTTACTCAATAAGCGTGTATTTTTGGAGCGCCGCTGGGAAATAACAGAACACATGATTAAAACGACAAATGGCTGACATTACGGCCGCTGGTCCACCAGGCAAATGTTTGGCCAATGCCGAATTAACCAGTACGCCAATAAAGTGTGCTTTACTGAACAACTTCGCTTTTGTACATGAATGAATAAATAAGAATACCGGCTTAAGGTTCAAGTAAAGGAGTGACTTCTACTTCCTGTCAAGGGTTAGTTCTTTATTTACGATCCCGTACCCCTCTAAGCGATAAGATCGTCCATTTTATCTAATGTATATTTTGTAAAACTGTTTGTTGTATTGGTGCAATGAAGAGATTTTTATTAATTCGTTCATTCAATCATTTCATACCTCTTTCCAGGATTAAAAATTATGCTGTCGTTATCCAAGAAATAAGCTTGTTTTATTCCAAATTACAGTTTTTGCATGATTAATTATTTAACAAAGATCTAAACTTTAACATGAATAATATTATTGGGAAGTAAAGTAATAATACAAGTAATACAGAAGTGCAATTTTGTCATATTCATTCCAGTATGCTAAGAAATATCAATATAAAAGTAAAATGTCCCAGCTGTATGATATACGACCATGTCAGCAAACCTTGGCGCCAATGTTTGTGCACTGCTCAGCGGTACAGACGCGTGCAAAATTTTATTGACTTTGTGTTCGTGCGGGTCATTCTTTATCGGAATCTGGAGCGGAATTTATTCATGAATTTCCGGCTAGAATAAATATCAAGATATTTTAGCAAAACAAAACGAATGAACTTCAGCATTTAAATAAACATACGCCAAATGTACACAAAATATTTAACAGGGTCATGAAAAATATAGGTAAATATTGGAACACACAAAAACACGCTTGGTCAGATGGTGTTGCGGAAAAGGAAGCGGCACATTACTATGATTATTTTTATTATCAGGTCATGGAAGTATTTTTGAGAAATAGTAAGTACTAGTTGTACCCGCGGGCTTCGCTCCCCGTGGGAATTTCGGGATAAAGAGTACCGTATGTCCTTCCCCGAGTCTCAAACTATATCCATACCAAATTTCATCCAAATCGCTTCAGTAGTTTAATCGCGAAGACACAAACAAACAAATATACAAACTAGTAATATTAGTAGGACCAGCTGGAGCCCGCGACCCGCAAATATCACATAATATCTTTATAAATTGTAACTTGTGTTATTCTGATGTATAAGCTATAATAATTATATTAAAATTCATTTAGTGGTTTTTACGTGAAAAAGTCACAAACATCCAATTATACTAACTTTTGCGTTTATAATATTAGTAGGAAGTACGATTTTAAAAATCTACGTGTAATTTTCAATCAGAATAAACTTTCTGTTTTTGTTTTCTAATGAAAGCCTTTTAACCGACTTTCAAAGAGGAGGTGGTTATCAATTCGTCGGAATTTTTATTTTTATGTATGTTCACCGATTACTAGAAGACGCCTCGACTGATTTGGAAAGATCATTTTTGTTTAAAGAGCATACTTGTCAAGTGGTCCCAATTTTATCAAAATCGGTTGGAAGTCACGTTTTTAGTTTTGAAAAATTATATAATATTTTCTGCATTGAAATTTTCATCTACATTTCAAACCTATTACTCTTAAATTGGAATGGGTAGCAATAAATGTAACTTTGATCAAAGCAATAGTCATTGCAATGACGTTGACTTACATATAATTCATGATAGAGATGTGTACATAGAACTGAATGATAAACTTTGTCGCTGACACTGGCCAGCCGTAAAGGCTTATTTTTTATATTTTGAATTGTTTTATATTTATGTTTTTTGTCATTCTTCTTCTTTTTATTATTACACATATGTCTTGAAAGTGAAGTGTGTTTTACTATGATAAACCCTTATCATTTTTGGTGTCAGAAGTATTAAAAAAGAATCCATAATGGTGAAAACGCGGGGGCAAAAAGCCTCAGCCAGTGCAAGTGGAAGTGTAAATAATTTAAATACCAGGTCTAATGTAGGAGAAACATCTAGTGTGGCTTCTAGCCGGTGCTCCTCTGTTACGATCAAGGCACAAAGGTTAGCACTAGAAGCAGAGCATGCCAGAAAAATTGCGGAGCAAGAAAAAGCGGTAGCTCAGCTAGAGTTACAGGCACAACTCGCATCGCTGGAGGCATGCGAAAGGTCGCGAACACATAGTAGTAGGTCATCACGAAGGAGCCATCGTAGCCCATCAAGTGTAACCCGCCAGTATGTAAGCGATCAGATGCAACCAACCGTCCAGGAAACACATCACACTCATTTAGGCACTCATAACCATTTTTGTAACATCAATAAAGTTAGTGAAAATTCTACACAAAACGACTTGAGGCTCTTAGCGGAGGCTATTTCGGATTTAGCACCAAGGAAACGGGTGAGTGACCTAACGTTGCCTTCTTTTACAGGAACTCCACCAGCCGAATGGCTAGGTTTTAAGAAGAGTTATGAGCGTACAAAGGCGACATTTACGTCATACGAAAATCTTAATAGGTTATCTACTGCTTTAAAAGGTTCAGCGCGCGATGCGGTTGCAACTTTGTTGGTGTTAGCAGAGGATCCGGATGAAGTCGTGGACGCACTGGAGCGGCAATTTGGTCAACCGGAATTGATAGTGTTGCAAGTCACAGCAGAGGTTAGGGCTTTACCTAGGTTAAATAATTTTGATTTAGGCAAAGACCTTAATACATTTTCTAGCAAAATAAGAAATTGTGTTAACACTATACAGCTTTTGGGTTATACGGAATACATGGCATCCCCGGAGCTAACTAATGCAGTGCTCAGTAAACTCACTCCTCTCCTAAAAGAAAAGTGGATGGAGTACGCATACAATCATCATCATCAGTGTCCAGGTAAATTCAAGCTCGAAATTTTGTCGGAATTTTTAAGCCATGAAGCTTTCATTCATTTGAAGTTTGGCATATTGTCATCTGCTGACATTAGCCGTGACTCAAAAAATATTAAAACTGAAAAAGTTCATGCTACAACTAGCAAAAAGGTTGATATCATCGACAAAATCTCCGAAAAGGTTTCCGAGCCAGAAATTATAACACCATATTCTACTGGCACTTTGTCACAAAGATCTAAATCTCTGATCAACGATAATACTTTTTGCATGTATTGTAAGCTGAAAGCACATTTACTTAGTGATTGTGAGAAGTTTCGATCTTTGTCGGTGGACGATAAGTGGCGATGGATAAATGGTAGGGACAAAGGTGTAAAAAGAAGCTGGTTAATTTGTCGTAAATGCTTAAAAGGTTCTCATAAATTTATGTCCTGCAAAATTGCTTGTAGTATATGTAATGGACCACATCACGACCTGCTCCACAAGGAATCTGCTGACCCTGCATGCTCCCAGACGAGCAACCTCCAAATTGATGACCAGGCTGTAGTAACACATACTTCAATGGTACAGTCGATGTCACGACCTATGCTCAAGGTTATACCTATCACCGTAACTGGTCCTTTGAATTCTGTGGACACCTACGGACTACTTGACGATGGATCAACTGCATCATTCATTGACCAAGAAGTAGCAGCATATGTTGGTGCCACGGGACCTAAAGGCTCAGTCCGTGTAGATTGTATTGGTGGATTGTCAAGACAATCTATGGTAAGTTACGTTGACTTTGAGGTAAAAGGCCGTCATAGTAAGCAATCATATACCATGAAGAAGGTTCGTTCTATTCCAAACTTAGGAATAACCAACCAAACTATCAAACGTAGTCAAATTGAAAACTGTCCATATTTGTCAGATTTGTCAAAAGAGTTGTGCTATGATGATGCGAAACCCATGCTTATAATTGGTGCGGATAATTGGCATCTAACTATTGCACGAGAAACACGGTGTGGCACTCCATCTCAACCTGTAGCGATTCGTACTCTGCTTGGATGGGTTTTATTTGGGTTTACGAGTAGCAAAACCACATTAGTAAATTTCGTCAATGACAGTATATGTCACACCAGTACACACGACAACTCATCTTTAGATGCGCTTATCAAAGAACATTACAAATTAGATTCTATAGGAATAGTAAAAAAAGATTATTTTAACCCTTCTGATTCACGTGCATTAAATATTCTTAAGGAAACTACAATTAGGTTGCCTTCGGGACGTTTTGAAACCGGCCTTCTTTGGCGTGATGGTATTCAAAATGTTCCCGACAGTTACAATCTTGCTCTTTCTCGCTTTCACACATTGGAGAAGAAGTTTTCAAAAGACAAATCATATGCTGAATTGTATCGGTCTAATATTCAGGCTATGATAGACAAAGGCTATGCAGAACTATGTACGAAGCCTCCAAACTCTCGAAGTATCACATGGTACCTACCACACTTTGGAGTAGTGCATCCACAGAAAAAGAAACTTCGTGTAGTTCATGATGCGAAGGCCACATGTAGGGGCGTTAGTTTAAATTCACTTCTTTTGTCTGGGCCTGACCTTCTACAACCGATGCTAGCTATTTTAATGCGTTTTAGAGAAGGATTAGTAGCCCTAAACGCAGATATCAGAGAAATGTATCCTCAAATTAAAATAAGGGAACTAGATCGTGATGCTCAACGATTTTTATGGCGTAGTGATCCGTCTGAACCCATAAAAGAGTACAGGATGTCTTCCATGATGTTCGGAGCCACGTCTAGTCCATTTACAGCACTTTATCTAAAAAATTTAAATGCTGAGGAACATAAACAAACTTTTCCGGCTGCGGCAGATGCAATTATAAATGCACACTACATGGACGACCTCCTGGTATCTGTAGATTGCGTTCAAGATGCTGCTCAGCTGGCGGCTGATATCGTGAGAGTACATTCCTTTGCAGGATTTGAAATGAGATCCTGGGTATCTAACGTTCCTGAAGGACTCTCACTATGTCCGTCAGAGCTACTCGCTGGTAGTAACGACGATGGTTCATTTAGTCCACCTTTTGCCGTTTGTATCCTCGGGATTCGATGGAACATACAAGACGACACCTTGCAACTTTTGAGAAGTTCACTATTTGAGAAACCACCACCTTCTAAATTAACCAAGAGGTCCGTACTATCTCAATTGATGCAAGTTTACGATCCTCTAGGATTACTTACGCCAATGACAATACAAGGGAAAATTTTATTCCAGCAGACATGGAAGCTTGCTGTCGACTGGGACCACGAGTTACCACAAAGTTTCGTTGATAAGTGGCTGACTTGGTTTAAGGAACTGTCACGTTTAGTTTCTGAGTCTGTTCCTCGATGCTACGTCAGTCACAGCAACGTCGTAGATAGTCAATTACACATTTTCGCAGATGCAAGTGAACTTGCTTATGCTTGCGTCGCATATTGGCGTTTTACATATTTTGATGGTACGATTAAAGTGTCACTTATTGCTGGGAGGGCCCGTCTGGCATCACTCAAGCTAGTTTCGATTCCTAAGATGGAGCTCCAGGCCGCGCTCATAGCTGCGCGTCTTGGAGTCTACATAACTGAGGCGCACAAGCGTAAGCCATCTAAAATTGTACTTTGGTCAGACAGCATGACTGTTTTGCGCTGGCTCCGTGGTGATGCTCGCTCATTTAAACCTTTTGTAGCACATAGAGTAGGTGAAATTTCAGAAATCTCTAATATCTCAAACTGGAGATATGTGCCATCAGCACTCAACGTCGCAGACGATGCTACACGCGTGGGCCATACATTAGAACCAACATCAAGATGGTTTTCTGGCCCATCCTTTCTAAATTCAAATGAAAAATTTTGGCCAGTCCAGTCTTTAGTAAATATTTCAACTGAACTGCCAGATATAAAAAATACAGTTACAGATTTGGCAAATTTGATTTCCACTTCCACTACTATTTCTTTTCCTGTGGTAGCAAATGTCAACCATTTTAGTAAATGGTTACGTTTATTACGTGCTACAGGGCGGATATTGGTGGCAGTGCGAGTATTTAGATCTCTTATAAAACACAACGTACAACAGAATACTAGGCCTAACTTCAAAGACATCTTAGCTGAAGACGTAAATACGGCTGAGCACAAACTCCTTCTTCGGTCACAGCTGGAGTCATTTCCGGAAGAATATGCCTCCTTAAATGCCAAGAGGGATGTTCCTAAGAACAGTCGTATGAATAATTTGGTGGTGACGATGACAGATGGTTTGATCCGACTTTCTGGAAGAACTGGAGCCATCAGAAGCGTTTACGTACCTAGTACAGCATGTCAGCCTATTGTCCTTGATGCCAAGAACAGAATTGTGCAACTCCTTATTGCTTACTACCACACGAAAGCAGCGCACGGCAGCAGTCAGATGGTGTTGAACGAAATGAAGCAGAAATATTACATCTTTGGCCTGAGGGTAGCTGTGCGAAAGATTGGGAAAACATGTACGGAGTGCAAGGCCAAAGGAATACCATTGAAACCTCCTGTTGGCGATCTACCGGCGGAGCGTTTGGCAGCCGGAAAACGACCGTTTACATTCGTCGGACTAGACTATTTTGGTCCAGTGTTAGTCACAGTAGGACGTCGCTCAGAAAAAAGATATGTAGCTCTCTTCACTTGCTTAACCGTCCGTGCTGTGCATTTAGAGATCGTAAACAGCCTCTCCTCGGATTCTGCTATAATGGCACTCCGAAGGTTTATATCCCGCAGAGGGTATCCAAGCAAAATTTATTCTGATAATGGAACAAAGCATTGACTCCATTTCATTTCTTGATTGGATCAAGCTCCACATACACACAACTCACAGAGACAGATGATGCCGATCTAATTCGACGAACGGACTTCAAGAAAGGACTTAGACTAGCTGATCACTTCTGGAAAAGGTGGGTGCGGGAGTACTTACCTCAACTAATGCCACGCAGACCTGTCCCACCGTATACAAATCTAAAAGTTGGAGATGTCGTACTTATTGTAGATGGAGATTTACCCAGAGGAACCTGGCCTAAGGGTCGCATTATTAGAACTTTCCCAGGCAAGGACGGCGTCGTAAGAGTAGTAGATGTGGAGACGATGGGAGGTGTGCTCAGGCGTCCAGTAAAAAAATTAAAGTTACTTTCAGTAGAGGCGCCAGTACCAGCGACCCCAATGATAGGTGCTCACACCGGGGGCCGCCATGTCGCTGACACTGGCCAGCCGTAAAGGCTTATTTTTTATATTTTGAATTGTTTTATATTTATGTTTTTTGTCATTCTTCTTCTTTTTATTATTACACATATGTCTTGAAAGTGAAGTGTGTTTTACTATGATAAACCCTTATCAAACTTAGTGGAACAAAACTACAAACAAGCGCTGCTGTCGACAATAACTCGAGATTTCATGCAACAAAGAGTATGAATAATACAAGTGAAGCGGCGAACGTAGCACTTTACTCGGTGTTGTCGGAGCGATCAGCGGCGAGCTGCAAACGTGGAGAACTATATTTTACAAGTGACGTGAGACACAGGGCTGCGGTCACTTCTTATCGAGTGTGTAACGTGATAATACTAGTTAGATCAGATAACTAGATCTTACTTGTAATAGTAGGGACTAGTATTAGGTCATCATTAACATCATCATTTCAGCCGCATAATGTCCGTGTGCTGGACATAAGCCTCTCCCAAGGATTTCCAAAATTATCAATCTAAAGCGGCCTGTATCCAGCGGTTTCCAGCGACCTAGTAGGGTTTTGTGACGCAAGCCTGATGTGTGTTAAAGAAATAGGAGATGGTGACGAAATTCAACGTGCAGATTTGAACACGTGATAGCTCAGTCGGTAAAAGCACGGTCGTATCAAGACCAAGGTCGCTGGTTCAATCGCCGCTCACGCGGTATTTTCCTTTAGTTCCCATGATCCACCTGGCTAAACTACGGGATATTTTTTTTCCAGTGTTCTACTGCATAGCCATAGTTATGTTTCTAACTGTAAATTAAGCAAGAAAATAACCGATCTTCTATAGAACAAAACAGCCTTATTTCTAAATAATTAATTAATTTATTAACTTAAAACATATTTATTTACCGTTGTTTATTTAATTAGAGTACTTTAGTACAGTATCTTGAATGGGTTTTTAACCTATAAAAATACTAGTATCAGATTTTTGCCGAATTATGCTGGAAAAATGGGCTCACATAACGACCATTTGGATTCCAGGAGACGGGTAGCGATCAATGGGAGGCCTTGAATGAGATGGAGCAACGACCTGTTTGCGTTTGACAAGGATTGGAAAGAAGTGGCTAAACATCGAAATAGCTGTAAACAACACGGCCTTTGCCCAACTGCGGGACCTAAACGGCTAGAAAAATGGCATCTGACGTAGCTCAGCGACTGTCATCTGCTAGTGACAGCAGTAATTACACATTAGTGAACTAATGTGCATGTCCCTCACGGTGTTTTCCTTCGTGGGTGCAAGTTGTTTGTTTGTTTTTAAAACAATGTTTATTTTTAAAACCTTAACATTAATTTTAATAAACAAGTTCTAATTTATATTGAAAGTGAAAAAGATGTCTGTTAGGGCGCATTCGGACGAAACGCGCACGCTAAGCGCACGGTAAATGCAATTTGAGTTGTATTGATGTGTGATAGGACAAATTTAAAAGCACACTTTACTTTATATATATTTAAAAGCACACATTAGGCGTGGGCTAGGCAGGCGATTGGTGTGCGTTTGTCGTTTGAAGGCGCCCTTAGTAACTACGTGAATGATATTGAAAAATAAGTCTGCAGTCGATATATTCCTAGTTAATGAACTGCTGTTTGTCCGCGCGGTTAAGGCTAACAGGCTATAGCTAGTTTATATTATCTCTCATTTCTTATGATGGGCTAGGGTTTGATATATTGTAGCGTTGGCGAACGCTCGTTTTTAAAATTATTTTAGTATGCATTTCTTTGCACGGACTGCCTTGAGTTATTACGTATTTATCGATTTCTACCCGAGTAGCAACCCTATCCAACTACCCCTCCCCCCGCCTCCACTATCTTATTTCAATACTACGAACATGCTAGATTTCCTTTATTCATCCGTGAAAGAGAAGCAATAAAGTGAAATATATCGAGGGCGCGTAAAAATATTGTGTTAGGAGCGGATAAGTTTATTACGGGATAGTACGGCGCAAAATGAAGAACGGTACGTATGCGACCACTTTGTGTGCTCTAGCATATATATACATATGGTGACTTTACAAGTACAGGGGGTTTATTCCCTATACTTGCACTACATATATAATAGTAGAACTAGCTGGTGCCTGTGACTTCGTCTGCGCAGGACCACACAATATCTTTATAAATTGTAGTCTATGTGTTATTCTGATGTTTATGCTATATTATTGTAAAGTTACATTAAAATTCATTCAGTAGTTTTTACGTGAAAGAGTTATAAACATCCATACTTACAAACTTTCGCGTTTATAATATTAGTAGGATAATAGCGCATCCCATTTTTAATAACAAGTTTATTTACCATGATTTAAAAAATCTCCGACTACACCATCATTCTCCTCACATTTTTGGTCTAATTTTACTTAGGGCTGCAAGACCAAAAGCGTGATGGTGGGCGAGAAGGTGAAAAAGAAATTTAAATAGTGATTGATCGTTACCTGCGTATGTAATTGACAAGATACGTTCATTTATGATCTGTGCCGTAAGTTTTTTATTTTTCATAAGTTATTAATTACGCGCTGCCTAGCCTAATAAAGCTTTATTGTAAAGCATAGATAAAACCAAGTAAATACATACGTAGAGTTCTCCCTCTGTATTTCCATATTTTGAGGCGGGGCCCTAACGTGGTTATAGTTTATGTGGGTCAGCGGGCGCAGCCGAGTGTTGGCCGGTGGTGTTGTCTGCAGGCACGTCCGCACGGAGGTCGCTTCTAACACTTTCTGAAGATTTTCTACGCAAGGTCAGGAACAACACATTCTCTTTTTTGTTTTTAACTGAATTCCAAAAATCAAGGAGGTTATTGTGACGCGATCTTTTTTTTAAAAGTATGTTTAACGCGTGGTTTAACGATTATTCGAAGAAGCTTGGAGCGATTTGGAAAATTCTTATTTTTTTTAAAGTGGTCAAAACTTGTCAGATAATCAAAATTTTATCAAAATCGGTTATATAGTTTGAGTAAAGTCGTTTTTTAGTTTTGAAAATTAATTTTGTACATTTCTGAAACAAGAAAAACAAAGGATCGTAAAAAGCTTTAAGCCTTCGTACATTCTCTAACGCGAGCAATCCTGGGCGTGGTTCACACTTAAATTGATGACCGTAGCTTCACGTAATATACGAACTTGCGTATGATCCAAATAGCCATTGAGTAGAATATGCTGCGACCCTGTAGATTATGCCAAGAGAGTGACCCAAAAGACCGAGGGAGGTCAGTAAGAACAGCACATAGTCACAAAGACATCGCGTAAATCCCGCAAAGACAACGCGTAGACCTCGCGTAGACACCGCATAGTCACGTCGTAGATATCGCGTAGACCCCAACGAGACACTGCGTAGACTTCGCGTAGTCCCCGCGTAGACCCCGCGTAGACCCCACATAGACGCTATTTATACCCAGCTAAGACGGCGTAGTCTCCGCATGCGACCCAGAATTAAAGCCCCGTAGAGCCCACTTATGTAGCTCCCGTAAATTGGCAACGACGACATTTTTATCGAACGCTATCGTCTATTACTATTTTACTCTGCGTAACAATAATGAGCGGGATGGCACTACGTCATCACGCGATAAAATCCTTATTTTCGTTTATCAAAGCTGTCATGTGGCGGCACTTGTAACTTACCAGAACATGAGTAATAGGTATTTCATTTACATACCTGAAACAAGAAGGAAATACATCATTATTAAAATCTACACTGTTCTTTCTGTAGCAAGAAAGATTGATTAATCAAAAGATCCATTTTGGTATTAATTAAATCTTTAATTTTTCCTTATTAAAAAGGACATTCCTATTTGTAAAGTTTAAAAAGTAATTTTAAGAACACATTTGAAGATAAAATGTACTTAAAAAATGAAGCTCCATTACAATTATGTGAATAACTGCGAGCACTCCAAGCGATTGAATATCACTAGTAACAATAACACATGCTTTTCAAACAAAATGTTAATATATAATAGGTTAGCCAACTAAATTGATGGGATATTAAATCAGTATGCCGATTTGAATCAACATATAGGTCACGCTAATTTGTCGTATTGTATCGCACTGGAATTGTGGAAAATGTATTATGCTACGATGATATTTTCAATTCATTTTATAATTGAAGTTTACGACTGAAATAACCAGCACAAGTAAGTAACTAGTCGCGTTTGGTGATAGTGTATAATGTGGGCCACATTACATACGGACTACTCAAGCAACCTAAAAGCGTCTTCTTTCGCATCGATTAGCTATACAAAACTTACATACATACATACTATCACGTCTTTATCCCTAATCGGGCAGACAGAGCATTTTGGGTCTTGCGGTTCTATGCAGAGCCCAGGGCCGCAAGACCCAAAAGCCACTTTTAGCGTCATGGTGGGCGAGAAGATGGAAAAGCAATCAATACAGTGATGGGTTGCTAGCCGCATCGCCTGTTAACATGATTTGCATTTTTGCCCATTCCCTCGATCGGCTTTTACGATCTGCGTGGAAAGAGAAGCAGCTGGTACATTCTAAGTTTTTTTTTATTTCGCCCAGACCAGCATGGGAGGCTTGACTCTTAACTTGACTCTTTTATATTCATTATATAAAAGTTATGACCGTGCTTGGCTACTATGACTGCTTTTTTGCCTCGTTGAGGTTCTGCTTTATGCAGGTTGTGGGGCATTTGGGGCCGGATAGTAGATTTGTTTAGCGTTGCTTTCTAAGGCGTTATTGACTACGACTGGAGTCGAAATTCGCCATTTAATCATGTAAACCAGCAACACTTTTAAGCATATAATTAAAACGTTTGGGTTTTGTGGCCCTGTGCAGACAGAGCTTAGGGCCGCAAGTCCCAAAGGCCACTTTTAGCCTCATGGTGACATAGAACATAATCTATATTGGCCTGAAAAAGACAAATGTTTGTTACAATTACTAGGTACTCTAGGTAACTATTTGAATCTTTGATTCATTTGTCTCATTTATGAGTTACTTTGAGACTTCTTTCAGATTAAGAGAACTTATATTATTCGGTAAAACTGGAACATCTCAGGAAACCAAATGAATTCGTTTGAAATAATCCCTTGACAGAGCTTTTCATTATAAGCGTCATCGGAAAGCTCGTAAAGCCAATGGCCGCCTGGAATCAGGCTCGCAATTTCAGCGGAATCGTAAGCGGCCAGCGAGCTTACCATCGAAAGCTTTCCGTTTCTTAATTAGAGTGGCAGTGGGCGGAGTAGAGCTGATGGTGGAGCAGAAAGGTACACATACTAGTAAGCGAAGCAGCGAGGGAATATCTATAACTTTACGATGATCTAGTGGACTTGATGGTCGAATACACATATCATCATCATTTCATCATTTCAGCCGCATAACGTCCACTGCTGGACATAGGCCTCCCCCAAAGATTTCCAAAATGACCGATCAAGAGCGGCCTGCATCCAGCGCTTTCCAGCGACCCTGGTCAGGTCATCTGACCACCTTGTAGGTGGGTGCCCTACGCTTCGCTTGCCAGTACGCGGTCGCCATTCAAGAACCTTTTTGCCCCATCGGCCATCGGTTCGTCGCGCTATGTGTCCCGCCCACTGCCACTTCAACGAGCTAATCCGCTTGGCTATGTCAGTGACTTTTGTTCTCCTACGGATTTCCTCATTTCTGATTCGATCACGTAGGGAAACACCGAGCATAGCCCTCTCCATAGCGCGTTGAGCGACCTTGAGCTTTCTTATGAGACCCATAGTAAGGGACCACGTTTCGGAGCCATAAGTCATCACTGGTAACACACATTGGTTGTAAACCTTAGTCTTGAGGCACAGAGGTATTTTGGACGAGAAGACATTGCGTAGCCTCCCGAACGCTGCCCAGCCGAGTCGGATTCGTCGAAAGACCTCTTCCTCGAAGCTGGAACTTCCTGCCTGGATCAATTGACCCAGGTAGATATACTGCTCTACAACTTCGAGGGTGGAGCTCCCAACACAAACAGGTAGGGGCGCAACATGGACATTCGACATTACTTTGGTTTTGTCCATGTTCATTTTAAGGCCCACTTGTTGGGAAACTCGATTTAGGTCTCCGAGCATAGTACTTAAGTCTTCCATCGATTCTGCCATGACAACAATATCGTCGGCAAATCGAAGGTGAGTGATATACTCGCCATTGATGTTGATGCCAAATCCTTCCCATTCCAGAAGCTTGAAAGGATCTTCCAGTGCAACGGTGAACAGTTTCGGAGATATAACATCTCCCTGTCTTACACCTCTATGCAGTGGAATTGCCCTCGTGCACTGCTCCTGTACTCGGACTGACATAGTGGCGTTACTGTATAAGCACTTCAACACTTCGATATACCGATAGTCAATACGGCATCGCTGGAGAGACTGAAGCACGGCCCATGTTTCGATCGAATCGAAGGCTTTTTCATAGTCCACGAATCCCAAGCATAACGGCCGGTTATACTCCCTCGTCTTCTCTATAACCTGCCGCAGCGTATGAATGTGGTCCATGGTGCTAAAGCCTTTACGGAAACCAGCTTGTTCGGGAGGTTGGAAGGCATCAAACCTGTTCGCGAGACGATTCGTGATGACCCTCGAAAACAACTTATATACATGACTCAGAAGCGCGATAAGCCTATAGTTCTTCAATAGGGTGTTATCTCCCTTTTTGAAGAACAAGACCACCACGCCCCTGTTCCACGCTTCTGGCGTTACGCCCTCGAGCAGAACGGAATTAAAGAGCCTCTGAAGGACTTTCAGTACCGGCGTTCCGCCCGCTTTCAGAAGCTCTGCTGTGATTCCATCCTCGCCCGGCGCCTTGTTGTTTTTAAGCTGTTTGAGGGCCATCCTAATCTCGTACAGGCTGATGTCCGGGATATCTTCGGTATATATATATATAAATACACATATCAACAAGTCTTTATTCTTTACAGGTCAAGCAAATATGACCCAGAGCTAGGACTTTAAGGCTTTCTGTAGGATGATTGATTCGACCAGATATCGCTGGAGCGAAACAGTCTCAGAGGTCAAAAGCCAATTTGCTGAGTAATTTCTATTTGCTTTTTGTTTCTATTGACGAAGTACAATTTCTTGTGATTGTGTTCGTCACAAAAATTCTCGCAGTGTGCGAGTAAAAGTGAATCGCTAAAGTGAAGCAAAACAGGGCAACGCTAAGTGAAGCCAGCGTGTGACTGGGGTAACAAGCAAATCGAGAAAATAGGACTTTGCCCCCTTTGCGAACCTTGCCAACGAACAATCGGTAATTGAAAGCGCTAACCTACTTATGAACGTTTTAGATAAACAGCCATTTTATTCAATAAACAGTACGTTTATTGAAGAATATTATTGCTCTTGAGGTTTTTCTTTGAAAAATAAACTACTCCTCTCAAGCAAGCTACTAACTCAGCAAAGTGGGCCAAACGAATTTTGCGTTAGAAGTAAGTGCTAAGATATATTTATACTAAAGTCTAGATTTTCAGCCCGATCGCACGCTGCGGGGGGTGAGATCGGCAATCGATATTTACGAAGGTACTTTATTCGCTTTATAAAGCTAGTTTCTAAGTGCTTTATTCTGTTAAAGTTATCATTATTCCCACATAGCGTTATTATTATGACGACCTCCGTGGTGTAGTGGTCACCATGCTAGTCCGCCACCCAGACGTTCTGGGTTCCCCGGTCAGTAGAAAATGGCTTTTCAAATTTGCTGGGTGGGTTCGATCCCCGGTCAGGGCAAGATGGAAAATGGCTTTTTTAAATTGTGCTGGTTCTCTGTATATGTATTTGTTATAAAATATAGTATCATTGAGTTAGTATCCCAAAACACAAGTCTCGAACTTACTTTGGAGCTAGCTCAATCAGTGTAATTTGTCCCTGTATATTTATTTATTCATAAATATGCGAAATAAAATTCGTTTGAAAGTAGTTTTTTTAGGAGGAATAGCACGATGATTTTTACGTTTAAGATTCATAATATCTTTTTCTTTTACAAAGTTTTATAAATTTATTTTTTGTTCCAGTGTGCAAACGAAATTCTTTTCAAAACAGGCAAAATGTAATTTGTGCTAATTATATATTGAGTTCGGTTAAGTTTAACTTTACCTGTCTTTAATTAAAAATAATTATCTTGGATGTATTATATTCTTTAGATAGTAGATGAATCAAGTACTGCGAATAAAAAGATAATAATAAATTGATAGTTATTTCCAAAATAATAAATTGATAGTTATTTGAAAAGATTTATTAAAACATTTTATATGGAGCACTGCAAAACGTGGACTATTACTAAAAAGGATAGAGATAGATTAGAAGCATTTGAAATGTGGTACTGGAGTAGAATGAAAAAAATAATTTGAACAGAAAAAATTACAAATGAAAAGGTATTGGAGGATGTGCGAGAGTCGAGACAAATACTACAAATTACAGAAATTAGAAGGGGAAAAATGATCGGTCATCTACTATGTCACGATGCATTCTTTAAAACAATAATGGAAGGAAAAATAGAAAGAAAAAGAGGAGTAGGAAAACTCAGAAGAAAATGTATCGATCAAATAAAAGAAAAATTAAACGTGAAAACATCTAAGGAGGTTAAGAACTTGGCGGAAGAAAGAGAGACATGGAAAGCACTTCACTGACAAGAGCTCAGCTCTTAAATATAAGAAGAAGAAGAGAAGAAGTTATTTCCAAATCAGAATGATATTAAAGTAGTCTTAATAATTTTTCATCTCTAAAACTTTAATTTCATATAATGGGCGTGTAATAACAATTATGACACGGGCACGGGTTTAAGTATAATTTAAGTGTTGAATTGACCTCATTTTATTTAGAGTTCTCCTTTTCCAAGCTACAGGTGAGCTAAAAGCAGTTCTAGAGTTTCTTTCGCTTACTCGTAGAATTCTAGTTTTTATAAACAAATTCTACTGAGTCTTGCCTTAACGAGATGTTTGCGACAGTCGCAAACTAGATAAGCAAACGGTTTATTTTAACTTAGTGCAAAGAAACTGCTTTTATTTTAGCCTGAGTTTTAAAAATAATGACATTATTTTGTTTTGTACTCTTAGGCCGGTTTATTTATTGTCTCAAAATTGTGATTGAACGAACTTAAGTGAAGTTCTTTTATAATTTTATGATTTATTCGCTTTCGATGTGTAACGTTCTCCATGCCTGCATTCTGTAGGTAGTAATTTGAGTAAATAAAGAAATAAATTGGTAAGTTCATATCGATCTACATCTTTAGTTATTTTGCAACGTTGCTCTGATACAAACTAAGAAGATTGTCGTTACGTTTGCCTATAATCATCATTCGAGAACCTTTTTTACACCGGTCATAATTTTGTCGTATAATGTCACTCGCCCACTTCCATTTCAATAACATAACTGACTTTTCAGGCGATTAGCTAGCTAGTAAGATCAAAGGTTAACTATCTTATAATAAAACACACATAGATAAATCAAATATTTACTAACAATATAACCTCAAAATATACTTACTATCAAACAATATCATGCCTGCTTCCCACGGGGGTAGGCAAAGACAATGGCCCCCACTTGCAACCGCCATTATTTACAGTAGTCTCTTTGCCATGCAAGTGGCATTTCGATGCAAGTGCGATTCCCTTTCAGCGCGCCAGAAATGTGAAATGCATCTCGATATTTGTTCGCAAACACGGATTCGAGGAACTTGTCCGCGCAGCCACGGTGCGCTGCAGCGCATGTTTGACTTGCGGGTTCTATTGGTACGAGTAAGAGGGCAATAAGGTCTCTATATACAGAGTTGTCCAATTGTACAGCTTGATTTAAAAAACGATGATTCTGTTAATAATATTAATACTAAAGGGGCACTGGTATTTGCTTGCATCAATACGGTCGAAGATTCCCCTCTCCGTGCTATTTGGGTCTGATGTCATAATCTAAATATTTTTGTTTAATGGTAAAACCGGTAAAAAGATGCGTCTCTTACCACTTTTTTGAGCTCTTCTGTACAAGAAAACCAGAAGGTCTCGATTGTTGTCGCTACATAAATAAATAAAATGATGTCTTTAAAAGGTTGGCCACTAGCATGTGTGATAGATCTCAATTCATATTTCAACGGATATAGTCAAAGTAACATTAAAGTTCGACACATTAAACATGAGGCACTCTCCGCAATCGTCCAATTGGGTATTATGGACATAGACTGTAATGCGTTAGAGATGTAGGTAGCAGTGCACTAGGTCAGGAGTAACCACTAACATTGTACAAAAGAGAAAGAGTCTACATATAAGCAAAACAACATTAAATATAGATTGTTATAAATATGGTCAAAGTTACCCCACTGTAACCAATCAAATGCGAACTACTCGTCGCAATTGTTCAATCGGGTATTGTGGACATTGACAGCGATGCGTTAGAGATGTAGGTGACAGTGCACGAGGTCAGGAGTAGCCACCAACACAGCACAAGGTAGCAAGAATTTTGCACAATATAACTGACTCGTATCTTGTAGTTTCCGACTTGAAATATGACCATTGCAACACTTACAGAAGTCGTAAGAGACAACCAAAGAATTGAGTACAAACATTTTGTGATACAAGTGCGTTCCCAAATCTTGTTTATGTGAGAGAGACGGCTGATCAAAAAAACTGTCACAGCCAAATCGTTTAAACTGTTTTAGCAAATTCATCTCTACTTTGACTGGTCTTCGCAATATTTGAGTAGCTATTGACATGCAAATAATGTTTTAAGAAGAAAAAGGCGAACAAAAACCTCCAGTCTAAACCTAAAAAGAAGGAAACCGCTAGAGATGCAACTAGGCACACGTAAAGATGAAAAATAGATCCAAGCGCGATATTTGGACTCTATATCTTATCTACTCTGTGCAGCCGGGTCGGAGGCTGAGCTATCGATCTCAAGCCCGCGCAGGCTCCGTGCGGTGCCATCATATTGCTTGTACAGTGCTCACTGCTTGCTGCCTTACTCTAAGCAATAAAAAGTCACCAACCCAACGAGCAATGGACACCACTACTGCGATTACACCGCACTAGTTGCTATAGAATCTCGAGCTATCCAATGCACGGTTTAAAATAAGTTCGTGAGTCCCCTAGTACAGGGGTGGCGATGTAAGTCGAGGCACCGTTCAATTTGCATCGATATGACTGTTTTCTTTTTCAGTTACCGTTTACCTGCTTCCGCGACCGCTGAAGGGTTAAACTTTTGTACCTTTTCAATTTTAAAGTAGGCGCCGGAAATAAAGAAACGTGTTTATGGCGGGAAAGGATTAGGCAGCTGTGTTCATGTTTAACAAGATCTTTTTGTAATACTATCAACTCTAGGTGGCTATTTACGAATAAAAATTCCAAATATTTTGCTGGAACCATTTTTAAATTGAATACTTTTAAAAATTTGATCTTTTTCAGGACGGATCACGTCAATGCTAAAACACAATGTTTTTATTTTTGTCTGTAATTTGAATAGGGAACTATGTAAAATGTCATTTCATGGCTTTGGGTATTTAACAATTTTTGTTGAGAAAGATTAGTGATATACCTACTATCAGTAATAGACAACACGTAACAAAAGCAACTAAAAAAGAAAATTAAAAAAAAATCTCTTAAAATAGTATAGTCTGAATTGGCAATTGATACATTATTCATAGCTGTGTTATAAAAGCGTTTGACTAAAATAAAACAATATTTGTTTTGTACAACGAGAAGTATGTAGGTCAATTCGCAGAGAAAACAAATAAACGTAAAAATGTAAATAAACTCTCGTAATAAAAATAGAGTGCAGTTCCAGCCAGTAACAATTTAATATACGAAAAGATAACAAATCCCTAGAACAACAGCAGATTGTGTGGTGTGGACTCCCCGGTACAGTACAAGTCGCCTCCAACTTTAATTAATATCGTAATACGAGTCGCGACAACTGCGACTGCGGTTGCTTCAGTGCGATTAATCGCTGGCGTAATTACATCTTAACTAGTTCAAATGATGGTCGAAGTTCTGAGGCATCGGGCAGTTTAAAACAATATTTTAACAAAAATTTGTACAAATTACCTACCTAGTAATATTATAATTTGGTCCTTTATCGTCAATCACGTTATTGACAATGCGATTTTAATATAAAGTACCTGGGCGACCAATAACTACATTTTTTTAAACTTGTCTAAAAACAATACAAAATAAAAAAAAATATATAAATATGAACATAAAAAACAAAAGTAAATCACCGAGTGGGATTCAAACCCATAACACTCTTTCTAGCGGTCAGAAACCGCTGAGCCAAAATCGATGGCGGCCGGCGCGGCGAAATTAGAAAAATGCATGAAATCCCGAAAACACGCGTTTTCCCAAACATAAGACTAATCTAGATTGATTGTTTACCCCCGAAAACCGCCATATACAAATTTTCAGCGAAATTGCTAGAGCCGTTTTCGAGATCACAGAAATTTATAAACATATAAATAAATAAATATACAAGAATTGCTCGTTTAAAGGTATAAGATTAGCATAAGTTTGACCCATTATTATCAACAATCCATTAAAAGACTATGTATAATCATCGTCACCATTATCATCATCAGGTCTTTTTTGTCTCCACTGCAGGAACACGACCCTCTCTGTACTACCAGAGCCATACTTGGCCAGAGCAGCCAGAGGATTTGGCCTATACTCTTCACGATAGTCAGACGGATTGGAGAGGCCTCATTGATGTTGTTAAGCTTTATTATGTACAATAAATTAAAATAAATAAATCTGCATTTTCATGTCCGTTTGCTAGCGGTTTTGCCGGTTGCATCGTTAGAAGTGTTATTTCGATTATAATTGGCTCGTCGTGCACACCTTCGAAGTAACAACAAAGGCAGGTACCCTTTGAAGTGGGGTAGACTACTTAAGGACTAACCGGTCATCAACCTTTTTTGGGAATGCAGTTTTTGATCGGGGTTCCAGACGAGCGACACAGTTTGCTAGAGACACCTGGCGTGATCGAATCACAAATTAGGAAATTCGTAGGATAAAAAACGTCACTGACATAGCTGGACACATAGCGCGACGAACCGATAGCAGATGGGGCAAAAAAGTTCTCAAATGGCGACCGCGTTTTGTCAAGCGAAGCGTAGGACACCCAAGGTGGTTAGAAGACTTGACCAGGGCCGCTGGACAGCGCTGGGTGCAGGCCGCTCTTGATCGGTCATTTTGAAAATCTTTGGGAGAGGCATATATCCAGCAGTGGAAGATACGCGGCTAAAATGATGATAATAATGAACGCGGCTGTTGTTGACGTAAGAGCCCTAGTATCTACGAATGTTCGGTAGTTCACAACATAACTTAGCCTGGCCTTATACCCAGCTCCAATATATATAATACTTTATGTATTCGATATTCTATGATTATCTTCGTGATACAGATAGATTGTAACAAATAGGATCTGTCAGATATAAATCAGTCTGTTGCGTGAACACTAGTTCAGACTCAGATCAATGTGTACTCTGAAGGATTACCGACGGCATAAAGTTCTTCCTTCCTCCATGAGACTAGGACTCCACCAAAAGTCGATACTATACTCGAAATTACTGATTGTTGGACTTGAGTTAGCTTAAAGATAATAAAAATCTGAAGTCATTTAACAGGCTATTTCAACTAGATTTGAGGGTGTAATAGACGCAAAACCTAAAAAATAAATCTTACTAAGAGTCGATTTTTTTTGTTGGCCGTGTGGTTTCCGGCAGAGTAGAATAGGACTACCCCAAGTCTTCCCGTGGATGTCGTAGAAGGGGACTTGGGAACACAAGCTAAACAAAGTTTATAAACATCAATGACACCTCTCCAACCCGTTTGGTCAGCGTAGACAGTTTAAGCCAAATCTTCTGACTGCTATGGTTAAATATGGCTCTGGTAGTATAGAGAATGAGGAGCAAGATGAGGAGTAGATTTTTAGCATTTATCAAAGTCTGCGTGTATGTTATGCGGCTGAAATGTGTATTATTATAACAAAACCAAATTCATGCCAACATCAAACACTCGATTGCCCAGATTTGATTTGTCTGAATGCCAAAATATCGTAAACAGTTGCCAAATTATCATATAAATATCGTTATAACAACTGAATTGCACAATTTAACAAAACAACGTCACACCAGTTACTAAATGACTCAATTTAAGTCTAAATAGCTTCAGCCGAGTATCGCGGACGTCTCGCGTGGAGTACCAACCTTACAATACAATCATCACCCCTCCGCCCACGGGGCTTCTTTGACAGATATCGCCATTACGATTGGCCTTCGCCCTCCCCCGGCCTTTACGAGAATTTAGAGTTATTGAAGAAATAAGACAGGTTTAATTAAACCGTAGATAACGCGACCTACTTCTATTTTGTGTTCGTAAACGCCGAGATAATCGGAGGGGAAGATAAGGAGCTCGCTTTGACACAAATTACTTTCATTTATATAATTGCAAAGTGCAGATAAAAGTGTCTCAAATGTTCTTACATTCAAACTTTGTTTTATTAACTTGATGATGAAATGACTTGTGCGAGTTAATCCGCTACTCTGGTCGTAAGAAGGTTTGCGAGCAGTAAAATACTTTGAAAAACATACTGTACATATAACTATATATAAATCTTACGTTTTCAAAATATATTTTATTAGAGATGTCCTGTGAGTAACTTAAATAAACTGCTCTAATCCGTCTTTTTTCCTATGCCATCTATTGTCAGCGATTCATTTGATCTCCTTATTCGGAACGATTTCACCTTAATATAACCAAAATAAATGTTTAACATCTACTTAAATGAGAATAGATCTGTGAAATCAGTATTATTTCTACTCTGCCTTACTTCGCGTGAAACAAACATGTACCTATTACAAGTATACTATACACAGCTAAGTTTTAAATTGCTTCATCTCACTTCACTACAGAAGTGTGTGAGCAAAGTTGTAAAATATAATGAGAACGATGAAACGCTTCCAACAATCTTTGTCTCGCGAACAAACACACCATAATTTTAATGTGCAAAGTTGCGTAGCGCCGTCGCGGTAAATTGCCAATTTTCACTTTATTATCGTTCTAGTTGGGCTAACCTCGTCACAGCGAGCTCGCACGCCGGGGCGGTATCTCCAAAAATAGACAATTTTAGGTAGCTTCAGATAACAGTACAGTAAATGAGTGCTGAAACTGCTGAAACTCTGGCCCTTAATATTGCAACATTCGCAACATAGCAAGGAACGGTAATACAAGGAATATTTGTGAGAGAAGTAGGTTAGCCGTTCTCAAACATTGAACATTGTAGATCTTTTTTACGACGTGAAAAGTGTCGCTAGTTTCTGATAAATAAGGGTTAGGTTTCTTTGGATGATTGTTAAAATTTTGTGGTACCGCGTACATATTATCACTTACATGTTGTTTGTAATATAAACGTGAATACTAAACATCGACTTGACCCCCACTGCATAACCAAGTTTGATAATATTAATATATAAAATTATTTAATAAGTTACCATGGGACTACCTGACAATCAAAAGGATTCCCAAATCGGTATTTTGAATAATCGTTAAAAACACATAAAAAAGATCGCGACGAATTGATAACCTCCTCCTTTTTCGAAATCGGTTAAAGAGCGGTGATAAAAAGCGATTTGAAAAAATTTTCATTTTACAGAACTTATTTTCCAGCACCTTCAAACTCGTATTACATTGGGCCATCACAACATTGTTGCATTACCGTCCTTTATATGTGTTTGGCAGAGCAGAATAGGGCCACTCCAAGTCCTCCCGTGGATGTCGTAGAAGGCGACTTAGGGAATACAAGCTAAACAAAGCTTATAAACATCAGTGAGACCTCTCCAACTCGTCTGGCCAGCGAGGAGAGTGTAGGCCAAGTCCTCTGGCTGCTCGAGCCAAGTATGGCTCTGGTAGTACAGAGAGGGTCGTGCTCCTGCAGTGAAGACAAAAAGACCTGATGATGATGATATGTATTTGAACAGCACTGCGCAAACACTTCGTGGAAAGAGTCATGACTGCCACTCACCATTCTATGTATCGCTCGTCTCATCACGTATCCCGAAATAAACGGCCTATTTAGATTAATTTCGTGCATTAAGATTATTTCGTACGACCGTTTTCGCGCGACATTAGAGTACCTCGTTTGTCGAGGCAGCCGAGGCGAGGTAGCCGAGGCGGTGCGAGGCGAGCGAGGCACCTACGAATATCTTTCCGCGCCATAAAACCGCACAAATGAAATTATCTGCGCCAGTACGTGAGTACGGGAGATGGCATGCGACGAACACTTGCACTTTACTACCGATTCATGCTGATTGTAAACGGATTTTAAGGACATTGTATTATTTTATAAATAATTATAAAAAGTTTTTGTAATAATTATAAAAAAAAATAATCAAAAAATACATAATTATCTATAATATGACGAAGCCCTTCTGGTGAGTTTGTTAGAAAATGAAATACCAGGATGAGGGAGAAATCATAATTTATTTCAATAAATAACATATTCCCTCAAAACAACTTTTCAAAGCAAGCTAAAACTACCAGGGTTTCGTAATCGGCCACTAGTTTTCCGAGAAGACAGACCCCGAAAGAAACTCGTCAGTATAGGCCGCCTACTAGCCTGAAGGGCTTTAGTCTACATTTCATATTTTCACATTTTCACTATGTGACTAGTTCAATTACAAATAAAGTACATTAATAATATCACAAGTATCACAACTCATTCCAATCTTGAGAAACCACTATTGCATCATATTATCTAGGGCTAGAATAACTATAAGTAGTTACACCTGTACTTATCAAAGATACTGGTTATTCTTTAACGGTTCTTCACAAAAGAATAATGGCAAAAGCAGTTTCACAAACATATCAGGAATATCTATTTTAATACCACTTAATTATTATCACAATTAAAAAGAAACATAGTAACAGGATGAAACTTACATACTCTGCAGCAGCATATTCAAAAGTAGTCCAAAACCTGACAAACACTGAATTTATAACCTAGCCCCGCCATCTTGGCGCCCCACTAAGATCAATCCCTTAAAAGTCATGTAATCATCTTATATTATTACTAATCGTAAATTACTTTAAAATCACAAGCATTTTATGTATTTAAACCAAGCCTTATTTTTAAAAACAATCGAACTGTTTTGTAACACCAAATTATCATCTTACTATAAAACAACAATCAAATCGGAAACAAGGAATCTTTGTAAAAATACTTTTAAGTTACAGTTAAATGTGTCTGTAAATACACAATCGAATTTATGATCAATATATGTACATATACATTAGGTACATATATAAGTTTTATATAAATAGTTATCAAGTTCATATAATAATTATCTAGAGCTATATGAGACAATTTTTATAATTATATCTTCGTTTCCTTTCACATAATTCAATTCAAATGTCGTCGAGTGTTTCTTTATTTTGCCTAGCAAATAAACTAGTATACGTTCTAAGATTCCATATTTTGTGTTAATCATAACGTATTTCTAAATGCCTACCATAGGTTCCAAAATTATCTTCCCCAAAAGAAGGATTTATTGCAAAAAAACTTTAGGCTATCGGCTTGATACCTTCTTTTAGAGCTAGTAATCCCGCGCTCACGTAGAAGAAACGCGGACAAAACAACCTAAATCCATCTTCATTCGACATGACACCGAAACAAAGCAATCCCCGCGATATCGGAACGGGACGTCGACAGGATGTCGGACAAGGCGCTCCTTATCAAGATATATCCCTAACCTCACGTAGACTTACATAAAAATAGACATCAAATTGGTGCTGAATATTGTATACAGTTTATTCACGTAGCGTAGTCAGAAAGGCCAGGTTTTGATCGATTAAGCGCTCTTACAGATAAGCAACAGTTAGCACCATGCCCGCAACATTTGTCGGCGATGGTCGGCAACCGTCGCCGATTATCGTACTGTCGGTAGTTTTTGCTAGCTTGTGATAGATTAACATTTCTCACACGACCTTTTGCGACAATCGGTGACACACAGACATAGCGCGACGTCGCGTTATGTCTGTGACTATAAGAACCCTTAGAAGCTCATAATTATGTCGAGTGTTAGAAGCGGAGACTAGACTGTTTCGACGGCACCCTTAGTGAGTTAACCCTACGGTTATATCTACATATACAATATACATAATTCATAACGCATTAATTTAACGTTACTTTAATGTATCTTCAATTTAGGTAGACCTTACACTATAGCCTTATATATACTATAATGTATATTTTGGTCATCCATTTCATAAAAATAAAAAACTTTTATATAAAGGCACAGTACACCCATTCACAAAGGCTTTTGAAAAACTGTTTTCTTCCTTTTGTGTCTTGCTGGACCAATTTTACATCACAAAAATTTATTTTCAGTTTTATAAATTTGACTGGTCTTTCCCTTCGTGTGTTTTGCATTCAGTTTTTTTAATGAAGTTAAATTTTAAAGAGATGGAGTCGTTTTCAATTTCATAAATCTGCCTGGTCTGTTTCTTTCCAAGTCTATGCTATTGTCATTTTTGTAAATTCGCCTTTATGGAGTTATGAAAAGTCAATACGTCTTCCGTCGTAAAGCGCGCGGCATACAGATGAGCAGTATTTACGGCAGTCATTGACGACGCGCCGTAAAGAATGCTACAGCCCCTTTATGACTGATATACTACCAATTATGACACAGAACATTCTGCTTCCAAATATCACATTGGCGGAAGAATACTTATATTATCAAAATGAGGAGTAACATCTATAAAGCTGCTTGCTTCCTAGATACTTTATGTTTTTATGGCTCTGTTACTCACGTGTATGAGCAAGAGGTTTTTCGCATTCTTATTTTCCGGTGACTTCATTATATGATACAATGAGAAGTGAAAATAGTAGATTGCACATCTTGAGGTGATACAGAAAGGTTCACGAGTACCATAATTAGGCAGTCTTTTGTCTCTTATCGGAGTGGATCAAAAGCAAACACTGGTGTTATAGACTGCCTCCGTGGTGTAGTGGTTAGAGCGTTCGGCTCATACCCGGAGGTCGCGGGTTCGATTCCCGGCGGGGGCAACGACTTTGTGTTGTTGTCCTGGTTTGGTTAGGACATTGCAGGCTGATCACCTGATTGTCTGATAAGTAAGATGATCCGTGCTTCGGAGGGCACGTTAAGCCGTCGGTCCCGGTCACTGTCTTTGACATTGGTCGTTACCTAAAACCATGTCAGAGGCCTTTAAGGCGGTTTAAAAACTCTGACACTAGTGTTAGTCACTAACACACTCGATAAGAAGACTGGTGTTATATTATTAGAGTTCCATACCCAAAGGGTAAAAACGTGACCGTATTACTACTCCGACTCCTCTGATTCGAATACACATCCTCCGGTTTAAAAGGTGAACGCCTTGACTACTAAACCATGTCATTGATTGAATTTGTCTTTTAAATCTTGTATATTTTTACACAGTATTCGCTCATTTATTAACAGACATTAATCACATATATCACAAACAGTACGAATCCTATATATCACTATATTTCGCAGTACTACATTAATAAATTATTCCTTTGGAAGTCCATTATTTATTTGGCGAGGTGTCCGGTCCAAACAACAGAAGACATCCTTAAATATTTACTCCGAAGCTGTTTATTTTATAACAAGACTGAAATTTTATAAACTGCTCTTATTCGCGAGACAGCAGGATTTTTCCAATAATGTCCTTGCAGGTTTTATTAGATTTAAAATTCTGAGGATTTTTGTTCATTATTTAGAAATCTTACTCAAAGATTTATTGACGGTCGGGGCATGCGCATAGGATACTCCTTAGAGATACGGGCGCTAAAGGCTTCGGTAACCACTAGTCTCTATTTGATTGGCCGTAAGGTTCTTTGCCTTATATTTAAAGTGGGTAGTGAATCTTTTTTTTTTGTAGTAAAATGTAGATCAAGCAATTAAGCGTTAGGAATTCTTGAAAATATGTGATACCTATTTCTGATGAATAAATGTTCCTGTCACCTGTCACCATATCCATAGCTAAAATGGATCTACTGTAAGCCGAATACCAGACGACTTAAATCACAATTTTGTATTTGAATCTATTATTACCTGATTTTGCTAAGAATGACTGTTCTTAGGTTTAAGTAGCTGTGAACGAAAACATAGACCTTTAATTATTTACGAATATTCCCGAAACAATATTACCTAAGATTACCTAGATCCCGTGAGTGACATTCGATTGACCTCATTCACCTTGGATGTAGGGCGCCTAAGCCCCCGTGCTCTGTGCCTGGCGGCCGGCAACCGCCCCTTACGTAACGGGCAGACGCCAGGTGGAAAGTATTATGTTACAGGCAAACGATTATTTTATATCCCAGGCTTGAGCTGCGGTTTGAAGGGTAAATAGGCTGCTTATTTCTATAAAGGATTGACAATATAACTTGATTCCTTGTTGAATGTCCAATTTGTGATTAGATTATGAATAGTTACGACGTATGCATAGGTATACAGATATGATATACAATGTCGTGCTCTAAGTTGCTGTATACCTATACAAGTTGTAGGCTAAAAACTAAGATTAGTTGCACGAGTCCGGCAATCCCACCGGCAACAAACAAACACACAAACAAACCTACGCAGTCTGCTACCACCCTAGATAAGGTCTAGGGAACCTTCTAATCTAATTATAACCTAAACCTAAAATATATGAAACTAATTAAATCTAATTAAAACGGAGGAACAAAATTATTCTAGCACTTACAATTAGTATGGCCTTCATCTAGCTTGATTGAAGTCCTCTTCGGGGTTTGGCGACGGCCTAGGGTCCCTCCACGGGCCCCAAGCTAGTGGTGAACAAAGTTGGGTCCCTAAGCCCCCCCCCTGAGCTCATATCGCCCCAGACGAATATGTCGAAATATATCACCACTTCACAACAGATTTCACCGTCTTTATTGTAATTTCACTTTGAGTACATATAACCTAATACGCGAATTATGACGTAACACCATGTGACGTCTTTCATAGCGATTCAAGTGTTTATCACTGTTTATACATCTAGTTTTACCAATAACACCAACAAACAGTCTATTTCAGATTCAGTTCACATAATTACTTCCGTTCCAAAACGGGCAATAGATTAAAACAATGAGTCTATAATTATGCAAAACACGTTATCAAACACTAGACAAATACACTGTCTTTACGCATACACTGCGCCTCACAAACAATAGACAAACGAATTGGGCACTCAAACAAACTATAATTAGTTAATTAGCGATAAGTCTCCACGAGATACGCTTTTTACAAACGACCAAACCAGTAACGCGGCCGCCCACGATCCGTGATTTTGAGAACAAAACATCATGGCGCCTGAGTCAGGGCCACGACCCACTCAAGCGGAGGCGACGCTTCCATAGCTAACCGCTGCCCGCGCTTGTGGGGATTAAACGCAGATGGCGCTAGTTTCTTAACAATAAGTACTTTTGTTCAAAACACAAGTAGAGCCTTATTTACACCGGAGCAATTCAGTGCGATGCGACATGCTACAAAACTTGAAATGGGGCACGGTATGGGAAGAAAGTGGCAGTGGGCGGAACACATAGCGCGACGAACCGATGGTCGATGGGGCAAAAAGGTTATCGAATGACGACCACGTACTGGCAAACGAAGCGTAGGACACCCACCCACAAGATGGTCTGACAACCTGACCAAGGTCGATGGAAAGCGCTGGATGCAGGCCGCTCTAGATCCGTCATTTTGACAATCTTAAGTCTATCGACTAGTTTTGTTTTAATATATTTTTAAGTCGTGAAGTGTTGGTTTTTGATAATTTTCTTACATTATTTACCTTACGTGCTTTTTAAAAGTAAAAGCGATTCTCACATTGCCCCGCACTACATAGCGTAGCGCGTGAATGCATGTTCAAACGTTGCTTGTTAGTATCTCTGTTTGTATAGAAGACACGCACAGTCCAATACACTGAGACCGCGTCTACGCGCGTCGTTTTCGTATGGCAGCCCCGCACTACGCTCGAGTAGACATTATGCTTTTATCAATCATATCTAAAGAAGACATTAAAAAATCAGGTTCCGTTTTACATGTACTATTGTTTTTATTCTACATAGGGACGTAAAAGTAAAAAAGATGTTTTAGCAAAAAACTAGTTTCATCGCTAATGAAGCATTCCTGTTTAATTGTACAATATGGATTCCACTGGAATCGCGAAGGGAAGTAAGTAAAGGTTTGTCTTATCATATAATATAAAAGATTTAGCAACTACATCGAACGTAATTTCTTAAGTGTCATTCTTTTAGTTCATCTCGAATTTGTTTCGAAAGTATTTTTAGGCTTAATCGTAAAAGGCATATACCTAAGTACTCTTAAATTTTAATAATCGTATGACCTAGCTGGTGACAAGTGGCGGGCTAGTTATTTAAAAAATAAGGTTATATATAGAATGTAACTTAATTATTTACGTTTAAACACACGCATGTTTTATGAGCTGCTTTGTATATCTGCAAAATTATTGCCACTGACATAAAATTAACAACATAAGTACCTAACCATCTCGTCGAGATACTTCTATTACTTTATTATCTCCACGAATCGTAACACATATTGCTTAACACTAATAGTATGTGTGGTGTATAGGTGTCTCTTATATTGTACATAAGCTGTTGTCACCTACGACGTCTCCTCACGTCTGTCCCGTCTCGCCTGCCGACATAACCGGAGTCACCTTCCGTCGCCGACGCCCGACACGTCTCCTTGCGTCGCCGGCTTTTTCGTATACTTACACAAAAACTTGCACTATTGTCGGCTACGGAGCGAGACGATTGAAGGGAACGTTTTTCTGTATTTTCTAGATTAATATGACTATTTCGCAGAAGGTAATCTAGACTAGCAATTTTGAAGAAAACAGTACTTCTCAAAACTCTTTCTAAAAGTTGTTATTTTTAATTCTGTTATTTTTTCATTCACTTTGAAAAGCATAGACTATTTATTTTTTTAGAAAACTTGGTCTGAGGTTGGAAAGAATAAAAAATATTGTTTTTTAGTGGCGTCTGATTTTTGCGTCTGATTGATTGTCGTCTTTTAGTTCTATGGAAAAATTTTGATAACTTTTTATTCAAACATTGTTTTTAGAGAAATACAATTTTGTAAGAAAGTAATTTTCCCCATGCTATTATAAACCGAGTTGGATATTAAACGAGGTCAATACCCGCATAAACAATGTAATAAAATGGGAAAAGGTTTGCATACGACAGAGTGAAAAGAAGCCGAGTGGAGACAAAGATTAAATATTTAAGGGCGGCGGGCCGGCGCAAAAATCTCATTATATCGCGCGCGGCCGATCCACGAATAAATCCTTTTGATCTCGACTCAATGCATAGTGATGCGTGTAGTCCTTTACAGCCTGCTTGCTCCCCGACCCTGCCAGCAGATCACAGAGAAACATACGCCATAGAGTTCGTTTTTTTTTGGACGATTAAGCAAGCGAATTGTAATAATTTATTAAATAATTTTACTTACTATATGCTAGTTGTAAGTAATGTCAACGGTTGATGCAATTTAGTTTATGTTGAAAGTCAAAGGCAAGGAAGCAGGATATCAGAAGCTAAATTAGTCAATTCCGCCAAAGAAGCGACGTGTGTTGTGTTCGTCTTTACAGCCTACCCTCCCCCTCCCTGCGTAATGTTCGCATTTATTCAGCGCGCACATTTAGTG
This sequence comes from Acrobasis consociella, assembly GCA_963555685.1. Taxonomy (NCBI): domain Eukaryota; kingdom Metazoa; phylum Arthropoda; class Insecta; order Lepidoptera; family Pyralidae; genus Acrobasis; species Acrobasis consociella. The sequence continues at coordinate 23,501,320 of OY743105.1, read as the reverse complement.
TTTCGTTTTATTCGCACATAAAGATTAGGCGTAAGAGGTAGCCATTCCGCGCGCCGCCGTAAAACAGCGCTCAATTCGCCAAATGAGCAATGAAAGGAACGAACTTGCGGGCTCGGCCGGAATACCTATATTAGTATGTAAAGAGTAATGGCGTGGCCGCGGAATGTCGGCATCAACGGCGACAAATAAGAATTTATTTTATTTGCCATGAGGTTTGTAGGGACCCATAAAATAAATTGTGGTCTTGTGGGTCGACGACCCAGCGATCAAACTCTAGGTACCTTAAATTTATGCTCACAATTCAGTTACAATAAAATGTATGTCATCTGGTATCTGACATATCTCAATGACTGTCATCTAGGCACAACATTTATTAATATATACTACTTCACCGAAAGCAAGTGGTGGCAGTTGAAAATTATCGTGCATTAGTACAAACTCAACGTGTGAGGATCACACTGCCAGTCGCGCTCAGTGAGGATCACACTGCCAGTCACGCTCAGTGAGGATCACACTGCCAGTCGCACATAGTGAAGATCACACTGCCAGTCGCGCTCAGTGAGGATCACACTGCCAGTCGCGCTCAGTGAGGATCACACTGCCAGTCGCACATAGTGAAGATCACACTGCCAGTCGCGCTCAGTGAGGATCACACTGCCAGATGCGCTCAGTGAGGATCACACTGCCAGTCATGCTCAGTGAGGATCACACTGCCAGTCACGCTCAGTGAGGATCACACTGCCAGTCACGCTCAGTGAGGATCACACTGCCAGTCACGATCAGTGAGGATCACACTGCCAGTCGCGCTCAGTGAGGATCACACTGCCAGTCGCACTTAGTTGAAGATCACACTGCCAGTCACGCTCAGTGAGGATCACACTGCCAGTCACGCTCAGTGAGGATCACACTGCCAGTCACGCTCAGTGAGGATCACACTGCCAGTCACGCTCAGTGAGGATCACACTGCCAGTCGCGCTCAGTAAGGATCACACTGCCAGTCACGCTCAGTGAGGATCACACTGCCAGTCACGCTCAGTAAAGATCACACTGCCAGTCACGCTCAGTGAGGATCACACTGCCAGTCGCGCTCAGTGAGGATCACACTGCCAGTAGCACTTAGTTGAAGATCACACTGCCAGTCGCGCTCAGTGAGGATCACACTGCCAGTCGCGCTCAGTGAGGATCACACTGCCAGTCACGCTCAGTGAGGATCACACTGCCAGTCGCACTTAGTTGAAGATCACACTGCCAGTCACGCTCAGTGAGGATCACACTGCCAGTCACGCTCAGTGAGGATCACACTGCCAGTCGCGCTCAGTGAGGATCACACTGCCAGTCACGCTCAGTGAGGATCACACTGCCAGTCGCACATAGTGAAGATCACACTGCCAGTCGCGCTCAGTGAGGATCACACTGCCAGTCGCGCTCAGTGAGGATCACACTGCCAGTCGCACATAGTGAAGATCACACTGCCAGTCGCGCTCAGTGAGGATCACACTGCCAGTCGCACATAGTGAAGATCACACTGCCAGTCGCGCTCAGTGAGGATCACACTGCCAGATGCGCTCAGTGAGGATCACACTGCCAGTCATGCTCAGTGAGGATCACACTGCCAGTCGCGCTCAGTGAGGATCACACTGCCAGTCACGCTCAGTGAGGATCACACTGCCAGTCGCACTTAGTTGAAGATTACACTGCCAGTCACGCTCAGTGAGGATCACACTGCCAGTCACGCTCAGTGAGGATCACACTGCCAGTCACGCTCAGTGAGAATCACACTGCCAGTCACGCTCAGTGAGGATCACACTGCCAGTCGCGCTCAGTGAGGATCACACTGCCAGTCACGCTCAGTGAGGATCACACTGCCAGTCGCACATAGTGAAGATCACACTGCCAGTCGCGCTCAGTGAGGATCACACTGCCAGTCGCGCTCAGTGAGGATCACACTGCCAGTCGCACATAGTGAAGATCACACTGCCAGTCGCGCTCAGTGAGGATCACACTGCCAGTCGCACATAGTGAAGATCACACTGCCAGTCGCGCTCAGTGAGGATCACACTGCCAGATGCGCTCAGTGAGGATCACACTGCCAGTCATGCTCAGTGAGGATCACACTGCCAGTCACGCTCAGTGAGGATCACACTGCCAGTCACGCTCAGTGAGGATCACACTGCCAGTCACGCTCAGTGAGGATCACACTGCCAGTCGCACTTAGTGAGGATCACACTGCCAGTCGCACTTAGTTGAAGATCACACTGCCAGTCGCGCTCAGTGAGGATCACACTGCCAGTCGCGCTCAGTGAGGATCACACTGCCAGTCGCGCTCAGTGAGGATCACACTGCCAGTCGCGCTCAGTGAGGATCACACTGCCAGTCGCGCTCAGTTAGGGTCACACTGCCAGTCGCGCTCAGTGAGGATCACACTGCCAGTCGCGCTCAGTGAGGATCACACTGCCAGTCGCGCTCAGTGAGGATCACACTGCCAGTCGCGCTCAGTGAGGATCACACTGCCAGTCGCGCTCAGTGAGGATCACACTGCCAGTCGCGCTCAGTGAGGATCATACTGCCAGTCGCGCTCAGTGAGGATCACACTGCCAGTCGCACTAAGTGAGGATCACACTGCCAGTCGCGCTCAGTGAGGATCACACTGCCAGTCGCACTAAGTGAGGATCACACTGCCAGTCGCGCTCAGTGAGGATCACACTGCCAGTCGCACTAAGTGAGGATCACACTGCCAGTCGCGCTCAGTGAGGATCACACTGCCAGTCGCGCTCAGTGAGGATCACACTGCCAGTCGCGCTCAGTGAGGATCACACTGCCAGTCGCACTTAGTTGAAGATCACACTGCCAGTCACGCTCAGTGAGGATCACACTGCCAGTCACGCTCAGTGAGGATCACACTGCCAGTCACGCTCAGTGAGGATCACACTGCCAGTCACGCTCGGTGAGGATCACACTGCCAGTCACGCTCAGTGAGGATCACACTGCCAGTCGCACTTAGTTGAAGATCACACTGCCAGTCGCGCTCAGTGAGGATCACACTGCCAGTCGCGCTCAGTGAGGATCACACTGCCAGTCACGCTCAGTGAGGATCACACTGCCAGTCGCATTTAGTGAGGATCACACTGCCAGTCGCACTTAGTTGAAGATCACACTGCCAGTCGCGCTCAGTGAGGATCACACTGCCAGTCGCGCTCAGTGAGGATCACACTGCCAGTCGCGCTCAGTGAGGATCACACTGCCAGTCGCGCTCAGTGAGGATCACACTGCCAGTCGCGCTCAGTGAGGATCACACTGCCAGTCGCGCTCAGTGAGGATCACACTGCCAGTCGCGCTCAGTGAGGATCACACTGCCAGTCGCGCTCAGTGAGGATCACACTGCCAGTCGCGCTCAGTGAGGATCACACTGCCAGTCGCGCTCAGTGAGGATCACACTGCCAGTCGCGCTCAGTGAGGATCACACTGCCAGTCGCGCTCAGTGAGGATCACACTGCCAGTCGCACTAAGTGAGGATCACACTGCCATTCGCGCTCAGTGAGGATCACACTGCCAGTCGCACTAAGTGAGGATCACACTGCCAGTCGCGCTCAGTGAGGATCACACTGCCAGTCGCACTAAGTGAGGATCACACTGCCAGTCGCGCTCAGTGAGGATCACACTGCCAGTCGCGCTCAGTGAGGATCACACTGCCAGTCGCGCTCAGTGAGGATCACACTGCCAGTCGCACTTAGTTGAAGATCACACTGCCAGTCACGCTCAGTGAGGATCACACTGCCAGTCACGCTCAGTGAGGATCACACTGCCAGTCACGCTCAGTGAGGATCACACTGCCAGTCACGCTCGGTGAGGATCACACTGCCAGTCACGCTCAGTGAGGATCACACTGCCAGTCGCACTTAGTTGAAGATCACACTGCCAGTCGCGCTCAGTGAGGATCACACTGCCAGTCGCGCTCAGTGAGGATCACACTGCCAGTCACGCTCAGTGAGGATCACACTGCCAGTCGCACTTAGTGAGGATCACACTGCCAGTCGCACTTAGTTGAAGATCACACTGCCAGTCGCGCTCAGTGAGGATCACACTGCCAGTCGCGCTCAGTGAGGATCACACTGCCAGTCGCGCTCAGTGAGGATCACACTGCCAGTCGCGCTCAGTGAGGATCACACTGCCAGTCGCGCTCAGTGAGGATCACACTGCCAGTCGCGCTCAGTGAGGATCACACTGCCAGTCGCGCTCAGTGAGGATCACACTGCCAGTCGCGCTCAGTGAGGATCACACTGCCAGTCGCGCTCAGTGAGGATCACACTGCCAGTCGCGCTCAGTGAGGATCACACTGCCAGTCGCGCTCAGTGAGGATCACACTGCCAGTCGCGCTCAGTGAGGATCATACTGCCAGTCGCGCTCAGTGAGGATCACACTGCCAGTCGCACTAAGTGAGGATCACACTGCCAGTCGCGCTCAGTGAGGATCACACTGCCAGTCGCACTAAGTGAGGATCACACTGCCAGTCGCGCTCAGTGAGGATCACACTGCCAGTCGCACTAAGTGAGGATCACACTGCCAGTCGCGCTCAGTGAGGATCACACTGCCAGTCGCGCTCAGTGAGGATCACACTGCCAGTCGCGCTCAGTGAGGATCACACTGCCAGTCGCACTAAGTGAGGATCACACTGCCAGTCGCGCTCAGTGAGGATCACACTGCCAGTCGCGCTCAGTGAGGATCACACTGCCAGTCGCACTAAGTGAGGATCACACTGCCAGTCGCGCTCAGTGAAAATCACACTGCAAGTCGCGCCCAGTGAGGATCACACTACCAGTCGCACATAGTGAGGATCACACGTCACAGACGCTCTGGCAGTGCCTAAAACTAACCGCTGCTTACTAACCGGACGGACGAATTAAAATGTATGTAGAAAAATATAAAACAAAGTGAATAAAATATACCCTATACATATAATAATTCAATTTTGCAATTTCTCATTTACTAGTCTCGTGTAATACCTATTACGACAACATTTAAATTTACATTTCATCTTAATTTATGACTGCAATTTATAATGTAACGCAATTTCTGCCGGATGTATCCCATTGATAGAAAAGCATATTCATTTTACACAAAGTACTAGCGTTGAATTTCGCCGCATTGAAACGAATTTACCATAAAATTGGGATACAATTTACGACCACACTAATTACAACATTTTCCACTAAAACATAGAACGAATGTGACAACGCATTGCATGGAACGTCCCAATATGTATTTTGTTTAGGAGCAAAGTACACGGGATAATTTAAGTGCCGGTTTTTAAAGTACTACTCAAACGGCTCCCTATTACTAGGTCTCCGCTGTACGTCCGTCTGTCTATCACCAGGCTGTATCTCATAAACCGAAGTAGCTAGACAGCTGAAATTTCATTTTTCACAGACGACGTATTTCTGTTTCTACTATAACATTAATAAAATAATTGTTTTGTGTTTATAAAAATTGTGATTTTTTATAGGTAATGGTACGGAATCTTACCGACACGCACTTGGCCGGTTATTATATTTGACTAATAGTGCTAAAACTGATCCAATACCGAATTTAAAGAAGCTTTGGTAGTTTAAAATTGGAGCTGGATGTCCAAAGGAGCGTATGTATTGTTAGCACGTTCTTACGTAAATTACAGTATGGTTCATGATACTAGAGATGGTTTTAACCATACAATAATAAAATAAATATTTAATTTGGACTTAATTTGGACAGGAAACATTTAAGCTATTGCATAGCTTCTATCGCGGGCCTTGAGCGCGGGGACCGAATCCAGAAATTCCGTAACGAAAAAACCTCACGCTCTCCACTCCGCCTACCATGTAGGTTGCCGCTTCGTCTCCGTCGTCCGTTTGCGACGTTGCCGTCCTTCCTTGTAAAAATTCACCGACCGAACGGAACCACCTTAATGCAATAGCTTTACCGCGGCAGTCCCCGAGTGCCACACGTCTTTTTTTTTTAAATTCACATTGCTTCACGAGCTTATATCATAAATGATTTAAGGTTACGAGTGACCTTTTCATTGTAAAGCTAAAGCCAGACAAATAACCGCAAAAGTTGAGCGCACATGTTTACTGAGTTCCTGACGCTACGTATGCCGAACGCAACGAGCATCCCGTCTACTTCGGCTTAATGTTGAAACATCCCCGCTACAATATGCTCGTGCCGTGTCGCGAGCTGTTTATTGGATTAGCATCGTTTGTGCTGGCTATGTTGTGCATATTTATAAACAATTCCAATTACTATATTCTCCGACATAATGACATTAGTCGTATAAATACGTTTTACAAACGCTACGATTTGGGATGGTAAATATTTTCAAACTTTTTTAATCTATTGTTTTCATGTATGCATAAATTTTGTTTACATACATACATACTATCATGTCTTTATCCCTAATGGGGTAGACAAAGTATTTTGTATCCTTTTCAAGTCGGTTTAAAAGGAACACGAACCTCAGAAGTGAAACTTTAGAGTTGCTCTGTACTCCAGAGGTCACCAAGTAAGTGATCGTGACTTATGAATAAGTTACAGTCTCAGAAACCACTCACTGAATAATAAATAACTTTAAGTACCTCTCATAGATCTCATAGTCACAAAGCGATATTGCTGAAAGTCTAAAGTACATACCTTCAGGCATGATGTTTGAGGTTTGGAATTAATAAATAACAAAATTATCTAGTACTTGCCCGTGGGCTTCGCTCCCCGTGGGAATTTCGGGATAAATAGTACCTTATGTCCTTTTCCGAGTCTCAAACTATATCCATACCAAATTTCATCCAAATCGGTTCAGTAGTTGAAGCGTGAAGAGGCAACAAATAAACAAACAAATATACAAACTCACTTTCGCATTTATAATATTAGTAGGATAGTAGGATAGGATAGGATTCAGTTAATGATTAGAAATTATTCAATGTATGGAAGAAAATGTTTTAAAAATGAAAATTGATAAGTTTAAAACTTGTTTTAAACGTGGGTTTAAGAGGGTTTTAAACCCAGGTAACAATCTAAAAATTAGTATGGGAGAAAATCAAAACGTAGAATAAACTAGAAGCATGGTTCTCTTTATGCGTAAGGAATGAGTGCAAATCTAATAAATAATATCAATAAGCGATGCAGAGCAGGTTAGCTACCATTATTACTTCATACTCTTTGTCTCCTACACCCATTACACGCGTAATGTATCGTCTTGTAATACGGCTTATAGCTTTGTCTATGTGTTAAAAAAACCTACAAGTTTAAGGTCATTCCCCCGGACAACGCGTGCAGTAGAAGCAGCTAGCTCATTCCGTTTAGCCGCACAAACTATAAACCGCACAAGGTGTGAAAAACTCGGTCGCTGTCGGTGAGAATGGGCTCACGTTTCAGTGTTATGTTCGCGTGATGGCCGAATAACCGCCCGCTTTTTGCCTCTGATACACGGCAGTGCAAATAGGGGCTATCTGCGAAATGCTAGCGATTATCTTTCTATAATCACAATGGTTCAAACAAATGCTAGGTTACATGTGAGAAGGAGCTAGTCCCAGTAGTCCTACCAAGTTTGTTCTACCAGTAGGACAGATAAGATCCTAACTTTTTGGTCGTATCATCTTTTAGTCAGCATAAAGTGTAAAAAAATTATTAGCTTCACGCCCCTAACCTGACAAGCCGTGTGGTTTCCGGCAGAGTAGAATAGGGCCACTCCAAGTCCTCCCGTGGATGTCGTAGAAGGCGACTTACGAAACACAAACTAAACAAAGCTTATAAACATCTCTCCAACCTGACTGGCTAGCGAGGAGAGTAAAGGTCAAGTTCTCTGGCTGCGCGGCCAAGTATGGCTTTAGCAGTACAGAAAGGGTTGTGGTCTTGAAGTGGAGATAAAAAGATCTGATGATAAATGTCCTTTCTCATTTTAAGATGCGTGCACAAAAAGAAGAATCTAGTTAATTTCGATTATTTCCTCCTTAACTTACATTAACTATAAAATACACAAGGTGAGAATGAGCTTACGTTTCAACATTATGTTCGCATGATGGCCGAATAACTGCCCGCTTTTTACCGCTTATACACGACAGTGCAAATAGGGGCCATCTCGACGACTGTTGGCGGAATTTGCTAGCGATTATCGGGCGATAAACACGTAGATGGATCGAGAAAACCCTGGTTAAGGGTCTTATTTCTGGTAATAGCTCTCGTTTATGACGGAACAAGAGTAAGGGTGAGACTCTATTAGAGATGAGTAAAGATGTGCTGTGTTTCGGTACCAATGGTGTTTTGTTATTGACGCATCGAAAGATAGGCCGAGGACCATTGAATCGTACAGTTTTTTATTTCATATATTCGTACAATGGTTTCATAACGTAATTGTTTATTTTATTCATATTTTGAACAAAATATATTAATAGCACATAGATTTTTATGGAGTATTGATTAGTAGTTGTTAACTTCACGATCACTGTTCCGCTGCATAAACAGCTTTCACTTCACAATTATGACGGCTTTATTTCTTATACTAGCTGTGTCCGTGGGCTTCGCTCCATGTGGGAATTTCAGGATAAAAACTATCCTATGTCCTTTCCTGGGTATCAAACTATATCCATATCAAATTTCATCAAAATAGGATCAGTGGTTGAATCCTAAAGTGGTATCTTCCAAATAAACAAACAAAAACTTACTTGATTTCGCATTTATAATTATAGTAGGATAGGATTTTGCGAGTCTAGTCTGTCTCGTTAAGTCAACGGATCGTTTATTTACCATACAATACTTGTATCGATAGTCCCACATGTCATTTCATTATCTTCTCACAACATATATTGCTCTTATTCAGCCATTTTCTGTCACGAGGTCGTCAACTTAACTGAAAAGGTCAATTGGAAGGGCTTTTTTAATTTATAAGACCATGTTGGAAAAAGCTATTGTTATCAAATGAAGAATTAAATTGAACTTGTCAGAGATATATCTATCGATTTTCCTCTGTATTTCGCATGTCTACTGTCTTGTTAACTCTAAGGGGCTATACAATTGCCCGTACAATAAAGCTCACGTCACATCTCATTACATTATCGCCTCCCAAGACACATTGCCTTTATTCCTACATTATCTGTCACGAGGTCATCAACTTATCAATGGAGAGAATGTATCGATTCTTACATATACGTTGTGTGAAGAGATATGCTTAATTCGACGTACAGAATTGGTGACACCTCATTTTATAATCGTCGCACGGCACATCGCTCTTATTCCTTTATTATCTGTCACGAAGTCATCGCCTTCTCAGTGGGGAACATGTATTGATTTTCAGCCGTACTTTGTTCGAAGAGTAATTATACATTTATACACGTAAGTATAATCTTTGAAAGACGATAATGAAATTATCAAGTGACGGGAACAGTGTGTTTCTTATGATTAAATGTGTGTAATATATTGAAGAATCATTCTCGGTCCCCGACAAAGTTGGCTTAGACGCAGATAATGTATAATACAGTATGTTTGACAAACGAAAATGATATCACAAAGTAACGGAGTAGAGTGTTTGTGAAATGTGTATATCATATGAAATTTAACATTCATTTGCAGAGGTCTTACAAACGCGGCTGAAATTAGATCCTAAGGAGCGAAGCACTCGTATGTCAAAAAAAAATCTGTGATACGGTAATTAATCATAGCAAATCTTATTGAATATATCTTTAAGGTACGGTTTCGGGATTTTCTGCTACATTTCGCACCTTGTTTGTAACCATTAGCGTTCAACATCCTTGACAACAAGGCAGCGTTTTTTGGGTTTACGCCTTATGGAGTTAGGACAGGATTAACATAAAGCAAGATTACATTAAAGATCTACTAAGTAGTCTCTGGCTTCATAAGCGAGAACAAAGTACTCATCTTTAAGATATGCCTTGCATAATAAAGCAGGCGTAGCTACAAAAGTAAAATGTTGTTAATCGCAGAAAATGCCGCTTAGCTTATGGAACGCAATTATAGCGCGTGAAGGCCCGGCCGAGAAACGACTCCGGGAGGAAACTTGAAATATCACGAGTGCGCACAAAATCAGACGCTACGGAGTTTCGTCTTCTATTATTTTCACTTTTTTAACGATAGAGCGACGTTCTCCAAGACTACTTAAACCCCACAGAAAGACTTTATGTTGTCGTGTCCCCAGCGCGAAGCATAGTGAATCTAAAATAAATACCTACTACCAAAAAAGGATATCTTATACCTTTAAGCGAGCAATTCTTGTATATTTATATATTTCTGTGATCTCGAAAACGGCTCTAACGATTTCGCTGAAAATTGGAATACGGGGGTTTTCGGGGGTAAACAATCGATCTAGATTAGTCTTATGTTTGGGAAAACGCGTGTTTTCGAGTTTTTTTATGCGTTTTTCTTTCCACGCAGAATATGGTCGCTAATTTTGTCGCGCCGGCCGCTATCTGTTTTGACTCAGCAGTTTAGGATGCGGACCGCTAGAAAGAGTTACGGGTTCGAATCCCACGCGGTGACTTACTTTTGGTTATTTTGTATTGTTTTTAGACAAGTTTAAAAAAATGTAGTTAGTGTTTGAGATGTAACCGAGCCAAGCTCGGTCGCCCAGGTACTGGATACTTAAGTTATGTGCATTAAGAGCATTTTTTATTCGGAAATATCCGAAGCTCGCGAAATATGCACGACAATATTTGTCGGATAAATCCGTCGGTCGCGGTGAAAGGGTTAAACAATCCACGGCGTTTGTATGTATGTTTGTTAGACGTTAACTTTGACCGGAACTTCATGAAATTTTGTAAACGTGTAGATATAGCCTATAGAAATGTTCGAAAAATCGGGCTAGGGGTTCGCCGAGATATGGGGTTGCGAGTTCACCGTTCGGAGTGACGTAACTACTAGTTAATTGTGGCTCTAGTATCTATGGCGTTAGTTGATTTGCCCATTTCTCGGTATGACATGACCGGTTCAATCCCACTATAGCTTTATGTGTTGCAGGGGAAGGCTGAGAAAGAGATGGTGCAACGATCTCGTCTGTCAACAAAGGCAATGGACAGAGACACAATGGATGGAATGATATTGGTGAGGTAAAAAAGGGTTTACATCGTTCATCACATGAGACGTTTTGTCTTAAATTGTGATTGTAACGTTCAGTTCTTGAGAAATTTGTACAAATGTACTTTCAACTGGTCTTTGAGTACCTACTGTTGATATTTGCGCTATATACTGATTAGCTTCAAAAAGAAGACTTTGTGAAGTAAGTAAGAACCAGGCTGTACATGTTTCTTTTATCTTGTCCTTATTCCACTATTATGAGGGGTGTCAGCTCTTTCCATCTCATTCTATCTTTTGTCAAATTGTTCTTGTTAAGTGACGTCTCTCTCTCTCTCTCTCTCTCTCTCTCTCTCTCCTCATAAGCAGGCGCTACATCCACACTCTGTTTATTTGGCACGGCTGTGGAATGCCCGCTCGCAATGAAATCCCAAACATTTTGTTCGGATGCTAAATCGCTGTTCACTTATCGACTTACTTCGCACTTCGCCGTTAATCTCCGCTGAGAATAATAGCTCTGGGAACGAATTCTGTTTGTTTTGCTTTAATTGTTATATTATGCAAGATTACATTGCGCAGTACCTTTTAAAAATTCTTAGGAAATGATTCTTAGGCAAATCCTCCCTTTATTGGGAGAGGTATTTTAGTCTGGCAGTGGACTGATAGAGGCTGTAAAGAAAGATTCACTTCACCATCAGGCGAACTCCGTGGCGTAGTGGTCAGTCACATAGCTAGTCCGCCACCCAGAGGTTTCGGGTTCGATCCCCGGTCAGGGTAAGTTAAAAAATATCCTTTTTAGGGTTCCGTAGCTAAATGGCAAAAACGGAACCCTTATGGATTCGTCATGTCTGTCTGTCTGTCTGTCTGTCCGTCAGTCTGTCTGTCTGTCTGTGTGTCTGTCTGTGTCTGTCCGTCCGTATGTCACAGCCACTTTTTTCCGAAACTATAAGATCTATACTGTTGAAACTTGGTAAGTAGATGTATTATGAGAACCGCATTAAGGTTTTGACACAAAAATAGAAAAAAAAAACAATAAATTTTGGGGGTTCCCCATACTTAGAACTGAAAATCAAAAATTTATTTTTCATCAAACCCGAATACGTGTGGGGTATCTATGGATAGGTGTTCAAAAATGATATTGAGGTTTCTAATATCATTTTTTTTCTGTGTCCCCCCCCCCCCGTAACTTCTAAAATAAGAGAATGATAAAACTAAAAAAAATATATGATGTTCTTTACTATAAAAACTATCAGCGAAAATTGGTTTGAACGAGATCTAGTGAGTAGTTTTTTTTTAATACGTCATAAATCATAAACGTCAGTTTACCTTTCATTCAATCAAATCAAATATATATTTTTTAAAAAAACATACTACCAGACTTTTATATTATCTACGGAACCCTTCATGGGCGAGTACGACGCGCACATGGCCGCTTTTTCAAATTGTTCTGGGTCTTGGATGTTTATTTATATATGTATTTGTTGTAAAAAAATAGTATCGTTGAATTAGTATCCCTTAACTCGCGCTCGAACTTACTTGGGGCTGGCTCAATCTGTGTATTTGTTCGTATATTTATTTATTGACCGAGCGAGCGAAGCGAGCGAAGCGTCTCAGTTTCGAGATTAGCCAAAAATTCTTTTGTCCGTCTGTCTGTCTGTCTGTCTGTCTGTCTGTCTGTCTGTCTGTTCTCGCCTACAGGTCGCATTTCGTAACCGATTCTCATGAAATTTTGTAAGCAGGTTCAGCAACTAAGTAGATTTTTTTTGTCGAGCCAGTTTTTCGAAATTTTTCAAAATGGCGCAAATATGGGGGTTTAAAATTTTAAAACTGTCATATATCCGCTATTTCAAAATATTTTTAAAAATTTCATTAGACTTTTTTGTTGCCATTATAAAAATGCAATTTTTTTATTTGAACAACTTTTTTGTCTGGGCAACTTTTTTTACGTTATACTTGAACGGGTTTAGGGTGACTCGCGAAGTCTAGCTGACTGAGCCGTGACGGATATACAATACAAATCTTCTAACAAAATATACTAAAACTATTTATGGGTGAATTCAGTCCGGGTTAATGAACAACTTTCTTAAAAATGCATGTCTCCCGTGGGAATTAAACCCGCGACTTCCGAGTTACAAGGCCAATGTCTTGACCACTATTTTTAAGAAAAGAAAAAAATTGAAAAATGTTTGTTGCATACATTCAATACCATATAGTTCACAAATAAACAATAAGTAGATCTATGTCCAACAAAATTTTTTTTGAAACTCGCTATATTTTTTTTCTTCATAAGTTTACAAGATTGACTTGATTTTTTTTAGAATCGTATGACTTTGTGTTGTCTTGCTTGTTTAAAGTTTTTTTTTTTTTGTTTAGTCGGTTAAATGTGTTCAATTGTAGTGTATTGGATGGCTTGCTTGCTTTGCTTGGTAGTAGAAGACATAAACGCGAGGTCTAAGTTCGTGGCGAACTACTAGTTTATTTACCAATTAGTCTAACATTTGTCACATATGACTTTACATGAATAAATATATAAAATCATGTAATCATGTAATAATCAAATGAAGACTAAATATAAGTCGTAATATGACTTCATTTGATACAGGAATATGTCACAAACAATTGCGTACTCGCGTACTATATACTAATTGAGGTTTATTTGCAAATTATGTTCATTCCGCTATATGCATACTAATTGGTCATTGATTGGTAATTTGTTAAATCAAATTACATACAAATTAATGTTCGTTAGAGGTCGGGACATAATAACAAATCAATAAAAAATTATGTATAGAACGTAATAGTTGTGGTAATTAGCTTTTGAGTAAATATAGCATTATATCAATGATATTTGAATGATAAAATGGGTCAGGAGAAACAAGGACTGGCGCGCATTTCGGGCAAAGGTTGAGCTTGGCCATTCAACGGAGAAATGCCGCCAGGCTCTTGGGCTGCAATGTCAGCACAGCGATTTAGGATGCATTTTTAATATTATTGAATTGTTTTTTTTATGAAGTATTTATTTATATTTGGTTTGTTATTTTATTAGTAGTTATATTTAGTTATTTAGTTTAATTATATTATACTTTGTTAATGTTCTTCAAGTTATTTATACGTTAATGAATAAAGTCTCCTATTTTTGTTTTAATGAATGCAATAATTTGAAAACCTATACTAAGAAAGCTTGCATGGCTAGTCTAAATATTTCAAAGAATGTTAGTTTGAAAGTTTCGTTGTACATAAATAACTTTCGTTTACTCAAAATCGCTTGAATATATAGAAACTTACAGATTTTGAAGAAAAACATGAACATATGTGCTAATTATTTCAAAAGCTGCGCACGAAAAATTCATCATTATCATTATATCAGCCACAGGAAATCCACTGCTGGACAAAGCACCTGCAACCTTGCTTACAAGGTTACAGGAAGACGCTGGATGCTTTGGATCGGCTGCTTTGGAAATCCTTAGGGGAGGCCTATGTCCCAGCGAAAAAATATGTTAAAATATAAACGTAGTATTTGCCGTTTGCTGGCTTATAAATAACAGGCTTCCTACCTAGCGCCAAACTAAATAAGCAGAATGCAAATACATGGAAATGTAATTCGTAGTGTAAAAGCTGATGTATATTCTGTTACACAGTAAATTACACTGCGATTTCCTCGCACGTTCCTTTACACGCGACACTTCAAATCCACTTATTCGTGCATCGTGAATGCTGCTGTTTACATCACGAGGAAGACTAATGAACGTCTCTTGGGGCGCTGTAATGCCGGCATTGTGCATCGGCGCACAATTTGCATTGATAATGCCACACTGATAGTGGGAAATTGCTAAAGAGAAAACTAAAGAAAATAGGACACTACTTGTCTATACAGCTTTCGATTAATCAGTCGCGAATGGTCTTAAACACAAGTAGTCCATGTAGCAACTCGTCTAAAATGCGTCGTCAAAAATGTCCTGCTTGGCGGTAATGAAACAAAGAAGACCTGACAAACTGATTCTTTCTGCAGGTAATTTTCTTGACTTTCGAAATTACAAATCAAGCAATCCACTATATGTATCAAGCAATCCACTAAGTGAGGTTCTATTCTATATTCTAAATCTTTGAGGATTTATGAAAAATTTAATATAAACGGATTCTAAAAATTATGTTCTGGAAAATATGTTCAATATCTCATAGGCACCGCAATCCTTTAATGGATTGCTCAGTGAAATTCAATGCCTTTTTAGATGTAAAGTATTAATTTTATTTAAACATCCAGAAAAGTCTTTATCTGAAAAATTGTATATTCTACGAAAGATGTAAATTAAAGCAGTTCTGCAGAATAAAAGTCCAATTCATAAATTGTACTCTGTATTTCTGGAAATAAATTGCAAATTTTCAGTATGAAATTCTACTTTGCCAGGGAAATACTTCACTTGGGCTGTAATATTGATTGAGTAGCTCATACAATATGGAGTTGGCATGAGAACGGTGTGGCTCATTGCCGGTTCGATCGATGTCGTTGAGAGGGCGAGCAGTTGAAGAAAGAAAGAAATGTGCTCAGCATTCGGTGAAAATTGTTTTTCATGTGTTAATAGCATACTCTGGTGTTAGAGACAGACGGACTATCTTTTTTCTATCTATTAGTGTCTCTTTCTTATCGAGACCCGCGCTTTTAGTTATTTTTGTAAGATGGTATTGGAGAGATCATGTTGTAAGACCATGTTGTAAGACTTTACAACATGGCTGGTCGACTACCATACATACATACATACATACTATCACGTCTTTATCCCTAATGGGGCAGACAGAGCATTTTGGGTCTTGCGGTTCTATGCAGAGCCCAGAGCCGCAAGACCCAAAAGCCACTTTTAGCGTCATGGTGGGTGAGAAGATAGAAAAGCAATCAATACAGTGATGGGTTGCTAGCCGCATCGCCTGTTAACATGATTTGCATTTTTGCCCATTCCCTCGATCGGCTTTTACGATCTGCGTGGGAAGAGAAGAAGCTGGTACATTCTAAGTTTTTTTATTTCTCCTAGACCAGCATGGGAGAAATAAAAAACGTATGGTCGACTACCATATGATGGTAATAACAAAATCCAACCGAAGAATACGAAGCTTGACACATTTCTGGTTACATATCCTGAAAGATGTCTCTTGATATATATATATACACCGAGCAGTTGTTGTCGATAAACTAGTAGATATCGGTAGCTTTTCTATGAAATAAAATTAATATTTAAATATTGTTTTCGTTTTGATTAAATGAAGAATAGTTTACTGACATTTCGGCTTAAGAAAGACGGGTATTTCATAGTAATAGTTTAAGTTCTTCGAAGACCCAGAGGATCGAAGAAGTATCCGAAGGACCACTAAACACTTTTGGACGATTTTCACGATTAAATAATTTAAATATAAATAAATATTACACGCAATCTATACAAAATTATTGATATGAAATAGTGCCTGCAAGGGTCTAATAATATCCGAATAAACAGCCTGGGGACAGACAGACCGACGGACGGTCGGATAGCAGAGTCTTAGGTCTTAGGACCCTATTGGTCCTATTTAGGTACGGAACCTTAAAAATTGGTAATACATTTGACAAAAAATGATTGCTGGACCCCAAATATACATATACCGACATGTCCCCCCCGCGTTGAGGTCGGCGGCCTTTTGGCCCAGCTTGTTAATTAAACCGATATCCATAGAAACGGATGAGCCTTGTTTGGGCTTGTTGTGCGACGTCATCGCTTGATGACCCCGCGAGGTTCAGGGTGTGTGTACTTTTAATTGCCTATAGCATGAACAATGTATGAAGTGGACTGATTTGAAGGCTATTCCGACTTCCAAAAAAGAAGGAGGATATCAATTGGTCGCGATCTTTTTTTATGTATGTTCACCGAGTATTCGAAGACGCATGGACCGATTTGGAAATTGTTTTTATTTAAAGGGTTTTTATATAAAACTAGCCGACTCCCGCGACTTCGTTCGCGTGGACTTTATGTCTCTGAAAAATGCTCATCAGGCTGAACAACTTTTACTAAGGCGGCATTTTTATATCTCTTATAGTTTAGCTGGACCATTATGGTTCTGCATCAGGCGTTCCATTTTCCAAAATCATTTATACCCTATATGTTGCCCAAGCTTAATAGCTATATAATAAAAAAAGTTTCATTCAAATCCGTCCAGTATTTCCGGAGATTAGCGTGTACAAACAGACAAACAGACAAACAGACAAACAGACAGACATTTTTTTTTAAATTCTTACTCTATTACTACGTCTCCATCGCCCCCAATATTTTTTTTTGAAATATATTTAATGTACAGACACACTTTTTTTACTGTTTTATTATATGTATAGATTTGTTGTTGTATATATCATAATCGGTTGTTTAGTTTGGGGATAAAGTGCGAAAAATGACTTACGCAAGAAGGGTTTCGTATCATTATCTATAAAAAAAATATACGTTAGCTGTTTGGGATCCCCTTAATATTTATTTCATTGTATTTTTAGTATTTAATTGTTGTTATAGTGGCAACAGAAATACATCATCTGTGAAAATTTCAGCTGTCTAGCTATCACTGTTTATAAGATAAAGCCTGGTCCAGACAGACGGATAGACGGACGAGCAAACAGACGGACGGACGGTCAGACAGTCGGACAGCGAAGTCTTAGGAATAGAGTCCCATTTTTACCCTTTGGATACGGAACCCTAAAACGGAGCAGCGAGAAACTAAAACAGGAGAGCTTTATAGCTTCTCGAAATATTAGAAACTACGAGTATAGAAGGTAAAACAATACATAAATTATATGTGATTTTAGAGTTTCACGATCACAATTACTGTTATTAGTAGGTATTACATACCACGCTTAGTTAGAGAGGCGATTGAAATTAAGAAGCATCCCAATTTTAATCGAGAAGATGGCTTCAAGTTGTCAGGCACGTGGAATCCAGTGATTGAGCTTTGTAAAAAGAGTGTGCGAATAACTAAAAACAATTCCCGAACGGACACCGTCAGTGTTGTGTGTAAGGACTTATGCAACAAACGACGAAGAAAGAGGGTAGACCGATATGGTTACCCTTGACAGCCGGACATCCATCGCAGTTCCTCAGTCGGCCAGCGACCATGATGGCAGAAGGGCCGTCGAAATATGGCATAAAACGATATTAATCGCGGTAAGTCCCGTAATACTAATAACATAAATGATATATTGTCATGCTATGACTTTGACGTCAGCACCTCGCAGCGAGACGAGTCGATGACGCGACGCGACGATCGGCGAGACGAGACGACGACGAGACGATTTGTCAGGCAATGGGAACATTACGGTCGTAGGGCGAGATGCTTTGTAGATAAGTAGTTGCAAACGTTAATGCATTGCTTTTATAGTTACCTCCTTTTGTCGTGTGGGAGGTATGGGGTGGTGACAAGATATTCTATTCTACCTAACACGCCTAATAGAGGTATTATTCATTGTCTGCGTACTAGTCGGGTATTAAAGTTATAATAAACGGTTATGAAGCGTAAAGTCATAAAATTTTAAGTTTATATTCACCATCAAAGAGCAGATTTGAATTCGCACCGAGCTTCAATATGATTGCAGTCTGAGCTAAGTAATACATTCCCTACTTTAATATTCGAGGGTCTGCGGCCAGACCTATTATTCTGGGGGCACTGGTGAAAACAATATCTTTATTAAATCTTGTTTATTCACTGGATCCGATAAGCCTATTTAAAGTTTACAATGAAATTGTTCTGTTGAAAATAGCGAGCGCATGGAATTGGCACTCCTTAGGTATTCGATTTATTAAGGGTCCCCCGACCCTAGACCAAAATACAACCTTCCATACAAACGTAGTCTACGTTTTATTTCAAAACGACATGTCCGATTTGGGCAAAATTTTGTAATTTCAAAGATATTGCAATTATCTAGGTTTATATTTAGTTTCCGACAGTAAAAATATGAACTTGAAATAGAATATAGTGTTTTATATCATTTTTGACCATTAGTATGGGAAACTTCTAAATCGTTATATTTTCTTTCCAGTTCATAATTTTACTATATGAATCCAGTTATAACCCTAGATAATTGCAATTTCTTTACAATTACCAATTTTTACCGGAATCTGACATGTGGTTTCAAAATTAAACGTGTACTACGTTTGTATGGAGAAGTCTAGGGTCCCCGGACTCTTAATGCAAGCCGCTCTAGATCGGTAATTTTAGAAATCCTTGGGAGAGGCCTATGTCCAGCAGTGGACGTTATGCGGCTGAAATGATGATGGAAACGTTATTTATGGGTGTGATGTGTCATAGAATGGTACAGATACTTTTACGTCTTTACTTATAGCGGGGTAAACAGAACCGAGGTTCACGATACTTTTTGAGCCTACTAACTTGATAAGCGAACTATAGGTAGAAAACAGGTAGGTATCAGAATAGAGACTGGTGACTAGTCCTTTGCTTATATAGATTCTTGAGTGTATACCTATTTTTTTGGTGGAGTTACCAACCTACAATGGTAGAAAAGTATAATGGTACCTGGTACAGAAGAAAAGATAATTACCAGTTACTTCTCCCGTTCTGGTCTGGAAAAGCTCTAATCTTAAACAGATTAAGAAGTTCTTTGTCAAAAATAATTAGTATATCGTAAGTCAGAGTAAAAAGACACTATTCTGCATGAACATTCTTTTGTAGTTGAGTACCATTGAAATGTTTCTTAAGAACTAGCTAATGGCGAAAACTTGAGCCTCTTTTGTTATTATTCGTTTCTGAACGGGGGCGTGGAAAGGGTGGAAACACGAATACTTTTAAGATACTTAGACGATAGTTAAGCTGTAAAAGAATTTGATTGAGTTTGCATTTTGTTAATTTGATTTCACTATTTTTAGAATGGTTATAACCGGTTTTTTGTTTTACCGACTTTAAAAAAGGAGGAGATTCTACGTTCGACTGTATATTTTTTATTTTTACGATCAAGGCATTTGTTGTTAAAACAGAACACATCTTCGCTTAGCTTTATTTGAAGTCTCGTCCTAATACGTAAATTACATTACACTAATATCATAAAGGGGATAGAATGTATATGTGTGTGTGTGTTTGTCACTTCTTCACGTGCAAACGGCTGGACCAATTTTGATAAAATTTGGAATGCAGTAAGCTGACGCCCTGGATTAACACATAGGCTACTTTTCCGCGGGTAACATCGAAGGGAGCAGCTAGTATATATATATATATTTTTTACTAGCCTTTTATTGTGTCCCACTGCTGGGCAAAGGCCTTCCCCTTGTCTTTCCACCTATCTCTGTCTGCTGCAAGTTCTTCCCATCCACGCAAAAACCTATCCAGATCGTTTCGCCACCTGGTTCTGGGTCTACCTCTGCCCCGGCGGCCCTCTGGTAACCAAAATGTTGTTATTTTGCCCACCTTTCCGGTCGCATTCGACTGACATGTCCTCCTTAGGTAAATATACTCCTCAACGTATTCCAGTACCTGTCCATCCACCCCGATCTTATATTTGGTGCTGTTTGTCATGACCTAGGTCTTTGACCGGTTCATCGTGAGTCCAAGCTCAAGGCTTGCTGCGCTCAGATCTTGGAGCATTTTTTCCAAATCACAAGCGGATTGCGAGAAGAGAACAATGTCATCAGCATAGCGGAGGTTGGTTAACCTTTGGCCGCCAACAACAATGCCCATGCTCTCCCATGAAACTGCCAGTTTCTTAAATGCCTCCTCTAAACAGCTGGTAAAAAGTTGAGAAGATAACGGGTCACCTTGTTTTACGCCTCTCTCTACAAAGAATGCTGGCCCTGGTTTTTGAGTCTGAACTGAAGCGGTACTACAGTAGTATATGTTGCGAAGTAAATGGATGTAAGTGTTATTTATATTTTGATTTTGTAGGGATGTAATTATTGAATTGTGTTTTAAGCTGTCAAATGCCTTCGAGTAATCTATGAATCCTATGTACAAGGGTTTTTTGAATTCTAAATGTTTTTCTATCACTTGATTCAATGTGTGGAGATGGTCGATGGTAGAATAGTTGGGGCGAAAACCTGCTTGTTCGGGTGGCTGACATTCGTCCAGCTGTTGAGCTATACGGTTTTGGATGACTTTAATAAATAATTTGTATATATGGGATACTAAACTAATTGGTCTGTAGTTACTAATATCTGTTCTATCGCCTTTCTTAAATAGGAGAGTTATATCGGATTGACAGAAATTATGAGGTAGTTTTCCTGTAAACAGTATTGTATTAAATAATTGAGTGAGTTTAGGTATTAAAACATCTTTTCCTAGTTTGAGTGTTTCAGAGTTTATACCATCTGGACCTGGGCTTTTATTGTATTTCATGGTTTTGAGGGCAGCGTGGACTTCGTTTATTGATATAGGTGGTATGATATTGTCGTATGAGTATTCTGTAGACATAGCAGGTCTAGAGGGATCGGAATAGAGAGATTCATAAAAGTTACTACAGATTTTTGAAATTTGATGTTGGTCGCTCTGCTTTCTTCCGGTTTTATCCTTGAGATGCGCAACCCAGGTCTTTTTCTTGGTGTTACTGTCTTTAGCAGATTTAAGTCCAGTGCCTAGTGTGAGTGCTTTCTGTACTAGTTCTGTGTTATTGTTCCTGATATCACGACGGATGCTGCGTTTCACTTGCCTGTCAAGGAGTCTGTATTGAGCATCGTCAACGTTTTTACTATTTTCTCTAGTCTGTATCAGGTTTAATGTGTTTTGGCTGAGTTTTTGGTTTTTGCGAGCTAGTATATAATATTTCATTTATTATTTTCAATTTCCGCACGAGTGAGACGAAATGGCAAGCGTTTCCAGGAAACGAAAAAGGTAGAGGCCATATTTGAAACAATTGCCAGCTTGGAACCGTGTTATTTGTATTTATATCTCGTCAAAGGTTTACGTCAGATGCTCAATGACCTGTGCCGAGGGTCGCTGCGATAATGTATGGCCGGCGAGGGTTGCCGGCGATTGCTGTGTGCGCAGGGCTGGCGGCTTTAAAAAAAAACACGTTGGAACACTTTGAAACTCCATACAAGTCTCGCTCTTTCAGTTTTAATAGGCAATTGGTGGTTTGTGAATTGGTTAATTAATGAAGTACTATTATTACTACTTTTGCATTATAACATATAAACCACTCACTCACTGACTCACTGATTGACATAGTTGTTTGCCCTGTTGCGGGGTTGGTGGGGTTTAGGTTGATCTATGGTCGTATAGAGGGTGCTCCAGTGAGTACCAGAAAAATCTGACATTTGAGGATCCACGGAAACCTGATGTGGAAGGGGTACGGCCTGCAAAAACGGTTGGGGTTAGGGGCGTGATTTTTTTTCCAAAATGTAGTGGATTGTGAGCAATTTGAGGAGCGTCATTTGTTTTTTATTTTTTTTCTAAATCCAAGATGGCCACCATACAAGGACATTTGTCCTCCATACAACTTTACCCATTTTCTGAACTGGAAACATATTTTAGCCTACCTGAAGAGCTGCACGAAAGACCGCGGGCTGCTTGCAGCCCGCGCAGCGCCCCAATAGCTAGTTTCAAATATAAGTGTGGGAGCGTGGTGGGGACATCTCACTGTCTTTTTCTCACTAGTGAGACCTAATAGCAGTGACGTAAATTAATAGCAAGACACGTCGGCTACGGATTTCTTTAATTAACTCACAACACCGGACACACATGTTCAACTTCCAAGTTGTAGGGCTGACAAGGGCCCAAATAACAAGTGTAACGCAGGGTTTCTAAGTATTAGAACACCACCGCGCGACCGGTCGGTTAATCTTGTTGCTAGGACGCGGTACGTGTCGCTATCTCTCTCACACACTCCGGCCAAGCGTCGTCGACGCGGCGTGCATACCCCTCGACAGTCAGCCCCGCGCAAGCCCAACGGGAGGCTGCGATTTGCGCGTAAAAAATCAATCGAAATTTGATGTCGGGAAGGTGATTTTGTAGTCTCTGTTTTCTGCCATTAAATCAGTATAAGTGCACCAGCACCAGAGCTTGTTTTCCTTTCAACGACGTCGTCCCCGTTAAAGTGGCGCCCATCCGTAGTGGCCGAGTCTTAGTGATAGCGAGATTCGTTCGAGAAGAATTCACGACCGCCGGCACGTGCCGCCATTTTGTCCCGGCGTCTCCGGCGTTTTTTTCGCGATGAATTTTTTCGTGCCGGCCCGCCAGAGGCTGGCGGAAGGAGCGGCAGCTGCTGAGGGGAGTGACTCCGAGTTCGACGCAGCGGTGGACAACCCGGTGTGTGAGGTTACCACGGGTATGGACAACGCACACACGCGTGCCCACGTGTCGCCGTCGGCGAGTTACGATCCGGAGCGGCTCATCTCGAGGATGATGGAGGAGTTCGCCCGCACCCAGGCGGAGCTGAACCGAAACATCATCGATGCTATTCATTACCGTGGCCATACCACGAGTTTGGAGGAACCGGCCGTTTCGCCGACTCAGCGACCGGCGTCCTTGAGCATGGCGCGTCCCAGCGTGGGATATGCGCATGTACCCGGCGGGAATTTCACCCGCTGTACGGCCCGTTTCGACGGCAGCTCCGCAGACCCGGAGATCCTGGAGGCGTTCTTGGAGTCACTGGAGGTTTACAAGGAGTGTGCAGACGTCTCCGATGATCACGCGTTACGAGGCCTATCCATAGTGCTGGAAGGTGGCGCTCTGGTCTGGTGGCGAGGAGCGCGCGCTGGGATAACGACCTGGAACGAAGCGGTTCGTCGTCTACGCGCGGCCTACGGGACCCCGAAACCGGCGTACAAACTTTTCCGTGAAATATTCGCGGTTGAACAAGGTGAAGAACGTGCTGAAAAGTTCGCGTGCAAAATCCGTGCGATGTTATCACAATTACCGTACGGGTTGCCGGAACCCGCGCAAATTGATATAATATTCGGTTTGTTAGACAGACGTGTGCGAAAACGTCTAGAGCGTGAAAGTGGTCGAAGTGTAGAGCAATTAATTCAAAAGTGTAGAAGTGTTGAAGACGCCATTACAGAGGTATGCACGTCGCAGGCGACAGCAGTAAGTAAATCTACTTTAGTAAAATCCAGTCGCGGAATAAATGATAGCGAGAACGCGGCAAGTACCGCGGCTACGCGACAGAACGCGGTAGCGACCGCGCCGCGTTCGTACAGAACGCGGTGCGTGTTATGTAAGATTCGCGGTCACACGGCTAACGAATGTAAAAGTCGTTTTGTTGAAAAACCCGATACTAAAGTCAGAAGCGATGCGTCTTCGATTCGTTGTTATGGTTGCGGTCGACCGGGGGTGATAAGGTCAAAGTGTGATTTTTGCACGGGTAAAGAAGTAAACAAAGCCGATAGTAAAGTAGGTACTCATAGACAGGAGTCTAGTTTTAACTCAGTTACATTTAGTAGTGTTACATGTAGTAGTGTTACAAGCAGTAGGTATACTCGTAGCTTGAACCATGCAAGTACCGTACGTGGTGGTGTTGCCACCGACGGACAGGGACCGGATACCCCGACTTTAAAGCAGGGACCGAAAAACCCTTTTCCGGGAAATGTCCCGAAATCGGAAATAGGTAAAATTGTTGCACAGCCTTTAGTACATGTAGGTATATTGGGCCATGTTTGGGTTAAGGGTTAACCGAGCAAAGAGCCACTTTGCACGTAGTTCAGTTAAGTTTCTTGGTCATGTCATTACCCCAGGTGGTCTCCAGGTGGACCCAGAGAAGACGACAGCCATCACAAAGATGCCTGTCCCACGAGATGTCAAGCAGTTGAAATGTTTTCTGCAAACTGTCAACTGGTTTCGCAGGTTTGTACCTAAATACGCGGAAGTTTCAAGGCCACTCACCTGCCTCTTGAAGAAAGACGTCGCCTGGCGGTGGGAGCCGGAACAGCAAGAGGCGTTCGAGAAGATCAAGGGACTGTTGACCTGCGCGCCGATCCTCCGTCAAGCCGACGAGACACTCCCGTTTGTGCTCAGCACTGATGCTAGTGGCTACTGTCTGGGAGCTGTTTTGCTCCAGGGGGAGGGATCGGACGAGCGGCCGGTCGAATATGCCAGTCGCCTTCTCACGAGTGCAGAACGAAACTACTCGACGACAGAGCGTGAGGCGCTAGCGGTAGTATGGGCCGTCACGAAATTCCGCGGGTACATAGAAGGGGCTGAGATCATTGTAAGGTCCGACCACCAACCACTGCGATGGCTTATGAGCCTACGATCTCCTAGCGGTCGTCTCGCCAGGTGGGCCTTGACGCTGCAGGAGTACAATCTCAAGATCGAATACGTGCCGGGCCGTGCGAATGCCGTGGCCGACACACTCTCTAGGCTGGTCGACGCTGAGACTACGGATTGTGACATGGGTCTCGCCGTAGTGGATGTGACTGCGCGGAGTTCCGCAGATATCCGTGAAAATCAGATGAAGGATCCAGAGATAGGTAAGATAATAGAAGACATAGAGTCCGACGCTCTATCAAGGGGGAGACCTTGGGCTGATCGAGGTTACGTTATCTCTGAAGGAGTGCTATACAGGTATGGATTAGAGGAATGCGATAGTGACGAGGCGAGCTTGGTTGTTCCAGAACACGAGCGCGCTCAGGTCCTCGCAGATCTCCATGATGCACCTACCGCCGGACATCTAGGTGTTGAACGTACGTTGAGCCGCCTCAGGTCACGTTTTTATTGGCCAGGGATGCGCGCGTACGTAGCTGAGTACATAAAGGGTTGTGTGCCCTGTCAAAGGTATAAGGCAGATAATCGGAAGCCGGCAGGTTTGTTGCAAACGCCAGCTATGTCGAGAAGGTTCGAGGTGTTGTCCGTGGACTTGTTCGGACCCCTCGTGGAAACCCCTCGTCACAATAGGTGGGTTCTCATTGTCGAAGATGTAAGTTCAAGGTGGGTCGAGCTATTCCCTTTAGAAGTCGCAACGAGCTTTGAATGTGCTAAGCTGCTCGTCGAGGAAGTATTTTTAAGGTATGGAGTCCCTCGTCGCCTCATTAGTGACAATGGGGTTCAATTTGTCAGTGAGGTGATGCAGCAGGCGTGTCATGTCATGGGTGTTGACCAGGTGCTGACTCCGTTTTACCACCCGGAGGCCAACCCCATTGAGCGTAAAAACAGGGATTTGAAACCCCAGCTGGCCATTCTAGTTGGGAATGACCATGCTGAGTGGGATGTCCATCTAGCTGCGATAAGGTTCGCGATGAATCCGACTATGACCGCTAGTACAGGTTTTTCGCCCGCTTATCTTACCTTTGGAAGGGAGTTGCGAGCGCCTAACGACGCAACCACGGACATGAGAGCTATTATAGAATTGGACAATTTTGTCCCTAGTGTAACGCCATACCTCAGAGGTTTGGCGAACAAGTTGTACGATGCACGAGACGTGCACGAGAAGGCGCAAGCCGTACAGAAAAAGTATGCCGACGAGAAGCGTCGGCCTCCACCGCTTTATAAGGTGACCTCGTGTTACTGAAAACGCAGGGGGCTAATGATGCAGGGCGAGGTCAAACGGCTAAGTTTATACCCCGTCGAGACGGTCCCTATAGGATAAGGTCAGTGGTAAGCGACACCACGTACGAATTAGAGAGTGTACGTGACGGCACTTGCGTAGGCAAATATCACACCACGAACTTATCACCCTTTGTCGGGCAAGAACAGGCCCCGGTTAGGGAGAAACGCAAACGAGGTAGGCCGCGTAGGCATGAATAGTCAGATCGCGGGGGCGCATTGCTCTGACTATAGGGGGAGGATGTAACGCAGGGTTTCTAAGTATTAGAACACCACCGCGCGACCGGTCGGTTAATCTTGTTGCTAGGACGCGGTACGTGTCGCTATCTCTCTCACACACTCCGGCCAAGCGTCGTCGACGCGGCGTGCATACCCCTCGACAGTCGGCCCCGCGCAAGCCCAACGGGAGGCTGCGATTTGCGCGTAAAAAATCAATCGAAATTTGATGTCGGGAAGGTGATTTTGTAGTCTCTGTTTTCTGCCATTAAATCAGTATAAGTGCACCAGCACCAGAGCTTGTTTTCCTTTCAACGACGTCGTCCCCGTTAAACAAGGTTATTTACTAAAAAACCTCGACTGTCGAGAACGCCATCTAGTGATGAGTAGCGGAATTACCGATACGACTTGCTATCCGTAGCGCCATCTATTATTTGCTAGAGAAAGCCCTGACTTTTCAGCGTATTAAAAACGATTTTAGTATTGTTACTCGACTGAGTCAGAAGGATTATTATGTTTTTCGAGTGTAAGTTTATATTTCTACGGGCCGCTTTGTTAATGGCTTGATGGATTTAAGCTTTAAAGGTGTCGTTGGATTCATCTTAATTCTGAAAGTGACACTAGGTTTATAAAAAGGAGGTCGGGTTTTTGTTTTCTTTTTTGGAACTTCCTTGTCGCACGTTGCGAAAGGGGGACGGAAAAAATTAAGTCCAAAAGTTGTAACGACACTTTTTGCTTTGTAAGCCGTGCGGCGTGCGCGTGTTTCTCTGTCTGTCTCTCTCTGTCGAACTTCGTTCCATCCGGGTGTCCCTTGACACCTCTCAAGTTTTTTTTTGTTAATTGTTAGATAAATAAAACAACTTCATTCAACTTACACGCTAAGCGTCCGGTCCAGTCCCCTTGTTACAGACTCCATTATAATATAACAGAGCAGTCTCGGTGAGAATTATGTAAATGACGCCTCGGTCGCCACTCCGCTACCACTTATTTAGCTTCAAGTAGTTTTTAACTTTAATTGTTTAAAAATCTTATACCTTAAATTTGATATTAATAACCAAAAGACGTTAATGGATTTTATGTACCTAACTACTAATTAGTTGTGAATGGTTAATATGCAGAAAAATTAAAGGGTGAATGAAATGTTAAGGCTTCTTGTATTTTTCGAATGCTACCCTCAATGGAGAAGATTGGGGAGGATTCCGTTAGTAGTGACAGCAGCAATTGAGATCTGTTAAGGTGGCTTCACACGACACAATTCGGCATACAATCTGCAGCAACAATCTGTGGCTCCCCTGCAGCCGTATACGTGTTGTGGGCCACATTACGTCTACACACATGACAATCTGCAGTACAGCACCAGATTGTTACTGTAGATTGTATGCTAATTTGTGTCGTGTGTATCTGCCTTTATACAGATCTGTGGATCTATTTATATTACTATTATAACATCTCGACCTCTAAGCCCTAGTGGTCATCATGCTACGCTGTCACACTGGAGATCCTGGGTTCCATCCCCCGGTCAGGTCAAGATGAAAAATAATCTTTTCAGATTAGTTTCTGTGCTATATTTTTTTCAGTGCTATATTTACATTATATGGGTACTAAATCAACGATGCTATATTTTATAACTTATATGTGTAATTTTGTATGTGCAATGTTATAAAAATAATTATTTAATATTGCGCATATAAGTTATAAAATATAGCATCGTTGAGTTAGTTCGTTGTAGTAGTTTAGTGCTTATCAACGGTGTCTGTATCTAACAGATACTAGGTAAAGAAAAATTTATACAGCAGTCAAAAGAAAAACGTTGCTCTTGGCCAAACGTTACTCGTCGAAGTGTAATTTTTTGAACAGAGCGATGAAAAACAGTTACACTGCCAAGGTAATTTCGGTCTATTATTGTAAGCTCAGTATCTGTGTGAATGTCCGTATATATTTATGTTTTATTTATAAGACTCCTTTTATAAATGATAACACAAATACATAGAGCAGTCTCGAGATCTTTGTACTTCTTTTTCGTACCTTCATATCAGATCACGATACACATCGCAGTTATTACCAAACACGTCACGTGTGATCCTGACTGGCAACCTCGCTACAGAGCGCTCCGTACTATTTGTACGATTGGCGAAGGATATAAATTGTAGCGCTCGTTTGCTCTCAATATGTAGTGACATAAATAGAAAATAATAAATACCAGCGCTCCAAAACTAAGGTTGTAGCACTAATATGGCACTTCATAGAAGCGGAGTATCATTTATGCTTACTACTGTTACAAACAAAACTATACATCTGATTGTTGAAATTAGTTGACATACTGCTAACTAGTTGCCCTTTAAAATTAAATTTTTGTATGTATAAGTATATATTGATAGAATATGATAAGCACCTGATTTACCATCTCTACATTGTTATACATCGATTTTATAGTTCTATTATTCAATGGTACGGGTGGACCAACGGGGAAAATATCTTCCTCGCATTCAAAAGGTAAATAAAAGAAGCACAATTGGAGTAAGGCAGCATGAACGGCGAGCTTTCGGGCTCAGCCTGCGAGCGCAGCAAGCGGCGCGGAATGTTCCGTGCTTCCGCCCGAGCCGAGGCTACGCGACTGAAAATTGGGACTTCACTTACAACGGAAAGAAGAATCAAAGATATGTAGCGAATTTTGCCGAAATAAAAAGCTAAGCCAGTTTAAAGAGAGTAAATATCATGTCTGTTGCTTTGTCAGTATTTAAATAAATTCCCTTATGTTTGCTAAATTTCAAGTTCTTTATTTTTCATGGCGTTTGCCCACATTATTTTGTGTCCCTAAAGGCTTAGACAGATAAGTGACAGTCTATCAGCGACGGCTCGCGATCTTGGTCGGCAATGATCGGTGAAATTCGGCGGCCAGTGTCGACAACTGCTGCCAGCGGTCCCAAAGGGTCTCAGAGAAAGTTTTTTTTTGAAATAAATAAAGAGAAATTTTGAAATAATTGCATTTTCACATTTCTTGATCTCCATACTTTGGCCACAGAATTACGAGTAATATACCTAAGTATTACATACAGAACGGAATCCCCTAAATTCCCGAGCAATATGCGCCCCCATCCCCCGTCCTCGCACCTCTCCCCCGTTCTCGTATTGTAGAGGGTGTTGAGCGGTCAGCTGCGGGCGTCTGGCCGGGGAACGGGGACGCGGGGATCATTCCGTTCAGTATGTAATTATATTAATTCTGTGCTTTGGCAATAAATAGATCTTCAATGTTTGTTATTTTGCATTTCTAATATCACAATCGTACGTTGCATGTGACGTCACATCTGTCGGTTTCTTTATCTGTGCTCCACAACTTGACTATGAATAAGTAATGCGCGGTCGATAACAACGGAAGGAAAATTATGCAGCACCAAGACCGAGGCAATGCACCTCTACCGTCGCCGGTGAGAATACTTCCAACTTACTTCAAAGATATGATGAATAAATTAAAATAATATAACTTGGATGGGTGACCACAAGTAGCATAAAAAATTCTCGAGCTCCTCCGTGCTTCGGAAGGTACGTATAAGCTGTTGATTCCGGCTGTCATCATTGTCTTATGGCGGTCGTCAAGCTATGTCAGATGCCTTTAGTCAGCCTAAAAATCTAAATATCTGACACAAGTGTTGGCGACTTGCACACATGAAAAAAAAACAAACAAAAAATAAAATAACGTTTATTTGATGAAAGAGTTCGTATATAACAAATTGTAGGCAGTTATATCTGTTGAACAACCTAGCTATTTCCCATATTTCTACAACAATATTTGTATGATATAAAGTTGAAAAAATAACAATAGCGTTTACAGATGACTCCAAAGAGTATATATATATTTACTCAGGGTCAAAATCGAAGTCAAAAATCATTTAAGTATTTGTCTTTGGATATTTGTCTCACTTGATAAGTAACAGGACTGGACTATTTGAAGAAAGTGTTACTAGGCAGAGAACAAAAGATTAATTAATTAAGGCAGGCTATCAATTATTCAACACATAATCAAATGTTTACTCATTAATAAGGGTTTTGCAGACACACGCGCGCCGGTATGTTTAGTAATACGTTACATGTAATGTTAGTAATTATATTGAAATTATGAACTATCGTTATTTTAAGAACTAGCGTTTATAAATTGTAGCTGTCAAAATTATTGAACTAAGCTTCCAGATGAACATATTTTACGCAAAACAGCGATATATCATTGTATACTATCACTTCTTTATTCCTACTGTGGTAAATAGAAACTAAGGTCGTAAGATACCAACACTTTTAGCGTGAATCAAATACGGAGATCCGTGTCTATATCCCTTCAATTATCAACTACTACCGTATATCACTAAAATACAACCTAAAATACCCTTAAACATCGAAGACGGTAGACAAATAGACAACTCTGAAAGGCGGCGGAGAAAGGCGGGCCGTGTTAGCCTTTCTCATTCAAAATGAACCTGCATCCACACTGTAAATGAAGATCGAACAAGACACCTGATCTGGGTCCGATGTCACAAACAACCTTACATACACACATATAAATATACATAAAGATGTCAACGACGACTCCAAAGATGTCTCAATGGCATCGGACAAAGGCGCGTGATCGTACCAGACCATGTCAGCCATTCTCATTTAAATTAAACCTGCGTCCACGCACTGAAAAATTATCGAACGAGACCTTGATCTGAGTTTGATGTCACAAACAACCTTACATACAAACATACAAATATGCATTAATATGTCAACGACGACCACTCTTAATAGCGGCAGACAAATGCGTGTGGCCGCAAAAGACCGTGTCAACCATTCTCTTTCAAAATAAACCGGCGTCCACACTCTGAAAAATCACCTCTCATCTGGTTCTGATGTCACAAACCGCCATACATACAGACACACAAATATACATAAAGATGTTCACAACGACCACTCAATGGCGGCGGACAAAGACGCGCAGCGGTATCGCATTGTGTCATCTATTCTGTTTCAAAATAAATCTGCATCTACTCACTGAAAAATGATTGAACGAGATCTCTGAACTGTTCTGAGGTCACAAATAACCTACACACAGATATACATAAAGATGTCACACAGTTAAAGATGACCTCTCTTCTGGATCTGATTTCACAAACAACCTTACATACAGACATACAAATATGCATAAAGATGTCAACGACAACCACTCAATGGCGACGGACAAAGGCGCGTTGCCACAACAGATAGTGTTAGCCATTCTCATTCAAAATAACTTGCGTCCACACACTGAAAAATGATCGAACGAGACCTCTGAACTGGTTTGACGTCACAAACAACCTACACACAGATATACATAAAGATGTCAACGATGACCACTCTGAATGGTGGCGAACAAAGGCATGTGGAGCTATCGGGCCGTGTCAGCCATTCTCATGCGAGACGCCCGCATCGACGGCACACTCAATGACGAACAAGACCTATCTGGATCGTGTGACGTACAACCTAAGATTTGATTTTATAATTTACGGCTCTGGATACTAGTCCTTTTAGGCCCATCTTTATTTATCTCTTCTTTATTCTTAATCCTAACCCTGACTATACAATCAAAGGTTTGTATAGGTCCTTTTGATTTTAGAATTTACTCGATACCAGTCTATGATATCAGTAGAGTAATCAGAGTGTTGGTATAAACACAATTTTAAATCCCCGAAAAGATAAATAAGCGGCCAAGTGCGAGTCAGACTCGCCCATGAAGGGTTCCGTAGTAGCAAATAACATAATATAAAAGTCTTGTAGTATGTTTTTTTAATTTTTATATTTGAGTTGATTGAATGAAAGGTAAATTGCTGTTTACGATTTATGACGTATTAAAAAAAAACTACTTTCTAGATCTCGTTCAAACCAATTTTCGCTGGTAGTTTTCATGGTAATGAACAACATATATTTTATTTAGTTTTATCATTCTCTTATTTTAGAAGTTACGGGGGGGGGGACACACTTTTTTCCACTTTGGAAGTGTCTCTCGCGCAAAGTATTCGGTTTAGAAAAAAATGCTATTAGAAACCTCAATATCATTTTTGAAGACCTATCCATAGAAACCCCACACGTGTGGGTTTGATGAAAAATAAATTTTTGAGTTTCATTTCCAAGTATGGGGAACCCCCAAAATTTACTGTTTTTTTTCTATTTTTGTGTCAAAACCTTAATGCGGTTCACATAATACATCTACTTACCAAGTTTCAACAGTATAGGTCTTATAGTTTCGGAAAAAGTGGCTGTGACATACGGACGGACAGACAGACAGACATGACGAATCTATAAGGGTTCCGTTTTTGCCATTTGGCTACGGAACCCTAAAAACACAGAGGTGTTATGAATTCGACAGACAGGCATTCGAAATGCCTGTCTATCTGTGGCATCGTAGGATTGGTGCGGATGGATCAATTTCGATGCAGTTTTTTACGTGAAAGCAAGTTCCCTTGCGGTTCTTAGCTATATTTGATGAAAATTGGTTCGGTCGTTTAACAGTTATTAAATCATCGCTTGAAAGTCGGGGTTTTTGTAGTTTGCCTGACAAAAAATAGATAGCGCTACGGATACGCTACGTTGGCGGTTTTTTTAATTTGCCTGATAAAGGAAATTATTTTTATGACGCTGTTAATGAACCATTTAATAACTTGACATACAAAAGTGTGATCAAGTTGATAAAGTATGATCAATTTTTTAAGATACACAAATAATTACATCATTTCATATTGTTTATGTTGTAGAATTTTGTCTAATTTATGTATTTCATATTTATACCATTTAAGATAGTTAAAGCTGAACAAAATTTGTTTTTAGGGCCCATTTAGAAGGTGCAAGTTCTTATTGAATCATTTGATAACTTGCATGGACTACATAAAACTCCAGCTATACTCGTAGAAATCTTTTCTTGCTTCAACAAAACTATATGTATGCAACAGGCAAAACATTTGCACAGTCTAAATGGGTATTTATTGTATCAACAATGTGTAATTTGTCCTTATGCTTTTTATTGAACAATAATTATTTACGAAAGTATAAACTTTGTACGATACTGACGCTTTTCACTTACAACCTTCAATCCAATGATCTCTGCTACAAATCAGCTACGACAGAGCTACGAATAGCTACGAAATTGCTACGAACTCGCTACAATACAACATTGATAAGGTATTAGCGTAGATAGACGTAGCGTTCATACATTTCCATTCAATGCCTCGAGAGCATTCCGAGGCGTCCGAGGGAACTCGCTCCATTACCGCTGGTATTGGACTGGACCGGGGGCTGGCAATTTATCGAACGAGACGTAAGCAAGTACGTGAACTATGATTGACCATATTATGATATCTCAAAGCAGATACTGCGTTGCCACTACAGGATACATATATCGCTTCATACATAACCGGTAGCTTTAAGCTCGATGAGATAACATATTACTAGCGTTTACCCTGTGTGACTGTGCGTGCGTGGTCCGGATATCTAGAGTACTTGCGGGCTTTAGAGGGCACTTTATGCGGTTGATTTGGTATTAACTTTTAACATAAATGTGTTTAAAGTAAATAAGATAGATAAAAATTCAATTGCATTGGATTATATGAAATTTAATTAATAAAATAGCTATTCAAATTAGATTTATGTAAATTATAAAAAATAGCAAGTAAATAATATTATAGCAAAGAGTATCAGATGCAATCAATGTTTTTACCAGGAGGGAGAAGCAGGGACACTGAACACAGGTATCTAATACTTAAAAGGTGCTCCCATCCATGTATGTATGTTCGACGACCTCCATGGCGTAATGGTCAACACGCTAGACCGCCAACCCGGAGGTCCTGGGTTCGATCCCCAGCCAGGGCAAG
Source organism: Acrobasis consociella (assembly GCA_963555685.1). Taxonomy (NCBI): domain Eukaryota; kingdom Metazoa; phylum Arthropoda; class Insecta; order Lepidoptera; family Pyralidae; genus Acrobasis; species Acrobasis consociella. Next base: position 23,466,710 of record OY743105.1, on the reverse strand, counting down.
TTGGAAAATGGCCTTTTTCAATTTTTACTGGGTCTTGGATGTTTATCTCTATATGTATTTGTTATAAAATATAGTATCGTTGAGTTAGTATCCTATAACACAAGTCTCGAACTTACCTTAGGGCTAGCTCAATCAGTGTAATTTGTCCCTATATATATATTTATTTATTTATTATGTATTTTAGAATCAGTTTTTTTGATGCTGGAATAAATATTCTTGTTTTTTTTGTTGGTGCGACTGGCATTCATCAAACTGTATTAAAGCCATAACAGCTTTAAATCTATCATTAGCGTTTTTCTCACGGATGGAAAACCGAATGATTTATAATTTGCTACAAAGCTGCTACAGTGCTACGAAATAGCTACGACATGCTACGAGCCTGATACACTGCAACATTTATTAATGCAGATGTTACGTTCATTCATTTAAATTCCTTTCTTTCCAAGCCATCTGAGAGACGTTTCGGTATTGCATCAGACGAGCTCGGTCCATTACTGCTAAGTATTTGTGGCAAGTGGCATTTGGCAAGCTGAGACGTGCCACAGTGGGTATACTATCACTGATATGTTGAGAGAACACCGAGTGAATGCGACATAGCTTTTAAGGGTTTGCAAATATCATATTTTTATCAATTACTTATTTCTGTCAATCAATAAAACTTTGTGTAGGAATTGCAATATTTCAAAAACTGTGAATCATCATCACCTAATCAGAAACAGGAAGCCCGCTGCTGGACATAGGCCTCCCCTAAGAATTTCCAAAATTATCAATTTTAAAAACTGTGAATGAAGTGATATTATAAACGGGATTTAAAAAATGCCGTAGTCGGGTAGTAATGAACGGACTTGTACACCTTTTAAAATACTTATAATCCAACTTAGAAAAAGTTACAGCCACTTCAAATAAAATTAACAAGTCAGGAGAGTTCTAAAGAAAACTTTTGAACGAGCAAAAATACACTGTTTCCTTCAATTTGAAATTCGCTTATTGTGTCCATAAAAAGGTCACAATGTCGAGAAAATGAACAGCCGACCTCGCGGCATTCATATGGCGGGAGATGGCTGCAGATGGCAGTAGATGGCCGAAGATGGCCGTAGATGGCAGCAGTAAGTACGCCGGCGCACTTTTAATAAGGATTAGTGGGTGCGGCACTAAAAACAGGACGGTGTCGTTGCTTTTTATGTGACGACGGCTGGCGGCGCGGCCACTAACGGTGCTTTATTTTGAAAATAACACAAATGGCGTATGCTGCTATCGTTACACTACAACGCCAATCTAAATTAGCTTTTATCGTAATGTAGTAACGCTCAATGTTGCTTGACACACGCTCGATGTTGCTTGACACTGCAACATGAACTCCTATATACGAAATTGATACCACATTGATACCACATACCACGAGGAACTCTTATGTTACACCATGTCTGTCTATCATGTGTATCTGTTTGTCTATTCGCGATTTAACTCAGACTATAAGTATTAAAGCTGTAATATGGCATGGGTATGGATATAAATCATGCCAAAAAAGAATGCCAGTAAATTGGGAGTATTCTTTTTTCTCAACCAACGTGTAAGGCGTCGTTGAATATATTTTTCAAAAATATTTTGAGCTTGTGGTCATCCGTTTCTAAAATATTTGGTTTTATAGTGTCAATTATTACGTTTTTAGTCGTCTGAACTCAAAGTCAGCATTCGTAACTACGGAACCTTAACACGCTCTTGGTCAGTTATTTTATTACCTACCATGCTACAATTCATGAGGTAAGGTCAGTAGCACAAATCTTAACTTTGGTTAAGTTGCGATGTAACCATCGCGTGAGAACTTTCTTATTTCAAATGTCTAACCTCATCTGTGAGCGGCCCGGAATCCGGTCGACATGCATTGTTTTACTATTGTGTCTGGTGTTTTGCACGGACAACAGGCTAAGCGTTTTAAGCAGTAGTCGACAAGTCAGCCGCTCGTGCTGTGGCCGAACCGAGCCGAAGTACGTAGGGATGGCGGGCGCTTGGCGGAGCTATTGCGGACAACGAACGACGCTGACTTATTGAAGTTTCTCCGTAAGCTTTTTGCACTAAACGCGCAACAGTAGGCTATTTGACTGTGTATGTTTTTACTGTGTCTAAATTAAACATAAAATAGCACTGAATAGAAATATTTTTTTTAAAACAGCTTCATGAAGTAATAGCATTTGAAATATAAGAGTGGCAGCGTGATAGGGATATCTATAACTATAACTATATGTTTCGTACGCGCGAGGCCTAGCAGCAGTGACGTCAAGATGTCAAGAGCGTTTTACGCGTGTACTGCACTCCGTTTCTATTAGTGAAAGCTTATATTTTACTTATTTTTGGGCGTACAAAAAATCGGTTTTGAATTATTTTTCTCATTGATATAAGTAATAAAAATAATAATATTTAAGTTATAATGAAACAAATACGGTTTTTACATTTCCAAAGAGCTATGGCAGATTTTTAGTTAAGTGCACTAAAAGCGTCTTAAAAACTCATTGCAACCAAAATTCATAAAATATTTTTATGTGATTTTCTATATTTTAGTCGAATTTAGATAAAGCCAGGTAAAAATGTGTAAAATTAAAAAGTTGATCGGTTTTCTGTAATGGCTATTTCCTTGGTTTGACAGAAAGCCACAAGGTTGCCAGACTAAATAATTATTTTTTCCAAGATAAAATCATGAATGTTTTTTATATATCAAGAGATTTAAATTGTTTAATAATATAAATAATACTATTTTTGCTTGTATTAAATAACGTACAGCATTAAAAACTCCTTTCGACATTTAAAATGGGACACCTGGCGTTGCTTAACTTGCGTAATTGTTGATAATGTTTACTAGTGGACATAAAAAGCATTATGCCATCGAGCTCTTTCAGTTTTATTTATTAATAAATGAATATTTGATGCAGAATGCAGAAGGTCAATAATTACATAACCTATAAAACTTCTAAACATAATAACTCAAAAACCTGGCCTCCTATAATTACGTAATTTTTACCTTTAGAATCAGCAAAATGTGTTCTATTAAACAAGGTATATTTCATTCATAGACGCTAACTTTGGTTATTAACTAAAATGATGTATGGGAAGCTGCCATAGCTCTTTAGTTTTTCGACTTATACAGTTACAAGGTTTCCTGTTTTTCTTAAAAACATTATTTTCAACGTGATTTTCAAATTTGTTTGGAGCAGCTAAAGGGGTAGAAAGTTGGCGTGGCCTCAAGTTTCAGACAATTACCGTTTGATTTGTAAGACTTCCTGTGAATGGCATAGCTACTTTATTTTTGAAACAATAACTTTCCGTCTGATTACGATGTTCTTTTTTTTGTGTTTTATGATATTTCGTTGATAAATTGTTTATAATTGCTACCTAGAAAGTGGAAATATAAGAATTTTGCCCGTCTCATTACACTTATACTTCCGAGCCCAAGGTTTGCTTTGGCTTCTTATTCTATGTATTTATGTATTCGATGTACACAATAATTGTAATGTTGTTCTAATTGTCACCAGAATGTGGCTACCACTTTAGGATTTTTAATCTTTTTATTGTGACACAAACAGTCATTACAAAAAATATCTTACAAACTAAAATTAATACACTTGCAGCATTTTTATTTATTAAACTATACTGTCCCACAGCTGGGCAAATATTTTTTTTTAAATAAGCAGCTTCAAACAGGTTTAAGTGGACCGCTAACAATATTGCTAAAAACATATATTTTAAATTATTAAAGTAACTCGACGCATATGTATTACTTACAGAAGATTATAAAAAATAACAAACACACTACTTATTAATTATCGTTATAAAACAACAAGGAGCAACTAAATAGTCCAAGTTCAGATAATTCTTATTTATAATTTATTGATGCTTTGTAGCTTTTGCTACTAAATAAAATTGTTTACATTCGCTCAAAAAGTTAACTCGTAAGTAAATTTGGCAGTAACCGAATAAAGGCGCAACTCAAAAATGTCATTAATCGAAGCACCGCGGGTCAGGTAGCCGGCGACTTCGCCAACTTGTAACGAGTTTCCCGCCGCGGCGACATTTAAATAAGCCCGGACAATGTTAGACGTTTATTATTCCCTCTTGACATTGTTTCAACGGATGATGAATGGCTCGCACTTGCTCAGCGCGATTCATAACATTTACGGGAATGGGAACATTTTCTGCACATGTATGGTGAATGGACATAAACAAAACATTTTAGTTTACTTATGTACTAAAGATGATTTTATTACATAGATTGTTAAATTAACGGCAGTGAGATGTGAAAAGGATTTTTTTGTTTGGCTTTGGCAGATATTATTGGCTTTATTTTCGATATATGGTTTTAGAGTTCCACGGTCACAATTACTGTTATTAGTATTACGGGACTTACCGCGATTAATATCGTTTTTTGCCAGATATTTCGAAGGCCCTTCTGCCATCATGGTCGCTGGCCGACTGAGAAACTGCGATGGATGTCCGGCTGTCAAGGGTAAGTACTCCATAAAAGCCACGTTTACTCCGGGGAGGAAAATCGCAAGCTATATGCGATCACCTAAGGACAGCTCGCCCTTAGAAAAATCAGGTGTTTACAAGATTGACTGTAGTTGTGGACGCTCGTATGTTGGACAGACCAAGAGGTCTATATCTCAACGGGTCAAAGAGCACATAACAGCAGTCAAAAACAGGGATATTGACAAGTTAGCTATCGCGGAGCATCTTGCACAAGCTGGAGTCAATCACTGGATTGAGCTACATCAACCCAAAATACTTGCGACTGAACGCCATTACATACCACGCTTAGTTAGAGAGGCGATTGAAATTAGGAAGCATCTTAATTTTAATCCAGAAGATGGCTTCAAGTTGTCAGCCACGTGGAATCCAGTGATTGAGCTTTGTAAAAAGAGTGTGCGAATAACTAAAAACAATTCCCGAACGGACACCGTCAGCGTTGTGTGTAAGGACTTATGCAACAAACGACGAAGAAAGAGGGTAGACCGATATGGTTACCCTTGACAGCCGGACATCCATCGCAGTTCTTCAGTCGGCCAGCGACCATGATGGCAGAAGGGCCATCGAAATATCTGGCAAAAAACGATATTAATCGCGGTAAGTCCCGTAATACTTTATTTTAGATGTTTTAAATGCCAAATAAGCGTGGCTTGGTTTTGCGATTTTCCTCTACGAAATATTGACAGACATGACCGGCCGCAATAGGGAATATGCATGAAAAAATATGTGCATATATAAAATTATCTAAACAGTGTATCCATAAATATTCAATAGTTAAAGTAGTAACAGTAAAAACAGAATAAAAATTGGTTGAAAACAAACGAGATATAATAATTTTACGAAAATAGAAAATAAAGAAAATAGATGTCTATCTCACTTGCTAAAATGCTGTTTTCAATTGCAAATGTAGGTATAAATGATATAGACTTTGACGTCACCAGAGCATATCGGGTTCTCTTTCTAATTTAAATTTTAAAGTATCACAAGTTCGTCGCCGATTAAGATATTTATAAATTCTTACATATTTGTTTAATAAGGATTTTATTAAGCAAATAAAAAAATACCTGCATGTTCTCTATTTCAAACACATGTAATAAAAAAGTGGTTTTGTAGTTGCTGTAATGTATAACATAAACCTAATGTATGTATCCATACCGAAATGAACATTTTATTTACTTCTGAAAACAGAGAGAAAAGTAACGTTCAATTTATTTAACTAAGAATATAGTTTCCGTAACTTTAAAACGACATCGTTGTATTTCCTTTCTTTAAAAATTTTACTTACAAGAAACAAAGAGATGTTTTTCTTTGCACAAAACAGACTCAGCATAGCAAATGAGTTTATGTTTACTCAACGTACGCTATTTGTTTTCTATTCGCAGTAAAAACAGACATTGCATGGCGCGCGGCAAATTCATAAACAACCTTCATGCAAATACTCTCAAGTAACCCTTAAGTAAAAGCGATGTTCAAGACAAACGAGCGTCACCACTCAATCGAAATGGGACCGTGTTATCGCGTCGGCAGGATTGCTTTTCCCGCGTCAATGGGAATAGGATATTGGTGATATCTGTCAGCGATAAAGCGAAGTGTTTACGTGGAAGGAAGTGGCGGTTGTTTTTTCGCGAAGTGTCTGCGTGACGAACGGCGAGGTGCCGACACGCGAGACGAAGACTGATAGTTGACACGACTGCCAAGTCAGGTATCGATACCTGGATGGATTGGTGATACGAGTAGATAGATAAATTGTGTTTGTTTTGTAAAAATTGCACATACACAGTCATACACGGGAAAATATATAAATTACTCTTTGTTATTTACATAGGTACAGGCTTTCAGCGATGTCGTATGTGTATTAAGTATACTGCAGCAGCACAAAAGAAAAATTGCTCAAAGAACATTGCGCAGATTTTTAGCTAAAATCTTCGGTAGTGAGTTATACTCGATTCTATATACTTTTCTGATATTAGATTTTATTTGTATAGATTTATATCTTTTGTATGTTAATGTATTACGATTTATGAAAGAGAGATACAGGAAGAGACATTGTACATTAAGCACAGGCATGAAGTGAAACTTTTTAGGTGAATGAAGAATTTTATGGGAAATGTCCTGGAAATTTAATGGTGTCTTGCGTAGGTAATTAAAATATTTAGTAACATTTTTGATAATATTCTTCAGTTTAAGTGGTCTTTGGATCTAAGGGCCTTAAGCTTTGTCTACCCCTATTGGAATAAAGACGAGATTGTGTGATATAACGATATGTCCTCAATTTAACCCATATATATATTTGCCCTCCATCCATTTAAAACCGAAAATATGCCTTCCGCCATAATGGCCGGTTCAGCAGACGGCGGTATCTGTACTTGCGCCAATGAGCATTCGTGTCGCTCGTCACGGCGCCGCCGGCGCCGTGTCCGCGCTTCAATTTTTGTAGGAATTGATATAGCCCTCGCTTTAAATGGCCTCGTGCAGCCGGGTCGGTCCAGCTCGCCAATTGAAGAGACTGCAGAAGTAAAACTCACGTAAATACGTAATAGTTCGAACAAGAACAACGAAGGTACATGCTAATGCAATGCCAAAAAATATGTGACTATATAACGTAATAATTTTTGTGGCTAACGTGAGTGCGGCTCGAGGCGACTTCGTGTGTCCGTCCAGTAACATTCACGTAATTAAGTCATCCAGATGAGGTCGAAACATATCGGCCAATCTAGTATTTGACTGTCTACGTGAGTAACATTATTAAGTACTAGCCGAAGCCCGCAACTTCGCTCGCGTGGACTTTATGTCTCTGGAAAACGCTCATCAGGCTGAACAATTTTTACTAAGGCGGCATTTTTATATCTCTTATAGTTTAGCTGCACCATTATGGTTCTGCATCAGGAGTTCCATTTTCCAAAATCACTTATACCCTATATGTTGCCCAGGCTTAGTAGCTATATATCAAAAAAAGATTCATTCGAATCCGTCCAGTAATTCCGGAGTTTAGCGTGTACAAACAGACAAACAGACAAACAGACATACAGACAAACAGACAAACAGACAGACATTTTTTTAAATTCTTACTCTATTACTACGTTTCCATCGCCCCCAATATTTTTTTTTGGAAATATATTTAATGTACAGACACACTTTTTTTACTGTTTTATTATATGTATAGATATAGATGTATAGATTTCTTGAGCCCGCATGCAGGATGTGACTCCTGTTTGAAAAGTTAGGCCCAATTTATTATTTTTCTTACCTCTATCGGATAAGAAAAAATTGCGAATTTTATAAGAATGTGTAGTTCTTTTTTCGCTCTGGATCGGTCATTTTGGAAATCTTTGGGAGAGGCCTATGTCCAGCATTGGACGTCATGCGGCTGAAATGTTATGTGTAGTTTAGTAAGTTTTTGCACACTTCCGACGTCCGTTTTGTTCACATAGTAAAACAATCTGTACTCGTGAGCTGATTATATTGATGTTGGTATTTTGATAATGCTCAACCTTTGCAGCATCTCTATTTTGCGCTGGGAAAAATGAGCATTATTCGTATTGTCCCGACACACTTCCTCCGCCGTTCGCTCACGTTTTTGGATTGGTTATATTTCTATTTCCACATTTTTCTCCGATACGAGTATAAAACGGAATCGATGCGCGGTAATTTATCGGGGAATTCGTTATTTTCCGCATTTGTTCGGGAAACGCTGGAAAATGATATTGAAATGTGTTTTACGTGGATTGTTTTCCATTTGATGAACACAGAGTATATGCTCGTGTTGTAAAAAAAAGAACAAAAGAATTCGAAAAACATGTGCATGTGAGGCATTTACGTGGTTGAAAGTAATGAAATGGGATAGGGAAATTAGTCTCGTGTTTTTGTTATGAACGAGATGTGGGTTGGTTTCTGTTCCTCCTGATTATAATGAGTTATCCATAATATCATCATCATAATCATCAGAGCTTACTACCAGTCCCACCCTCAGCGGTAACGCTTCAGAGCTCGGGGTCTGCTACCTAACTTAGGTAATTTGGACGAGGTTACTGATTTTTACTTGTGTTTAAGTTAGTGTGGGCGTAAGTATGTATTTTTGTATGTAAGCATTTTGGACTTCAGCTCGAAGTCCGTATGTATGTGAAAGTAAGATTTGTTCGCGATCAGCATTGGTCACACAGGCATTGTTGGTCATACTGTCTAAATGAGTTGAGTATAGGTCGGCCTCGTATTTTGTCAGTTGCTGGGTTGCCTTTTCAAGCATTGACATGTAAAATGTACGCAATGTAAGTATTGCAGTTTTATTTATCACTAAACATTTTGTAAAATTATTTTACTTTTATTTATTTAAGAAATGTTAAAAAACATACAACTTTTACTAAGAGTAAAGATAATAACAGGTTTCTCTCTTGAATACATCGCCATGGCCACATATTGGTCAAAAATATTAAAAACTACAAATAATAGAACCATTTCTACTCGACAAGAAGAAGCAAGCAGTAAAAACCTTCGCCCTTTGTGTGGATTGTCTCATTGTATCCAATTGCGGATGCCAATTTATAGGGTTTTACTAAAAGTTATTATAGATTATGTCACATTATTTACCTGTCAAGCATAAACGTAGATGAAATCAATATTACTGTGACGTCACATCCGCCTAGATTCGACAAGTACTTCATCCCGGAAGGCGTGCTGAGACTGCTGTCCATATTTCCGGTTCCGGCACCATCGCAAGTTATGCTAATGACGCCATCTCCCGGCGGATGCTATCTACAGCCAACTTCAGTTAATTAACAAGCGATGAGAATTAGGGTCAAGCTAAGATTGAAATTGATACGTTCTCATAATTAATTTTATATTAAAACAGTTTGATTTGACTACAATTAATTTTATCTCTCAGTTGAAATTGTATCAAGGTGGAACGTATGAAGAGATAGTAACACTCATACTGTAAATAAATTTAGAAATAGGAGTTGACAAACCACTTACGATGTGTAGAGTGCGACATAAAAATGGAAAATACATTTCTATACGAGCGTCCAAGAGTTGAAGTTTCGAAGATATCAAAAAAGAAACATACGACAGTGTTGCCAAGCATGTTGGCTATATAACCTGCTGGGAGAACGATTACTCGTACCTGATGTGGGGCCACCGAACCGAAACTGTTCAGTTGTGGTGAAGACCGGAAAAAGTAGAGGACTTTGAAGTAGTCAAAATAGCTATAAAAATAAGATTCTCGCCTCCTTTTCTCACAATATACGTATAATAATAAGGTGTAGAAATACTCTGAATGCGATAACAGTGTCGTAAGTTATCTGGCGTAATGAATGAGCGGCTAGATAAATCACAGATTTGCTCCGTCTAGGCACTACTCTGGGCCACGGACCGCAGACAGCTGTAGATTGAGCAACGGTCGAAACTTACTTTAAAGGGTGACTCAGTCCGCAAGTATTGTCAATTTTTTAGGACCAATTGACTTTCTCTCTTTATATCTCGACAAAAATTTCGTTTACCTAAGTTCAGCTGACCGGATTTTAACACGACTATAAAAAAAAGGTTATTAATTCGACTGTATGTTTTTTATATGTATGTTACGCGATATCTTCGTCAACCATGGACCAATTTCGATAATTATTTTTGTATTTGAAAGCCTTTACTACCAAGTTGGTCTTATATTAATTTGATAAAGACATAATGAAGAATTTTGGAGATATTGAAGAAACTCCTGAAAGAAAATGATGTCGGTTGTTTTGTTTAGGATGTGGTTTTGTTAAAAAATTAATTGTATTTAAGTTCTCATAAATTTTTACATAAGAGGTTTAGTAAGTCACAAAGTCAAAAGTCAAAAATTATTTATTTATCTTTAGATGGCTGCTCAGAATACCGACCACATATTCTTGTGTTCTCTAGGCATTCTGCCTTGAATTGCCCGTCACTAATATGGTCCTTATATTGAAGTTTTCTGGTAAAATTCAGATACATAAAAATCACTGCATTGTCTATTATAGAAGTTCGTCTATGGCCAATCGCCTGAAATGTGTGCACTTAGCGAACTGTACGACTTTCAGTTATTTAGTGACGCCGTTCGGGTGGGATGTGGAGCACTATTTTAAAAAAATCCTAAAACTTACACTTGGAATATTTGCCATTGGAATAAATATCTATGTACTTGTATTACAAATACTTTATCATCAATGTCAGATGTTACAAAAAAAAAAGAATGAAGAAAACTTTTAGTAAGTGTCATTCTTCGCAAACGTGGTTTATAGAAGGAAAAAAGGAAGAAAGTTAGAGACTAGAGAGAACGAGATAGGAGTTCCAAGCCAGATAAAATATTGAAGACAAATGTGTCACAATGTACAAACGATTCGAGTAATATATCGTATCCATTACTTCCATTAATGAAGCCATAGTTTTGGTAACACACATAGCGGCAATAATTTACGGTTTAAGCCATATACATTTCAATATTTTAGCAGGAGCGGACGGCAGTTGGATATTTTCCAAGTGCGCGAAACCTTAGTAGCGCTATTGCTTTTCTAATACCCCTCCTACCGGGCAATTACTGTAAATCATTGTTTAGATGCGCTTTCTCTGTTTGCCGGTTCGCGGACATAGGTACCAGAGACGGTTTTTTTGAGGACTGCAGTCGATAGCCCATTAAGTCAACTGTTATTTTGCCATTATAGGAAAGATGTCGGAAAAATAATATTTTATTTAATTAGTGAGTAAGATTGTAATAGTAATATTATAACTCAAAAAAATATTTGGTCCATAAGTAGATTAATTAGCAATATTGTACCTATACAAGTATTTTACTTTTCCAACAAACAATTACAAAAAACAAAAATTTTGCGTGATGTCACGCCCTCGTACAATATTTGCAGGGCGGTGACGTCATGGAAGCCCCCACTCCCGAACTTATATTGTATCTTTGTAAAGTTTCATAATTTTTAATAACCTGAAAATAAGTTTCCTTATTCCAAATATGCATCCGCATAAAACTTCTTGACGGAAGGAGAGGTGAAAAGCATCTCAGAGCAGTTACTGCCCGAATCCTAAACATTTAATAGCAGATTTTCCTTTCGGAGTCTAATGACCATAGTGGAAAATTGACCAAAGTGTCTAATGACCATAGTGTGAAATTGACCAAAGTGTCTAATGACCATAGTGTGAAATTGACCAATAGTGTGTAACTGACCAAAGTGTCTAATGACCATAGTGTGAAATTGACCAATAGTGTGTAATTGACCAAAGTGTCTAATGACCATAGTGTGAAATTGACCAATAGTGTGTAATTGACCAAAGTGTCTAATGACCATAGTGTGAAATTGACCAATAGTGTGTAATTGACCAAAGTGTCTAATGACCATAGTGTGAAATTGACCAAAGTGTCTAATGACCATAGTGTGAAATTGACCAATAGTGTGTAATTGACCAAAGTGTCTAATGACCATAGTGTGAAATTGACCAATAGTGTGTAATTGACCAAAGTGTCTAATGACCATAGTGTGAAATTGATTAAAGTGTCTAATGACCATAGTGTGAAATTGACCAAAGTGTCTAATGACCATAGTGTGAAATTGACCAATAGTGTGTAATTGACCAAAGTGTCTAATGACCATAGTGTGAAATTGACCAATAGTGTGTAATTGACCAAAGTGTCTAATGACCATAGTGTGAAATTGACCAATAGTGTGTAATTGACCAAAGTGTCTAATGACCATAGTGTGAAATTGACCAATAGTGTGTAATTGACCAAAGTGTCTAATGACCATAGTGTGAAATTGACCAAAGTAGCAAAAAGACCAAAGTTGGAAAATGACCATTGTTCTAATGACCATAGTTTATAAAGAGTACGGTGGCACAGAACAGGTACTAGACGTCGCGTCGGGCGGGGTTAAACTATAAAGTCCGCTAAGAATTGGTACAGCGAACTTTTTTTTGATGGTGGTATGTTTTAATGTTTAATCAAAAGCTCCGCAATCACATTTTCTTACGGCTTAACTTTAACATTTGAATGAAATCCTGCCTTCGAGTTTCTAAAACGAGCAACAAATATATTATTTTCAGTAGGAGATTAAGCACACAAAATAACTATACATCCGAAGGAATTTGTACTCTGCATTGACATTTAAATTAAAACAAAATTTGGACGTTATTAAATATTATAGTATATTATTGACTTTTCAGGTCCAAATTGGAGATAAATACCAGAGTTCGTGAATACAAGTTTATTAAAAAGCCTGTTGTTTGTGTAAGTCCGTATTGAACGTCCGTCGCAAACATTGTTGCCGTGTCCAAATTAATGCCAAGTTTACACGAACTTAGTTCAATAGCTAGAGACAATGAACTATGATGATGGGGTATGTCGTGACAATAGATTCTAAAAGCCCAAATTGGAGACAAATACGAGTACGGTAATAATAGCAGCGCAGCGGTGGTGAACACACTGTTTATTAATAAGTGGCAAAGTGCGTGACGGGTTACGCACGCACAGTGTAGGCTTCCGTAGTTGCGAATGTAGTCTAAAAACTATTAACTAAAAAGGTTTAAAAAACGAATTTTCTATTAAATTTATAAATTGAGTACATTTTATAAGTTGGTCTATAACTTTTTAATTGCTGAACCCTACTTAGCTCTAATAGTTTTTCTATAAACTTCGTGATATATACTACTGCCGTGATTTTTTACGTGCCCATATACAACCGTTTAATAGATAGATGGGGAGGACACTTGACTCTAACAAATATTTTAACTATAAAAGCAAATATTTCGGAAACGTATCCCTAAATCGAAATACTAATCGCAACTGGTATTCACAAGCTCACAATGTTTTTGAAAGACTTTTTCAACGATACTTTACACGATGGGATAGTTGTAAAAAAACATAGAAACTTAATCTTTACTCGTATGGGAGCTACGCGCAAAAAGTTTTTTCTAGTTTTTTTTTTTAACACTTTGTCGACATAATAATTATTATTATATCTGAATAGAACCGCGGACAGACAGACAAACATGGCGTAACCATAAGGGTTCCTTGTTTACTACGGAACCCTAAAAAAGCTGTGGTTTGCGTAAGTTCGTGTCGAACGCCTGTCGCGGACCTTGTAATCGTGTCGTGATTAATGCCAAGCTTACACGAACTTAGCTCTGTTTAATTTCTAGTCTATTTCGAAATGGAAAGTGGGTTAAGAAGTGCACTTCTAAACGTCACGCTCGTCTTGTAATTTACGTAATTTGCAACATTATAGGTATAGCAAAAGTTAAATGAAAATTAAATAACCTGTTGAAACGTACAACCTACTTATGAAAGTGAATAAAATCGAGGTTTCATTATAAATAACAAGGTATTAGTACGATATTTGTATCACTTGAAAATTAACAATTTTTCTTTCGATTTCATAATAGGCAGCCGTTGACGTCATCAGATCATTCACTTTATTACGTAAGTACAGAAAAAGATGAAAAATTCGACATCCTACTAATATAATAAACGCGAAAGTTTGTAAGCATGGACACAGAATACATACTAGTACTTACGTACAGAAGTCTTACTCTAAAAAGAAATTCAAAGAAATATCTATTCAATAATGTTAGTGATATGGTCTAATTTAACTCGCGTCAGAATTCGACGCCTACTCGTTTAGATACCTAGAATTTCAGTTGCAAGCCAATTTCATTCTAATTACGCCAGGCAAACGGTTCATCATAGGTAGGTACCTGCACAAAAGCGATTGAGTGAGCAGTTCGCCTAGGGTTGTCAAGATACTAACATCGCCATCTAGCGCAGGCAATTTCAAACAGGCGTTTTTGGCTGCGCATAATATATTCACCTACCTTGTTAACTGTACATGCATAGGTAATATATTATATAGTATATAAATCTAACCATATAAGCTACCAATATATCTTAACCTATCATATGACAATTAATGATATACTTACTAAATAGGTACGGTACCTAATTAGTATCTATAAATAATATAATATAAATACGCTTCCTAAAGACGCTAAAGGTAAGGTACCTTAGGTACCTTAGGTACCTTACCTTTCAGCGTCTTTAGGAAGCGTAAAAAAAGTTGAATCTGGATCACTGTCTGTGTTTAACAAATTAAACACTGCACAGTATTTTGTTTGCCTTTTTAGGGTTCCGTACCCAAAGGGTAAAAACGGGACCCTATTACTAAGACTTCGCTGTCTGTCTGTCACCAGGCTATATCTCAAGTACCGCGATAGCTAGATAGTTAAAGTTTTCATAAATGATGTATTTCTGTTGCCGCTATAACAACAAATACTAAAAACTTAATAAAATAAATATTTAAGGAGGGCTCCCATACAACAAACGCGACTTTTTTGCTCGATATAAATAATGGCAACAGGTAGGCACTTAAAATATTCACAAAATACTCAGTTGTATTTTTATTCTAATAATAAATTTTAAAAAATATTTAAGGGAGGCTCCCATACAAAAAACTTGATTTTCATAGATAATGGTACGGAATCCTTAGTGCGCGGGTCCGACTCGCACTTGGCCGGTTATTTCTTTTTCTTTCTATGACGATTAAGTCGGTGAATCTGGTGAACGAACCGCGCGTGCGTCACTGCTTACTGCTCGCTAGCGACTCTAGCGAGTCGTCCTTGCTAGATTAGCCTCCATATAGAGGCCGCAATGCTTAGGTATATTTTCGATACCTAAACGGGGAGTGACACAGGCCTGGTATGGATGGATGTTTGTTACTCTCTTACGTAAAAACGACTGAATGGATTTTAATGTAACTTTACAATAATATAGCTTATACATCACAATAAAATAGCGTACAATTTATAAAGATATTGTGTGATCCTGAGCAAACGAAGTCGCGGGCACCAGCTAGTATTATATAGTACCCGAGCGCTAAGTTGTTGTAAACATGTTCCCATACAATACGGGCCGGTGCGTGCCCCTTCCACCTTCATATCAAACCCCAATCGCTCACTCCCGATAATTAGCCCCCACTCGACATCGCAAGCGCCCACGAATTCATAACGGTATTTCCAAATGATCGCTAGTTTCCTGTTTACCCTAATTATTCTCATGCTTATACTTTTAATAATCAGTTTAGTAACCTCGATATTTTTCGAGATATCAAGTGCCCTTAATTTGTTATTTATTATGTAAGAAAATGTTTTTCCAAATCATTATTATGTCTCTTTCATACTATAGTCTTGGAGAAAAGAACAAGTATACTAAGGATGTATCAGCTTGTTCTCTTCCCACTCATATCGTTAATAGACCGAGGAACAGGGGAAATTGCGAATCATGATACGCGATGCGGCTCGCAACTCTATCAGTCTTTATCAATATTTTGATTCCTTTTTAAGGTTCCGTACCCAAAGGGTAAAAACGGGACCCTATTATTAAGACTTCGCTGTCTGTCCGTCTGTCTGTCACGAGGCTGTATCTCAAGAACCGCGATAGCTAGACAGTTGAAATTTTCACAAATTATATATTTCTGATGCCGCTATAACAACAAATACTACAAACGAAATAAAATAAATATTTAAGGGCCTTCCCATACAACAAAAGTGATTTTTTATAGATAATGGTACGGAACCCTTAGTGCGCCAATCCGATTCGTACTTGGCCGGTTTTTTATCTTCTAGCCTACCATCACACAAAAAGTGGCCTTTAGGTCTTCTGTTTGGAGCCGCAAGACCCAAAATTAATTATTTAATTTATTTTTATTACTATCATGTTCTAAAGAAAAACTTACTTTTAACAAATAGAGAAGTTAAAGCTTAAAGCATCAAAAATTATCTGTCTGCCCCATCAGAGATAATGTATGCATGTATTTTTATAAAATCTATTTCTCATCAACCTATCACCCTCAGTAATCTATTTTTAAAGAAACTACTTACTTAACTACTTATGTTAAACATAAAATGATAATTTAAAATCATCGTCTATTTTCAACCAGTTTTCATAAAAACATCGACTTTTAGAGAAATGGAATAAATAACCACGTAGTTTTTACTTGGGAATCCAGAAAAATAGAAAAATCCGAAAGCGATAAACAGACGGCGATGACAGCGCGCCGCTGCGGGAGCGGCGGAAAAAGGCGAACAAAAACCGACGGATAATGGTCCCGCTTGGCCCAGCGTGACGGAGGGTTATGCAGAGAGTAAGCCTCCACCACAAGGCTAGAAATCCGGATCGTTTATTTGCTTAACTTGTAAGGGCTCTTACAGGCGAACGAAACTTTTCGGACCGTCGCGCGACAGTCGGAGACGGTCTTCGACTGGTGTCGCGGGCATACTATCGAGGGGACGAGTCCTGGTGTCAGATTTTTCAACGCAGATCTTACGATCTGGGCGAAGATGCGTATCATTTTAATAGGCAATGCGGATAGTGGCCCATCGCTGTTTTGATTCCGTTTTCTACATTTTTGTACTACCTACCATACTAAAAATAGAATTTCAGCCTTGCGGCCCTGGGATTTGTCTGTTTAGAGCCGCAAAATTCAAAATGTTCTGTCTGCCTTATTAGGAATAAAGACTTGCAAGTGTATCTTTTAGGTTTCGTTGACATTATTTAAGAAAATATTGACTCCCTGTAGACTAAACAAAACGTTTAGCTTCTGTTTTCATCTACTCCGCACTCCAACCGTCGGAAAAGGAAATCCAAATTACAATAATAAAAACGTTTGTGAAATAGAGTGAAAAGTCAAGCGCTAGTAGAAACTATATACCGCTGATTAAGCTATTGTCGACTTTATTAGAACGGGAGAGAAGCGAGGAAGGTTGCATCGAGGGTTTTCAAATGGGAGGGGTCCGCCGGAGTCCGGAGGCAATTCGTTCCACATTAGAAGGGCAGAGGCTTTTATATTAATTGCAGGCGCTATTACAAGGTCATCCGTGGCATCGCTTAACGTGTGGGAAAAGGAAGACGTCACTACATTCAATAAAGATAAAAAAACAAGTGCGTAGTGACGTCTTCCTATTCTCTTCTCGTTTCGTCGTCGTCTCATTGAATGTAGTGACATCATTCCTCTAACAATATCGCTTAGGAGGTTTTATTAAGCTTTTCATCGCTTAGTTTTAACTAGCTGATACCCGCAAATTCGTTCGCGTGGACTTTAGGACTCCGGCATATAAATATGGTCATCAGGCTGAATAACTTTTGCTAAGGCATCATTTTGATATTTCTTGAAGTTAAGCTGAACCATTAAGTTTTTGCATCAGGTGTTCCAGATCTTCGATGTTTATATCTCAACAAAAAATGTTCTTCAGGCTGAACTACTTTTGCTAAGGCGTCATTTATATATTTCTTATAGTTTAACTAGACCATTAAGGCTCTGCATCAGGTGTTCCATTTTCCAAAATCAATTATAGCCTATATGTTGCTCAGGCTTAATTAACAGCTACATAACAAAAAAAGTTTCAGTCGAATCCGTCCAGTTTTTCCTGAGATTGGCGTGTACTAACAGACCAACAATCGCCCGTAGAAAAATTATCTTTAAACTTTAAATGATGATAACTTTTTTATCTGACAACAGATTTCAATGAAACAAAGCCTATATGTTGCTCAGGGATGAGCTTAATCTTTTAGTGATACAGACAGACAGACAGACAGACAGACAGACAAAAAAATCCAAAAAATCTTTTTTGTGTTCTGTTACTCTTTTCATATCGCCCACATCCATTTTTTGTAATTTTTATCAAATGTACAGATACGCGGTCCCTACTGTTTTATTATATGTATTGATATAGAGGTATCATCGTGCTTTTACGAATGAATTAATGATTGAATAAAGTAAATTTTCTTCACCATATGTGTTTTATCTTTATATATAAAAATTACATGTCACGTTGTTTGTCCTTGGACTTGGAATGGACTCCTAAACGACTAAACCGATTTAAAATTTGATTTGCATGCCGTGTGCAATTTGATTCAACTTGAAAGACAGTATAGCTTACATCTCAATTTATTCGAAATATCATTTTATTGCACTGGACTGATGCAGATACATACATAAAGTCCACGCGATTATTTCGCGGGCACCAGCTAGTAGTTCCATAAAAATGAAATAGCAAAAAACTAAATTTTTTGATTTACAAAAAAAACCCTGCCGATCCCAGAAATAAAGTATTAGTCGTTTAGATTTTCTAATAAAATACGTAAACAGTTCATAATCAGTCAGCGACATTTTCATGGAAGTCCGGGACAATAAATTGTTTTGCGAATACAATCGTAAAATAACTCAAATAACTTATTGCTAGAAATTCAATTCATCTCGCAAAGTTCAAGAATGGCCTCGAAATACAAAATATACCCGATAATTTCATCACTAAAGAACAAGCAATAATTCCATGGAACCTTTTGTACTGTAGTATTGGTTGTTTGATCTCTTTTACGCGGTATTGGATTTCTCGCTCAGAATACACATACCTCGAACTCGAATTGATACGTCCAGTGTTGAATTTCCATCGCAACTGTTTGGGTAGCAGTAGCACAATGTTCAGTACTCGTATTTACGAAACTAGTGACCAATGCGACTATTGTTTGATCAAATAGCTTTCATTTGGAAATACAATTATTATTCATACAATACTGTGTGTTAACGTTGAATACAATAAAAACCATTGTGACTTTCATACATTAGGTATAAGGTACTTATCAATTATGTATATATACTTATACATACAAACTCAGTAATCATGTCTTTATTGATTTTCCATTAACGTCGTTTTTGTTTATCGTGTGTGTAAGTGGCCAACGCTGGTGTCAGATTTTTATAGGCTGACATAGCTTGACTACTGCCATATAATGATGATAGCCAAGACCAACGGCTTATAAGTGCCTTCCGAAGCACGGAAGAGCTCGAGAAATTTTTGTACCACTAGTGGTGCCGGTGTTGATCTATTAGATTGCTGTTTTTTAGGGTTCCGTAGTCTGATCCGTTTCTGAAATATTTGGGTTTAAAGTTCAAATTTTTGTTCGAGTCAAGTGCCCCCCCCCCTCTCTCTATCTGCTAAACGGTTATATATGGCCACGTGATAAATCACAATTGTAGTATATATAATGCAGTTTGAAGGAAAACTATCAAAGCTAAGTAAGCTATACAAATTAAAAAGTTATAGGCGATCAACTTATACAAAACTTATAAAATGTACTTGAAAAAAGAAATTTTCATACAAACTCAATAGATATTAGTTTTTAGACGTTTTAGTGGCAAGAACTCAAAGTTGGCATTCGCAACTACGGAACCCTACACTGCGCGTGGCCCGACACGCACTTGGCTAATTATTCTATAAATAATATGTATATGTCAATGACAATATAATAATTTTATTTTGGCCCAAATGTGTACCCTCTTACATATAAAATATTAAGTGTTTACGTATAGCAAATTAATGTGTGTGTAAATTCAATATGAAAGTCTGAGTCGCGGCCGAAAAATCGTGTTGACGTTTGTTAACAAATACCTTTAATGTATAATGGTACGGGATCTCGTTTCTCGGGAACGTTTCTTTGAAGTCGCTTACCTAGAACAAAAGTCTACGGTAAGGCTGCGTTTTAGAAGAAAGCGGGAACAAAACATGCCAAACAGGTAATAAAATCCAACAAAAATATTGTGTTGATAAATGTTATATCCATTTAGAATTGGGTTATCGAAACAAGAGAGGGTGTATTATTTAACAAACAATAGGACATTAATAGCTAAAATATAGGTACATAATACAAAATATTACCTAGGTATTATTTGGCTTCTGAAAAACAAATGCCCAGAATATGTAGACTGTACAACAGGATCAGTGGACTAGCGGATATTCATCATATGTTCATAAATAAATTTCGTAGTGCCATATTGGAAGGTCTATCAACTTATTATCATTGTTTTAAGTACCTCAATATGTATAAATTTTTTTCTCTATTTTTTTTATGGTTTCTCTTCAATTAAAGGTTTACCCGCCTTACCGAACTATAATTAAATGATGTACCTGTTATAGGTTAAACAATAAACCATAAGTTTTTTATCTGTAAGTTCTTTGTAAACAAGTATTGTTTATAAATAATTGTAACTGGAAAGTAACTGCTGGTGAACTAATAAACAAATACAAATACATCAAAAATCATCACTGAAATTCTGAGAAAAGTTTTCTGATGAAAATTAAATAACTAAAAAAATTAAATTATGTTCTCATTTTTTTTTTACCGAATGTTTACGAATGATCACAAAATAGTTCGCACCGCATTTTATATAGACAACTAAACAAATATAACTCAAAAAACGCCACCGCTCCGCTCCTGCCGTAATCAAGACCTCGGTCTATCGCATCTTTTAATAACAGCAATGAGATGTAATGAAAACATGGCGCGTGTCAGCGAATTGTACGCATGTGGTAATCAAAGATGACGTGTATTTGTATTGCAGGGGGCAATCGTCTCCCAAATAAATAATATGTGCGTTTTGGGGGCTTATCGTATATTACCCTTCTACATGTCGTAGGATCTCTATTGCAGTGTTTTTTCAAGCACTTTCATGATTGATGAAACGTCAACATATGTTATCTAAGTGTCTATCAAAGGAATTTCTAAGATTCACAAAGATTTTGAAAGCTCTTTGAAGATTCGGAGTAGAGGTGATTTACGTCACCTTCGAAGAAAAAGCGCTGTATCTTCGCCGTTGTTTAAAGGTTATAAGAGAAAAGAAAAAATATGTATATCATACGTTTCTATTTTAAATTTGTCCACATCGCTAATGCTTATTTGTACCAAAACAAATTTTTGGTTGACCAAAAGAACGCCATGTACCTCGCCATAATATGCCGAGGTACAATGTACAGTCTACATGAAAACTATCAAACTATCTTGAATGACCCATGATATATATCATAGTTGGAGAATAACAAACCACTGCATCTAGACGTCAAAAGCAGAACTACTTAATGCTTACGATGCAACCAGGAAATGAATGAAAACTCTCTAGGTTTTACAATTTTTAAAAATATTTATGTACAATGATTGTTCTTATTGTGCCGAAAAGTGCCAAGATGGGACGAAAATAGAGACTGTGAAGAACTTTTCGATTAAAAGCTTGTTAAGCAGCGTCAGCTATGTACATAGTACTTATAATATGTACTGTTAGCTTCAACCACTACAATCAGCACGTAATGTGTTTGCTGACTCTTCGGAATCTTTTGTTTGTCTCCGTTGTCATCTAGGCTCACTTTATTGATACAAGATTTTATGCTACGCTTACTAGGGCTTAGTAATTATTTGCTTAGTTAATCGAGCGAGCAAAGATCTCAGATAAAAAAGTGATCCTACATTTTCAGGTTTTGATTCTATTCATAAAGACAGATACTGTAGATGAAGCGAAAGAAGTCAGTATCGTAGCAAGTGTCAATGGTCTCTACCTACCCTTGTGAGAAACAGGCGTAATAATATGTATTACTAGCTGGTGCCCGCGACTTCGTCTCCGCAGGATCACACAATATCTTTATAAATTGTAGCCTATTTGATATTCTGATGTATAAGCTAAATTATTGTAAAGTTTCATTAAAATCCATTCAGTAGTTTTTACGTGAAGGAGTAATTAACATCCATTCATTCCATACTTACAAACTTTCGCATTTATAATATTAGAAGGAAGTAGAATAGGATTATATTCAGACATTTCGCTATTTTAAACTACCTACTTTGCCACAATTGTATCTGAGGTAAACAGTTCCTAAATTCATATAAACGCAGCAGTCCGTCATGTGACAAGCAAATCCTCCTGTCACCATAAAGAGGTGTCACCGCCTTCCGAATGCCTCCATTATTAAATTCTGTGGCGGCCCCGGCGGCCGGCAGTAAGCCACATGATAAAAACCTCCTTGGGGAAATTCTATTTAGCGTTAAAAAGCCCAAAACTTATTATAAGCAAATCAAATAGGGGCAGATTTCCTGCGGCCGCTGAGGTGCTTTGGGATCGACCGGCCCAGGAGAAGTAAAACACAGCGAATATAATATATGTACTGACACTTTTCCACAGTATTATAATTTAATTAAAAAGCTGTTTTATTTAGCGTATAAGTTGTACCTACCTCTAAATTTGTACTCATGTGCGGTAAAAACGTGGGGTAAAAAAATCTTTTACTAAGACTCCGCTGTCCATCTGTGCGTCTGTCTGCCACTAGACTGTGTGTGAACCGTGATTAGCTATCACGGTTCATCATCAGCAGAATTTTTCAAAGATAATGTATTTCAAGCGCTACAACAACAACAAATACTAAAAACAGAATAAAATAAATATTGAAGTGGGGCCTTCATACAACAAACGTGATTTTTTATAGATAATGGTTCGGAACACTTCGTAAGCGAGTTCGACTTGCACTTGGCCGATTATTAACCACCGCCACATGCTTTCGGTCACCCATCCAATCGCGGACCTTGCCCAATATCGCTTTACTTTCAAAAGCGCTAGTAATGCGCACTCCCGCCGGATCAGCGAGCTCCATTTTACCTCCATTCAACCATATTACATTAACCTTATTTCATGAACTTTTATATTTTACAACTCCAAAGTTCTCCAATATTCTCAGTACATCACATTGTCAGCATTCGTTTACCCTCATAGAGGTTTTTACGAGATTTTCCTACTTTTTCCCAATTACCTCGTTTTAGCATTAATCCCCCGGCGGGAACCAAACAAGATTAGCGCGAACAACGCAAAGATCGCCCGTAATTGATCCCGTAAGCTAATTCCACAGCCATTACGCCCATGGGATATAATTGTGTTATTTTGTGGAGGTGTCTCGTCCACTTTATGTACGTAACTAATTTTATCACTCTTATTATTTATAGAAATACTTTTAGTATAGACCGATAAGTTCTTTTTTTATATTTAAAAACGATATATGTAAGTACTTAAATATCAATCGCAATGAATATATTTTCATCAAGATTTACAATGCCATTTTTCGGGTTCCGTAGCCAAATGGCAAAAACGGAACCCTTATAGATTCGTCATGTCTGTCTGTCTGTCCGTCCGTATGTCACAGCCACTTTTTTCCGAAACTATAAGACCTATAGCCTATACTGTTGAAACTTGGTAAGTAGATGTATTCTGTGAACCGCATTAAGGTTTTGATACAAAAATAGAAAAAAAAAACAATAAATTTTGGGGGTTCCCCATACTTAGAACTGAAACTCAAAAATTTATTTTTCCTCAAACCCATACGTGTGGGGTATCTATGGATAGGTCTTCAAAAATGATATTGAGGTTTTTAATATATTTTTTTTCTAAACCGAATATTGTGCGCGGGAAACTTCCAAAGTGGAAAAAAGCATGTCTCCCCCCCGTTACTTCTAAAATAAGGGAATCACAAAACTAAAAAAAATATATGATGTTCATTACCATAAAAACTACCAGCGAAAATTGGTTTGAACGATATCTAGTAAGTAGTTTTTTTTTAATACGTCATAAATCATAAACGGCCATTTACCTTTCATTCAATCAACTCAAATATAAAAATTTAAAAAAAAACATACTACAAGACTTTTATATTATGTAATTTGCTACTACGGAACCCTTCATGGGCGAGTCCGACTCGCACTTGGCCGCTTTTTTAAGGTTTCATACCTAAATACACAGTAACAGGACCCTATTACTAAGAATCCACTGTTCATCTGTCCGTCTATCTGATATCTGTCTGTCTGTCACCAAGTTGTATATAAACCGTAATAACGAGACAGTTGAAATTTTCTTACATGATGCATTTCTGTTGCCGCTGAAACTACAAATACTAAGAACAGAATATTATTAGAAAAAAAAACATATGTTGACTTTCATGTAGTGCCAAATATGGTAACCAACAAGATAAATTATGTGTATCATACATATATAAATACCTAGCTGGTGTCCGCGACTTCGTTCGCGACGACTTTATGACTCCGGCTTATCTGCATCAGTCCAGTGCAATAAAATTATATTGCGACTATCAATTGAGATGTAAGCTATCCTATCTTTCAAGTTGGATCAAATTGCACACGGTGTGTAAATCAAATTTAGAAACGGTTTAGAAGTTTAGGAGTTCATCGCGGACAGACAACGTGACACGTAATTTTTATATATAAAGATATAAAATTGCACATAAAATAAAGAAGTTATGAATTAACTGGCCCTGAGCCGTAGCCAAGCGTAATTAAATGGAATTAAATACTACTACAAGGTGTCTGTGGTCCTGAGAAGGCTCCCGGGGCTTAGTAAAAGGTGTATAACTGTATTTCTCGAGACACGGCGCCGGGGCCGCGATTTTTAATGAAATTCATTTGGACTAATTGAATACTTGCCCGCGCGGGTTTTTTAAATCAGGCTTTAAAGTAGTGAAATCCAAATGTGAAACTTTCAAAACCACAGCTCTACATGCGTACCAGTAGGCTTTACCAAGTTAGTCTCACCAGTAATTCGTTTTATACAACGCTATTTAAGTAAAGTTAGTCTTACCAGTAGTTCGTTTTATACAACGCTATTTAAGTGAACCATATTAAAAAAACAGGAACAGGACTCTCAACCGGGAGAGTTGGAGTTCTGGAAGGGAGGTCTTGGTCTTGCAATGGGACAATATAGGTTAAAAATAGAATAGAAATAGAATATTCAAAAAAGATTTTTAAAATGTTAGCATTTTCTTTTTATCATATCGCCCATGGTTCAACCATTAGAGATATGCTTAATTTCAGTGGCTCTTTTTTCAAATTTTTTACATTGGTGTAATCGTAGGTACACATGCTTTGCAGTAAACATTTAATAAAAGCTATATTAGGTACCTAAGGCTCTCCAGTTAGCGTTTTTCTTCATCGTTCTATTAATGTATAAATTCTAATGCATCGTAATTATAGGATACTACAGAAATCTGCTCCATTTCTGTACTGTCATCTTTCTGTGGCAGCAAGTTGCAGTGTTAGCAACTGCTGAGATTTACTCAAATATTGAATTAATTTCGACCGCCCCGGGCTCTGTCTGTCTAACAAGAGGTAATTGAGACTTAATTGAAGAATATTAATGAATAAAGTTGTCGACGCTACGAAAGAATATCTTAATTTTTCTTTGGCACTTCTTTAGCTAGTGATTAATTTTCGTTGATGTAAATAAAGTCTATTATAAAGTAGTTTTATAAAGATTCACGTTGTCAGCCTATTAACTAGATTTAAAAAAAGATAATTTAATTATCTGTTGGAACAAGTTTAAAAGTAAAAGAGTAACAAAGTTTTATTTAAACAAGTATAATATTAATTAAGGACTCTTTCATGCTGGTCTGAGAGAAAAGAAAAATCCTTTGAAAGTACCAGATGCCTCTCATAAGTGAAATGCGAATCTTGTTAAAAGACGATGTTTTTAGCAAATCATCACAATTTTGATTGGTTTCTCGATCTTCTCGCCCATCACAAGTAACGTTACAATGTCTTTGACTAAATATATACGTCAGGTAGCATCCTGATACAAAACAGCAAGCATACAATACAATACAATACAATACAATACAAAAAACTTTATTGCACCAAAAGAAATTTACAATTTAAAGCTTCTAAAGTGTTTAAACATTCAGAGATGGCGCTTCATTGGAGAAGACTGGGACGTGTTCCGGATTGAGAGCCTTTCCCGGCGTGGGAGGGTTAACACGTCACTCTGAGCTTGTTTGTAAAGTGTATCATCGGTACGAAGGTTGTGCTTACACTCCTAACAACCGCTTTATTATATCAAAGGTCACTGTAACATTTAAGTACTAAACTCGGAAGCTGCTATCGAGTTACCAAATGAAATTATTTTGCGACGTTTTATTTTGTTATCAGTACAAAATAATTTATTTTTGGCTTAGGAAAATACCCAATTGTTATGTCAATGCATATGCATACAACTATGCAAAACCCACATCTACCTACATTATTATTACAATTTGAGGAGGAATAGACCTAAATTTCTAGTGGATAAGTTGTGGATGTGATATTTAGTGTAAAACACATCAAGTGTACGGGTGAGGGAGCACTGGAGTACTGTGACACAGGCTCAGCCTTATTCAGGCTCCAGTCTTCTTTAATCTATAGCATAACTAACTTAATTTAATTTGTATTCTTTAAGTAGTCTTTAAGATTAATGTTTCTTTAAAATTCTGTTTAAGATTAATGGAGAAAATAAATATACTTTTTACTTTACTTTACTTTTACAAATTAGATAATGCTCGGTATTCAAAACAGTGGGTAGATAGGTTATAAACAATATGTAATTATATAAATAAACACCTAAACATTGTATTCGCAGGATTATAAATTTTCATAATTTTCAGTACAGCATTTGTTTACCCACGCACGTGTTTAGAACCTTTCAAAATGTCACCGCTAAGAACATCACTGTCGGAATCGCATAAAGCTTTTGCGCATAAAATTGAGCAAGTCTTAAAATAGACCGAGTAAGCCGACGCTGCTCGTATTTCGACAAGGTTGGCCGCCCCATGTATCACAGGATATCGGGCGCTCGAGCACCCGCGGCGCACCCGCACTTTGGGATCAAATTCATACGTTTCAAATTATGAGAGATAGCGTATATAAACTGTTATAGTCTCAAACATATCTTAGAATAGACTAAAATCCCAGTAAGCCGACGCTGCTCGTATTTCGACAAGGTTGGCCGCCCCATGTATCACAGGATATCGGGCGCTCGAGCACGCGCGGCGCACCCGCACTTTGGGATCAAATTCATACGTCTCAAATTATAAGAGATAGCGTATATAAACTGCTTATATAGTCTACATATCTTAGAATAGACTAAAATCCCAGTAAGCCGAAGCAGCTCACATTTCGACAAGGTTGGCCGCCTTCATGTATCACAGGGTATCGAGCGCTCGAGCACCCGCAGCGCACTCGCACTTTGAGATCAAATTCATACGTCTCAAATTATAAGAGATAGCGTATTTAAACTGTTATTGTCTCAAACATATCTTAGAATAGACTAAAATCTCAGTAAGCCGACGCTGCTCGTATTTCGACAAGGTTGGCCGCCTCCATGTATCACAGGGTATCGGGCGCTCGAGTGCCCGCGTCTCGCACTTTGAGATCAAATTCATACGTCTCAAGCCATAAGAGAGAGAGCATTTGGTTGCGTAAAGTTAAACAGTTCAAAAGTGTATCGCAAGTAAATATTATAAGCAACAACTAAGTTAGTGGACCTAAAATAATGGCGCTACCGAATGTCTCTCAAACTGCGTTATGGGTGGTGCGATGGTAGATTTAGCTCCAATTTTTTGTTTTTTAGATAGATAGATTTTTTAGATAGACATAAGCCTTCCTCAAGTATTTCCAAAACGACCGATCAGAAGCGGCCTGCATTCAGCGCCTTTCAGCAACCTTGCACATTTTCTATAACCATAGTCGATACTAATATAATATGAAACAAAGTAAAATCCAGCCATTTAAGCGATTTGAATTTTTTAATTGGTAGAACTAAATTTTTACTTTGACATTTTACTTGGTTATAGACAAGCATGCCGTATTATGTGTCCGCTTTCGCTCGTGGTGTGTACCACAGCACACTAGAGCCCGCATTAGCATAAAGGCCGTCGATGGAGCATTGTGTGCGGACCCTTACACGACGTCACCGCTACGTCACTGCGGCCGAAGAGCAAATCTATCATCTATACTAACTAGCTATTGTGCGAGAATAGAGCATTAGGCGGTGAAGATACCTGAAAAATCTGAAATACACGAATAAATAACTGTGGCCGCTGGAAGGCGCTGGATGCAGGCCGCTCTAGATCGGTCATTTTGGAAATCTTTGGGAGAGGCCTATGTCCAGCTGTGGACGTTATGCAGCTGAAATGATAATAATAAAAGGGGTATAAATTTTTAAAAAATTGTAACTTTAAAACACAACTGAGTGTAAACAGCATTCGCAGAAACAAAGAATGTTATTATGTAGTTAATAACCGCAATAAAAACTTTTTCACAGTTTTATTATTTGAAATTATTATTCATGAAAATTTTTACGAACAAGCGACTATAAAATATCTGATATTATAGTAGATGTTCCAACTGCTAACTACTCTTATTAAAATTAAACTTCTCGTATTACCAACTTTACGGTGAACGACCTACCGATCTTGATAAATTTCTGACACGCAATTTTAGTTCCCATTGCGCGTTCATAGGGGTGAAATTAGCTTGATAGTTGTGCAATCGGACTTGGAAGAGCGATCAGCACATTTGTCAAAGTTGCGCCATTATAAAGTTGGGCGATTTCGCGACACGACTCACTAGCGATTTGCACCTACGATTATATGTGGCGGTCGGATCGCAGTTTCTTGGTATTTGATTGGTTGCCATTTATTGTGGTATAGGATCAAGTTAGTATGTTTGGTGGCGGTTTGAGTTCATACACTAAGGATTTTTTTTCCTTCACATGATGGAAACACATTATGCCTAAAATTATTTAGTCATTATCTTCTATTTGAGTAAAATTAGAAACTCATTTCCATGCTTTTTTCAAATCATTTCAGGAGTCTTCGAGTAATCGATAATTATAGAGGTACGTACAGACATATAAAAAAACACGAATATTTCGACAAATTGAGAATCATTTCCTTTTTTTTAAATAGGTTAAAAAAGTGCTAATTTAAATTTAAATTGATTACTACGATTAGTTTTAAAAGTTTTGTACTAAATATGTTGTAATGTAATATCGAATGACAGAGTTTCACATTCGGGCAAAGTTACACACAGGTTGGCAGCGAGGCGGCCAAGTCTGTGTAAACACGCTTTGTGCCCAGAGCCAGTACGAGGTGTGCAACTTTTGTTGCTCGCGTTGCTCGCTTCAACTTTGTATGATGCTATTTATTTGGGTTACGTAATTGGATTCAATAGTGAATCTCTAGGGATTATTCTATCTTTCATACTGGTCTGGGAAAAAAGAAAAACATTATATTGTAAAGTCCGATTTAGGGAATAAACGAAAATTCGAATTATATCGGAAGGCGGTGCGGTCACTATTTTCATTATTTTTCATGCTCTAAAGTTGTAGACCTAAGCTCTGTCTACCTTCATAGAGATAAATATGTAATAATGTTACAGTTCCTAAGCCGTACAGGTTGATTTGAACAAAAAATACAGGTTATAAGAGCATTAACCCACGACGCCACAGCAGCA
This sequence comes from Acrobasis consociella, assembly GCA_963555685.1. Lineage (NCBI taxonomy): Eukaryota > Metazoa > Arthropoda > Insecta > Lepidoptera > Pyralidae > Acrobasis > Acrobasis consociella. The sequence goes on along the minus strand of OY743105.1, from coordinate 23,437,054 downwards.
GCGGTTTCTGTTTAGTCCTTTAGTCGCTTTTAACGACATCTATCGAATTAAAATTCTCATATTTCATGAGAACCGTGTCCCAGTGGTGGTAGTGTAGCACTATCGTTATAAACATTAACTTCGTAATATTTCCTAAGTTTCTCGCTGCAGTTTGAATGTAAACGACCCTGAAAGTTTAGCGTTTAGTTTCTACCTAGTAGGTATGTACGATTATTTAAATGAATTTATCTGTTTCCATATAAGCGTCAGTTGTTGCTTCTTGCATATTATAACCTTTTTAATGTGTTTTATTAAACCGATGGCCAGGATGGGAAGTGTCTCGATTATCTTGTTGGGTCGAAGATAAAGAATACTCGTATGTTTTTACCGATATCAGAGCAATTATCTTGGTTCTATGGTAATATGATATTACCTGCGCTTAATTATATTACTTTTTTCTATATATTGGTGAGGTTTCCCAGACAAAGTTGCTCAGCGATAAGACTGCCTATTGCGCATTTCCTAGTTTTTAAAATAACTAATGTTCTGTATTTATTTATTTTGTGCAAAAATGTCCAAGTCCTCCCCTGGATGTCGTAGAAAGCAACATAGGAAATACAAACTAAACAAAGCTTATAAACATCAGTCAGACCTCTCCAATCCGTCTGGCCAGCGTGGAGAGTGTAGGCCAAGACCTCTGTCTGCTCTAGCCAAGTATGCCTCTGGTAGTACAGAGAGGGTCGTGCTCCTGCAGTGGAGACAAAAAGACCTGATGATGTGTATTCTAGTTTTTGCCATAGCAGTACCCAGTGACATTGGACTCTAATATAACAAGCACGCACACCACAATCAAAATCTAAACGACACAGTTTTCACCCAAACAGATCGCATTCAGTAGATTTATCGCACGGTAGTGTCAGCGGCAAAGTCCACGCCACACCCTGCTGTGTTCGCGGCCGCTCGTTTTGACTACATTAGCCTAACGCTAATTGGCTATTCGCGCAAATTGGCCCAGGCTAATTTTAGAGTATCGCCCATAGAAATTCATTTGCGAACAGATAGTTCGTGTCGGGGGATTTGGGTTGTTGAAATTACTTAAACAGACCAAGTAAGCTGAAAATTCACTAATTTCTATTGTAACAAAATGTCGATATTATATTTTGAAAATTCAGCGTAAAATACGGACGGTGGTTGTGATGCTGTAATGATACTTCATGGCAATATTTTTATCTTGTAAAAGTGTATGGCAGCCAATGTTGCTGCAGCCACAACCGATGCAGCAGCATTTTAGGCATGTTGGCTGATAGACACTTTGTTCTCTGCTTAGGCAATTTGCTTTGTAGACATTCATTTTAAGTATTTTGCTTCGTAGACGAATTAAAAGTTAAACACTATGATCATAAAGCGCATAGGAATGCATCAAATATTTGTGGCGGGTATACTGGGCCAGGCTGGGACTGTTGGTGGCAGGCATACAAACACTAAAAAGTGGACCCCGGTCGGCAGTAGTTTGCATGAACTAACTGGTTTTGTTTATCGTGTGTATGTGGCCAACACTGATGTCAGGTTTTTCATCAGATACAATGATGACAGCCGGGAATTTTTATACCATTTGTGGTCACCGATCCAAGTGTGGACCACGCTCGGTGTCGCTTCACTTGTAAAAGCGCTAGTAATGCGCATTTCCGCCGGACCACCGAGCTCCCCAACTAATTGGTGGTGGAAGCACACAAAATCTAATATTTGATTTAGATAACTTTGTGCATATTCTTAAAAATATAATTGTTAAACTATTACTTCAACAAAAGTAATACTAAATTGTTGAAGTTGAATAATAGAATTGATGTTTCCCAGACTGTGAAGTTAACAAACAAAACAGCGTACATAACAAAGCCCTTCAGACGAACAAACTAAGCTTGCTATTAGATATTCATCGAACCGTCGAGAACAAAACTCAGAAAATATTGTTTAACCAGTGTCGGCAAATATGATTGGTCCAATAAATTATTTACTGTGCCGTACCGCTCACAATGTTCATTTTTGATACTTAATAATTTATTAAATACATGTTTAACGGTTTTCAGTTCAGTTCAGTTCTGTGCTCACCCAGCCAGCATTTCGCAGCAAGAGCGTAGGAACTAAGTCCACTTTAGAAAGTCCTTGACTGCACTTACAGCTACGGGCCAATATGGGTACTTATCGGTCCCGTTCTACTAGCGTAGTCAAGTTAGACCTCGTTGAACCAGTACCAGACTCGAGAAACCAGGTGGGCACGTATATCTTATACCTTTAAACGAGCAATTCTTGTATATTTATTTATATATTTCTGTGATCTCCAAAACGGCTCTAACGATTTCGCAGAAAATTGGTATATGGGGGTTTTCGGGGGTTAACAATCGATCTAGATTGGTCTTATGTTTGGGAAAACGCGTATTTTCGATGTTTGAGATGTAACCGAGCAAAGCTCGGTCGCCCAGATACTAGGATCTTATGGAGCGTGTGGGGGGTTGCAGTCTGGGGGATGGGAAAGACAGGGGAAGTTAGAGTCTACCGTATACCAGCAACAAGTAAACATATAGGAATAGTATACTATACTTGGTGTGTATAAATAAAAAGGCTGGGATATGTAACAAAAACAATAAAGAAGCAAATAGTAGGCCAAAGTCAAGTCAAAGTCAAAATCATTTAATTTATCTTTGGATATTCGTATCACTTGATAATTGTCACTTTTTTTTTCAATATCTTAAAAGGCAAATTTGACGTCAGATCATTGACTTACAGCTAAGTTTACTGTCGCTTCCTAAGCGCAAGTACAGAAGAAGCGGTAACAAACTGTAGTGCAGCATTTTCTCCAAAAACGTCAACTTACACTGAATGCTACACGGCAATGCTTTTGTTGTAAATGCGGAATTTTAATGAATTATTTTTATAATTCATATCAATAAAGAATAATATCCGAAACAGAAGACAATTTTTTTTTATCTGCCCAAAAATAAGTAAGTTTCTTCTTAAATCTGATTGAAGGGAAAACTGTCAAGTAACAGAAAAAGCACATTCGTCTTTACGTCACTGCTATTAGATCTCGTGCGTATGAAAGAGATAGGGAGATATCCATATAAAGCACCCACTCTTATATTTGAAATGCTAATTACTGCTTCATTCATTAATCAATTTTTACTTGCTGTCTTTAGAAAAATATTTTTTTAAAAGCATTTTTTGTTTTATATAAAATATTAACTAAAAAAATACGCAGTAAAATAGGCCAAAATTAAAGCAAGGCCAACATACTTAGGTATTATGTCACAAAACAAACATTGTAGATGGAGATGATTGATATAATGGTCGCTGGTAATGGTGGATTGATGACGTCACTCAAATCGACGTCTGTTTAATTAATTGGTAATTCTATCGTTAGCGTAATCACATCTCGTCGAGCTTCGTGCAAGGGTGCTTTTCTACTGCGGCGGGAACATGGCAAGAGCTATAAAATAAATAAATAAATATATAGGGACAAATCACACTGATTAAGCTAGCCCCAAAGTAAGTTCGAGACTTGTGTTATGGGATACTAAACGATACTATATTTTATAAAAATACATATATAGATAAACACCAAGATTCAGGACAATTTGAAAAAGGCCGTTTTTGCTCTGACCGGGGATCGAACCCGAGACATCTGAGTGGCGGACTAGCATGTTGACCATTACGCCACGGAGGTCGCTAATAAAATAAATATATTTTAACTCAAGAATCTATCGTGCTAAAATTGAAGAAACTAACAAGCAGCGCCGGGATTACAAAGAAGTGGGACAGGTTAAATAAATACCATTTTAAGTGAGATGATGGGCGACGAAATAGGAAAAGAAATCGAAATAGTGATGAGTTGCTAGCCACATCGCCTATCAACAGAAATGTAGACTGAATATTTGTTTGGCTCATTAGATAGATTATTAAAAAGTATGGTATACGCATTTCTTTTAGTCATGAACAGCTACAATTTTAACCAAAGGTGACAAAAGCACCCACACTCTGCAACTTTGCTGCATCTTTGTAAATTTTTACTAATTTGCTTAACGAAAAAATATAGGTTTTTTATTATTGGATAATCTAATTGACGGACTAAATAAAATGATACATTTTTCAATCTTCGCATTTTGGCCGATTTCTTACACGATCTGCGTGAGTAAAAAAGCAGCTGGGATAAGTTTTTTCCTCACAAAAGTGGGACAAAAAGTTACCACGACGAAAAAGGAGCATTTACCATGCGAACGCTTGAGGAAAAGTCTGCGAGATAAGGAAGACTATTCTCTCGTTGCTGCCTGCTGTACACGGGTAAAGTAACTTTGCTGGCTTTTAGGGTTCTGTACCCAAAGGGTAAAAAAGGGGCTCTATTCATAAATATATTATAAATATTTTCTGTGACACTTATAAAGACGCAATTTATTTGTCTGGTCAACTTTTTTAACCGACTTCAAAAAGGATTATATATTTATAGGTATATATTATAGGTAATATAATATTAAGTCAAAACTTCATTAGGGGTGTTGGTCATTTTTTGAGATGGCAAAAACCATTCAACTCGCGACACTGTTACCAACACCTAGTTTTCATTTCCCTTCTGCCGGCATTTCCGGCGTTCTTCTGTTTTTTTGTATGTTAGTTCACCAATTACTCGAAGACGCCAACAATATAGAAAACTAGCCGTACCCGCGGGCTTTGCTCCCCGTGGGAATTTCGGGATAAAAAGTACCCTATGTCCTTCCCCGAGTCTCAAACTATATCCATATTAAATTTCATATAAATAGGTTCAGTGGTTGAAGCGTGAAGTGGTAACAAACAAACAAACAAATATACAAACTCACTTTCGGATTTATAATATTAGTAGGAAGTCGAATAGGATTTATTTTTGTTTGAAAGGGCATACTTATCAGGTGTAGCCTGCAGTTGTAGTCGATTTTTATTTAAATAAAAATTATACCTTAAATTTCAATGGGTGAGTGAGGTGTGACTCGAGAGGCGAAACTTTGTATCGTAGTACATTTTTCCGTCTCCTATGGATACGCACCACAATGACGCGAAGATTGTCGATCGATTGTAAATGTGCGGGAAGTGGATGCAATTATGATTAGCTAATTACTGTGATCGGGTTACGAGGATCGGCCTTGTTGGCAAATGAGACCATTACTGAAATTATTCAGCTTCAGTTTGGAGCTCTTGTTACTCGTATAATTAAAAACAACTATGTTGAGTTACTTAATTACGTCTAATATATTTAAGGACCTTCATATAAAATTAAACAAATACTGCATAATTTCATAAACTGTTTAGGTTTAAGAAGCTGGATGAAATTACAAATTGACATTAATTTTACATTTGACATTATTCTTAATTAATAATTATGACATAACAATGTGTTCTCAGTCCATATATCTAATTGAAATACTTAGCAAAATGTAAGTTGACGTTTTTGTCGAAAATGCTGCAGTACATTTTGTTGCCGCTTCTTCTGTACTTGCTTAGGAAGCGGCAGTTAACTTAGCTGAAGTAAATGATCTGACGTTTACAACCTTATGAAATCGAAAGGAACATTGACAATTATCCGATACAAATATCCAAAGATAAATAAATTATTTTTAACTTTTCTTTTGAAGAGGTTTTTCTTTTGAATTCTGTATTAAGTACTGTATTCGAATTTTTATTAGTATTATATCCTTTATATCGAGCTATTCAGTAAGCAGCTATACAAATAGCCAATAATTATGAGCCCTGCGGCTGACGTGCCGCCATTTTTGTTGACGAGGATCAGGAGTGGCTGTTTGTCAGGCTGATCGACGGAGACCACTTAGCTTCACATTTATATGGCTACGCAGTCGGTAATAAACATTAGGTAGGTACAAAGTGTTACCAATAAATACTAGGTAACACTCACTTTCTTTTTCTACCTGCACTTCGGAAGACTTAGTTGAAGCCAATGATAACTGAGTCGACCTACAGCACTCCTCGAGCGGGGACTCCCCGTACGCGCCTAGCGATCAATGAAAGCTACATAATTCGATACAGTGGTCGTGCCTGCAGTGGACACTAAAAAGACCTGATGATGATGATAATTATGATGAAGTCTAAAGTTATGTTGAATCAAACAAAAGCAATATCATATAAACCTTTCAATTCACTCAAAAAGCCACTGATATTATCCTGCTTAATCTGCCTCAACAGTGCTGTTCCGGTGCTTTGTTGTTGCCAATCCACATTCAATCAAACCAAATCAATCTCAAAACCTAATTACACCGTTCATTTCATAAAGAAAATAAATACAAAACAAGCAACAACCTTACTTCACCCGTTACAAATAGTTGCCGCGAAACTCGGGCAATTTAACTCCGAATAAAAGCCAAGGCCCGGTTAATAACTGGCAACAATACACTTTTTGACAATTTAAACTTTAAATCTGCGCGATGTAATAAACGGGTGAAGTTTGTTTGTTGCCCCCCGGGACCCTCCCTCCTCCCCGACCTCGTTCCTGACGCCCAACTTATAGATTAAAAACCTTACAGAGGTCAAGCTCTAATTTAAAGGAGCTATTATTGAACTGCGTTTCTTAGTTGTGGTCGTTCCGTAAAGCTAATAATTATATCTACACGATAAATTATTATTTTGGGATTTTTCTTTTACGATAATCAGGTGAATTAAGCCTGCAATATCGTAACCAGACTGGACACTACTTTTTTCCAAAGTAAGCCTCCCAGTGCGATTCATAAGCATGGTCACAACTTCACAAGGCAAACGTTTTGACCACTGGACAACGGAGGCAAGGAGATAAATTTATCCTAAATCAAATTAAATGATTTGACTTTGAATTACTGAGCAGCAAAGTAATTTCATATATTCAAAATGCATAAGTAAAGAGGCTAAGTTTCAATAGAGAGTGTAGTCAATCTGCCCCTTCCAGGCTTTGGTGGAGAGTAATCAAAAATCCTGGCTTCCAAAAAGGCCAAAAGCTCTCACAGCTTAGACTGAATTCATTAGAGTTAGGTCTCTACATTTAATCTACTCTATGACTAAACACAAGGTCCTTGTAATCTTACTGAAATACTATTTAAAGAAAGCTTACATTTTTAAATATCTTCTTTAAACCTTAAAAAGGATTTATAAAAACAAAAGTGATTATCACATTTAGATAATAGTTGGAACAGGTTTAACTTATTATAGGAGTAGCTCCTAGTCATACATATATATTTTTTTGTAGTTTAAGATTGTTTGTTTGTATTTCGTACACACGTATTGACTTTAATTTGAAACACTAGTACATCCAATTACTCAAATTATATAAAGCATCTGAGATAGCTTGACGAATGCTATACTATGCTGTAAAATAGAGGTGCAGTAATAATTGTTGTCACTAGATAGAAGAACTACAAGTCATGAAAGTACACCTGCATTAGATGCTTTTAGGCACCTGAAAAAATCGGACATTATTTCAAAGATTCCAACATTTATTTTCTAACTATAATACCAGTGATAGTTATTATAACACTCGATAAGACTAATTATTAATAATAAATAAATGTATTCCACTCATAAATTCAATATTTCTGTAATGTAAATATAGATTAAACATAAAAAATTACTGTCTTGTGTGCAAACTGATTGATTTCCAGTTGTTTATTATGCATTGAAACTTAATGAGCCTGAAATTAATGTCATTGTTGGTTTTATGAAATACAACATGTTAATTCGCATTATTTACTGCCAGTAATCCAAATTCATCCATTTAAAAGCTCTTTGTCGTATTTAATTGAATTATTAATAGACTAGCCGAAGCCAGCGACTTCGTTCGCGTGGACTTTATGTCTCTGGAAAATGCTCATCAGGCTGAACAACTTTTACTAAGGCGACATTTTTTTATCTTATAAAGTTTAGCTGGACCATTATGGTTCTGTATCAGGCGTTCTATTTTCCAAAATCATTAATACCCTATCCGTCTTATTATAAAACGCAGATCAACTTTGTTACTAGGTTTAAACCATTAACCAGCCAAACCAAGTTGACATCTAGTAATATGCCATCGCGTCATCTGAAAGTGTCAACTTGTTTCGGTCGGATAATGGCTTAATCCTAGTAGCAAAGTTAGTCTGCGTTTTATAATAAGACGATATATGTTGCCCAGGCGTAATAGCTATATAACAAAAAAAGTTTCATTCGAATCCGTCCAGTTTTTCCAGACATACAGACAAACAGACAAACAGACAGAATTTTTTTTTTAAATTCTTACTCTATTACTACGTCTCCATGGCCCCCAATATTTTTTTTGAAAATATATTTAATGTACAGACACACTTTTTTTACTGTTTTATTATATGTATAGATAGATATGTATAGATAGATATGTATAGATTTATACATTATACATTCACATACATGATACATTATATTTTATAAGAGGGCACTGTTTTAATCTAGTCCTCATCTATATTCTCCAACTCACAAGCTATATTTAATGACGACCTCTGTGGCCCTGATGGTCATCATGGCTATCACATCAGAGGTCCCAGTTCGTTCCCTGGTCAGGTTAAGATGAAAAATTATCTTTTTCTGGTTGACCTGGGTCTTAGATAATTATCTATTTTGTAAAAAATATAGCATCGTTGACAACGTAACACAAATCTCGAACTTATTTTGGGGCTAGCTCAATCTGTGTGATTTGTTTGTATTTATTTATTACTAGCTGTACCCGCGGGCTTCGCTCCCCGTGGGAATTTCGGGATAAAGTGTACCCTAGTCCATCCCCGAGTCTCAAACTGTATCCATACCAAATTTCATCCAAATCGGTTCAGTAGTTTAAGCGTGAAGAGTTAACAAACAAACAAACAAATATACAAACTCACTTTCGCATTTATAATATTATTAGTAGGAAGTAGGATAGGATAGGATAGGATAGTAGGATATTTGGCACATCGTAGTGGCCTTTGATATGCAAAAAACAAAAAGCCTGGAAGTAAATGTTTAGCCATGCCACCTCCACTGGACCACGGTAGACTTGGTAGATCCAAGAAATGTTAGCTGGATATCGTCAATGGTAATGTGCTTTCCGATAGTCTTACTAGTGCAGAGTGAAGCAGTAAGACCGAAAGCGGACCCCAGCCTTAAGCGATATTCATTCTCAACACAGTGACTACGTAACAGAATATCCTAGTGTCACATGAGATATGACGAGGTCCCCAAATAATTATGTCATCCACACCGTATCTGGCGAAGTGACTCCAGTTTGTTTAATTAAATAATTTCCGTCTTTATTCCGTTAAGCTCTGATGTGGCTAGCAAAACCGAACTTCGTCTTAAAAACTCGGTTACAAAATGTACAGTATAACCGGCCAGCTGATTTGTAGTGCATGTGTAGTGATTAACACATCGTGTGTGGTATTGTTGAATAGGCCTTTCAAAAATATTGTGAGTTTATAAACAGCGTTTTTCTACTCCTGTACTGTTATCTGTCTTTTAAATGGTTCTGAACACTAATATAAGAACATTGGTAATATGATTGCAAAAAAAAGTCTATACTCTATGCCTCATAATAGCACATGTGTCGTTATTTCACTAAAACGATACACCTAGCCATAGACCAAGAACATTTTTTTCTATAGATTTACCATACTGCCAACATAAGAAAAAAAAGTTTTTTTAACATAGTCACTAAAAAGACGTCAATTAAAAAAAAAGTTTACCATAGATACCATATAAATCAGTACTTGTATATTTTAAATCTGATTTACCAAACATTATGTACATACGTCAAACATTTTCATATTTTCTTTGTTTGTTTTTGTATTTTATTTAGTAAATATAGTCGTAGAAAAAGTATTGTATGCAACGTTGTATAACTACGTCAAAAAATGCTCGATGGCGTCTCCTTACGATGCTCGCCAAGGCTCGCATCGTAACCTGCGCCACTCGCATTTTTTGACCGTTATTATACAACTGTTGCATAAAATACTATTCTGAAATATTTGGTTTATCAGAGCTGATTAGGGTTTACAAATAAAAAGTTATAGGAGACCAACTTAAAAAATGTACTCGGAAAAAGAAAATTTCAAAGACGTTTTTAGTGGCATGAACTTTAAATTTTCAAAGTAGGCAATCGCAACTACAGAGCCCTAAACTGCGCGTGGCCCGACACGCACTTAGCTAATTATTTTACTGGAATACTTCCATTTAGTATTGAGGAAATCCTCCAAAACCGAAATTTTACATAAAAATAATGACGTCTGCATAGCATCCCCTATAACCACTACCATAGCAGTGCTACGATAGTAATTATTACGTATATTAACCTTCTTAACGGTACAAGGTTTTTCAACCAATTTCCGTAAACAAATAAACATCAAATTAATTATCTCAGGTTTCCTCTATGTTATAAAGTTGTATGTTTTCTCAACATATAGTATATATACTCGTATGTCGGGCGTTCGCAACTAATTGAATATGTTATATGTTTGCTCCCCGGCTCGGAGTTACGAGGTATCGCTCTACAAATAAACACACGATGTTTTAGTATCACTTACATTATTACGGGATCGTACTGTATCGCTATTTTGTGGAGGAAATAAAGTAATGGTTTTATTCTCGTAGGTTATTAGGGTTGTAGCCAGACGGGGACTGAGTATTGGCAAGGAAACTGCTGTGATAAATAAATTATATATAATTCGCCGCGATACTTGTATTAATCGTAGACTACGTTTAAAGATCACATTATGCAGCATCAAGCAATACGTTCATAATAATTTTTTGAGTCCAAAAGATACTTATTAACTGTCGAAGACAGCGGTAACAATAATAAAATGTACGTTAAAAGGGTTTATAAAATCAAATTATTACTTAACTAGGCAAAATAAAAAAATATTTAATATCTTTCAGCCTGAAAAAATAATAATGAACGAAACTCTGTGGCGAGACACCGATTGATATCATCCAATAGGGCGTCGCAAATGGACATGAATTGGTGACACTCTCAGAAGGCCTTCTCGTCCCAAGGCAGAAAGTGAACATTCACTTGAAAGTATATCTCAAGGAAAGTGAAAGTACGGTCGACCAAAGCAGATATAGCAGCGATCGGTAGCTGCAAGGATAAAGACCATTGGGTTGTTTTGGCTAGAAGTACGTTGCTCAAGACAGAACGAGATAAAGAAGCACTATAGCAGTTCTTTGTCACAACCAGGAGACAGGAAAGTAACTCATGCCTTGAGCGTAGACACCTTATAACTGAACTTACCGGAAAATGTGCAATGGATATTTCATTTACGTACCTGAAGCAAGAACGAAATAAATATATTATAAGAAGTCAATGTATGAGTGTATCTGAATTATTAAAAAATATAAAGAAAATCATCATCAGTATCATCATTTAATTACAGGCATCTCCTGCTACAACAACTGCAGTGCGATTCTGAGCTATTAGTTTTATAAACTTTGACACAAAAGCATCTTGTCAGTTTCGAATTGGTATTCTGAGACGTTTTTTGGTCACACAAAACGACTTGAATCTGGTTGAATTAACTTGAATCGACTTGACTTACTGTCATATATGACAACATGTTAGCAGTTTTCCGCGGGTTTGCTTACGATTTGAACTGTCAACCCCGAATCGGTATTCTACGATTCGACATCTTTCGTGTTTTTGACGCTGTCAGAAGGCAATTGGTATTCCGGCAATTACAATGATCGTACTTTGGATAGTTTGAGCGCTGATTTTGTATCGAAACCGCTGTCAAAACTACGAACGAACCTCGAACGCGTGTTTTCTTTCGTGATATGAGCGGACTGGGACAAATATTTTTATTTTACCTTTTTACATAAATTTATGTTGTAGAAATGTTTTAAACATATACCAAATTCCAAATTGAAGATGTAAAAATATATGTCGAAGTCCAACAAAGTACTTTCTAGGGGTAGGACAACATCAATCCCATATCTATCGACAGAGGAGTACGGCAAGGGGTCACCATCTTAAAAAAGACATTTTAAAATAGGAATCTAGCAAGTTAAGCAACACCAGGCGTGGTCCGCATTTGGGTGGGACCACAAGTGGCATAAAATTTTCCCGAGCTACTCCGGGCTTTGGAAGGCACGTAAAGCCGTTGGCCCCGGCTGTCATCATTGTATGGCAGTCGTTAAGCAACCAGTGTTGGCCACTTACACACACGTTTGTGGCGAGAAGATACAAATAATGTAATACATACATACATAACATCACGCCTGTTTCCCACAGGGGTAGGCAGAGACTATGGACCTCCACTTGCTACGATCCTGACAAACAAATAATCTAATGTAATTAAGTTAAGCAGTGGAGCTAAAAGGCCTAAATGCACTGCTTTTATAGTAAACTATCTGAAGTCCAGGCCTTTATACGCGTAAAATGAACTTTAAAATTAACCTAAACTCCGTCTTGCCTTCTTTGGTTGGGCTGGCGGAAAACTGGTAAGGTGACAGGAGCCCCTACGTGTGTATTGTCTTCACCTGCAGTACTGATAAGATCTCGGTTTTAACATATGTATTTATTTTTCGTTTGTGTAACTGGCCAACACTGGTACTGGTCTATAGGTATCTGACATAGCTTGACGACAGCTATACCGTGGTGATTTCCAAGACTAACGGCTTGCATATCAAGTAATAGATACATTATCACATTTTCATTCCTTACGGTATACACAGAGCCCAGGGCTGTAAGACCGAAAGGACAGGCTTAGCGTAATGGTGAGATCTAAATTATGTTCATAGGCGATGCGGCTAGAATCAATGATTACTGAATATTCATTAACAAAATTCATAATCCGTAGAAAATAATTACAAAGTTCAAGTTATAAATTATTTAAAAGCTCATAAAGGAATTTGTATTTCTGAAAAGGGATGTGGACTGGATAAAAAGATATTATATTATTTGGTCCGTCAACTAGATTATCCAAAAATAAAGGACCCATATTTTTTCGGTTAGCAAAGTAATATAAATTTACAAAGATACAGATACGCTTCCATGTGTCGAAGTGGGGATGATTTAAGACACCTGTGCAGTATTGGGGGTCTTCAATGATCCTTCCTTTATTGATTTAATTAAAATATTTTATTTCTTAAAATTTACAAAATAGAATTATATGCGACTATGTATGAGACGTGCTTGCGTGTGTAGAAGATTCCAGAGAGAGAGAGTGGAGGGGGTTGAGTACATCGATCGCCCGGCTGCTACTCCTCAATAGATGGCGCTACCAGTGGCGTTGACATGCCCCCGGCCTTGGAAGACTCTTCCAAATGTACGTCTTCTTTCGGATTGTCCTCTGGCTGCATCGGTAATGGGCAGATCTTGGAACACGATCTTCTGATGATCCCTGTCGCTGTACGGATGTCGGCAACTCGAGATATTCCGTCTGTACCAGGAAAGGTTCTCACGATGCGACCTAATTTCCATTTGAGCGGCGGCAAGTTGTCGTCTTTTATAAGAACCAAGCTGTCCATGGTGATGTCGCCTTTGTTGTATTTCCATTTGGTCCTCGTCTGCAATTCAGCCACGTACTCTTTGGACCACCGCTGCCAGAAGTGGCGACGAAGTAGCTCGATGCGCTCGTAGCGGTTGAGAGAGGTTATATTCGTATTTGTCACGTTTAAGCCATCGTCGGCGCTCGCAGGCGAAGTCAACGGCCGGCCTATAAGGAAATGACCAGGTGTAAGGGGAGAAAAATCGTTTGGATCTGAGGAAAGTGGGGACATAGGTCGGGAATTGAGGACAGCTTCGATTTGTGTCAAAACTGTGCTAAATTCTTCATATGTTAACCTAGCGTTACCCACAATACGTTTAAGGTGATATTTACACGACTTTACACTTTTCTCCCATAAGCCTCCGAAACTAGGGGAATAAAAAGGGATAAATGAGAATTTTAGCCCATCATTTGCGGCAACATTCTTAATTTTATCTGAATTATCGGATAAAAATTTGGAAAATTCTTTCTCCGCACCAACAAAGTTTTTTCCGTTATCAGAAAAAATTACATTAGGTTTACCTCTTCGGCTAATAAAACGTTTTAAAGCTAAAAGAAAATCGTCAGTGGAGAGACTGGTAACGAGTTCTAAATGTACAGCTCGAGTAATAAAACAAACGAATAAACAGACATACGCTTTCATTAGTTGTGCTCCTCTGCCTTTTCGATTCAAGATGTACACTGGGCCACAGAAATCACAGCCCGTCCTGATGAAGGGAAACCCAGCATCCAGACGCTCTGCGGGAAGATTTCCCATGATCGGCGTTAAAGGTTTACCACTAAAACGCGCACAGGTAACACAATCACGAACTACTTTTCTCACTAAGTTCCTAGCACCCAATGGCCACCAACACTCGCGCATGGAAGACAAGAGTAGCTGGGGACCGGCATGAAGTAAGCGTCTATGTTCGTATCTAACCACCAGCATTGTAAAATAATGTTTATTGCAAAGTAACATCGGATGTTTCTTATTATAATTAAAACTGGAAGAGTTAGAAAGTCTACCACCGACTCTAATCACTTTTTCACTATCCAAAAATAAATTTAGTCCAGATAAATTACGCGTTTTTATAGGAGAAATGTTATAACGTAACAAATTATCATAAACGTCCGGAAAGGATTCACGCTGCGCACACCTCACTAGCAATAACTGTGATGCGCGCAGCTCATCCGTCGATAGGAAACCGGTTTGTTGTTTTGTATCCCGCTGCAGCCGATTGCGAATGTTACCAATAAATCGCAATACATATGCGCCTATGCGTATAAGTTTAGAGTACGACGAGTACCTCTTAAAGTCAAATAGGGCATTCTCGGCTGGAGTGCAAACAAAACTAACCTTTGAAGGAGGTTTTAATTCGGGCAAAGAAATTAATTCAATTTTATCGTCGTATTGTTTGTAATCTGAACTATTAAAATCACGAGATTGTAGAAATAATGGTCCGTTCCACCATAAGTTATGATTAATTAATGAATTTAAATAAACACCTCTGGACAACAAATCTGCCGGGTTATCTTTAGTAGGTACGTGTAACCATTCAAATTCCTTCGTGGTACTTTTTATTTTTGACACACGAGTTTGCACGAAGGTTTTAAGTAGATGTGGAGTCTGTCCAGAAATATGTTTTGGTAAAAGTTAGACGTAATGATTCTACAATCTTTTTATATAGCTTAGTACCTATATACGTAGCCGAAAGTTCTAGTCTAGGTATAGACAGAGTTGGAGAAATGGAAGCTAATTTTGTTTTCGAGCAAAGTAATTTAACAGTGACGACTGATGACTCATTACTATAGGTACGTATATATGCACAAGCACCATAGGCCTTTGAAGATGAATCGCAAAAAATATGTAGTTCTCTGTATTCCCTATTTTCAGATAAAGCATGACGTGGAATTTTCAATTCGCCTAAGCACCTCAAGGTACCGATAAAATTATTCCAGGCATCCGCAACATCCTGAGGGACAACGTCATCCCAACCTAGCTTATCTAACCACAATCTTTGTAACAATATTTTTGCGATAATAATTGAGGGAGACAAAAGACCTAATGGGTCATAAATTTGTGCAATTATAGATAACATCTTTCGCTTATTTAATGTAGATGCATCCAAATTAAAATCTATTTTAGTTGTAAAGTGCAGCTCATCAGTATCGCTATTCCAACCTATGCCTAAAGTTTTATTTTGAGTATGCTCGCCCTCAAAAGTTTTTGTAGAAGCACAACGCGTGACATTGGAATTGAATGTCCATTTACGAAGTGGAAAGCATCCAGACTGTAAGACCTGTCGTGTCTTCTCACAAATATCTAGCAAGGTTTGGTAATCATCATCGCCGGTTATCAAATCGTCTACGAAGAAATCTTCGGTGATAACGCGAGCTATGACATCATCCGTGCACTCTAAAGCTAGCTGGCGTATACAGCGCATACTGAGATACGGGGCTGATGCTGTACCGTAAGTTACACAGCTCAGCTGATAAACTTGCAGAGGATCTGTAGGTTTTTCACGCCATACAATCAATTGCAATGACCTTTGGTCTTGCTGAACCATGACCTGCCTAAACATTTTACAAACATCAGCACACGCCACATACTTGTATTGCCGAAATCTTAAAAGAATTGAAAATATATCATTTTGTAGTGCTGGACCAGGTAATTGAATGCAATTTAAAGATTTATTTGACGTTGTCACAGCACTACCATTAAAAACTACACGTAATTTAGTAGTAGAACTACTCTCTCTAAACACACCGTGGTGTGGTAGAAAAAAGTTAGGCTTTGGCGGACTATCTAGACGCTCCATATGACCTAAAGCCTCGTATTCACGCATAAACTCAACATACATATGTTTATAATCGGGATTACGCTCTAATCTGCGTTCCAAAGACAAAAATCTATTTTTAGCTAACGTATAAGAATCGCCTAACACGTCAGCTGATTCTTTAAGCGGGATACGAACAGAAAATCTACCATCAGACAATCGCTTTGTCGTTTTAATAAATAGTTCCTCACACAAACGTTCATCGTTAGTGAGAGGAGCACCTGACGGAAGTACCTCTTCGATTTCCCAAAATCGCATGAGTTGCTCATTGAGAGCTTGAGATAAATTACACTGGACTTGTTTGGTGGGAAGATTTTTGTTATTTATAGGTCCAGAGATAAGCCAACCTAACTTAGAGTTTTGTAAGTAGGGACCATTCGCTAACCGAAACCTATTTTCGTGTAACAAATCCCAAAACAAGTCTGCACCAATTAATAAATCAACCTCTGACGGAACGCAAAAGCTCGGATCAGCCAGTTGAATATTAGTAGGTATACGTATAAGTGCATCGTCAATGCAAGTCGTGGGCAAACTGTTTGTTATGCGCTGCAGGACAATGCATCGAACATTTGCAGAAAATTCGCATGTTTTCGATTTAAAAGTTAATTCGCATAAGTGATTTGAGTGCGTCACTGATTGTGCGACACCCGAAATTCGTATGGTGGACTGTAAAAGAGGCGCATTAATACGTTTTCTTAATTTCTCCGTAATAAAACTATGTTGACTACCAGAATCCAACAGCGCTCGGGCTGTGTGCACTCGATTATTATTATCGAATACGTCCACTAACGCCGTGCACAACAAAACAGATTGCAAAGGTACATGGTCCAACGCGCCAGTGCCTTCGTCACCGCTTGCGCATGCCAATGTCTGCGAGTAGAAGGGATCACTACCTACTGATAACGAGTGAAGCGCAGCGGTCGGCGTAGGGGTGACACGGGGAGAAACTGACTTGCATTCACGATTACTGTTATTGTTTGCAGAACTAGATAAGTGGAGTAAACTATTATGTTTGCCCTGGCATTGCTTGCAAGGACCAAACGTACAATCTGCAAGTACATGTCCCGATCGTAAACAGTTACGACACAAATTATTTTTATCGACAAATAGGGACCTATCCTGAACAGATAAATTTAGAAAGTTATAACACATATAGAGGACATGGTTACCGTTACAAGAAGGACAGTTAAAACGCTTATTATTATTATTAGACTTAGGTTTAGAGCCGCTGTTAGTTGAGACAAAACTATGTACTGGTGTTTTACTTATACTGTTAGCAACTTTATCATTTGATACTGATTTAGTTTGCAATTTATTATGATTCGCACTAATCATGTCCAACATATCGGCTTTATTCCTAAGGAATCCTAGCAAATCTTCCAATTTAAATTTTTGACAAGAATCCGAAACAAGAGTGCCCTTATGCTTTTCCCAGTCACGCTCGGTAGCTAGATCGAGTTTAGACGCAATCAAATAAATTAACAAGGTGTCCCATGTTTCCACAGGCTCCTCTAACGTCTTCAAGGCGCGAATGTTACGTAACATGGTATCAATAAGTTTTCTTATTTGTACGGCAGATTCTTGTTTGATGGCTGGGATCGAAAATAATGATTTAATATGATTATGAATAAGAAGTCTCGTATTATGGTATCTATTTTCGAGTAACTCCCATGCGTGGAGGTAGTTAGCCGCGGTGAATTCCAACGCACTTATAACTTGCAACGCGCTTCCACTGAGCGAGGAACGCAAATAATGAAACTTTTGAATCGCATCGAGATCTGTACGTTTATGAATCATCGTAAAATACGAATTTTTATACTCTAACCAATTATCGTATTGACCATCAAAAACTATAAGTTTCAATTCTGGAAGACGAAGAGATGCGCGTTGTTTGTCAGAGCTACAAGAACTAGATTTAGATTTAGAACTGTCCCCAGTCTCATCACTTTCGACTAAACTTTCAGCAGTAGCCAAAGCGGTAAAATATAACGATTCAAATGACTCGACATACTCGAGGTTAGACGTTTGATCTAACTCACTAGACTGAACTTCAATCTCACTTTGAATTTTATTAAAATTTTGAAAAATATCTTGTGCCGCTTGCATTCTAAACTTTAATTGAATCATTTCTAATTTAGAGGGGCTAGTATTTTTGAAAGAATCAATATATTTCTGAAATTGAGTCAATCTACCTCGCAAAGTACCTCTTTGTTTTTTGAGATCAGAAACGGACATTCTCTGCGGAGAAACAGATCGAGATGAAGGCTTTGCTAATAAGTTATCACCAGTCATTTCGAGGGCTATGAGAAGAAAGTGTAAAGTACTCACGGTTTCGCGGGACTAGAACGGCAACCAGACACGTCACTAACACGACCCTGGAATTTGCACAAAATAACACAGTTTTAACACAATTCGTTTTGGAGGGGAAGGATATACGGGAAGGAAGACCTGACCGTTAACTGCTGAGATGTGGTTCACGCGTAGAAGCTTGACTTGGAGGCTCACGACGTATATATGATTCGCATCGACGTGTTCTTCTCTCAACCGAAGAATTCTCTTTGTCATCCGGCCGCAGGATCAGATTATGTGCAGTATTGGGGGTCTTCAATGATCCTTCCTTTATTGATTTAATTAAAATATTTTATTTCTTAAAATTTACAAAATAGAATTATATGCGACTATGTATGAGACGTGCTTGCGTGTGTAGAAGATTCCAGAGAGAGAGAGTGGAGGGGGTTGAGTACATCGATCGCCCGGCTGCTACTCCTCAATAGATGGCGCTACCAGTGGCGTTGAGTTAAAAATCGTAGGTGATCTTGGGGTCATGTGAAATTTAAATGCGTATTATCTTTGTCATTATTTGTTAGTAATAGAAAAAATAATAATCTACCTACTCTGAGCCAAAAAATATTTTTAGTCAATATCCCTATTGTGCACACGATAGCAACTCGAAAGAAAGTACGAACCAAAACCCATACAAAGCCGACCTCGCCCCGCTTCGAAACAAACCCGATAGAAAGTAAGATGTCATTAGATTGGTATTCTGGTAATTTACTAAGTTCGATCGAAGCCGAGTGAGCAAGTTTGGGGCCAGGAAACTTACCGATTCAAATTTAATCTCACCTGGGCAGTCACTAATACAGGCATGTGCACGAGCTAGAGCGCACGCGTGCGCGTATGCGTGTGCGTGTGCGTTTGCTTATGCTATGCTACGAATATTCGCGCTTTCGTCTTCGGAAAATTGCCGGTTTAGGTCTTATAATTTATAAAATAAATACAATTTGTTTTGATAAACAAATATATACGGACAAATCACACAGTTTGAGCTAATCCCAAAGTAAGTTCGCGACTTGTCTTATGGGATCTACTCAACGATTCTATATTTTTTTTATATATATAATAAGAGCACATTGGTACACATTGCGCGTTTTAAAACGCGCTTTTTGAGAACCCCTAATTCAATAGAAAAGTACACATGCAAGCGCGCGCTGCTGGTCAAGCGCGTGTCAAGCGCGCGTTTACATTTTCGTTTGAACGAGCGTTGCTCGGGCGTCATCTGCGCGCTTTGAGATATATGAGCGGCCATTTTGTTGAACATTTGATCGCGCGCTTTCGTTTCACGATTCGTTTCTTTTCCATTTTTTTTTTTGCTTTTTTCGCACCTTACTATCGCGCGTAGAACGCCGTCCTAAGAGCGGTGTGTGTACGCGACCAACGCGACGCCGAGCGCCCAGTATGTACTAGCTCTAACCGGCCAAGTACGAATCGGATTCGCGCACTAAGGGTTCCGTACCATTATCTATAAAAAATCGCGTTTGTTGTATGGCAGCCCACTTAGATATTTATTTTATTTTGTTTTAAGTATTTATAGTAATAGTAGCAACAGAAATACATAATTTGTGAAAATTTCAACTATATATACTATACATATATATATACTATGGTGGTTCTTGAGATACAGCCTGGTGACAGACAGACACACGGACAGAGGGACAGACAGCGAAGTCTTAGTAATAGGGTCCCGTTTTTACCCTTTGGGTACGGAACCCTAAAAAAGAATACAGGTACCTAACTTATTATCAAGATTTATGCTTAACTAGCAAAGGTACTTTTTAACCCGGGAAAATGTGTGGACCCTGGACTCATCCCAATGAGTAAGGCCTGTCGAGCTGTAGCCACGGTAAATAGTCTACCAAGCGCCGCCGTCACAGCGCCCGCATCGTTCGTGGCGACCAATATGTGAGCACATCGCTCACATATTGGTCGCAACGAACCAATATGAGCCAACGTCTACCAAGCGACGCTCACTCACCAATCCAGGTTTCGACCTCGGCTGGTTCCTTAACTTGTGAAAGCACGAGCGGTCACCCTCACATTACTAGATTTTTCAAAATAAATAAATGTGTATAGACAAATCCCACAGATTGAGCTAGCCCCGAAGTAAGTTCACGACTTATGTAGATACTATATTTTATAACAAACTAGCTGTAACCCGCGACTTCATCCGCGTAGAAGTCAAAAGTGGTTGTAATAAGATTGAATTTTGTAAATCCTATTACTCATTTACCGCCAGAGAACGCCTGCAAAGTTTCGAATAAAATGGTCTTACTAATCTTGTTTTTCTATACATACTTTGGACCACGTTTCACTCCCTTAACGAATGAGTTTTGAAAAGTCCTTTCTCAGTGCACCTTTGGACCACATATGGAACACTATGTGCCAAAGGAGTCTCTAGACCCAGTGCTATCGTTCCCGTTCCCGTTCCAGTTCTCATTTAAGTTCCCATCATCTGCTAGAGCGTGAGAGAGAGCGACCGTCGACGCTTTAGCCCCATTTCATCCCTCTAGGAGTTGTATTTTGAATAATCCTGAAACACGTATTCACTAATTTACCGCCAGAAGTACTCCTGCAAAGTTTTGAATAAAATGGGGGGGGGGGGGGGGGGGGGGGGGTGAGTTTTGAAAAATCCTTTGTTAGTGCACCTCTAGACCTCATAAGGAATCTATGTGCCAAATTTGGAGTCTCTAGACCCAGCGGTTTTTACTGTGAGTTCATATTTCAGTCAGTCACCAATAAGTCAATTTCTATTTTTCCCGTTTCCATTCCTGTTCCCGTTGCCGTTTCCATTGTCGTTCCCATTCCAGTTTCCGTAATTTGCTAGAGCCGGAGACAGAGCGACGGAACGCTTCAGCATGGCCTAGGTAGGTCACCCTATTTCATCCCTCTAGAGGTTGAATTTAAAAAAATCCTGAAACAGATATTTACTCGTTTATCGCCAGGAATACTTCTGCAAAGTGTCGAATTAAATGGTCCAATTAATTTTGTTTCTCCATACAAACTTTGGACCCCGGTTCACCCCCTTAAGGGGTGAGTTTTGAAATGGATTTACTTCTGAAAAGAACTTTTTTTTGTATTTAATTACCTACTAAACTTAAAAGCGAACTCAAAATATTTCAAGCGAAAAATATTCAATTTCGCACACGACCGCTGCATAGGGTCTAGCCGAGCGGGGTGACGACGCCTCGCTACTTTTTTTACTTAATTTTTTAAACTCGTGATATCTTTCGAATGGAATGTCCGAATTGAATGATTCAAAAAGTTATATAAAGATATTGAAGCAGTCTTGAATATGAAGCAATTTATGTTGATAAGGATTAATGCTAAGGTAAAAATAAAGAGCCTTTTCTAGCGGCGGCATTTCAATTATTATTTTTAGGATAAAATAACACGTATTGTGACTTAACTATAATAGTTAGACATATGCTGCCACGACATTTTTTGTAGAAAATGATGTGTTCTACAAAGTTGTTGTAAATTATTTTGTTCCATTATCAATAGTTTCGGCAGTGCACGCGATGTAAGGAATTTTTTTAGGTCTTTTTTTTACACGTTGGGTTATATTATTGGAGTTTTAGTAAAGATCCCTAATTTAAAAAAAAAATATAATATAGCCTATGTCACTCGGGGATAGTGTAGCTTTCCAACGGTGAAAGAATTTTTAAAATCGGTCCAGTAGTTTAAGAGCCTATTCGATGCAAACAAACAAACAAACAAACAATCAAATCTTTCCTCTTTATAATATTAGTTTAGATAAAGATCACCCGGTGCGGCGGCAATGATGGCAGCTGGACATAAAAATACCAAATATTCGATTTTATCTAACCATTATGAATTCGTTCCAGTTGCCGTAGAAACAGCTGGACCTTGGTGTTCAGAAGCCAAGCGTTTTGTTAGTGAGATTGGACGACGATTAAAGTCCCGTGGATATGACCACCGCTCCGGATGGTACCTGGTTCAAAGGCTGTCCATAGCAATTCAGAGAGGTAATGCGGCAAGCGTAATGGGTACCTTTGAACCGGGTACAATTCGGGGTGGTATTTTTGACTGATCTCTGACGAATTTTGTATTACCCCTTTTTTTTAAAGATGAATAAATGAATTTATAACAGTATGCATTCGAAAAAAAAAAAAAAAAGTTTAGATAAATATATAGATAAAAATCCAAACCCACGTCAATATGAAAAAGGTCATTTTCCATCTTGACCTGACTGGAGGTCGAACCCGGGACCTCTGCTGTGACAACCTAGTATGACGAACCCAAGACAGCAGAGGTCGTCGAAACTAGATACAAGTTAAAATCCAGTAAGACTGGCCTCCAGCTAGACAGCGTTCCAATAAATATACCTACATACCTACGTGGGTAATGAAAGAATCATACATACAAAAAAAAAACAGGTACAGTCGAATTAATAACATCCTCCTTTTTTTTAAGTCGATTAAAAATATTCTATCTAGAGTAAAATGAAAACAAACCTCGGGTACAGTCAAAACCTGACCTGGCAACCTATCCAAAGACCAAAAAAAATGTTTAATGTTGTCTACCAGTGCTTGTCAACTACTAGTCTACTACTTCTACTAACTAATCAAACGAGTCTAAGACTAATCAAACGAGTCTGACAGTTCAACGCAATGGGATTATGTTGTTTTATAACTGAGTTCTCGGCTCCATAAAAGTAAATTAAAAGATGGTATGGTGGATGTTACTACAACAAGACTCTCATTCTAGGCGTTAGCAAGAAAACGAGCGCGCTCGACAGACTTGATAGATGAATCGAGTAGGTTGCTACTCTGCAAAGCGGCTCGTCTCTCTCGACCGTAGGACCCTGGCGTGAGAAGACTAATTAGACTTTTTAACGACATTGCTCCGCGATTGAAAGCCGCCCCTGGTGATAAGAGAAATGATTATTTTTGCTATCTTTTGCTATCCAGCGAAGAAACTAGAAGATTTCATATAAGAGAGTATGAATCTGTAGAATATACTCTTTTCAAAACCAATATGTTTTTCTAATCATTCTGGAGCATGTCAACTCATGTATAGTGCTCTGAAATGACATATTGTAAATTTTTAATATTGTTGATTTTTACAGGACTCATATTATGAATTAAATATACATTATTTTCACAAAACACACTATTTTGGATGTTATGAATGGAACTCTTTGTGCCATAATATACAATACAAGTGTTAAGTGTTAGAGGATTCAAATGAGTTTCGAAAAAACAGATTGGATTAAAATTACTGGAATACTGGAAATTATTGATTATTTCAAGATATTTTCATCTTGAAATGTTTTATTATAAGAAAAATAAATATTGCTTGTGTATATATATCGTATATTATTCTCACATTCTTGTCTATTTATTTATTTTTTATAAAATTCCACTGATGGACGAATTGCCTCTTCCCTGCATAATCAGTAATTACGATGGGCAAACGGAACGGACAGGACGATCACTGTAGATGGTATAGTAGTAAAGCTATTACATAAATATATAACAGAGATTTTGGACTATACATATTTTCAATCTGGTAAACAGTTTTTGACATTTGTGTGTCTATGAAGTTTTACTATTCTTGACAGATTTGTAAGGTATTTGGTTTAAATAAATGTAATACTTACTTGATTATAATAGGGATGTGCAAACTGCTAGAAGAAAAGATTTATCGAATCGATATTTAAGTTGAACAAGCAAAGCAAATGTAGGATTGTTCGAAGATCTTCCCATTTCAGATCGTAAAAGCCGATCGAGGGAATGGGCAAAAATGCAAATCATGTTATCAGGCGATGCGGCTAGCAACCCATCACTATATTGATTGCTTTTCCATCTTCTCGCCCACCATGACACTAAAAGTGGCTTTTGGGTCTTGCGGCCCTGGGCTCTGCATAGAACCGCAAGACCCAAAATGCTCTGTCTGCCCCATTAGGGATAAAGACGTGATAGTATGTATGTATGTATGTATGTATGTATGTATGTATGTATGTATGTAAACTACTCTGATTGAGCTAGCCCTAAAGTAAGTTTGAGACTTGTGTTATGGGATACTAACTCAACGATACTTACTATATTTTAGTACAAATACATTTATAGATAAACATCTAAGACCCAGGACAATTTGAAAAAGGCCATTTTCCAACTTGCCCTGACCGGAGATCGAACCTGGGACCTCTGGGTGGCGGACTAGCATGGTGACCACTACGCTACGCCGGTCGTCAAATGAAAAATGCATTATTTCTGGAGTATGGCAGTGCCAACAATTTCCGGAGCACGACCTACCTCGCGTTTCATAGTTATTGTGACTTAGGAGGGTGGTTTCTTTTATGAATCTTTATTTTGATTATCATATTGGCGCTCAACATATTAAAAATTGTAAACGTTTCAAAGCTAAACTTTGCGTTGCATATATGACGGAAATAATCACAGGTAAACCCATGGCCTGTTTATAAAGATCTATTCCTTTTATCGATATCTTCAATTTGCATGTCTACATCCACAGACAAAGCTAGAATTACTACAAAACCGATAAAAATCGTAGTTTTTCAATCCCTACTCCGCTCACCTTCGATTTGAAATGTCAGAAGAAAGTTTAACTGGTTTTGGTTCGAATCGAGGCGTGTTCGAAGCGTACTTTGTATCGTGAATTTGACAGTTAAAATGTAAAATACCAGAATTGCACTGCAGTATTCTCAACAAGGGAAGGCGTCGGGCGGCGGCCGTTAGTAAACTGTTTTTATGGAGTAAAATCAAAACCAAATTGTTTAAATAGTTCTAATCTTGTCTTTTACATACATACTATCACGTCTATATCGGGCTGACAGAGCATTTTGGGTCCTGCAGCTCTAAGCAGACCGAGCCCAGGGCCGCAAGACTCAAAAGTCACTTTTTGAGTTTTATATGTTTCATATCTTGAAAATAAGAAAGAATGATAAGATTGTAAGATTTTATAATTCTTGAAAGTCGGAGACTCCAAAGTAATACCGCTTAATATGCAATCCAGAAAAAAGGCGAATAAATGAGGTAATTCACGGGTAATCCGATTTTTTTGGAATTGGGAACAACTTGAAACAAGTGTGCAGGCAAGACAGGTTTTTGGTGGTTGTAAAACAAACCTGAAACCTAACAATGAAAGCTAACATTTAGTGAAAACACAGACGGCGTGGCCTCCAGTCTGCCGTCTACGAATAACGCAAGGCCGCAAGCGGGGGCGGTGTGACGTCACTAGGCTGGGTTTCATTGTCTTTATGTCAACTTAATTTAGTCGCATTTAGATGAGATCTTACGCAGATGAAACGGTGAAGATAAACAAACAATTTTGCGGGATAAATAAAAATAGAAATAAACATTATCACTGCTCGCTATTGACTGCATTACATGAAGGATTTACATCAGGACAGAAGTCGGCGACTGGTGTATACCTTTTCGCACATCAACATATAAACAGCTGGTTCTTCTTCTTCTTATATTCAAGAGCTTGGCTCTTGTCAGTGGAGTGCTTTCCATGTCTCTCTTTCTTTCGCTAAGTTCTTAACCTCCTTAATCACAAGCTTTAATTTAACTTGCAATGTATCTTGTATGTATGAATGTTTGTTTATGTCAAATCTTGCAATTCAATTATCAATCAGCTATCCTCAACCGATTTTGTTGAAATTTTGTATCCTTGTGTAAGTCTGATGACAATACAATTTTCTTCATGGTTTTCTTACTCCTGGTTTCCTGCAGCTGGTTGTAAAACCAAAGTCAAATGATTTTATATGTTCGGGATTTAACTTCTCCATTTATCTAAGGAGAGGAAAAGACTGGAAAGTAGACTGGATCCCGAATCAGCACAGTTAAAAATGCAGCCAAGAACGCGTCTAGGCATTGAATGACTCGAATCAAATTCCCTTCAAGCTTTTCCCATCTTTTAGGAGGTATTTACCCATTTCAATCCCATTCCACCATTACGTTACTATGCCCAACTGGTAATTGGCCAAATGGGGAAAAGTCAGGGTAATGGGCCATCGAGTTCAGCGAGCATTAGAAGGAATGGGGGCTCGGCAGATGTGCAGGAATGCGGCTCGGGCTGCAGAGTCGAAATCTAATGAGGTGCGAGGGTATCCACTTTTATTTACTTTCACTCTGCTTTTATAGCTTTTAGAGGCAATATAAAAAATAGTAACGCGGCAAACCAACAGAAAATAACTCACAGATTCGTAAGATTTTATTAAAGTACTTATTTAATTAATTATTTTTACACACTCGAGATTTTTCCTTTTTTTTAACTTACTTAGCAAACGTACTTGTATTTCGCACGATATTATCTCTATCTATGGCTATTCTTAAATGCCATGCTACATGAGCTCTTTTCCATTTATACACACACCAACCCGTTGAACTTAGCCTTTTCTTTACTAGACCCTTGGCTCTGTGTTGTGTTGTAGGAAACCTCTGTACTATCTATCTTTTTACCCGACATGTATGTTCATCTGTTCCCTCAAATCTTCTATGATATCTTGATTATGAGGTATCGTCAGAAGCGTTTTGGCTGACCGCTAGTTATAGAACAAGTGACGTAACACTGGATTCAATATAGCGCCCTCTATAAACTATTACTCTAAATATGAAATAAAATGTAATCTTCACAGTAAACAGTGACTTCCAATACCTTGCACTCCCTACTCTCCATACATCTCTTCGCAGATTTATCCATCCTATTCGTTCCGGAAGACAATGAAAAGGGGTCGATAATAATCGGCACTTTCTCGCACGAACACCATTCCTCAAACAGCCATATCTTTTTGCATGGTTCGTGTGGGATATGGGTGTAGAGGAGATTATGTTCAAAAGTATACAGAGGTCAAGCTTCGTCTTTAGTTACAAAAACCGTTTAATTCACTTGATGAAAACTGTTTGATTGACTGTTGGACTTAACACAAGAGAAGATAAGCAAACAACAATATAGGCTTGCTGTCTCCCTATGTAGCAGCTTCCTTGATGTACTTTGTAAATTACAAAGTGAGCGTATCACGTTTGAAGTTATTAACAAGAGGTATCATCTTTCATAGTGATCTACGTAATCGGCCTTTAACTTTGGGCAGCAAACTAAAGAAATAATCATTCTCAGTTAATATAAGCGAAAGCAGCGCAGCATTCCTTTCCAAAGAGTATTTCGTATCCTAAAAAATGTATTAAACGTGATCAACCTATGTGAATTGTGAAGTGACATTGGCAATAGAGTGACCATGACTCAATTTTTAAGAAAGCCAGTTAGTGTAACTTAAATGTTTTCAAACATAATACTTGCTAAATTTCAGTTTCAGTAGAGGTGTTATGTATCTTATAATATTTCAAAACGAACACAGACTTCACCCTCAAACTACACAACCGATATGGAACTACCTCGCAAGTATATACTTTCAAACAAAAAACAATTTTCCAAATCGGTCCAGGGGTCTTCGAATAATAAGTAAATACATCAAAAAATAAAAGATCACGACCAATTGAGAACCTTCTCCTTTTTTGGAAGACTTAAAAATAGCACTATATCTGGGTCAAGCCTTGACCTCTGTAGTATATGTACTGTGAGATATGAGTGACTAACGACTCGATTTCTAGGGCCCTCCAAACAGATCACGTGACGCATCACTGACGCAGCTTGGGTTACATTAAACTTGCTAGTTTTGGAACTATCGGACTTTTGTTTGTGATGCTTTTATAGGTCAAATATATTTCTCTTTACTGTACAGTGTCTTTTCTAACCGATTTCCAAAAAAAGGAGTAAAGTATGTTCACCGATTATTCGAAGACGCCTTGATCGATTTAGAAAAATTATTTCTTTTATACTTGAAAGAGTATACTTGTAAGGAGGTTCCATAGGTAAAGGAAGGGGGAACTAAAGGATAACCATTGAGTGGGGATGGTCTAATATCCTCTGCTGTGAATTTCCTGCCACTTAAGTGACGAGTATTCAGTGTCCCTCACTGAATAACTTAGTGTAACTTTGTGATATGTTTAAGATATTTATTTATTGGGCACACAAAGAACAAATATAGGACAAAACGCTCCAAGAAAAGAAAATGCCCTGCCCTTTAAGTGCCTCCGCCAGAAATAAAAATGCAAATTCAAATTTTTCTTTTTATAATAATGATGTACCTAACCCTACATAAACGTATATAAAATGAAAAATATATTTCATAAAACACGTATAAAACGAGTATAAAAATATAAAACGATAAAAGCTTACAAAACGAAGTCACGTCCATGACTTAGTTTTATCAAAACTTTTTTGTGACAGTCGAATAAAATTCAAACAAAATCAGGTTTAGTTCCGCGTTGGGTGGCGTTCGCTATCAAATGATTGAATACCGTGACTGGAACGCGAAACTTTCGACTTCGCTCAGGAGGCCCGCGCCCGACGCACTGATACAGCTCTGGCTATTGTCGGAGCTCACGCAACCTGCAAATTGCCAATTTCGCTAACTTTTTTATTGTTTTGTTCAATTTTTTTTATTCAAGGAGAAATGTGGATGACGACAATACTAGATTATTAAAATTGACGAAAGATTCAATTGATTATAAAATACGACATACATGTGGAAAACTTTCTTAAAAAGCTAAAATTATTAATGGACAAAAAATTGCCTTCTTTAAAATATTTTTTTTTCAGAGTAATGAAACGAATGATGACAATACTAGATTATTAAAACTGACGAAAGATTCAATTGATTATAAAATACGACATACATGTGAAAAACTTTCTTAGAAAGCTAAAATTATTAATGGACAAAAATTGCCTTCTTTAAATTTCTTCTATACTGGTCTTGGAGAAAATAAAAAAAACTAAGAATCTACCAGCTGTTTTTCTTCCCGCGAAGATCGTAAAAGCCGATTGGAGGAATGGGTAAAATTTTGAATGCATGTTAACAGGCGAAGTCGCTAGCACAGAGCGACAAGCAACCTATCACTATTTTGATTTTTCACCTTCTTGTCGACTATAACGGTAAAAGGCCTTGGTTTTGGGTTTCGAAACGAGAAATCCAAAATAATCTGTCTATCCCATTAGGAATTAAGACGTGTAGTATGTATAAGGTCTAACAAAATATACTGAAACTATTTTAAGGGCGTATCCAGTCCATGATCCTGGACAACTTTCGCTAGGGTACAAGTATCGAAACATGTAAAGCAATTTTTATCCTCCCATAAAGTTGACTGAACAGCTGATCCGAGTTTTAATGTAAAGCCAAAAAATATGGAAAGCTAAAAATTATTTTTCATATTTAGACATTCGTTCCTTGGAAAAAATGGTTCACTATCACGGACTGAATTCACCTTTAAAATAGTTTCAGTATATGTTTTTAGGCCTTATATATGTGTGGACCAAACCAGCATATCGAATTAACTTATGAAAATACAAAAAATATAAATCTTGTATTATTATTTATTAAGTCTACCTTTTGTACCATTATGGTCAATAAAGATTTAATGAATAAATAAATAAAATATTTCTGAGGGCAAAGCAGATCGGATGATTTATAGTGATGGTATAATGTGAACCTTTTCATCATACTCGTAATTTAAAGTATAACCTCCTCTCTACCGCCATTACCATATCCGAAAATACCCATGGGTCGTCGTAAAGTTAATATGGGCCGGAAGTGCGGTGTCAACCACTTTTTATTTCCGCCCGAAGTTTCATTGCTTTGGGTTATGAATACCACAATTCCATTATATTACGTGTAGTAAAATTAGGGTAGAACTAAAAGGTCGACGAAGCAACCGAAAATGAAATACGGTATGTTAATCAACTATTTTTATGATTCTTGCATCCTCCCATGCTGGTCTGGGAGAAAAGAAAAAACTTGGAATGTACCAGCTGCTTCTCCACCCACGCAGATCGTAAGAGCCTATTGAGGGAATGGGCGAGATTTGAATTATGGTAATAGGCGATGCGGCTAGCAACCCATCACTATTTTGATTCCTTTTCCATCTTAACGCCCACCACCACGCTAAGCGTGGCCTATGGACCTATCGGCCCTGGGCTCTGTCTACCCCGTCAGGGATATAGACGTGAAAATGTATCTGTATCTGTTTAGGATTAAAACTTACGTGAGATACAGTTATTATTATACTTAGTGGAGAGGTTGCTCACGTATAGAGTCAGCTGCTGCCGACATGTTTCGACCTCATTCGGAGGTCTTCATCGGCGAATGTGACTACGGGTCCGAACACCGCATCGACTCCGCAATCTTAACGTCACGTTGTTATCCGCGCCTAAAGTAGCCTATGTGTTAATCCAGGGTGTCAGCTACCTGCATACCAAATTTTATCAAAATTGGTATAGTTATTTGCATGTGAAGAAGTACCAAGCATACATACACATACACACACTCACAAACTTTCGCTTTTATTTCTACTTACTAACTTTCGATTTTGATATTTGAAAACTTAAATAAATATTTAAAGAAATCCGTTTCCATTGAATTGTTATTACCTTCTAGGACTCTGTGGATCTGAGTGGATAAATGCAACACAAAACTTAAATCTATGTAATTCATTCTCAAAACTATAATAATATCATGCAAAAACATTTCCTAAAAGAGTTTTGTAGTCGCGTCAAGGATTCAAAAATTCTATATTTGCTTGCAATATTTAACAGAAGCAAGGTAAAGCTATCACACGTGCTCGTAAGTGGCTCAGGCATTTCTGATTCCACCGCGGACGAGTCTGGAATATTCCAGAATATTCCAGGGATTCCAGTGTGGAGCAGCTAGGCAGCCGTGCGAAAACGGCTGTCACCGCCACCTGCTATTTAAGTTCAAGGTTTGCAGACGCTTTTCGTGTGTGGAACTTGATATCCTGTTTCGTAATAGATGTTGGAATGGAATTAAAAACATATCTCGGTACTAGCTTACCTTGGCTGTTTATTGATATACTAGCTGTTACCGTGGGTTTTGCTCCCCGTGGGAATTTCGGGGTAAAAACTATCTTACGTCCTTTCCTGGGTATTAAACTATATCCATATAAAATTTCATTTAAATAGATTCAGTGGTTGAAGTGTGAAGTGGTAACAAACAAATATACAAACTCACTTCCGCATTTATAATATCAACAAGGATACAGTATCCTGCATTTCAGCATTACATGTTATAATTTATTAACATTATATAGGTACATAGTTTAACAAAATATACTGGAACTATTTTAAGGGTGAATTCAGTCCATGATACTGAACGACTTTCCCGAATATCGAAATATGTAAAATATCTTTTGGTATCTCTTCTATACAAGTCGATCGATCAGCTGCCCCAAGTTTGTATGAAAAGCAAAAAAAAACAAAGACGTCTTTTTTGTTAAGGATTTTGTACCCCAAGATTTTGTTCGTGACAAAAAATACTTCTGCAAAATACAGACTTCATAAATGTTTTTTTTCCTTACTAACAATTTAATAAATGTAAAGTAAAAGCAAATTTAACTGGAAACTAATCTTGGGCACGCTCTCAAAGTCGAGTTCATTACGGCTATCGTCGGCCGATTAGGGCAGAAGTTTAATTTCACTGTCTGGGCGGTCGTAAAACTCGTCAAAGTCGCGTCCCCGCTCATTACCGCCGCCACTAATGTCAGACTTTTAATTAATCTGTGTCACATCATTGTTTTTTCTTTCGTTAACTTTCATGCTAGTTTGGGCGAAAAAAAATCCCAAAAAATGGTAAAAAACTGATTGAGGGAATATTTCTATAGTTAAAAGTCAGCAAGAATTGTCAAATTTTTTACCATCTGAAGATTGATCAGGCTTTGCCTGGTTTTTAATCCATTAATCCTTTATATAGAATATACAAACACAGCTACCCTTCAAACAGATATAGGACAAGAGAACGACAATTTATAATGTGTATTGATGATTCAAATTACTTATTCAAAAATATATGAAGCACATACAAAACTATATAAAGTAAGCATGTATTTACCAACCTTATTACGATTGGAGAAAAGGACGAGAAGAACATGTTTTATAAGCCCCATCGTTTTTTTAAATTAGCACAAATATACGCTCTTAAGCCACGGGTCTATGAGGATCCGTTCCGTTGAGGCATTCATGGGGTCAAAGCCAACATGAAGAGGCCTTTTAGTGCCCTTTTATCTAAAAAGTGAGATATATATATAGATATATATTATAGAAAAGTGAGATGAGAGTTTTATCTGAAAAGTAAGAGGGAGAGAGCTGCATTTACTATTATACTAATTAATTAATTTTATTCTTAATTTTATTTAGCTTATTTTATTTTATTTTAAATTTTATTCCGCAACAATTCTTTTCTTTTCAGAACATAAATCATTGTACATGCGGTATGACACCGCAGCATTGATACAAGTAACAAAGGCATCCGATGCGTGCCTCCCATGTTTATGTCAGCCATCAGTCCTCGCATGGTAGCCTCGGCAAAATCTCTTATTTCCACGAAGCCCCGGGTTTTGAGTGATATTTGCATTTGGCTGATGTACGGGTAATATGGCGGGAATACGAAATACGCAAGAGCATATACCTATACGTAGGTACTTACAGTAATGCTGGCTTACTTATTCTTAAACCTCAGACAAAGAGAGGGATGTTATAATAGACGCTGACGTCTTTCGGTCTATCTATCTGTGGCGACGTACGGCTCGAACGAAGGGACCGATTTTGGTGCGTTTTTTACGTAAAAGCAGGTTGCGGTGGTTCTTAGCTATGTTTGATGAAAATTTGTGCAGCTGTAAATAATTCGCAAATGTTAAATACATTTGCGGCATGATGATCATAATTTCAGTACAAGTCACAATTTATAAGATGATTTCGTATGGATTATAATTTTATTTCATGATTCTAACGAAAATACATTTTAACGACCATTGAGAACTATCGGGACGCCCTGCTTAATGATGAGCAGATTGTTTTTTATGATGTTACACTTTCTAGAACCCTTTTCGATTCCATGTAGGTAATTTTTTGAGTGTAATATGGCGTATTATTACAAAATAAAATGTATACATTTTGTAATGCTGTATTGTTTATCCACCTGTTTTTGGCTTCATCATGCCTTTGCCTTTAGGCGATATAACCAAATTCTATAAGGGCAAAAGGGTAGTCGAAAGCTAGCTAAGCAAAGTGAGAAAAGTGTGAAGTCGTCAAGATTCAGACAATATGTCAGCAGCTCTCTAACGAGGGCATTGTGTCCGCAAACCAACCTCCCCGCGCCCCGCAAACCCACTGGGAGCCACATTACAAACTATTTTTGTACATGTAATTCCAAGTACAAGTCGATCAAAGAAATGGGCGTCAACCTAGGAATATTCTTTAAGGGAGGGACCCTGTTTTTGTGCATAATTTTTTTGTCCTAATATGCTTTGGCATACTGGGTTTGGCATAAAAGATTTTGTCATAATAGTTTTTAGGCATAAATTGTTTTTTGGCATACTGGTAAGTTGGGCATAATTATATTTTAGGCTAATTTGTTACGGCATAATGTTAATTCGCATAATCTCTTTAGGCGTAATAACTATAAGACTAATAGTATTTAGGCATAATATTTTTAAAAATAACAGAAACAAAATTAAGTTATTTAAGTGTTTATTTTTAATTATCATGCAAAAAAAAAATATGACCACCCAGAACAAATGTGAGGGCAAAAGGGAAGTTAGGTTTAAGTTTTTTTTTTTATGATCACCTGGAACAACTGTAAAACCAGAAAGGAAGTTAGATTCAACTTATAAGCAATTAATAAACAATTTATATACAATGAATAAAAATGTTATGCTTAATCATTTTTATGCTTAAAGTAATGTTATGTCTTGATAAATTATGGTTTGATGACATTATGCTTACATCCTTTTATGCTTTAAAATGTTAGGGCTAAATAATGATTATGCTTAGGTACATTATGCTTAAAATTATTATGCATACTCCATTATGCGAAAGGAAGTTATGCTTAAAAACTATTGTGCATTAAACCAGTATGCTATGTGATATTATAGCTTAAATTTGTAGGTATGCATATAGATAGTGATCCTGTAAGGAATCATCAGACTTGATATTACTAGTCGTTTACACATCTCGTTTACTCAAATTCTGAAAGAGGTCGAACCTTATCCTAATGTTATCTAACGTTTTAGATATTAACACATTCACGGACACTAAGTCAGACACAATAGAAATAACAATTGAATTACGTCCACAGCCGTAAGTGTCCGTGAATGTGTTAATAAAAAAAATGTATGTTTGGTAACTATTTAGTTTACAATGAGTTTGTTGCTGAGACTTCGCTATTTATTATCTCTAATACTAGTCTTTGTAAAAAAATACGAAGTAGGCAAAATAGTGTGAATGGATATGTGTGTTTACGTGCTACACTAATTGCTAAATGCGTATATTTACACAATTAATTTTAACATTATTTTATTATGTAGTTGTTTAGTAAGTCTCAAACTTCGGGGCTAGCTCAATCAGTGTTATTTGTCCCTATAAATTTATGTTTATATTTAGAGAAAACCGTTCATTCTCATGCGCTAAAAATAACATCTAAAGCCCTCACACGAGCACGCCAAGGCCCCCGCTGTGAAAAATTACGAAAAATCTCCGCCGGGCGACGACTCCCTTTCATGAAGACAAATCTTCAAGTCGCCATCACTGTGGAAACGCTCGATTATGTCCTCGAAAGCCTGCGTGCCCCTCGAAATACTGATGTGAACTTTGTTACACCAAATAGGAATTATTATAAGAAACATTTCACTTTTCAATATCCTTACTGTCCATAGACATATAACAATATGCATAAATTATCCCTGAGGTATCCATTAATGCATCTTATTCTTTTCGAATTCGAGTGGCAGCCAGGCCACAAAAGTCGTCCAATATTCAATTCCTATTTATATTCAATTTAAATCATTTATTGCATTTCATAATGTACAACATTTCTAACTACTAGTCACTGTCTTATATTAGGTACATTATGAACCCTTTTGGGTATCGCAACTAAAAAGTGGAACAGTATGCGAGTTTTATGATATACAATTAATGTATAAACATAAATGTTAACAAAATATAATTAAATATTACGTAGGTAGCCTACCTCATGAGCCATAAATTAAAAAACTCATAAAAAGAACAAAAGGGAATTACGTTTTTACGACTATTATTAGGCTGTCGGGTAATAACGTTTCACCGACAGCCGCAGCTAAATCAAACCCGAAGTTAATAGTCATGGAGAGGTTTATCGCGGGCTCGCGGCCGCTTCGGTTTATAGTGCGAGCTCTAAGGGACCAGCTTTACCGAGGAGGATTATTGGCCGAAGGGGTCGTGTTCCGGAAGTATCGCGAAACTGACACCAGTACGAAATGCATTGCGTCACAAGGCCAATTATTTTAATTGTATATATTGACGACCTCCGTCGCGTAGTGGTTACTATGCTAGTCCGCCGCCCAGAGGTTCCGGGTTCGATCCCCGGTCAGGGCAGGTTGGGAAATGGCCTTTTTCAAATCGTCCTGGGTCTTGGATGTTTATTTATATAAGTATTTGTTATAAAATATAGTATCGAGTATCGAGTAGATTGAGTTAGAATCCCATAACACAAGACTCAAACTTACTTTGGTGCTGGCTCAATCAGTGTAATTTGTCCCTATATATTTAATAAATTGACTGATTGATTACAGTTTTGGAGGTTAACATATCGCAAGATACTCACATACTAACACATTTTTGTCCCTTATGGGCCAGGCATAGCATTTTGGGTCTTAGGGCTCCGAGCTGCAAGACTCATAGGCTACTTTTAGCATGATGGTAAGCGGGAAGATGGCAATAGGAATCAAAATAGCGATTGGTTGCTAGCCTCATCGCCTATTAACATGATTCGCATTTTTTACCCATCCCCTTGATTGACTTCTACGATCTGCGCGGGAATAGGAGCAGCGAGAAGAGGAGCAGCTTTAGTCTAAGTTTTTTGATCTTATCTCTCGGACCAGTATGAAGGGGTTCCTTTTTATACATGTTTAATTTATAAACAATAAATAAAAATAAAATTTAAGCCTTAAGAGGTTTATGCATGCATAATTTCACAGTTTGTAGCTAACTTGTACATAAACTGAACAATTGAACGTTTCCTTTTTTGTAAAACTTAAATTAATATTGGCCAGTAACAGCTTACAGCAACATTTTACTCAACATTGTATATTCAGCCCACTTAAATTAGCGATGTGTATAGAGTTGATAAAACGCGCTGGGTTTATAGGGCAGAATGTACGCTGTTAATTATCAACGCAATGTTGTTAGGGTTCCGTATGGTCAGTAATAAAAATGAAAAATTTGATGGGGGTTTCCAGTAAATTTAAAATCAATTCAAATATATACTTGTGTACTTAGCCTTTTTTGTGAATGACAATTTGTATTACTCTGTGACGCAGTTTATAAAAAATTTTGCACCTAGGGTCCCGCGCAATATGAATTCCCGTTCCCCGTTGTCGCCTTGTCGAGGCGGCTGCAGACGCCTGTAGCCGCCCGCTCAACACCCTCCACAAGGCGAAAAAGAACTTAAGAGATTCCGTTCTGTATGTAATATTTATATTATTCTGTGCCCTGGACCCAGACACGGCATAACTAAGAATGCAACGGCAAATAAGCTAAGATAGTTTGACTACCGTAAAATTTTTCAAACGACTGTCTTAGAATTCAAATTCACCCAGAACCATTGACGCGCCATCCGACTCGCGCTTAGCTCGTGTTTATTTTTTTACGAGGCGACCCCGTTTGTTATGATAATGAAACAGTGGAATCTGCGCATTTTTTACGACTGCGGCTTAAGCGCGGAGTGCTTGTTGTCTGTCAAATTGTTGCCGGCGGAACTTTTTATAATGCGGGATCAACAAAGGAGAGAAATGCGGACGTTTTGGCTTCCTGCTGCTTTCTCACATGAAGATTACAAAGAGATTCATCCTTGAAAGCAAATATCAAGAAACCTTAAAATATAATAATAAAAAATATATTTTTTTAAACAAGCTTTTTAGTTTAGGTTAAAGTGCTCCTCGAGACGAATCAATCAAGCCCAAAACACAGCAGTATTATGTTATTTTATCACAGAGACGTCATGTCCAAATTCCAGCTCTATCTCCGGATCAGCTCCACGTCATCATAATATTGCAAAATTAAGTTCAATCCAATTGAGCTGAAAGAACTAGAAGTAGGTCAAATGTAACATTCCAAGATTTGATAATAGACAAAACGACAGACGACGAGACAGGTGAAATCAAATAAAATATCGTATGTTCTTCCCTGGGTATCAAGCTATATCCAAATCAAATTTCATCTAAATCGGTTCAGCGGTTGAAGGGTGAAGTGGTAACAAACAAATATACAAACATACTTTCGCATTTATAATATTAGTAGGAAGTAGGATAGGATATAGTAGGATATTTCTTTCCAACCGAAAGTTCCACGACACTCAGACAAACGCGCACTTGTGATTTTTAATCGAACGATAGTTTGATCGATCACCAATTCAGTATGGAGTCATATGGCAGTGCTCGCATTTAAATTATAAATCAGGATTTAAATGCGCGCCGATTTATGGCTCAATTAAAAATCACAAGTGCGCGTTGGCTCTTATACTCAAACCTGTCTGAATAGCAAACAGAAATATTGTGGTCAAACGTTGGACAAAATCAAATTTACTTGTGTAACAACGTATCAGCACTGTATGTAACAAATGGAGCCAATGATACCGCAGTTGGATATATCCACTTGACCGATGACGACGATCAACCACCGACCCAGGGAGAGGGGAGGGAATATTTCTTAGGAACTCGTTATGTGGAAATAAAATCGTCTATCAATCACAAGGCTCGTGTGTCCGATAGCAAGGGCTAGCAAAAGTCGATCGAGGGGATAGGCGTCCTGGTGATCTGACGAACTTTATAAAGGGACGTCTAATACTTAACGTTTGTTTGTTTGCTTCTCGTATGTATAAGTGGCCCAAATTGTTGTCAAATTGTTCAGGCTGTCTCTCAAGGCATCCGACATACAATGATGACAGCCGGGAGTGCCGGGACCAACGGCTTATGCGTGCCTTTCGAAGCACCGATTAGCTCGAGATATGTTTATGCAACTTGTGGTCACCTAGCGGACTATGGCGGGTATCACTTTACGTGGGAAAACGGTAGTAACGCGCTCTCTCGCTGGTTCACCGAGCTCTTCAAATTAAATTTAATTGATCTAAGGACGTAACATTTTGACACAAGAATAATTTTCAAAAATATAAACCGACTTCACCCCCAAACTGCTACAAACTACACAGCCTAGATTAGGAGGTCACGACAAATTTGGTAACGATAAGGGATATGGCTGACTCTGGTTTTATAGAATAAAGAGCACCTCTCTGATGCTAAATATGTTGGTCTGCCTGCGTGGAGTGGTTGCGTTACTTAGATATGGCGCCTGAAAAGTTGGTTATCGTGACCAAAAAAAAATGATAAGGGATATGGCTGACTCTGGTTTCACA
The DNA here is from genome assembly GCA_963555685.1 of Acrobasis consociella. NCBI lineage: Eukaryota > Metazoa > Arthropoda > Insecta > Lepidoptera > Pyralidae > Acrobasis > Acrobasis consociella. The sequence continues at coordinate 23,397,905 of OY743105.1, read as the reverse complement.
GGATTAAGAGCATCTCTCTGATGCCAAATATGTCGGTCTGCCTGCGTGAAGTGGTTGCGTTACTTAGATATGGCGCCTGAAAAATTGGTTATCGTGACCAAAAAAAAATGATAAGGTAAATGGCTGACTCTTGTTTCACAGGATGAAGAGCACCTCTCTGATGCTAAATATGTTGGTCTGCCTGCGTGAAGTGGTTGCGTTACTTAGATATGGCGCCTGAAAAGTTGGTTAGCGTGACCAATAAATGATAAGGTAAATGGCTGATTCTGGTTTCACATAATGAAGAGCACCTCTCTGATGCTAAATATGTCGATCTGTCTGCGAGAAGTGGTTGCGTTACTTAGATAGGGCGCCTGAAAAGTTAGTTACCTGGACAAAAAAAGAAAATTATAAGGTAAATGGCTGATTCTAGTTTCACAGGATGAAGAGCACCTTTTTGATACTAAATATGTTGGTCTGCCTGCGTGAAGTGGTTGCGTTACTTAGATATGTCGCTTGAAAAGTTGGTTATCGTGAACAAAAGAAAAAACTAATAACGTAAATAGCTGACTCTAGTATCACAGAACAAAGAGTACCTCTCTGATACAAAATTTGTTGGTGAAGTATTGTTTGTTTTGTCGGTCTGCCTACGTGAAGTGCTAGTGTTACTTAGATATGGGTATGGCGCCTGAAAAGTATGTTATCGTGATCAAAAGTAAAATTATAAGGTATATGACTGACTCTGAACGGCTGCATATCGAGCAAAATACATCTATCGTTAGTATCCGATATTATATATACATGCCGCAGTTAATAATTGTACTAACAACAGTTTTGTCAACTTTTCAGAAGAGCATTTAATTTAGAAAGTTTTGTCCAGAACGGCACAAAAATAATTACATAATTTCACGTCTATTCAAAAGTCTAGTCCTTTGACTGCATTATATCCAAAAAATGTGGTACTATAGCTGTCTAATTTCAAAAATAGTAAAATAGGTACTCTTTGTTCTGTGATACTAGAGTCAGCTATATACGTTATTATTTTTTCTTTTGTTTACGATAACCAACTTTTCAAGCGACATATCTAAGTAACGCAACCACTTCACGCAGGCAGACCAACATATTTAGTATCAAAGAGGTGCTCTTCATCCTGTGAAACCAGAATCAGCCATTTACCTTATAATTTTCTTTTTTTGTCAAGGTAACTAACTTTTCAGGCGCCCTATCTAAGTAACGCAATCACTTCACGCAGGCAGATTGACATATATTTAGCATCAGAGCGGTGCTCTGCATTCTGTAAAACCAGAGTCAGCCATTTGCATTACCATTTTTTTGGTCACAATAACCAACATTTCAGGCATCATATCTAAGTTACGTAACCATTTCACGTAGGCAGACTGACATATTTAGCATCACAGAGGTGCTTTTCATTCTGTGAAACTAGAGTTAGTCAATTATGGTATAATTTTTTTATTTACGATAACCAACTTTTCAAGCGACATATCTAAGTTACGCAACCACTGCACGCAGGCAGACCAACATATTTAGCATCAGAGAGGTGCTCTTCATTCTATGAAACCAGAATCAGCCATTTACCTTATAATTTTCTTATTTTGTCCAGGTAAACTTTTCAGGCGCCCTATCTAAGTAACGCAACCACTTCACGCAGGCAGATCGACATATTTAGCATCAGAGAGGTGCTCTTCATTATGTGAAACCAGAATCAGCCATTTACCTTATCATTTATTGGTCACGCTAACCAACTTTTCAGGCGCCATATCTAAGTAACGCAACCACTTCACGCAGGCAGACCAACATATTTAGCATCAGAGAGGTGCTCTTCATCCTGTGTAACAAGAGTCAGCCATTTACCTTATCATTTTTTTTTTGGTCACGATAACCAACATTTCGGGCGCCATATCTAAGTAACGCAACCACTTCACGCAGGCAGACCGACATATTTGGCATCAGAGAAATGCTCTTAATCCTGTGAAACCAGAGTCAGCCATATCCCTTATCATTTTTTTTTGGTCACGATAACCAACTTTTCAGGCGCCATATCTAAGTAACGCAACCACTCCACGCAGGCAGACCAACATATTTAGCATCAGAGAGGTGCTCTTTATTCTATAAAACCAGAGTCAGCCATATCCCTTATCGTTACCAAATTTGTCGTGACCTCCCGTTCTAGCCGCTTTTGATACAATTTGCCTTTTAGGTAGTTTTATACAATGACCATTGTCTACCAGTTCACTCTTGTAAGGAACTTTTACTTAATTAAACGTAATAAATTTGTTTTCTTTGAAAATAAAAGTGTCCAAATTACACAAAGATGCGGCACGATTTAGACACATTTTCCATCTACACGCATAAATAAAATGGTACCTATAGATATACTACAATATATGTAACTATGTTTGTTGGTAGACACGAGATTCGATGTGTCCCCCGCGGTCCGGGCACGGAATGCTCAGTAATAATTGATACGGGACCTAGTTCCGCTAGTTTGTACATAATGCAAGTGGGAAACTTCAACAAGTGACAGCGAGAATTTGCATGTACAATATTTAAGAGTAGCGACGTCAGAGGATGCCAGTAAGAAGGACTAACTTGGTACGTCCGCTGGGATAAGCTCTAAAATCCGTACTTTATGAGTCTCTCTTTGCTTGCCTGTACGTGGGTGGTCGCCTTGAAAACCTTTCTACACCATCTGTACGCCCAATTTTATTTCAATCAGCTTCTTCTTTTCGTGTGTGTTAATAACTAACATTAGTGTCAGAGTTTTAAACCGCCTTAAAGGTCTCGGACATGGTTATATGTAACGACCAATGTCAAAGACAATGACCGGGACCGACGGCTTAAGGAAGCACGGATCATCTTACTTATCATACAATCAGGTGATGATTTCAATCAGCGAATCTACGTCATGCTCCTGTTATGTAATCCGAAGACCTAAGTAAGCTTGAAGCACAGAGTACTATAATTCTTAAAGGAAAACTATAGGCTGCTCTCAATTAACCGAACCGGGAGGCCTATTCTCAGTAAATACAATAACATAAGTAGAAAAGATCTCTTTTTGGGATAAGTTCAAATTTGATTATAAGCTTCATAGAAGTGTTACACCCCAAGATCTCATAAAGACGTGATTATAGCTCGTGTAATTCCAATTATTGGCTTGCTCGTCTGAGGGCCCTCGAAACAAGAGGCTCGTCCCGAAAGAGCCTAATTTGTAGCGGACTACAAGTGGCAATGATATTCGTGTATACTGTGAAAACGTCTGGCTTCTTTTAAATATCTCTTTTTTATAATCTTGATATAAGCGTTACATTAATATCTCCTCAAGACGTGATTATGGTTACGTCTCATCTAATTCCCGATTATTGGCATGCTCGGCTCAGCTAAGGGCCCTTGAAGCGAGGGGCTTGTCTCGAGAGAGACTATTTTTAACCGACTTTCAAAAAGTAGGAGGTTCGACACGATTTTTTTATGTATCTATATGCTTACCGATTATTCGAAGATGCATGGATCGATTTGAAAAATTCTTTTGAAAGGGCATATTTGTTTGTCAGGGGATTCCATAGAAATACTATCAAAATTGGTTGTTTAGTTTGGGGTGAAGTCGGTTTTTAGTTTTGAAAAATTATTTGATTTTACAAGTTTTATATGCTCCATATACTACATAGATTTTTAAGCTACCTATAGGTATATGACGTAGCTTGATGACTGCTATACCATTGATAGCCCTGAAACAAGAACTTTGCCACTGGGCTCGAGAACTTTGCCACTGGTGGACCACGCCCGAGATTGCTTTACTTTTGACAGCGCTAACAATAAGTAATTCTAACCGACCACCAATTAATCAACTAGTATAAAAAACTAAAACCAAACAATTTTTAATGTAAAAGGAGAAATGTTATCAAACAGTTCTCGAGTATTTTTGATCAAGACGAGAAATATAGGTTATATATCCTTAATAATAGGTAAAGAATTAGAACGTAAGGTGAGTAAGATCAAATCTAGGTAGATTATATACCTGATCAAAGATCGAAGCGTTAGAAATAACATTCGACGGGAAAATTAAACTAAACTGTTGAATGCTCTCTGATTAATTAATTTCAGTCTTACGAAAGCCTCCCGGAAACTCGGGCTTTCAATGGACTATTTATAAACTTATTAACAAGCTTTCTTGATAACTTCCTTCAATGGCTGACTTTAAAGCTGCCGTAGAACACTGTGTTGGAACGAGGTCACAAAAATTAAAGCCTCTGAAAAAGCCCCAAAAAATTCCAGCCCCTACAAAAGTTCGTGGCGAAAAAAGGTAACGAAAAAATCTTACGCTGTTTTTCGCCAGCCTCCAACCGCCAAGTCCGAGGAAACTTCGTTCCAAAAATTACAACTGCTTACGTTTTTTTGTTCTCTCCATCCATCGGTTGTTTGGAAGAAATAGCGTTAGCGATAAGACATATTGTTTATTGATTTTGTAAGTCTTTAAACGTAAAATAAAGGTTTCTTACGTACCTTAATGAAATTGCGTTCAGTTTATTTTTTTGTCTTTTAATGTTATGTACCACTGATGGGCCTTTCCCTTACTCCCTACTCATGTCTGTCCTAGCAACTATTAAATTATTTAAGTATTGGTAAAATCAACAACATCTTAGTAAATTGAAAGCCGTCGAGATATACCCCAACCTTATAGATAGACCCAGAACCAGGAGGCGAGATGATCTGGATATGTTTTAGCCTAGATGGAAGAAGCTCGCAGCGGACAGAGATGAGTGGAGGAACAAGACTGCTGAAGTCCAAAAAAAAACTTGAGAGGTGTCAAGGGGCACCCGGATGGAACGAAGTTCTAGAGAGAGAGAAAGAGACAGACAGAGAAACACGCGCACGCCGCACGGCTTACAAATATAGCAAAAAGTGTCGTTACAACTTTTGGTCTTAATTTTTTCCGCCTAGCCTCCTTTCGCAACGCGCGATAAGGAACTTCGTTCCAATACATATACCTAAGAAGTGTGAAGTATGATATCCTTTTCAGAGAGTATCCAAACCACTCTGCAGGGCGAGTAGTAATTACGGGCGGGGCCGAGTTGTTCAAATATTGGTTTAGGCTGCGAGGCGTGTAGGCAGTTATCGCGCCGACTCTTGTTTGATATCTTTCTACAGACATAATACTTCATTGTAATTCTATGTTATGTTTTGCGCGCGCTTTGGGTGTTTTTTGTGTAAGTGTACCACAGTGGCATTGTATTTAAGAAGCTGCTTAAAGGCATCTGAGATACTAAAATAACTTTTAAAGATGGCGCCGCACTTGGATTTTTTATGTAACTGTTTTGTTCTTTACACATGGCGGTGCGTCGCAGGTAGCATGCGGCGCTGTGTGTAATCGCTATACATGGAGGAGCTAGAGGAAAATCCAAGCGTAAACAACAAAATTTTATGGCCATAGGAACTAAAGATGGCACTCGTCAGTCATATAACTGACACAACAAACACAGGTACAAAAGAAAATTGCTTCTTGCTAGAGTTTTTATAATGTGAACGTTCTATTAGATTTATAAATCTACGGTCTTTAAAGCGGTTGATACACATTTAGACAGCAGTTCAAACAATGCAGTTTAGCCCGAGTTTAACCTCTGTCAGCGCCGTCCTCTAGATGGATGGCAGTGGGGGCCATTTGCGCTTTGTGCGCGACCAGAATAAACGGGAGGTATATTTCGGTTAATTACTGTGTGGCTCATCGTGTGTGCTATGCACACGCAGTAATATTTCAATTTCTGAGCAAGAATGAGAAGTTAATGTGTAAGCCAGGGGTTTTTTTTAAAAGACTAAAACAAATAAATATTATCTTGGAAACTGTCGAAAAAAAAGTATTTAAAAGCAGTAATTTAGATTTAGAATAGTATTTCTAAGCTCTGAAAAATACTAAAATGCGAACCATGTTAGGCTATGCTGCTATCGACGCATCACATTTTGATTTCCTTTTTTATCTTCTCGCCCACCATCAAGCTCTTTTGAGTTCGCAGCATGCCGAGGCTTTGTCTATATAGAGCCTCAAGACCGAAAATACTATGTTAGATAAAGACGTAATGTTCCTTTAATTTGAATAATAATGAATACAGGTTTTACAAAATAAATTTGAGCTAGCTTAGCTTGCATAAAGTATTGCTTAGGAAGAAACCTTTCACAATAGGCGATGATTTCATCAAAAACCTTTTATTATATTTTCCAACGCTAAACTTCACCCCGCTGAAATTCGGCTAAAGAGATATCTGGGAAGGTCACAGGTTAGGACCACAATAGGCTGTAACCTGAAAAGAGGTAGGGGATAATCTCAGGATACTTTGAATGTGCCTTACCAAACTATTTTCTCGGCATTTTCGGTGAATTGAAATAATATCGGTATACTTAATGCTTGAGAGCTTACAAGAGAGAGCTATTTTTATACCATAAGCAAGCATACCTACAATTTATTTTACAACTCTGAATAATTTCAATAACCATAATAGCATATAAATTGCTACCCTTAGCCAGGTAGTGATCACATAGCAAACCACCTCAGAAATATTTTTTTTCTGACGAGCAGATGCTAGCTAGAAACCGCAAAATGTCATCCGTCTATTATCTATGATACAGTTGATTTCTGAACGAAAAAAAAAATACGCCTCCAGAAAAAAAAACTTGACATTTCGCTTGTCAAAGTCAAAATATTGGTCGAACAGCGAATTTTTGTGCAAATTGAAAGTGTTTTTTTAGTATTATGGCGGAAAAAATCCCGTAAAGTGATAATATTTGTGTTTTTATAATAGCAGATAGGTTGAATTATATGTAATATGTTTCGGTTTTACATGATATTTGTTTTTCTTTGAAATATTTACGCCGAAAGTTTGTGGTCAACATGTGACCTCTGCCTATCTGGAAAAACTTATTGTGGTTATTATGTAACCACTGTCCTACAAGCGTTTATCCATATGAATAAAGGTAAAACCATATTTACACATCAAATATTTTGTATGGTAGATAGATAGGTTCTTGGATCGAATAATAACCGATACTCTGGTGTCAGAGTCTTTTAACCACTACATCACAGAGACATTAATATTTATTAATATTTTTATACAAAGAAACACACAAATCTTTCCTCTTTTTAATATTAGGCTTATATGTAGATTCACCTTTATTTTTTCAATACTTACATATTGTGACCTAACTGGGCAGTGGTCAAATCTAATCCACATCATATATATTTAAATGGGCAGTGGTCATATCCAGACCAGAGGGTTTTTTTATAGGAAATTGTAGGAATAAAAAAAAATTAAGAAATTAGTTTTTTTATTATCATTCAATCTACCATTATCTGTATATAAAGATAAAATAATCGCCAGGCCTGGCTAAGGGTTAAACAGGCTGACAAGTAATTAAAGTTACATATTGAAAGGGGACAAACAGTACTCGATTCTCATTCCAAATATATAAAAAAATAGATGCTTTAAAGCTTTTAAAAACATTTTTCCTAAAAGTTGACAAGGAGAGAATACTTTAGCATCAAGTCTACCTATTTTAGCTTATGGCTCAATAAAGTTATTAAATAAAATAAAATAAAGTGCGGACACTCGCGCCGATCTTATGCGCGCGGTTTCCAAACATTCCGAGACTCGAACTCTAATTTCAATTTTTTTTTATTTATAAGTATTTTGTTACTTTTATATTGAGACGTGATTTACCAGTCAGCTATAATTATTCATCGATAGATGATTCAGTTGGTTGAGAAGCATCGTTGAAAACATATCATAGCTTATGTTTAAAACTGGCAAACATTAATGATAAAATATTTCAATCATTTCTTTTTATTAAATATCTAACTTACCTACTTATTTTTAAATACAAAGATGCAATCTGCTCCAGCGCATGCACTGCATATATTTTTAGCAGCGCTTAATGAAGTGGCAGGGTATTTATAGCAGGACGATTCTATTGTCCGTCTGTAATAAACAGTTTGCGCGGAATGCTGCGCTGACGCGGTAATGAATGCCCTGTGTGGCAGACTTGTACGAAAATAAACTTTTGGCATACACGAAATCACTTTGCGGACCAACATGTCAAGTCAATCAAGTGGGGAGCTCGGCGGCCCGGCGGGAGTGCGCATTGCTAGCGGTTTCGCAAGTAAAGCGACACCGGGCGTGGTCCGCACTTGGATGGGTGACCACAAATGGCTTCAAATTTCTCGAGCTCCTCCGTGCTTCGGAAGGCACGTGTAAGCCGTTGGCACAGAATTATTAATAGTATTACATACAGAACGGAAACTCGCACCGTCCCCCGCAATCTGGCGTCCCCGCAACCCCTCCCCCGTTATTGTGAGGTGTAAGCGGCAGTAAAACAGGGTTATTGGTAGTCGCACGTTGACATTACGCGAGTCACTTAGGATTATTGAATTATAATGGTGAGAAACTGCGCACATTATCATTGTTTATCCACGGAAAACAATAAATAACGTAAATTTTATAGATTTCCGAGTGATGAAAACAGGTAACCAAAGCAAAAAAACCTGTGGTGGCGACCCTGATTGTTTAACTTACACATATGACGTGTGCGCGGACGGATTGTTTCGTTTGTAGTAGTACTAGGTATATATGCTGCTCCGTTTGTATGAAGTGCCATACCTGTGCCGTTGGTCCCGGATGTCATCATTGTATGGCAGTCGTCAAGCTATGTCAGATGCCTTTAGGCAGCCTAAAAAATCTGACACTAGTGTTGGCCACTTACACACACGAAAAACAAGAAATGTCAAGTCATTTTGATGTCGTACAAGTTCTACACAATTATGAAAATTGTTATATATTTGTAGCGGCGTAACGTATAATCAAAACCATGCTCTTCAGATGGTAAGTTGATACCGTTGTATAGTTTAGTACTATAGTTTACTAAGCTAGCTTTATCGAAATATACATACATACATACTATCACGTCTTTATCCCTAATGGGGCAGACAGAGCATTTTGGGTCTTGCGGTTCTATGCAGAGCCCAGGGCCGCAAGACCCAAAAGCCACTTTTAGCGTCATGGTGGGCGAGAAGATGGAAAAGCAATCAATACAGTGATGGGTTGCTAGCCGCATCGCCTGTTAACATGATTTGCATTTTTGCCCATTCCCTCGATCGGCTTTTACGATCTGCGTGGGAAGAGAAGCAGCTGGTACATTCTAAGTTTTTTTATTTCTCCCAGACCAGCATGGGAGGCATTCGTAAATATACTATTTACAAATGTCATGACGAACGAGCCAATAATATATAAACGTTCCTAGCCGGTCTTCGAGAGCCACTCAAGGGCAACAATTCATCAAACTGCGATATTTCGGCCTGTTTTCCTAGCCTACTCCATCTTCAACGTTTGGCCAGGAAATTACATTTTGTATGAGATTTGTTCCTTTCTTTTTAATAATTGTATGAAACTACGAAAACACACATTTAGGTGCAAGAAGATCGTGACGTAAGAGTAAATTGACCTTGGTGGACTTACTCCGAAATAGAATTTCTTTCAGTCAATAAAATAAATTTCTTAAAGTCGCGTACGTTGAAAACGTAAAAGTTATGAATGGATGTGACACTAACATCTGGTATAGTATAACAAGATTAGTGTTAGTTTTTAGAATATACAGTTAGTAATGATTTTAGAACTCAAATCACGAGTAAATTAGCAAATCAAAGCTACAATGTCTCATACAAAGTGCTTAGTAACAGTCAAATCTTCGCATGCCTCAATATGGGGCACTTTGGGGTGTACATACTTTATTACTGGAGTTGGCTTACTTTGACATTTTATTTTTGTTTAAACACATGAATAAAACCAAAAATACATTTATATATTTATAACCTAAACTTGCACATCCAGTTTAGAGATAGATGGAGAGGAGAAGGGAAGGCATTTGCCCAGCAGTCAACAAAAGTAAATAAATACGGACATTTAGATTCAGCCAGGCCACAAAATTTAAAGAGTTCGTCATTCAAAATATATAAGTAGGAAATATTTCATTTCTGCTCTTCATTAGAAACCGAGACATAAACCGCTGAGGTTTCTGTTCAGTTGTTTTCGTGGCCCAACCGCCAGGATATCAGCAAAAGCCTGGATAATTCTTCAGCCCTTGAACAAATCCACGTTCACTCAGCAAAACATCTTTATTTTCAGTGTCTTCACTTTTTGTACTCCCAAATAATCGATTATCTCACTTTGCGTATTATAATTGAAAATTGTTTCTCTATTTTGTATTTTCACCATATTTTTCTTTGAGAGCACTTATTATTAATATTCACTTGAAGCTTCGAAATAAATAATTTTCAAAGCAATCAATTATTTATTACTTTGCTTAAAAATACTAAATAAATAAATACTTACTCTGAAAAAAAAAACTATGAAAGTGTTATTTTTAGCTTACTAGGTATTATATTGACATAGTATTAAATCGTACATTAAAATCAAAATGTGTACGTACCTTATATAAGACTATTTTATATAGTTCATGGAGAAAAGATAAATATAAAGCATAATTTATTGGTCCTAAATAATCTTCGGACTTTTATATCAAAGTTCATAGAATCTACAATGTATGACAATAATTATCTACCAAAATAATACGCAATGAGAATGTCACGCGTAAAATGAATACAAAAGAACAAAGGTTTTTACCGTGCCATTCATATGGGGTAGTAACGAGGGTCCCCAGGGTGTCACCCTGGAGGGGGTAATTACCTTGTAAAAGTGCTTTCCCGAATATTTCCGAACAGAAAATTCGACGCAAAACTTTCTGTTTCTTGCAATGCGCGAAATATCGCAGAAAAATATCTTTACTTTTAGAAAAATGGTTCTAAAAAGATATCTCTGCGATATTCCGGAAATTTTGTGATAAAAAATTTAATGCGTTGACAATTAGCTTTTGGACTTTGAACATAACTGACTTTTTCTACAACAAGTAATAATTTTTTACGCTAGAGTCATAACTCCAGGGTCGTGACTATAAGCTATTTTACTGTGTTTGTTTCTGGTTAATATGAGAGACATTACTAAATAAATTTCTGTGACTGCAAAAAGTCGCACCGCATATATAATTTGTCGCTGCGCTTACAACTTCACCTTAAACACGGAACAGATACAGATACATTTTCACGTCTATATTCCTGACGGGGCAGACAGAGCCCGGGGCTGTAAGACCCAAAGGCCACGCTTAGCGTGATGGTGGGCGATGGGTTGCTAGCCGCATCGCCTATTACCATGATTCAAATCTCGCCCATTCCCTCGATCGGCTTTAACGATCTGCGCAGGACGAGAAGCAGCTGGTACATTATAAGTTTTTTCTTTTCTCCCAGACCAGCATGGAAGGAAACACGGAACAGTTTGGAAGTTATTTTGACGGCGGTGAACGACTGCATTAAGAAGGGTTGTAATTGTTTGTCGTGTTGGGGTAGGGGGTAATAGGGACCCCCCCGATGGGTTCCCGGTTTGTCGTACCGGGGGGGCTCAGTACCCGTGGTGCCGTGGAGCCACGGGGAAGCCAAGAGGAACCCGCGAGGGGGCGCTCCTGCGGTTTGCGCCAGCAGTGAGCGCCCACATTGGGGCGGCGGGGGAGTGGGAAGATCTCCCCCCACCCGGGGAGGGGCGCTCCCGCGGGCTCGGCTTCGGCCTTGAGCCTGCTGGGATGCGCCCAATGGGGCGGCGGGGGAGTGGGAAGTTCTCCCCCCACCCGGGGTGGGGTTGCCGGGAGGGGAATGTTTCATTGCTCTCCCGGCGCTTCAGGCGGGGCCACACCGCCGTGGCTGTGGTTGATGATCGGTCGCGGAGGTCAGGGAGTGTCGGTGCTACGTTGCCGCTCTCCCTGTCCTCCGCGGCCGAGTGGTGCCGCACCGCGTTTGCGGCGAGAGGTAAGCGGCGGAGCCTCACATCTTCTCCGCCGCTGGGAGCCGGTTTATCGGGCTCCCATGGGCCCACAGGCGGTGAACTGCGTGGGAGTTCGCCGCCTCTCAACTGGGCCGAGGAGGTACGGCGCGTCCGTGAGTTCCGGACGCGCCTACTTGGTGAGTGGGGGGGCGCTCAGACGCCCCCGAGGAGGGGCTGCTTCGGCGGCCAGCCGCGCCGGGGTTCGCGGTTGTATTTCCTTTCCCGTGTCCCCGGCAAAGGCGGTTAAGGTGGAACTCCGGAGGTTTTTTAGTGGGTAGGCACGTCACTCTGGCGTGGAGTCCCACATAACCCGACAGCCTCCCCCGCAGGCTGATGGGTATCCGTAACAGGGATCTTTCCTCCGTTAAAAAAAAAAAAAAAAAAAAAAAAAAAGGGGGTAATAGGGATCAACATGTTTAGGTGCTGGAGACAGACTACTACGAGACATACAAAATTATCGTGTAGCTTGTTTCGCTTTGACTTCATTTTAATAAATGTATATTTATGAAAAACGTTGATGATATACCAGTACTTTATCATCACGTCTTTTTGTCTCCACTGCAGGAGCGCGACCCTCTCTGTACTACCAGAGCCATACTTGGCCAGAGCAATCAGAAGACTCGGCCTATACTTTCTACGCTGACCAGTTAGGTTGGAGAGCTCTCATGATGTTGATAAAGCTTTGTTTAGCTTGTATTTCCTAAGTCGCCTTCTACGACATCCACGGGCGGACTTGGAGTGGCCCCATTCTATTCTGCCGGAAACCACACGGATAATACAAGTGCTAAGTTGTCGATGTCTGATTATTTTCTATACTAAAAAAAACGTTCTTGTTCTATTTTTTGTAATACCTTATCGAAACATAAAAAAAATTACGTAATGAATACGTAAATTAAAAGTTTATTTGCCAGGGAAACTAAAAAAACCCGAATTTAAATAATTTCACATGTAAACGCCATCTAGTGATGGGTAGAGGAACTAAATAGTAGAATTAATCCGCATCGCCAAGGTAACGTATCCGTAGCGCCAACTATTATTTGTCAGGAAAACTACTAAAACCCCGACTTTCAAGCGATAACTTAATAACTTTTAAACTTTCTTCTTTTTTTGATTTTTTCATACGTTCGAGCCCTACGATGCCACAGACAGACAGACAGACCGGCTGCCATTAGCGTCAAACACTCCTCTTGTCGGGGGTTAATAATTTGCCGGCGAGGATTACTTTGACGTTTGATTACTAGGGTTTTTAGGTCTTATACGAGTACTTTTAAAAAAAAAAAACTTCTAGACTCATGCGTACTTTGGAGTATTATTTAATAGAAAGAAAGAAAGAAAAATTGTTTATTTGGTACACAAATGAAAACTACAATTAGGTACAAATTTATAATACGTAAGTATTGATTGCAAAACCAATCTGAAATATAAGTCAGAATTAATTTAAATATAAATTAAAATTTAAAATGAGTTTCGGTAAGTCCAAAGGAGTAATTTATTCACTAATCAAAGGCGCGCTCTGAATTCCTTGAATTTCAACCAAAGCAAACTTGAACAGGTCAGTGTTATTTGGAATAACTAATTTTACCCGTATTCACCCTTATCTCACACTTCGTTAGGTAAATGTAACGACACTAAATGTTTTGATACAGAAACATTAATACGTCCCAGTCCCTATAGGGATTGAAACCTAAGGCCCTACTCAAAGGCCACTTTTAGTGTTATTGTGAGAGAAAAGGTCGAAAAAAGAATCAAAATAGTAATGGGCTGCAAGCTTTTTTTGGAACGTAGTTTCTTATCGCGCGTTGCGAAAGGGGGCTAGACGGAAAAAAATTTGTAACGACACTTTTTGCTATAGTTGTAAGCCGTGCGGCGTGCGCGTGTTTCTCTATCTGTCTCTCTCTCTCATATCGCATAGAAAGCAAGCCAGTTATTTTCGTTTCGTCTTTCTATTTCGCATTGAACAGTGTGGTGCCGCGACGATTATTTGTTAAGTGTATACAGGTTTTTTGCACATAATAAATAATAAAATATTATTATAAATTAAAAAAAAAAAATTACAATTCCTTCACTAATTAATCGAAAGGAACTTCGTTCCATCCGGGTGTCCCTTGACACCTCTTAAGTTTTTTTCCACTCCTTTATTGCTTTTTTTTTATTGCTTTTACAATATGGACAAGAAGAGAAAGAGTTGGTGATTCGCACCCTCATAATTATAAAAATTAACAACCAATTGCTAAAACTATTTTAGTTCAAACGTGTTTAGTTCCTTTTACTTTTCAATATTTGACAATAAGGGCCGCGCTGCATTGGATTGGCATGGCATGGCATCGGAAGTGACGCGTCATTTTAAAACAAGCTTTATATCAAGTGATATAAGATGCATTACCGCCCGAGGGCGTCTTTTCCGCGGGAGTGCTCGGCAGGCCATCGCGCCGGCCGGCTCTCCGCGTTCAAGAGGTTATGCATCTTATATCACTTGACATAAAGCTTGTTTTGAAATGACGCGTCGCTTTCGATGCCATGCCATGCCAATCCAGTGTAGGGCCCTAACGAGACAAAACATATTTTAACTAAAATAGGTTCAGCAAACGTGTAATTGTTTATGAATAAAGGGGTAAGTTTCTTTCTTTTCTCGCAGACCAGCATGAAAGCAGATGAAGTTTAATAATAATGTAGTAGAAGATTCCTGTTTGCAGCCTTAGAACTTTTGGACTAAAATACCTAAAATGGAACTAAAACCTTTAAAAACAACCATTACTCATTCATTTTAAGAGTTTTAGAAATTAATAAAAAAGAAAAAAGAAATTCAACTTCGCAGGCGAAATTAAATTTAATATTTATAAGTCCAATACTTTAAAAGAGGAAGGAACTCTATCGATGAGCGATTTTTATAATTTTATCACAAAAACGAGCCGAAGCACATTTTAAAGATCTTTAGGCATTTTGTTCTTCTTCAAATATTTAATAGATTTAAGGATAAAACGATCAGAAAATGTTTTGTTCAAATAAGTATATTTCTAGCTTAATTTAACAAGAAGTTAATTAATTAAAAAATTTAGGCGTTTTTTTATTTATCAATTGTTTTAGCTTTCTTAACAGATTTCCGTCGGTCCCGGTCACTGTCTTTGACATTGGTCGTTACCTAAAACCATGTCAGAGGCCTTTAAGGTGGTTTAAAAACTCTGACACTAGTGTAAGTCACTAACACACCCGAGAAGAAGAAGAACAGATTTCCAAAAAAGGAGTAGGTTATCAATTATTAACTTTTTATGCATGTTCACCGATTATTCGAACATGCCTGGACCAATTTGAAAAACTCTTTTTTTTGATTGAAAGGATGGTCCCATAGAAATTTTGTCAAACTTGGTTATGTAATTTGGGGGTGAAGTAGGATTTTAGTTTTGAAAAATTATAAAACTGGTGCGAAGATTCATTCACTGATAAATCTATTAAAATTACAAGGTATAAAATATTAAGTAACTTAGCTATTTAGTATATAGCGATTGTCGCGTGATTCATCAATTCAATATTTTATAAATTGTTATAATGGATTATTATTTCGAAACTGGTGTATAAAGTTCAAAAATGCATTACGCTCGGGTAATTCAATTTCACACTGGCAACTCATCAGACTGATGACGTAGTCAAGTTCCACCTACGTCATCAACTGTCACGGGAAGAGAATACCTTGTTTTATTATACCATGGTAACAAACATGTACACACTTACAAATTTTCGCCTTTATAACATTAGTGTGATATATAAGTGTGATTCATTTTTCCGGTGACATATGAGGATTGTAAACACATATTAAAGGGACTTCTATCCTGCAAGCAAATCGCCCTCCCAAGGCCGAGAGCTACGCCTGAAAAATGGTGACCATCAGGATGGGCCTCGCTGCCTGTCGACGTGAATTTGCCTGCTTGATGGATGTAGGCTTCCTGGAATCAGCGTGGGCGCGGACATGGGGTTCGATGCCGCGTTTGAATAAATTGACTCCGGAGTTGGATGGGATGGAAGAAAATTCTGACTGTTAAAATTACAAATGGGACGGAGGCATATGTAAAAAAAATTGATTGTTTTGGAATACAAGACATAGTTTTAAAATCCGACTACAGAAAGATTCTTACTGAAGGAACGTTTGTTCAGTGAATGCAAGCACAAAAGGGACAAACTGCTGGTAATTTATATGTTTTGGAAATGTGCAAACTGAGCCCTTTCATTTGTTACCAAACAGGGTATGCTTCGATTTATTTTATTTTTTGGTACCTTACTTTTTGACTGATAGAGGGCGCCATATTGAGTTTATTGTGACGTCACATGGCCAATAACCAGCGCACAGCCAAGACGCATCTAATGATACCTCATTTCTCAATTGTGGATCTTTGAAAATACAAATGAACTGATGAACATATGTATATACTCACCATAAGTAAAAATAGTAAATATTCTCCAATTCGCTGCTGTTGCAGGAAGAACGCCGAGTCTCGGCAACAATAATAAACGTTTTAAAATCACAGGTATAAAAAATAAAATTCCTTAGTAAAATGCTTTCCGGGATAGAGGAAGCACATAAGATTCCTTTAAAAATGCAGCAAACGGCAGTTTGTTTGTCTCATAAACGTCAAGCGACGCGGTTTCATGAGATTTTCTTACTTGATTTTTCTTTTGCATTTGTGTTTTTTGTCATTTTTAAGAGAGGTTTTCTTAAAAAGTTATTTACTTAAAAATGGTAACTGTTTTTCGATAATTGCAAATTTTATCCGCGTAATTTGGAAACGGAAACGTAAATTTAACACTTTTTATTTTTGTTGGAGCCGAATATCGACGACCTCCGTGGCGTAGTGGTCACCATGCTAGTCCGCCACCCAGAGGTCCCGGGTTCGATTCCCGGTCAGGGCAAGTTGGTAAATGGCCTATTTCAAATTGTCCTGGGTCTTGGATGTTTATCTGTATATGTATTTGTAATAAAATATAGTATCGTTGAGTTAGTATCCCATAACACAAGTCTCGAACTTACTTGTGGGCTAGCTCAATCAGTGTAATTTGTCCCTATTTATTTATTTATTTATTTATTTTATTTATTTAATATTCCAATTTGTATTGTATTTATTTCAAAAACATGAATTTAAAACTTCTTAAATTTATGTAACTGTGAGCGAACAAAAAAATTCCAAATCACCTTCTTTGAAAGTATTTTAAAACTCTTTCTCCGGTAAGAATGCTTTACAGGTAAAACATCAATCTTAATTAATTTTTTAAATATAAGATTTTTTTTTAAAATAAAATTACTTAGTGAAATGCTGGCGTTCCGTGTCTCTTCTTAGAAATCGTACTGGATTTTTAAAAAATGCAGCAGTTTGCAGGAGGCAGGAAAGGAGGTTTGTTTGTCTCATAAACGTCGGGGGATGGTGGGGACGCTGGCGTTTATTTTTTAAAATTTTCCGACTCGTGCAAAAATATTGCGCGGTCGCCGTCGTTTGCAATAAATTGTTTAATCGTTAATATGGTGATAATTAACCTTTTGCTGACCATCAGGTATTAGGTATACCTTTAAAGTATTTTATTTATAACCGCTGAAAGTATCATTTGTTGTTCCTCAAGATTTAAAACGCGTTTATGCGAAAGTGGCCGCAGTGGTTGAAATTTGTTTATGTGACTATTGTGGGTTTTGTCCTTCGAATATTTTTTTAATATATCTATTTATCTACTATTTGCACGAGAAGGAAAGAAGCAGGTAACTACTTTCTACGTTTTTATTTTCTCCCTGACCAGCTTCAAAAAGCTACCAACAGGTAATGTGCGAACCCCAAAATAATTTTACCAAGAACTATGAGGAGCTCGGTGGCCCAGCGGGAAAGCTTATTCGTAGCGTTTTTGCAAGTAAAGCAACACCAGGCGTGATCCGCACTTGGATGGGTGACCACAAGTTGCACCAAAAAATATGAAGCTCCCCCGTGCCTCGGAAGGAGTGAATAAGCCGTTGGACCCAAAAGTTGGACAATGATGACAGCCGGATCTATATAAATCTAAACGAGTGTTGATCTTTGGGATCACTATCTATATGCATACAAATTTAAGCTATAATATCACATAGCATACTGGTTTAATGCACAATCGTTTTTAAGCATAACGTCCTTTCGCATAATGGAGTATGCATAATAATTTTAAGCATAATGTACCTAAGCATAATCATTATTTAGCCCTAATATTTTAAAGCATAAAAGGATGTAAGCATAATGTCATCAAACCATAATTTATCAAGACATAACATTACTTTGAGCATAAAAATGATTAAGCATAACATTTTTATTCATTGTATATAAATTGTTTATTAATTGCTAATAAGTTGAATCTAACTTCCTTTCTGGTCTCAGTTGTTCCAGGTGATCATAAAAAAAAAACTTAAACCTAACTTCCCTTTTGCCCTCACATTTGTTCTGGGTGGTCATATTTTTTTTTTGCATGATAATTAAAAACAATCACTTAAATAACTTAATTTTTGTTTCTGTTATTTTTAAAAATATTATGCCTAAAGAGATTATGCGAATTAACATTATGCCGTAACAAATTAGCCTAAAATATAATTATGCCCAACTTACCAGTATGCCAAAAAACAACTTATGCCTAAAAACTATTATGACAAAATATTTTATGCCAAACCCAGTATGCCAAAGCATATTAGGACAAAAAAATATGCAAAAAAAAAGTGTCCCTGATCTTTGTTGTTCAAAAATCTGACACCACCACGTACACACAAAAAACAAAGTCCTAGAACTATGGAAATACTTCGCACATGTAGGTACTTCATTCTTGTTAATGCAGTTTATTACTTTATTCTATAAAAATACAGCTTGCAAAGTTTCCTAGCAAGTGGTAACCAATATTATTTTCCACGAAACCGTAAAGCGTAGAAATACTTGGGCTATTCATGCGGAATTTGTTTTCATTTTCATGCAGCGCGTGCAAGAAAACAAGCCGCTATCCATCTTGCACCTGACTATGTTTCTCTATTTGTATCATGTTTAATTTTCGTTATGAAAATAAAGTTAGCAAGAAAAGGGACATTCTAGACATATTTATTGCATTTACACAGCTCTTCATACTTTATACTTGGCTGCAGAAATCCGCTAGTTTCCAACAAGTAAAATCAGATACTTTTTTCCAAACGTTAAAACCACGAAAGTAGAGACGTAATGGACATTGTCTATGGGATTTGTATGAAATAGCACGAAGTGACGTCGTAGTTTCTAAATAGCACGAAGTGACGTCGTAGTTTCTTGGAGTCAAATAGCGCTCCTATTGTCTGTTTTTCTGCAATAATAAATATAAAACCACATTGAAAAGGGATCAAACATTATTTTGTGATTATTTCCATATCGGTACAAAACAAATTATTTTTGACCCTGGATACTACTCAATTGACACACATTCAGAAATACAATAATCGTATCGGCGTGTGTATTTGTGAAACAATAGGGCTACTGAAGGTCGACACATATTAAACCCGACTGCCTTATGTCTGTCATTATTGTACGGAGGCGTCAAGCTTAGGTATGTAACGACAAATGTAATTTTCTATGTATCCAAATCGAGAAACACTCAGAAGTCATCTCGAGGGAGAGGGTGAGCTTTTAGTACTTAGTAACTATATTGAATCTGTGGTATTTAGTACTACAAACTCGACACAAGCAATTATAACAACAGCTTTAGGTATAGTATAAGTATGTGTCCTGTTTTGTTTCATTTATTTATTAATTTTATTTTATTGGTTATAAATTTACAAATAAATCCTTATAAAAGTAAACATTTGTAAGTGCATAGTGCCACTTTTTCCTAAAGAAATTTCTTTCAGCAGACCCGCGAGAAGAAATGGGAAGAGGTAATTGGCGTGCACAATACAAAAATAAATACTTAAACAAGATGTTTAAATAAATTTGTACATACAAAAATGTTTTGTACTTTTGTAGTCTTATAGTGGAAAATCTTGCTGCTAGAGTAGGGTGTTCTGTGCATTTTTGTGTCACGTCTATAACTCTCCATAGTTTGCGAAAATATTATCAAAAGAAACAACTTCCCAAGAATATTTAAATTGTAAATACGGGGAATCGCGCGGCACGCCACACTGCTTTATTTTATTTTCCATTTAAATGCTTTCCCGTGCTCTTACAACGTCTCTCTGGTTCACTGAAGGCTAGAATATCGTTTAGGTCTGAAACACAAATGTCTGTGCTGATTTATTTAAAAAGAAAAAAAGAAAAAACAATTGGTTAGCACGGTATAGTGACGTCTCTTTGAAAATATGGTCATGGATATTGTCAGTGACGGAAATTTTACAGTAAATTTATAAATACATATGTCACAGCCATCTCGTTAAATCAGCCATCCAACTGGACGCCTAGCCTGGATATTGAAACAAGGCATCTAATTGAATGGCTGAACGACAACTAGCCAAGTCATTGAAAGCAACGTTTAACCAGATGGCTGAACGAAGTAAATGTAGTAATTTAGTTAAATTAATTGGATATTGATGAATTTGTGATATGTAGTTAGGGTTTACAATTTACACATTACTGTTGACTACTTTTTCAATTAATCAAACTGCGAACAAGGTTACTTCAGTGCTATGTTTGGCCTCTTGTGTTATATGGTTGCGAAGCGTGTACCCTGAAGGAAGACCTCCGAAAGAAATTGGAAATGTTTGAGATGTGGTCTTACCGTAGAATGATACGCATAAACTGGCCGGATCACATTGCTAATGTTGAAGTTCTGGTCACAGAATACATAATAGTACAAGTACAGAAGATTCACTCCGAAAAATCAATTAAAGGAATAGCGTCTCTCGCTACGATACAATTAAGTTCAATTCTGATCGCACAACGCTGATAACCTACAGTTATATTCACCTAGTCATTCTATCTCTTTCTATCGCGTAACGCTTACCTTTTCTGGCGCACTGATTAGCTACGCTGTCGTAGCCGCCGTACGTACTTGCGTTTTTAATACCTACTGCGGAGTGAGACAGGCCTGTTCTGTACTCCAGACCATAGTAATGGGTAAAATTGCCGGAAAGCGCAAAGTGGGACGTCGCAAAATGTCATGGCTGAGGAACATCCGTATCAAAACGGTAGAACAATGTTCAACAACAGAACAACATATACATCATAATATGTACATGCATGATTAACTAAACGTCATACAAGCTAACTATTTCTTTCCGTGGCTAAGCATAGCCATGCATTAAAGGCGCGCTACTTCGTTAATCAAGCGTCACGCCCGCACGCTAACTTGAAATTCTTTTGTATCCCAAGACCACAGAACATAAGACGAAATGGAGGATTCCTTTTCTTCTTTTTGTGTGTTGTAAATAGATATTTAGAATTTGAGAGCTTATAGGGAAGCCTTTGTCCTACGAGAACTGCTAGGTGCTATGTTATATTAATAAAAAATATCCAAAAGCTATAATATTGTAAAGATTAGTATCCCTTCAAACGTCGGATGCCCGGAGCGGGCGTCTGATGTATTGTTTTACTATTGTGTCTGCACTGAAAACGTTTGAAGGAGTATTAAAACTATTCTTAGGCTTTAAATACCTAGCGATTGTCAAAATATTTACTTTGACAATCGCTAGCTCATTTTACTTTCTAGAGTTTACAGCATACTTGAAAAAGAATAAAGATATGAAAAAAAACCGTCGTAAACAAGAAATCATTATAGTATCACACTGTCTATCTGTCTGTCCGTCTGCGGTTGTACTCAGAGACTATAAGTACTAGAAAGCTATAATTTGGCATGGACATGTATATATTAATTATGTGCGTGTTAGCTACCGTACATGTAAAAAAGGAGTTTTTTTTTTCAAGAGTGTTTTAAAAATATTGTATGTTTGTGAATAGCATCTTACACCAAATTCCATTACGCCGTCAGCTCCTTGTAGGCCACTAACACGCCACCCTCGTCACGGCGCCGTCACGCGGCCGCGACGGGCGCGCCGGGAAAAAACTAAAACTTAAAAAATTGGGTCGCTCGTGAAGCTTAGAGTGGGTGTTAATGGCAAACTATACATTTCTTCTATGCTGGCTTGTAAGGGATGAAAAATATAAAATTATCAGGTTCATCTTTCGTAAAAGTGCAACGGTGGAATGGACAAAGATCTAGAGTAACATTGACATAAACCATGCGGCTTGCAATCTCGTCATTATTGTGCTACTTTTTTTAGGGTTCTGTATCCAAACGGTAAAAACGGGACCCTATTGCTTACTGAGACTCCAGTGTCCGTTTGTCTGTCTCTCCGTCTGTCTGTCACCAGGCTGTATCCCACAAACCGTGGTAGCTAGACAGTTAAAATTTATATTGTATTTCTGTTGTCGCTATATACTACATACAATTGCTCGTTTAAAGTATAGAATAAAAAATCTTCATAAAGCATTATCATCATCATCCGAGCATATTTACTCGGCTGCATCCTCAGCAGTAACGCTTCAGAGCCCGGGGCCCGCTACCTAACCTAAGAGATTTGACGAGGTTACTGGCTTTTAGACAGAGCGACTGTCGTCTGACCTCAACCAAAGGGTAAACAGAACCAATCCTTGGGTAGTTTAATGATCAAATGCTTGATGGCGTTCGGAACTCACAGTTTACGTGCCTTCCGAAACACGGAATCCACTTTCTTTTCGGATGATCAGGTGATTCAGAATTGCAATATCCGAACCAGACTGAAAACAACTTTTCACAAAGTATGCTTCCCAGTGATGACCTCCGGATCACAAGGCGAACGAATTAACCACTGGACCACGAAGGCAGTCAAAATCCGTATAAAGTTTTACAGTATTAATTTTATTTAAACATTCAGATTTACAGTATTAATTTTATTTAAACATCCAGAAAAGTCTTTATCTGAAAAATTGTATATT
Source organism: Acrobasis consociella (assembly GCA_963555685.1). Classification (NCBI taxonomy): domain Eukaryota; kingdom Metazoa; phylum Arthropoda; class Insecta; order Lepidoptera; family Pyralidae; genus Acrobasis; species Acrobasis consociella. Next base: position 23,375,095 of record OY743105.1, on the reverse strand, counting down.
CTATGAAAGATGTAAATTAAAGCAGTTCTGCAGAATAAAAGTCCAATTCATAAATTGTACTCTGTATTTCTGGAAATAAATTGCAAATTTTCAGTATGAAATTCTACTTTGCCAGGGAAATACTTCACTTGGGCTGTAATATTGATTGAGTAGCTCATACAATATGGAGTTGGCATGAGAACGGTGTGGCTCATTGCCGGTTCGATCGATGTCGTTGAGAGGGCGAGCAGTTGAAGAAAGAAAGAAATGTGCACAGCATTCGGTGCAAATTGTTTTTCATGTGTTAATAGCATACTCTGGTGTTAGAGACAGACGGACTATCTTTTTTCTATCTATTAGTGTCTCTTTCTTATCGAGACCCGCGCTTTTAGTTATTTTTGTAAGATAGTATTGGAGAGACCATGTTGTTAGACTTTACAACACGGCTGGTTGACTACCATACATACATACATACTATCACGTCTTTATCCCTAATGGGGCAGACAGCGCATTTTGGGTCTTGCGGTTCTATGCAGAGCTCAGGGCCGCAAGACCCAAAAGCCACTTTTAGCGTCATGGTGGGCGAGAAGATGGAAAAGCAATCAATACAGTGATGGGTTGCTAGCCGCATCACCTGTTAACATGATTTGCATTTTTGCCCATTCCCCCGATCGGCTTTTACGATCTGCGTGGGAAGAGAAGCAGCTGGTACATTCTAAGTTTCTTTTTTTATTTCTCCCAGACCAGCATGGGAGCAGGCATCCGTATAAGCAATCTGGAAACAGGTCTAACCTGAAAACTCAATCGGTTTAAACAATTTAATTTCGTCCCCGATGGCCAGAAGGCCGCTAAAATGGGCCGAGGCCACAGAATTACAATTTAGGCAGACAGAAAGCTAGGTATTAGCGCCGACCGCCGACGAGTCGCAAATATATTACTATTAAATTCCCAGAAGACATTCACATTAATTTTGTAACATTACCGTAACGTTTGATTGAAGAGTTTGAAGGAAAATAGATGTGCTTTATCTGATATTGATTCAAATTCAAATATATGTTTATTATCATAGGATATTTTATAGTATGTCTTAATTATCATCACTTTGTTTTGTTGCACAATTGTTGACGTCAAATAGCTATGTTTACTGCCGCTTCCTAAGCGCTAGCGCAGAATTAATAAACGAATTACATAGCGTTAGTGCAGAAGAAATAACGCTATGTTAGCTCTTCTGCTATGAACAAACTGCACTGCAGCATTTTCTCCAAGGACGTCAACAATATGTGGACAGAGAATACATTGATTGTTATGTCATAATTTAAATAAAATTTTTAGAATGTCAAAAAATGACAAAACATTATATGAACAAAAAATAAAATTGATCCTTCCCACCATTGTCTAGAGATATGGCTTTGCACGTTTTTTGCTAATAACTTAAAATGATCCTGCATTCAGCCGCCTTTTAGTTTGAGGACGGCAGTAAAATGAGTAAGAACATCTGTGTAGATAGGAATTCGTAATATGAAGAGTATGTTAAGTTAGAAATCTGTAGTAATGGGAATCTGTAGTATTGGAAGTCTGTAGTATTGGGAGTCTGTAGTATTGGGAATATCTAGTATTGGAAGTCTGTAGTATTGGGAGTCTGTAGTATTGGGAATCTGTAGTATTGGAAGTCTGTAGTATTGGGAGTCTGTAGTATTGGGAATATGTAGTATTGGAAGTCTGTAGTATTGGGAGTCTGTAGTATTGGGAATCTGTAGTATTGGGAGTCTGTAGTATTGGGAGTCTGTAGACGTGGATATAATTCTTGCATATCTACTTACATAAGATGGACAACGCGTTGATGTTTGACTTACCTGAAAAATAAAAGAATTTATTAGTATTTCCTGTACATGTAAATTACATTTAACGGCAGGACCATATTATTCGACACTTCTCTCCCGCATCGTCGGACCTAGGTGACAAGTTGGTATAGCTTTGGTAATGGGTTAATTGAATTCAGATGAAATTTGGCTCGTAAATTAATACCAGTAATAATAACATAGTATACATTTTAACGATCTAACAATTGGCAAACATACATATACGGTAGTATTTAACATCTTTAGGACTCCGTACTTAAAGGATAAAACGGGACCCTATTATTAAGACTCCACTCTCCGTTTGTCTGTCCGTCTGTCACCAGACAGTTGAAATTATCACACATGATGCATTTCGGTTGTAATTTTAGCAAGAAATACTGAAAACAGAATAAAATAAATATTTAAGTAGCTCCCATATAACAAACGTGATATTTTATAGATGAATGATGATGATAATGGTACGGAATCCTTAGTGCGCGAGTCCGACTTAGACTTGGCCGTTTTTTTGGTTAGGTAAAGAAACGGGTTAAAGGGTAAAAGGGGGGAAAGTAAGATCAATCTAAGCAGGCATTTCTCGAACATTTAGTACGCTCACAGAAAGCCATAAAGCTGGTCATTAATGTTCAGTTGGTTTACGAGCCTTCTTTAATGAAACACGTTGAACACGGGAGTAAAGGCGACCGTAAAAGCCTTCCGAAAGAGGCATAGGTAAGGGCGTTTGTATGGAAGGAAACATGAACAATTGTTGAACAAAATGTATCAGAATAGGTAATTTTAATAGATTCTGAAACTGAGACTCCTATGCTGGTCTGGAAGAAATAAAAAAACTTAGAATGTACCAGCTGCTTCTCTTCCCACGCAGATCGTAAAAGCCGATCGAGGGAATGGGCAAAAATGCAAATCATGTTAACAGGCGATGCGGCTAGCAACCCATCACTGTATTGATTGCTTTTCCATCTTCTCGCCCACCATGGCGCTAAAAGTGGCTTTTGGGTCTTGCGACTATGAACTCTGCATAGAACCGCAAGACCCAAAATGCTCTGTCTGCCCCATTAGGGATAAAGACGTGATAGTATGTATGTATGTATGAAATCGAGATACACAAATGAATAAGAATAAATAACTATGATAAATTACGGTAACAGAGGAAATCGTTCGAACGTATTTCCGTACAAACTTAGTCCCATTATCCTTAGCCAGATATTGCCAGGAGCAATGATTGTTTTCTAAAGAAAATCTTTGAATATCTAATATATTGTTTTTTCATGATGTTATTAAAAGAGATAGAAACTTCTATAAAACTGGAAAATTAAAAGGATTTTTTACTGTGTTCCTCGTCATTTCAGCTGCATAACGTCCACTGCTGGGCACAGGGTCCCAAAGATTTCTAAAATGACCGATCTAGAGCGGCTTGCATCCACTGCCTTCCTACATCTAACAAACAAATTTAACGGGATTATATTACAAAAAGAAATCACACGAACACAGCCAGAGCTTATCTTCAATTCATTATAAAAAAAAATTAAATTTAGTTAAGATTTGGAGGAGAAGGCAGGGTACTACGAAACGTTGATTTTATGTATATTATTTTATTGTACGTTTATTTTATTTAATTTTTTTACATTTCATAGATATTTTTGGTCTAAGCTGCAGTTGTCTGTTTCGCTCATCGCGACAGTGTAACGACAATAGATTAATTGTTTAGCTCTTTTCGACCTTAATATTTTTTCTTAAGTAGGCGTATACTTATCCGTATTTCAATAGCCGTACATACGCCTGTTTATCCTCTAATTTGTTTAAAAAATACAAAAGCCGGTTTCGTGGTTACTGCTTTTCACCCCGGAATATTTATGTGCGGGGTGTAATTGGCGCGAGATTTCCCCGGGCGCCCGGTTTATTATTAGATCGGATTGACCGGCCCGCGATCCAGGTGACGATACACCCGGATTGGAGGCCGTAGTAAAGATTAATTTTGCATGTTTATTGATTTATTTAAGAGACGTCAGTCGGAAAAGAGGTAATTTTTCGGTGCGCTTTCTACTTTTCTTTGGCGGGTTTTATTTTACTTTCTTGGATATATAACCGAGTATGTATTTGTTATCTTATAGCTCACATTGATTGGTTATTTAACTATGTGCAATGATATTAAATATTGAAACTCTAACGAATAACTAGATTCGGAAATAGACACTCTACATTTACTTAAGGATTTGAAAGAAACATATTTTTGTTTGAAATGATGCATTGATTCCGCGGAATCATAATCAGTTTTAAGAATTAAGTATTTTCCTGGGTCAAAAATACATTATTTTACGTCACAAATGAATGTCACATGTCACCCATGATCATATCAATTTTCAATTTTAATTTATATTTATTACCGCAGAAAAGAGCGCTACTTGACTCCAAGAAACTCGGAGGTCATCAGTCAGTACTTTAAACAAATCCCATAGAAAATGTTTGTACTGACGTTCATAAAAAAGTATTTAGAGTTGTTGGAAAGTACCTAGTTAGAATTTAATGAATATGTAAGCAGCAGTTTCCATCCCGTCAATCTAAATATTTGATGTCCACGTATAACCTCATTTGTTTCTCGCCGCGCTAGATAATCCATCGGATAGATTAGCTTTATTACACCTGCAGTCCTGCACCAAGTACCGGCAGTTTTACCGAGCTGCACCCGTATCGGTAAATCTGACCAAATAGTTCCGGAGATTTATGCCGGTCTTTCCGAAATGTATATTGGACATTATCTGTTTCGTTTTATCGTGTTTGGAGGAATTTGGCTGCAGGGATTGCCAGTGAAGAAAGTTTTTAATGAATAAACCCGATTTGTTTGCAAGTTTGAGAAACTTTAAGCAGAGTCAAAATGCAGTGGTTTAAGATTCGCCGATTATTTCAGCCAATTTTTTGCTTTTGCTCTTAGGCTCAGAGCCTGGACATCCGACTTAAGAGCAAAAGCAAAAAATTGGAAAGAACGGCGTAAATCTCCGGAACTATTTGGTCAGATTTCCCGATTTACCGTGTAATGAATTGACTAGTAAGTTATCAAAAAATAAATTCCTATGCCAAACTCCAACTTGGCAACTGTTCCAAATTCAGCAGAAAAGTCAGATTTTTGACGGCACCCGTAGATGCAATTTCTTACTTATAAAGGTTCTGCTAAAATTGATACCATTTTTGAACAAGTTTATATAAAACCATTTACTCGTAGGTAATTTATCAAGACTAATTAATACTCTCGTATTAGGCACAGCTATATGAAGCAAGTCAATGAAAAGGTGACAGCAGTGTCGTATCAAGATGTCAAGAGGTTGGCCGGAAACAGAACAGAATGGAAGAAACTCCACTGACAAGAGCACCGCTCTTAAATTATAATGATGATTAAGATGTATCGACAGGTTTGCGTTGTTTTGGCATTACTCCATGGCTACAGTATTAGACCTTATACAGACTAAACATCTTTCATTGTATTGCATTAACAACATTGTTAATACATATTAATGAGTACATAATCTAAAATATGAAAAAAATCGAATAAAGAAAAGTGTGTCGATACCGGAAAGTGGGTCAAATGTAACTTGCAAGATTTGATTAACCTAATAAAGCTCATCAAAAGGAAAAATCCTACAAAGAAAAAAAGAAAAGTGAATGTTGTTACGGAAAGGTTCTTAAATAAGTTTGTAAACGAAGGAAAATGTTCCTTACGCATTACAACTCCGAAGTCACAAGAATTCTAAGCAAGAAGCAATCATAGATGTATAAGTAAGACTCTTCCAACAACTTGTAGGAATATGAGAAATCTCGGATAAAATGGAGCTTTAAATTTGAGCTGGGGAAGGGGGGGGAGGGTGAACTTTCTCAAATGGGAAAGTTAAGCAAAGCAACTCGGTAGTCTTGAGTTGAGATGGACTGCCATACGGGTGTCGTATCGTGTGAGTACGTAAAATACTGGGTAAAGATAGCAGTACCTACCTTTTTGATAAAATGTTAAAATCTTTATGCAAAGGAAGTAGAAAGGCAATAGGCAGTTGTAATTTCACATGGATATATATAAATATTAATCATGCCAAAAAAGGGTAAAATAATACCATGATAATAGTAGATTATTAACCAAGGGGATAAAGCAGTGTCTTCTGTCGCGGGTGACGACTTAAATCGCGAGCGCAACGAAGGACTCGAGGTTTACTTCCGAGCGAAGCGAGGGAGTTAAATAAGTACTTAAATCACGAGCGAAGCGAGGGATTTAGGACGAGTCCTGAGTGTAGCGACGGATTTAAGTTCACCCAAGACTAAGACAGCTTTATCACCGAGGAAAATACTCTACTTTTCGTACCATTTGCGAAAAAAATAAAGACAATAATAACAAGAGATAAGCATTTATTAATTAATAAATTGTAAATAAATATAGGTACGTAGACAACTTGGCCCTTTGCTTCGTCTTTTTGGAAAATTAAACAACTGGTTTACACAAACAATAACGGGAGTTTTTGGCGGGAAGTCAATGGGTTTAATTGAAGTTTGCTTTAAATTATTTTGCAAATTGATTCCAGTGGATTTTATAATATGAAATTGGTGTAGTTTGGTGTTGTAAATGCTCATTTTTATGGACAATATGTGAAATGTTTAAAGTGGACAGTCATAGTGCGGCTGTAGTGATATTTAATTTTCGGACAGCGGTGGGCGTCTTTAGTCGCCGTCTGTCACTCAATCGGTTATAAAAACCAGTGGATTCGTATAGATTTGTCGCCAGAAGCTCCCTTGAAGCAATCAAAGGACCTGTACCAACCTTCGATTGTATAGTTAGGGTTAGGATTAGGAATAAAGAAGAGATAAATGAAGACGGGTTCTAAAGGACCGCAGTATCCAGAGCCGTACATTAATTATTGAAAAAAAAAACAAACAATAACATGACTTGATTTAGTTGTTTATTTTATGAAATTTAAGTGGTTTTCTGGATTATGCGGATACATGTTGTCGATTCAAAATCGTTATTTTTTTACGCTTAACAATATAGAAATGATTTCAGTTCAGTGTAGGTATTATTCAATTTCGGTAAGTATTCCAAACTTAAACCACATTCTCCCCCTAGAGGCTGAATGAATTTCAGTACATTTTTCTTTCCCTGTTTTTAACAGATTGAAAATGACTATTGTTATGTTCGTTTTTTGAGCCATAGAATGTGACTTTTTTGAGCAAGTGGTACGAAAAAGTTTTTTGGGGTAGCGCCGTATTTAGGGATAAGTTTCCGTAATATTTGGTTCTATAGTGCAAATTTTTGTAAGTCTCAAGTGCCCTCCCCCCCTGTCTATCTACTAAATGGTTGTATACAAATACGTGAAAAATTTCAGGGCAGTAGTATAATTGTAACGTAGTTTAAAGTAAGTAGGGTTTACAAATAAAAGAGTTGCAGGTGCAAATTCCATAGGAAATTAGTTTTTAAGACGCTTCGCACTACGGAAACCTATACTTTGTATTACCTTTATTAATTCTGTGTACATATTATACGCACATAGCCTATTATTTAAAAGCCTATTTAGTTTCCCATTGTTGAACAAAGGCTTTCCTTTTCTGCTTCCATAGTTTTCGATTTTGGGTATCTTGCTGCCACGGGTATTCAGATAGCATTTATTAGTACCTAGTGGTGTAGTGGTTAGAGCGTTGGGCTCATACTCGGAGGTCGCGGGTTCGATTCCCGGCGGGGGCAATGACTTTTTGTTCTTGTCCTAGTTTGGTTAGGACATTGTAGGCTGATCACCTGATTGTCTGATAAGTAAGATGATCCGTGCTTCGGAGGGCACGTTAAGCCGTCGGTCCCGGTCACTGTCTTTGACACTGGTCGTTACCTAAAACCATGTCAGAGGCCTTTAAGGCGGTTTAAAAACTCTGACACTAGTGTTAGTCACTAACACACACGATAAGAAGAAGAGTACCTATTATGATTTAGCCGTATACGATAAATAAATGTACGTAAAGAGTTCACACTGTTGATGGGTAAAATGAAGATTTTGATTGAATAGTCGTTAATGATTTGTTATAATACAGTAGAGGAGGCAGTTTATTTTTTTATTTAATGCATTTATTTAACGAACTTCTTAAACTAGGATACAATAGTAAAAAAATTACAAATTAAAACTAATGTGACTGTTGTTTACTGGTGGCCCCACACTAGACAACAATGCCTGTCCTGTGGTAGCCTTTCTTACATTAACAAAACTGGTTTTATTATATAAAGTACATCAAATATTTCGAAACCTGACAAATAGTAAAGTGCTGTTGATTCTGTAAATGAATAATTAAATAACAAAAAGAATGATTCTATTTTTAAGACAGGATGAGAGATCACAACAGTACAACAAAGCACTTAAAAAGTTCAAAAATGCACTAAATGATTGCTTAAAATATTTTGACACGTGACTATATTTGTATGCGAAAGTGGAAATACTGGTTAGAAAATTTAGTTCCATTTTGGAATTCTCCGAATTGAAATCGTGCACGAAAATCACAAATCCGCATTCTCTATCTTGATTTCTCTATTTTAAATTCATGCCCCTCGGCTAAAATTTAAAAGTATTAATAAAAAGTCGTATGGATCTAGAATTTGAGTGCGGATTTGTGACTCTCCTGCGCGATCTGGTTTATTAGATTTGAAAATTGGCTTTATATTGATATGGTTTTTGATTTCAAAGTTTAGATATATAGAGTGCTCGTAAAATGAATGAATAAATTAAGAACTCTTTATTGCGCCAATACAAAAACTTTAAAAGTAGTTTTACAAAATATGCATTGGGTACAATGGGCGGTCTTATCACTTAGAGCGATCTCTTTCAGACAACCGATGGATGGAGAGGAATTTAGGCACGTCAGACATATCGGTGGTGCAAAGAAAAGTAAAAGTTAAATAGGTAGAATAATTATATAAAGTATACTTAAATCCTTGTTCCCATTTGAAGGGCAGCCTTCCTAATCCCGGTGCTATCCCGCCCACACGAGTTGGCAACCTCATACTAAGCTGTATAAGTAACTTCGAGTATACTCTTTACTTGTACAGTGTTTTAGTTTATGATTATTTAAGTTTTACCAGTAACATTTCCCTTTCATGCTGATATGAGATTAAGCGTGTAAAAAAAGAAAAAAACCTAGAATCTACTCCTCTTACCGTGAAGGTCGTAAAAGATGATCGAGGGAATGGGCGAGTATCTGAATTATGTTAATAGACTATGTGGCTAGCAACCCATCACTATTCTGATTCTCTATTTCAGTTTCCACGCCCTTCTTTACGCTTAACGTGGCCTTTAGGTCGTACGGCCTGTGGCTTCTTAGGCTTTAGGGCTCTGTCTACCCTGTTATAAATACGTGACATTGTATTAAAATAAAATAATGAAATAAAATTTGCAAGCAAACACGGTAAGATATATAACTTTACGGGTCAATCAGACCTAATTATATTTGTATCTTGTAACATTTTATATATTTTATCTTTTAATGAGATCAACTTCCATCCTGGCAAGGTCGCCATGTGGTGTAGGAGGCGACAGTATTCAAACACGGTTGGATTAGGACTCTCTTTATTAATAAGTTTCTTATAATATATAGTATAAACTAGACATACATATCTGATACATTACATACGAATTTCCCCTACACTTGTACAATATCGTCCAACCCCAGTTAACTAGCTGCTAACTATTCTAAGTAACGTCGATTGTTGGCGACCACGAGCTTACAGTTCGTCGACCCGTTTGAGAACTATTCGCCGAATATTACTATATGTGAACAAACGGGTTCATTGGCCCGTAATTATTTCATGAAACGAAGATTATTCAGAAATCAAACATCTATTGTGGAGATCATTTTCTCGTATGTTTAAGCTAGAGAGGCTTTGTAATTTAGACAACTTGTTAGAAACTCAGAAGTCACTGGGTATCTTTATATAAATAAATATACAGGGATAAATCACACAGATTTATTTATTTTCGTTTTTTCAATGTCAATTATTGAAAAGAAAGAAAAGGACAATGTTTTAATTAAATTAGGTTTAATAAAAAAACGATTGTTAATTTTTATGAATTTGAGGGTAATACATTAGTCACGGGTCGAGAAAGCCCAAAACACTTAGCTGACAAAGAAGTCCCTAAAACAATTCCCGTTTAACTCCCAAAACTCCTAAAATCCAAATGTTTATTCAGCAATTAGACCTTAACAGGCACTTTTACACGTCAATAAGTACAATTTACATTACGTTCCATTCACTTTAGTGACTTCTATAATAATATACGTGGAAAGAGAAACATTTGCTATTGTTTTAGGTTATTGTTTGCTGTGTTAGCCCGAGGGGATTATCTATATACTCGTAGTTATGATTTTATACAGAGAAGCCAAAGAAAAGGAGGATTGAGTGTGTAAATCAGGATGTGGGTATTAACCTCTCGTATGCCATTGCGTAGATCTACGCAAGAATGTATTGTTTAACTATTGTATCTGTCATTCAAACATACAAGGGGTTAAGAAGACAAAACAGTACAAGTTTATTTCCCAGGCCAATATAAAAGCCCCCTGACTTTTAAGCGTTCCCATAACTTTTATTTCGCTTAAACGTTTTCTATCAAACATGGCTAAGAACCATCTCGATCAAGTCAGCTGTTTAGGTACTATGATGTGTGTCATCACACAAACACACAAATACGTAAACACACAGATATACAAACACTTCAGAAAGAGAAGACCAGCGTCGTGGCTCGTATCACGGTCGTGTCAAGTGTAATTTATTAATCCAATTTTTTATATGTAGCCAAATAAGCTATTTTTCTTTCTTTCTTTCTTTACACTGACAAGTCAAACTTATAACATCCCATCTTTTTCGTCGAAAGTTTAAAAAAGAAGCGACTGGCATGCTGTGTCTGTGCTTTTAACCAAATTACATTAATAAATTGAATACCTATTAATCTTTTGTTGTTGCTGGGTGTTACAACTTTGACGCTAATGTCTGACTGTCTTTGTGTCTGGCTAGGACAGATCCACCAAATTTGATGCGGATTCTTTACGTAAAATCAAGTTACTTTGCGGTGGTTCTTACCTATGTTTGATGAAAATCGGTTCGGCCATTTAAAGGTTATTGGGGATTAACGCTTGTCAAGGTCAGGATTGTCCCTAGCAAATAATAGATGGCGCTCGGATATCAATTGGTATATGTAGTTCCGCTACTCATCACTAAAGTCTGTTCGCAAAGAGTTGATAAATTCAATTACTTAAAATTTTTTAAATTACTTAAAATGTGGCTCGCTAATTATTTAAAACTTATACAATTTTAAACATTTATTCTTGTATATTTATTTATTTATATGTTTATAAATTTCTGTGATCTCGAAAACGGCTCTAGCGATTTTGCTGAAAATTGGTATATGGGGGTTTTCGGGGGTAAACAATCGATCTAGATTATGTTTGGGAAAACGCGCGTTTTCGAGATTTCATTCGTTTTTCTTTTCACGCAGAATATGATCGCTAATTTCGCCCTGCGCCGGCCGCCATCTATTGTGGCTCAGCGGTTTCTGACCGCTAGAAATAGTGTTACGGGTTTGAATCCCACTCGGTGACATACTTTTGTTTTTTTTTTATGTTCAAATTTATATATAATTTTTTATTTTGTATTGTTTTTAGACAAGTTTAAAAAAATGTAGTTATTTGAGATGTAACCGAGCAAAGCTCGGTCGCCCAGGTACTTAACTGTTTAAAACAGAAAACAACACCCAAACACCTAAACAATTCATTCGAAGCGCATTCCAGAATGGAATGGCAATATGGTCGCCGCTCGCCTGTTCGGGCCGCAGTTGATATGAACTGCGTGCCTCATACCACGCAAACGGCGAAAGCGGGAGACAAGCGACGGCCGCCATATACATTGCGATATTTGCACTAGTCTGGAAAAAAATATATTATTTGTCAACTCTCGGCGAATAGACTTTAGATGGCGTTGACAATCGGGTCTTTTTTAAATTTGCCTAGCAAATAAATTTGTTTAATTACTGTCATTGCTTCTTGTTTATCGCGATAAAGGTACCAGAAGGTTCCTGTCAGGGGCTCATTACCGCGATGATTCCGGTAATCACATCCGCAATTAGGGTGTTTATAGCGTTCAAACAAAGATTCACCGATAAGGTCGCATGTCGCGTGACAGTACCGCGGAACTGACGTGATGTTCGTATTGGTCGAGTTTGCGGGGCAGTTCAGGTCGTGGAGGTTAGGTTTTCTGCATTTTCAACATATTGAACGAGATTTTTTCATCATCATCAGTTCTTGCTGTCTCCACTGCACGAGCACAACCCTCTATGTACTACCAGAGCCATATTTGGCCAGAGCAGTCAGAGGACTTGGCCTACACTCTCCTCGCTGACCAGACGGGTTGAAGAGGGCACATTGATAAGCTTTGTTCATCTTGTATTTGCTAAGTCGCCTTCTACGACATCCACGGTAGGATTTGGAGTGGCCCTATTGTACTCTGCTGAAAACCACACGGCAATTCATTTTCAATCGACTTTAAATAAAGGAGTTTTGCAATTAGGCTGTATTTTTTTTACCTTGGAACTGTCATTTAAAAAAAAACTTTGAAATATTTACCAACATCTGTCTGGTAGTTTGGTTTTCAAACCAAAGCAACTTGAAAAATATGTCATCTAAATAAACAATTGTTGCTTACTAAGCCTGTGACTGTCACCGACGCTGAAGTCGGTTTTGTAATACTGACAAAAAAGACTGTGTTTAAGCTAACGTCTGTCGGTCTGATTGTCTGTGGCATCGCGAGCGGAGGGACCGATCGTGATGTAATGCGGTTAGTTTTACGCGAAAGAAAGTTCTCTTGCGATGGTCCTCAATGATGTTTGATGAAAATCGTTTCAGCCATTTAAAAGTTATTGGGGGTCAATGCTTTAAAGTCTGGGCTTTCCCTAGCAAAAAATGAATGGCACTAGGGATATCAAGTCGTACCAATAGTTCCACTACTTATCACTAAATGGCGTTCTTGACATTGGGGATTTTTAATTTGCATATCAAGTAAACTTATTTATTTCAAACATTATACATATTATTACATTTTGTAGACAATAAGCCTGAATTATGCCGTACCGGTACTGTTGTAATTTTGTAAATAATAGATAGATAGACAGCTGCTCTTTATTGTACACCAAAAGAAAAATTATCTAATTTAATATCTTGGAAACGTCTTTCATCACTATTTCAACCGTAAAAGCCTCAAATTGTGTTCACAGAATGGGTGTCAGTTTGCCAGAATCAGTTACCGAGTCGCTCTACCAATGTGAAATGGCGACCGTGATTGACAAATTCCATTACGGAATTAAATTGTGGCAATTATTACTACCAGCAGTACCTATTTATCCGGTAAAGCATGTAGACACAATTTACGCGGTCTTTTATCGGATTAAAGTTTTTCCATAAAACATTTTTTTTTGTTTTTTCTTTTTTTTTAGTGCAATGAAGTATAGATATGTATTGAATTGTATAAAATATAATAGAAAATTACAATAAAATAACCACTATCGGATTCTATTTTTAGGGTTTCGTAGTAAACAAGAAAGCCTTATAGTTTCGCCATGTCTCTGTCTGTCTGTCTGTCTGACCGTACGCAGATTAAAAAAAACATACAAATCAATAGAAAATTAGTTTTTAGTCGTTTTAAGTGGCGTGAACATAAATTCAGCATTCGCAACTACGGACACAGCGCGTGGTCCGACACGCACTTGGCCGTTTATTGATTATGACTAGCTTTGGTTCAATAAAGTTAAAATAAATTTATTAACCCAGAGTAACTTAAATTCAGATGCCAACACGGTATTTTAATTGTTTTTTTTAGAGATTGTTAAAGAAACGGTGAGATGTTACCACCACACTCCTGCTCTTATTTTTGAAATGCTGCCTCATTCATTATCAAATTTACTTGCTAGTTTGTGAAAAAAATATTAGTGATATTTTTTGATTTATTTAAAATATTAACCAGAAATATACACAGTACAATAGCCTATTATAGGTAAAAAGCGTAGATGTCTAATAATTGATCATCACAACACCAGTCAGTATAATAATAATAATTATGTTTATTTTCTCATCACAATATTCTTATGAGCTAAAGAATTCCGAGTAAAGGTATAAAAAGTTGAACAATCAATATTGTGAGAGACAGGTGCCTAAACTAGACTGAACGTATTTCCGGACGTCAGGGCTCCTCTCGTCAGTATAATAAATATCTTTTGATATATGTAGCCATTGAAATTCCTCAGATTTGATCTTAGGGCGTACCCAGCTTAGCATAGAGTAAGTGTTGCAGAGGTCTCGCTAGAGGGCGGGGGATAAAGCCGGGATTTGGAGGCTGTCCCTGAACACCAGCCTAATCTCGAACCATAAATAACACAAATGAACTCGACGACTTTGGGAATATATTTCGTGTTAAATACACTATATCAAGTTTTTTTCACTAATGCTGTAAAGGGCTTGAAATATCCAGTGACAAATGTTTGTTACACATAAAAAATTATACACAAAAAAAATAGATAAAATCAAAGGTTTTTTATTTAAAATAAATTTATTTAGCCAACGGGTTTTTCTTCAATTTGATTTATTGTTAATTAAGAACCCTAGAATTGGGTATTTTTCTGAGTCAGAATTAAATAATATGACACTGTTAAGAAAATATAACGTCACAAAATTATGTCACTGGTTCGATTGATTGTTACAGAAAAACCGATTGCGTTATTTGACGCCAAGAAACTATGACGTAATTAGCCTGTATTTCAAACAAATTTCATAGAAAAATTTTGTTTTGACGTTTAGAAAATAGTATCTTTCGAGTAATTGGAAAGTAGCGACTTTGTGCCACAAAATTGGGCTGGTTAGCTCAGTTCATTGGATTTGGCAGTCTTTAGCAAACTTTTTATGTTATGAAAACAGTATGAAAAATTATTCTCGGTAAAAGCTGGGAGGCATAAGTATCAAATTTAAATTTAACGTATACTCAGTTTATTCGCCGTCTACCGCCGTTAAACTTTATGGCGCGTATTCCTTTGCGTTAAAAGAAGTACCGCTGCGCCGGTCATACTGAAAACCAATTTTCCCATACGATTTCCCGCGAGAATGTTTCGATGAAAAACTTTTCACTGTTTTAAAATTGTGAATTATTATATACGAATAGGTAAGTACAATCACAATACCACGTGATAATATGTGATTGACGTATCGTAAATCATCATCCTCACACATTTTTCGGTTGCATCCTCAGCGGTAACCTTTCAAAAAGAGATCAGCTACCTACACGGGTGATTTATAGAAAAAAAAAACGACGGGCTGCACTCTGGGAGTGCAGGCAGAAGTGAAAACTTGAATATTAACGTTGTGCATTTTTGATATTTTGGAATGGTTAGGGAATAATTTTGCACGAATTGCTTTAATTATCAGTATAAAATATTTCAAATCTTTTCTGGACCACAGTCTGTCACAAATGTCACAAGCATGACCAAATTCATTTTCAACTAAATCATTTTCAAATACACAGCAGTATGGCCACTACACAGACGGTCGAGCCATCAGCTGTCACCATCCATGGATGCGCGTAGCACGCTGTAACATAAACACACACGAACATTCGCGCAAGCGCCCTGCGCCGTCTTACGAATTTTCGATCAGGTCACGTGTCCTGACGCGAGTTTAAAATTTTTTACCCATTCCAAAAAAATTGCACAACGCCGCTAAAGAAGTTTTCACTTCAAAAATATATAAAGACAAATTACCCAGATTGAGGTAGCCCCAAAGCACAGAATTAATAATAGTATTACAAAGTAAGTTGGAGACGTGTTATGGAATACTAACTCAACGATACTATATGTTATAACAAACCCATATACAGATAAACATCCAAGACCCAGAACAAACAAGGCCATTTTTAAACTTGGCCTGACCGGGAATCGAACCCGGAACCTCTGGGTAGCGGACTAGCATGGCGTCATGGAGATCGTCATTTTGATCAGGAGGATTTGACGAGGTTACTGACTTTTACACAGAGCGAATGACCTCTGCGATCCAAAGGTAGACCAGAACCAATACTTGGATAGTTTAATGCACACTCAATAACATTCGGGACCCACAGTTTATACGTGACTTCAGACGCTTTTTGTAAAAGAAGTGTTATTTTTTATTTAATAGTTCACACATCATCATCATCAGGTCTTTTAGTCTCCACTGCAGGAGCACGACTATCTCTGTACTACCAGAGTCATACTTGGCCAGAGCAGCCTACCTTTGACCTACACTCTCCTCACTGGCCAGGTGGGGTTGGAGAGGTCTCATTGATGTTTATATTATAGCTTGTTTTTCATAAGTAATAGTTCACACAACTAAGTAACAATTTTTCCTTTAACCAAGCGCATACTATATCTCCATTGTATTATTACATCGATGTAGACTTGCAACAAAATAGAAGTACACAAAGCGATTGCGGACTATCTGATACGTGCCCTATCGAAACAGGGTTATGAGCTCATATTGCATCTATTTTACGTGCAATAAAAGATATTGCAGTATGTGTGCGTTGCATGTATTTGCAGTTCATTGAATGTAAAGTTATATAAGTATATCACACAAACGCGCGATTAGGTAATCCTACTAATATTATAAATGCGAAAGTGACTTTGTATATTTGTTTGTTTGTTACCTCTTCACGCTTAAACTGCTAAACCGATTTGGATGAAATTTGGTATTAATATAGTTTAAAACTCGGGGAAGGACGTAGGGTTAAATTTATCCCAAAATTCCCACCGGGAGCGAAGCCCGCGGGTACAGCTAGTCTTACCATAAAAGGCGACAATTTTCGTCATCATCATTTCAGCCGCATAACATCCACTGCTGGACATAGGCCTCTCCAAAGGATTTCCAAAATGACCGATCTACAGCGGCCTGCGTCCAGCGCCGCTTCAGCAACCTTGGTCAAGTTTCGTATTCTTTGGTTTATAAAGACAAGTCCCCGGTCGGATAGAAAAAGGATCACATACCAGACAAAAAAAATCAAAAAATCTAAATAGGTAATAAATAATATAGAAAGTTTCATGGACAGAATTTGCTCTTGAAATATATATTAACTGGTGCCCGCAACTTCGTACGCGTGAAATTTAAATATGACGACAACTTTTTTCTTCATATCAGATTTCAATAAAACAAAGCCTATTGTTGCTCTGAGCTGAGCTTAATTTGTTACTGAAATTCGCGTAAATATCTGTCAAGTAATTTCGAAGATTAATCTAAACATAAATACAGAGACATTTTTTCTTTTTTGTGTTCAGTTACTCTTTTTTATCGCCTACACTCTTTTTTTCATAAATTTATTAAATGTATAGACACGCGATTTTTACTGTTCTATTATATGTATTGATTGTAGGTACTGTATCATATTTTAGGTAACTTGCACGAGTTTGAAATTAAGTATCAAACTTCATTCATAGTGTCAGTGCTACGACAGCTGCGGAGTGCTACGAACGTGCTACGCGTGTCTACAAACGCGCTACGAACCTCGCTTGCGGTGCCTCAGAGACCAAGGTTCGATTTCCAGCCTTCCCCTTTACATTGGTCAAGTTAGAACTGCATTGGTGGTTCAAAAAAGCCTTCCGGATAAAAGAATCAATATCTATGTTACTTACTTACATCAAGTGTGCCTATCATAAAAAAACTTGAGGGGTGTCAAGGGACACCCAGATGGAACGAAGTTCCTTTCGATTAGTTAGAGAAGATATTGTAATCATTTTTTTTTGGAAGTTATAATAATATTTTATTATTTACTATGTACAAAAAACCTGTATACACTCAACAAAAATAATCGTCGCGACACAACACTGTTCAATGCGAAATAGAAAGATGAAACGAAAATAACTGGCTTGCTTTCTATGAGAGAGAGAGAGAGAGAGAGAGAGACAGACAGACAGAGAAACACGCGCACGCCGCGCACAAAAAGTGTCGTTACAAATTTTCGTCTTAATTTCTTCCGTCCTAGCCCCCTTTCGCAACGCGCGATAAGAAACTTCGTTCCAATAAGAAGAATAATCTAATTATTATATAATATCATTCAACTTAGAACCCCGGAAAGATGCAAATTAAAAACTTGAAATGTTCAATGTACAAACCCAATAAAAACACCGCAAGAACCAACAAAAGCTTAAAACTTACAAACAGAGAAGCGCTGGATAAATATGAAGAGATAAGCGATACAATACAAACGAAAGCCAATCCAACGAGCTTTCAAACAGAGCTTTTGATACCGGCAACATAAACCATAGAAACGGGCAGATGCGACACTTTTCTACCCGACTACGGCCAAGCCAAAAGAAGGGTTATGTGTTTCGCAGCTATACATGCATGTATGTATGTCCATCTGCTCCTCGTATGTCTTTTGATATCCATGGTACCTTCACAAATGAGGTACTGTTCGAAACGTCTTGCCTGTGCGCTATTTATAGGCTATGTCACATCACAATAAATTTAATATGGAGCCCTCTATAGACCAAAAAGTGACTAAAAAATAAATTAAATTAATCGAGTCATACAGTGTTCAGTATCAAACGAAAGACTCAATTAGCACATTTTAAAAATTCTAGCTGGTTCTCCCTACTGTACCTGGATTCTAGGTTATAAAAAATAAATAATTTAAGGTTTAGCAAGGACATTCTTGTAGTCGGGTTTTATTTTTTAAAACTTTATATTTTTAACCTACGTTGTCCTCTAGCTAGGCAAAGTCCTCAATCCTTAATCTGAACCCTCCCATTTCCTTTAAGGTCTCTCAAAATTCGCGAAAAAAGTATAAAATACAAACTGAAAACTTTGTTCCGCCCGTTTCAGTTCCCACTCCCGCTCCCGTACCTCTTGTACCGTATCACCGTTCCTGGTCTTATTCCCGCTCCTACTCCCATTTCCGCTTCTATTCTTCTTTTAACGTTTTGGCTTTCGCTCCCATTTTCTGCCTTTTTTTCTCATTTTCCCACTATATAAACCTTTCCTGGACTTCTGCCCCCGTTTTCCGTTTTATTTTTAATTTTTTTGCAAGTTTTTACTCAATATTTCAAAAACAAAATTACTTCAACTTTCAACTTTTGGGTTACACAGGGAATTTATCTGAGTTGAAAGCTGGCCATAAATTTTTTGCCAAATCTTTTAATGGCTATTTATCCAGAAAGCCGAAAGATTATTCTTCCGTTATTCTATAGTTTGAAGCCCGCAGAGAGTGTCTTTGTCAATAGCTGTTGTTTTTAATTCATTATGTCTTTGTCGCCGGTTGTTTGTTTTGTGCTGTTGTTCACGCCTGGGAACGAACAGATGGAGATCTGCATTCGTAATTTTACGAGATCTTATTGCATTTTATTTTATATTTAAGCGAGTACCTTCCAGCTTCATAATCAGACCCTCTGTAATCATGATCATAATTATTTGTTTTGTCAATCACAGGTACAATGGGTGTTAGGTATCATCTCAATATCATCATATCAGCCGCAGGAAGTCTGCAGCTGGACATTCGCCAGTTTTTTCCTACCGATCTCATCCTAGTATTCGTCAAGATTCCCCTTGCCCCGCCGTTACCATGACCGCTACCAGAGTCAGGAATAGCGGGGCTGCCGGGTACTGGTGCCTTGTCTTTTTTGTACCTCCATTGGTAGGGGGGATGAGGTCATTACTAACCAATTTTTAAAGCTCCAACATCAGACTTTCTCTATGACTTCACGTGACATGTCACCCGCGATTTAGGTACATACATAAAATTGAAGCTTTAGCCAAAAAGTTTTCAAACATGAAAATTTTAATTATGCTTACTAAATTAAACGAAAACTTGTAATTTGCACAATAAATTAATACCTGCATATAGGTACTGACGAATCAAGCCTGCCATGTGCAATTGTGCATGTTTTAGTTTACTTTAATCATTTTTTAAATAACGAAGACGCTGTTGCCTTTATTCATACCTAAATTCATCAAACCGTAATACAAGAATATAATAACAGGAATTTCCGATGCGAGAATGTAGGTTGTAGTGGGTAAACGCGGTCACGGTGTTTCGTGGAAAGCTCGGTTATTCCAAAATCCTGCAGTAACCTTACATTATATCCTATTTGGTAATCCAGTTCGTAAACTATTTGTGTGTTAAATTTCAACTCAATTCGTTCAGCCGTATTATTGGCTTGAAAACGCACAAAATTTAATGCTCACTGTCATTTATGATTAACTAGCTGTACCCGCGGGCTTCGCTTTCCGTGGAAATTTCGGAATAAAGAGTACCCTATGTCCTTCCCCTAGTTTCAAGCTATATCCATACCAAATTTCATCCAAATCGGTTCAGTAGTTGAAGCGTGAAGAGGTTACAAACAAACAAATATACAAACTCACTTTCGCATTTATAATATTATTAATATATTAACAGTATGATAGGATTTTTGTAAGAAAAATTTGAAGATATCTTATAAATGTTCTTTAAAATCTAGCAGAGAATATTACCATATTTAATCACGCAAGCTGCTTGCTAAGCAGCTGCCGCTGCCTGAAATATGCAGTTTATGCACACGTGCTTATCGCCGGCTGAAGCCTGCATCGCTGGTACGCGCTGAGGAATTAATAAAAATACCTTGGGGTTAAGACTGCTTCTGTGCACTGAAGGAGCGGGTGTGAACATTGTTTAGCGGTTTAGTCACGGAATATAGTCGGGAATACCGATCAGGTTTCGACTGATTTTGACGATCATCAGGACCAGTATTAGCAGCAGCGACTTGGCGGTTTCACTGCACTATCTGTACTTATACTTTAAAAATAATAATTAGTATAGTTTTCAATAGGATTTGTATGTTATATAGGCTAATGACGTTATAGTTTCTTGGGAGTCAAATAGCGCTCTTCTTAATATCAGTTTTTCAGCAATTATAAATTTAAAATCACATTAAAATGGATATGATCATGGCAAGTGATATTATTTCGTAATGTTTTATTTTCTTAACATTACTAAATAATTAAGTTTTGAATCAGAAAAGTACCCAATTGATTTTGATTTTGTCCCAAATATTTCAACGACTCTACTGTTGTCTTGGTCACTAGTAGACTGAAAATCTATTGTTCACGCTGTGACCGCGAAAGTGTAAACAAATATTATTTTACTTTTGAGTAGCTCGGTGACCCGGCGGGGGTGCGCATTACTAGCAATGGGTGACCAAATCATCATCATCATCATCATCAGGTCTTTTTAGTCTCCGCTGCAGGAGCACGACTCTCTCTGTACTACCACAGCCGTATTTGGTCAGAGCGGTCAGAGGATTTGGCCTACACTATCCTCGCTGGCCAAACGGGTTGGAGAGTTTATAAGCTTAGTTTAGCTTGTATTTCCCAAGTTGCCTTTTACGAAATCCACTGAAAGACTTGAAGTGGTCCTATTCTACCCAGCCGGAAACCACACGGCAAATGGGTGACCAAAGTAGCATAAGATACAACAACTTTCTCTCCTCCTCTCTACCCTCTAACCTCTGTCTCTTTTGCATATGAACGCAGCCTGAATGTTCCCGTCGTGCGTCATCGCTGCAAGTAAATGGAGTTTAAAATTCTGCGCTCTCTAGCTAATTTACCGAAGCATGTATATTTTATAACAATCTCTGCTAGAAGCAAGTTCTTAAGAAATAAGCTAAAGGCAGCATGATTGAAAAACGGTATTCATTACCTAAAGCAGTAATAAGAATGTTAAGAAAAAAAAAAATTGTGAGGCCTAACTTATCAAAATAATTGTAATAAGCCAAAACTCGATAGGCCTGCGTCACGGTACAGATATCTATACCGTGCCTGAGTCGTTTTATAACATGCATTGTCATCCGATTTACATTACCATATAAAATGATCACCTTAGGGGATTGGGAAGTGGCTTAAATTTAACTTTTCAAGCTGAATTTGACCCAAACAAAAACAAAAACCAACAAACAGGGCAAGCTAAAGAAAAGTTTGTAAAAAAACACATTTCAACATAAATCTTTGAAGAAATTTACACAAGCTGCTTTTTTTACTTTATTAAAAGGGTATGAAAATGTTCTAAAACAATTTAACGATGATAAATGACTTTATGAAAATATCACCGCACACAAACGAATGTTATTAGTGGTGAAACAAAGCGGCACTAAAACTTATGACCCTGCGGAACACCCGGAATTCATTCCCATTAAACAATTAATGAATTTAAATGTTTATGCAACAAATTATAACTCAATTTGAGACTTGTCACCGATAACAAAATGGCTGCAGCTGGAGTACGGATAACGTTTCACAAAATTGGATCAATTGTAACTTTGTGCGTGGAGTAACGAAGGTAAAAATTGCGTAATTGTTTTATGTAACGTCAAAGTTGGGACTTTGTTTTATTCGTACCTAACCAAAAATGTTTCAAACTTCTATAAACAAGATAACTGTTTTAAAGTCGCCACCTTCCCTGAGCAAGGCTTTCTTTTCATGAGCCTGAAATAGTTCTTTATAATATTAAGTGAAATACAAAACGAATTTAATTTACCGAGCGAGCGAAGCGTCTGTCTGGCTGTCCGTCAGTTTGCCTGTCCGGCTGTTCTCGCCTACAGGTCGCATTTCTCAACCGATTTTCGTGTAATTTCGTAAGACTGTTCGAAAATTGTATAGATGAATATTGTCGACTCAGTTTTTCGAAATTTTTCAAATGGTCGGAAATATGGGAGTTGAAATAATGAAAATATTTAAATCACAGCCATTTTCAAAATTTTCAAAAATTCTGACGACTTTTTTTACTCTTATTAAAACGTAACTTTTTTGTTTCAACAACTTTTTTTCCGATAAGCTTTAACAGATTGGGTTACTGGAGAAGTCTACAGCATCATCTGTATTATAGTGTAGCTCATTACAGTGGTAGTGGGTGGGGCACATAACGCGAATAACTATTGACCGATGCGCCAGAACAATCAACCGCAGCGAAGGACACGCACCTACTAGTGGTCGGACGACACGATTGGAAAACAATAGATGCAGGCCGCTTTCGATCGGATGTTTTTAAAAAATCCTTGGGGAGGTCTTGTAGCTGATATAATAATGATCATTTGTATAAACAGCATTTTTTGACTTGATGAGCTAAGACAAAGCTACACCTAAAAAACTAATCTTCGAAAACGGATAAATATTTATAACTTCACAAGCATTTTCACATTTTCCTCAACAAACAGTTTAAACATATCGAGCAAGTTCGCTCCTGTTATAGCCACAAAGGCTTTCAAACTATTACCGAACGCTAACACTCCAACGTGTATTTTAGGCCACGCTCACACGTGGGCCGGTCGTGACGCAATCAGCTTCGCCAATTACACGTTTGTTACCAGATTACCCGGCTTTAGTCGGGCACAGTTTCTTTATCACATAACGTTATTACCAGCCCGAACATAACCTCTGGTTTTTGTTATTCCCGCTGTACTATCCGCATAATTTTACAAGGATTAAAATAGTGAGTTTGCATAATTGTGTAAACTCCACAAAGTTCAAGTTAATTTGTAATTTGGGGACCTTTCCGAGAATTGTGGCACTTAAATGTGTACAAAGCAAGGTTCGTTAGGTCCGACAAAGTGAATTTGGGCCGTTAAAGAAGTAGCGCGTAACAAGCGTCCAGAATGGCGGATAAATACATTTTTGCGTCGCGCTCGTGATAAGTGAGTTTCCTCAGGAGCGGCGCTAACGAGCTGTGTTGTGCGGCGCTGACGTCGCCGGTGTGAACGAGGCTTAAGTCGGGATCGAAAATTATTCTAATTTGTGTCATTTACTTTGCGGTTTTTTTTTCTTGCCTTAGAGCGATTCCGGTTGCAACCTTAACTGCTACAGAGTACGTGGAGACCTTTCCGGCATTTTATTTTCTTAAGATGATAAGTACGCATGTCAATGTTCACGCAAGGTTGCCGAAAGCCCCACAAAGTACAGAGAAATAAGATTAGATAGATAGACGACGAGATTTTACCGATTTGCACTAAAAGAAAATACCTATCACCAAGAACATTTTAGGCATATAAGATTGGATTCCTTTGATAAACTGTCTTCTGTGACGAAAACATGTTTTCGGCTTTATCTGTGAACTATCTCAATAAACAGCGAGGTCAGAGATATCCATCTTATTCGATTTGGTATGGTAGATAAGTATAGATAGTAGTAGAATAGCATATATAATAAGATTGGTAACTCCCTAGCTCGATATAACAATAACTAGTAGTTCGCCACGAACTTAGACCTCGCGATTATTATTTCAGAATAATGTACCTGATTTGGATAAATAATCGGTACAGGTTTACCGATATGCGGAATCATGGTTGTGACCAAATTTCCAAAATAGTTGGCAATCACAGCCCTTTCTTCAAATGACTTTCGATCCAGCTCTGAAATGTCAGGAGCACCTTCCTACCATACATGGATATGAGGTCTACCGTGATGCTGAAATTCAGTTCTGTACCAGTAGTCTTTCACCGAAAAATGACCCATCATTTTTTAAATGACAAAGTCAGCTCGCTGTTGAAAAAACCAGAAAACTATTAATGGGTTTTCGTTTAAATGTTTATTTGTATTGCCATGGCTCTATGCCGCTGCTCATTGTTTTCTAACTCTCTTCGTAAAGCTACTTCACGGCCTTTGGTTGCTGTTGATCTCTTGTTAGTTCGTGGCATAATCACTAATACTACTACAGAAGCACAGACAAGCAGCGATAGCGATTGAATGAAAGTTCGCTCAACAAAATTGCTAAATTTAATAAACAAGCCAACAATCAATCAAAATAAGCAAAAACTGAAAATAAAACTAATCGTAAAATAAGCAAAACCCTTTTATTTTAAAGTCGGTTAAATATGATAAAATTTATAGAACTACTTATGAAACTTAAAATAATAACCATAATAGTTATTCAGAGAAATTACTTCGTAGACCCCAGGCGAGATATGTATTTTTAAGAAAGTTGTTCAGTAACCCGGCCGGATTGAATTCACCGTTAAATAGTTTGAGTATATTTTGTAAGAGGATTTGTATTGTATATTCGTCATGGCTTAGTCAGCTAGACTTCGCGAGTCACCCTAAACCCGTTTAAGTATAACGTATAAAAAAAGTTGTTCAGACAAAAAAGTTGTTCAAATAAAAAAATATCGTTTTCATAGTGGCAACAAAAAAGTCTCATGACATTTTTGAAAATATTTTGAAATAGCGGATATATGACAGTTTTAAAATTTCAAACCCCCATATATCCGCCATTTTGAAAAATTTCGAAAAACTGGCTCGACAAAAAAATTCTATTTAGTTGCTGAACTTGCTTACAAAATTTCATGAGAATCGGTTAAGAAATGCGACCTGTAGGCGAGAACAGACAGACAGACAGACAGACAGACAGACAGACAGACAGACAGACAGACAGACGGACAAAAGAATTTTTGGCGAGTCTCGAAACTGAGACGCTTCGCTCGCTCGGTCAAAAATACAAACAAAAGCTGCGTAAAGATTTTGCTACATGCTTTTAAAAAAAAACTGAAATTTCTTCATTATTATGTGAACTCGACCAAAATAAACTTGCTTTATTTTGAAGTGACAAAGCTTTCCGGACCTGATGTCTAGTCATTTATCAGTAGAGCCGAGAGACTGTTGTCAGCCAAAGAGAATGCATCGGGAATGCTCTGTCGAGGAATGCATTGCTAGGAACTTAACCAATATTGTCTTGGCTCCGATTTTAGAAGGTTATCTCGTGCCGCAACTGCAGAGCCCGGGCGGAAGGAAACCTGTAGGTACCTGTACCTGTGCACTTACACTTCAACCTCTGAACCTATTTAGATGAAATGTAATATGGTAATATTATAATATAGTTTGATACCCAGGAAATTACATAGAATAGTTTTTATTCCGAAATTCCCACGGAGAGCGAAGCCCACGGCCACAGCTGCTAAATTAATAAAGAAAACGGTATTTTCGGCTAACCGTTTGTCGCCGAATTATAATTTGTCGGACTGACCAATGACGAACGGGTTTGTACATATATTAAATAGTTAATCGTACAAGGATAGTTCGAATAAATGTGGCAAGCTCGGGACTAGAAACATACCGTCCTATTATAAAACGTGGACGAACTTAAGTACTTGGATGGTTTAAACCATTATCCGCCCAAAACACCATAACCTCCCGCAATGACTCACCTTCTCATATGTCACTGACAACTTAATTAGGATAAATAATGGTTTAAACCAAGTCGTGAAGTTAGTTTTCTTTTTAAAATAAGATGGGCAACGTTTGAGGTCGTTTGTCTGCTATAAAAAATGGATACCTACTGCAAAAGAAAATTGTTGCCGGCATCTTACGCCTACAACATATCGACACGCGGCCTTCCCACGCTAAAGGATCTTCTAAAGTTATTTCTCTTGACTAAAGTCTATTTAACTAGTAGTAAGTAGTACGAATAAATAATAAAGTTAGCAAAGTGAGTCCAACAACCTGAAATGACACCACCGAAATTGTTTAATCTGTATAAGTGATATATCATACTATATCACATGAATATTACAACGGCGAAAGTTTGTAAGTTAGTGTGTGCGTGAGTGTGTGTATATTTGTTACTTCATCACGCGCAAACGGCTGGACCAATTTCGTTAAAATTTGCTATGCAGGAAGCTAAAACCCTGGATTAGCACATATGCTACTTTTTCCGCGGGTAACACCGCGGGGTGCAGCTAGTAGTGTAATATTTTGTTGCCACAATATGTAAAAAATATCCATGTTTGTTAAACATACCTGTCTCCTTCTTCTTCTTATCGTGTGTGTTAGTGACTAACACTAGTGTCAGAGTTTTTAAACCGCCTTAAAGGCCTCTGACATGGTTCTAGGTAACGACCAATGTCAAAGACAGTGACCGGGACCGACGGCTTAACGTGCCCTCCGAAGCACGGATCATCTTACTTATCAGACAATCAGGTGATCAGCCTACAATGTCCTAACCAAACTAGGACAACAACACAAAGTCGTTGCCCCTGCCGGGAATCGAACCCGCGACCTCCGGGTATGAGCCGAACGCTCTAACCAATACACCACGGAGGCAGTTTATTACGGAGGAGTATTGTCTCCTAAAAAATCGTCTTAAAAGTAATTTTCAATACAGCAGGACGAGGCAAAATGGCTCCTTCGAATCGCCTCAGAAGCCATCCCTCATCGAAACGGGAGAGAACAGTGTCACTAAATTATTTACGTCCATGTGTCTTGCCTAGGGCCAGCAGGGTTGCCAGATATCGGACTTCAATTTGAACAATAAACAAATATTTGTTTCAATATTCTGTCGCCTATAACAATAGAAAGACAAATTATCACTGTGTATTCGTTTATGACTGGCCTTTATTATTGATAACATGATTTAATAAATAGTACAAGACTATTTCTATTAATCGATTCATTTTTGCCTGTCCTTCTCCCTGTATTTAAGTATATCAAAGAATATAGAAGTAACCGATCGACTATAGCAGTGGTGACCATGCGGTTTAGGCACTGAAGTCTGCGATTTTTAAGCGAGAATTTAACTTCAAGCTTCTACTCATGAACGGTCATTTACAACTAATAGTACTTGCTTTTAGTGTAGGAATTCTTCGTGAACTTTTGCACTAGCGCCTTGCGCTTGCCTCGCGACCGCCTCGCACCCGCCCCGGCTGGCCTTCAGTTAATGCAAGTTGAGTTGTATTGATGTGTGATAGGACTCAAATTATATAAAACAAATTTTAAAGCGCGCTATTCAGGCGCTTGGCTTACGCGTGTTGTCGGACGCGCCCTTACAGTTACCAATGTGTGAAATGGAGAAAGCAATGGCAACCACTCCATCCACTCCACTCCATCTTCTTTGCCAATATTGGAGCAGCCAGGGCAAGTTGGAAAATCGCCTTTTCAAATTGTCCTGGGTCTTGGATGTTTTTCTATTTATGTATTTGTTATAAAATATAATATCGTTGAGTTAGTATCCCATAACACAAGTCTCGAACTTACTTTGGGGCTATCTCAATCTGTTTAATTTGTCCCGATATATTTATTAATTAATTTATTATTATTTGCGTCATTGCATGCATTTTTTCCATACAATTACACAGACAAGAGCTCTTGAATCTTGAAAAAAATTGAGATTCCCGCGATTTTGTCAAGCATTCGACGACGCGAACATCACATATCCAAATGCCTACATAATTTGGTGTTTATATACCCAAATACGAGGAATAAAACGATTGAACCAGACTTAAAGGGGTGACTCAGCCTGTCAATATCCTTTAAGTTTACTCACGTAGTGTAGTCGGATATTTTAGCACTCGGCAACCCTATCTTGTGGACAATACGTCGCCGACCACGTCTGGGCTGGACGTCAGGCTCACAGCGGTCGTTAAGATATTCTGTTACTCTGGCAATGGCTGTTTCTGGGATGAAATACAGGCCTTCTGAAGGACGATGTGGGTCACAACGTTACAAAGTTTTAAATTTACAGAATTTAATTGACGATACGTAAGGATTATTATTTATGCAACATTTTTATTATATTGAGTGGCTTGCAAGGAGAGCTTGTCTTAGATAATCGGGAAGACTAATATCATCCTGCGATGGTGCTCTTCAAAATGTTAATCCGGAAAAATTATAATTCTTTAGTCGTCAGTAGTGTCAAATTCAAATCATACCGCAATTCAAGTTCACATTCAATAATTGTACCGTCAGCGTGGGTAGTATGAGTAAAAAGAGAAAAGTTTTTTTTTTAAATCTACAGCTTCATTTTGAAATGCTACATTCTGAAATGGTAGATATTTAATTTTGAATGGAGCCGCAGATTATATTTGCGATTTCAGGGATGGGAGAAACCGAAAAATGTAACTTACCGCTATCCAACATTACCTAAATGGATCGGACAGGGTTTTTTTAACATACTGTACATTTATAATTTTATATCTATCTCATACTTATTTTGCTCATTAACGATGACTTTACTAACGCTACCCTGAGTTACGCACACAAAAGCGCACGTGCATACACTTTACAACTATAACTAATTTCTAGGAGCAATCGTGAAATGAAACATTATTGTTAATTTAGGTATGGTAAAGTTCTAATTTAAATTTACACCGACGCTGATTAATTATGATTGGTACAAAAATAAAAATAATTATAAGGTACAAAGAGTTGCCGCAGGTCTCATCCTGAGTTATATGCCGTTCATGTCTGAGAAAACAATTAAGACAGACGCTAAGTGGTTGTTATTAATGGGTGTTATGAGTCAGAAAGCAGGCAACAAATTCAATCATTCCAGTTATTTGCGTCGCATTTGCTCCACCCTTTTTAAACTTCCGCATTCAACCCCTCTGAGAGCCCCCTACATACTTTGTTAGATTAGAAACTTACGCTTAAAAATCAGTTTTATAGTCAAAAAATCAATATTACAAATTTATTTCTTATTGAAGCACAGTCAGGCTGACGTATTGACTGATCAACGCATAGCTTGCCAAACGTTCCTTAGACAGTTCCAATTTTAAAGGAAATGTAAAAAAATACATATGAGCCACGGTTCAAAACAAAAGTTTACTGCGTAGTTCTTTAAGAGGATGTAGACTTGTTTACAAATTAAAATACTAATAACCTACCTATTTATCGCTCACCTTCTAACCATAATGCAAAAAACTTTCTTGATTATCTCAGCCAACACTTGTATACTATCGGACCGTCTAAAACTATAATAGTTACTGGCGACATTAACATCAATATATTATCCAGAGAAAAAGAAACAATAAATGAACGTAGAAATAGAGAAAACTATCTAAATATAACAGCTTCACATGGGTTGCTACCAGGACATACTTTACCAACAAGGCTCCTCGGTTGCTTAGACCATTTCATGTTAAAAATACAACCTAACAACACATCGGCACGCATAGCTGTTATAAACACCACGATTACTGACCATGATACCGTATTTTTAAGCCTTGAAATTTTAGAAAAGAAAATTACCAATAATAGACCACTCGAGACTATTAACTATGAAAAAGCGCTTTCTATCACTAAAAATAAAAATTTCATGTGTTTGCTGACGAGCGATGATCCCGAATTTGTTATTGAAAAACTCAGTGCCGAGTTGAACGACGCGCTTAATCAAAGTAAAACTACTAGACATGTCTCTGGTAGGAAACAACCCATAAGGCCATGGATTACGCCTGGCATAATTAGATGTATTAATAACAGAAACGATATGCAGTTAAAACTAAGGTCCGACCCATACAATGAAACACTTAAAATCACCTACAAAAGATACAGAAATTTCTGTAACAACCTCATAAAGAAACTAAAGCGTGAACATCAAAGAAATGATTTAGAGAAATCAAACAAAAACCCTAAGGCGCTCTGGAAATCAGTTAATAAAATTACAAACTTTAAAAGTACTAAATAAACTAACATTGAGCTATTAAAATTAGGTACAACGCAGAATACCCCAGTTAACTCTGTGAATGAGCATTTTACTAATGTTGGGAAAAATCTGTCAGGAAAGATTACACCTGTCACAGAACCAACCAATCTAGACCAACATAGAATTGAAAACAGCCCTCCGTTAACATCATTTGTTTTGATGGATACTGACCCGTAAGAGGTACTCGACATCATTTCCACCCTTAAACCTGACGCCCCTGATGCTGATATCCTGTCTACTCGATTTATTATACAGATAAAAGAGATAATTGCCCCCATAATTAGTCATCTTGTGAATCTCTGTTTTCAAGAGGGAAAATTTCCTAACCCTCTGAAACTAGCCTTAGTTACACCTGTATACAAGAGTGGAGAGAAAACAGATCCTAACAACTATAGGCCCATTTCTGTTTTGACTGTGTTTTCTAAAATTTTTGAAAAACTGATAAATATTCGTCTACTAAATTACCTTAACAATCTCAATATCTTATCGAATGCACAATATGGCTTTAGACAAGGAAGATCTACCGAAGATGCTATAATAACGCTAACAACAAAAATTACTAAGCTACTAGACAATGGCATAAAATGTGCTACAGTGTTCTTGGACCTCAGTAAGGCATTTGATACTGTTTTTATCCCCACTCTAATAAAAAAAGACGTGTGGCACTCGGGGACTGCCGCGGTAAAGCTATTGCATTAAGGTGGTTCGATTCGGCTGAGGTGAATTTTTACAAGGAAGGACGGCAACGTCGCAATCGGACGACGGAGACGAAGCGGCAACCTACATGGTAGGCGGAGTGGGGAGCAGCGTGAGGTTTTTTCGTTACGGAATTTCTGGATTCGGTCACCACGCTCAAGGCCCGCGATAGAAGCTATGCAATAGCTTAAAAACTAGAAAAAATCGGAATAAGAGGCATTCCCTTAAAACTCTTTGGCGAGTTCGCATAGGGGATTGTGTAAGCGAAGACAAGGAAATCACACATGGGGTACCACAGGGAAGTGTGCTGGGCCCAACCCTGTTCCTTGTGTATATTAATGACCTTACTAACCTGGAACTGGAGGGTGGAAGTATCATTTCGTATGCTGATGATACTGCCATTGTATTTGAGGGTTCCACATGGGATGAGGTTTTTAACAAAGCCAATAGGGGGCTTGATAGGGTTTCACTTTGGTTAAGATCCAATTTGCTCTCGTTGATATAACTAAAAAGACACAACCTCCTCAAAGTTATAATCTTAAAGCTCATATGTGTGATGGAAAGAACTTTGCCTACTGTAACTGTTCGACACTGGAGATGGTGGAATCCATTAAATACCTTGGGGTCATACTTGACCAGCGTCTATCCTGGCACCCACACATTGAGCATGTCAATAAAAGGGTTAGAAAGCTTATTTGGATGTTCAAATTACTCAGGTACGTAGCTTCACAAAAATTACTTGGGGTGGAGCTACAAAAACTTAATTTCTAGAGGGGGAATGGGGCCAGCGATACTTGTTAAAAATAATGTTCTTCGAAAAACTAAGATATCCTACTAAGGAACTTTATAAAATCTGTAAACTTCTTTCAGTTAGGAAATTATTTATTTTGTCAGCAGCCTTGAGATTACACAAAACAATACCCTATAACCCCAATCAACAAACTGCTAGGAGGAGGCCCAAGGTTGCTTCTATTCATCAAAGCAATACAGAGTTTGCTAAAAGGCAATACTACATAATATCGGCATATATACTTATATAATAATTTAAATGAACAACTAGATATTCATAAACTCAGAAAATATAAATGTAAGACCTTAATAACTGAATGTTACCATTAGACTATGATGAGACAGAAAAACTCATTATTAACCAAAATAAAGTAATTTAATATATAAGATAATATACTCAATGGAGGCCAAAACTAACTGACGACAGTTGATAATTTTATGTGTAGTCTGTTTGTGGTCTCTGATCCCAAGATTCTATAGTAGGGTTGAGAACTACATAACCTATTTCTCATTTATTATAATTTCTCACTTACCACCAGAAATAAGTAATGATTACTACACACACACACACACACACACATACATAAACCCTCTCAAACTCAAATGCGCACCCTCACACACACGCACACACACACACACGTACACACCCTCTCACGCATCCACACATCTTCACTTATCACATAACACAACATACACTCATGTCAATAGAACTACGAATATCTATAAAGTTACAAAATATATTTGTAAACTAGGCCTATGTACTACTACTACTAAGTGTTTGGAAGAGCGGGTCCCCCTGCCACAGGCTTTTTCAAAGCTTACTAGGTGGGTCCCAGAAATTTCTATTTCTGAACTACTGGCTTGAAAATAAAGATTTTTATATATTTTTTTATATTTTTATATACACACACACATACCCTCACACACACACCCTCACATACACACTCTCACAAACTTTCGCCTATATAATATTAGTGTGATTGCCTCTCTACATGATTCACTGCTGGCTGTTCTAAAAAGCTAGCTAAAGGGAAGAACAAAAGCTTGTACTTTCACTAAAAGTCTTTATTTCTAACTGTAGCTCACTATGTGCTCACTACTTAGATACAGCCTCTTGTGAACGGAGCGATTTAGTGCAATAGCCTCTGACGTCGTTCGCCTTTGTCCTGTCCGTCTGTCTGCTTCCTGCCTTCCGCTTTGTCTCGTAATGGTGCAAAAAGAAATGACAGAATCGCCGGCTCATCGCGTTCGCAGAACCAGCTTTTTTCCCTATAAAGCACTTTTTGATACAGGCAAAATTGTTGTTTCAAAGATTTTTCCCGTATTAAAATATATGAATAGGTATTCCAGGAAATATTAAAAGGATATTCTTTAGACAGCAAATTTAAATCAGACGCATGCGAGTATTTAAACAACAATAACTTAAATTGCAATTACAGAAGTCCAGTCTGGGCGAGCGCCAGGCGAATGCGAGGCGGGCGCAAGGCGTAGGCAATGCGTGCACATGCGGATTTTGATAAATGCAATTTGAGTAATATTTATGTGTGATAGGACTCAAATTATATGCAATGAATTTCAGAAAGTTTAACGCACTTTAAGCGTGGACTAGGCTTGCGCTTGGCGTGCGCGTATTGTCCTAACGCGCCGTAATAATCTTTATTAATATTTTTAGGATTTGTTCCACAAGTAACCTAACCTAATAAAATATTTTTAAGATTTTGTTTGAAGAAGTTAAATGATACCACCTACAAATCACGAAGAATGCAAATGTATCAATCTACATCGCGTGATCTGCGGGAATTAGCCAGCGAGTCCATAAGCCGCAATAGACAAACAGCCGCACCCTCCACCGTCAATATACCTCGATGGTCTATCACACCGACGCGGGCCTTCGTTGAAATGTGGTTCTGGTTTAAGAAGTTTATTTCTCATAAAGAATAACATTTACTTAACATGAGAAATTTACGTATACATAAAAGTGAGCGTACTAATTATATATACTTAAACAGGCGGTAGTTATAAAATAAAAATATAGTGGCTAACTAATCTACTATCGATGTAGAGCGGACGTTGTTAGATGCAAAGATGTTCCGCTACTAGATGCGGCAATACCCTGGATGTGAGATTTGAGCAATTAAAATAAAACTGTTTAAAACTGCTTTCTGCCTTAGTTATTTCATTACACACTTAAAAATACAAACCTCTAAGAATTAAAGAATCAAATATTAATTAGTGTACTTATCGCGTCTTCATCTTTATGGAATATGGCTTAGGGATATAAGTCCTATAAAGCCCACTTTCAGCCTGATGATGGGTGTGAAGGTGTGTCTGAAAAAATTGTTACTCTAATGCAATGATTTTGGTTCGTGCCAATTCCTCGATGGGGCAGCGGCTCGACTTTTTTTATTTGCTCTTAGATTGGAAGCAAAGAAACAGGCTTTAGAAAAGGGAAAAATGCGTCTAATGAAGGACCCTTTTATATATTTGAGACATTCATCAGATGCTTTGATTGTTGTCCCTTTTCCGGGACATTTTTCGGTTAATAATGTGTAACAAAAGGAGAAGAATGTTTTATAAAAAGAAACGTACCTACCTAATAATTTATCTCATGTCTTCGTAATTTAGTAAATACCTATACTTACGAACGGAAAAGGAATCGATATATTCTTAAAGTAAAAAATATATAGGAAACCATCCCTCATTGTATATTAAAGAAAGTTCGACTCCACTATATCCCAACATAATGCTTTTCCCGATTGCAACCTGATTTCTTTCCAGTTTTGTCACAAAAAATATTAATATAAAGTAAATTATAAAGCCTGCATATAAAATATGAGCATCATCATCAGGTCTTTATGTCTCCACTGCAGGAGCACGACCCTCTCTGTACTACCAGAGCCATACTTGGACAGAGCAGCCAGAGGACTTGGCCTACACTCTCCTTGCTGGCCAGAAGGGTTGGAAAGGTCTCGTTGATGTTTATAAGCTTTGTTTAACTTGTACTTCCTAAGTCGCCTTCTGCGACATCCACGGGAGGACTTGGAGTGGCCCTATTCTACTCTGCCAAAAACAATACGGCCAAAATATGAGCATGCCAGTTATTATTCTGAATTCAACTGTCGTACTTAACTGTAGAACCGAGTATTAAAGTCGAATTTATAATAACAGGACGATTAATTCAACAGAAACTCTTATCACAGAGAATTTAATACAATGTTCGGCAGATTAATCTCGTTCCCGAATAAATGTAAAACCGATAACAATATGAATGTCTATTTATGAAAACAATACAGTTTCGCTCGTAAATTAATTAGCGGCATTCATACAATCCGTGAAATTTAAGTAAATGAGTTTTGGGAACACTTTTAATAAAATAAATGCTAGTTCGGACGAAAGCTTATATATATTTCAAACCTTCCAGGAAGGTAGCCGGTCTCGGCCTCTCACGACTATGTATTACATCGGTCACGCGCAGTGTAGGGCTCCGTAGTTGGGTATGTCCAACTTTAAGTCCATGCTACTAAAAACGTCTAAAAACAAATTTTTTGTTGAATTTGTAGGGACAAAATATTTTGTTTTCCGAGTACATTTTATAAGTTGCTATCGGATGAACGTTATTTGGGAAACATAATTCCATAAATAGCGTTCTGAATGGCGGCGTAAGGAACCCGTTGAAGTTGAAGGGTTCCATCGTCTATAACTTTTTATACTTGGCTCTACTTTTAAACCAAATATTTTAGAAACGGATTCCTAAATCGAAAAATTGACCAAGTGCTTGGCGGGTCACGCACACTAAAACGTGTAAAATATAATTTTGTATTGAATTTGTATGAATTTTTCCTTTTCCGAGTACATGTTATGCGTTGATAGTCTATAACTCTTTAATTTGTAAACCCTACTTAGCTCTGATAGTTTTTCTTTAAACTTCGTTATATATACTATAGCTGTGATTTTTTCACGTATCTATATATAACCGTTTAGCAGAAAGAGG
The DNA here is from genome assembly GCA_963555685.1 of Acrobasis consociella. Taxonomy (NCBI): domain Eukaryota; kingdom Metazoa; phylum Arthropoda; class Insecta; order Lepidoptera; family Pyralidae; genus Acrobasis; species Acrobasis consociella. Next base: position 23,339,292 of record OY743105.1, on the reverse strand, counting down.
AGGAGACACTTGACTCTAACAAAAATTAGCACTTTGAAACCAAATATTTCAGAAACGGATCCTCGAATCGAAAAATGGTGTTCCTAAGCTCACAATATTATTCAACGATACCCCAAACGCTAGGTTAGTCAAAAAAATAAAAATTGACTTTCACTATACATGTATGGGAACGTTCGTAAATTTTTTTTTTCTTTTTTGCCATAAAGAATATACATATTCATACCAAATAACTGCTATCTAGTACTTATAATCTTTGAGATAAGCTGCGAACCTACAGACAGACAGACATGGCGTAACTATAAGGGTTCCTTGTTTACTACGGAACCCTAATAAATGGTGTTTACAAGTATTATTTTTCACTTTTTCGGAATAATTAATATATTAAATACCCATACCAAATTACAGCTGTCTCGTACTTATAGTCTCTGAGTAAAACCGCGGAGGATTTTCACTTGCCACGATCTTGACAGACTTTTTCGTTTCATCTACACTCATGACTCTATTCATGCCCGCCGGTTACGGGTACTCTTACCTCTACTTTTTTAAGAAAGTCTGCATATTGGTCGCTATATGTTACCAGAAATGTATAGGTATAATCCGTCATTGTTAGAAATATTTTTGAATATACCTGTTTTCTAGGAAATCCTTACATTTTCTAAATAAGGATCGGGGTCGCTTAGTCGCAGCTAAGCTAAGCTCGCTTCGCTCGCTCGCTCCTGTGTTGGTCGTTGCACAACCATTGCCTAACTTCCCTTCCGTGTCTAATTCGGAGTAAATAATTAATACGCAAGCTCTGAAAGTTGACGATAATGATGATTGATTAAAGCAGGTATTTACTTCAATCAATTATTACGGATGAAATACGATCGTGAAGATGTTATAACCAGCCGAAAGGAAAGGAACGGAACAATATAATTAAAGAATACCTTTCTGCTAAAGCAATAAATATAAAACACTTAGCTAGATATTTTCGCATAAATGCGTTCCCAAAGAGGTCAGGCATGCGAACAACCGAACTATTACATAATACACTGTGTGTAATCATGTATTACTAAGTCAGTTTTGTACCGCAAGGTAAATAATAAATCTGCATCAAATACTCAACACTTTTGGATTCACAAAACAAAAGAAAAACAACGCATCAGAAACAAGATGGCCGCGGGGCTGGTCAAACTTGGTGACAGTCAGCGACTGCGACTCCGTAATCCGGGCTCAAATAATTATTAACACGAGCCTGCAGGGTAGCTTCTATTTCGTAGGCAGTTAAGTTCAGAATGGCGTTGTGGAGTTTGGGAGTTTGCGACCACAGATCTCGCTTTGACACCGGCAAGCGGTGACTTACCGAATGACAAGTTAACGTTTGTTGGACGGAAATGCGTATTTGAATTTCGGCTCCCGAATTTCGGGGAGCACTGTATCTGCTTACCTACTACCGTACACAATGTTACGGGTTGCTACGCTGACTTGAATAAACGTTTTCCATTGTAATTAGCATTTGAATTAGCATGGATCTATTACGCCGTAAGTGATATTACGACATTGAATTGGGAACATTGAGAGACCAAACCGTCTACCAAACGTCATAGTGTATACCTAGATATGGAGAACAAATATATACAGTTTAAAAAAATATACTGAATCCATTTCAAGGGTGGTTTCAGTCCATGATAGTGAACATCCCCAAGAAATATATATGAAAAATAATTTTTGGCTTTTCATACAAACTCGGATCAGCCGATCGATCAACTTTAAGGGAGGCCAAAAATTACTTTTCATATTTCTATTCACCCTTAAAATAATTTCAGTATATTTTGTTGGATCTTATATAGGGAGATGTGTTATTAAGCTATTGCATAGCTTCTATCGCGGGACTTGAGCGCGGTGACCGAATCCAGAAATTCCGTAACGAAAAAACCTCACGCTTCCCACTCCGCCTACCATGTAGGTTGCCGCTTCGTCTCCGTCGTCCGTTTGCGACGCTGCCGTCCTTCCTTGTAAAAATTCACCGACCGAACGGAACCACCTTAATGAATAGAATAGCTTTGCCACACGTCTTTTTTTTTCTCATTTACTTATCAATAAGTAACACATAAGGTTTCGAAAAAATATACTGAATAATGTAGATTAAGTTCATGATGCGGAACATAAAAACTTTTTCTAAGAAACATAATATACTTACTAACCTTGAAATATAAAAAGTTGGATGATATTAGAATTTTGCTAAATAATTTGCTCGATGGTTCAGTATTTGCAGTAAAGTGGTTCTGTATAATCATCCTACTTCCTATTCCTACTTTCCTACTATATAATATTACTAGCAGTCCATCCCGGCTTCGCCCGTGGTACATACATAGCCTATGTCACTCAGGGATAACATACCTATCCAACAGTGAAAGAATTTTTAAAATCGATCCAGTAGTTTCGGAGCCTATTCAATACAATCAAACAAACAAACAAACAAACAAACAAATCTTTCCTCTTTATAATATTAGTGTAGATAAATGCGATTATAAATGCGAAAGTGAGTTTGTATATTTGTTTGTTTGTTAATTTATACGTTTGTTATCTCTTCACGCTTAAACTACTGAACCGATTTGGATGAAATTTGGTATGGACATAGTTTGAGACTCGGGGAAGGACACAGGGTAAAATTTATTCCGAAATTCCCACGGGTAGCGAAGTCTGCGGGTACAGCTAGTTTAATATAAACTTATATAATTTCAGCAAACTTTGAACCTTACCTAAAAAGCGCTGGGCAACAATGTTCAGCATCATAAAAAGTAACAAAAGAATCCAGTAGTAAGGAAGTACTTACCTATTTTTTCCTTCTTTGTCCTACTTTCAAAGAACAGCGCCACATTCTAGGAAATGCCCCTTCTACAGTAGTTTCAGTTCCGCACTAAAATGGGAATTTTTAGACTAGTAATATGGAGTCTTATTCGTTTTCCTGCAGTTTTGTCGTAACGTCTTTATGGACCAACCCACAAAATGTTAAATGGGAAATATGGTCAACTAAACGCTGTGTTATGGTTATGAAAAGGCACAATATATTAACACTAGATTAAAAAAAAAAAATCTTTTGAAGGAGCCACTGAATACATTATTTTCTTTCTTTCTTCATAGTACAGGGAAAGCATAAGGACTTTATCATATTACATCGTACGCCAGTGACAGGGGTTTTAGCCGCTGCCACAGAATTAATATAAGTATTACATATCCACCACCCAGAGGTCCCGGGTTCGATTCCCGGTCAGGGCAAGTTGGAAAATGGCCTTTTTCAAATTGTCCTGGGTCTTGGATGTTTATCTATATATGTATTTGTTATAAAATATAGTATCGTTGAGTTAGTATCCCATAACACAAGTCTCGAACTTACTTTGGGGCTAGCTCAATCTGTGTAATTTGTCCCTATATATTTATAAAAAAATATTTATTTATACTACTGTGCGCTGTATATTTTATATGTATCTGTTCTGACCCAACAAATAATAACATAACTTTCAGAACTAAAATTTGACTTCAACAGCAAACTATACAACCGATTTAAATAAAAAAATTATGGCCCTATCTAAAAAAGGATTTCCAAATCGGTCCCGGTGTCTTGTGATAATCCGTGAAAATACATAAAAAAGGTTCAGACAAATTGATAACCTCCTCCTTGCTTCTCCTCCTCCAGAATGTGCGGCGCCGCAGCGTTTAAATCCCTGTCGCGGAGGCGTAATGTGTAAACTCGGCTCTTTGGCGTTGTCCTTATACAAGGCGAATTCACGATTCGCACGAATTTTAATACTTACGCCATCAAACATATTATTTCGCCAAAATGATACGCCTAGCCATAGACCTAGAACTTTTTTTTTCATAAATTTACCATACTGCCAACATAAGAAAATATTTTTTTTAATACGGTCACTAAAAAGAAGTCTATTAAAAAAATTAAGCTTACCATAGATACCATATAGATAAATGATATAAATATATAGATAGTTCTTAGTATCTACCAAATAAACGTCAAGCATTTTCATATTTTTCTTTGTTTGTTTTTGTATTTTATTATGTAGATATAGTCGTAGAAAAAGTATTGTATGCAACGTTGTATAAGTACGTCAAAAAATGCTCGATGGCTACTCCTTACGATGCTCGCCAAGGCTCGCATCGTAACCTGCGCCACTCGCATTTTTTGACCGTTATTATACAACTGTTGCATAAAATACTATAGTTTATTAGCGCCACGCGGTGGTCGCATCGCGTAAATATTCGCACGATTATCACTTTGTCGCGTTGTTTTAGTACAACGCCTTAGCATTTACATAGAATGGTACAAATACATAATTTCAGTTGATTTCGCTGGGCCTTAGCTGTAATTTTCATAAACCCATAATTGTTGTTTCGTTTATTATTCAACTCAGTTAATTGCTTCGCAGGAGTTATCTGCAATTTATAGCAGCCAATTATATCTCTAATTGCTTATAGTTCAGAGTATATAGTTTAGAATATTTCGGGTTTTAAACGTGACCGAGAGACAGTATTCTTATCTCTAGAGTAATAGTATTGGATTTTCGACCTCAATTCAGAGCTTAGGTGTCAAAATTTTTACTTAGGTAATTTAAATATTAATTTTCTAGCATTTTAAAACTAAATTAATTGATATCTTTTGCGTTGAAAGTTTGAAATAAATAAATCATTTTCTTAACTTCTTTTATGCCGGATTATCAGACACAACAGTTAGCAAAATGCATTTTTGCGTAGATCTATGCAAAAACGAGAGGGTAATCCCAAACAACTGACCCAGAAATTAAAATTTCATTGTGTTGTGCCTTTAGAATTGTAATTGTTCTCTGTATATAAGTTAATACAAGTGCCTATCATTCATTATTAAAACACATGTCGTTTACTGCGACATACGCATTAATTTCGGATCAAAAGCAATTCTGGTCAAGCCATCTATCTTGTTGAATTTTCTACGCTGCGACTGTAAGTATAGGATATTCTGCGTTTCTACCCCATCGATCAGTCCGACCGCATTACGTGCCGTTTATGATTTTATAGTCACCTTCGCTACAAATCCACAATAATGCCACATTTATCAGAGCAGGAAAAAATAAATTGCAACAAAGGCGAACGTGAGAATGCCACATATAAGCAGGTCGCGAATGCGGAATTCCTCGTTTTTGTGAGGAATCAATAGGGCGCCGGCAAACGACTCCCGGGCACGAACCGTTCGTGATGACAAGCCGTTACTGCAATATTAGCTGTGCATGTGGAGGCATGTGTTCCCATTCGCCCCACGAACCAGATCATTGTCTTTGTAGGAACAAGAAGTTTAATGGCGATTTTATGTCATTTGCAAAAAAGTCAACGTATATGACACCGCTTCATCTTTGTTTCTTGTTTGAGCAGTCATCTAGCATCTGGCGATGTTTCTTGGAGCCTTTTTTCTCTTCGCACATTCTTTGACAGCCTTAAGTGATCAAACTAACAGTCTTTAGAAAAGAAAAGCCTGAAAGAACACTCCGTATAAGTAGAGATGCAACCGAAAACGCGCTTAGATGAAAAGAAGATCTAGGATCTGGAGATAACAACTGAGACTTACGGCTTTACCTACCGTTCTAGGCCCAAAAGAACTTCTTGTATGGTTTGACTCACTATACTTCATACTGAAAGCTGCCTTTATTTTTATGAAGATTTAACTTTAAAAATATATTTTAATAAAACTAGTAAAACTCCTATCTAGAAGGCAAGCTTAACATCACAGTGCTGCAAATCGTCCAATAGTTGGAGGGTTTAATGCAAGCGCGATTAATTGGAATAGTTGCGAAGTTCCGGGATCGATAAGCTATTTTTGAGAGAAAAATATTAAAACTGTACTGAAAAATCCATCTGGCGTAAATTAATTTAACGATTCCTTGCTCTGGACTGCTCTTTTTACGTAAAAGTAAATTTATTATTTTGTTGTATTATATTATATTTTGGCACTATTGCAAAGTTAATAAGACAATAGCATCAATACGATCAGTACGTATATGGCAGCATTTCTCATATCGATGACTTCTGTGGAACATTGGTAACCACTCTTGTCTACCTCGCTTAGTACTTTGTAGCTTTTACACTAAAAATAATTACACTGAAAATAAATACCTAACAAAATGTTGATTCTGTAAGTGGCTGATGGAGGAAAAAACAAAACAAGTGCAATAATCGCAACACAGTGGGCCACAAAGAAAAGTATACTACCTCTTTACTTAGGTACAACTAAATTGTACTATTGGTGGTATACTTTTCTATGTGGCCCACTGTACCCATGTTGCGTGCAAATGTGCAAGTGAAGGCCTAATTTCTGAACTCTTTTTATTTTCATTATACACTAAAGAATTTATTTAAAAAAAACAAGGCACGCAGTCTATTCACTGCTTGGCCCTAGCTTCCCTCAGAATAAAGCACTTCAATATACATCAGTGGGCTGGAAACCCGGAAATTTCCAATATAAATAACTCGATAAGCGGCGCGCGGGCTTAGCTCGTGGATAACGTTTTATGATAACACCGTTATACGCAAAGCGATTGTCGTCGGCGCCCCGGTCGTGGCGTGTGTTAGAGCCTTATTATATGACAAAAAGTATTTGAAAAATGATACCTGATGAAACAATGAATTAGGTATTGTCCTTAGGACAGAACAAGTGCAAAAAGAGGTCTAAAACGGACTCAGACTCTGTGTGAATGTGATGAGAGAGAAATGTTAACATCACGTGGGGTAGATAATGATCAGTTTAGGCTGAATCTTGTTATTTCCACAGAGATGAGGTGCTGGCAATTCCAGGAAATCTAGTTATACAACGCAGGTTGGCCTTAAATTCAGCCAGTAATTTAATCGGAAATAGCTGCCTACGTGCTCGCGAAATTCAAATTGTCACTGCCTGCCTCCGACAAGCTGACATATTCTACACAACGAGTAAATATCCTTTGTATCTCTTTAGTTTAACGATCTCCGTGGCGTAGTGGTCATCATGCTAGTCCGCCACCCGGGTCCCGGGTTCGATCCCCGGTCAGAGCAAGTTGGAAAATAGCCTTTTTCAAATTGTCTTATAAAATATTATCGTTATGTTAGTATCCCATAACATAAGTCTTGAACTTACTTTGGGGCTAGCTCAATCAGTGCAATTTGTCCCTATATATTTCTTTATTTAGTTCTATAAATAAAAACAAATTTTAGTAAAATCAAGTACTGGTTTTCTTCTTTCGCTGATCGTGAAAGCCGGTCGTGGGAATGGGCGAGAGCTTGAGTCATGTAATAAGTATGTAGTTAGAGAAACCCATCACTATTTTTACAAAGAGGGGTGTTATAAGTTCGACGCTAACGTCTGTGAGTCTGCTCGAACGGAGAGACCAATTTCGATGCGATTTTTTATGTAAAAACAAGTTCTTTTTTTAAGGTCTGACATGTCTGTTAAGATAAAAGCCCTTAAAAAAGGAATACAAATGTATCTTTGCGGTGTTTTTAGTTATGTTTAATGAAAATTGGTTCAGCCGTTTAAAAGAAATTGGGAGTAACGCTTGAAAGTCAGGGCATTTTCTAGCAAATAACCAGCCAAGTGCAAGTTAAAATCGCGAGAAGAGGGTTCCGCACATCGGCATAGTCAATCACATTTGATTCTCACAGTAAGACGCGAGTTAGCTACCATAGTCTAGAGGTGTATTTGTGATCAATTTTCTGTAAATGAACGTATTAAATTGAGTTTCAATATAATCATAATTTCAGCCGCATAATGTTCCACTGCTGGACATAGGCCTCTCCTTCTCCTATATCAGTGACGTTTGTTCTGATTCGATCACGTGAAGAAACACCAAGCATAGCCCTCTCCATAGCGTGTTGCACGTCCTTCAGCCTTCTTGTTTGACCCATAGTAAGGGACCACGTTTCAAAGCCATTAGTCATCACTTATCACTGGTAACACACCGTGAATCAAACACAAAAAGTCGACACCAAATACCATCAGCATCGCGAGCTGACGACATGAAATACTGCAATGCTTGCTGAAATTGAATCTACACACGCTATGTAATCTTCAAACTATTTTTACAAATTTAAAACCATAGTATTGTATATGGGCACAACACTTGGACTAACTCGCGATACAATGCAAGCAGTAGAAATAATTCTTAGGCAGTTTTTTCAATTTTAAACCTGAGTCACAGCGTATATCTTCAACTGTTGGTCACGTACCTTTAACAACAAAAAATATGTTATTAAAGCCGTCAAAGTAAACTTTGTAAGTACTAGTTCTGATACCCGCGTGTTTAAAATTTTCACAACAACACAGTAACGGTTTCGCTGGGATAAAAAAGTAAAAATTCAGGTTATACACGCTAGATTTCAACCTAATCCGTTAATATAAGCTTATAACAAATAAACAAACGGGGCAAGCTAAATAAAACCGTTTAATAAAAAAACTAGGCATGCAGTCTATTCACTGCTTGGCCCTAGTTTCCCTCAGAATATAGCACTTCAATATACATCAGTGGGCTGGAAACCCGGAAATTTCCAATATAAATAACTCGATAAGCGGCGCGCGGGCTTAGCTCGTGGATAACGTTTTATGATAACACCGTTATACGCAAAGCGATTGTCGTCGGCGCCCCGGTCGTGGCGTGTGTTAGAGCCTTATTATATGACAAAAAGTTTTTGAAAAATGATAACTGATGAAACAATGAATTAGGTATTGTCCTTAGGACAGAACAAGTGCAAAAAGAGGTCTAAAACGGACTCAGACTCTGTGTGAATGTGATGAGAGAGAAACGTTAACATCACGTCGGGTAGATAATGATCAGTTTAGATTGAATCTTGTTATTTCCACAGAGATGAGGTGGCGGCAATTCCAGGAAATCTAGCTATACAACGCAGGTTGGCCTTAAATTCAGCCAGTAATTTAATCGGAAATAGCCGCCTACGTTCTCGCAAAATTCAAATTGTCAACGCCTGCCTCCGGCAAGTTGATATTCTACACAACGAGTATATATCCTTTGTATCTCATCAGTTTGACGATCTCCGTGGCGTAGTGGTCATCATGCTAGTCTGCCACCTAGAGGTCCTGGGTTCGATCCCCGGTCATGGCAAGTTGGAAAATGGCCTTTTTCAAATTGTCTTATAAAATATTATCGTTATGTTAGTATCCCATAACATAAGTCTCGAACTTATTTTGGGGCTAGCTCAATCAGTGTAGTTTGTCCCTATATATTTATTAATTTAATTCTATAAATAAAAACAAAGGTTGATATAATCAAGTACTGGTTTTCTTCTTTCGTTGATCGTGAAAGCCGATCGTGGGAATGGGCGAGAGCTTGAGTCATGTAAATAAGTGATGTAGTTAGAGAAACCTATCACTATTTTTAAATACATTTTTAGCCCCCGACATAAAGAGGGGTGTTATAAGTTCGACGCTAACGTCTGTGAGTCTGCTCGAACGGAGAGACCAATTTCGATGCGATTTTTTATGTAAAAACAAGTTCTTTTTTTTAAGGTCTGACATGTCTGTTAAGATAAAAGCCCTTAAAAAAGGAATACAAATGTATCTTTGCGGTGTTTTTAGTTATGTTTAATGAAAATTGGTTCAGCCGTTTAAAAGAAATTGGGAGTAACGCTTGAAAGTCAGGGCATTTTCTAGCAAATAACCAGCCAAGTGCAAGTTAAAATCGCGTGAAGAGGGTTCCGCACATCGGCATAGTCAATCACATTTGAAATCCTCACAGTAAGACGCGAGTTAGCTACCATAGCGCCGTCTAGAGGTGTATTTGTGATCAATTTTCTGTAAATGAACGTATTAAATTGAGTTTCATCATAATCATAATTTCAGCCGCATAATGTTCCCCAAAAAGGATAGAGATAGATTAGAAGCATTTGAAATGTGGTGCTGGAGGAGAATGAAAAAAATAAGTTGGACAGAAAAAATTACAAATGAGAAGGTATTAGAGGATGTGAGAGAGAAAAGACAAATAATACAAATTATAGAAAATAGAAGAGGCAAAATGTTCGGTCATCTACTACGCCACGATGCATTCTTTAAAACAATAATGGAAGGAAAAATAGAAGGAAAGAGAGGAGTAGGAAAACCCAGAAGGAAATTTATAGACCAAATAAAAGAAAAATTAAAAGTGAAAACATATAAAGAGGTTAAGAACTTAGCGGAAGGAAGAGAGACATGGAAAGCACTCCACCGACAAGAGCCCAGCTCTTAAATATAAGAAGAAAGAAGAATGTTCCCCTGCTGGACATAGGCCTCTCCTTCTCCTATATCAGTGACCTTTCTTCTGATTCGATCACGTGAAGAAACACCAAGCATAGCCCTCTCCATAGCGTGTTGCACGTCCTTCAGCCTTCTTGTTTGACCCATAGTAAGGGACCACGTTTCAAAGCCATTAGTCATCACTTATCACTGGTAACACACCGTGAATCAAACACCGCAAATTTTGCACAAAAATATTTTGGCATCGCGTCGACACCAGATACCATCAGCATCGCGAGCTGACGACATGAAATACTGCAATGCTTGCTGAAATTGAATCCACACGCTATGTAATCTTCAAACTATTTTTACAAATTTAAAACCATATTATTGTATTATGGGCACAACACTTGGACTAACTCGCGATACAATGCAAGCAGTAGAAATAATTCTTAGGCAGTTTTTTCAATTTTAAACCTGAGTCACAGCGTATATCTTCAACTGTTGGTCACGTACCTTTAACAACAAAAAATATGTTATTAAAGCCGTCAAAGTAAACTTTGTAAGTACTAGTTCTGATACCCGCGTGTTTAAAATTTTCACAACAACACAGTAACGGTTTCGCTGGGATAAAAAAGTAAAAATTCAGGTTATACACGCTAGATTTCAACCTAATCCGTTAATATAAGCTTATAACAAATAAACAAACGGGGCAAGCTAAATAAAACCGTTTAATAAAAAAACTAGGCATGCAGTCTATTCACTGCTTGGCCCTAGTTTCCCTCAGAATATAGCACTTCAATATACATCAGTGGGCTGGAAACCCGGAAATTTCCAATATAAATAACTCGATAAGCGGCGCGCGGGCTTAGCTCGTGGATAACGTTTTATGATAACACCGTTATACGCAAAGCGATTGTCGTCGGCGCCCCGGTCGTGGCGTGTGTTAGAGCCTTATTATATGACAAAAAGTTTTTGAAAAATGATAACTGATGAAACAATGAATTAGGTATTGTCCTTAGGACAGAACAAGTGCAAAAAGAGGTCTAAAACGGACTCAGACTCTGTGTGAATGTGATGAGAGAGAAACGTTAACATCACGTCGGGTAGATAATGATCAGTTTAGATTGAATCTTGTTATTTCCACAGAGATGAGGTGGCGGCAATTCCAGGAAATCTAGCTATACAACGCAGGTTGGCCTTAAATTCAGCCAGTAATTTAATCGGAAATAGCCGCCTACGTTCTCGCAAAATTCAAATTGTCAACGCCTGCCTCCGGCAAGTTGATATATTCTACACAACGAGTATATATCCTTTGTATCTCATCAGTTTGACGATCTCCGTGGCGTAGTGGTCATCATGCTAGTCTGCCACCTAGAGGTCCTGGGTTCGATCCCCGGTCATGGCAAGTTGGAAAATGGCCTTTTTCAAATTGTCTTATAAAATATTATCGTTATGTTAGTATCCCATAACATAAGTCTCGAACTTATTTTGGGGCTAGCTCAATCAGTGTAGTTTGTCCCTATATATTTATTAATTTAATTCTATAAATAAAAACAAAGGTTGATATAATCAAGTACTGGTTTTCTTCTTTCGTTGATCGTGAAAGCCGATCGTGGGAATGGGCGAGAGCTTGAGTCATGTAAATAAGTGATGTAGTTAGAGAAACCTATCACTATTTTTAAATACATTTTTAGCCCCCGACATAAAGAGGGGTGTTATAAGTTCGACGCTAACGTCTGTGAGTCTGCTCGAACGGAGAGACCAATTTCGATGCGATTTTTTATGTAAAAACAAGTTCTTTTTTTTAAGGTCTGACATGTCTGTTAAGATAAAAGCCCTTAAAAAAGGAATACAAATGTATCTTTGCGGTGTTTTTAGTTATGTTTAATGAAAATTGGTTCAGCCGTTTAAAAGAAATTGGGAGTAACGCTTGAAAGTCAGGGCATTTTCTAGCAAATAACCAGCCAAGTGCAAGTTAAAATCGCGTGAAGAGGGTTCCGCACATCGGCATAGTCAATCACATTTGAAATCCTCACAGTAAGACGCGAGTTAGCTACCATAGCGCCGTCTAGAGGTGTATTTGTGATCAATTTTCTGTAAATGAACGTATTAAATTGAGTTTCATCATAATCATAATTTCAGCCGCATAATGTTCCCCAAAAAGGATAGAGATAGATTAGAAGCATTTGAAATGTGGTGCTGGAGGAGAATGAAAAAAATAAGTTGGACAGAAAAAATTACAAATGAGAAGGTATTAGAGGATGTGAGAGAGAAAAGACAAATAATACAAATTATAGAAAATAGAAGAGGCAAAATGTTCGGTCATCTACTACGCCACGATGCATTCTTTAAAACAATAATGGAAGGAAAAATAGAAGGAAAGAGAGGAGTAGGAAAACCCAGAAGGAAATTTATAGACCAAATAAAAGAAAAATTAAAAGTGAAAACATATAAAGAGGTTAAGAACTTAGCGGAAGGAAGAGAGACATGGAAAGCACTCCACCGACAAGAGCCCAGCTCTTAAATATAAGAAGAAAGAAGAATGTTCCCCTGCTGGACATAGGCCTCTCCTTCTCCTATATCAGTGACCTTTCTTCTGATTCGATCACGTGAAGAAACACCAAGCATAGCCCTCTCCATAGCGTGTTGCACGTCCTTCAGCCTTCTTGTTTGACCCATAGTAAGGGACCACGTTTCAAAGCCATTAGTCATCACTTATCACTGGTAACACACCGTGAATCAAACACCGCAAATTTTGCACAAAAATATTTTGGCATCGCGTCGACACCAGATACCATCAGCATCGCGAGCTGACGACATGAAATACTGCAATGCTTGCTGAAATTGAATCTACACACGCTATGCAATCTTCAAACTATTTTTACAAATTTAAAACCATAGTATTGTATATGGGCACAACACTTGGACTAACTCGCGATACAATGCAAGCAGTAGAAATAATTCTTTGGGAGATTTTCAATTTTAAACCTGAGTCACAGCGTATATCTTCAACTGTTGGTCACGTACCTGTAACAACAAAAAATATGTTATTATAACCGTCAAATTAAACTTTATAAGTACTAGTTCTGATACCCTCGTGTTTAAAATTTTCACAACAACACAGTAACGGTTTCGCTGGGATAAAAAAGTAAAAATTCAGGTTATAGACGCTAGATTTCAACCTAATCCGTTAATATAAGCTGTTTTGGAAGGAAACCGTAACAAACATCCACATATCCATAAAAACTTACCTACGCATTCATGATATTAACAAGAATGAGTTTTTTTTTTAACTTGCATGATTAAGAGGTCTCTGCACTTGTTTGCTATCCAAAGAAAATCAGATATACACTATCACCTCTTTGAAAAAAAGGAATTAAAATAGTAACAGATTGCTAGCCGCATTGCCTTTGACATTGTTTAGACGCTCGACCATTCCCTCGATCGGCTCTTACAATCTGCGTGGGAAAATAAGCATCGTACTATTTATGTTTGTTATTTTTTCCAAAATGAAATGTTACACCATTGTTTCTTAAAGAATCTTTGAAAACTTTCACACTCATATAAAGTTTAAAACTGGCGGTTCTTCTGGAGTATTCTAGAAACCAGTTCTTTGGCCAACTTCCTCAAAACACACACTTCACTCGCCGCACGTGCTCCCAGTAATTCGTTCACTGAGTTTACGTACTAGTTAGTCATACGAGTAGTTTTAACTAGAAGGGGTTTAAAAGTTCGGTTTGCCGCATGCCGCAGTACGTGCATTGTTTTAGTAAAATCGAGCTTCGGCTCAGAACCAGTATAGGCAAGTACGCTTCGGGTATCTTCAAAACTTGATATAATAACAAGAAAACCCACAGGTTTAAATCAGATAACATTTAGAAGTGGAAAAACGTTTTCTCCATCGGCCTTTTTTAACCATCTTTCAAAAAAGGAGGGGGTTATCGATTCGTCGCGAACTTTTTTTCTTGTATGTTGTACCGATTACTCGAATACGCCTGGACTGATTTGAAAAATTCTTTTTTATCAAAATCAGTTGTGTAGATTGGCGGGTTTTTGAAAAATTATTGTATAGACGGAGCGCGTTCTATACCTAACTTTATGCACGAGTACTATTGTAGTAACTCTCAAACTACATAAGTCCTTCTCCCTAAGTTCCTTAGTAACTCAGTACTGGCAGGGCAATCTTGTTCCGTTTTCCACCGTTTTAACCAAACAAATTAGATAGGTAAACAAAGAAAGTAGTAATAAATCCTAGCTTTTAATTAAATCTGCCAAAAGCAAAAGATCATTCCCGAACTTATCAACTGAACTCCATCACCTACTTTCAGTATCCCCAGGATAAAGTTTACCCGAAAACAAACACTTGTACGTCAGCATCAGCCCCAATCAACAATACGGGAATTAATTGCATGTTCCCATTATTTTCATTTCCAACAAACGAACCATATTTGTTTGGAACCTTTCTGCATTTTTGCCAACGTTTTTTACTCGCTGAATTGAAAATATGAGAAACATTGGACAAACAACAACAATAAATAAGAAATTCAGTTTTTTCATGTTTTAATAAATTTAAAATCTTAACAAAATGAATAACGTTAATCAAATATTTATGTATTGTTCTATTTGACCGAGCTAACGAAGCGTCTCAGTTTTGAGATTGGCCGAAAATGCATTATGTCTGAACAACTTTTTTATCCGATAAACGGGAGAGGGAGACTTGCGAGGTCTACAGCTTACAGAGCCATTAGTAATACTTACACATTACTTTAATAACATCTGTGCGTTGTGGTGTGTAATGCTAAAAATATAGTATACTCGAATACCGAATAGGTCAAGATGAAAAACGGTCTGTGTATGTTATGCATCTATAACATTTTCATAATACAAGGGCATGATTCACATGTTTGACTTTTGATAAGAAGATTTTCTAAGCTTAACAAAATTAAAGGTTATTATTAAATATATAGGTATATAAAACAAACTAGCTTTTCGGGCGCTGCGCGGGCTGCAAGCAGCCCGCGGTCTTTCGTGCGGCTGTTGAGGTAGGCTGAAATATGTTTCCAGTTCAGAAAATGGGTAAGGTTGTATGGAGGGAAATTGTCCATGTATGGCGGCCATCTTGGATTTTGAAAAAAACCTAAAAACAAATGACGGTCGTCAAATTGCTTGCAACCCCCTACATTTTGGAAAAAAAATCACACCCCTAACCCTAACCGTTTTCGCAGGCCATACCCCTTCAACATCAGGTTTCTGCAGATCTTCAAATGTCAGATTTTTCTGGTACTCACTGGAGCACCCTCTACACGACCGCATATCAACCCAAACCCCACCAACCCCGCAACAGGGCAAACAATTATGTCAATCAGTCAGTCAGTGAGTGGTAATGTAGGTTTATATATTATAACTAGCTTTTCGGGCGCTGCGCGGGCTGCAAGCAGCCCGCGGTTCATCGTGGGGCTGTTGAGATAGGCTAAGATATGTTTCCAGTTCAGAAAATGGGTAAGTTTGTATGGACAAATGTCGTTGTATGGCGGCCATCTTGAATTTAGAAAAAAATAAAAAAACAAATGACGGTCGTCAAATTGCTTACAACCCCCTACATTTTGGAAAAAAAATCACACCCCTAACCCTAACCATTTTCGCAGGCCGTACCCCTTCCACATCAGGTTTCTGCAAATCCTCAAATGTCAGATTTTTCTGGTACTCACTGGAGCACCCTCTATACGACCACACATCAACCTAAACCCCACCAACCCCGCAACAGGGCAAACAACTATGTCAATCAGTCAGTCAGTCAGTGGTAATGTAGGTTTATATATTATAACTAGCTTTTCGGGCGCTGCGCGGGCTGCAAGCAGCCCGCGGTTTTTCGTGCGGCTGTTGAGGTAGGCTTAATAACATGTCCAGTTGAGAAAATGGGTAAAAACTGAAGTCAGTATAGGAAACATCATAAGATGTGTGGGGGCGGCCATCTTGGATCCAAAATCTGATTCCAGTTCCGAGTTTCGCAGGGTGCTTTCCCCCCATGTACAAAATTTCAGACCCTGACGAAGTCCCAGTAAGACGTTATGAACGAAATAAGTTAAATTTTCTGAAATCCAGACGCCATCTTGGATTCCAAAAAAAATATTGAATTTGGGTTTTTGGGGTCAAATTACATATAGATATCGATTTTCAGCCAAATCGCAAGCAGTTGACTTTCGGCGGCCATCTTGGATTGGCAAAAAACAAAAAAAAACAACACGGGGATTGGTGAAAGTGGCTCGGGCTTCGCCCTCGCCCGCAGCTCGCCCTTCGGGCTCGCGTCACTCGGCCTCCGCCCTCGTGAAAATTACTTGCGGGGGGGGGGGGGGGTAAAAGGGGGGGGGTGGCTGTGGGAGTGGCTCGGGCTTCGCCCTCGCCCGCAGCTCGCCCTTCGGGCTCGCATCGCTCGACCTCCGGCCTCGTGAAGATTACTTAGGGGGGGATCCAAGGGGGAGGGGGGAGTGGCTCGGGCTTCGCCCTCGCGCGCAGCTCGGCCTGCGGCCTCGCGGGGGTGGCCTTTGATTTTGGCTTTTGGCCTCTGGCTGCGCCTAGTTACTTGGGGTGGCCGTTTGTATGAAATTTGTATGGAGGAAAATTGTCATAGTATGGCGGCCATCTTGAATTTTGCAAAAAATAAAAAAACAAATGACGCTCGTCAAATTGCTTGCAACCCCCTACATTTAGGAAAAAAAATCACGCCCCCCACCCCTACCGTCTTTGCAGGCCGTACCCCTTCCACATCAGGATTCCGCAGATCCTCAAATGTCAGATTTTTCTGGTACTCACTGGAGCACCCTCTATACAACCGCACATCAACCTAAACCCCACCAACCCCGCAACAGGGCAAACAACTCTGTCAGTGAGTCAGTGGTAATGTAGGTTTATATATTATAACTAGTGTTTCGGGAGCTGCGCGTGCTGCAAGCAGCACGCGGTTTTTCGTGCGGCGGTTGTTGGCTAAGAAATGTTTCCAGTTCAAAAAATGGGTGAAAACTGCAGTCAGTTGAGATAACATGAAAAAAATGTGTGGGCGGCCATTTTGGATCCAAAATCTGAATGCAGTTTCGAGTTCCTTGAGGTGCTTTACCCCCACATGCAAAATTTCAGACCCCTACGAAGTCCCAGTGAGACTTTATGAACGAAATAAATTTCATTTTCTAAAATTCAGACGCCATCTTGGATTCCAAAAAAAAATTCGAAATTGGGTTTTTCTGCTCAAAAAACATATAGATATTGATTTTCAGCCAAATCGCAAGCATTTGACTTTCGGCGGCCATCTTGGATTTCCAAAAATTGAAAAAAAACCCGGCTCATACGAGAGTGGCTCGGGCTTCGCCCTCGCCCGCAGCTCGCCCTTCGGGCTCGCGTCACTCGGCCTGCGGCCTCGTGATGGGGGGAAATTACTTGAGGGAGGGGGAGGGGGGGGGGTGAAGGGGGGGCTCGGCCTTCGGCCTCGCCACGGAGCTCGACCTCCGGGCTCGCGAGCCGGCTTCGCCCTCGGCCTTCGGCCTCGGGCTGCGCCAAGTTACTTGGGGGAGCCGTTTGTATGAAATTTGTATGAAGGGAATTTTTTTTTATGAAAATTAAAAAAAAAATACAGGCTCTGGTAATTGATCAGATACCCCTTACATTTTGTCTATGGGGTCAAATCTTCAGGTCCAACCGTTTAGCCAGGCCGTACCCCTTCCACATCAGGTTTCTGCAAATCCTTAAATGTCAGATTTTTCTGGTACTCGACCCCCTCACCCCTATACGTTCCACCATAAACCATCACCCCTACTATTTGGCAACCGGTCAAACAACTATGTCAATCAGTCAGTCAGTCAGTGGTAAGTGTAGCTATATATAATATAACTAGCTTTCCGGGCGCTGCGCGGGCTGCAAGCAGCCCGCGGTTCATCGTGGGGCTGTTGAGATAGGCTAAGATATGTTTCCAGTTCAGAAAATGGGTAAGTTTGTATGGAGGACAATTGTCGTTGTATGGCGGCCATATTGAATTTTGAAAAAAATAAAAAAACAAATGACGGTCGTCAAATTGCTTACAACCCCCTACATTTTGGAAAAAAAATCACACCCCTAACCCTAACCGTTTTCGCAGGCCGTACCCCTTCCACATCAGGTTTCTGCAAATCCTCAAATGTCAGATTTTTCTGGTACTCACTGGAGCACCCTCTATACGACCACACATCAACCTAAACCCCACCAACCCCGCAACAGGGCAAACAACTATGTCAGTGAGTGAGTGAGTGAGTCAGTGGTAATGTAGGTTTATATATTATAACTAGCTTTTCGGGCACTGCGCGGGCTGCAAGCAGCCCGCGGTCTATCGTGTGGCTGTTGAGGTAGGGTAAGACATGTTTCCAGTTCAGAAAATGGGTAAAAATTGCAGTCAGTAAAGGAAACATCATAATATGTGTGGGGGCGGCCATCTTGGATCCAAAATCGGAATGCAGTTTCGAGTTCCACGGGGTGCTTTACCCCCACATGCAAAATTTCAGACCCCTACGAAGTCCCAGTGAGACGTTATAAACGATATAAGTATAATTTTCTAAAATCCAGACGCCATCTTGGATTCCAAAAAAAATATTGAATTTAGGTTTTTGGGGTCAAATAACATATAGATATCGATTTTCAGCCAAATCGCAAGCAGTTGACTTTCGGCGGCCATCTTGGATTTCCAAAAAAAAAAGACGCTGCGCTTTGTGATAGTGGCTCGGGCTTCGCCCTCGCCCGCAGCTCGCCCTGCGGGCTCGCATTACTCGGCCTGCGGCCTCGTAAAAATTGCTTGGGGGGAGGGGTGGTCAAAGGTGGGGGGGGGGGGAGCTCGGGCTTTGCCCTCGCTCCGCAGCTCGGCCAGCGGCCTCGCGGGGGGGCTTCGCCTTGGGCCTCCGGCCTCAGGCTGCGCCAAGTTACTTGGAATGTTTGTATGAAATTTGTATGGAGGGAAATTGTCCATGTATGGCGGCCATTTTGAATTTCGAAAAAAAACAAAAAACAAATGACGGTCGTCAAATTGCTTATAATCTTCTACATTATGGAAAAAAAATTACACCCCTAACCCCAACCGTTTTCGCAGGCCGTACCCCTTCCACATCAGGTTTCTGCAGATCCTCAAATGTCAGATTTTTCTGGTACTCACTGGAGCACCCTCTATACGACCACACATCAACCTAAACCCCACCAACCCCGCAACAGGGCAAACAACTATGTCAATCAGTGAGTGAGTCAGTGGTATTGTAGGTTTATATATTATAACTAGCTTTTCGGTTGCTGCGCGGGCTGCAAGCAGCCCGCGGTTTTTCGTGCGGCTGTTGAGGTAGGCTAAAAAATGTTTCCAGTTTAGAAAATGGGTAAAAACTGCAGTCAGTAAAGAAAACATCAAAATATGTGTGGATGCGGCCATCTTGGATCCAAAATCTGAATCCAGTTTCGAGTTCCGCGGGGTGCTTTACCCCCACATGCAAAATTATAGACCCCTACGAAGTCCCAGTGAGACGTTATGAACGAAAAAAGTGAAATTTTCTAAAATCCAGACGCCATTTTGAATTCCAAAAAAAATATTAAATTTTGATTTTTGGGCTCAAACTACATATAGCTATCGATTTTCAGCCAAATCGCAAGCAGTTGACTTTCGGCGGCCATCTTGGATTTTCAAAAATTAAAAAAAATTGGACTGCGCTTGGGGAAGTGGCTCGGGCTTCGCCCTCGCCCGCAGCTCGCCCTACGGGCTCGCGACACTCGGCCTCCAGCCTCGTGAAAATTACTTACGGGGAGGGGGAGGGGGGAAGGGGGGTGGGGGGAAGGGGGGGGGAGTGGCTCGGGCTTCGCCCTCGCCCGCAGCTCGCCCTTCGGGCTCGCATCGCTCGGCCTCCGGCCTCGTGAAGATTACTTAGGGGGGATCCAAGGGGGAGGGGGGAGTGGCTCGGGCTTCGCCCTCGCCCGCAGCTCGGCCTGCGGCCTCGCGGGGGTGGCCTTTGCTTTTGGCTTTTGGCCTCTGGCTGCGCCTAGTTACTTGGGGTGGCCGTTTGTATGAAATTTGTATAGAGGAAAATTGCCCTTGTATGGCGGCCATTTTGAATTTTGAAAGAAATAAAAAAACAAATGATGCTCGTCAAATTGCTTGCAACCCCCTCCATTTTGGAAAAAAAATCACGCCCCCAACCCCAACCGTCTTTGCAGGCCGTACCCCTTCCACATCAGGTTTCTGCAGATCCTCAAATGTCAGATTTTTCTGGTACTCACTGGAGCACCCTCTATACGACCGCACATCAACCTTAACCCCACCAACCCCGCAACAGTGCAAACAACTATGTCAATCAGTGAGTGAGTCAGTGGTATTGTAGGTTTATATATTATAATAACTAGCTTTTCGGGCGCTGCGCGGGCTGCAAGCAGCCCGCGGTTTTTCGTGCGGCTGTTGAGGTAGGCTTAATAACATGTCCAGTTGAGAAAATGGGTAAAAACTGAAGTCAGTATAGGAAACATCATAAGATGTGTGGGGGCGGCCATCTTGGATCCAAAATCTGATTCCAGTTCCGAGTTCCGCAGGGTGCTTTCCCCCCATGTACAAAATTTCAGACCCTTACGAAGTCCCAGTAAGACGTTATGAACGAAATAAGTTAAATTTTCTGAAATCCAGACGCCATCTTGGATTCCAAAAAAATTATTGAATTTGGGTTTTTGGGGTCAAATTACATATAGATATCGATTTTCAGCCAAATCGCAAGCAGTTGACTTTCGGCGGCCATCTTGGATTGGCAAAAAACAAAAAAAAACAACACGGCGATTGGTGAAAGTGGCTCGGGCTTCGCCCTCGCCCACAGCTCGCCCACAGCTCGCCCTTCGGGCTCGCGTCACTCGGCCTCCGGCCTCGTGAAAATTACTTGCGGGGGGGGGGGGGGGTAAAAGGGGGGGGTGGCTGTGGGAGTGGCTCGGGCTTCGCCCTCGCCCGCAGCTCGCCCTTCAGGCTCGCATCGCTCGGCCTCCGGCCTCGTGAAGATTACTTAGGGGGGGATCCAAGGGGGAGGGGGGAGTGGCTCGGGCTTCGCCCTCGCCCGCAGCTCGGCCTGCGGCCTCGCGGGGGTGGCCTTTGATTTTGGCTTTTGGTCTGTGGCTGCGCCTAGTTACTTGGGGTGGCCGTTTGTATGAAATTTGTATGGAGGAAAATTGTCATAGTATGGCGGCCATCTTGAATTTTGAACAAAATCAAAAAACAAATGACGGTCGTCAAATTGCTTGCAACCCCCTACATTTTGGAAAAAAAATCACGCCCCCAACCCCAATGGTCTTCGCAGGCCGTACCCCTTCCACATCAGATTTCTGCAGATCCTCAAATGTCAGATTTTTCTGGTACTCACTGGAGCACCCTCTATACGACCACACATCAACCTAAACCCCACCAACCCCGCAACAGGGCAAACAACTATGTCAATCAGTGAGTCAGTGGTAATGTAGGTTTATATATTATAATATAATATAATAACTATTGAATCGAGTAAGGCATATTGTAGTGAAACACTGAAAGTTTGCCCATTCTAATAACATAGCAATGCCACACCAATATCAGTTGAAATCCGCAGCCCGAGCGGATTCCTGGCGCGCCGGCCGTACAACGCCCGCCGCGGCAAAGACGTCGGGCCACAATTTCGGACAAAAGCGTACTTACTCGGTATTGATTTGCGTTGTATTCTACGATACTATCGTGTCATTGTGAGGAGCTCGGTTGCCCTCTGAGAGGAGGAATTCTACCGGTTTTGCAAGTTAAGTAACCCTGGACGTGATCTTCGATTTGGATCACAAGTGGGATAAAAAATTCGCAGGCTCCTCTTTGCTTCAGAAGTTACGTTGAGTCGTTAATTCCAGCTGTCATCATTGTATGTCAGTCATCAAGCTAAATCAGATGCTTGCTCATGTACTTCGAAGTTATGGTGGAATAAAGAAACTCACTTATTAATATGATTATACATTTTCAGGGTTCATGTAGGTGTGTATGTACATATGAATTTTGCAAACATTGCACGTATAGTCGTAAAAGGAAATCCGCTCCGCTCTCTTACACGTAGTTGCTTTCATGGCCACAGGATAACCGGGAAGATATGCATTCATTGAAGTGACTGTGATTGCGTGCTTACCATTCCGGGGATCAGAAGTTAGACCGTAAACAACCGCGGGCTAACGATGTAGAGACGGCAAACTATTCCATTTAATCTAGACACGTATAGGCCGACTTGCAAATCACGTTACATACCTTGTGGCCAAGTTTATGGTATCAAGTTAAACCGCTTGAAGTAAGAACCCTGGGATTTGCATCGACACCGCTATTAAAAATACAGTATTTGTAAAAAAAATATAGGTGATCATCATATGATTTCATTTATGTAATTTAAATGTACGTAAAGGTCATTATTAATATTTAGTTTTATTTTTATTCATTCATTTCATTTTCGCCGTGTGGTTTCCGGCAGAGTAGAATAAGAAGGAAATACAAGCTAAAAATAGTATTTTATGCAACAGTTGTATAATAACGGTCAAAAAATGCGAGTGGCGCAGGTTACGATGCGAGCCTTGGCGAGCATCGTAATTAGACGCCATCGAGCATTTTTTGACTTACTTATACAACGTTCCATACAATACTTTTTCTACGACTATATTTACTAAATAAAATACAAAAAGAAAATATGAAAATGTTTGACGTTTGTTTGGTAAATCAGATTTAGAATATACCAGTACTGATCTATATGGTATCTATGGTAAACTTTTTTTAAATTGACGTCTTTTTAGTGACAATGTGAACAAAACATTTTTTTCTTATGTTGGCAGTATGGTAAATGTATAGAAAAAAAAGTTCTACGTCTATGGCTAGGCGTATCGTTTTAGTGAAATAACGACACATGTGCTATTATGAGGCATAGAGTATAGACTTTTTTCTGCAATCATATTATCAATGTTCTTATAATAGTGTTCAGAACCATTTAAAAGACAGATAACAGTACAAGAGTAGAAAAAAGTTTTTAAACATCAATGAAACCTCTCCAACATGTCTGGCCAGCGTGGAGAGAGTAGGCCAAATCCTTTAACTGCCCTGGCCAAGTATGGCTCTAGAGATCTACAAATAGGGTCGTGCTTCTACAGTGCTTCTACAGTGGAGACTAACAAGACCTGATGATGATGGTGATGATGATGAATATTCATTTTAAGCCTTTTTGACTCAATAAGAAGAAGTAAAAAAAGCTTCGACTTTTAACTTTGGAAGTCCTAACTGCTAACTTTCGAATAGTTTTAATTTCTTATTTTATTTCACTTTTTTAGGTTAATTATTTATAAGGTATTTTGTGTGCAGCGCTAGGAACTAATCTAGTTATGCTGTAAAATTAGTTTGTCGCTATTTTATTTATTTATTTACCAATTTATTTACACGGAAAATGTTTACAGTATGTGTAATGTTTTAACTTAGTTTGTAAGAAAAACTCGAAGCATCCTCGACCTCTATGGTTCTCATAACGTTGAACAGCTCACCACAGAGATGGTACGTATTTCGGTTTTCCGCATATCCTTTCAGCAAACTTTTTGTTTGGCTGCTGCGCTCGGCGCGATCGGTCAAAGCCAGGTTTTTCTGAAAAACATTCGCCAATCCGGATTTCGTAGGATGACGGCCGCAAGCCAGCTCTGTGATCTGCGGCTTTAGGTTTCGGAATACCTAAACAGTTTATGGTTAAAAGAACTTACCTAAATGGTAGTAAGAACTTTATTCAGCTTGACTTGCCGAGATTTGATTATCTTATTAAATTCTGTTCGCAGAGAGTTGATAAATATTTCAATCGCCTCCTAATAGCGACTATCGCCTTATTACCGCAAACAGTATGCTAGCCGTCGCATAACTCCCGCTTTCGCCGTTTTGGTCGTACGAGGCTCGCAGTTGTTGCCGAGCGCGGCCTGAATAGGCGACGATGCAAATACAGTAATCGAGTAACAATTTTAAAATATACGTCTGTCTGTGTGAAATACTGGACGGATTCGAATGAACCTTTTTCGTTATATAGCTGCCAAGCCTGGACAACATTTAGGGTAAAATTGATTTTGGAACACCTGATTCAGGACCATAATGGTCCAGCTATACAATAAAAACTATAAGAATGACGCCTTAGAAAAAGTTCTCCAGCCTGATGAGCATTTTCCGGAGACAAAGTTCACTCGCGGGCTTCGGCTAGTTTTATAATAAAATTGTATAAGTTAGCCGGCCGCAATTTGTAATGAGCTAATGAGTTAAGAAACCCTGACTTAATCAACTCTCGACAGACTTTATGTAGTACATACTACATGTATAATTGTATAATTTAATCTTGGAGTTGCAATAATCGCAATATAATTTATTTTAGAACCATTATTTAGACTCGTGTCATCATAAAATGCAGATTAACTTAAGGACTTAGTTTAAACCTTTATTCACCCGAAGAAGAAACAGAGGGTAAAATAGCGGGAGGTCTTTTGAAAAAGAGGGGTGTTATATGACGTCTAAGACGGATATTCGTGTGTGTAAGTGGTTAGGACAGGTGTTAAATATTTTCAAGCAGCCTAAAGGCATCAGACCAATAGCACCAGTACCAGTTTCAATAATGCCATAGAAAGATGACAGCTGGCACAAACAAATTTTATGAGTCTTCCGAAGCACGGAGGAACTCAAGAAATTTTTGTGCCACTTTTTGTAACCCAAATGCGGTTCTCGCCTCTTGTCGCTTAACTTGCGAAAGTGCAAATAATGCGTAAGATAGAAATAAATTTGTTTATTTTGGTAGAAACAACACAAAAATTAGACCACCGAGCTCCTCGTGTATCAGGGTCCTAATTTATAACAATACAATTACCTCTATTTTGATTAAATGTTTTCACATCCCTTATAAATAATCTCATTTTGTTTTAGGTCATTTGAAGTTATAAACCTAAGTGCGTAGGAGCAAAATTCCTGTGAAATCGCACTGTACGCAAGTCACAACACTCTTGCTTTTCAGAAGTGACTATGAATGCCCTGTCGAATTTCTATAGAAATTAGAATTCCTAAAAACCCTCCGAAAAATATTTTTTTGTGAAAAGCCTACTCATCATTTGTACATTTAAATATTATAATGGTCATTCGGATACAAAAATTAAATTACTTTAATCACTGAATTATATTTCATTTTAGGAATCATCCTAATTCCTAGAAAGCTCTAAATTTATATATTTTATGATATTTTTTACTAGACATGTCCGCGATTGGTTCGCATTGACCTGGGTTTTAATATTTTTGCGACAAACCCTAATTGTTTCTATTTTCTTTAATTTTTAATTTATTCCAGCTATGTTATTACACCTAATAAAATTTTCTTCTTTAAATTCTTTCAAATACAATTTTTGAATGTCTGTTAGTTTGGACTAATATTGCTTTTGAAATATAAAAAATTAAAACGAAATATAGTAGTAATATGAAAGTAGGTATCTACTTTTAAATTAATTTAAAAGCAAATATTTATTTTGATAGACACTTCAATTTTATTTATTTGTCTTGTATTAAATATATACCATTTCCATGAAATTTATCTATACCTACTGATGAACCTTCAATATTTGCCGAGCTTATTTATGTCAGATACCGCGGTAATAGATGTCGTCTAATTTCAGAGATGGCTGGTGGCGCCACGTTCAACAGGTTTTCGAGAAGCGAACTAATTATTCTTATTCGAGGAGTGATTAGCAGTGATGTATTCTGCGAAATACTATTTGTAAGGATTACGTTTAATCTGTCTCTACAATGGCTGTAATTTATAGAATTTAGGGCGGTAAACTACGAAATGTTTCCTACAGTTTCCCGAATCGAACCGGTCGTAAGGGTGAAAAATGTTGTTTGTAAAACTTTATTGTATACACATAACAAAACAATACAATTTACGAGATGTAATTTAAAACACAGTACAACGTCGTACTTATCCCAGAAAGGGATCTCTCCCACTTTTCGTTCCAGAGTTCACCATAATTTCAAGTTTTTTTAATGCCAAGTACTTATTTGTCTTTTCGGCATAGTCAGGTGCACTAAAAAAGCCAATATTGCATTGGTATTTTGCATATTTGAAAATATACTTTGCGTTTTCAAATATTCAAAATAGCCGGTCTCAGAATACAAACAAGTTAACCTAAATGAAAGTTAGGAAAAGTTCAAAAGGCAAAATAAAATCGACAGGAAAGTTCGGCTCTCGTTCGGCCGCCGTCGGAAGTTTGTCCGCGAGGAACTCGATATTCCGCCGCCAGAGGGCGCAACTTTGTACGTACACTTCAAGTTTGTAATTACTGAAAACCGAGTGTAAATGGCGGCTGTACACTGCAATTTGTACAAAGCTCTTTGTTTATGAGTACACTTTCATATTTGTGCCCTTTGCTGTGGAGACCTTTGCCCTTGGGTGCGGAAGTCATGTGTTTAGAGAGATCTCCGGGATTGATTGACGATTATATTGTGCGTTGACGTGTTTGGGGACCGAGAAGCTGGTGTGTATTTGGATAAAAAGCTAAGTCTGGCCAATAAAACGTGAATATGCTGCCAGCAAGAGAACGAGATTATCTTTATATTTAATACATAGCTTTTATAGTTTAATTTTTCTCGGTTTTGCAGTAAGGAACCTTCGTTCCTACCGAGTTTACTACGACGTCCATCTTTTTTGTAAGAGAAAAGAGATCAACAAAGTAAAAAATATATATATACCTACAACGTGAAAGTGACATAACCGTTATAAATCGAACCATAGACTTCACTTACCTCTAACTTCATGGGTTCACTATGTTATAATAATAATAAAATAACAGCCAAAATAAAATAAAAAAAATTACATTCCCATACCCTTCGACTTTAGTATGGAAATGTATTTTTAAGCTATTGCATAGCTTCTATCGCGGGCCTTGAGCGCGGGGACCGAATCCAGAAATTCCGTAACGAAAAAACCTCACGCTCCCCACTCCGACGGGCACGGAGGTGTGGCTTGAAGGCCGTGCATCTTCTAACGTCGTTTCAGATCGGCAGTCTTCGACACGGCGTTGTGTGCGTGCGATGCTATGCAATAGCTTTACCGTGGCAGTCCCCGAGTGCCACACGTCTTTTTTTTTTTACTTATTTTAATTCCATTATGCTACAATGATCTTGTAAAGCCCGTGGTTTGATTTGGTACGGGTATGTCCCTTTCACATTGTATATTTAAAAAGCAATAAAAAGTAGGTACCTAGTATTTCTAATTATGGAGCGAAATCGATTGGACGGATTATGGAGGGTCAATATCAGCTTCCTTTAAACATGAATCAACAAATATTGGAATTCCGACAATTTCAATATATTTTTACAGCCCGACCTTTGCCCTTTACCAGTATTAATCAGCACAGGAGACAATAAACAGATACTCAGTCGCTTCAGTAAATCAACATTGCATTTGTTGATGATTAAATGATTTAGTGCTAAAAAAACTTGAGATGTGTCAAGGGACACCCGGATGGAATGAAGTTCGAGTGAGAGAGAGCCAGACAGAGAAACATGCGCACCCCGCACGGCTTACAACTATAGCAAAAAGTGTCGTTACAACTTTTGGTCTTAATTTTTTCTGTTTAGCCCCCTTTCGCAACGCGCGATAAGCAACTTCGTTCCAATATCAACACTTGTTAATGAAGTAGTTGGTTTAGTCCTTCAGTCGCCTTTTACGACATTCGTGTAAAGAAAGGGAGTGGTCATTTTCGGGGCCCGTATGCATGCACAGGGTATCATCTTCCTAGGTCCCATGGCTGGGCAAGTCTCCCCTTTTTGGTTCCAAGTACTAGGGTATTATTTACTTATTTAAAAAATAATGTTTATAATTTTTTTAAAACCTAAAAATCACTTCAACCCAAAACTACTCAACCGATTTTGATAAAATTTCTATGGGACCTGACAATTAAATCCTTCAAGCGTCTTCAAATCATCTGTGAACATACATATAAAACAAAAAGATCGCGACGAATTGATAACCTCCTCCTTTTAGCAAGTCGGTTAAAAAAGGAAATCAACGGGTATTATACTCTCAAGGTGGTGTCGTGTGATCGTCAGGAAATCAGTATCAGAAGTCGGATGACTTTTTCTTTTGGAATCTTATCGCGCGTTGCTAAAGGAGGCTAGATGGAAAAAATTAAGACCAAAAGTTGTAACGACACTTTTTGCTATATTTGTAAGCCGTGCGGCGTGCGCGTGTTTCTCTGTCTGTCTCTCGAACTTCGTTCCATTCGGGTGTCCCTTGTCATCTCTCAAGTTATTTTTTAAATATATTACAAGCCTGTTCTCTGTGTGTATTACTCTGCAACGAACTCTTTAATGTAACGATAATTGCATGCCTCATAAGCGGAGCGTTTTAGGTAGTGCTCTACTCTCAACATGTCAGGGTCAAGCGTTTTTATGGACTTAAACTGTCTCTTTTATATTTATATTGCACTAATACAATAATATAAATACAGAGACATAGAGATTTTGAAACATATTAAATACTTGTGGAAAATATTTCCCATGCATATCAATAAAATTTAGCATCTAATGTATATTTTTATCATGAATAAATTTTATGTTAATTCGACTAAAAAACTTTTTTTTTTTTAATGAAAATTGATTATTTAGGAAACAATCCCATGACGTGATGAAGCTATTATGTAGGTTTCTAGGAACTTTACCGACCTACGTAGAAAATGTATCATTGTTTGAAAACCACATTCATTTCAACTCGCAATCCAAAGGCAAAGTTATAATTCCTTTACATAATAATTTACACTTGATAGTTTTGAACGATTCGCGTAAAGTTGGCAAACAATTAATTTCAACGGAGACTTAGAGCAACTGTTCTAACCTGACTTTTAAATAGTTTCATGTTATTTTGTGGTGGACATGATTTAATAAAATAAAAACATTTGTAAATATATAAATTCATATGTATAAAAATACTAGCTCTTCCCCGCGGCACAGTGGACATATTATTCTGGTATTTGATAATAGGTAAAGGAAATATTTGTGTGGTTTCCGGCAGAGTAGAATAGAGCCACCCCAAGTCCTTCCGTGGATGTCATAGAAGGCGACTTAGGAAATACAAAGCTAAACAAAGCTTATGAACATCAGTAAGACCTCTCCAACCCGTCTGGCCAGCGAGAAAAGCTTAGGCGAAAATCCTCTGGCTGCTCTAGCCAAGAATGGCTCTGGTAGTACAGAGAGGGTCGTGCTGTGTAGACAGAAATACCTGACGATGATGATGACGAGGAAAAGAAATGTCATAAAATATATTATAGGGTAGTCGGCAAATGTCTTGAACAAAAAACAATAATTCGCAGAAGCGAATTTCATGCACGGGCCCTGTGTTCAAACTATCTTCCACTCCGTCACTTTGTGTTCAACTTAGTTCTCAAGTTAGTTCGCGTAATAATGAGACGCCATGGAGAATAGGTTCCACAGTAGCGTCCCCTGTGAAACAAGTTAATGCTATATACTGTTATGGTAGATAGATATATGGATAACCCGCCTTCCTTCATTGGAAGAGGCCTTTAGTTCTGTAACGGACTGTTCTTCCTTACTATTTCCTACTGCTAAAAACATACATACTATCACGTCTTTATCCCTAATGTGGCAGACCGAGCAATTTGGGTCTTGCAGCTTTAGGCAAAAAGAGCCTAGGGCCGCAGGATCAAAAGCCACTTTTAGCGTAATGGTGGACGAGAAGGTGGAAAAAGAAATCAAAATAGTCATGGGTTGCTAGCCACATTGCCTACTAACATAATCCTAACTTCGCCTATTCGCTGCCAGAAGGCAGCTGGTACATTCTAAGTTTTTTCTTTTCTCCCAAACCAGTATGGAAGCCACTGCTGTAAAGTGGTAAATAATACTTACTACAAAACACTTTATCCGTTGATATATTTGAAGAATTAATGTATATAAAAACGGGGCTTAGCATGATCATTTTTTGTTTCGTCTTATCGTTTCGAATAGGAGTTACATCGAGCTAAGCCGCGTTTATTGTATTTTTCGTTCTATAGCTTGAGGTAATCTTACCTCATGTAATATTACTAGTTCAGATCCTCCTAGTCCTAGCAAGTACTTGTTTAAACATGGGTTTGGCTGACGTCCTGTAGGACGTCTAATGATATTACTGCGTCCATTTTTCTTATAAATAAGAGATCGCTTCGGCTTCAGCTAGATTTCTCCCGGGAACACGTCTTCAGGTTACCTTCTTGAGGATTCGGTACATTTTTAAGAATTTAGACATTGTTAGGTGAAAATAGGTTACACGAATTTATTGAATATTATTCAGATACTGAAAATTCAAGGATTAAGACTAAGTTTTAAAACTAGACGCACTAACAATATTACTTTAAAAGGTTATTCATGAAATAGTTTAAAGGTCTTTTTAGGCATTTATACAAATCAAATGTTTAATTATCACCATATTTAGTTTGAAACAATTTATTTCAAATGAGGGGGCCACTTCTACTACCACTTCATCTTAAAAAATTATAAGACAGCCTTTTTGACATTTGCATACCGGACATAACTCGGATTGATTTGGGCTAGCTCAATCTGAGTAATAAGACCTTATCCATTTTTTATATAAATAAATATATAATGACAAATCACACAGATTGAGCTAGCCCGAATGTAAGTTCGGCACTTCTTCTTTTCGTGTCGTTGGCTCAAACAATCAAATTTTTTCCCTTCAAAAATATAGGCATTTGTGTTATTAGATACTAACTCGACGACACTATATTTTATAACAAGGAGATAACATAGATCAACATCCATATGATAGTAGTCGCTTTTGTCGTTTTCTTTATTTCATCTCTCTATGTGTGTAATATTACGTTACATACTTACATTTAATAAAAATAAAAATAAGAGAAACAAGAGTGCTAAAACAACAAATATTTAAACCTAGTTTGAATTGCAGTGAATGTCATTACATTGTAGAATTTCACGAATAATTTTAGTGATATCTGTAAAAGCTGCAAGTTGGTTCGTTAGCGCCATAGCGGCGTTTGTTCTACGCATATAAAACTTTGCATAATATGCTGGGAAATAACAGTGTTCACACAAACGAGCCGCCATTTCCGATCCCCAAGTTTGCTAAAGCGAGGTTCTCACTAGCGAATTTTACAGGCAAATAAAATCTATGTATAAACTAGCATGGCATAACTGATTAAGTCATGAAGTGCTATACTTCGTGACTCTACCCTTCGTGCGCACTCGTTCATACAAAAAGAGAAAACGTTTTTCCGTTCCTGAATGTTATCTGATCTTAATGATTTCTTAGAATGTAATTTATAACACTCCTTTGTTTCGTCGGGGACTAAAATTATAATATTTAGGGTTAAAAAACTTTTTTCTTCAATTTCTTTTTGTTTGTATGGTATGTTTAGTGCATACTACTTATACTGTACCTTTGCTAAGTCTTAGTAAAATCTTTCCAATTTCGGTGACTTACAGAACTCCATCCATTTAGATCTCAATTCTTTTGTCGGCGCAGTTGATTTCACGTCTGTTTTTGTGGTATTAGGATTACATAATTACACGACTGTGTATGTATTTGGATTTGTCAAAATTTCCTAACGGGTTCAATGACACCGGTTCCAACGCGCCGACTTCATCTCTTGCAGAAGACGAAGTTTCTGACAAGTGTCTACAATTTCTACTGGAATAATTATGTAAGAATTTGTTTCTTATATGAATTACTTTTTTCTTCTTAGCTACATCTGTTTTATTCTTTATCGTTGGTTTACTTTCATCCTGCGTTTGTTTACCTGTGCCTTTCGCCTGATTATTTTTATCCTGTGTTTCATCCGTACTACCTTCTTTCTCCCGTTAACATGCACAGAATTTCATTAACTTTCTTTTTATATTTCTTATTATTAGCTTTTTCATGAGTATGAACGTGATCTTTTTGATTCACTATGTGCAACATTTTATTAAAGGTGTCAACAGTCAGCAACTGTTCATCAATACGATTAGGTTGAGAAAGAAGCTATGAGATAGAGCGCCCATCACTGAATGATGGCTTTGCTAAAAAGAAGCTCAGTTTTCAGCGTAAAAGAATCGTGACAAGTTTAGGAGTTGGCCACGTTCCGAACTTACATAATTTATCTGGAGGCCTCTTGTTCTCACCTGAGACTATTTTAACTGCGGCCACTTCGCCCATAAAACTTGGGGTTGGATTCCAGATTTGCTTCAATAGAGCCAGGAGATCAATTTTTAAATCCAATCGCATTTGAAGCGTGCACGAAAATCACAAACCGATTTAGGATTCTTGACCTCGCTAGTTTACAAATTGTTTTGTGTAGAAATTACAAAAATTCAAAAGTAGAACTGCAATTTGTACAGTGTAGAGTATTTTTTTTTATCTTACGTCGTTCATTTTAACGTGTGTGACACTAAAGTGCACTACTTCGATTAAACTCTATGTTTCGTCAAGCTAGGGTTTGTTACAGAAGGGTTACTCCATACATTTGTCAGATAATAATACGTTAGTCAGACGATAGCAACGTCCGTTTCTATGTCAAACTAAATAAGACTTTATCATTAAACTTTAGTGCTCAATATTGCTTGACACTGAAACGCGGATACGCAGTAATGTAGGTCTTGCGTACCAATTTTGGAGTAACCACTATATGGTTACAAGCACTTTTATTGCCGTCATATTTTGTCTGCTTGAATCATAAAATCGAATATTTTGTATCAAAATTTATTAGGCAGCCTTGAATTGGCTCGAAAATGCCGAAAAATATGACAATATATCTAACGTGGGTTTTAAAAATAGCCTTCCAAGCTCGGTTGAGGAGATACAGGCTCCATAATATCCTTTATGCTTTGTTTGTCTTCCGCACACTCTAACCCGCCGGGAATGAACCCCGACCCCACAGCGCGGTTTGTAAAGAACGCACCGCTCCGCCATTGTTCCTACTCGTAAGTGTTGTGTGCGAGGAGAAAATGTCTGCATTTACAGCTATTCTTTTTTCTGAAGTTTTATACTTATGCTGATTACAAACACCAAGAAATGGCATTTCACTCTCTTAAAAACGCGCAATCAGCTAAATTATTAAAAAATATATCCTCCTCCTGATAAGCTTAGTAGCGTATTGGTAACCACGCTAGTCCGCCACTTAGAGGTTTTGCTTGGAGGGTAGGCAAATGATTCTGGGTTGGGTCTATATATTTATTTATTTATTATAGAATTGTATCCCATAACACAAGTTTACTATGGGACTAGCTAAATCTGTATTATTTATCCTTCTCTATTTATATACTTAAGACTGAGAAATCGTTTTTTTTTCTTATGTTTCTCGGATATGGCAAGCATTGTAAAATAATTCTTGTTAAAATTTAATTTTAAAGCATGAACAATTAAATTAATAAAGTTTATTGTGATGCCATCCCTGCTATCCATATAAATGCGAATCTACTTGTGCATTTTAACTCTTCACGCGAAAGACCTCATGAATAAGGGAGTTTTAATAGCATTATAAAAACAATAGCAGCTATTACCTGTTTACTTATAAACAATGAACCTATGTACGTCTATTTCCAAATGTCCACACAACCACCTTCCAAGCTCCCAAGGGAAAACCCGGCACTGGTAAAGTCCTGACTAAATGACAGAAAATTGTGGTAGTCATTATACCCGACATTTTCACAATATTGGTATCTCAACTTAGCAAAAATCTAGAATCATTTATTTGACATGTTTTGTATAAAACTGGTGTTGGCAGGTAGCTACGCAATTAGTATAGCTTAGCATATAGCTGAAGTATTTTCAATCTAATGTAAGGGTTGATTTGGCACCCTCTAGCTAAATTGAAATCTTGGATTCAGAAATATCGAATAAATATTTTCACGATCCTAGTATACTGGGCAAAATTTAAGATCCTAACGCTATTTTATACACTTTTATTTAGTAGTTTAAAAATGATAAAGTAGTGGATCAAACCTCAGTCAACATGTGACGGTTTCAAAAGCTACTGTTATGAACGGAAGTGTATTGTTGAAGAAACTAATATAATATTAACTAAATAAAATGCAGACTAAAACTAAAACTAAACTTAAAATAACTTATATAAAAAATTGAGGCTAACTGAATTATAGTTGCAAAGTTTTGACATAAGCTTTATAAGATACGAGTAGATGCTGATGCATATAATAAGAATAGTTTAGTAAATATGTAATGGCGATAATATTAATCCTTAATACCAGTAGCGTGGATTTCATACAGACACAGAATTTGTCTACCTGAACCACACTAATAAAATATCGTATATACTAGCGAAAATTGGGTTTTTTTAGGGTAATATCGGATACTAGCGAACAATTTTTTGTTGGTAGCTCCCAAGCTCCTATTATATACAAGTAAATTGAAAATCGATATTATGTAGAAAAATTGTTTTTTAGACGTTTTAAGTAGCATGAACTCAAAGTTACGCGTGGCCCAACACGCACTTGGCAATTTATTTAACGTGGATGCGCTTCGAGGAATGAAATTTTAATATTTTAAACTACTATCCTAAGCGCAACTAAAAGTGGCGCTTAGAGGATAAATATTTGCGAAATCGATGAATAAATTCCCACATGACGGTAAAAAATTGCTCGTCTGCGACATTACTGACCCGGGCGGTATGTAAAGGCGGTATGTAAATGTGATGGACATTACAGGCGTTCAGGGAAGGTCGACAAATGTCCACCGCCGCTGATAAAGGCCCCAGCACACGCAGCGGGCGTAATCGCCGCCATTACGGCGACGCGGGAAGGGTCGCTAGGCTTTAGGATTTGTCTTGACACGTCAGGCTTTTTGGATACTTGTCGGGTGCTAGAAGATATTTAAAAATGTCAAGAGCTTTTCATGTGTACCGCTTGGTTTAAGGCCACCTCACAGTATTTTAATGGTTTGCCCATCTTGTTTGTTTAGTAAAGGGTGTAATCTTTAAATATATGAAAATCAATCCCTATTTCCTTTGGTCACGCCGTATCGCGTGAATGGCTGGCCCGATTTTAATGAAATTTGGTAAGTAAATCGTTTAAAAGGACATAAAAGAAGGGAAAGACATAGACGACATCTAAGAAAGGAAGGACATAGGATTTTTCATCCCGAAATTCCCACGGGGAGCGAAGCCCGCTGGCACAGCTAGTGTAAAATAAATGGTGTTCAAATGTTTTATATGTTTGCATCTATATTGTTGTATTGTTGTAACCAATCAAAAAATTTCAATACAATTTGTATATACGGGTTGTAAAGATTAAAAGTCGAGCAAGTCCCAGCAGAATCTACCGGGAATTAAAAAATTGAAAGAAGAGCTCGGTCACCCAGGTTAATCGTGATGTATCAAATGTGAAATTTACTTGCCTATAAAATTATGTTATATTTACATTCGTCGCGCGTGTACTTCATTGTTTATTCTGTGTCAGTAACCTCATTTTAATAACTGTTTTGTAAATTAAGCAGTCATTTCGGGGCTGCTGCTGACAAGTTGGACAGAAATATTAATTTTGTTATCTGCGGACTACTTTCATTCGTCGCTAACTCGACTAATTCACTTCTGAAGTTTGTAAATGTTTGATTGAGGTTAGTTGATTTACCAAGAGGCCCTGAAAACTTGATAATGAAAATTGTGTCTTTGTTACGGATACATGATTTTTTCGGGGTCCAGTGTTGACTCTATTTGAAATAAATTAATGGAAAGAAAACGGAGACAATATTTAAAATTTTGTCTACATTATGCCCTTAGATACTGATGAACTTACAATGACTAGAATTCGAAATATAATATGGGTTTTCAAATAGTTGAGACATATCGCTAACTTAAAATTACTAAATCAAATTTATTGCTAAGCGTGGCCTTTGGGCCTAAAGGCCCTGGGCTCTGTCTACCCCGTCAGGGATATAGACGTGAAAATGTATCTGTATAATCAAATTTATATTTCACTAGCCCAATCGATCCTAGTATATTGTATAATTTGTATACCAGTATGGGGTGGTGCTACTAAAACAAAGTTTTTAGAACTGGAAAGGGCATAAAGAGCAATCTTAAAGGTAATGAACTTCAAACCGCGTAGATTCCCAACTCAAGAACTACGCAATTTAGGCAATACGCTCTCTGTCAGACAGCTCTACATACAGAACACTGTATTGAGACTCCACAAAAGCCTTCCCTTTGACGCCACTAAATTATCTAGAAGACGGACACTCACCAACCACACCGTGGCACCAATCACCTTCTTAAAAACTGAATACGCAAAGAGATAGTATACAAGACGGTCAGCTAAGTTGTACAATGATTTGAACCAACTTTTGAATATATACCCTATGAACAAGCATGATTTGTAAAACTGCGCTGACAGAATTACTTAAAACTTGGTGCTATGAAAAGACCGAAACATTTCTTAAGGTAAATCTCGTAAGTTATTTATCTACTGGGGACATTTAATAAAATCACACTCACTTATGCCCATACATACACATACCTTTCATCTCCTACACACACACACACACACCATGCACACATTCACAATCACAATTACAATTCTACACATATATTCAATATTAATTTTTAATAATGTAAGTGGCATTTTAAAAATCCGAATTGAATGTTTTTATTTTTATTATTATTAATACATATTTCATTTCCATTGTATAATATAGTTTTTGTTTAATTTTTCTTAACTGATAACTCTTTTGTTTAATATTTTAATTTTAATATATAATTTAAACGTTGTATTTACATTACTTTAATTTTAATTTAAAATATTTTTGTAAATAATGAGAATTTTCAATTTTCTATTAGATAATATATACTTACGAACTGTCAACTTGTTATGAGAGCGGGGAATTCTAACACAAGTATTATTTACTTAAAAGAATTTCTCGATCGAAATACAGCTTGTAAAAATACTGTTAATGAATAATAAAAAAAAGATACCCCTAGAACTATTTAATGAACTACTGTTTACAGTTTAAAGTGAGAACGTGAAGCTTTTCTTAGCACATTTTTCGAAAACGGCCACTTTTAGCATAAGTTGTTCATATATTCAATCGGTGGATTCTGAAACACTTTGTTTTTTTTTATTATTATTCAGTTGACTTGAGAATAGTAGCTCCAGCGCTACGATGCAAGTATATTTCTATCTATTTTAACTGGCTCTTATAACTATTTGGTTCATACATCATCATCATCATCGTCAGCTCTCAACGACCCACTGCTGGGCATAAGCCTCCTTTTGTCTGCGCCACTGAATCCTATCCCTAGCCCTAGCTATCCAGTTTTTTCCACCAATCCGCTTGATATCATCGACCCACCTAGCTGCCGGACGCCCAACACTCCGTTTCCCATTCCTGGGGTACCACTCGGTGATAGCCTTACTCCACCTTTCATCATTCCTTCTAGCCAGGCGTCCTGCCCAGTTCCATTTTAGGTTCGCAACCCTAGATAGCACGACGTGGACTTTCGTTCGACGCCGGATCTCAACATTGCGAATCCGGTCTTGCTATCTGATACCGAGTATATCTCGCTCTATGGCCCTTTGCGCAACTGCGATCTTATGCATGGTACCCTTTGTAAGAGTCCATGTCTCGGCACCGTAAGTTAACGTAGGCAGAACACATTGGTTAAAGAGGCGTGTCTTTAGGCATTATCATGTTGGTTCATACATACTCGTACATACACTATCACGTCTTTATCCCTAATGGGGCAGACAGAGCATTTTGGGTGTTGCGGCTCTAAGCAGACAAAGACAACTTTTAGCTTGATGGTGGGCGAGAAGGTGGATATTATTTGTGGAGGGTATTTGGTTCATTGAAGGACATATTAAATGCTAGTCCTTCCAGTTTTTTTGTCTGATGTATTGGAAATAACGAAAAAGAATCGAGTCATAAGACAAACAGAGATGGAGAGGCCATTATCCAATAGTTGGTTCAATATTGGCCAAGTGCGTGTCGGGCCACGCGCAGTATAGGGTGCCGTAGTTTTAAATGCCAACTTGCAGTCTAAAACGGCTAAGTATTGAATTTCTATGAAATGTTCCTTTTCGAGTACATTTTATAAGTTGATCACCTATAACTTTTTAATTTATTAACCCTACTTAGCTCTGATAGTTTTCCTTTAAACTACATTGTATATGCTATAGCTGTGATTTTTCACGTGTCCATATATAACCGTTTAGCAGATAGATGGGGAGGACACTTGACTTTAACAAAAAAAAAAAAACTTAAAATCTAAATATTTCAGACACGGATCCCTAAATCGAAAAACATGTTCCCAAGCTCATAATATTTTTAAAAAACCTATTCAACGATACCCCACACAATATGTTTGTATAAAAGAAAAATATTGACTTCCTCTTTACATGTATAGATAGGTAGATACCCTAAAAAAAAATTTTTTCCATATTTTATTTTACGACTTTTTCGCCATGATTGATATACATATCCATGCCAAATTACAGCTTTCTAGTACTTATAGTTTATGAGTAGGACCGTGGACAGACAGACAGACAGACATGGCGAAACTATAAGGGTTCCTTGTTTACTACGGAACCCTAAAAAGGCTGCATATTGTTGTAAGATTTCAACTCATCATCATCATTCAGCTATAGGAAATTCACTTGAACATAGGCCACCACATGGTTTTCCGAACGACCGATTGCAAGCGGCTTGCGAGACCTGCGACCAGCGTTTTCTGTGACCTTGCCAAGGTCGTCCAACCACCTTGTAAGTGGGTACGCTGCGCTTCCCGGTGAATCCTACTAATATTATAAATGCGAAAGTGAGTTTGTATATTTGTTTGTTTGTTACCTACCTCTTCACGATTAAACTACTAAACCGATTTGGATGAAAGGTATGGATATAGTTTGAGACTCGAAGAAGGACA
The DNA here is from genome assembly GCA_963555685.1 of Acrobasis consociella. Taxonomy (NCBI): domain Eukaryota; kingdom Metazoa; phylum Arthropoda; class Insecta; order Lepidoptera; family Pyralidae; genus Acrobasis; species Acrobasis consociella. Next base: position 23,300,141 of record OY743105.1, on the reverse strand, counting down.
TAGGGTACTCTTTATCCCGAAATTCCCACGGGAAGCCCGCGGGTACAGCTAGTAGTACAATATCTTGAAATGTGATATAACAACCACTGCGTCACAGGACACGGTAGCTCTCAAATCGACCACTTAATTAAACAAAACAGTTATAATTTAAATAGAGTAACTTCCATTAATGGCCGGCCTGAGACCCCGACCCTCGGCGGCGCAAGTTTTGATGAAATTCTCAAAGTCAACTCTGCAATCCATTATTTATTAAATTTCTCTACGTTCCACAACCCGTGCCACTTAATGTGTAATTAATTTTAAGTAGGAACCGCCTTTTATGATTAAACCTGGAATATAGGATAGTTTGTAACTGCTGTTATGGGTATTAATATAAACCACTTTAATTTGGTTGGGTAGTTGATGTGTTTATTTCTAATTTGAAAAGGTCAACAATGTCTGTTTTTAATCTCTTGCGCTTTGAATACATGATTTATGTATAGTATAAACAGGACTTAGTACGAACTTTTTTTGCTGGGTCTAACGGTTCGAGTAGGAAAAATAATCTTACGTATAAAATTATACATCACAAGTCTCAAGGTCGCTCATCGCGCTATGGAGAGGGCTATGCTCCGTGTTTCCCTACGTGATCGAATCAGAAATGAGGAAATCCGTAGGAGAACAAAAGTCACTGTCATAGCCCAGCGGATTAACTCGTTGAAGTAGCAGTGGGCGGGACACATAGCGAGACGAACCGATGGCCGATGGGGCAAAAAGATTCTCGAATGGCTACCTCGTACTGGCAAGCGAAGCGTAGGGCACCAACCTACAAAGTGGTCAGATGACTTGACCAGGGTCGCTGGATTGCGCTGGATGCAGGCCGTCATTTCGAAAATCTTTGGGTGAGGCCTATGTCCAGCACTGGACGTTATGCGGCTGAAATGATGATGATTTATTAAAATAAACGAGGTGCGATTAAACTTTAGTATATCATAGAAAGATGTGATTTTAATGATGTGACTTTCAATTTCATGTGTGGTAGGTATTCAGCACTTGAGGGCGGTGAGGCGCGAGACCTTCCGCGATGCGCCCCGCAGGCTATTTGTCTATTTAAACTGACGGAGAAGCGGGAAGCGCGAAATGAACGCAGAATGACGCAGAAAGTACATAAATTTATAGCTTTTTTTAAATATTACGTACTTAATTTTAACTATAAAACTTTATAATGTACCACATTCTCTCAAAGTAATTCGAATTATATATTCATATAAAAATATGTGCAAAGTTAGAAAGTTTACTACTAAATAAACTCGTTTTAGCTCTTCATTTAATTATTTTCAGAAATTTTTTTTTTGATCGACTAGAGACAACCCATTGTGTAACACATTCTTTAGATAATATCTTTGGGGAAGTATAGAACGTGAAAGGGACATACAGGTAATAAATCGAATCGGTATAAAATTATATTAAATAAAAATTAAATTTAAATGATTGTCAACAAAAAAAAAAACACCATGCTAATGTGTGCAGCCGCCCGGGCAATTTGTGTTTAGGAATGTCGACTTTTTTTGTTTTTTGACTGTTATTTTTTTTTTTATTTTTTTTTTGTTTTTATTTTATTATAATTATTATAATATAGTGATCTAGTATAAGCATGTGATTCGATCAATTACGGGTATGTCCCTTCCACGCTGTATACATACATACATACTATCACGTCTTTATCCCTAATGGGGCAGACAGAGCATTTTGGGTCTTGCGGCTCTATGCAGAGCCCAGGGCCGCAAGACCCAAAAGCCACTTTTAGCGTCATGGTGGGCGAGATGATGGTATAGTCCACGCTGTATAGTGTATTTTTTTTAACTGTTCATTAATTGCCAATACTTAAAAAAAAAATTTGTAAAACCGTTTTCCGCTTATCTGCCTTGCCATAATTTATTAATTTTGAGGTTTAAATTGTTATTACCTGGAAGTGGTGTATAAATAGAAATTTTAATACGCTATAAAAAAATTACGATCAATATAAAATATTGTATTATTTGCATTTAAATTTGAATACATGTAGGTAGTAACGAATTATTGCTAATGGCGTGATCAAATAAACACTTCGTGGAAATTAATAGTCTGTGTTAAAGCCTACTTGTATGTCGCATAAATAATTTACAGTTTAATTTATAAAATTTTCACCATACAATAATTAAATAAATATTTATATTGGACTTAATTTGGACAGGAAACATTTAAGCTATTGCATAGCTTCTATCGCGGGCCTTGAGCGCGGGGACCGAATCCAGAAATTCCGTAACGAAAAAACCTCACGCTCCCCACTCTGCCTACCATGTAGGTTGCCGCTTCGTCTCTGTCGTCCGTTTGCGACGTTGCTGTCCTTCCTAGGCTCCTAGCGGACCGAATTGAACCACCCTAATGCAATAGCTTTACCGCGGCAGTCCCCGAGTGCCACACGTCTTTTTTTTTATAGATTACGGTACGAAACCCTTTGTGTGCGAGTCCGGCTCGCACTTGGCCTGTTATTAAAATATTTTGTTCTATATATAGACATTATAATTTTTCGCCAAAGAAAATAACAAATTTTCATAGAAGTTTCCAGTTCGTGATAGCATTAACAGCGTTAATATTTGTTTCCCGACGTTAATAAAAGTGGCGTGTAGGAGCTAATGTGACGTTATTTGTTTTTATTTTCCGCCAACAATTGAGCACGCCTTGTTTATAAATTTCCCCACTCCACGCCATTTTCGACCGAAGTGCAATAGTCATAAGGACGTTATTGAATGTTTCATTCATTCCCACGTTCACCACATATACACTTGGGCTTATTCTGAAATACGGTGTCACCCAAATGCCTTTTTATTGCGTACTTTGTATGAAATTATTTTTATTGTTTCTTCTATTTACAAATGTAGGGAGATTCGATCTTAATTACTCAGTGAAAGTTTTGTGCTGTAAGTATTCATAAAAAATATAAATTACTAACTATGCCCGTGGGCTTCGCTCCCCGTAGGAATTTCGGGATAAAAACTATCCTATGTCCTTCACTGGGTATCAAACTATATCTATGTTAAATTTCATCTAAATAGGTTCAGTGTGTGAAGCGTGAAGTGGAAACAAACAAACAAATATCATCATCGCCAACAGGTCTTTTAGTCTCCACTGCAAGAGCACAACCCTCTCTGTACTACCAGAGTCATACTTGGCCAGAGTAGCCAGAGGACTTGGCCTATACTCTCCACGCTGGCCAGACGGGTTGGAGAAGTCTTATTGATATCATCGTTTATAAGCTTTGTTTAGCTTGTAAGTCGCTTTCTACGACATTCATGGGAGGACTTGGAGTGGCCCTATTCAACTCTGCCGGCAACCACATGGCAAATTTTCATATAATAATTTTTTTGATTTGCAAATTTTCATTTATAGTAATATATCGCATTTATAAATATATATAGTAAGGAAGTAAGGATAAGGATAACGGCTCTGATTTAAGAAGCTTCATTTATTTACCTGTCAATCGCAGAATACAGTCTGCACTTCTTAAATGTATTGACTAATGACTGGTTTAGGAGGGTAGGAGGGTAGTTTTGTGAATTTTAGTGTTCGTTTATACAATCCCGTCATTTGTTTAAATTATCTGTAACTAGCTCTACCCGCGGGCTTCCCTCCCCGTGAGAGTTCCGGGATAAAGAGTACGTTATGTCCTTCCCCAAGTCTCAAACTATATCCATACCAAATTTCATCCACATCGGTTCAGTAGTTTAAGCGTGAAGAGGTAACAAACAAACAAACAAATATACAAACTCACTTTCGCATTTATAATATTAGTAGGAATAGGAATAGAAGGAATAGCATAGGATAGTTGATATATTGTCGATGGCGTGGCATAAAGCCTGCTTCATTGAAAGATAAAATGCGTATGCGTAAAAAGAATCGATGCCACCTTTAAGATATGATAGGATTTATTACTGAAAGTCTATGTCTTCGATATTTTTTAATAACGAAATCTTATTGGTTGATAAAAAAGAAAAGAGCATAAATCTCCTCAACTTAGGCAATCCATGGCTCACTGATAACAGTTCAATGGGAGAGTCATTAAGCGTTAAAAAAAACTTGAGAGGTGTCAAGGGACATCCGGATGGAACGAAGTTCGAGAGAGAGAGAGACAGACAGAAAAACACGCGCACGCCGCACGGCTTACAACTATAGCAAAAAGTGTCGTTACAACTTTTGGTCTTAATTTTTTCCGTCTAGCCTCCTTTCGCAACGCGCGAATCGCGCGATAAGGAACTTCGTTCCAAAAATCTTCATAGCGCGTTAAAAAATGTTAACTTATTTCCTAAAAAGAACTAAAATGGCTAAAATTATCCTATCTAGTACAATACAGTTCATTAAATTAACTTAACAATAACTATAGAAATCTTCACTTTTTTAGTTACCTAGTTCTAAATTAGTTTCGATCGTTGTGAAGGTCATCACGGAGTCCTAAGACAAAGACAAACCGAACTCACGTACAAAGTTAGCATTACTTTATGAATGTTATATCTAAGTCTGAATTTAGTGTTTACGCTCAGTAATTTAGATGCTACTAAAGCAAGAGACTACATTATCCGTTATTAACCTTCAATGAAAATGAGGGGTGTTGTTTGACTGTCTGTGTGTCTGTCTGTGTCGTCGTAGCGCCTAAACGAACGGGCTGATTTTGATGCGATTTGATCAAGTAGCTTATTAGCTGTATTTGTTCGAAATTAAACGCTCGGTTTATAGGTTTAATAGTTATGGGGGTGAAAGTAGCAATCCAAAGTATGCGAAAATGCCTGAGTAGGGAATTAATTCATCATCATCATCATTTCAGCCGCACAACGTTCACTGCTGGACATAGGCCTCTCCCAAAGATTTCCAAAATGACCGATCAAGAGCGGCCTGCATCCAGCGCTTTCCAGCGACCATGGTCAGGTTATCTGACTACCTTGAAGATGGGTGCCCTACGCTTCGCTTGCCAGTACGCGGTCGCCATTCAAGAACCTTTTTGCCCCATCGGCCATCGGTTCGTCGCGCTATGTGGCGCACTGCCACTTCAACGAGCTAATCCGCTGGACTATGTCAGTGACTTTTGTTCTTCTACGGATTTCCTCATTTCTGATTCAGTCACGTAGGGAAACACCGAGCATAGTCCTCTCCATAACGCGTAGAGCAACCTTTTGAGGGGAATCAATTGAATTGGTTCAATAATATAAAGATTATAAAATCGGTATTTTCATGAAAATCGGTTCAGCCGTTCAAAACTTATAGAGGATTTATTAATATGACTGGAAAATAAACTTATTTGTAAATTCCAATAACAAATAATTGTTTTGGATCGTGTTTATACAGTCGTTAGAGTAACCTGTAACTGCCTTTTTTCATTTGAGAAAGAAATGAGATTCTGAACTTTTCATAATTTCTAGTTTTGATCATTACCCTTAAAACCGCACTTATTAATTACCTACGATATTCCTAATCCTGGTATTGGGCGTCTCAAGCTGGTGGTAACATCATCTCAATAAAGCTGGCGGTAAAATCATCTCTATAAATATCCACGATTGCGTTCCTTTACCGTGGTCACTTAATTAAAACTCCAAGGAACTAAATATTGAAGTTCCGATATCAAGAGAAACTTGCTAATTAAAGTGGGGAGATTTTATTCATATAATATTTTTAAGATTTCAGACTCGCTGACCACAGGAAACTATATTTCGACGACATTTTCTCTTTGTAATATAAGTAAAGTCTCGACGACCTCCGTGGTGTGATGGTTAATATGCCAGTCTGCTACTCAAAGGGTCCCGGGTTCGATCCCCGGTCAGGTCAAGCTGAAAATTACCTTTTTCTGATTGGTTTGGGCCTTGGATGTTTATCTATACATGTATTTGTTATAAAATATAGGTAGTATCGTTGAGTTAGTATCCCATTAGGGACAAGTCTCGAACTTTGTGGCTATCTCCATTTGTGTGATTTCTCCATATTAAATAATCATAAAGCCCGGTTTACATATTAACAAGTGACAAATACGAGTGAAAAGTGACATCTATGCACTTGTCAGTGCCTGTTCACACACTCACTTGTCATTTGTCAATATGTAAACTACGCTTACAATTTTGTCGAACGTTTATACCATCAGTTAAATTTGGCTACTCGTATCATTAATGATCGGCCACTTTTCTATCGGTTATGGCTAAATGGTTATAAATCTACGGTCGCCCCCGGGGTACCCTGGTTAATGAGGCATCGCGGTCTATATGTCCCCATAGACGCACGTCTTAATGGAGGCTAAGGATCGTTTCTTGCGTAGAATTTTAGATTTTTAGGTCCTCTTTGCATTAAACAGATTTTTTGGTAGATAGCAATATTCAAGATTTTATCGCATATTTTCTTGTGGATGTTATGGGCGAGATACAGATTTGTAAAGGCGAGTAAAGCGGCCTGCATCCCGCGCTTTCCAGAGACCTTGGTAAGGTCATCTGACCACCTTGTGGTTGGGGTTGGGTGTCTTATGCTTCGCTTGCCAATTCGCGGTCGAAATTCGAGAACCTTTTTACCCTATCGACCATCGGTTCGTTGCGCTATGTATCCGCCCACTCCAAAGAGTTAATCCGTTGCCGATTAACTAAAGGACTTGTTAAGTTTTATCTCTCTAGCTAACAGGCTTTTCTAAACCAGGTGACGTCATCCATTCCTGTCCGTGGCACTCGCTTGCGACAAAAAATAGTCTAGGACGAGGTCATTTTGCGGTCATCTTCGTGAAAGATGGCCGGAACCGCCCACGCCCTCCTTTCCCAAGAGGTTAGGATGTATAGATGCGATACATTATCCTGTCTATCCGTTATGTATATCTATATCTAAACAAAAGGCATAAAATACATAGATCACTGAGCTCATACTAAACTTTTCCATACAAAGGTACGCTAAGCTAAAGTACTTTAGTATGGAAAAGATTTTTGAAGTTATTTTGAAACGACATGTCAGATTTTACCGAAAAAAATATAGTTATATATCCAATATTTTGACTGGACTTTTTAAAATATTAACTTTAAAGTAATTACCATATTACTTTATCTTTACTTTGTCGTAATGAAGTTTTAAGATATTTTAATGGTAAAAAATTACTTGACAATCAAAATTCCGTTACGCAGGAAAAACAAATCTTGTCCTGTTTTGCCGAGCTAGCTCGGCAAAACACTAGTAAACCTAATAAAACTACTGGTACTAGTCCCAGTAGTCTTACTAGGTTTGTTCTACCAGTAGGACTAGTAGGAATTTTGATCCTACCAGTAGTATTACTGGGAATCTCAGTCCTAGTATTTATCATATCATAGCCTATGTTGTGCGCCTACTGCCTACAATACAAACTATAAATAGTTTGACGAACAAACTGTTATCAATAACGTCTAGGGTAAAACCAAGATAGTTGCTCCAGAGGTATGTCGGTGAGGTATAGTCGCCCCGTAATTACTATAATTTCGCGGTTGAATTGTATACTATTTTATTAATCTATCCCTATGTTGACTGTGTCGCCGGCAGTTTAAAAATTTACAGCAATGTCAGCCACCACACACAATATAGGTACAATATAATGTACGATGTCATACCCCACAGCTTACGTGTGGGGCAGGTTATGGTTGTGTGTTGTGTTCCACTTGCCTTTATGGCCCCGTGGTCCATAAATCGCGCGAATGGCCCCATCCACCTATCTGGGGACGTATTTTTGAAATAGTTGTCACGTTACGAATGGTTTGCGCGAGCGTTTCCAAACGGGCGCAATTTTGAATCGGTCGTGTGCGAAGGATTTGCAACGAATGGTCTTGACCACTCGTAATTTAGACTTTTGTAGCGTAGATTACATATGTTAAAAAAACTTTCATGGCGAATCCGTTGCGATCCACATTGTTTTATTTATTTATGGTGAAACTTAAAAAAACCAGACGTATTGGAACGAAGTTCCTTATCGCCCGTTGCGAAAGGAGGCTAGACGGAAAAAATCCATCCGGGTGTCCCTTGACACCTCTCAAGTTTTTTTTTTCGACGTTTCCTGGGGCGATACTCCAGTACTCCTGGGACGTTACTGCAATTTAGTTTGAAATAGAAATAGAACGTCACTATCCCCCCTGGGTAACCCCCCTGCATAAAACAATATTGTTTTTCGCTGACACGACGGTTTCAAAAATCCAGCAAAAATTACGCGAGCGGTGAGTTGGAAACTACACGTTTGGTGTTTCTGTGAGTCCCTCAATGAAAAATAGCACTCCTGAACCCGCGCCGTAGTGTGTCGCTGCACATTACTCAAACGCAACTGTTTCCATTACGTTACAGTTGTTGGGGATTTTTTGTGACATTTTTTCATGAAATACACTTTGCCTTGTCTTTGATCATACGATTGTACTTTGAGGAGTCCTTTAAAAGCTAAAGTCGCTCAATGAACTAATGTACAACCAGAGGAACATTTACAAGAAAGAGTATACGCGACTATATGGTTATCTGTTTAAGCACCTTTTAACTTTCTTTTTCTCTTTATTGTAACTCAAACAGTCATTACAGAAAATAGCTTACTAACTAAATTTATGCATACGCAGACATTGAGTGTTGAAACTTAATTATTTATAAAATATTTTTTTCTTTACTTAAATATGTAATTATTTGTGATTATGAAAACATCAACTGTTTAAAATAAATAACATCACAAACACTCAGGTATATACGGTAGAAATTTAAAATAACCAAATATGCCCTAAACACTCAAAAGTATATGATCTAAGCTCAGAATAGATGTTAAGCCTACATTCTTTCTTCCAGACGCAAAAGTTTATATTTTTGGAACGAAGTTCCTTTTCGAACATTAAAGACTTGGCGGATGACATGTCTGCAAAAAAGTGTTAAATTTTCCGTCACGAACTGTTTTGTGACTGGAATTTTTTTTTTTTTATTTACTTCGTTTCAACAGTGTTTCACGACACTCAGTTTTATTAATTATTTATTGTACTTTCCTGCTTTTAGCAAGCATTGTCTGCCAGGTGACGATTTTTTTTATCATTTCCTCTCGGGTTAGCAATAATTATCTTAAAAAGTAAACACAACCAAAAAATTTATAAGTAGGTTAGGTACACAGGCACACATTTAGCAAAAGTAAATAAAACCGCAAAGTCTACGAACACTTAGTAAAAACAAAGAGCGCGGCAAAGTCGCAAAAACCTCGGACAAACGAAACTCGCGAGTGCCAAAACAAGCGAGACCCAGTTTAAAACAATAAGTACACAAGTTTTCTTAGCGACGGATGCACAGTCATCCCTTTTGTCCCACAACACCCCCTCTTCACCCCCTTTGGCTTAGAGTTGCCAAATGTCGTTGTCTCTTTTTGTTTAATGAAAAATAAAATAAAGAAATAATTGTTATTATTCTGCCATTGCATGTCGTCGTAGTGAGGCAGTAATTTTTTCAAATTAATTTATAACTATTTTTTATTTATTTATTTACTTCAGGGCTTTGGGGTGCCCGTCCATTTATCTTAAAGCTGGCGCGCATTTCGGCCAGAGAAAGTCTGACCATACAGATTTTTTTATATATAAACTGATGTTTTATTTTAGTCTAAGCTATTAATTTTATTAATTTATCGAGGCTAGTTAAGTTATGCGTATAATTAATGTTATTTAGGTTTTTCTAAATATATTTGAATACAGTATAACATACGTATCGTTTATTTGGAGCGATCGGTATTCCAATATGAATTTTTATCACATATTCATGAATAATTTAGTCAATTTTAAGTAAAATAACGTGGCAACGAATTATTAATGTAGCAAAAACATAACAAATTTCAATTTTGCAGTAAACAATTTAAATAGTATCAGCTGGGGGCTTGATCAAAGGGTTACTTTTTATTAGATTTTACAGAAGAACCTAATCAATTTAGTTTTTTTGTGGCAACCCCGGTCCAGCTTCTAGTAATGACGTAGTAGATGATGGACGATGGAAGGAACCATCGGCTGTCGAAACAAAACTTGGCCCGGCCACTGCCGCGTGTACCTTGGAATTTTCCTTAGCACAAAGGTGCTCCTAAACTTAGATTGCGTTTGATATGAATGTACATGCTTGGTATATTCAGTTTATGAAAATTGATACTCAAATGTTTCAGTCATTGAAATAATCAAAGAAACTTTAATTCAACTTGTCAAATTCGTAAAACTGGATCAAATTTTGAGATAGTTGAGTGTATGTAAATTAGCTACCAACAGTAACAAATACATAGTTTGGTTTTCTCGGCTGATCCTGCCGAGCCTGTGCTTTATTACAGTTGACATAGAGTTTAATTTTGTTTGCTGTTATCGATATCAGGACAAAGCGCTACAAGGTGTTTTTTTTTTAATTTGTATTAATATGATGGTGTTGTATGCTTCCAAAAGCCCTTGAGCCTAGTATAACATTCTGAGCCTTTCTTTTTAGTCTCAATAACCTTTTTTGTCCAATGATTGGAGGAAGTATGCTCCAAGTGATCACACTTCGTCCAATCTTGATTTTTCTCACCACTCCAATTCACAAAGAACTTTAATATTTCTAAACTTCTATTCCAAAGACTGGTTAAGCCGAAAAGGTAGCAGATTGCTGGCAGTCAAATTTTTAATTATCACCATATTTACTTTTAAACAATTTATTTTAAATAAGGGCGCCACTGCTGCTACTATTCCGCCTTAAAAAATTAAACATGTAAAGATCAAACAAACCAACAAATAAGTAACGACTGAGTGGTACACTCGTACACATTAATATTAATGCAGAGCTGTACCTGAAGCAGCTTGTATACTCAGCTGCATAATCTATGTTGGTACAATCAACGACCTGAGACGCTCATGCAAGTCAGAGCTGAGATTGCGGTGTCTGTTTGTCTGACCCTCCTTGTGTTTATGTACCGTCAGCAGAATAAAGCAAACAACCCTAATTCTGATGAAATTGCTAAGTAAAGGCTTTTTCTCATCTATCTCGTGTTTGCAAGTGGCCAACAATATAGCAGATTTTTTTAAGCTGCATACATTTTTTATGTTTATGTTATATGTATTTAATGTTTATGTTTTGTTGTTATGCCTTTTTTTTTTCAAGTATTTATTATTTTATTTTATTTATTGACACACACAACAGATTACAACCATTTCGAAAACAATATAAACAAATCAGAAGTGTTACAGCCTAGGTTGCATTCCACAAAAGTGTGATTACATAGGAACTAACTTGAGGAGTTACAAACAAGTGATAATTAAACTATATAAATACTATACTAAGAAAAGAAAACTAATAAGTATATTATACTATACTACACAAACCGAGAGTACTAGTGTTTAGACTGTCGGTTTTTGATAAAGGAAAGTAACTGAATTACTACTGTTTGAGTACCTTAGTTTTACGCCTACTACGCTAGATTTCTATTTATTCCGAATGTTGTCGTTGTCTGGTAGAAAATGCTTTTTTGTACCATTTATAGGTAAAAAAGTTTTAAATAAAAATAAAAAAAATATTTAATATTATTATAATATATAAACCTACATTACCACTCACTGACTGACTCATTGACATAGTTGTTTGCCCTGTTGCGGGGTTGGTAGGGTTTAGGTTGATGTATGGTTGTATAGAGGGTGCTAAATGGAGTACCAGAAAAATCTGACATTTGAAGATTTGCAGAAACCTGATGTGGAAGTGGTAGGGCCTGCGAAAACGGTTAGGGTTAGGTGTGTGATTTTTTTTCCAAAATGTAGAAGGTTGTAAGCAATTTAACGACAGTCATTTGTTTTTTATTTTTTTTAAAATCCAAGATGGCCGCCATACAAGGACAATTTTCCTCAATACAAACTTACCCGTTTTCTGAACTGCAAGCACGAAAGACCGCGGGCTGCTTGCAGCCCGCGCAGCGCCCGAAAAGCTAGTTATAATATATAAACCTACATTACCACTCACTGACTGACTCACTGATTGACATAGTTGTTTGCCCTGTTGCGGGATTGGTAGGGTTTAGGTTGATATGTAGTCGTATAGAGGGTGCTCCAGTGAGTACCAGAAAAATCTGACATTTGAAGATCTGCAGAAACCTGATGTGGAAGGGGTACGGCCTGCGAAAACGGTTAGGGTTAGGGGTGTGATATTTTTTCCAGAATGTAGCGGGTTGTAAGCAATTTGACGAACGTCATTTGTTTTATGATTTTTTACAAAATCCAAGATGGCCGCCATACAAGGACATTTTTCCTCCATACAAACTTACCCATTTTCTGAACTGGAAACATATCTTAGCCTACCTCAACAGCCCCACGATGAACCGCGGGCTGCTTGCAGCCCGCGCAGCGCCCGAAAAGCTAGTTATAATATATAAACCTACATTACCACTGACTGACTGACATAATTGTTTGCACTGTTGCGGGGTTGGTAGGGTTTAGGTTGATGTGTGGTCGTATAGAGGGTGCTCCAGTGAGTACCAGAAAAATCTGACATTTGAGGATCTGCGGAAACCTGATGTGGAAAGGGTACGGCCTGCAAAGACGGTTGGGGTTAGGGGTGTGATTTTTTTTTCAAAATGTAGGGGGTTGCAAGCAATTTGAAGGCCGTGACTTGTTTTTTTATTTTTTTCAAAATTTAAGATGGCCGCCATACAAGGACAATTTTCCTCCAAACAAATTTCATACAAACGGCCACCCCAAGTAACTAGCCGCAGCCAGAGGCCAAAAGCCAAAAGCAAAGGCCACCCCCGCGAGGCCGCAGGCAGAGCTGCGGGCGAGGGCGAAGCCCGAGCCACTCCACCCTCTCCCTTGGATCCCCCTCTAAGTAATCTTCACGAGGCCGGAGGCCGAGCGATGCGAGCCCGAACGGCGAGCTGCGGGCGAGGGCGAAGCCCGAGCCACTCCCACAGCCCCCCCTTTTTACCCCCCCCCCCCCCGCAAGTAATTTTCACGAGGCCGGAGGCCGAGTGACGCGAGCCCAAAGGGCGAGCTGCGGGCGAGGGCGAAGCCCGAGCCACATCCCCAAGAGAAGTCCAATTTTTTTTAATTTTTGAAAATCCAAGATGGCCGCCGAAAGTCAACTGCTTGCGATTTGGCTGAAAATCGATATTTATATGAAGTTTGAGCCCAAAAATCCAAATTTAATATTTTTTTGGAATCCAAGATGGCGTCTAGATTTTAGAAAATTAAACTTATTTCGTTTATAACGTCTCACTGGGACTTCGTAGGGGTCTGAAATTTTGCATGTGGGGGTAAAGCACCCCGCGGAACTCGGAACTGGAATCAGATTTTCGATCCAAGAAGGCCGCCCCCACACATTTTATGATGTTTCCTTTACTGACTGCAACTTTTACCCATTTTCTGAACTGGAAACGTGTCATACCCTACCTCAACAGCTGCACGAAAGACCGCGGGCTGCTTGCAGCCCGCGCAGCACCCGAAACACTAGTTATATTATAATATATAAACCTACAATACCACTCACTGACTGATTGACATAGTTGTTTGCCCTGTTGCGGGGTTGGTGGGGTTAAGGTTGATGTACGGTCGTATAGAGGGTGCTCCAGTGAGTACCAGAAAAATCTGACATTTGAGGATTTGCGGAAACCTGATGTGGAAGGGGTACGGTCTGCAAAAACCGTTGGGGTTGGGGGCGTGATTTTTTTTCCAAAATGTAGAGGGTTGTAAGCAATTTGACGAGCGTCATTTGTTTTTTTATTTTTTTCAAAATCCAAGATGGCCGCCATACAAGGACAATTTTTCTCCATACAAAATTACCCATTTTCTGAACTGGAAACATATCTTAGCCTATCTCAACAGCCCCACGATGAACCGCGGGCTGCTTGCAGCCCGCGCAGCGTTCGAAAAGCTAGTTATATTATATATAGCTACACTTACCACTGACTCACTCACTGATTGACATAGTTGTTTGACCGGTTGCCAAATAGTAGGGGTGATGGTTTATGGTGGAACGTATAGGGGTGAGGGGGTCGAGTACCAGAAAAATCTGACATTTGAGGATTTGCAGAAACCTGATGTGGAAGGGGTACGGCCTGGCTAAACGGTTGGACCTGGAGATTTGACCCCATAGACAAAATGAAAGGGCTACCTGATCAATTACCAGAGCCAGTATTTTTTTTTAATTTTCATAAAAAAAAAAATTCCCCCCATACAAATTTCATACATACGGCCCCCCCAAGTAACTTGGCGCAGCCCGAGGCCGAAGGCCGAGGGCGAAGCCGGCTCGCGAGCCCGACGGGCGAGCTCCGTGGCGAGGCCGAAGGCCGAGCCCCCCCTTTCACCCCCTCCCCCTCCCCCTCTCCCCCTCCCCCTCTCCCCCCTCCCACCCCTCCCCCTCCTCCCCCAAGTAATTTACCCCCATCACGAGGCCGTAGGCCGAGTGACGCGAGCCCGAAGGGCGAGCTGCGGGCGAGGGCGAAGCCCGAGCCACTCAAGTAAGCGCCGGGATTTTTTAAATTTTGGAAATCCAAGATGGCCGCCGAAAGTCAAATGCTTGCGATTTGGCTGAAAATCAATATCTATATGTTTTATGAGCAGAAAAATCCAAATTTAAATTTTTTTTTGGAATCCAAGATGGCGTCTGAATTTTAGAAAATGAAATTTATTTCGTTCATAACGTCTCATTAGGACTTCGTAGGGGTCTGAAATTTTGGATGTGAGGGTGGAGCACCTCAAGGAACTCGAAACTGCATTCAGATTTAGGATCCAAGCTGGCCGCCCACACTTTTTTTCATGTTTTCTCAACTGACTGCAGTTTTCGCCCATTTTCTGAACTGGAAACATTTCTTAGCCAACAACCGCCGCACGAAAAACCGCGTGCTGCTTGCAGCACGCGCAGCACCCGAAACACTAGTTATATTATAATATATAAACCTACAATACCACTGACTCACTCACTGACAGAGTTGTTTGCCCTGTTGCGGGGTTGGTGGGGTTAAGGTTGATGTGCGGTCGTATAGAGGGTGCTCCAGTGAGTACCAGAAAAATCTGACATTTGAGGATCTGCGGAAATCTGATGTGGAAGGGGTACGGCCTGCGAAGACGGTTGGGGTTAGGGGTGTGATTTTTTTTCCAAAATGTAGTTGGTTGCAATCAATTTGACGACCGTCACTTGTTTTTTTATTTTTTTTAAAACTCAAGATGGCCGCCACACAAGGACAATTTTCCTCCATACAAATTTCATACAAATGGCCACCCCAAGTAACTAGGCGCAGCCAGAGGCCAAAAGCCAAAAGCAAAGGCCACCCCCGCGAGGCCGCAGGCCGAGCTGCGGGCGAGGGCGAAGCCCGAGCCATTCCCCCCCCCCCCCCCCCCCCCCTTGGATCCCCCCTAAGTAATCTTTACGAGGCCGGAGGCCGAGCGATGCGAGCCCGAAGGGCGAGCTGCGGGCGAGGGCGAAGCCCGAGCCACTCCCACAGCCCCCCCCTTCCCCCCCCCCCACCCCGTAAGTAATTTTCACGAGGCCGGAGGCCGAGTGTTGCGAGCCCGTAGGGCGAGCTGCGGGCTAGGGCGAAGCCCGAGCCACTGCCCCAAGCGCAGTCCAATTTTTTTTAATTTTTGAAAATCCAAGATGGCCGCCCAAAGTCAACTGCTTGCGATTTGGCTGAAAATCGATATCTATATGTAATTTGAGCCCAAAAATCCAAATTTAATATTTTTTTTGGAATTCAAGATGGCGTCTGGATTTTAGAAAATTTCATTTTTTCGTTCATAACGTTTCACTGGGACTTCGTAGGGGTCTGAAATTTTGAATGTGGGGGTAAATCACCCCGCGGAACTCGAAACTAAATTCAGATTTTGGATCCAAGATGGCCGCCTCCACACATATTTTGATGTTTCCTTAACTGACTGCAGTTTTTACCCATTTTCTAAACTGGAAACATTTTTTAGCCTACCTCAACAGCCGCACGAAAAACCGCGGGCTGCTTGCAGCCCGCGCAGCGCCCGAAAAGCTAGTTATAATATATAAACCTACAATACCACTCACTCACTGATTGACATAGTTGTTTGCCCTGTTGCGGGGTTGGTGGGGTTTAGGTTGATGTGTGGTCGTATAGAGGGTGCTCCAGTGAGTACCAGAAAAATCTGACATTTGAGGATTTGCAGAAACCTGATGTGGAAGGGGTACGGCCTGCAAAAACGGTTGGGGCTAGGGGCGTGATTTTTTTACCAGAATGTGGGGGGTTGTAAGCAATTTGACGAGCGTCATTTGTTTTTTAATTTTTTTCAAAATCCAAGATGGCCGCCATACAAGGTCATTTTCTCCCCATAAAAATTTACTCATTTTCTGAACTGGAAACATATTTTAGCCTACCTCAACAGCCCCACGATGAACCGCGGGCTGCTTGCAGCCCGCGCAGTGCCCGAAAAGCTAGTTATATTATAATATATAAACCTACATTACCACTCACTGACTGACTGATTGACATAGTTGTTTGCCCTGTTGCGGGGTTGGTGGGGTTTAGGTTGATGTGTGGTCGTATAGAGGGTGCTCCAGTGAGTACCAGAAAAATCTGACATTTGAGGATTTGCAGAAACCTGATGTGGAAGGGGTACGGCCTGCAAAAACGGTTGGGGTTAGGGGCGTCATTTTTTTTCCATAATGTAGAAGATTATAAGCAATTTGACGAGCGTCATTTGTTTTTTGATTTTTTTCTAAATCCAAGATGGCCGCCATACATGGACAATTTCCCTCCATACAAATTTCATACAAATATTCCAAGTAACTTGGCGCAGCCTGAGGCCGGAGGCCGAAGGCGAAGCCCCACCGCGAGGCCGCAGGCCGAGCTGCCGAGCGAGGCCGAAGGCCGAGCTCCCCCCCCCCCCCTTTGTCCCCCCCCCCCAAGTAATTTTCACGAGGCCGTAGGCCGAGTGATGCGAGCCCGAAGGGCGAGCTGCGGGCGAGGGCGAAGCCCGAGCCACCATCACCAAGCGTTGAGTCGTATTTCTTTTTTTTGAATTCCAAGATGGCCGCCAAATGTCAACTGCCTCTGATTTGGCTGAAAATCAATATTTATATGTGTTTTGACCCCAAAAATCCAAATTCAACTTTTTTTTTGGAATCCAAGATGGCGTCTGGGTTTTAAAAAATTAAACTTATTTCGTTTATAACGTCTCACTGGGACTTCGTCGGGGTCTGAAATTTTGTACATAGGGGTAAAGCACCCCGCGGAACTCAAAACTGCAATCAGTTTTTGGATCCAAGATGGCCGCCCCCATACATATTTTGATGTTTCTTTTACTGACTGCAGTTTTTACCCATTTTCTGAACTGAAAACATGTCTTACCCTACCTCAACAGCCGCACGAAAGACCGCGGGCTGCTTGCAGCCCGCGCAGCGCCCGAAAAGCTAGTTATAATATATAAACCTACATTACCACTCACTGACTGACTCATTGACATAGTTGTTTGCCCTGTTGCGGGGTTGGTGGGGTATAGGTTGATGTGTGGTCGTATAGAGGGTGCTAAATGGAGTACCAGAAAAATCTGACATTTGAGGATCTGCAGAAACTTGATGTGGAAGGGGTACGGCCTGCGAAAACGGTTGAGGTTAGGGGTGTGATTTTTTTTCCATAATGTAGAAGATTATAAGCAATTTGACGACCGTCATATGTTTTTTGTTTTTTTTCGAAATTCAAGATGGCCGCCATACATGGACAATTTCCCTCCATACAAATTTTATACAAACATTCCAAGTAACTTGGCGCAGCCTGAGGCCGGAGGCCGAAGGCGAAGCCCTACCGCGAGGCCGCAGGCCGAGCTACGAAGCGAGGGCGAAGCCCGAGCTCCCCCCCCCCCACCTTTGACCACCCCTCCCCCCCATGTAATTTTCACGAGGCCGCAGGCCGAGTGACGCGAGCTCGAAGGGCGAGCTGCGGGCGAGGGCGAAGCCCGAGCCACTCCCATCAAGCGATGCGTTGTTTTTTTTTTGGAAATCCAAGATGGCCGCCAAAAGTCAACTGCTTGCGATTTGGCTGAAAATCGATATCTATGTGTATTTTGAGCCGAAAAATCCAAATTTAACATTCTTTTTGAAATCCAAGATGGCGTCTGGATTTTAGAAAATTTGACTTATTTCGTTCATAACGTCTCACTGGGACTTCGTAGGGGTTTGAAATTTTGTACATGGGGGTAAAGCACCCCGCGGAATTCGGAACTGGAATTAGATTTTGGATCCAAGATGGCCGCCCACACATTTTTTCATGTTTCCTCAACAGACTGCAATTCATACCCATTTTCTGAACTGGAAACATGTCTTACCCTACTTCAACAGCCGCACGAAAGACCGCGGGCTGCTTGCAGCCCGCGCAGCGCCCGAAAAGCTAGTTATAATATATAAACCTACAATACCACTGACTGACTCACTGATTGACATAGTTGTTTGCCCTGTTGCGGGGTTGGTGGGGTTTAGGTTGATGTGTGGTCGTATAGAGGGTGCTCCAGTGAGTACCAGAAAAATCTGACATTTGAGGATCTGCAGAAACCTGATGTGGAAGGGGTATGGCCTGCAAAAACTATTAAGGTTTAGGGCGTGATTTTTTTTCCATAATGTAGAAGATTATAAGCAATTTGACGACCGTCATTTGTTTTTTTATTTTTTTCAAAAACCAAGATGGCCGCCATACATGGACAATTTTCCTCCATACAAATTTCATACAAACGGCCACCCCAACTAACTAGGCGCAGCCAGAGGCCAAAAGCCAAAAGCAAAGGCCACCCCCGCGAGGCCGCAGGCCGAGCTGCGGGCGAGGGCGAAGCCCGAGCCACTCCCCCCCCCCCCTTAACCCCCCCCCCCCTCCAAGTAATTTTCACGAGGCCGCAGGGCGAGTGATGCGAGCCCGTAGGGCGAGCTTCGGGCGAGGGCGAAGCCCGAGCCACTCCAACAAGCGCCGCTTTTTTTTTTTAATTTTGGAAATCCAAGATGGCCGCCGAAAGTCAACTGCTTGCGATTTGGCTGAAAATCGATATCTATATGTAGTTTGAGCCAGAAAATCCAAATTAAATATTTTTTTTGCAATCCAAGATGGCGTCTGGATTTCAGTCAATTTAACTTATTTCGTTCATTACGTCTTACTGGGACTTCATAGGGGTCTGAAATTTTGTACATGGGGGTAAAGCACCCTGCGGAACTCGGAACTTGAATCAGATTTTAGATCCAATATGGCCGCCCCCACACATATTATGATGTTTCCTTTACTGACTTCAGTTTTTACCCATTTTCTCAACTGGACATGTTATTAAGCCTACCTCAACAGCCGCACGAAAGACCGCGGGCTGCTTGCAGCCCGCGCAGCGCCCGAATAGCTAGTTATAATATATAAACCTACAATACCACTGACTCACTGATTGACATAGTTGTTTGCCCTGTTGCGGGGTTGGTGGGGTTTAGGTTGATGTGTGTTCGTACAGAGGGTGCTCCAGTGAGTAACAGAAAAATCTGACATTTGAAGATCTGCAGAAATCTGATGTGGAAGGGGTACGGCCTGCAAAAACGGTTGGGGTTAGGGGCGTGATTATTTTTTCAAAACGTAGGGGGCTGTAAGCAATTTGAAGAGCGTCATTTGTTTTTTGATTTCTGTCACAATCCAAGATGGCCGCCATACAAGGACAATTTTCCTCCATACAAACTTACCCATTTTCTGAACTGGAAACATATCTTAGCCTACCTCAACAGCCCCACGATGAACCGCGGGCTGCTTGCAGCCCGCGCAGCGCCCGAAAAGCTAGTTATATTATATAAACCTACAATACCACTCACTCACTGATTGACATAGTTGTTTGCCCTGTTGCGGGGTTGGTGGGGTTTAGGTTGATGTGTGGTCGTATAGAGGGTGCTCCAGTGAGTACCAGAAAAATCTGACATTTGAGGATCTGCGAAAACCTGATGTGGAAGGGGTACGGCCTGCAAAAACGGTTAAGGCTAGGGGCGTGATTTTTGTTCCATAATGTAGAAGATTATAAGCAATTTGACGACCGTCATTTGTTTTTTGATTTTTTTCAAAATCCAAGATGGCCGCCATACAAGGTCAATTTTCCTCCATACAAACTTACCCAATTTCTGAACTGGAAATATATCTTAGCCTACCTCAACAGCTCCTCGATGAACCGCGGGCTGCTTGCAGCCCGCGCAGCGCCCGAAAAGCTAGTTATATTATAATATATAAACCTACAATACCACTGACTCACTCACTGATTGACATAGTTGTTTGCCCTGTTGCGGGGTTGGTGGGGTTTAGGTTGATGTGCGGTCGTATAGAGGGTGCTCCAGTGAGTACCAGAAAAATCTGACATTTGAGGATCTGCGGAAACCTGATGTGGAAGGGATACGGCCTGCAAAGACGGTTGGGGTTGGGGGCGTGATTTTTTTTCCAAAATGTAGGGGGTTGTGTGCAATTTGACGAGCGTCATATGTTTTTTGTTTTTTTTCAAAATTCAAGATGGCCGCCATACATGGACAATTTTCCTCCATACAAATTTCATACAAACGGCCACCCCAAGTAACTAGGCGCAGCCAGAGGCCAAAAGCCAAAAGCAAAGGCCAACCCCGCGAGGCCGCAGGCCGAGCTGTGGGCGAGGGCGAAGCCCGAGCCACTCCCCCCCCTTGACCCCCTCCCTCTAAGTAATTTTCACGAGGCCGCAGGCCGAGTGACGCGAGCCCGAAGGGCGAGCTGCGGGCGAGGGCGAAGCCCGAGCCACACCCACAAGCGCCGCTTTTTTTTAAATTTTGGAAATCCAAGATGGCCACCGAAAGTTAACTGCTGGCGATTTGGCTGAAAATCGATATCTATATGTAAATTGACCCCAAAATCCCAAATTGAATATTTTTTTTGGAATCCAAGATGGCGTCTGGATTTCAGAAAATTAAACTTATTTCGTTTATAACGTCTCACTGGGACTTCGTAGGGGTCTGAAATTTTGCATGTAGGAGTAAAGCACCCCGCGAAACTCGAAACTGCAATCGGATTTTGGATCCAAGATGGCCGCCCCCACACATATTTTGATGTTTCCTTTACTGACTGCAGTTTTTACCCATTTTCTCAACTGGACATGTTCTTTAGCCCACCTTGACAGCCCCATGATGAACCGCGGGCTGCTTGCAGCCCGCGCAGCGCCCGAAAAGCTAGTTATAATATATAAACCTACATTACCACTGACTCACTGACAGAGTTGTTTACCCTGTTGCCGGGTTGGTGGGGTTTAGGTTGATGTGCGGTCGTATAGAAGGTGCTCTAGTGAGTACCAGAAAAATCTGACATTTGAAGATCTGCAGAAACCTGATGTGGAAGGGGTACGGCCTGCGAAAACGGTTAGGGTTAGGGGCGTGATTTTTTTTCCAAAATGTAGGGGGTTGTAAGCAATTTGACGAAAGTCATTTGTTTTTTTATTTTTTTCAAAATCCAAGATGGCCGCCATACATGCACAATTTTTCTCTATACAAATTTCATACAAACGGCCACTCCAAGTAACTAGGCGCAGCCAGAGGCCAAAAGCAAAGGCCACCCCCGCGAGGCCGCAGGCCGAGCTGCGGGCGAGGGCGAAGCCCGAGCCACTCCTCCCTTCCTCTTGGATCCCCCCCCCCTAAGTAATTTTTACGAGGCCGGAGGCCGAGTGATGCGAGCCCGCAGGGCGAGCTGCAGGCAAGGGCGAAGCCCGAGCCACTTTCACAGCCCCCCCCCCCCCCTTCCCCCTTCCTCCCCCGAAAGTAATTTTCACGAGGCCGGAGGCCGAGTGACGCGAGCCCGCAGGGCGAGCTGTGGGCGAGGGTGAAGCCCGAGCCACTTCCCCAAGCGCAGTCAAATTTTTTTAATTTTTGAAAATCCAAGATGGCCGCCAAAAGTCAACTGCTTGCGATTTGGCTGAAAATCGATATCTATATGTAGTTTGAGCCCAAAAATCCAAATTTAATATTTTTTTTGAATCCAAGATGGCGTCTGGATTTCAGAAAATTTAACTTATTTCGTTCATAACGTCTTACTGGGACTTTGTAGGGATCTGCAAATTTGTACATGGGGGTAAAGCACCCCGTGAAACTCGGAACTGGAATCAGATTTTGGATCCAAGATGGCCGCCCCCACACATATTATGATGTTTCCTTTACTGACTTCAGTTTTTACCCATTTTCTCAACTGGACATGTTATTAAGGCAACCTCAACAGCCGCAAGAAAAACCGCGGGCTGCTTGCAGCCCGCGCAGCGCCCGAAAAGCTAGTTATATTATATATAGCTACACTTACCACTGACTCACTGATTGACATAATTGTTTGACCTGTTCCCGACTGACAGGTGTCACAAATGTTATACCATCGTGTACAGGGTGTTTTGAAACCTACCAGAAAAATCCGAAACCTTGAAGATCACCAGATCCTGATGTGGAAGGGGTACGGCCTGCGAAAACGGTTGGGGTTAGGGGCGTGATTTATTCCCAAAATGTAGGGGGTTGTAAGCAATTTGACGACTGTCATTTGTTTTTTGATTTTTTTCAAAATTTAAGATGGCCGCCATACAAGGACAATTGTTCTCCATACAAATTTCATACATACGGCCCCCCAAAGTAACTTGACGCAGCCTGAGGCCGAAGGCCGAAGGCGGAGCCCCCTTGCGAGGCCGCAGGCCGAGCTGCGGAGCGAGGCCAAAGGCCGAGCTCCCCCCCCCCCCCTTTTTGACCCCCCCCCCCCCCCCCAAGTAATTTTCACGAGGCCGTAGGCCGAGTGATGCGAGCCCGAAGGGCGAGCTGCGGGCGAGGGCGAAGCCCGAGCCACTCCCACCAAGCATTGCTTTTTTTTTTTTTGGAAATCCAAGATGGCCGCCGAAAGTCAAATGCTTGCGATTGGGCTGAAAATCAATATCTATATGTATTTTGGGCCAAAAAATCCAAATTTAAATTTTTTTTTGGAATCCAAGATGGCGTCTGGATTTCAGAAAATTAAAATTATTTCGTTAGTATCGTCTCACTGGGACTTCATAGGGGTCTGAAATTTGCATTACTAGAGTAAAGCACCCCGTGGAACTCGAAACTGCAATCAGATTTTGGATCCAAGATGGCCGCCCACACATTTTTTCATGTTTCCTCAACAGACTGCGATTCTTACCCATTTTCTCAACTGGACATGTTCTTTAGCCTTCCTCAACAGCTGCACGAAAAACCGCGTGCTGCGTGCAGCACGCGCAGCACCCGAAACACTAGTTATAATATATAAACCTACATTACCACTCACTGACTGACAGAGTTGTTTGCCCTGTTGCGGGGTTGGTGGGGTTTAGATTGATGCGTGGTCGTATAGAGGGTGCTCCAGTGAGTACCAGAAAAATCTGACATTTGAGGATCTGTGGAAACCTGATGTGGAAGGGGTACGGCCTGCAAAAACGGTTGGGGTTAGGGGTGTGATTTTTTTTCCATAATGTAGAAGATTATAAGCAATTTGACGACCGTCATTTGTTTTTTTATTTTTTTCAAAATTCAAGATGGCCGCCATACTAGGACAATTTTCGTCCATACAAATTTCATACAAACGGCCATTCCAAGTAAATAGGCGCAGCCAGAGGCCAAAAGCCAAAAGCAAAGGCCATCCCCGCGAGGCCGCAGGCCGAGCTGCGGGCGAGGGCGAAGCCCGAGCCACTCCCCCCTCCCCCTTGGATCCCCCCCCCCTAAGTAATCTTCACGAGGCCGGAGGCCGAGCGATGCGAGCCCGATGGGCGAGCTGCGGGCGAGGGCGAAGCCCGAGCCACTACCACAGCTCCCCCCCTTTTTAACCCCCCCCCGCAAGTAATTTTCACGAGGCCGGAGGCCGAGTGACGCGAGCCCGAAGGGCGAGCTGCGGGCGAGGGCGAAGCCCGAGCCACTTCCCCAAGCGCAGTCAAATTTTTTTAATTTTTGAAAATCCAAGATGGCCGCCGAAACTCAACTGCTTGCGACTTGGCTAAAAAACAATATCTATATGTAATTTGACCCCAAAAACCCAAATTCAATATTTTTTTTTGAATCCAAGATGGCGTCTGGATTTTAGAAAATTAAACTTATTTCGTTTATAACGTCTCACTGGGACTTCGTAGGGGTCTGAAATTTTGCACGTGGGGGTAAAGCACCCCGCGGAACTCGGAACTGGAATCAGATTTTCGATCCAAGATGGCCGCCCCCACACATAATTTGATGTTTCCTTTACTGACTGCAGTTTTTACTCATTTTCTCAACTGGACATGGTCTTTAGCCCACCTCAACAGCCGGACGAAAAACCGCGGGCTGCTTGCAGCCCGCGCAGCGCCCGAAAAGCTAGTTATAATATATAAACCTACATTACCACTGACTGACTCACTGACAGAGTTGTTTGCCCTGTTGCGGGGTTGGTGGGGTTAAGGTTGATGTACGGTCGTATAGAGGGTGCTCCAGTTAGAACCAGAAAAATCTGACATTTGAGGATTTGCAGAAACCTGATGTGGAAGGGGTACGGCCTGCAAAAACGGTTGGGGTTGGGGGCGTGATTTTTTTCCAAAATGTGGGGGGTTGCAAGCAATTTGACGAGCATCATTTGTTTTTTGATTTCTTTCTAAATTCAAGATGGCCGCCATACATGGACAATTCCCCTCCATACAAATTTCATACAAACGGCTCCCAAGTAACTTGGCCCCCGCGAGGCCGCAGGCCGAGCTGTGGAGCGAGGGCGAAGCCCGAGCTCCCCCTCCTCCCCCCCACTTTGACACCCCCCCCCCCTACAAGTAAATTTCACGAGGCCGCAGGCCGAGTGATGCGAGCCCGAAGGGCGAGCTGCGGGCGAGGGCGGAGCCCGAGCCACTATCACAAAGCGCAGCGTCTTTTTTTTTTTTTTAAAACCCAAGATGGCCGCCGAAAGTCAACTGCTTGCGATTTGACTGAAAATCGATATCTATATGTAATTTGACCCCAAAAACCCAAATTCAATTTTTTTTTTAATCCAAGATGGCGTCTGAATTTTAAAAAATTAAACTTATTTCGTTTATAACGTCTCACTGGGACTTCGTAGGGGCCTGAAATTTTGCATGTGGGGGTAAAGAACCCCGCGAAACTCGGAACTGGAATCAGATTTTCGATCCAAGATGGCCGCCCCCACACATACTTTGATGTTTCCTTTACTGACTGCAGTTTTTACCCATTTTCTCAACTGGACATATTCCTTAGCCCACCTCAACAGCCGCACGAAAAACCGCGGGCTGCTTGCAGCCCGCGCAGCGCCCGAAAAGCTAGTTATTATAATTATAATATATAAACCTACAATACCACTCACTCACTGACTGATTGACATAGTTGTTTGCCCTGTTGCGGGGTTGGTGGGGTTTCGGTTGATGTGTGATCGTATAGAGGGTGCTCCAGTGAGTACCAGAAAAATCTGACATTTGAGGATTTGCGGAAACCTGATGTGGAAGGGGTACGGCCTGCGAAAACGGTTGGGGATAGGGGCGTAAATTTTTTTTCAAAATGTAGGGGGTTGTAAGCAATTTGACGAGCGTCATTTGTTTTTTTATTTTTTTCAAAATTCAAGATGGCCGCCATACATGGATAATTTTCCTCCATACAAATTTCATACAAACATTTCAAGTAACTTGGCGCAGCCTGAGGCCGAAGGCCGAAGGCGAAGCGACCTCGCGAGGCCGCAGGCCGAGCTGCGGAGCGAGGGCGAAGCCCGAGCTCTCCCTCCCCCCCCCCCCCCCTTTGACCCCCCCCCCCCTTCAAGTATTTTTCACGAGGCCGCAGGCCGAGTGACGCGAGCCCGAAGGGCGAGCTGCGGGCGAGGGTGAAGCCCGAGCCACTATCACAAAGCGCAGCGGCTTTTTTTTTTTTTTGGAAATCCAAGATGGCCGCCGAAAGTCAACTGCTTGCGATTTGGCTGAAAATCGATATCTATATGTAATTTGGCCCCAAAAACCTAAATTCAATATTTTTTTTGGAATCTAAGATGGCGTCTGGACTTTAGAAAATCAAACTAACTTCGTTTATAACGTCTCACTGGGACTTCGTAGGGGTCTGAAATTTTGCATGTGGGGGTAAAGCACCCCGCGGTACTCGGAACTGGAATCAAATTTTAGATCCAAGATGGCCGCCCCCACACATATTTTGATTTTTCCCATACTGACTGCAGTTTTTACCCATTTTCTGAACTGGAAACATGTCTTAGCCTACTTCAACAGCCGCACGAAAGACCGCGGGCTGCTTGCAGCCCGCGCAGCGCCCGAAAAGCTAGTTATAATATATAAACCTACATTACCACTCACTGACTGACTCATTGACATAGTTGTTTGCCCTGTTGCGGGGTTGGTAGGGTTTAGGTTGATGTATGGTTGTATAGAGGGTGCTAAATGGAGTACCAGAAAAATCTGACATTTGAAGATTTGCAGAAACCTGATGTGGAAGGGGTACGGCCTGCGAAAACGGTTAGGGTTATGTGTGTGATTTTTTTTCCAAAATGTAGAAGGTTGTAAGCAATTTGACGACAGTCATTTGTTTTTTAATTTTTTTTTTAAATCCAAGATGGCCGCCCTACAAGGACAATTTTCCTCAACACAAACTTACCCGTTTTCTGAACTGCAAGCACGAAAGACCGCGGGCTGCTTGCAGCCCGCGCAGCGCCCGAAAAGCTAGTTTAGTATTTAGATTTGAATTTGACACAACTTTACGACTGCCAAGGCTAAATCACGTACTTTCCGAAGCCTGTGTGTTTTAACTAGCAAAACCAGTAACAAGGTAAATACCTAGGCTACATACATATATTCTTTAATGTCTTTAACCCTTATGGGGCAGACATAGCATTTTGGGTCTTGCATCTCTAAGCAGGTAGAGCCTAGGGCTGCAAGACTCAAAGGTCACTTTTGGCGTGATGATGGGCTTTAAGGTGGAAAAAGGAATCAAATAAGTAATAGGTAGGTTACTATGCGCATCGTCTATTAACATACATACATACATACTGTCACGTCTTTATCCCTAATGGGGCAGACAGAGCATTTTGGGTCTTGCGGTTCTATGCAGAGCCCAGGGCCGCAACACCCAAAAACATACCTATTAACATGTTTCACATTATCGCCCTTTCCCTCGATCGGATTCTATGATCTGCGCGGAAAGAGAAGCAACTGGTATATTTTAAATTTATCTTTTCTCCTAGACCAGCTTGAAAGGAAATAAATAGTCTAATACGTCCATAAAACCACCAACTAGACTGCAAAAGATAAATTAAATAGGTTCGCAAAACAACGTCTGAACAGCAAAATTAGCATCTTGTAATTAGAACAATGCAAGTAGTTGAGATTGAATCCAAGTTGTAAGTTAGCTAACGAAGCCGAATTCCTTGTTCTGCTGGCGGTACCGTGATTGCAGAATCAAGTGCAGTTGCGAGTTCACAACTAATGCAATTCAATGCCGTTGTGGACGGCAGATACTACGGTAAATAGATAGTTAACTATAATTGAATTAGTGGCTCTGCGAGCTAGTCACCCGTTAAAGTTTATCGGATTAAAAATTGTGCTGACAAAAAAGTTGCGTTCTTATGGGTAAGAAAAGAAATGACATTTAATATTCATCGAAATTGGTGAAATATAATATTTTATAGTTTTCACCCCTCATATTTTCGCATAAAATCGAAAAACCGAATCGACGAAAAAATTATATATAAGGTTCAACAAAATATACTGAAACTATTTTAAGGATGAATTCAGTCCGTGATAGTGAACATTTTTCCCTAAAGAACATATGTCAAAATATGAAAATGAATTTTAGGCTTTCTTGGCGGTCAACTTGTATGGGATGCCAAAAATTACTTTTCATATTTCGGTACGTATTCTTTGGGGAAAGTTGTTCAGTATTATGGACTGAATTCACCCTTAAAATAGTTTCAGTATATTTTGTTAGACCTTATATAATTATCAAAGGTTCTCACAAAATTTGACAAGAATCGGTTGAAAAAATGTGATCTATAGGAGAACAGCCAGAAAACTGGAATTCAGACATCCGGAATTCGGTCCGGACCCACAAAAGAATTTTTGCCAAAGCTGAATTTTCGCTCGCTCGGTAAATAATAAATAATATGAGTTATTTTTTATTCCTAACCTATTTGAGTCGGAGTCGTAAAAAAACCAAATTATCCATGATGACATATTTTATTCCATGAAAAAAATAGGTAAAGTAAGTAATCCACCACCCTGTTAAAGCAAAACGTGTAAATTTCCATTTGGAAATGCTTAACCTCATATAATAACGAGCCTGTACTTGGAATAACTGCCTTATATTAGCTGTTTTATAATCCTAATAACATGGTGAAGGCCAGGGGACTAATTTAAGAATTCTTTACGGCCGTCGAATCGTGGGCGGATCCAGGGGGTAATTTTGTTCACTCAAAAACATGAGTTTGTAAAGGAATCGAAATTATCATCATCATCCTTACGTATTCCCGGTTGCATCCTCAGCGGTAACGCTTCAGAGCCCGGGGTCCGCTAGCTAATCTAGGTGATTTGACGAGGTTACTGGTTTTTTCACAGAGCGACTGCCGTCTGACCTCCGCTACTCAGAATTATGTAGAAGCTTGGATGTGGAATCGCACAAAGTAATTCAAATTACAAAGTATGTAACTTTAACTTTCGCAAATAACACCTGAATTTAACTATTTTATATCACTACAGGCGATAGATGCAAGCCACTCTTGATTGGTCATGAGGCCTATGTTGAGCAGTGGAAGTTAGGCGGCTGAAATGACGATGATGACATCACTTGTGCTAACTAACTAACTGTGAACCTTTCTTGGGGTTAATTAATCGTAGACGCTTCATCAAGAAGACAGGATTGAAGCAGATAGAAGTGACATTGTCTGGTTGGCCTACAACCTTGCGGCAGAGATAAGTAAAATTAAAATAAAAAGATGAAGATAATGCAGCGTCGAAGACACTCTATATAGAGATATGGAAAGTAATGATGGAAGATAATAAAAGATTGTATCCAGGAGAGGAACAATAAAGGTTACCTAAATAAAAATTGACCCCCCCCCCCCCTAAACTAAAGACTGGATCCAACCTAGAGTCAACTTATCTTAATGTCAGCGCTTAGGTCAGAAATAGCCGCCCTTTGTGGCTAATGCGATCGAATTGATCGCCACACGTGGGTAATTACTGGGTTGCGAATGACGCCGGTCAGCACGAAGAATGGAGCCCCATTAAGGTTATACTAGCTGCGCCCCAAGGTGTTATCCGTGGTTAAAGTAGCCTATGTGTTATCCAAGGTGTCAGGCTTCCTACATACCAAATTTTATCAAAACTGGTACAGCCGTTCGTGCATGAAGAAGTAACAAACATACACTCAAATACACACGCATAAACTTAAGCCTTTATAATATTGGAGTGATACTGTGTTAAGTATTTCTTCCAATCTGATCTAAGAAAAAACAAAAAAAGACGTGTGGCACTCGGGGACTGCCGCGGTAAAGCTATTGCAAACAAGGAAGGACGGCAACGTCGCAAACGGACGACGGAGACGAAGCGGCAACCTACATGGTAGGCGGAGTGGGGAGAGCGTGAGGTTTTTTCGTTACGGAATTTCTGGATTCGATCCCCGCGCTCAAGGCCCGCGATAGAAGCTATGCAATAGCTTAAAAACTTAAAATGTACCAGCTGCTTTTAGTACCGCACAGATATTAGAAGTCGGTCGAGGGAGTATACAGCTAGCAACCCTTCCCTATTTTGATTCTTTTCTCTACCTTCTCGCCCACCATCACGGTAAGAGCCGCAAGAGCCGAAATGACCTGATGACCTGACCCATTAGAATTATGTCGTAATATATTAGTATTATGTATGTGTATTTTTCCTAAGCATTTAAGAGATATATTAAGTACAAAGCGCGATGAACCGGATCCGAATTACAGAATTAATAAAGGTACTCGTATTACATAACCGAATACTCTAGCTAGGTGATCAAACTTTTTTTCGTTGATGGACTCACCGAAACACAAAACATAGAGTTTTCCAACTCACCGCTCGCGTCAAATACCATTTGGTCATATTTGAAACCGTCGTGTCAGCGAAAAGCAATGTTGTTTTACGCAAAAAACTTTAAAATATTTGTGTATATTTTTGTAAAATTTCACCATGAACAAAAAAAAACAGAGTGAATTGGAACGGTTTCTCCATTAAAGGTTGACATATTGTCAAAATTACGAGTGGTTAAAAAATCCTTCAAAATAGTTTTGGAAACGCTTGTGCAAACCATATAATGTGACAAGTGATTTAAAAAATGCGTCTCTTGAGCAAGGTTGCACAGAACACTGGATATAGGCGGCTTTCTAAAGCTCGATCTGGAAATCCATAGGCTAAAACATGCAATATCTTTCACGCGATTATAAAAAGATTTCTTAGAAAACCTTAACTTACAATAATGGCATGAAACCGTAATTAATTATCTTAAGATACATAACATGTGCTAAAATTTCTTATATTAAAGCCGCTAAATAAAAGAGCTCGAAACATGTCGGCCAGTAGCTGACTCACGTGAGTAATTCGTTAAACCATTCTATTGATGCCTTTGTCCCACGTTAATTTTAATCAAACAATAAAAGTAATTTAAGAAAAGAAAATCAAGCACCATTTCATAACCCTCGAGTGGCGTGGTGAACGAAAAGCGAATAGAAAACGTCCGGCTGCCATTTGGACCGTCAATTTGTACAATGCAGTTATTGGAGCAAGTGGAGCGGAGAGCGAAATAAAATGCGCACAATAAGGAAAACCCGGGAATGGATCTGATGGCTCGATTAATAATAATGATCGGACTATTAATCTGCGAGGATTTGCCCGCCTTTTCTCATTTGACCTGCTTTTTGTGACCTGGCGTTTTTGTTTGCTAATTAGCTGCTGGAAAATTAAGCTTTTTGCTGTTACCTTTGTTACATATAGTGTCTTAGTGTCTATTATAAGATAGGAGATTCTGAAATTATTAAATTTTGTGATGCTTTTTCTATGGCCTAGTGATTGTGATCTGAAGGGCTTTTGCTAACAGGTTTTTTTTTGTTATGTTTAAATATTTTTTTCATAATAATCAAAGTTTAGCTGTTAAGTTCAATGTTTATAGCGAATAGAAAACAGGCGGCGTACCAATGCACTCTGCGAGTGTACATTTCGGGCGGCGTCTTTGATGGAGCTCTTTGCGTCTTTTTAGCGGGCCGACAAATGCGGCGGCGCTGGCTCCATCAAAAACGCAGAATGTACGAAGTGTAACCATTTGAGTAAATGGACAGTAAATAATATTTCTCCGACGTGTCATGGTGGGCATTATGTAAATTAACATTATTTTTCGATTATTATACTTGTTGTTGAGCCTTTACAAGTAAAAGCCCGTAATTTTCTCTTTGTTATTACCAAGAAATAAAATAAAGCTTTGTAACAAATTTTTAATGAAAGCCCTACTTTTTTGTGCTTAAAAAGTTGAAAATGTGCGAATATGCTTTGCTTAATAGCCTCGGCCGAAGCTTAGCCGCAATTTATCGCGGTAATTACAAGCAAAAAAGCTCGCGAAAGCTAAATGATTTCAACAAAATAGCGTGCAATATGATTGTATTTATTTCGACGTCACATTCATTATAATAGATGTAATATTTATGCCCAACTTCTTGCTGTAAACAAGTATTTGTTATTTAAAGTATTAAACAGGTTCTCTACCACAATTATATTTACAAATGAAGTACTGTAAAATAAAGTAACTTTCATTAGTTTTTATTTACTGGTTATTTTCATATTTTTGCTGCTCATTTTGGCATTGCGATTAGGTACAGTACGCCTAGGGGTGATGACAGGGTCAGAAAAAAAAATCCGTCTCTTAGATTATCCAAAAATAAATGGACCTATATTTTTCAGTTTACATAAAAAAGGAAAAATTCACAAAGATCGACGCCTTAAAGTTCCGTAGTGGGGGCTTGCGACGTAGCGACGTCACCGCTAAGTAAAAATCTTACCTAGCCATGACTTCATGTGAAATGTCAATGCAGTGTATCTTTGTCACTTTTGATTTCTCGGAGAAAAGAAAAAATACGTGTACAATATTTTTTTATAATCTAACCGATAGGCTTTAAATGTTTTTCCATTTGTCATGCCTATTCAAACATGAACATAATTGTAGCTTGCTTGCTTTTAGGGTGTGACATTGTGATGGCCAACGGGTGTCAGATGTTCCAAACTGCCTCACCTACGACATAGCTTGATGACTTTTAGTTTAAATAAAGACACAGAAAGAAGGATGCTAGGGTCGCCTGTGTGCTATAGCAACCCTATAGCCTCAAAGCGCAGGTTTCGTGTCAACCTGCCTTATCCGCACCCCCATAATTATCCGCCTATGCAACGGCTGTAAATTTGCTCTATTTATGTTCAGAAAGTGCGGCTATTTCTGACCTAAGCCGCTGACGTTAAGTTACGGCGGGCTTTATAAATACTGCTTTAATAAATCTCCTTAGCCACGATGTTAAAAGGATTATGTTAAAGTAAAATCGATTAGATAATTATAGTCCTTTTCTTCTTTTTTACATTTAAAAACGTTATCGAGCTTTGGAAGCGAACTCGATAGCACAGAATTAATTTAAGTCTTACATACAGAACGGAAACTCCGTCTCAGTTTCTCGTCTTCATACCTCTCTCCCATCCTCGCCTGGTGGAGGGTGTTGAACAATTCTTTTTTTTTTATTTGCAAAAAGAACATTTACAGAATGTAGTAATATTATAGCGTAGGTATAAAAAGTGGAGATACATAAGCTAAAAGCGCCCAGTCCATTCCCCATCCGGGAGTCCATCCCCGAACTAGACATAGTCTGTATCTCGGGTGAGGAACAAGCGGAAGGTTCTGTATCTAATGTAATTCTGTATCTTAACTAGAATACATGCCTGTAGCTTGAAAAATCAAACAAATAGGTATACAAGAAATTGAATACAGGACCTCAAGGTTTACTTATACGCCTGATAACCAGGAGTTTACACTAAAATCGACACGACATAATTACGTAGCGACTTGTACACGTAACACGTTAATGTTAAGCTACATTGAGCGCCACAAGAGATGGTCTTATTTGGCTTGACGTTGAAATATAACGACACTATGCATCTCCCGTAGCATAGTAGCGTTGATAAGCCCTGATTATATCTCACGATATAAACGTTGAGCGATATAGATAGCGCTCGATAAACGCTATGCCATGCGAAGGGGGGTGCCAAACGAAGGAAGGGTATCATGCGAAGGAGAGGTTGCCATGAAAACGAGGAAGCCTTCCTAGCATGGCACTGGTGATAGCGACCGTTTGATATGTAATTTTATCGAGTAATGTTCCAGCACGCTTAAGTCGTCGAGCCAAAAGATTGATTTAAAAATTGAATTTAATAGTCCGACTATATATTGAACAAGTCTAACCGTTGACTACTAAAATTCAATTGCCCTGTCAATATTCGGCTTCCGCACAAAAGACTAATAAAGGCTGAAATACCGCCAATTTGCGCCGTACTACATTACATTACATTACAACGTGGTACGTTTCAGCATAGAGTATAACAGTATGGTTTTACGATAACAATGCGTATATTTTCCGGCATCATTGGAACCCAATAATGACGTAACGACCCCAACGCCGAGTGAGTGCCATTGGCGGGGATCAGTATTCAATTAAGAAACCCGTCTAATGTTAAAAGATACTTAATTGGAAAGAATAAACATTATTGGATATTTTTAAATTAAATTAAAACTATACTTATGAAAATTAAAAGTTTAAACTAAATAAAAACTAAATCTAAAATATTTTTTTTAATTGTTTATTTTAGAGCTGGTTTTGTACACTGTCTTTATTGAAGTTTATAGGTACTTTTTTTTACAATGCACCTATACCTTTTACGAACATTGAAATGAATTTAGACATAAGTAAGTAATGCTTTATTGTACAATAATAGCGTCCCGTTTTTACTTTTGGATAAAGAACTCTAAACAGAACAAAAAGTTATGCATGTTCAATATTGCTTACCAACAAAACAAAATTGATCTTTATATTCGGGAATTAACGTAAATAAAAATAGATGCAAAGGCATCTAATTACGTTACTTGATAGTTCAAAAATTGTAACAAAATTTATTGTCAGAAATACGGAACCACATTACGTTGTGAGCAGTTTTGCCGATCGGAGGCACATTTATGTTGATAAACGAGCCCATACGAGCGTGTCGGTGTAATGGTGTGCCGTCGCGTGGACATGGAACCGCCATCACGATCTTATACACAGTATACCTATACACACACATCATATCGAGAGTTTGCGTATACTTATTAATTCATTTTGAGTCATATTTTGACGTCCTTCGCAGCTCCATGGCGTATTATGGTCTCTCTGGAGGTACTGGGCACAGAATTCCAACTTGCCCTGGTTGAAGTTCGAACCCAGTACCACAGAAATAATACATACATACAAACTGTCACGTCTTTATCCCTAATGCGGCAGACTTGCGGTTCAATGCAGAGCTCAGGGCCGCAAGACCCAAAAGCCACTTTTAGCGTCATGGTGGGCGAGAAGATGAAAAAGCAATCAATGCAGTGATGGGTTGCTAGCATCGCCTGTTAACATGATTTGCATTTTTGTCCATTCCCTCGATCAACTTTTACGATCTGCGTGGAAAGAAAAGCAGCTGGTACATTCTAAGTTTTTTTTATTCGTCCCAGACCAGCATGGGAGAAATAATATAAGTATTAAATACAGATCGGAATCTCCTAAATTCCTGCGCAATTTGTGTGCCCTTTTCCTGTCTTCGTACCTCTCCCGGGCGGACAGATGCAGGCGCCTGCAGCAGCCCGCTCAACAAGGCGAGAACGGGGAAGAGATGATGGGATGGGGAACGTAAACACATGCGCGCGACCTTAGAAGATTCTATTCTGTACGTAATACTTCATTAATTCTGTGGTAATGAGTTCGAACCCCAGCCAGGGCAGGTTGGAACATGGCCTATTTCAAATTGTCCTGGATCTTAATCTGGATCATTGTTTATTATATCTTTATTGTTTATCAAATATCAATCAAATTGTAAAGAACAATCGACAAACAACTTAGTGTTTATCTAAACTTGAAGAGTTGCATCCTTGTGGTCACGGGTAAGGAGCAGTACCAACACACTCTTGAAGGTGGTGTCAGAAAGAGTGGACAGTCCAATATGTAAACATTGGACGTCCCTACATGTCTTAAATAATAACCCACATTTAAAATTTTATTAACATAGTATTAAGTTTCCTACTAACAAATATGGACCTGTATTGAATACCTGTGCAGTCTGAAATAAACGATTTCATTTCATTTCATTTTCATAAACTTATCTAAAAAAATTGGCTATAGTTACGAAGAGGAAGCTGGTGCATATTACATTTTACTTTTCTACTAGACCGCCTTAGAAAGTTTTTTAATTTGGCAAAACTATTTCCATACTTCAGAAATCCACTTTGATAAATAATTTGATGCGTATTTAAACGACTTTCTATTAGCTATGCAGGTCTCACTGCTAGGAAAAGGCTTTCTTTAATGCCGGTACTCTTTTGGCCTTTTTTGACCAATCCTTTTCAAGCTTATTTTTCCAAATGCCTGGACCCACCCGATCCCGCTTAATTTTGTCCATCCTTTTCAATTACTTTCAATTCTCTCTAATTTTTAGTGTTTTTTCTGCCACACGATAAAAACTTTGGTGTCTGCAACAAAACCAACCATGGTGCCCAATTCGATTTACGATAAATTACGATGAAAACAAAAACAGAAAGAGCGATCCCAGTCGCCTTGTACAATTTCCAGACATCTAATAATACGACGCAGTCTATAGTAAAGATAGCAATTAGCATGCACTTGTGGTATATATGTGGTGGCATGTATTGGTATACACACAGACAGGACATTGTTAACCCGTCGCACGGCTCATTAACCTGTCGTTCCACGATCGCAGTCAAGCGAGACAGGCTTGCGACAGTTGCGACACACAATGCAGGTTTGTACACAACGTCAACATCTTCATTGTTCACCTCTCAGGCGTACCATTCAGAAATTGCA
Source organism: Acrobasis consociella (assembly GCA_963555685.1). Taxonomy (NCBI): domain Eukaryota; kingdom Metazoa; phylum Arthropoda; class Insecta; order Lepidoptera; family Pyralidae; genus Acrobasis; species Acrobasis consociella. Next base: position 23,264,095 of record OY743105.1, on the reverse strand, counting down.
ACGAAGAAGACTCTCTTTGCACAATCTTATACATAATTTTTTCAGGGTCCAGTGCTGGCCCTGTTTGAAATTAATTATTTGACAGGAAACGGAGATTGGGATTTAAAAGTTTGGTCTTATACGGATTTTTCTATTTACTGATATGGTTAAGCTTGGCCAAGCTTCATTCAACTTGGCAACAGCTAGTCAACTCCTATGAGATCCATAATAATGAAATGAAAAATATTATTGTCATATAAATACAGATCACTTGGAGAACTACCGAGCGCCAAGGAGGGCCAAAGCATACAATCGAAAGTTATGGATGATCCTAATCGATGAATTCCCTCGTAATACTCACTATATTGTTTGAGCAAGTACTACTTCCTACGTCTTTTCTTTGCTTACAGATACCAGACTTTGCACAGAAAGACTCATAAATAGCTGATATTAAAGCAAATGGGTTGAAAAAGCCTAAAATTAAAGTTGACCACAGCGAGGAGACTCCCATTAGTAGGAACATTCACGGAAAGAACAATTATTGTCATAAATAGTGGTGGAACTGACAGCAGGGCGATGACCTCGATGGCAGTATTCACATGTAGGTCTTATATTGTACTACGTCAAAGATAATATAATTACTAACGTAACAGATACCCAACGCCATAGAAACGATTGAAGAGGCCGTAAGCACGCAAAACGGGAGTTGCGGAGCGTCCTCTCAGAGATGGCAGCACACACGACTAGCCAAAAAAGTGACGAAGAAAGTGTTGAATATACTTTTAAAAAATGTATTGCATTTCATATAAGTCTTATTTAACTAATTAGAGCACTACTTTATTTAAATAATAGTTATAAAAGATTTTTATGTTTTAATTTTTACCTTAAAGCGCCATCTAGTTACAAGGAAAAGAACTAATAATGTTTATATGACGATGGGTAGGCATGACTACGTGGAAGACATACGCCTAATAAAGTAAACCACGGGCTATACTAGATCACTATAGCATAATAAAATTAAAAAGCGGACAAAAGTAAAAAAAACGACATTCCCATACAAATAGTCTGGGCGGCTGCACACTTTATAATAGAAATGCAATTTTTGTTCGTTATTTTACTGATTTTCTTCATTATACCATAGTGATCTAGTATAGCTCTTGGTTCGATTTCCTATATGACTGTATATGTCTTTTCCACACTGTATTCAAACAAATAAGTATGTTGGTATGAAAGTAAGTAGAAACACAAAATTTTAGAGTGAGTCAGCGCCCCACCTCGAGCTTACGTATGAAAAGCTGCCTTGGGAATCTACAACCCAGCTTAATCTAACTCTCTAGCCCGCACAGTTATCCTATGCCCACAGGACTTATCGTCCTCCTGGACGAATTAATCCTATTAATTAATCTACTTTTCCTGAAGTAGACTATCTTTGTAATGAATTGGGTAAGCAATTCACATCTATTAAAACAATCGTAATTAGCATGTGGAATAAAAAAAGTTTTTAGCTTATTAGATAGAGTATTAAAAAGTATGGTATACGGATTTTTCTTTTTTCTGATCAACAAATATTGACGAAGATACAGCGCATTTATGTTTTGCATGATGTCACGATCGTCTACATACTCTCATCGTCACACGTCACTACAGACATCGTCTACAGTAAAGGTGACATAAATCACCCCCACTCAACTTTGAAGCGCTTTATCTTAGTAAATGTTGAGTGCATTGCAAAACTAAACAACTTGGCTAAGCAACCCTAAAAACATGGGTCCTTTATTTCTGGATAATCTAGTTGACATAAACTATAATAATATATTTCTTATCTAATCCACATCCCTATGAAATTAATCATGGTTAAGCCCACAGGAAACTATACGAACGAGTTATACACAGTATGGGGCGGTTCGAACAAGACAGATACACCACTTTTCGCACAAATGCATTCTTAAAAAAGTGTTTACGACGGGCAAGCGACGGTCAGGCTGATTATCCACTATTTCAATTGAATATTAAAAATATAGAACCACCACCAGGCCGCATGTGAGCCAGCCATTAGTCGGCTTGTTTCAATTTAATTAAGCTTAATATAAAACCGTAATCCAGTGTTTTAATCACGCGGGTTTATATCACTGTATTTATTGCGTCCGTAATTTACGTGTTCGTGATGTGGCCGATTACAATTATCACTACGACATACACGCGTATTTTTGTCGGTAATTTGACTCTTTTTGAAGAGCGAACGTAACAAGCTAATTTCTCGGAGAGTCGCTGATTTTGATACAAAATAATTTTTACTGTAAGTTGTTTTCTACGGCAAACTTTCACGGGTAAAAGTAAAAAGTGATTAAGAGAGGTACAGGTTACAGGGAACGGGCAGCATCCAAATAGTTTGTATTCTGGCAACACTATTTGGATGTGTAATTGTGTTTTTTCATAGTACAATAAAGTTATTACAAACAAACAAACAAACAAACTATTTTTATAATTTTTGTGTAAGGGCAATAATCCCAAAAGATCCCAGAAGAGCACTTCTGGGATCATTTTTATGGCGTGCATAACGTGCTTTAATTCGTCCAAATAAAAGACTGTGCCCGCGGTTTCGTTTACTTCATATCAAAAGACCAAACATACTGCGATCGTGGTGATTCTGGGTAAATATTTTCTTTATTACAGAGGCCTTCAATCCAGCGGCAAAATTACTCCTTTGATCGGAAATATGGTAAAGTACAACAATAGGGCTTTTGAATAAAAAAAATTTGGCTTATTACTTTGATTTCTAAAATGTATGGTGTACGTATTTTTTCTCTGAATAAAAAATAATGACCAAAACTCAGCGCATTTAGATTTCGCGTGACGTCACGATCAGCTACGATTTTTAACCAAAGGTGACATAAATCGTTTTGAAACTTCGAATCTTTCGAATCTTTGTGAATTTTGACTGGTTCTTTATGACGGACTAACCAAATTAATATAATTTTTTACCCAGTCCACATTTCTATTTAGTTAGATTGGTGCTGTATATTCCAATGTTATATACTAACTGCAATCCTCTTATCCTGTGAAGCAAACAGGCCAATTCATAATGCAGCGAGGCAAAAGGCCACTTAGCGCAACATGACGTGCCCGGACGCCTAAGTAATGCCGACTAATGGCGATTACAGCGGTAATTATATTGGAAATACATTGAATTGGTTTCAGAGATATAGCTGACATATGTGTATATCGAAGTATGAATATATTTATTATTTGAATGTATTCCGTGAGGTCAAATATATCACACTAATGTTGTAAAGGTGAAAGTTAGTGAGTGTGAGTGTATGTTGATTACTTTATCACGCGCAAACGGCTAGACCAATTTTGATAAAATTTGGTACGCAGGAAACTGACACCCTGGATTTACATATAGGCTACTTTAGATGTAAGTATCTAAACTCCAGAGATGTGTTATTGTAAACATTTTTAACCAACCGACCTTTAAAAAGGGGGAGTTAATCATTTCGTCAGAATCTTTTTTTATGTATGTTAGCCAATTATTCAAAGACGACTGGACGGATTTAATTTTTTTTAAGGACATATTTTCTAGTTGTGGTTCCATAGAAATTTTATCAAAATCGCTTGTATAGCTCGGAGTGAAAAATGTTTACGTCACTATATTGTAGCTACTGTTGATATCTGTGTAAAATACCATTATAAAGTAAAAAGAAAACGAAACAAAGTGTGTATTTACATTTGAATAATCTGGGGCCAAAAGGCGGTTTTGGCCAAACAAAGCTATTTACCATTTTGCGTCTGCGTAAAAATGTCTAAAAGGTCATTAATTCCGCTTTTTCGGCCTGAATAATGTGGTCGTTAGTTATCGCGGCAGAGGGCGACACGTGTGCCCTGGAGGACAAGTCGCTGACCGCTACATGGAGGAAAGAATTTACAAAATATACAAGACTAGCCGAAGCCTGCGACTTCGTTCGCGTAGACTTTATGTCTCTGGAAAATGCTCATCAGGCTGAACAAGTTTTACTAAGGCGGCATTTTTATATCTCTTATAGTTAAGCTGGATCGTTATGGTTCTGCATCAGGCGTTCCATTTTACAAAATTATTTATACCCTATATGTTGCCCAGGCCTAATAGCTCAATAACAAAAAAAGTTTCATTTGAATCCGTCCAGTATTTCCAGAGATTAGCGTGTACAAATAGACATACAGACAAACAGACAGACATTTTTTTTAAATTCTTACTCTATTACTAAGTCTCCATCGCCCCAATTATTTTTTTGAAAAATATTTTATGTACAGGCACACTTTTTTTACTGTTTTATTATATGTATAGATATGTATAGATATAGATTTGCAAGGTTAGATTGTTTGCTTACTTTAACACTGGTGTCAGATTTTTCAGGCTGCGTTAAGGCATCTGACATAGCTTGACTACTGCCATACAATGATGAAAGCCGACCGCCTGGATCAACGGTTTGTACGTGCCTTCTGAAGCACGGAGGAGTTCAATAAATGTATATGCCACTTGTGGTCACCGTCCAAATGCGGACCTCGCGCGGTGTCGCTTTACTTGCGAGAGCGCTAATAATCCGCACTCCCGCGGGGTTACCGAGCCCCTCTTATTATACGATGATCACGCAAGGTTGGCTAATAGTGGCCTTTGGGCGCTTGGACTTTTGCGACCTTGGGCTTTATGCCTCTGTGTACTCAGGGCTGCAAGGCCTACAGGGCTATATGGGCCCTATTAGGGATAAAGACATTATTCATACATACTATCACGTCTTTATCCCTAACGGGGCAGACAGAGCACTTAGGGTCTTGCGGCTCTAAGCAGAGCAGGGCCGCAAGATTCGTAGGCCACTTTTAGCGTGATGTTAGGCGAGAAGGTGGAAAAAGGGATCAAAACAGGGATCCATATCCGTAGCCGTATCGCCTATTACAATGATTAGTATTTTCGCCCAGTCTCTCGACACGCTTCTACGATCTGCGCGAAAAGAGAAGCAGCTTGCACATTCAAAGCTTTTTCTTTTCTCCCAGACCAGCATGGAAGATGGGAGATAAAGACGTCAAGTAATGTATAATCCTTGTCTATATCAAAATACAAGTAACCCTCATGTCTTGGAATTTATAATATCTTCACCCTAATTACTTGATCACCACCACCACCATCGCCAGGGAAGTTTGATTTTGTTGCCCCCATTCTGTACCGTCACCGAGGTAGCGGAGTTTCGATTTTTCCCCCCTTGAAATGTGCCGACCTAAGCCTGCAGCTAAATCTGCCACAAAGAATCCGGCAACCACTTAGTTTTGATATAAATAAAATTATTTTTACCCTTTCGTTACGCTTTCAGTGTTCAGCATCACTCACCTGAAACAAAAATAAATCATGTTAAAATAGTGACAGTGATAATTCTGTATCCGCACTACCAATATGTATGCCCACGACTTCGTTCTCGTGGACTTTATGACTTCGATCCTATCTTTCAAGTTGGATCAAATTTAAAATCGGTTCAGTAGTTTAGGAGTCCATCGCGGACAAACAACGTGACACGTCATTTTTATATATAAAGATTAGCCCTGTTAAATATCCACAATGTTACATAAGTTAAGGCCCATTTACACGGTACAAGTTTCTTACCTGTTGCATATTTTACTGAAACAATAGATAACTTGCGTGGTCTTAACGAAACGTAAGTTATAAATCATTTCTTGCTTCAATTAAATGGTATGCAAGAGGCAAGAAACATCCAACGTGAAAAATTCGGCCCACCTTGATGTTTCTGGTCCTGAATATTGTAAGCTGAATTTGTCCCTGTACGATTATAAAGGTGCTTTCACACGCGAGTGCGGATGACGTTTCAGTGCGATGTAAACATGTTTTATGAGTCTGCCGTATGACTGGATGTAATAAACGGGCGTTCGGTTGTTGTCGAATTTTCCAATGAAATTTAATAAAGGTACGAGGGTGGGTAAAAGACTATATCCGTGCAAAATGTTTTGCAGTTCCCTGCACACTTCATTAAAATGAACTTGATAGAGTATATACAGCTAGGCAGCAGTAGTGACAGTATTGGCAGAAGGCCGAAGATGCGGAATTTGGAAGGGTTTCTGTCGAATCAAATACTGCGGTACGGAAGGCAAATGGGGAAACCACCGTACTATATCCCTAAAATGGAGTCAAAATGGAGTAAAGTATAAAATAAAGAGGTAAAGAACTTAGCGGAAGGAAGAGAGACATGGAAAGCACTCCACCGACAAGAGCCCAGCTCTTAAATATAAGAAGAAGAAGAGAGTATATACGAGCGACAGTTTGTCGATTAGTTTAGTCGGTGACGCGACGGTCGCCTTGTAGAGGCAGATACGGCCAGTCGCCCGCAGCCGACCGCTCGGCACCCTCCACAACGCGAGAACGGGGGAGAGGTGCGAGCACGGGGGGAGGGGACGCATATTGCCCGGGACTTTAGAAGATTCCGTCCTGTATGTGATAGTTATAATAATAGTATAAAATAACTGCCTCCGTTGTGTAATGGTTGGAGTGTTTGACTCATACCCGGAGGTCGCGGGTTCGATTCCCAGCGGGGGCAAAGAATTTGTGCTGTTGTCCTAGTTTGGTTAGGACATTGCAGGCTGATCACCTGATTGTCTGATAAGTAAGATGATCCGTGCTTCGGAGGGCACGTTAAGCCGTCGGTCCCGGTCACTGTCTTTGACATTGGTCGTTACCTAAAACCATGTCAGAGGCCTTTAAGGCGGTTTAAAAACTCTGACACTGTGTTAGTCACTAACACACTCGATAAGAAGAAGAATAAATAAATAAATAAATAAATATATAGGGACAAATTAAACTGATTGAGCTAGCCCTAAGGTAAGTTCGAGACTTGTGTTATAGGATACTAACTCAACGATACTATATTTTATAACAAATACATATATAGATAAACATCCAAGACCCAGGAAAAATTGAAAAACGCCATTTTCCAACTTGCCCTGGCTGGGAATCGAACCCAGGACCTCCGGGTTGGCGGTCTAGCGTGTTGACCATTACGCCATGGAGGTATAAAATATCGATAGACTATCGTGACCTTGCAAAACAGTAACAATAAATATCGATGGTGTTGATAGTTTTTAATTCATACTATCGACAGATCAGTCCTATCGATATTGTGACATCTATAGTCAAACTACCGATAGTTATGCATTGCTAATACTCATATTCATTCTGTAACTGCGGTGCATGCTGCATAACACACATAATACACGGCAAAAACTAACTAATTAAAGTGGAATTTTTTATGCAAATGCAAGTATTTGGGAGCATAATATGAAAGTCAGGCCCTCCCCTCCACCCGTCCTCCCGAAGCTAACTAAAAATAAACAAAACCCAAATAAACTTACCCGCCACGTAACTTTAATTAAACAAATATTAACTTAGGCCCAGACCAACAGCCGACTTCAAATCAAAATCATTGCGCTCTCTTGCATAAAGAGAAATTTAATTACAAATAGGGATACTCATCACTTCTTTTTAACCCTCGACAAAAAGGGATGTTATAAGTTATAAGTGAGATGTCAACACATTTATTAGACTAACTAAGTATCCTACATACATACATACATACATACATACATACATACATACATGTTTTAACGCCTGTTTCCCATGGGGGTAGGCAGAGACTATGGATTTCCACTTACTACGATCCTTGCAAACCTCTTTTGCTTCGTCAACACTCATAACTCTTTTCATGCATGCTCTCCGGTTATAGGTACTCCTAACATCACCCCTCTTCAGAACATCTGCTATTTGGTCGCAGAATGTTCGTCGCGGGCGATCCGGTCCGGTTCTCCCATCCACATCAGCACGATAAATCTTTTTTGTTAATCTTAATACTTAACTAAGTATCTTATACTAAATTTAAAAAATATTTCTATTTAGTGTTTTTTTTAAATACAATAATTGACCACAAACATGCACGCACAGTTGAGTAGCCTATTTTGTTAAGGCAAATCTAGACATGTTTCACTCTTTGCCACGTTTCCTTCAACATTTCAGAGCCAGGCTCTTCTATGCCGTCATTGTATGCAAATAGGCGCCCACAAAGGTTATTTTTGGACAGAGACATGGAGTGGTTGGACAGACATGGACATTTTTACCCCCGACAAAAAAGAGGGGTCTTATAAGAGTGTATGTCCGTCTGTCTGTCTGTGCCATCGCAGCGCTCGAACGAATGAACCCATTTTGCGGTTGTTCTTAGCTATGTTTCATAAAAGTCTGTTCAGCCATTTAAGGCCCAACGCAGACGACAGACTAGACCGCACCGCACTTTTTAGTCTGTGAAAATAGAACCCACGTAATCACATGCAGTAACGCACACGACGCGCAAAAGTCCAGCGCGCGGCGTGTGCGTTACTGCGTATGATTCCATAGGTTCTATTTTCACAGACTATCACAGACTAAAAAGTGCGGCGCGGTCTAGTCTGTCGTCTGCGTTGGGCCTAAAAGTCAGTGTTTTCCCTAGCAAATATTAGAATAAATGATGCTACGGATATCAAGTCGTATCGGCAGATCCGCTAGATGGCATAGTTAACAGATGGCAGGTTACTGTTATTAGTAATACGGGACTTACCGCGATTAATATCGTTTTTTGCCAGATATTACCCGTATTTTATTGTAGATTATTTCCCGTAATACTAATAACAGTAATTGTGACCGTGAAACTCTAAAATCATAGATGGGAGGTTTCTTAATTTGCTTAACAAATAAACTTGTTTAATTTAATTTAGACACATTTTAATCTAATTATTTCTGAAATTTAATTGAATTCTGCAATCAAATCTGACACAATCGTTATTGCATTCCTAACAAACTAAGTGTATTTAAATATGTGTTAATTTGAATTCATTAATACAATTTTAGTTTATTCAGGTATTTTGTAAAAACAATTACTCTAATTAAATGGTTATATTAATCAGCTTCATATTCCAACGAAGAATATTCATGTTGAAGCATAATAAGCTAAATTTAAATAATTTGTTTTAATTTAAATTAAATTAAAACAAATAAATCTTATGATTATTTGGAAATTGCCTCCCCTGTCAAAGGATTATTACATAGGATATAAAACAAAAATATCTTACGATAATAGATATAACTATGACATAGCCCAGCCCTGAAGTGGCTGTGGGCGGAACACATGGCATGAAAAACCGATGGCCAATAGGCCAGAAGGGTTCTGGAGGCCACTTACCTAGGCCTTACGAGGCCTATGTCCAGCAGTGGACTTCCTGCAGCTGATATTCTGCTGATAATGATAATTAAAATCGTAAAACTTCGTAAAGGCATTATACTGCAATTGATTGGTAGTTTTGCCTTGTGAAAAGTGATGTAAAAGCGATTTTGACATAAGGCTAAGAATAATTAGGTAAAGAAGCTGTGCTGGCCAAGCGGTTTAGGCACTGGATGTGTGTTTGTGAGGCACTACTTCGATTCTCACTAGGCGAGACTTCTACGTCTAAGTTTGAACTAATGTCTTTAATGTTAAACAACCACCAATTGCTTTCGGTGAAAGAAAAGATCGTAAAAAGCCTGCTCTAGTGACTATGAAAATTTAGTACAAGTTTATTTGCCAGGCAAAAAAGCCCCCCTTTCAATAGTTTCATATGTTAACGGCATCTAGTGAAGAGCGGAAAAACTAAATAGTAAAACTAATATCCGTAGCCCCATCTATTATTTGCCAGAAAAACCTACAAAAACCTCGATTTTCAACCGTTAACCCCCAATAATTTTTAAACGGCCAAACCTACACCTACAACAAATTTTCGTCAATCGTAGCTAAGTACTACCGCAAGGGAACTTGTTTTTAGGTAAAAAAAACAACGCATCGAAATTGGTACATCCGTTCGAGTGCTACTATGCCACAGACAGACAGACATACATTAGCGTCACGCTTATAACACCCCTCTATTTTGCCGGGTATTAAAATGAAGAAGACCACGGCAAATCACTCCATGTCTCTGTCCAAAAATAACCGTTGTGGGTGTCTATTTGCATACAATGACGGCATAAAAGAGACTGGCTTCGAAAACGAGCTTATCCAAGAGTGAAACATGCCTCGAGTTGCCTTAACAAAATAGGCTACTTAACTGTGCGTGCCTGTTTATGTTTAATATTTTTTATACAAAACGAAAAATACCACTGATTAGAAATGTTTTATCTAAGCAAATAGTAGTATGATCATCATCGTCCGAGCGTATTCCCGCTTAAGAACACGGGGTCCGCTACGTAACCTAAATGGTTTGACGAGGTAACTGATTTTTACACATATGTCGTAGCAAGATTCCCACTATCTCTTTCACACGCGCGAGACCTAATAGCAGTGACGTCAAGAGCGCTGTATGAGCATCATTTTTCTGTTACTGAACAGTTTCCCCTTTCATCAGATTTTAAAAGCTCAGAACTTACTTATTTTTGGGCACATAAAGAAGACAGTTTGTTTTCGGATTTCGACTAGTTACTTATTGATATAAATAATTTAAACAATTTAAAATACCGTATTATGCGCTCACAACGCACACCCTATCCTTACTATAGAAAATAAGTTAAATAACTCTTAGTTTTTTAGATGTTCTGTCCACGTACGAGACGTCCTCGTAATGGATAAAAACCATAAATAAATTCCGTATTTTCAATTTCAAAGACAAACCACTCAGTGGAAATCCCGCATTTCAAGTTAAGCCAATACGAAATAAGCTAAAAGTATTAGCAATCGAACTCTTAGCGTTTCGCTTACGTTTCGCAGTTCAAGCTGCATCCAACAGCTGAAACAGCTTACATAGCTAAGAGGTTATCGATTGAAGTGAGATGACATGCTGAAAGGTTTAGTTTGAGGTTCTAATCAACGATATTGCTCTTTATTCTTAAGCTTTATTGATCGTAGAAGCTGATTGACGGAATATGCATACTATAATTAGATTTATATTAATTGGCGATACGTCTTGCAGTAGTATTTCATATCTTCTTAGATTCCCTTTTCCACGAAAATGGATTAATTTAGTATATTCATAATTTTTCAGGTTTATGGAGTTTCGTATCTCTATTAATGATAAAACTGTAAGAAAAACTTAAACATAGACTGCTAATACATCCTAAGATGATTTTTGGAAAAAATCCTCTATTGGTACTATCCAGCTGCTGCTGCACATGACCTATATGTTATAATGACATTCTATTTTACCTAGACAGTAAGCCCTGAGGGCACAGGATGATCGGCCTAGATGATTATTCCTATGTCTAGAGAGTTAAAATATGTGATGTTGTTTCACAAGAAAGCTTTTCATAAATCAGCTCGAGGAAGGCCGCTGACCTTTCCGTCATTTGAGGTTAGGATCCCTCCCATACTATACATACTATAATACGAAGACACCAGCACTATTTCCCTAGCGCTGGTGTCTTCGTATTGAAAATTCAACGACGTTAGATACATAATAAGGGTATATTGGAACGCGTTTTTGTTTCGTTCAAACAAATAAAACAGAAACAAAATAAGAACGCGTGAGCTTCTCGATCCCAGAAGGGTGTGTGGGGGCGGCGGCGACAGCTGCAGTTGCTGTGTGCTGCACGGAAGGACCAACCTCGTCGAGAATTTTAATTAATCTCATCTATGCTCTGTCCTACAAAACGAAACTCTTTGGCTAACGGTTATTCCCCGCAAGCTAATTGCATAGCCAATTATCTTTATCAACGTAATAAGCCGCCTCATCCACCCGAACACGCCAATCCATAGCTAATGGACACTGATTGATACCTCCCTTTGATTACGGAGGCTGCGGTGGACAATGCGACGTACTTGATAAGCTACAAACCGATCTGTAATTCCTCGAGAGACGCTACGTTATTGGAGTCAAATGAACCTAGTTAAGGGGCTACCTGAATTTTCCGGGGTTCAATGGCGCGCCCTCATTTAAAATAAATTATTTGAAAGGAAACGGTGATATCATTTAATATTTCGACATGATCAAACCCTAGATAACCCTTTTAACTATTTTATGAACTACTGTTTATAATTTAAAGTGCGAACGTGAAGCTTTTCTACGCACATTAGCTAAAAGTGGCCGTTTTTCGCAAATGTGCGTAGAAAAGCTTGACGTTCGCACTTTAAATTATAAACAGTAGTTCATAAAATAGTTACAAGGGTTATAAAGGGTTTGATCAAAACGAAAATTTAAATGATATCACCGTTTCCTTTCGAATGATTTATTTCAAATGGGGCGGCACTGGACCCCGGAAAATTTGGGTATGGCCTTAAAGGTCCTTACTACATCTAAGCGCGTTGTGGGTTGCGTTGTGTGATTCTCAGCTTTGCGTCTTCGGAGCCCGGGTGCCGTTTTCCGTCTTTTCAGGAATAATATAGTGTGTCATCTCCACCGAAAAGAACACATTGAGCAGAACGAGAACAGCTGAGCTTCAGCATAGTGTGTTGATTGAGACACTTAAGGCCATACCCAAATTTTCCGGGGTCCAGTGGCGCTGCCATTTAAAATAAATAATTTAAAAGGAAACGGAGATATCATTTAAAATTGTGTCTTGGTCAAGTTCTAGATACCCATTCAAAGTATTTTTTAAACTACTTTTTGTAGTTTAAAGTGAGAACGTGAAGCTTTTCTACGCACATTTGCGAAAAACGGCCACTTTTAGCTAATGTGCGTAGAAAAGCTTCACGTTCGCACTTTAAATTATAAACAGTAGTTCATAAAATAGTTTTAAGGGTTATCTAGGGCTTGACCAAGACACAATTTTAAATGATATCTCGGTTTCCTTTTAAATGATTTATTTTAAATGGCGGCGCCACTGGACCCCGGAAAATTTGGGTATGGCCTTAATGATGCCTTTCCGCACGCAACGCGAAGGGAAAGTAAAAATTGGACGTGATTTTTTCAAAAAACCTCTTTAAAAATGAAATTATAAGAGACGTTTTAAAAGTTGTCCGAATTCGAACGCTTATTCATTGATAGGCTTTTGCAGGCACCATTACGTTACATTAGTACTTGTAGAATTCAATAAGTGTGTATACTACGAGGACTTATTGGAACGACGTTCCTTTTCGGACGGTACGGACTTGGCTGCGAAAAAAGTGTTAGATTTTCCGTTATGAACTATTTTAGTACTAAAGTTTTTGGAGGTTTTTATAGGGACATCAATTTTTGTAACTTTATTTCAATCAAGTGTTCCACGGCACTTCATTTTTTGTTATTCAAATATTAATTAAATTAATATTTGTTTAAAGGACGCACCTATTAATAGAGACAAAAGCGCTTTTCAGCTAAAGGGCTTTTTCATACGTCTGTCAAATTTAGAATGTTTACAAATTATAACATATAATGCTTGCGGACGAGCGAACAAACATAAAAAAAAGAAAAACGAAATACTAACTATACTAGTCAATAAGGGAAACATCCTCTATTCAACTCTTAAAACTTCCTCAAAAAATAAGCCTAATTTAAAACCCAAGACAGAAAATCATCCAGTTTACTGCCTGACTTTCTACAAAATCTAAGAATTAAAAACTCTAAACTACCGAACTACGGTTTGTTGTTATTCTCAGTCATAATAATGCTTTATAACTTTGAATAGAATAGCGTATTTTTCCATTTGAAACTTTCTACAGTTCTTAAATTGCTAAAATCCTTTTCCCATTATTCATAACACATTTTTACATTTAAATGCCCAAGTTTGAGTATGCCACAACCATAAAATACTCCAAAGTGCAATGTACTTTCTTGGTAATGTTTACGAGATCTCATAAAATAGACTATCATGCCACATAACAAAATCTAGGTGCATTTCAATTCATCTACATACACATACGAGTATTGTAACAAAATTTGCTAAAGCATAATGTATTCTAATTCAATGCGTTTACAGTTGAATTCCAGTTTTCTTTGGCGTTATTTATTGGAAAACTTGCTCAGTACAGTATCCGCGTATTTATGGCGTGGCCCAAAAATTTTATTACAACTTAGTTTGAACTAAGTATGAAATGCTACAAGGCGTTTACCTTGTGATCTGGAATTCGTGAGTTCGAATCTCACTGCGAAACATACTTCGTGAAAAATTATAGCAGTAGTTTTAGTTTGTTTAGGATATTGCAGGCTTGGATCACCTGATTATCCTAAAACAAGGACGATTCCATTTGTGCACGTGCCGTTAAAAGCACGTGTAAACTTTGGGCCCCAAACACCATTTAGCGTTTGCTCAAACCTATCCAAAAATTAGTTCTGCTCTATCCTTTGGGCTGTGGAGGTGATACGGCAGTCGCTCTGTGCCAAAATAAGTAACCTCGTCAAACACCGAGAGCCCCGGTATTGAATCTCAGGTTCTGAAGTATTACCGCTGAGGATGCAACCGGGAATATGCTCAGGTGATGATAGATAGGGGAATAGAGTTTAAAGGTAAGTCTTGATCTACACAAGGTTTTTTTGTCAAAACAAATGCAGAAAAGTATATTAAACTTTAAATAGTGAATTAATAAAATGTCCTAATTCCTAATTCGGGCCAAGACAAAAACAGAAACTCAGGGCTACTAGTTCTCAGTACAAATTGTAAATAGTGCGCTGCAGTTTGGTTCACAATTCAGGTGGAAGTTCAGTTGGATCTAAACGAGCCAGACTGATGCATTGCCGGCTTTTATCCGCGGCTTTTATTAACTGTTGTTTCACAGTTTGGGTGTATCTGGATTTACGGCGGTGGCTTTTTGAATGATTTTTAAGCTATTGCATAGCTTCTATCGCGGGCCTTGAGCGCGGGGACCGAATCCAGAAATTCCGTAACGAAAAAACCTCACGCTCCCCACTCCGCCTACCATGTAGGTTCCCGCTTAGTCTCCGTCGTCCGTTTGCGACGTTACCGTCCTTCCTTGTATCGAACCACCTTAATGCAATAGCTTTACCGCGGCAGTCCCCGAGTGCCATACGTCTTTTTTTTTCAAGCAACTTCTATAAACAGTAACTAAGTAGCTCGTGAGTATAGTTTAATATATATTAAAATTAATCCTGATTTGTAATTCCGTACCAGATGAAACGCCGAGCCCGAAGCTACAAATTTTTAGAAACAATTGTAAATGGCCGAACTGCAGGTACGTTCCTGATTCAGGTAGAAGGTAATAATTTAATTATAGTCAGTACTGGTAGGCTACTGACCCACAAAAGCACACACATGAAACCAGTCCATCATGTGGCTAATGGTGCAGCAAACTGCTGCATCTGCATTTATGGCTGCGGTGCGTTCCTGGATGAGTTACTGCGGAGATAGCGGGACTTACGAGGTCTATGGCAGTGTGGTGGAAGCGTTAGCTATGATGGCTAGTGATGCTTTACTGGGTGTTTTATATAAGGTTACCCTGCTTTTTTGATTGAGAATGAACGGGTGCTGCCGGGAGGGACTGGTCAGCTCGGCATGGCTTTTTTGACAACTTAGTATTATTTCTTATCATGTAATTTATGTAAACTCGTTCGTAAGCATTACATGTTTTGGTAGGTTGAGTAAATATTGGGCATCAAAGGTATGTAAAAATGACTTCTCGATTCGATATAATTTTTGAAAACTAAAATCCGACTTCATCCTCGAACTACACAACCGATTTTGACAAAATTTCTATTAGACTACATGACTACATGAAGGACTACATGACAAGTGCGCCCTTACAAACGAAAGAAATTTACTTAATTTATCCAGGCGTTTTGGAATAATCGGAAAACACAAAAAAGATCGTGACAAATTGTTAACCTTTTCCATTTACAAGTCTGAAAAAAAACTAAGGTTTATAAAAATGTATGAACCCCTCCGGCACTATGGCAATAACCTTACGCAGTAAAAAAATTGATAAAAAAAAACAACAATGTCAAGTTCTTGTAGAAATAATGATTACATTTGTCGCTATCGCTTACGATTGTCAATCTCCGCGGGCGAGGCTAGGGCCACCATAAATCAAAGTGAATTAGGGTCCGACGGTAATTGGAAACCTATACACCATGACAAGGGAATGTGATTCATATGTAACTGAGGTTTTCGTTCATTATCAAAATATATGTTTGAGGCAACTATATAATTCTCCAACTTATTCTTCTTCTTTCTTACCTGTTTTAGAAATAAAGAAAGAAAAATCTTTATTGGGCACAAAAATACAAAAATTATGTACTTAACCTTAACAGTTGAATATGTTAAACAGTTATTTGGCCAAGGTTAAATACAGAACTCACAGAAAACCTTATACTAAATGCACCAAAATGGTGTCCGCTCAGCTATTTTTCTACTCTAAGTGGAGTCGGGAAAGCATGTGAGTCTTTTTAATTTACCTCTATCCTTTGTTAGAGTTCCTTACCTAAAGGGTAAAAACGGGACCCTATTACTAAGATTCCGCTGTATCTCATGACCCGTGATAGCTAGACAGTTGATATTCACCGATGAATGTATTTCTGTTGCCGCTTTAACAACAAAATAAAATAAACATTTAAGTGGGGCTCCCATACAACAAACGTGATAATGGCACGAAACTTGGCCGTTTATCCATCTCCATCATACCTTTAGATGAAGTACTCTCTTAGTTGCATGGCTCTCCTCTTTCCCTACCGCTTGTTATACCATCACAGTCTGTTGCTTCTCAGCTTTCCCGTTTTTGGGTTTTTTGTTACTAGGTGTTATATATATACATATATAAAAATAATACTTATTTTTATATATGTATGGGTCTAAAATAGTTAAATAATCTGCTCCTCGTTTACATAGATAAGTTTTAGATCACATCATACTTAGACAAGTTTCGGTATGGACAACCTCATATTTAGACTGATTTTCGTTTAGACAATCTCATAATTTTGATTAAGTATTGCTTAAGACCACCTCTTTTTGTCACCACTTCCTATTATAAAGTTATATCAGGAGGAGTTAAGGAGTTAATCTCGAATGGTCTTAAACGCCAGTAGTCCATGTAGCAACTCGTCTAAAACGCTTATTGTCTAAATCGCATGTCGTCATAATAGGAAGTGGTCCCAACATAGAAGTAGATTTTTTTTTACTGCGTAAAAAGACCACACTAGCCGAGTGCGATAGATAATAGGATAAGTGTCATCTTCATAAGAGCAAAAGAGATAGCATCAATTTGACAATGAGACAAGTTTTCATACAAAACATGTCACCCATTGTCACCCTGGCTCGAACATCGTTACACGAAAATTTGATTTTCCAAATTGTAAACTGTGTTAATTTATAAGTTATCTTATACTGGAAAGATGGTATCGTACTGTTTTACCCATAGTTTGTGTAGTAGGTACAAATACAACCAATAAAAAGTTACACAGAAATATTTCGTTTCTGGTCACATTTTAAAATACTTTTGACGACCTCCGTGGCGTAGTGGTCACCATGCTAGTCCGCCACCCAGAGGTCCCGGGTTCGATTCCCGGTCAGGGCAAGTTGGAAAATGGCCTTTTTCAAATTGTCCTGGGTCTTGGATGTTTATCTATATATGTATTTGTTATAAAATATAGTATCGTTGAGTCTCGAACTTACTTTGGGGCTAGCTCAATCTGTGTAATTTGTCACTAAAAAAAAAAAAAAAAATCTTATACCTTCTAAATCTATGGGTCCTAAGGTTATAATCTCGTCCAAAAATGAGGGGGTCTAGACATTGCGTTTTAGACGAGTTAATTTAATTTGCTAGACTATTTTTATGTCGACTCTTGTTTTCGTTATGTCGTTTGGTAGAACACTGCAAACAGTAGCAGCATTTGTCGCAAACGTGTCCGATTGTCAGTCTCGTAGTACGGAACACCATCAATCAACGTAAATTAGGGTCTACTCAGGCCGAATACACACCCGTAATTGGAAAACTATAAACACTGAAAGAAAAAACTATTGGAATGCATCACTAAAGTTTCGGGTCATTATTTGCTTCTAACTAACTCATTCGAAACAATGGTTTAAGATTAAAAAAAAAAAAATTTGGTTTAAGGATGTTTATTCTAGCCCAACGTGTGGAATGTCGTTTAAAAGGTCTTTAAAAATTATGTAAGCTTGTGAACACCAATTTTTTGATTTAGGAATCCGTTTCTGAAATATTTGGTTTTATAGTGAAATTTTTGTTAGAGTTTTTAGTGGCGTTAACTAAAAGTCGCCATTCGCAACTACGGAATTCTACATCGCGCTTGGTCCGTCACGCACTTAGCCGATTATTTTTCTTATATCATTGGCACTCTTTACAATATATATACATTTATCAGAGACTGACAGACAGTGAAGTCTTTTATTATCAAAGTTCCGTTAGTACTTGAATGTACGGAACCCTAAAATATGACTTGACGTAGCCTAGCCTGGATACACTGGCTTAAATAATTACTGAAGAATTAAGAGTGACTTCGGGATTTAAATTATGCAGATTGGAAATCTCTCGAGGAAGCTTTTACTCGGAGACGCTACTGGCTGCTATCTCGAGCTTTTAGTGTTGCTTATTTAGTTAAAGTTTTGTAAGTACGACTGAATTCTATAGTTTCAAAGTAAAAGCTTAGTTGTTTTTACCTAAATATTATGAAAGAGTAATTAAATAGAGTAAGAACTCTTCCATGCTGGTGTGGGAGAAAAGAAAAAAATAACAATGTACCAGCTGCTTCTCTTCTCACGCAGATCATAGAAGCCGATCGAAGGATTGGGTGAAAAGTCATACTGATAGGCGATGCGGCTTTCTAGACCATGGTGGGTGAGAAAAAGTGGCCTGAACTGGGAACTGTCTGCTTAGAGCCGCAAGACTCTAAATGCTCTATCTGTCCCGTTAGAGATAAAGACATAAATAGCATGTATGTATGTAAGGTTTTTTTATCAAAATTTATAATGTAATGGTCTTTCAATCTCATATTATGGAAAAAATAAGAGTTAGTCTCGAGTAGTCTTAAATGCAAACAGTCTATGTGGAAACTCGTCTAAAACGCAACTCAGAACTCGTTTAAATAGCAACTCGTCTAAGTTGCAAGTACTCTCAAATATAATTCTAATAGCGTCTTTTGTTTTCTCACGATAAACAAAACTGACAAAATAACGTAACACTTAACGCCCCAGTAAACAATCCCCTTGAAATAGTGCCACAATTGTCACCCGATGAGCCTGAACCGACGACCCCTCCTTTACAGGCCGGGCACGTCCTCCCCTCATTCTAATTAAGAAAGTCCACAATCGGCGGTCAATCTGGTTTTATTGGCTGTTGAAGGCCAAGAGGTAAGTACTGGACATTATGCGGCCCTCAGGCTTTTCCTGCTTTTCTCATTTCCAAAATGACCGATTTAGAGTCGCCTGCATTTGGCAGTACTCAAGCTGTCTAACCACTTTGTAGGTGGGTGTCCTACGCTTTTAATTTTTAACATTGACAATCTTTTGTTGGGTCTTGCGACTCTAAGCAGACTGAGCTCAGGGCTGCAAGACCTCTAAGCCACATTGCAAGCAAGAGGATGAAAAACGGAATTTAAATATGGAAGGGTCGCTTGCTGCATTTTTAAAATTTGTCAAAATGGATTCGAAAGTTGTCCGCTTTGTCTGCTAAGTTTGTAGGAATGTTTTAATGAAATGCAGAGAGAGTTTAAAATACATAGAGGTTATAGAATGAATTGGAACAAGTACTAGAAACAGAATAAAATAAATGGGTATTTAAGTGCTTCCATGCAAAAAATGATTTTTTTTATAGATAATGGTACGGAAACCTCCGTGCGTGAGTCTGACTCGGTCGACCGGTTATTTCTTTTTTCTCAGACTTGGAAGATAACTCTAAAAATACTGGCAATTGCCACCCAAGGAGCCTGAGTAGACATGCTCGTTGCCACGCCGGTCACGCGCGGGTCCACCCCTCACTCTAATTAAGAAAGTCCAAAATTGTCTGTCAATCTTTTTTCATTGGCGTTTACCACACACAGGATAGGTATTTTAAAAGCCTCCTTTGTTTTCTTCTAAATCTAACCCAAAAATTCGCTGCCAAAACTGGTATAATACTTTTTTACTTTATCATATATTTGGTAGGACTACTGGGAATTTTTGTCCCATCAGACCTATTAGTAGGACAACTGGGAATTAAATTCCCAATATTACTACTGGTAGGTCTATTGGGACAAATATGGTAGAACAAACTTGGTAGGACTACTGGGACGTCTGCCTGTTACAATTTTTGTAATAAAGTTAAATAAATAAATATATCTACTATAAGTGATACAGCCCCTTTCCATACATCTGAGTTAGTTTTTAAATCTTCAAAGCTAATTGACTTGTTATTAATTTTCCCCAACGAAATCCACGGAAAGGAGACTGTCCCTATTCTATGCCAGAAAGTAACCGTCAACATTTTATCTGTATTTTTTTTTAAAACAATATTTCACAAGAATGTTTTTATCTATAACAACAAAAAGAAAGTCCGACATTTTTAAAGCATTTTCACCCTGCCATTGTGCCGCGGGCCACGTTTGATCTCACCTGGAGTCTGGAGTGTCCGTTTGTTTGTGTCAGCGAGGGTCAAGTGTCTGGTCATTAGAGCCGCACAATCGACTCTTTACTGAAGTCTTCAATGGCGGTCTGGTGTAACCCATAGGGATCGTTGGATACGGCTTTTATAAACATTGAGGGTTTATAAAGACAATTTTTCGGTTATAAAAATATAAAACTAATTTTTGTTTGAGTTAAGCGTCCCACGTCCTCTAAAAACTAAACTGTTACCTTATAAATTGATAAAAAAAAAGACGTGTGGCACTCGGGGACTGCCGCGGTAAAGCTATTGCATTAAGGTGGTTCGATTCGGTCCGCTAGGAGCCCCACCGTAGTAGTCATCTCTCTCATCTCACTCATCATAATAGATGGCGTTAATGTTTTATTTTTGTCGTTTTATTTTTTACGAATGAAACGTGCATTAATGTTTACAACAAATTCTATTCACGAAAACAACGCAATATTTGTAATATATCCCAACTACATATCATACAAGCACATTTTAATTTCTAAAGTATTAAAAATGTGAATGCTAATGTCGGATGGAATTTTCACGCACACATTCAAAGGGATTTTAAGTAAAAAATAGAATGTTAAATTCGTCTCTTACGTCATACGCTCACTGGACCAGCGGATAAGGTAATTATGTTAGCAAACGCTTGGTGTCGAGTTCGATTCTCAACAGAGGTGAATTTTTACAAGGAAGGACGGCAACGTCGCAAACGGACGACGGAGACGAAGCGGCAACCTATAGCCACAGTTATGGCACTTCATACAAACGGAGCAACATATATACCTAGTACTGCTACAAACGAAACAATCCGTCCGTGCACACGTCAAATGTGTGAGTTAAACAATCAGGGTCGCCACCACAGAATTTGTTGCTTTGCTTACCTGTTTTCATCACTCGGAAATCTATAAAATTTTCGTTATTTATTGTTTTCCGTGGATAAACAATGATAATGTGCGCAGTTTCTCACCATTATAATTCAAAAATCCTAAGTGACTCGCGTAATGTCAACGTGCGACTACCAATAACCCTGTTTTACTGCCGCTTACACCTCACAATAACGGGGGAAGGGTTGCGGGGACACCAGATTGCGGGGGACGGTGCGAGTTTCCGTTCTGTATGTAATACTATTATTAATTCTGTGCTACAGCGGTAGGCGGAGTGGGGAGCGTGAGGTTTTTTCGTTACGGAATTTCTGGATTCGGTCCCCGCGCTCAAGGCCCGCGATAGAAGCTATGCAATAGCTTAAAAGTTATAGCAGTATGATGTAAAGTGCCTTGACAAAGGAGAGATGAAAATGGAAAAGACGCACATGTTGTCACGAACCCCACGTAAATTGGGATAAGTTGAGGAGAAAGAACGATGTATTAAATTTCAAATAAAGACTATTACGGTTAAATTAGCTTTGTTAATATTATCATTAATGGCCCATGCTGGGCATCGACCAATCTACGTGTAACGAAAACGGGGTAACAAAAGGGAGAGTAAACTAAACCTTTTTGAAAAATATTATAAAGTCCCATTGTTGGGACGTGTAACTCGGGAACTCTATTCTGAGCGTGTTCCGACACGCACTTGGCCTGTTATTTTGATCTCACCTGAAGTGTCTGTTTGTGTGTATCACCCCGGGTCAAGAGCCGGTCATTAGGGCCGCTTAATTGGGTCAGGCGTCAATCGGACGGCTTCACAAGCGTTTCTCCAATGAGATGCCTTCGTTACTTTTTAGGGTTTCGTACCTAAAGGGTAAAACGGAACCCTTTAACTAAGACTCTGTCTGTCTGTCACCAGACTGTATCTCATGAATCGTGATACAATAATCACAATCATGGTATAATAAAATAAGGTATTCGCTTTCCGTGACAGCTGATGACGTAGCTGGAACTTGACTACGTCATCAGTTTGATGTGCTGCCACTATGTGAAATTGAATTACCCGAGTGTAATGCATTTTTGAACTATATATACCAATTTCGAATTAATAATCCATTATATCAATTTATAAAATATTGAATTGATGAATCACGCGAGAATCGCGAGATACTAACTAGCTAAGTTACTTAATATTTTATTTAATATTTATGAACTAATTGAGAAAGTCCTTAAATTTACTGAAAAGAACTATCAGTGGCAACACTTTTGTCACGTAGTCAAGTTCCATCTCGGGAAGAGAATACCTTATTTTATTATACCATGATCACAATTAAAGAATCATGATCAACACTGCACAAACGAGTGGTTTACAGTACAGCGGACCGAACAAGACTGCGCGACCGCTTTTATATTCGTTGAAACGTATTATTTGAAGATCTAACCATTATGCTTTGTAGTAAACAACGTTCTCTTTGCACAAGTAAATTAATAATTAAAGGAAATTTTATCTTGAATTCTCCGACATTGAAGTTCATTGTTCCCCGATTACTCGAAGAGGCCTGGACCAATTTGGAAAATTCTTGTGGTCCCATATTTTTATTTATTAAACGTATTACAAAAATGTAAAAGGCGGACTCAAGGCCCCATAGAAATTTTATTAAAATCAGTTGTGTAGTTTGGTTTCGAAGTCGGTTTTAGTTTTGAAAAATTATTTAAATACGTATAAGCTTGACATATTTATTCATTTTACAGTTAACAAAAACTTGTTCTATACTAAAAACAAAACATTATTCACTACTTGGAGCCAATCAGCAATCAATCCACGACAACTACCCGACGTTATACTCGTAAGATGATAGGCTGATAATACGTGGACCGACAATTACCTTCTGATGAGATCCGAACGAAGTCAGGGCAGATTGATACCTGACCTATTTTGGCTTAATTACGATACCGACCTTGTTACTTACCGTCGCTATGTAGGGAATATTTTCGTCGTCAAAATATCAGTGGCCCTTAAAGCGGTATTACACTATCCGATTTTAAGGAACGGATTTAGGAAACAGGTGGGTGGGATCGCAGTTAGCAAGGTTAGTCTCTTAGTTAGAGTCAAAATGTAAGTATCCTTGTTCTTGTTAAGACAGTGTAAAATAGTGAGTACGAGTAGGTACGAGTAGGTGTTTATATACTTTCACAATCTTTGACTAACGTTCTGCGACCAAATTGCAGATGTCCCATAACCATTGAGCAGGCATAAAAAGAGTTATGAGTGTTGACAAAACAAAAGAGGTTAGCAAGTGGAGATCCATTGTCTCTGCCTACCCCTATGGGAATCAGGCAAGAAAATATGTATGTATGTGTTTCAAAACGCACTTTGTTCGGGATGTCGGACTTTTTTACAAGCTTTTATTTCGTTTCACCTATCCCGTTGTCTGTCGGTCTGTCTGTAATCATATCAAAGTTAAATTTGACCCACTTCCTGGTTTCCGATTGAGCTGAAATTTTGCACGCATACGTATATTGCGTGACAATGCAATATTAACGGACCCTATCGAGTTTAGACTCGTTTGATTCTTATAAAGAGCACTTTAAACTTTTAAATCCATTGTTATAACTAAAAGCTTGTTATATATTTGTTATAGTTATTTACTAGTTATAACAAGCTTTTGATATAAGACAAATTTCTACCACTTTGAATGAGTCAAAAACAAAATATCACTAGCTGTAAAAACCATAGACTCAATACATTTCTAGGTCTACGGTAAAAACAAAGCACGGCGAGGTTTAGCCCATTAAAAAAATCTGGCAACAAACTAACGAAAACTGAAATAAACGGAATATTTTAAACAGCAGCCAATCGCAATTGTTCCCAATATGCAATGGGCCACGAAAGGGCCCGGCGGTGTCTTTAGGTCGGGTTGAAAGCCTCTTGTTGTAATATGGAGGCACAAAGGGACTTTAAACCGGTTGTTACCGCCTTCAAAGGAAGCTTGGCAAACGCTAGATTAGTAGGTACAGTATTTCAGATTGACTTTCATCTTTTAAACATGTATGTATAAAACTTATTATTATTTCTAAGTAAATCTACAATACTCTGTACTAACGTGTAAAATATGAAATATTGCATCAATTTTTAAAGTAAATACTTCTTTAGGCGCGTTGGGCTTGCACGGAAAGCAGTTTTTGAGAAGGAGAAACCATTAAACTCGCGACATCGTTGCTGTAACCGACACCAAGTTTTCATCTCTGTCTGCAAGAGTGCTACCACACCCGAAGTGCTACTGTTCTTTTTAATACCCAACTTACTGGCTTTTCATGAAAGAATATTGGAAGATCGGCTTAGGTATTTCAATATACATTATAGTCTTGTTTGATTTTAATATATTCGATTTTACAATTTTCAGTTGATAAATTATTACACGCATGATTTAAAAAAAACAGCGCAGACCAAAAAATAACGCAATAAATCGGATGAAAAACGCAGTTTAATAACGACCGCGAATTTTGCTTTTCAGCGACTTACTTTTGCCATTCAAATAAAAATATAATTTAAATTCCATTAACCGTTATGTGTACCCAATATTAGTTTGCAGAGTTACCTAAGTGTTGTAAGCCGACTCATTAACAAAGCGATTCAATTTAAAGTTAAATGCGAATACAAATTGCGTTGTACCACAAAGCCGCCATTTAGATCCAATCCACTCTCAATGAGTGTTTGATGCGATCGACAAATTGAGACGCATTGAGCACGTTTATTTTAGCTAAGTAGGTACGTGTGTGAATTTGTTATAGCTTGATTAGAGAACAAATAGCACTGAACTGAAACACCCCAACATAGCGCGTAGTGCGCAGTACCGTCGCGTCACAATGGAAAGTTTCTCAGAAACACAGATGTGTATACGTAAGCACGTGAAAGAAATGGAGCGTTGGTGGCTATGGGATTTAGGCCCTCCATGTCAGAAGTACTAGCGAAAAGTACAACTGGTACACATCCTACGTATGGTACAGCTTTGTATTATTTGTACTACCACAAAAAAACACTAGCAAGTCACTTGGGTTTACTTGTTACTAAAATCACACGCATCCACTTTTGCAGTACGTTATCGTATAACAAGTTACAAATATGGGTTGATTTATAAATACGAGAAATTCATTTCATTCACCACTTGCTTCTAATGAAGGAAAAGAAAGAAATGTACACTATTTCACTAGTGAGTAATAATTACTGCTGTCACTAACTACAGATAATGAGCTATGTCTGCAAAAAAAGAGTGAATGTCGCGATAATCTCTCTCATACTCGTACTAGCGCGTTCCCGTTTCAACCTGGTTGCATCCTCAAGTAGCTGTGCTGCTTTGGAGTCTGGGGGCCATGTGACAAAGATATATTTGCCCTCGAAAGCATGAACCGATTTCTAATTATGTTTTTAAAATATGAACTAATTCAGAATGTTCTTAGCTATCATTCAGTATCAAACCTTAAAAAATACACCTTGGTAACGCTTGGCTAAATTAAAAAAGCAATTAACTAAATAAAATTGTTAATTTACAATTTTTACCTAGAGCTGTAAAATAACAACATAACGGGCAATCTCAACCGAATTTTAATTAAAAACATGCGTTTTCAAGTTGGGATTAATTATTATGAGAGAATTTTCATGAAAATTAAAAATTGAGTGTGCTTGACCGCGACCGAGTAAATAATATTGCATAAAATTTATGGTGAAAAAAAATTTAACCTCTATGAAAAATGTGTATGTATACATGTAAATGTACAGTAATGTGAAACAACAATTCACACGGGACTAATGTTAGGTTCTTGAGAAGTAAAGGGTTCTCGAATGGTTCACCAAGTAGGTGGTCGGACGACCTTAGCAAGGGTTGCAAAATAACGCTGCATGCAGGCCACTTTCAATCGGTCGTTTTGGAAAATCTCGGGTAGAATCTTAAGATGATTAGATGACACACTGCGGTGTGATGTGTAAATGCTTTAACGCTCTAAATCTATATGCTCTTATAGAAAGAAGAATTGCTTATATATCCTTATTTTATCAACTTATTCATTCCTATATGTCTGTGTCATAAAAAGATGTCCCCCAAAATTCTAGCTCACCAAATTATGTACGGGTTGTTGATTGCATAATGGCGGCTTTAAAACACTGGAGCCTGAAACAGGTCACCGTTATCACAGAGTCACCGCAGTCTAGACAGATCAAATATTATGACTAGATTATTTAGGCAGCAAACAACAAGACAAAAGAGCTGCAGCTATATTGGAGCGTTTTTATAATTCTTTCGTGTAAATCGAGTCGTAGAAGATATATGAGAAGAGGTATACTCAAGAAATGCTAATGTTAGCTTCGCAATTGATCTTCTTCTTTGCGTGTCAGTGATTAAAAGCTTAACATTGTTATTTTTTTTTTGTTAATTATATTCCTAATATTATAGAAAACTTATAGACCAAATAAAAGAAAAATTAAACGTGAAAACATATAAAGAGGTTAAGAACTTAGCGGAAGGAAGAGAGACATGGAAAGCACTCCACCGACAAGAGCCCAGCTCTTAAATATAAGAAGAAGATTCCTAATATACTTTTTATTTTGAAAATTACTGATTTATTATTTTCACATGTTTGTTAACTATTAGCAAAATAGATAAAAGACATGTTCTTATGATCTTATGTACTCTATTTTACGTGAAAGAATTATCATTTAGGTCCCATAGTTGGGCAAGAATCTCCCTTTTTTATTTCTAATTACTTCTATCTTCAGCTGCTTTACTCTTTTCTTTGTCAATTGCCAAAAAATTATCATTATCATTAAAATTGGGATACGATTTTTTCGATCACATGTCTTCATGAGCTTTGTTTGGTGCTGGTAGTTGGGTGTAGAAGTTGTGGTCTTGAAATCAGAAATGCTGAAGACCACGTAATAATCTCCGTCCAAAACTTTTGGATTCTTTAAAATAAGCTTATCGCTGTCAAGCTATCCTCAACCTACATCCATGGTGTGATGCAAGCTCTTGGTTTTCGGCGAGTGTGCCCTAATCAAACACGCATTGGGTCCATTAACTGAAACACAAAGATTTTTTTAAATAAGCTTATCGCTATCAAGCAAGCCTGAGCCTACATCCATGGTGTGAAGTTGCAAGCTCTCAGTTTTAGCCGAGTGTGCCCTAAACAAACTCGCATTGGGTCATTAATTGGACTGATGAGTGTCGGCGAGAAATACGGCCTTTGTGGCTTCGGCCTTATGACACAAAATGAAGAGAGGTACCGAAGTGTAACCTATGCATGGATTTGGTGATCTAAGGATGTAGGGAATTTTGTAAGTGATAAATTTCACGTATATAGCTAGGTTAAATATTTAAATAGCATTACAGTTCTCGCAAAATATTTAAATTAATAAAATAAGTAAATAGAAATCATCATTATCAATTAAGATATGTGTAAAGCTATGTAATACTTTTATTAATTCAGTGATATTGCTTAAATAGGTTTTTTGCTGTGAAGGGGTCCAAAGTAGCCCGAAATTTAAATTAATTTATTTTAATTGTTTATTTGTAATAACTTAGCCCCAAAGTAAGTTCGAGACTTGTGTTATAGGATACTTACTCAACGATATTTTAGTTGACTAGTTGACGTCCTTGGAGAAAAGGTGCAGTGCAGTTTGTTACCGCTTCTTCTGCACTAGCGCTTTGGAAGCGGTAGTAAACTTAGCTGTAAGTAACTATTTGACGTCAACAATTGTAAACAAAACAATGACGATTATTAAGAGATATTATAAATATCCTATGATAATAAAGATATATTTGAATTTGAATTTGAATTTGAATACTATATTTTGTAACACATACATAAATAGATAAACATCCAAGACCCAGGACAGTTTGAGAAAGATATTTTTCCATTTTGGTCTGACCGGGGATTCAACTGATCTACTAGGCAACAAAGGTCGTCAAATTGGACTTCGTTAAATTAAACTTTCGAAAAATACAGTATTTGCAAAGGGCCGCCATATTGTACCTAAGATTCGCATCTATAACCGTCTTTAACGTATGTGCGCTTCTCTACTAACATCATTTAATCGGGGTTAGCTCAGTAATATATTATCCGAAAAGGGTGTAGCCAGCCTAAAGAGGGTCCGAGTATATATACGTACTAATCGAACTTTCATTTGCAATGAACTTTGAACAGAGTAAAAAATATATACATATTTATCAATAGAATGTGACTGTATTTGTTTTTGGACATAGTATAAACGATATAACAGAATGTCTTCAGAAGGGGCCGTAAAATAAATGTATTAAAAAGTATAAGTAAATCTTCTATAAAACCAGAAAAATCTATTTTCAGGAGTGTATTATTCGCCAGTTTTTAAGCCACTCCAAAAAAGAAGGGCTTCTAAATTCCAATAATGTTTGTCCCTCAATAACTTATCGGTGTATTACCCGACTAGCAAAAAGGAGCCTATGTGTTAATTCATGGTCTCAGCTTCCTGTGTACCAAATTTTATCAAAATTGGTCCAGCCGTTTGCGCGTTAAGAAGTAACAAACATACACACACACAAACAACCTTTAGCCTTGACAATATCAGTGTGTTTTCAAAAATTAAATTATACATACAAGTTGGCCCCATTGTAACCAGGTGAGAATCTTATGATCGAATCGAAGTTGAAAATCAAGCATTTAGGTTCCTCTCTATTTGTCAATTACCCTCTGATCCGAGAAACACTTAGTGAGCGAATTGTTCCGCATGTTGTTACATTGTAAGGTCGCTCCTAGCAGCATTTCCTCTGCGTTATCGTGAAGTTTTCGTCGGATTAACAGAAGTGTTTACACACAGTTTGTTTTCGCGCAGGCCGCCATTACATGGGACTCATATGGAAGCGACGCTGTCTGGCTCTTTGATAAATATTTTATTGGATACATACGAGAACATTTTGTCACTCTGGTTGGTTTCTCTGATGAGCGTAACGTTATAAGTACATTATCATTAATAAAATTAGTTTGATTTAATATTCAGTCATTTATAATATGACTTTATAAACAACTGAATATTAAATCAAACGAAATCTGGCTTTTAATGAAATGCATTTTTTGTTTATATGTATTTTCGTACTAAATATACCGGTAATGATATTGTATGAAGTATATAGAAATAATGTCATAGTCACAACTTTATCCCTAATGATGTTATAGTTTAGGTTTTCTGCAGAAAGATAATAAGGTTGCAAGACTCAAAAACTATTGGTGGGTGAAGTTGTAGATCCATCACTATTTATTATTATTTTATAATTAATAATTGATTTCTTTTTGCACCTAAAAAGGAATCAAAATAGTGATGGGTTGCTAGTTGTTGTTATGAGCTACACGGAGAATCAGCAGGCCAACGTGAAAGAAGGTAAAATATCATATAGTAATACAATTTACTCTTTTTGTGAAAGCCATACGGTGTGTAGAGAAAAATAAAACTAGGTAGATACAATAAAGAATATCTATGTCTCACATTAAACTTAGCTCTAATACACTTGTGGCTCTGTGAGCTGTAGACCTCGCGAGTCCCCTCACTTGGTGAAGTTTATCGAATCAAGAAGTTGTTCAAACAAAAAACTTGTGTGTAAGTGTAACAAAAAGTTTTGACATTTTAGAAATGACTGAAATATGATATTTTTAAAGTTTTCAACCGGCATATTCTCGCTATATTGGAAAATCAATTCAAAAAGTCTCAGCGTACCTATATATAAACATTGTGAAGCGAAAGCTAAGTAATTATTTTATCTTCCTTAATTGGCATAAATACGTTATAATCTCACTGAACACAAACTCATTAAGAACCCTCATCATATAAATAGACACCCAACTTGAGGAAATTTTCAGTTAAAAGAATGAACAAAACAAGCCGGTCGTTCACTCCCAAGGGAACAACGGAACCTTTCGTGAATATTGAAATTCAAGTGCAAATATTTTCCGATACATTTCGAAATTGAAATCAGGTGAGTCCATTGTCTAAGTTCCGTATCTCGAAAAATTGCTTCTCGATTTTTCGCAAAGTTCAAAGGTTCCGATATTTTGTCCCCGATCCATGAAAAACGAAGTGATTTAGATGAATCATGGCACGAACAAAGAAAATACATTATCTCAGAAAAATCAGGGCAGGGTGCGGCAGAGGGGAGGGAGGCACCTGGAAAAAACAAACACAATGGACGTGCGCATAATTAAAACATTAATTTGAAACTTCTGTCGGAGTCACATCTTCGGATTTGTTTAATTTCGTACTTTAAGTAACTTTGCTTGTATCCCGGCTCTTTATGTAGGCATAAAAGATTTATTCGACTCAAGTTTATGGGATTAAAGGAGATTTATGAAGGCCGACGAACCTTTCACATTTACGGAGTATTTCTTTAGGTATTTGTGCACGCATGGATTTGCTTGACAGCTTTTCCTTTTAATTTTCTACGGCGAAGAAAATGTTGCGAACAATTTGATTTCACATGCAAATCTCTACATATAAAACACGTGATCTCATGATGCGAAGTCAGGTATACATGTATAATACTATAGATGATTGACTTACAGTATCGCATGATATAACGTTAGTATATGTAATGACGGAAAAGGAGATGTTAGTAGTTTTAAGAACCGCCTACTTGACTGTACATATGATGGGGTCATTTTTGTTTTTGATTCATTTTATTTAAACTTTATTTTACAGTTAAAATAATCGGCTAAGTGCGAGTCGGACTCGTGCACGAAGGGTTCCGTACCATTATCTATAAAAATCACGTTTGTTGTATGGGATTTTTATGTACCGCTCTTTTAAACGACTGGGAACTCTTCTTATATAGGTTTGCTTGATTGTGCTTAAATAGTGAATAGTTCCCGATTTATGTACCAATACCAATCAAATGGTATCAATTTTAAATATTTGGTCAGCAAGAAAAATAAGCCAAGTATATGATTTTGAAAACATAATATGATTATGCCGATTAAGCGGTCTCTCTTAGCGTCTTATCCCTAATTTTTTTTCTTTTGAAGCTGAATAAAGGAAATCAAAACAGCGATGTGTTTTACATTCCCTTAATCGGCTTTCACGATCTGCGCGGCAAGAGAAGCATCTGATATCTTCAACGTCTTTTATTTTCTCTCAGAGTTCCTAGACCAACAAGGAACATTGTTAGCGAATTACTCGCTAAAAACTAAACGAACTGAGCGTCTGCATGTACATGTAAGGTAGGTAGGTACATATCTAAATGTATGTAGGTATATTCTGGGGCACATGTGCGGATATTCATGAAACATGAGCTTTTGAGTGGAAATGTTTTCAGTGGATGTAATTCGAGCCTGAATTCCCAGCCTATGTTTATTATAGTATTCATTCCGCGAAGCCGTGTGCGCATTACTGTATTGCTCGCCTCTTGTTTGTGAAAATGTTAATTGTGTTTTCATTATATTACAAATCTTGCTTAAATGTAAATAATCTTTTGTATAAGTCCGCTTCTCATTTGGTATAACTCTGTGTTTAACACAATTGAAATTCTTCTGGTCTGGAGAAAAGGAAAAACTTAAAATGACAGGTGCTTGTTTTCCACACAAATCTAAGGGTCGATGGAATGGGCGAGGGAAATATTTTGATTCACTTTTCTACCTTCTCACCCACCGTCATGCTTAAACTGCCCTTGGGGTCTTAGGGCCAACAAGTTAAAATCAAAAGTCAAAAATCATTTATTTATATTTGGATATCGGTATTACTTGATGATTGACAATGTTTTTATCTATTTTTAGGATTCTGTACCCAAAAGGTAAAAACGGGCCCCTATTACTAGGACTTCGCTGTCTGTGCGTCTGTCCGTCTGTCCGTCTGTATATCACCCGGCTGTATCTCGAAAACCGCAATAGCTAGACAGTTAAAAATTCCCCAAATTATGTATTCCTGTTGCCGCTATAACAACAAATACTAAAAACAAAATAAATATTAAAGGGGGGGCATACAAAAAACTTGATTTTATAGATACGGAACCCTTCGTGCGCGAGTCCGACTCGCACTTGACAGGTTTTTAATTAATTGTTGACGTCAGATCATTTACTTACAGCTAAGTTTATTGCCTATCCTGAGCGCAAGTACAGAAGAAGCGGCACAAACTGTACAGCATTTTATTCAAAAATATCAACTTACAATTATACTGATATTAAAATTAGATATGTGGACTGAGAATACATTATCATGTCATAATAATGAGTTATAAATGATGTCAAATTTCAAATAGTAGTAGTACTTACATTATACATGTACAGAATGTACTCAAATTATGACATTTGTGAATGTACAGATACAAATCTTCAAGACCCAAAGGCCTATTTGGGAACCCTGTTTGTGATAAATCATAGTTTAGATGCGTAATGTATCTGTATTTAGGATAGACAATTTGTAGACTAAATATAGATATGTTACACATTATGATATTTTTATATTATATTTATACACTTCGTCCATATTACCAACATCGCTTAGCAATCGATGTATATGTTTTATGTATATATGTATATGGTGCGTCGTCGTCTTATGAATATTCGTGGGATTATAAGCGGAGTTTCTTCGCGGATTATCAGATTTAGTGGCGGACGTGCGGCGCCCGGGAAGCTCATGTAAATGAGGCTGTTGAGCTTATTTGGAGAGCTTTGGTAATCGTAATCACTGTTGCAGATTAGTAATACGACTTAATCCGTCTTCAAAGCTAAATGTTGACAATCAGATTACTAACAAGTACTTAAATAGTTAAGAAAAAATATGACTATACGTGAGTTACCCGTGTTTTGATATTAATAAGAAAAAATAGGATAAATAAATCTTAAACTGAATCGTAAATCGAGGAAAGAAGAACAGACCTTTACCAACAAATGGGAAACTAGATTTGCTAAAAAGGGGAACACATGATACTACTTTCGTCCGAAATTTGCTTTATAAGCACCACCTGTAGGTTAAATGATGTTTATCAGCAGTGGACTTTCTGTGATTATATGATGATGACTGTAAATGCGCCTGATGGTCACATCTAAGATATATGGTTATTTTTTTTATCTTTAGGTAGGATTTTATAAAATGAAAAAAAAATGGTCGTCTGATGACAAATCATTTTTTAAGTGAAGCAAAAACTAAATAAATAAATCTATCTTTTTATAACCCTCACAAATTGTCCAAAATACCTCTATTTTATTGTCGCGTCTGCAATATCTCATTAACGAAAAAGCGCGGGTAAGACAGAGACATCATTACCTCTGTTGTGTTTTGTGTGCGAGCGCGAAATAAAGGCGTTCAATTAAAAGTCGTTGAATGCCTTCATTTCGACACATGTGACGTCAAACAGCTATATCGCTGCTACATACAATTCCATGGCTGCTTGTTTCTTTTGTGTTCCGTCTTGAGGTTCTGTCGTTAATTGAAACAGAAACAGCGGTATTAGCATTTTGTTGTATTACTTCGTAAAGTATCATGATTGAAAGTAACCACGATTGCTATAATAAATATTCAACGGAACACTTCGACTTACAAGGTATCTAAGTATAGAAAACTGTCCAAGTGCGTCCAGCATCTATCCATACCCAAAATAGAGTTCCGGAATCACACGTTT
Organism: Acrobasis consociella; assembly: GCA_963555685.1. Taxonomy (NCBI): domain Eukaryota; kingdom Metazoa; phylum Arthropoda; class Insecta; order Lepidoptera; family Pyralidae; genus Acrobasis; species Acrobasis consociella. Next base: position 23,230,114 of record OY743105.1, on the reverse strand, counting down.
TTCTTTATTTGTCTTTTGCACGAAATTTAATTTATCAATTTCATCATTGCAATTGATAATCCATTAATGTATAATAGATTTACCAGACTTACTTATCATGACAGTCTTCACAAAAGTTTAAAAGCCATGGCCATGTCGAATGACTTTGATTTTCTAACTTCAGTAAAATGCTCAGCGGGGAAGACAACCCCTGTGATTCAGCAACCGCATTATTGATGACGATTTACATTAGAAGAAAAACATTTACATCCCCTTGAAGTTCTTACAACTTAAAACGTTTAGCGGAGGGTACTTTAGTAAACGTAAATACAACTTTGAAAAACAAATGTTACTGAAAAACGATGTGACATCAATTTTTGTTTCAAACTCCTTTTATCTTAATTGCTAAATTTTAAGAACTCCATATTAAGTACCTATGCTAAATAAAACGGTTATTTAAAAGTATGAGCAGCTTTATATGAACAGCATATATGGCACACAGCAGATATGAGCAGAAAAAGAGATTATATTGTTAAAATTTTGATCAGGGTTATTCCTTCAGAATCCGCCAATACTAGACACAACATTAAAACAATGGAAGAAGTATCATACGATTATGAGAGTCTTTGAGAGGATTAACAAATTTTATCAGAAATTTAATAGGTGTGGCATAAATTGTCACAAGCTCTTTTTAACATTTATTATGAGACCAGTGTTGACAACCTATGAAACACAAACAAAACAAAAATATTCGTACAAGGTACGCAACATTTTGCTAGGATTCAATCAATTTGTATTCACGAAAAGTTTACAAGCTACCAATACTTTACTGAATTTCAAATTGATTGGAGGGGAAACAACCCCTCCAAATGCGACCGCATTATTGATGACGATTTGGATTAAATGAAAAACATCCACGTCCCGATGTAGGATGTACAAATGTATACGAAGGGCAAATTGGGTAAGATTGAATGTACAATAGTTGGGGGCACTCAGGTTCTCGACCCTCATTATCGGCGACGTGTCCGGCATCGCTACTAGGTTCTGACGATTTTTAGGTCAAATCCACATTTGGTGGATATTAGCACTTTATAGAAAAATCTTAAGATTGCTATACTAAAATCAATAGGATATTTGACTACAAGACGGTTGGTGGACTGCTTCTATGGGTATATAGTACTTCAGAAAACGGAAAGCGCAATGTTAAGTATCCGGCAGCCTATAGTGGGTCGCCAAGCATGTTACTGAGAAGACCTAGATCGCTAAATAATAATGCTGCTGATAAAAGGAGGCTTTTCCTAAGAGAGGATGTTGAAAGTATATTCAAACATATATAATACACACTAAACTTGTAAGATAGACAGGTTATCGAAGATTATGAAGCTGAACATGATGATGATACAAATGCGTATTTTTTTAATTACACTTGCAAACAACTTTGTTTATACCAACTAGTTTTATTATCCAACCCTGGATATCATCTAAGTGACATCGTGACAAACATTGAGGACAACTGTATTTGTCTAGTCAGATAAACAATTCAAAGCTTGATGTGTTTGCTTTGTTCTATGATTAAAGTCCTATAGCCGTATCCAATAAATGAAAAGTTGTTTTGATATTCATCATCATCATCATTTCAGCCTCGTAATAATGTCCATTGCTGGATATAGGCCTCTCCCAAGGATTTCCAACATGACCGATTTAGATCGGCCTGCATCCGGCTCTTGCTACTTCGATAAACTTTTTGTTTCATCGGCCATCATTTCGTCACATTATGTGTCTGCCACTTCAATGAGCTAATCTGCTGGGCTATGTCAGTGACCTTTGTTCTTCTACGAATTGCCTTATTTCTGATTCGATAACGTTGAGAAATACTGAGCATATCCCTCTACATATCGCGTTGAGTAACCCCCATAGTAAGGAACCACGTTAACATTGCAATGTTATATTATTAAATTACTTTGTCATGTGATTTGCATGTAAAATATCAGAGCAATTAAACACTGAAAACTATGTTAACATCAAATTGCACGATTTGACATAAAAAAATAGACTACAATTTCAATGTTGCAATAGCATGAAGGTTTTACTTGCACAAACACAAAGTTTACTTTGTTAGATAGCAAAGTTATCTAGAATAATCTACGATGGTAAAGTTTACGTGCCCTTTGGCATTATGGTCCTAAGCACACACGGTATTATAAGGAACTTGGTGATCGCTGGGAAATCTAGTAGCTATGAAGATACATTGTAATTGCTCGTGTAAGTTCACATAAGTTTACGGTCACAAAGTTCTTGATTAAATTCTTTACTTGTATAGCAAGGTCGAAGTACCTAGTTTTTTAGGGTTCCGTAGTAAACAAGGAACCCTTATAGTTTCGCCATGTCTGTCTGTCTGTCTGTCTGTCTGTCTGTCCGTCCACGGTCCTACTCAGAAACTGTAAGTACTAAAAAGCTGTAATTTGGCATGGATATGTATATCAATCATGGCGAAAAATTCATAAAATAAAATATGGAAACAAATTTTTTTTTAGGGTAGCTGCCATACATGTAAAGAGGAAGTCAATATTTTTTTTCTCTATAAACACATTGTGTGGGGTATCGTTGAATTGGTCTTTCAAAAATATTGTGAGCTTGGAAACACCATTTTACGATTTAGGGATCCGTGTCTGAAATATTTAGGTTTAAAGTGAATTTTTTTGTTAAAGTCACGTGTCCCCCCCATCTATCTGCTAAACGGTTATATATGGACACGTGAAAAAAATCACAGCTATAGTATACATAATGTAGTTCATAGGAAAACTATCAGAGCTAAGTAGGGTTAACAAATTAAAAAGTTATAGGCGATCAACTTATAAAATGTACTCGAAAAGGAAAATTTCATACAAATTCAATAGATACTAAGACTTTTTAGCGGTATGAACTCAAAGTTGGCATTTACAACTACGGAACCCTACACTGCGCGTGGCCCGACACGCACTTGGCAATTACTTGTTTTTTGAACTTTCAAAGAATCAAATAGTCTATTCAAGATTTTCGTTTGTGCCGCAGATGGTGTTTTAACCACGGCTAAATCTTCCATTGAAAGTTAAATACAACATAATAGTTTTTAAAAACCAAGATGAAAACGTACAAGTAAGCGCTCACGAATAAACAAACACTTTAAGAAAGTCATAAACCATAGTAATATTTTTCTTCTTCACAAAATATTTAATGTTATACCTCCCGTATTTAAGTGTAAACTAACTAAAAAAACATACCTACAATGGTAAACCCGTTATCCGTTTCCGCATCCGACAGAACACAAACGAAACAAGCAGCGACATAGCTGTTTGACGTCACATCTGTCACGGCGCGTCCACTTTTAATTGAACGCCTTTATTTCGCGCTCGCACACAAAGCGTCGCGTCGGGTCGCGTCGCTAATAAATACGCGATGTAATGATGTCGCTGTACCCGCTTCGCGTTAATGGGGTATTGTACACGCGGCAATAAAATATTTAGGACGATTTGTGAGGGTCATAAAAAAATGCTTGTGTTTTTTGTACGTAGGTTATAAATATTATCTTGTAATGGTATTGCGAAATTTAATTCACGACTTTTTATTTCGCTTGTAAATTAATTTGACATCTGTAAAATGTTTGTGTGACTAACATTTTAGTCTATGAGGTGTCTAGTTGTTTCGTCGAAATTTTTACGCGGGTTTTTTTTAGTTTTCAACCAAGTAAGGCGAAGACAGGACGGAAGTCGAATTAATATTTTGCAAACTATTAGGCAAAAGATAGGTAATTATTTAGCCTTTCTACGTTAATGTCAGTCAGTATGATGTTCAAGTTAGTTCTTGTCTCAAAAATTTTTTTTAGAAAATTCTAGTATATTTCAATATGCAAATGTCTAACTTATGGTATCCTTCTGATTGCCTAATATATTTTTTTAAAGATTTTGTTCACCTCTATTTCGTGAAAATTACAGCTTCCTAGTACTTATTGAACTATTTAAGTGAAACCATGGCGGAACATTAAGGGTTGCTTGTTTTACTACGGAACCCTAAAAATGAGACTTTTGCTTAGATATAAGTTTTCTTTAACTACTTTACGTAGAGAGAAAAGCTTTCATCTTATACCTATACTATCGACAGACTTTTTTACAAAAGAAAACGTTTTCCGGAAGATAAACAGTAAGCTCCCAGTGCTATGTTATTAACGACAGTGGCGCCGCGCCGAGCTTTTAAAAGTTTGCGTCGAGACGTAATGCTTCCTTCGCAACTTTCAGAGCTTCGTCGTTAGCAAGATGGAGCTTTTGTTTTCTGGCTTTCGGTTATCTTCTAGAGAATATCTTAGTGTAAACAGAGCACAATGTCGAACCGTGTTACAGTTTTATCGAAATAAATTCGTTGAAAAACGAAAGCGCCGGGAGAGAAGCAGCCGGTACTTTTTATTTTTTTCCAAAACAGCAATATCAATGTTTAAATTAATGACGATTATGAGTACTGTATATACATGATGACCTCTGTGGCCCCTGGGTTGAACCCCGGCAGGTCAAGATGGAAAAAGATCTTTTTCAGATTGACCTGGGTCTTGGATAAATAAATAAATAAATATATACGGACAAATTACAGTGATTGAGCTAGCCCCAAAGTAAGTTCGAGACTTGTGTTATTTGTTTATTTGTTTATTGTGATAAAAACGATTTATATACTAACTCAATTATTTATTATTTGTTATAGGATACTAACTCAACGATACTATATTTTATAACTAATACATATATAGATACACATCCAAGACCCAGGACAATTTGAATTTGGATGTTTATCAACATATGTATTTATTATAAAATATAGTATCGTTGAGTTAGTATCCCATTACACAAGTCTCAAATTTACTTTGGGGCTAGTTTTATCTGTGTGATTAGTCCGTATATAATTAATATTTATATTCCAGGAAATGTCTACCACAATTCATAACGGGGCACTGCGGTCTACCCAAGACGTGTCGGCACCCACAGCCCCGCTCTTTGTCTCGAGTCTCAACCTATGAGCAAACACATTAGTAAAAACCTCTTCGCAACTCCAGCCAAAAATGAATTACTTCACACGAGACACAAAATATTGAGAAAACGGATGGGACAGAAGATTCACTCACTCACTATACCAAACTATAAAACTTCTAATTTGTAATAATATTGGTCACTGATAGAAATACGTGATCTTATAATGGTGAACAATGCTGTCAAATAGATCAAGCAACCATAAATCTTGTGATATCAATTTGAACTTTATCATGTTTTCTGTTATGTCCTAACGGTGAACTAGTAGACAATGCTTAGCATTGAGTTATACCCTTTGTTCTATAATTTTAAGATTTAAAGTGCAATAAATAAAATAAATGAATAAAGAAGTCTCCTAGCGACAAATCGCATCAATTAAAATTAAACCTGAAATCGTTCGAAGTTGAGAGTCGCTGAGTCACAGATCTCTAGGTAAAAATGACCAGACCGATCGCACTCCAACCATCGATTCACTGTTTTCATACATTGTACCATAGTCTAATTGAACGAGCGAGCAAAGCGAGCGAAATTTTCCAAGTCTACTTGAATCATCCGAGATTGTATTTACATATGTATGTATGCTAGGCTGACGATAATCTGAGAGTGTTTGATTGGAGCTTGATAAAATTTTGTAGGCGTGTAGATAATGAACAATAAGTTTAAAATTCGAACTTGAACCTAATCGATTAAGGGACTACCAGGATATGGACTTCGCGAAATTATAGTCCGGGGCGCACTACTAAGTCTTGAGTAATAAAATAGATTTAGGGGTATGTTTCTTCTGCACACTTTTTGGTGTATACTGAAGATTTATGACCCGGCCGAAATAAGGCTTTTTTGCCAATTGTTCTTGTATTTTCTAATGGTCTCTCTGGAAATAGCCGACTTTATTTACAACTTATCTTCTTCACATATATCATAAATTCCCTACTATATCTCAAGATATTAAATTTGTTCGCCTCGACTTGTTTATGAAATTACAAGCATTTATTACTTTTGGAATTGTAAATAGGTAAATAATTTCTTATATAAGTAGGTACTCGTATATATACATCTTTTTACCTGACTACGGCCAGAAACCAAGAAAAAGGGTAATGTTTTTAGCAGTACATATATGTAAGTATGTATATAAGTACATGTAAGTGGATATCTATGTGTATACTACCCCGTAGCATCCGAACCACTTATCCAATTTTGATTAATGAGGTGATAATCGATTTGGTCTTCCCGTGGATGTCGTAGGAGGCGACTTAGGAAATACAAAGCTTATAAACATCAATGAGACCTCTCCAACCCGTCTGGCCAGCGGGGAGTGTAGGCCAAGTCCTCTGGCTACACTGGCTAAGTACGGCTCTGGTAGTACAGAGAGGGTCGTGCTCCTGCAGTGGAGACAAAAAGACCTGATGATGATGACGATGCATCGATTCTTTTAATTGTCCGGGTGACATAGGCTACAATTTGTATGCAATATATTGCTACTAAAGTACTCTCAAACCAAATAATGAAATAAGATCTTTAGTACTCCGTTTTAAATGTCAAAAAAAGCCTATAAAAGTATTACTAGTGGTATTTAAACTATCGCATTTTTTTTACGAACAAACTTTATTTAATAGATCTAACGTTACGAATAGTGGTTTCGAAAGGTGAAGCTTTCTAAATAAATATTATTAGATCGGATCAAATTCTAAACAAAAAGAAAAATTACGCATATCCATAAAAATACTGCATGAAATAGCGCAATAATATGTATTATGCAAAATTGTAGGTTTGTAGTAGGAATTTCAATAGAAACGAGAACCCAATTACGTGTTCCAAGGTATATTATCTCAAAGTTTTATCTCGTTTAACCGCATTTTTCTTTGAACTGCAGCAGTACAAGCCTGCAGTTCATTATTATAGAGCTCAGTGGCCCATTAGGACTACGCGTTGCTAGCGCTTTCGCAAGTTAAGCAACCCTCCAAGGGACCTCAAGTGGCACAGATTATTCTTGAGGTTTTCCGTGCTTCAGAAGGCACGAAAAGCTCCTGGCTGATATCACGATATGGCCACGGTAAAGATATCTGTACCGTAATGTGGTGTTGTCTAGAAAAGTTAGATGCTTATGCTGCTTAAAAATCTGATACCAGTGTATCTACACACACACAGAAACAAAAACAATTATTTTCGTTCCTAAAAATCGTGTAACCCACATGCTTTGAGTTGTCTAAAGTCACTTAGTCATTCCAATATTAAAAATCAAATAATTATGTGAAACAAACCTACCCAACACTTACAATGTGTGAAAAGGAACGTGAAAATATTCTGAAGCGCCGTTTCCTGTCGTGCTCGATGGTAATTGCGAATTGTGAATTATTTCGTGAGCATTCCTTACGCTAACGAATGCGGCCCGCCCACCATTCTGCACTTACATTGCAAATAGAAAAAATATAGAAGGAACGCTTAGTGAATTAAACAAAAAGACCCTTTTTGAAAGTTTTTTCAAAGGTCAACGGAGTTCCATTACTGTAGATATCTGTACCGTGGTATAGTCATTTAATATTTTATTAAATTGAAATAATATTTCTAAACAAAACAGTATTTAAGGCAAAACGCAATGTCAGTCAGCCATGGATAAGTAGGTCTTGTATAAAGACTCATTACAAGTATATAACATCATCATCATCATCATATCAGCCACAAGAAATATACTTCTGGTATACAACATAATCAAACACAATTACCTGTCTTGCTTGATGGAAATCGATTGATCAGATATAAAATATTTTCTCGTATCCTTACCGTTACCTGAGCACAAAATAAATATGTGTTTCATATCAATCTTCGTCTACAAATATACATATAATTAACTGGTCTTACGTTTTTATTTCTTATGTAGTTGAAAGAAAAGAAACGAAGCCACGATTAGCGATGACGGTTAATGTGTAGGAGAAAAAGCTTTTAAAGCGATAAGTTATTGCCAACCATCCAACTATTTATTAGATATAGTATTTTATGCACGGCGCCATCGAGCATTTTTTGACGTACTTATACAACGTTGCATACAATACTTTTTCTACGACTATATTTACTAAATAAAATAAAAAACCAAACAAAGAAAATATGAAAATGTTTGACTTACATGTTTGGTAAATCAGATTTAGAATATACAAGTACTGATCTATATGGTATCTATGGTAAACTTTTTTTTTAATTGACGTCTTTTTAGTGACTATGTTAAAAAAACATTTTTTTCTTATGTTGGCAGTATGGTAAATCTATAGAAAAAAATGTTCTTGGTCTATGGCTAGCAGTATCGTTTTAGTGAAATAACGACACATGTGCTATTATGAGGCATAGATTATAGACTTTTTTCTGCAATAATATTATCAATGTTCTTATATTAGTGTTCAGAACCATTTAAAAGACAAATAACAGTACAAGAGTCGAAAAAATATTTTATATAATACTTTAAACTGTGTTAAAATTTAAAAATACTTCAAGCACTTTTCTGTAAGTTTATTAATGTATATTTCTGCACAAATTATTCAAGTGCTACGCTTATTTTAACACTTTTAATGAAAGATGTGTACGGAACGGGGAACTAAATTAAGCTGCACTTTGTTGGCTTATTTCTAATTGTCGATTCAAGTCTGTTTTCAAAGAAAATTATATTCCTATTAATTACAAGGGAAGAATAAACTAAAATGTATAACACTATCGTCGGAAAATTACCCCCTATCTGGTTTAAAAATATTACCATTGCCATACAAAATGGCAATACTGCTAGTCTTCCGGGCACGTGGAAGCGATTTACCAGATATTTTTATTTATAAATAAGTAGAGGTCATCTTAAATTTTAGTGTTAGTAAATTTTATGATGTTATTTATAAAATTTGTTGTTTGTTTATAATACCTAACTTTATTGTACCAAAACAATGACAACATACGAAAGAGCAAATATACAAAGGCTCACATATCCTTTGTAGTTTATTATAATAAAACCTAATAAAATATCTAAGGAGGATGAATTCATTATGATATGGAATTTGAAAAGCGGCAGCTCAATGACCAGATATTTTGCCTTAGCTTGCGTGCAAAGTTCGAACAAGAAAAATATAGGTATATCTTGTCAAGATTTAAATACGAGTACGAGTACCTTTCGGTCTACACTTGGGTCTACACTCGTCGAAAGTCTTATTTAACATACCTGAAACAAGAAAAAGTTTTTTAAACATATTTAATAAAAAATACGTGAAAATCATCATCATGGTTTCGTGGCACTGCTAAACAAAAGGTTATTAAGTTACCTTTCACAATTTACAAAATTAATTAAACTAGTGATTCGCCGCGAACTTAGACCTCGCGATATTATTCCAAAACTGAACCAATTTTGATGTCTAGTGAAACTGTGATTTAATGAAACTGTGATACATTATTCACAGCCGATTCGATACCGTTGCAGGAAACAGATTTTCCAACCTTCTTTCTTCTATTCTGAGCTGCAAAAGTTTCATTTTATAATTTTTTTTCAAACAATTTAATTCAAGACCTGGATCAAATTCAATATCCCTTGAAAGAGCAACGTATGTACATCCAGCCGCCAACTATTTTACGCCTACGTCTCATCATCATCATCATTGCAGCCGCATAACGTCCACTGCAAGGATTTCCAAAATGACCGATCTAGAGCGGCTTCCAGCAACCTTGGTCAGGTCGACAGAACACCGAGGTTAGCTTTCAATAGTGCGTTGCACCTTTAGCCCTCATAAGAGACTCATAGTAAGGGACCACGTTTCAGATCCATAAGTCATTACTGGTAACACACATTGTTTGTAAACTTCAGTCTTAAAAAACTAAGGTATTTTTGACGAGAAGACACTGCGTAGCTTCCCGAACGCTGCCCAGCCGAGTCAGATTCGTCGAAAGACCTCTTCCTCGAAGCTGAAGCTTCCAGCCTGGATCAATTGAACCGGGTCTACAGCTTCGAGGGTGAACCTCCCAACACAAACAGGTAGGGGCGCAACATGGACATTCGACATTACTTTCGTTTTGTCCATGTTTATTTTAAGGCTCATCGTCATCATTATCATTTCAGCCGCATAACGTCCACTGCTGGACAGAGGCCTCTCCCAAAGATTTCCAAAATGTTCGATCTAGAAGGCGCTGGATGCAAGCCGCTTTAGATCGGTCATTTTCAAGGCTTTCCAGTTGGAAAACTCGGTTTAGGTCTGCGAGCATAGTATACTTAAGTCTTCCATCGATTCCGCCATGACAACGATATCATTGGCAAATCGAAGGTGAGTGATATAATCGCCATAGATGTTAATACCAAATCCTTCCCATTCCAGAAGCTTGATCTTCCATTGCAACGGTGAACAGTTTCGAAGATATAACGTCTGGTTTACACCTCTATGCAGTGGAATTGCCGTCTTCCACTGCTCCTGTACTCGGAATGACATAGTGGCGTTACTGTATGAGCACTTCAACACCTCGATATACCGATAGTCAATACGGCATCGCTGGAGACTGAAGCACGGCCCATGTTTCGATCGAATAGAAGGCTCTTTCATAGCCCACTATCCGCAAGCATAATATACGCCCTTGTCTTCTCTATAACCTGCGTACGAATGTGGTCCATGGTTATAAAACCTTTACGGAAACTGGCTTGTTTGGCGGCTGGAAGGCATCAAACCTGTTTGCGGGACGATTCGTGATGACCCTCGAAAACAACTTATAAACATGACTAAGACACGTGATAGGCCTATTGTTCTTCAATAGAGTGTTATCTCCCTTTTTGAAGAACAGGACCGCAATGCCCCTGTTCCACGCTTCTGGCGTTCCGCCTGCTTTCAGAAGGTCTGTTGTGATTCCATCTTCGCCCGGCGCCTTGTTGTTTTTAAGCTGTTTAAGGGCCATCCTAATCTCGTACAGGCTGATGTCCGGTATAGTGTCGGGTTAGCTTGGCTCTTGGGCAAACGCCAACGTCTACGACTACTTTATTCTAAGTGAGTCCTTGCGATTTGTGCACATTTATTGCCCAGGCAAGCGACAGTGAAAATTGCGTTCGTGAGCATGACACTTGGCCAGTTTTCCACGACCGGGTCATGCGAGAGATGGGAACCGTGTTCTGGTAAGGATTCTTGCCCTTGAATCTCCACAGCGTGCTCACGCATTGAACGCTAGCGCTTTAAGCGTTCAGGGTATAGTTCCTGATTTCGTACTTCCCTTGCGTACTCACGCTGAGAACACAAGCGTTTGGAGCGTTCGGGCGAAGTTTCTTGCTGACAATGCTCTTATTAGCACGAGAATTACCTACTGGCATATTCCCTTAGTTGCGACTCTCTACGTAAAACTACTTCGCGGGCTTTGGTTGCCGCTGATCTCTTATTAGTTTGTGGCATTATTACTAATACTACAACAGAAGCACAGACAAGCAGCGATATCGATTATACCAAAGTTCGCTCAACAAAATTGACAAATTTAGTAAAATACCTAGTAGTTCGCCGCGAACTTAGACCTCGTGATTATTTTTCGCAATTCAGTTTCCTAAATAACCCCTAGATGGTGCTATCCAAAGTTAGAACGCGCTATTGGTTTCGTTTGTTACATAATAGCGGACATTTTTATTAATATTTCAAAAACTACTGAACCGATTTTAATGCCCAACGAACTTGAAAATTCTATTGATATATCCTACATGCCTACCAAATTTCATCAAAATCAAACTATCGGTTCGGCTGTTATCGCGGTACAAACATACATACATACATACATATATACATACATACATACATACAATGTGTTTTCGCCCCAACTCGATTTAAAGACCTCGCTTGCTTCGCTCGCTCGGTCAAAAAATAACGTCAAGCCTTCATAAAAAACTATTATAGACACCTTTTAAATTATAATTTTCTTCTTTTTGAAAGATTAGTGAAAATACTTAAGTGAGTATCAAATGGTCGCCTACGTAAATACCAATCAATGGCAAATCGCCTAAAACGCAATTCAGAACATTTGAATAGCAACTCGTTTAAGTTTATTTACTTATTTGTTTGTAAGTTCTAGTAATTTGTTCATTAACCCTAAAGAAAAAATGATCTTAACTAATGATAGCATGAAAGTAAACCCCAACTAACTTGAACTGTTTACGCAGCTGTTTACCCAAAGTTTATTCAAAGGTTGTTATCAATACCACGATGATGGATGCTCCGAAGGAAGGTCGTAGGAGCAATCCGCGAGTCATGCTTGTCTCCCCAACTTCGCAACTCTTTCACTGCACCCTAATCGATCGGAAAAAGGATCATATTTTTCTTGTAACGGAGTAATAGTAACATATACTCTTGCCAACAGGAGAAAACAACATGAAAAAATATGTCTTACTTATAGGTGATAGCAACTTCCACGCAAGAACGCATCAATATTTTTTTCAATGGTTAGAAAGTATTTAATGTGTAAACAGATAGAAATACACTTAAAGAGTTTTATTGTTTATTATGATGTACAATAAACTAAGATTTAAGGATAAAAAAGCAAGATAAGAAAAAGTTTAAATATTCCTTATAAGAGTAAGGTTGTTTATTTACTTTCGGCTTAGCAATTATCTTATACCTTTAAACGAGCAATTCTTGTATATTTATTTATATATTTCTGTGATCTCGAAAACGGCTCTAACGATTTCGCTGAAAATTGGTATATGGGGGTTTTCGGGTGTAAACAATCGATCTAGATTAGTCTTACGTTTGCGAAAACGCGTGTTTTCGAGTTTTCATGCGTTTTTCTTTCCACGCAGAATATGATCGCTAATTTCGTCGCGCCGGCCGCCATCCATTTTGGCTCAGCGGTTTATGATGCTGACCGCTAGAAAGAGTGTTACGGGTTCGGATCCCACTCGGTGACTTACTTTTGTTTATTTTTATGTTCAAATTTATATATAATTTTTTATTTTGTATTGTTTTTAGACAACTTTAAAAAAATGTAGTTATTGTTTGAGATGTAACCGAGCAAAGCTCGGTCACCCAGGTACTTGAATAATTAAACGGTAAAATATTATTAGTAGGTACTTACCTACGCCCGTAGGTAGAGTTATAGGTAAACGCTTTGAAATTTAAAATAGCATTTTAAATTTCAAAGCGTTTACCTAGTTTTTCAAGTTTTTTAAATTATAAGAAAACATGTTTAAAACCTTAAACATTAAAACAAGCCTTTTTACAGAGTGAAGTAAAGGAAAAAATCATATCTTATTTTAAATTAAATGAATTTCTAAGTTAGTTCACCATTCAGGCACCATTCAAAACAAACTTGCGCAGAAAGAAGTCAAGGGGAGTTGCCAGCGCCTCACTGAATTGTTATTGGCTTCCTCCAGCACTAGATAAAATGGAAGAAAGCAATTTCCCTATCAATCCAATGCAAGTTTGCCAGAAGTTCCACAAAGCCGGCAACGTCGCGACCAATTTGTTCGAACACACGACGCTCCCGGCCCATCGGAGCTGACGAGAGAAAAGAAAATCTATCGACTTATATCAAATCGGAAACAAATAGATCAGTGGAGGTAAAGATGTATAACGGTAATTTGTTTGTTGTTCGATGAGGACTCGCTAGCTGACGGAACTTTGTTAGACATTTGATTCTATGGGTGTATAATTTTTTAAAAACAAAACTTTGTTTTTATTTCTCTTAAATTTCAGTTGTTTTATGATTTGGGTATGGAATAGGACCACTCTATCTCTTACGTGACATGAAAAATCGCATCGAAATAGGTCCATCCTTTCAAAAGCTACGCTACCACAGACAGACACACAGACAGACAGACATTAGCGTTAAACTTCACCGTCTTTAGGTGTAGTGAATAACACCCTCCTTTTCATGAGGGTCGCTTGTCAATGCTGACACGAGACCTAATAATTTGGATCGTTTCTCAAGCCGGCGCGATTCCCCAACCTACTCTTTTCGCTATTTGACAATCAATGAATTTAATTACTAAGAACCCGAATCAAAAACAACAGACGGAATACGTAAGCTTCCAAGTGGTTGAGCACCATGTATCTACTTCACTACGTATCTACTGTAACGTGACAGGGCGTGCCAACATAACACGCAAAGTTTTGGCGACAGAACCCGCGTCAGCTTGAGATTTATAGCTGCCAACCTGACGACTGGTCTCGTGTTTTAGTGAGTTGGCAGAACCTGCTGCGCCGGAGAAGGCACTCTGAATTAGTAATAGTTTCCGTCTTTGGGTGTAGTGAATTACAATAATCTATATTATATTATATTTACTATATTTACTGTAAAAAAATGTATCTGTACATTGAATTTATTTCTAAAAAAATATTTGATCCGATTAAGACATAGTAATAGAGTAAGAATTTTAAAAAAATATGTTTCAGTTTTAAACGCTAATATCCGGAAATACTAGACGGAGTCAAATTAAACTTTTTTGTTTTATAGCTTTTAAGCCTGGGCAACATATAGGGTGTAATTGATTTTGTAAAATGGGACACCTGATGCAGAACCATAATGGTCAAAACTATAAGAAATATAGAAATGACGTGTAAGCAAAAGTGGTTCAGCCTGATGAGCATTTTCCGGAGTCATAAAGTTCACGCGAACGAAGTCGCGGGCCTCGGATAGTCAGGAACAAAATTTATAGCTCGAGATATTTTTAATTTCCCTGCGAAAGCGCAAAATAATTCAAAAACGTCATATTTTTCGATTTTCATATAGACAGATTCCGATTTTCATATAGACAGATTCCGATTTTCAAATACACAGATTCCAATTTTCATATATACAATATTGATCAATAATAGTCAAACTAAAAGGGGAACATAAAATGCTTTGTTAATTGGTTAAAAATTATTTAAAATCAGCTTCCCTCAGAAAATAATTAAAATTTCATTTTTTTTTTGTTTCAAAATATATTTCGTTCTAAATTATAAACAATTTGTTTTAAGTCAAACAGATAATTTTAAAATTAGTTATTTTCTTAAATTTTATATTTAATAAATAAAACTGACAATTTTATTATTCCAACAAGTTATCGTCTCAACCAATGATAAACAATTATTTGCTTCAATATAAGTACTAATTTCGCTGAGATCCGTTGGACGCGCCGCCTCAGGCCGCAGCTATAGCCTATATAGTGTAGACCATCCTCTTGACAGATTTATGGCTATAGCCTGACGAGGGGATATCGTGGAAATTATCCGGGACTCGCCTCCCGGTCGGAACACATCGAACGTTTATTTTACAACTAGTTGTTGTTAAAGAGCGCGTGGTCGAAGAGTTTTTGACGTCAAAAATAGGAAATATGCATGAAAATATATGTGTTTTCAAAACAGTTTATCCATAAATATTCATAAGTAAAGTACTAAACAGTGAGAACAGTATAAATAAAAATTAACGAGATACCTATAACTATTTTACGAAAATATGTCTATCTTACTCACAAAAAAGCTATTTTCTATGGCAAATGTATAGATTGATGTCACCAGTCCATATCGGACTTTTCTTTCTAATTGAAACTTTCACAAAGTTCGTCGCTGATTAAGATTACACCTCCAACACTCACATCATTTACCTGAACTAAATGTATTTCATTATTTTATTTATTTGGCGGTTTTGTATGGGGAACTCAATTTTTTTCCAAGTAAGTTTACAGATTTAGACCTCGTATATTTAAGTCACAGGTATAGCACTTCATAGAAGCGAAGTATTATTTATGCCTCCTACTACTACGAAACTATACATCCGTACACACGGAAATGTGTGTGTTCGACTTCTAACAAAATCGACAAAACGAGAACAGGGAAGAGGTGCGGAACGGAGGCGCATATTGGGTGTTACCCTAGGTGTTTTGTGTGTAATACTTACATTAATTCTGTAACTTAGTTGTACAATAGAAAAGAAACTGTGGAAGCTGTAAATAAAAAATACAACTTAAAGTTTCTTTCCACTCTGAGGCCTCTGAGACCTAAACGCAAAGAACAATAAAAATGTCCATCTCCTGTGACGTCAGACACTAGAAAAGAAAAACTGTCCACCCTAATCTCGATGCCGGAAGGCCGAACGCGCTCCGCATACTCCCGAATCACCATTACTTCGATGGTCCTTCTAAGGCTGCGTTTTGTTCGAAAGCCATTCAAAGTTTAAAGCTTAGTTACTTTGAAGATTCTTATCTAATGCTGGAAGAGGGCCATCGCCTTCCATCAGGACGTAGATAGGCTGAAAATATCATAGAGTTTAAAGAATATTTTTTATATGCATGGCCTTTACAGGATGGAAACATCGAATCAGAAAACATACACACATTGAAGTGTGCACGAATATATAATTTTTGTAGTAGTAGTAGGCATAAATTATACTATGCTTCTATGAAGTGCCATAACAGGCGTACGGGTCTCAAAATATCATAATCATTATCATCATTTTAGCCGCATAACGTCCACTGCTGGACATAGGCCTCTCCCATGGATTTCCAAACTGACCAATCTAGCGGCTTGCATCCATCACTTTTCAGTAACCTTGGTCAGGTCGTCAGACGTAATGGCAAGCGAAGCGTGCTTCGCTTGCCATTATTAAATTTTATCTAAACTGGTTCAGTGCCTGTAGCGTGAAGAGGCTAACAGACATACAGAGTTACTTTCTCATTTATAGTTTAGTATATAGTATATGAAAACATGGATAGGACATAACACACACATACATACTATCACGTCTTTATCCCTAATGGGGTAAACAGAGCATTTTGTGTCTTGCGGTTATAAGCAGACAGAGCCCAGGTTCATGTTGACAGTTGACAGAATCTGCAAGATTCTGTCAACTGTCAACATGAGCCTTTACGCTTTTATTTTACATTTACGCCCATTTCCTCGATCGGCTTTTACGATCTGCGCCGGAAGAGGAGCAGCTGGTGCATTCTAAGTTTTTTCTTTTCTCCCAGACCAGCATGGAAAATAATAGGATGAACAAATTATTTAACCATGAACACGTCTTAACTTTGTGTTGACACTCGTCGCCGGCCGTTGGAAACTTGTTACATTGTTCGAGAGTGATAAATTACGGGAGTTCCTCAATATCACCATTCGTATAGAAAGTTCTCGTCGTTTGTCTGTCGGTCAGTCCTCAATGCCCGCTTCCGTCGGAATAAATGGTGAGTTTTTAACCGACTTCTAAAAAAGGAAGTCCATAATAATATATCTAATTTATATATCAGTACATATAATTATAAGATGACATTTTTGGTGAAAATGCTGCAGTGCAGTTTGTGCCGCTTCTTCTGTACTTGCGTTTAGAAAGCGGCAATAAAATTAATTTTAACTTTGCCAATTTAAGTAAATTAATTAGTTATTATGAAATAGAAGGAAAATTTACAATTATCAAGTGATACAAATAATAAAAAGATAAATATATGATTTTTGACTTTTTTGGCTTGTGAGGAGGAGGTTGTCAATTCGTTGAGACCTTTAATTTTTTTATTATGTACGAGTATGTTCACCGATTATTCGAAAACGCCTAAACCGATTTGAAGAATTATTTTTTTGTTTGAAAACCTTTACTTACTTACGACGCTATGGACGTGGCGAAAAAGTGTAAGATTTTTTCGTCACGAACTTCTTAGAAGCGGCATCTTTCGGCGGCTTCTATTATTTTTTTTTACTTAGTTCCAACCGAGTATTCCACGATACTCAGTTTTTTATCATATGTAAAAGGTTTTTTTCCATTTTAAAATTTGTAGATATAAGTATATGAAAAAAAATCTAACTTGTTTTAGATTAAATGAAGAGATTCTATTCATATTCATGAGCCAAGTACACTTTTCCACTTGAAAACAAGTTAAGATCGCAACCCATTCTTTTCCACCGAGACTCTCGCTCTGAAACTTTATCGTCAGGTATCGCCTGTGTATTTGTCGAGTACTTGGCAACTGACAGTTTTGTTTTAAACAATCCAGTACTCCAGTGGTAACTGTAGTGTATGGATGGACTGAACTGAAACGTTGGCTTACGGCCAACTACCAAATATGATCTCTCAGCGCGTAGGTTGCATCCTTAAGGGCACATGAATTTTCCGAGGGCCAGTGCTGACCCAAATTGAAATAAATCATTTGCAAGGAAAAGGAGATAATGTTTAAAATTGTTTCTTGATCAAGCCCTAGATAACCTTTTAAACTAGTAAATGAACTACTGTTTACAGTTTAAAGTGAGAGAAGAAAGATTTAAGATAAAGATAAAGACGTTAAGATTCCACGCGAATTTCCCAAAAACGGCCCCTTTTGGCTAATATGCGTAATAAACTATTGGCTTGAAAATAAAGATTTTATTTATTTATTTAATAGCTTTACGTTCTCACTTTAAACTGTAAACAGTAGTTCCCCGAAAAATTTAGGTTTAAGGATTTCTGCTTCGGAGCCCGAAATCCGAACAGATTTTTTCTTTTACACTTCCTTGTCTTTTACATTTTTGTCATGAGACCTTTGGCACACATTTTATACTTGGCGACAAACCAATAATATAACATTACGAAAAATATTCAAATTTTGGAACGAAGTTCCGGACGGTATGGACTTGGCGGATGGGGGCTGGAAAAAAAAGTGTAAGATTTTTTTGGTAAGAACTTTTTAGGAGCTGCTATTTGTTTGGGGTCTTTTTAGGGGCTTAAATTTTTCTAATAATATTTTTAACTTCATTCCAACCGAGTATTTTGTATATTTTGTCACTCAGTTTTTTATTTTACTTTTTCTGTTTTTAAAAACTAAAAACATTATTTCTCTGATTGGAGTCAAAAAATATTCGAATTTTATACAACTAACTTCAAATATTGCCTGTTACTAGTACCTATGTCCATTTTAAATCTTAAATGACATTAGTCAGTAGTAGATAGACATTGTCTTTATTAAAACATTTGTAAATTATCTAAATGTGACACATTCAAGCGACGGTGGGTTTTTAAATATAAAATATATGCAGCGTAGAAATCTGTATAAAGAAACTGCATATTCATGAAAGAATAAGTACTTTTCCAGTTGAAAAGTTCAGAGATTAACATCGAGACATTTAACTGTAAAACTTTGACGGCAGGTATCCTTGGTACAGTGAGTTTATATCGAATACCTTCTACTTTTCAAGGTGGTGTTGAAGGTATACATTCATATTATAACGCTTGTTTCTCACAGGGGTAGGCAGAGACTATGGACCTCCACTTGCTACGATCCTGACAATCCTGTTTCGCTTTATCTATACTCATTACTCTCTTGCATGCCCGCCGGTGACGGGGACTTCTGAAGTTCTGACCTCTCTTTCTGCTTTTCATAGTCCCAAATAGGAAGGGCAACTAACCTGCTAAAGTTAGGAACCATATTGCTAAGCGTGCCCATTTCTTTCACAGCTCTGACTGTCCCGTGAGTGATAAAATCGCGATAGTATGCACGTATATACACGCAGACAAACTATCTCGATATGATCGTAACTGCCAGCAGACTATTCGCAGTCTCTCGCGATACCACTTCTGAACACCGTATTGTACTGACTCGATGGACATTGGCCGGCTGCCAACTTTTAGATGAAAAAGTAAATCTTACTATTATTACACTCGAACTTAGGTTTAATGTCAAGTCTTCGTTTCTATTTTTAGACTACACCGGATTTCTAGAAATGTGGTTGTAAAAGCTCTAATGTGAGACTTGAAATCCAGAAACTACATAAGAATTTCTGTCGCGTTGAAAAATTGTAGCAAATAACAATAAAAGGACAAATAATATTACGATTTAGAAGTTACAAACTCTAGTTTGTATAGACTCTATTGCAGTACACAATCAGAATAATGGACTGTATGTGTTCTTACCTTATCTGTATCTACTTTTAATGTATTGTATCAGTATGTACTTTTACTTGAAGTTCTTGACAACGTCTTCCAAGAAGTGACATTCCGGTAGGAACAAGGCTTCCTAGGTCATCATCCTGCAAAAACCTTGTACGAGTAGTATAGGCACGTGGGGAGTAGGAAAATCCAGAAGAAAATTTAGACCAAATAAAAGAAAAATTAATATTGAAAACATTTGAGGAGTAGAACTTAGCGAAGAAAAGAAAGACATGGACAGAACTTCACCGACAAGCGCCTAGCTCTTAAATAAAAGAAGAAGATGTACTTTTAATGCTACATCTTAAAAATAAATACTGGATTCTAGAAAAGTTTAAATTCTTACACACAGCGAAAAATTTAATGCTATATTTTTAAAAACAAATACTGGATTCCATTATAAGTTCATTTGAAAATTTCTCCTGAATAGTATTAAAGTCTTAAATAAAATAAGTAGGTGTTCGACCCGGATAGAGATGTAAGAACAGCACTTTAGGTAGTTGCCACCTGGTAAAGCTTGTTTCTACCGAAAGCTTAAATTCGCTTACCCTCCTTGCAGGTTTAAACGAGAGAAATCCATCAGATTTTTTTTGGAACGAAGTTCCTTATCGCGCGTTGCGAAAGGAGGCTAGAAGGAAAAAATTAAGACTAAAAGTTGTAACGACATTGCTATAGTTGTAAGCCGTGCGGCGTGCGCGTGTTTCTCTGTCTGTATCTCTCTCTCCTAATTAATCGGAAGGAACTTCGTTCCATCCGGGTGTCCCTTGACACCTCTCAAGTCTTTTTCTTTAAAAATGCGCTTATATCTGATTTCGGTATTTACGTTGATCTCGGTCTAATAAAGTTTGATAACCATTGATACGATGAGGAGACAAAATTTATTTTTTATTTTTTGTTGCAAATATGAGTATAGGGGTGTCAAAAGGGTCAGAAAACTTTTGATTAAAAATGTAAAAAGTTTAAATTGATGGCATCATGGACCTAATGTCTCAAACAAGGAGCATTATAATGTCAAAATATTATTTTTTTAAAGACAAAAAAGTTAAGAAATTTTTGAAAAAGTTATAAGTTTTGCGACGTATCTTCGAGCAGTTTAAGTGAAATGCTATCCTAAGCTCTTGCACATAAACAAAGTCCGGAGCGCCCGGCGCCGGCAACTTCACAAATTGAATTATTACTAAGGCGAGAAAAATAATAGGATAATGTATAGAGATAAAAGCACGCGTATTTTCCCAATCTCTCGCCGAAGTTCGCTTATAAATCATAAGCGCGTAGTCAGTATAGATTCTACCAAATTGGGTGTGAAAATAACGTGTTTTAGGTGGATTAAGATGTTGCTAGGTTGTGTATGTACTCTTCGTACATAGATAAAGGTGTACATACATATTACACACAAGGGTAGGCATAGACAATGGACCTCCACTTGCTCCGATCCTGACTGACCTCTTTCGCTTCACAAACACTCATCAATCTCTTTGTGCATACCCGCTGGTTATGGGTCCTTCTGTTTATATCTGTACTCTAGTATTTATATAACCTAGTCTTCATTAGATTACCTACTCTTCTTATTGTAAGAAGCTCTGTTTTGCTTCGTTCACTTGATCAGTTTAGATTTTTTGATATAGGTATTTGAAGGTACTGTTTAATTTTCTAATTTCTTTTAAATTCGGTATAGTAAAAAGGTAAATTTATTACTTGATAATGTTAGATGAATAAGACTGTCCTTAGAATATTTGCTATTACAATACAATACTATAAAATTTAACTTTATTGCACCATGATAAATAAAAAATAAAAAATTTAAAATAATTGCTATTGTGGGTGAGATTAAATTGAGGAAATTCTTGTTTAAGTTCTCAAAATTTTAACTAGACCAAATTTATTTATTACTTATGTCAATATTTCAGTCATACATTATTTTTTAATATCATATATCAAGTTATAATGTTGTGTATAAGTTATATTGCTCTTGTGTCCGCAGAAATGTGCCGATCTTTGGAATCAAAATAAGTTGATACTTCAAATCAAATTAGTGTACTATTTCAAATAATAAACTGGTTTCTATTTTATTATACTATTCCAAAAGCAATATGACTTGTCTATTTACGCGATAGAAAAAGCACATTCTGTTTTTTTTAATGAATGTTTAAATATTTCAAAGCCAAGTACAGTCAATTATATTAAATAATTTCAATAATCTTAGGATCAAAAAGACTTTTTTACAGTTCATCATCATCATCAGGTCTTTCTGTCTCCACTGCAGGAGTACGACCCTCTTCTGTACTACCAGAGCCATTCTTGGCCAGATCAGCCAGAGGATTTTGGCCTACACTCTCCTCGCTGTCTTTAAGACGGGTTGAAAAGGTCTCATTGATGTTTATAAGCTTTGTTTAGCTTGTATTCCTAAGTCGCCTTGTACGACATCCACGTGAGGACTTGGAGTGGCCCTATTCTACTCTGGCCGAAAACCACACGGCAACAGTTTTTTTACAGTTATCACATAGCATTACTGCAATTTCAGGGGAACGAATTTTCGTCTTAGGAATTTTCATAATGGAAAGTTCCACATAGTGATTAATTAAATAGAAAACCTTATATATTTGGGCACACCAGTTACCGATAGAAGTTGGTCGAATACCTATAGCTACCCATAGCCATAGAAACAAAGCCCCGGCCCACAAGTTGCCCGAAACAAAAGCTCTGATTCGTGGAAGCCCGACATCCTCGGTACAGTCTGAAGTTAGCCGCAGACAATAACTAACTTGTAACAAACGAAGCTAGTAACAAGACAATAACAACGTTCATACAACTTTACAACCATTAATTACGCAGTTTCGAATTATCGTATTAAAAGTTAGTAATATGTCTTTTTAGTAAAAAGCTTGCATACTAAGGGAGAAAAGGAAAAAAAATATACCAGCGGCTTCTCTTCTCGTGTTTTAACCGATCGAGGGCATGAACGAGAATGATATCAGTAGGCGATTAGCAACTTATCACTATTTTGATTTACTTTATTCACATCCACGCCCACCATCACGCCTTAGGATCTTACAACTCTAGTCTCGGTTTGCCCGCAAGGGATAAAGGCGGGGTAGTTTATCTGTATCTGAGATACACTATCTTATTTTAGCATCTTTCCAGCAAAAGAATAAAATCATATTAGAATAGAAAAGTAGCGTTTAAAAGATTGCCGGCAACTGGTCATTATGATATTAACAAAAATGGACAATAGTCTGAATAAATAAGCTTTATTATTATTTATCTCAACTTAACCCATAGACCTTTCCTTTTTTCTTGCAATAGATTTTACGCCTGCCAAAACCTATTCAAGGTTACACCTTTCATACAGGTATATCCAGGAATGGAAAATGGGCAATAGTCCGAATAAATAAATTTTGTAATGTATACAAAGTAAAATATTAAAAAAACATGTTACAAAATATAGACATATTATTACAAAATGCGATTACCCTAAAAACACTTCTTATTCTTCAGCCATTATTCACCCATTGTTGGGTATAGGCCTCTTCATGGTGTTTCCACTTGACCCGGTCTTCTGCAGTTCGCATCCAGGTCTTGACCAATATTTTATAGATGTCATCGGCCCAGCGCATAGGTGGTCTGCCAACATTTCTCCGGCCAGGCCGAGGTCTTCATTCGGCAATTTTACGCACCCAACGTCCATCTTCTCTTCTACTCATATGTCCAGCCCATCTCCATTTCGACCTCGTCACTATTACTGCGATATCAGTGACTCCAGTGCGTTTCCGTATGACGTTATTTCGGATTCGATCTACGAGCGATATTCCCAACATCGCTCGCTCCATTGCTCTCTGTTCTACCTGGAGTTTGTTCACAAGCTTCTTCGTTAGTGTCCAGGTCTCGGCGCCATATGTCATCACGGGCAGAACACACTGCTCAAACATGTATCTTGAGGTACATTGGTATCCTTTTGCTCTTTAAAACGTCGTCAAGCTTACTGAACAGAAAAACACATGTTTAATTAATTTGTCTTCGAGTTCAAAGAAATCGTATTAATCACTTTTCCGATAACCTCTCTTCTGTGGCTAACCCAGGGATTAATCAGTATTCATAATAAATGAACGCCAAACACACTACACCCTTTACCAGATTAGAGGGACCTCAAAATATCACGGAAAATCGACCGAGGGTACCAGCGGCATGTGTATGTAATGTATTTCGATCAATGAAATTAGTAGTAAATTGATGAAAGCCCGTTGCGTAAATTCAAGTATATAATAAATAAATAAATATATCTTTATTATTATAGGGTATTTGTAATACATACATTCATACATACTATCACGTCTTTATTCCTAATGGGGCAGACAGAGCATTTTGCGTCATGCGTCTTTTAGCGTCATGGTGGGCGAGAAGATGGAAAAGCAATCAATACAGTGATGGGTTGCTAGCCGCATCGCCTGTTAACATGATTTGCATTTTTGCCCATTCCCTCGATCGGATTTTACGATCTGCGTGGGAAGAGAAGCAGCTGGTACATTTTAAGTTTTTTTTATTTCTCCCAGACCAGCATGGGAGTAATATCTCTTAATAATCGTCACTTTATTATGTAGTACAATTGTTGACGTCAAATGGTTACTCACAGCTACGTTTACTGCCTTCCTAAGCGCTTGTGCAGATGAAGCGATTGACAAACTGCATTGCAGCATTTTTCCTTTCATTTTCTTTTAATATTTAAAGTTAATATGTTGACAGAGAATACCTACTTTGTTTTCTTAGTCATATTTTAAATTTAATTTTTAGAATGTATTTTTTTAAATAATGTTGTTGATAATTTATCAAACTAAAAACCAACTTCTGTAGGACTTCTTGACAAGTGTGCCCTTTCAAACAATTTTTTTTTTTAAATAGGTCTAGGCTTCTTCTAATACTCGGTCACTATACCTAAAAAAAGATTGCGTTGAATTAATAACCTCCTCGTTTTAGGATGTTAGTAAAAAAAGAAAACGAGTAAATCTTTAAAAAATATTCATACAGCCAAATTTTACGATAAAAAAATTAACATATCAGTTATTTTCTACCCAACTAGAATAGTTGTCATTCATCTTATTTATTATCAACAAGAATTGTAGTGAAAAATATCCATTGTGTAAACAAAGTAGTCCCATCTCCGGTCTTACATGCAATTACAAACTCGGCGCAAACAACAATCATCCGCTCTACGCAACTATTACGATCCCCTGAACAATAGTTCACAGTTGAAGAGGCGGCTGGCGTGCTTAGTGACGAGTGTTTAGGTTTAGCATGATGGTGGAAAATATCTAATATTTATTACAATGGTTTGAGTGTAGCGAGGCGTGTTATGGCAGCAGAGTAGAATAAAATTAGGTGATCATTTTCCATTCCTAACAATGTTTTTTGTTACCTTTACTGTCTTTACTTTTCACCAGTGGGAGAAGGAATGTGTGGTGCCGTTCGAGCGGCAGCGTCCTCTGTACAAAGATTTAATACCATTCACTACAATCACCAACTTGATTGACAGGTCATATTGACAGTCTAGAAGCTAATGAATGTTAATTAACATAAAGCTATAGTATACCTACATTTACTTCTAGCTAATAACAAGACCGGAATAACATTGAGTTCCGAGTTCAGCAAATTTGGATTTTTGTTGTTAAATGATACAAAAAAAAAGTAACTAAAAAGCTAGGCCTGATAGATGCACGTGATTTCGCAAAATAGAACTAATTAGACAGTTTTTTAAATTATTTTTTCCTATTCGAGCTACTCGATCTAGCGACTCGCCTCATTTGAGCTTCGTCAACTCTTGAACACCAATTTTCTCTGATTTGACTTGACAATCAAAACAAACATCCCTGAATTTCACAAAGGACCGGCAGTCCGCGTCCACCAGAGCTTGGCTCCGAGCCAAACTACCGCGACTTAGCATTGTACGTACCTAGAGTCAAAAATATGTACGTTTGAGCTATGTGCGCTAACATTATCGAAAAGTGCCAAGTATTTTATGCTGCTCTGAGAACCGCCATACTGGTCTGAGAAAAAAAATTAACCAAGAAAGTGCGAGTCGAACTCGCGGACGAAGGGTTCCGTACCGTACTACTATATGTATAAAATCACGTTTGTTGTATGGGATACACTTATTTATTTTATTCAGTTTTTTGTATAGAAATACATCAACTGTCTAGCTATAACGGTTCATGAGGTACAGCCTGGTGACAGACAGACATACAAAGGGACGGATGACGTCAAAGGGACGGACAGACAGACGGACGTACAAATAGTCTATGCTTGTGTTACAAGATACACATAGCGTAAGGAAAATCATGATCTGAAATGAAATGATTTCAATCTGGTCACATTTTTCATTACGCGTTACTCTTCTAGGGTTGTATTTATCCTTTACGAACAATTCGTAATGCAGAACAATACCATGTTTCTAAGCTAAGATAACATATAAATTAACAAAGTTAAAAACAAATAAATTAAACAAATAAATTAACAATTATAAAAATCTATTTGATTCTTTAAATTTAATCCTTGTCTTAACATTTTCTTTACTCTCAGATAAAGTGCTTATACTAGATTTACCTGCCTTGTAATCCCCACTACTTACTCCAGTATACAGCGTGCGCCTGCAGCTTCATTATAATAAATGATTGATAACAGGGACGGGTGGGAACGGCGACGCAAACTATGTGCATAATAATGTAGATGAAGACGACGTCGCTTACCCCTAGACTTAGAGAGGATTGAAAACTAAAAGATTACTTGTACCACTGTACTATAGTAGTACCTAATAAAATTAATCTATTTATCGACGGCCTCCGTGGCGTAGTGGTCACCATGCGTCGCCTAGAGGTTCTGGGTTTCGATCCCCGGTCAGGGCAAGTTCAAAAATGGCCTTTTTATAAATGTCCTGGGTATTGGATGTTTATCTATATATGTATTTGTTATAAAATATAATATCGTAGAGTTAGTATCCCGTTACACAAGTCTCGAACTTACTTTGGGGCTAGCTGATTCAGTGTAATTTGTCTCTATATATTTATTTTATTTATTTATTTATATATATTTCTTTATTTTATATAGATAGAGTGCGGGAAGTGACGCACCTTCATTATAATATATGATTGATAACAGGGACTAGCTGAACGGGCGACGCAAACTATGTGCATAATAATGTAGATGAAGACTACGTCGCTTCCCCTAGACTTAGAGAGGATTGAAAACTGAAATATTACTTGTACCACTGTACTTTAGTACTTAATAGAATTTATATAAGTAGGTAGAGTGCGGGAAGTAAAGCAGCTTTATTTATTATCTTATACCTTTAAACGAGCAATTCTTGTATGTATATATATTTATTTATAAATTTCTGTGATCTCGAAAACGGCTCTAACGATTTCGCTGCAAATTTGTATATGGGGGTTTTCGGGGGTAAACTATCGATCTATCTATATAGATTAGTTTTATGTTTGGGAAAACGCGTGTTTTTGAGTTTTCATGCGTTTTTCTTTCCACGCAGAATATGGTCGCTAATTTCGGCGCGCCGGCCGCCATCGGCTTAGCTCAGTGGTTAAGGATGCTGACCGCTAGAAAGAGTGTTACGGGTTCGAATCCCACTCGGTGACTTACTTTTGTTTTTTTTTTTATGTTCAAGTTTATATATAATTTTTTATTTTGTACTGTTTTTAGACAAGTTAAAAAAAAATAGTTAATGTTTGAGATGTATCCGACCGAGCAAAGCTCGGTCACCCAGGTACTAATATATGATTTGCGTCGTTTTATTTCAGTGTTCCTACGGTCATGCTCCGGCTCATCACATCAGCTCCATGTCATTATAATATTGCATTGTCACGCGATATTCGTATGCATGCAAAAATTCAGCTCAATCGGCAACCGGGAAGTGGGTGAAATTTAACTGGCAAGATGTGATTACACAGACAGATAGACAAGGGGACAGGTGAAATAAAATAAAAGCTTGTAATTAACCAAATAAATATAATGGGACAAATTACACTGACTGACCTAGCCCCAAGGTAAATTCGAGACTTGTGTTATGGGATGTTATCTCACTGTACTTATATTTTATAACAAATACATATAGATAGTTAAACATCCCACCCAGGAAAATTTGCAAAAGGGCGTTTCCAATTTGCCCTGACCGGGTATCGAGACCGGGCAAGTCTGGGTGGCGGACTAGCATGGTGACCACTACGCCACGGATTTCGTCAGATGTAAAACCTGACACTAACGTTTGCCATTAACACATTTTATAAGAAAGAAAGTGTTTAGTTTTCTAGTCTAGTCTATTGAACCTTCCAATATATTTGTCCAAGAGTTTACAAACTTAAATCAAGAAAATATACGAACAAAATAGGGATACCGAGAAATTGATTACATCACGAGACCCAAAACCCTTTTAAGAAGAGGTAGTAAGTTTACTAAAGCCTATATTTAGTGCTTGCAAACACCGAGAGGCGCGGGTCCGAGGATCCGATAACCGAAGGTGAATAGCCGACCTCCGCCATTTTTTACTTTTATTGCCTTATCGAGAGAGCTTTCTCAGCCGTGTTACGAGGGAGTAAACAACGAGCTTGAAAGCACGTTTTACGAACACCTTATCTTAAATATGATGAATCTTCTTCTTCCTTCCTTTATCTGACTTTAGTAGGCACAGCATGTAAATCACTTACATTTACTCTTTGTCTCGTCATGTCAACCGATAAGTACATCTTTGCTAGTGCTCATCTTTACTGGTGGTGGTGGTTTATAAGTTTGGTGGTGTCCCGGCGGGAGTGCGCATTACTAGCGCTTTCGCAAGTAAAGCGCAACCGGGCGTGGTCCGCGCTTGGATGGATGACCACAAGTGCTTAAAAAATGTCTCGAGCTACTCCGTGCTTCAGAAGGTACATATAAGGCGTTCTCACATTGCCCCGCACTAGGCAGCGTAGCGCGTGAATGCGTGTTCTAACGTTGCTTGTAAGTATCTCCGTTTGTATAGAAAACACGCACAGTGCAACACTGACACCGCGTCCACGCGCGTGGACCCGCGTCGTATTTGTTTGGCGGCCCCGCACTACGCAGCGGGGCGCGGTGCATGTTAATCTTAAGCCGTTGGTCCCGGCTGTTACCAATGTATTGCAGTCGTCAAGCTATGTCAGATGCGTTTAGATAGCCCGAAAAATCTGACACCTGTGTTGGCCACTTACACACACTAAAAACATAAACGAATGTTACATCTTTAATGGTCGCATTCGGATTATGATAAATATTTAAAGACGTTTTGGATGCAAATGTTCTACACATAGTAATTAATAGCCATATAAAAATTCATCTAGTGGTTTTTAAACTATTAGCAGATACATTTCATCGAACCCATCTCTATTTGGATTCCTTTGTTCCATCTTCACGCTGATCGCAAAACGTGGCCTTTGGATTTGAGAGCCCTAAGCTATGTCCCATTATGGATAAATACGTTATCTATCACGTCTTTACAATTTTCCCATACCGGATACACTTCTACTTATACACATAATATAATTTGTATCTATATTTGATTTTCACTTTTAATAATGTTATTACAAAATCAACGAATTAAATACATGATTTTTTCGGGATCCAGTGCTTCAAACTATTTTAACCGACTTCCAAAAAAAGGAGGATAATTTTTTAGGGTTTCGTAGTAAACAAGGAACCCTTATAGTTTCGCCATATCTGTCTGTCTGTCTGTCTGTCTGTCTGTCCGTCCGCGGTCCTAATCAGAAACTATAAGTACTAGAAAGCTGTAATTTCGCATGGATATGTATATCAATCATGGCAAAAAAGTCGTACAATAAAATATGGAAACATTTTTTTTTAGGGTAGCTGCCATACAAGTAAAGAGGAAGTCAATTTTTTTTCTGCAAACACATTGTGTGGCGTATCGTTGATTAGGTCTTTCAAAAATATTGTGAGCTTGGGAACATAATTTTTCGATTTAGGGATCCGTGTCTGAAATATTTAGGTTTAAAGTGAACTTTTTTGTTTAAGTCACGTGTCCCCCCATCTATCTGCTAAACGGTTATATACAAAGTCCTTTTTAATTAAGTACAAATATTTTAAGGGGTGATTCAGTCCATCATTTCGAACAACTTTTCCCAATAAATGTATATCGAAATACGAAAAAATAATTTTCATTTTCCATAGTAATGATATCACGTGACTACTTCGGTTTCTATGAAAACCTAAAAAAATTTTTTCGTATTTCGATATACATTTATTGGGAAAAGTTGTTCGAAATGATGGTCTGAATCACCCCTTAAAATATTTGTTCTTAATAAAAAAGGACTTTGTATAGACAAGGGATATAATGTAGTTTAAAGGAAAACTATCAAAGCTAAGTCGTGTTACCAAATTAAAAAGTTATAGACGATCAACTTATAAAATGTACTCGAAAAGGAAAATTTCATACAAATTCATTACTTTACTAATTTAGACGTTTTAGACGTTTTTAGTGGCATGAACTCAAAGTTGGCATTTACAACTACGGAACCCTACACGGCGCGTGGCCCGACACGCACTTGGCCAATTATTTTTATTTGTGAAGTCTTAAATGTGTGAAGCTTTTCTTAGATTTTTTGCAAAAAACGCCACACACAAAGTGTGTTGTTGGAAGGATTATCTAGAGACGCGCATGAGACAAAATTAAATGCTGTTTTTCAAACAATTTATTTCAAATTGGGCACTGGGCCTCAAAAAATTCATGTATTCTCTGTAATACAAGACCCAAAACCGGCGTCTCAAGTACCATTCGCGGACCTTCACCCGAATAAAGGAGCAATCACAAGGTCCAACAAAAGGACACGTAATCTATTTAAAACGAACTAATGGCCTAAGAAATTGCCTAGGCCTACGCCTGAAGTGAGTTACGGCTTTGAAGCGTAGAGTCTAGATTTGTTTGCGGTAGATTTTCTCGTTGCTATATAGGTATATCAGGAGGACCCGTGGCCCAAATGTAGTTTACCTGCCTGAAAAAGAAAAAGTAGTGTTTTTCGTATTGATATGTGATTTTGTTTATTGATTTTTATGAGTTTATTATGGAAGGAAACGCATTTAACGTTCTTGGCACGGCTAGAATCTTTTATGAGGTTAATAAATTTATTTAAGAATCTTTGTTTTTTTAAATAAATCTTCCTGTTAATCAAATTTGTTTACACAGTTACATTACCGACTGAATTTAATCTTTATTACTTTTATTTTTACAATAAAAGCAGGTCTTCCTAAGTAAGTAAGTAAGTAAGTAAAAACACTTTATTGCACCAAAACACATTAAAAGTGTGAGTTCTATTACTGTACTTAATTTGTTACTCTGTGCCTAAGTATAATAGTACATTGTAAAGAGTCCCAACTTCATGCAATTTACAGTGCTCCTTAAATCAATAGCATTGTAGAAAGGCAGCCAAAAATATAAACATTCATATATTAAATATTCCAACGCGAATACAGAACCTTATGGAATAAGGCCAAAGTTATTGTTACAGTCTAATTTAGCGTTCTTACAAAAGCTATAAAACATAAACTTCGTAATGAAAATACTGCGGTGATACATCTAAAAATGTTACGTGTTCTATGAGCCATAAACCACCACGTTCGTGGTTTCGCCGCAGCTCAAACGCTCGCGTTTACGTTGCCAAACAAAGGGCGCCCGCCGGTTCGCTCCTTTGATCTCCTCTCATTAAATGGCGGGTTTATATAAGGGATAACAAGGGGAAATCGCCCTTATGTCCGGGACCATACGTGTGTCGCGTGCGGGCTTGTTTTCCTCCTAATACCATATTTTGTTCGTTCATTTTGGAGCTTAGAAGCCGGGGTAAACTATTGGCCTATTATCCCGAACCGAGTTTACCTTTGTATAAAGTGCAAAGTAAATAGTTTCAGCTTTTTCGAACAATCTGTTTTGAATTCGTCTATCATTATTAGCCTGAGAATATACGCAGGATGGGTCAATGATGTTGGGTATAGCTGCTCCTTTTGTTTTTTGGTGGGAGGGAAATAGTTTGTTCGGCGTGTTTGTAGCTTAATAAGTATTCTTAAAGGCGATTAATTTTCATTCTTTGTTCATTGACTAAGCGAGCAAAGCGTCTCAGTTTCGAGATTGCCGAAAAAGATTTTTGACCGACTTTCAGTATATGTATGTCTGGTTATGAGTCTGTCTGTCGGCTGTTCTCGCCAGCAGATTGCATTTCTTAAATGATTCTCGTGAAATTTTTGGGATTTATTTTCAAAATAGCGAATTTTCAAAGTATTTAACCAACATATGGTTGAATAATTTGAAAGTAACATATTATTTCATTTGAAATAAATCGGTATTTATGTCCTGTCGATTTTTTTTTTCAAAAATATTATAAATCTTTTTTGATTTATTGAGAAAGTTGCAATAAGGGTTAATTAAGACGCAATTTTTTTGTCTCTACAACATTTTTTATCTAGTGAACATCAACTGAAAGGGGTAACTCGCAAGTCTACAGCTCACAGATTGCATTATTAACTGCGCTGCAACGTAGACCAGAGTGATACTAATTGATTTAAACCGCATTAGAAAAATAGAATAATATCGTATTTCTTTGAATTCTCTTTTAAATCTGTTAATTTTTATATTATACAAAGATAAATGTGCAAAGTAGAGAAGAAAAAGTTTGGATCCATACAATTTTGCTAACTGTCCGCCGCCTGACATTAACTCCTTTGGGAATGTACTCTATGCCTGCGCTTAGTACTTGTATCTATGTACATGACATCAACAGACAGAATGAGATTGAATGGTTCTATCCTAGTTCAGCACAATCTTAATCATTTTCAACTAAAATATATTCATATTTAAACACTACAAAAAAATAATGAAAATTAAAACTATCTTCCCAACTTTAGATTAAACCAAGTGAAATATTCCGCAACTTCACACAAGTTAGCTCGCCGTCAGAATTTGCATCGCACAGCGCTTTAAGCTTAATTTGGTGCATTAAGGCGCGTCCGCCTCGTAACGTGACGTACTGCGGTGGATGAGGACGTTAGTTGCAGCTTCCGGTGCCTGATGGGAATGAAACCGCGCGGAAACAAACCGACTGTACTATATGAGCCGGTGCGAACTCGACATTGATAAAAGTTGGGATAATGCTTTTTGTATGTGTTAGTCGCTAACATTAAAAGTAGCTTAGCACATAATGTTGACTTCTCGTCTCTCATAAGGAGCTCGGTGGCCTGGCGCTAGTGCGCATTAAACTAGCGCCTTCGCAAGTAAAGCGACCCCGGGAGTGGTACGCAAGATGGGTGACCAGAAGTGGCATAAACTTTCTGAAGCACCTCCGTGCCTTGAGAGGCACGTATAAGCCGTTGGTCTGGGCTGGCAGCTTAAAGCTTTGTCAAATCTGACATAAGTGTTAACCACTTACATACACGACAAACAAACAATTTGTCATCTTTGAACCAGGTACTATCCGAGGCGGAATTTTTGATTCTATTTAGTTTTTACATAATTTAGTTTTAATTTATATATAATAATTATAGTTTAGTTTAACGTTTATTTATAGTTTAATTTAGTATATATTAATTTGTAAAATCGACTGTATATATATTTTTTAATTTTCAACATGAATAAAATTTGTCATCTTTATCTACTAAACGAAACTTATTGTATTCCATAATCATTGACTTATAAAAAATAACTGACGTCACGTGAGTGTACAAAGTCAAGATAACATAAGAAACAACACAAACCTAATAGATTTCAAAAGTACACAGTCTGGGACATTAAAAATATGCGTAAACAGAATTCGTCTAAACTAACGACTCCCAAGATGGCGGCCGCTCGTAAAACAAAAACATAATAATTGAAATTCGACGGGCGACGGCGTAGAGCGTAATAAATAAAGCCGGGTAGAAGTGGGGGAGAATTAGAGATCTAAGTATATTGCTGAACCAGAAATTAAGACGCTTCAAAAATTTGAATTTGATCCTCCGTCCGTCTTGACAGCCATCTTGGTTTCCAGTCCTTTGATCTGAGGGTTTCCATAGCATTTCCTGGTATTTATTATTAATAAATATTTTACAGTGGTATTTTTATGTCTTTTTAGAGTTATTTAAACAGTGCTAAAATGAAATAGTAAAAAAAAATCTTTCGAATTGCCTGTAAAAATGTGTCAGTTATATCCTTAGTGATATTTTACGCCATAGTATTTAACTAATTATGCTTTTAATGGTTTGTGTCTAAAAAAGTTGCAGACTAATTAGAAAATCCCGAGGCTCTGTACGGGCTAGTTTACACTAAAATATTTTTTTATATTTTCGCATCGTTTTTTTTTGGATCGAAATTCCTTATCACGCGTTGCGAAAGAAGAAGAAAAAATTAAGACCAAAAGTTGTAACGACACTTTTTGCTAATAGTGACTTGTAAGCCGTGCGGCGTGAGTGTGTTTCTCTGTCTGTCTCTCTCTCTCCCTCTCTCAAACTTCGTTCCATCCGGGTGTCCCTTGACACTTCTCAAGTTTTTTTTTTTTTTAATAAGTGCATAGTGATATATGATTTTATTTTATTAGTATTACGTGACTTATTGCGATTAATATCATTTTATATATTTTTATTTAGTTTCGCTTGTTTCGTTGAATGTCTGTCTGTCTGTAATCATATCTTGCAAGTTTAGTTTGACCCATGTCTCGGTTTCCGATCGAGCTGAAATTTTGCACACGAGATATAGTATGTATATCGCGTGACAATGCAATTTTATGATAATATGGAGCAAATCTGATGATGGAGCCGGAAAGTAGATATAGGAACTCTTAAATGAAATGACGCAACCCATCGAGTTTGGGCTCGTTTGATTCATCTCGAGGAGCACTTTAAATTTTCAAGATTCTTGAGTATTCATTGTTATAAATTAAAGCATGTTTTTATAATTATTATTTTTTTAATAATTTCTTGTTAGACAGATATTTCGTCGTAATGTTCGCTGGCTGACTGAAGAACTGCGACGGATGTACGGCTATCAAGAGTAAGGGTGAAAGCGTACTGAGATGAAAACCACCTTTAGTAAAATAAAAAGAGCCGCCAAAGTTTGCGTCGCCGGCGACACGTCCCGACATTGTTTTGACACTTTAACAGTCAATGGAGGGAACTCGCGTGATGAAAAACACTGCCAGTTCGCCGAAATGAATTATAACTTACTTCCCTGCGGCTGAGTTGTAAAACTTTCAGTTAGTTTCCATTTGCGTAGTGGGAATTGTTACTGTGGTATCGTGTTTGTTTCAATAAGTATCGAGACAAAATAACATTATTTTCCAGTATATATTTTTTAAATCTTTACATATTCGAGTCTCTGGGGATTAGAGCTGTAGCACGTTTCAGTCAAAGACTTAACCTGTCATCTGTGAGCAGACCGGAATCCGGTCGACATGCATTGTTTTACTATTGTGTCTGGTGTTTTGCACAGACAACAGGTTAAGCTAACCATTGTTGAAATGCCACCTTGGAGACCTTGCCTACTAAAAGTGGTGACCTGCCTCCGAAGCATAGCACCGGCGACAGCGTTAATCGAGCATTATCTCTATCTCTACTTAAAGATTTACTAAAAGGGTATACAAATATGTAAGTGGAAGAGTGGGTTAGGATCGTCCTCGACAAATGTACTGTGACCAGATTGCAGACGTTTTTAAATAAGCGGCCAAGTGCGAGTCGGACTCGCCCATGAAGGGTTCCGTAGTAGCAAATAACATAATATAAACGTCTTTTAGTATGTTTTTTTAAAAATTTTATATTTGAGTTGATTGAATGAAAGGTACATTGCCGTTTATGATTTATGACGTATTAAAAAAAAAACTACTTACTAGATATCGTTCAAACCAATTTTCGCTGGTAGTTTTCATGGTAATGAACAACATATATTTTATTTAGTTTTATCATTCTCTTATTTTAGAAGTTACGGGGGGGGGGGGGGGACACACTTTTTTCCACTTTGGAAGTGTCTCTCGCGCAAAGTATTCGGTTTAGAAAAAAATGCTATTAGAAACCTCAATATCATTTTTGATACCCCTACACGTATGGGTTCGATGAAAAATAAATTTTTGAGTTTCAGTTCTAAGTATGGGGAACCCCCAAAATTTACTGTTTTTTTTCTATTTTTGTGTCAAAACCTTAATGCGGTTCACATAATACATCTACTTACCAAGTTTCAACAGTATAGGTCTTATAGTTCCTGAAAAAAGTGGCTGTGACATACGGACGGACAGACAGACAGACATGACGAATCTATAAGGGTTCCGTTTTTGCCATTTGGCTACGGAACCCTAAAAAGGAGCCTTTAGAAGTACCCGTAACCGGCAGGTATACATGAAGAGAGTGATTAGAGTAGATGAAGCGAAAGAGGTCTGCCAGGATCGTAGCAAGTGGAGGTTCATAGTCTCTGCCTAGCCTATCCCTGTGGGAAATAGGTTAGTATGTATCTTTATCATTATCTCGATCTACTAACGAGCGAGATGGCACCAGTCAACCCTCAATATTGTTGAATAGAGGTCATTGTAAGCTTGTGAACACTATTTTTTGGATTTAGGATATGGCAGTCAGTACCTAGTTGATATGTTGGTTATATGCTTATTTCTCAAGTCACATGAGTACTACTGTTTAAGTGCCTTACTTTTCTACTATGCTAAATTTCAATTAATCCTGAAGGTTGACTAGTAGAGAATGCTTTTAGCGATAAGTCCGCCTTTTGTACCAAAAGCGTAAATAAAGTATACTACAGGGTGGCCAACTTGGAGTTATACAACTTTTTTTTGCCGCCATTTTGTTTTGGCGGTAAATATGACAGTAGTTGCATGAATATTACTTTGAGTAGATACGGCAAATTTATTATGGAGCGTTTTACGACGGAACAAGGTGTTTTAATTATTAAAACGTTTTACGAAACATTAAAAAATATGTTTCCCGGTCCATTAATTTCGAGAAACGGTGACATTGATTGGCCCCCAAGATCGCCTGATTTAACAGCTCCTGACTTTTTTCTGAGAAGCTATCTAAAGGGACATGTCTATGATAACAGGCCAATGAACCTACAGCAATTAAAACAAAATACTCGAGACACAGTCACTGAGATAACGCAGAAAATGTGTGAAAATGTGATGAAAAACGCAATGAAAGGGTTCACATTTGTGATGCTGCTAGAGGTGGACATTTGTCTGACATTATTTTCCATGTTTAACTGCCGGCCCTAAATAGTATATTTAACAAGGAATACTTGATATATTTTATATTTCATAGAATAAAATTACAAAACTAAAGTGTATACCTGTTATTTGGCCGCCCTGTATAATTGTTTAATTAAAATTCTTGATTCGCCACTCACTAGACTCACTAGAACTTAATTACTTTTTGATTTTAATTACAATTAATAATTCAATGAGAGCGTATGAGAAATTTTATGTTTTCAAGAAAAAGTGATAAACATTTTTTAGTAATTAATAAGTCAGTGTTGATTATCGCCGCATACTAAATAACGACCCAAATTAAAATACATAGACTTGTTTCCAAAACACAAACTAAATTCAAATTATAACCACCACTTCAAAGTTTTGAAGAACATTATTTTTCTCAAACTTTGTTCATAGCGTGTTCTAAGAAAATATCGAAGGACGGTTGAATATTTTACAGCTTGCTTCACAACTTATTAATAGCTACGAGAAGAGCGTTACATTCACTATCTTGTTTCGAAAATGTATGTCATGTATGGCAGCATCCTTATAGTCGCACGTGATGTCAACTAGGATAAATAATTAAACAATCAGATTTTTTTTAACTAAGCGCATCACGTACACGTGATTGATCGAATCAGATCCTATGGGTTTCATTAGTATCTAAGTAGTCGCTTTATCATGTATTAATACATTTATTATATCATGTATTAATATATTATTATATTTATTATACATACCTATTACAAAGGTTAACTTTTTGAACGAAATTTTATCGTCATTACTATTATAAATGTATTAAAACTTAAATATTCTTAAATATTCACTTCTTCCACTACCCAAAGGTTGACTGGAAGAGATTGCTATGCGATAAGTCCGCCTTTGTATCATAATTCTGTCTTTTTCATTTTTTCTGTATTGTATTTCCTTTGTATGACGCTAAAAGTGGCTTTTGGATCTTGCGGCCCTGGGCTCTGCATAGAACCGCAAGACCCAAAATGCTCTGTCTGCCCCGTTAGGGATAAAGACGTGATAGTATGTATGTATGTATGTATGTATGTATGTATTTCCTTTGTTTATGGTGCAATAAAGAGTATTTGTATTGTATTGCAAAACCATATTGAAATCGACGCAGAACTTTTTTAAGTTTTCTAAGTACAGGCTGACAGTACACGCGCTGAGGAACTCAAATTTATCTACACTAATATTATAAAGAGGAAAGATTTGTTTGTTTGTTTGTTTGTTTGTTTGATTGTATTGAATAGGCTCCGAAACTACTGGATCGATTTTAAAAATTCTTTCACTGTTGGATAGGTATGTTATCCCTGAGTGACATAGGCTATGTATGTACCACGGGCGAAGCCGGGATGGACTGCTAGTAATAAATATAAATAAACTAAAGAAAATACTCATTATTATAACTGATTAGGGAAAAACGAACTCTTATTCTTTAATATTTTTATCAAAAACGTTCTCTGAAATTAATCTCCAGTTTCACGAATTATTATTCCATTATAATTGCTAGCATTTTCCATGAATATGAAACCGAGCTGTTCGACGAATAATTTGCGTTTTGTTGACAATCGGCAAAAAAATAAACAAACACGAACGAGGAACGTTCTCGCCGCGATTTCAAAAACTTCTCCGTATTTGTGTATTTGCTTGTTTATGAAAATTAATGACCTTTGAATATTCATGCTCCGTTTGCATTTTCCGAGGTCATATTGTAATTGTGACTTTTCTTTGGTCCCCTTTGAGAAAAGCTGGGTTCTTTTCTAATTACGAAAAGGTTTGTTGTATGTTTTTATAAAATGCTGCGATAAATATTTGTTGGCGCTCAGTGGTTCTTGACCTGAATTTTTAAACCATAATTTGAAACGATTCTAAGTATGAAGGTTTTTGTTACGTCAATTACGATTAGGTAGAAATGACTACCTATATTTTTTAGTTAGCATAAGTCTTTATTATATTTATTATACGGGTATAGTATATAGGTATAGTACTGCTTTCATGGTATAGTGGTTAGAGCGTTCGGCTCATACCCGGAGGTCGCGGATTCGTTTCCCGGCGGGGGCAACGAATTTGTGTTGTTGTCCTAGTTTGGTTAGGACATTGTAAGCTGATCACCTGATTGTCTGATAAGTAAGATGATCCGTGCTTCGGAGGGCACGTTAAGCCGTCGGTCCCGGTCACTGTCTTTGACAGTGGTCCTTACCTAAAACCATGTCAGAGGCCTTTAAGGCGGTTTAAAAACTCTGACACTAGTGTTAGTCATAACACACACGATAAGAAGAAGATTATACGGGTTACTCACGTAGAGAGTCAGCTACTGCCGACATGTTTCGACCATCCGGAGGTCTTTATCAGCGCGAATGTGACTACAGAACCGTACACCGCACCGGCTCGCGACACACTCTTATGTCTTTCTGCTTGGAAAAAGCTTCCTCTCTTTTCTGACACAATTATCTATTCAGTTTAGAAAGTTTAATTTTAGACACACTTTTATACGGAATACTTAAATAATTCCTACTTCAAATAAACCCACTTCAAAATACGCACAAGCTCCAAATGCCAAACATACCGCTCATTTCAAGCCTGCGAAGCATCCTCACGCAATCAGCTAAACAATTATTTGCGATCCCAACTCGAATGAATTCCATCAATGCGATAAGCGGCGATCGACAAATCCGCATTATTTGCCGTCGGCTTTTGTTCCGTTGTCCGTTGTCCCGCTGGCGTAATCCGCCGCGGACGGACGGACCGTCCGTTCGTCCGCATGTCCCGTTCGTTGTCCGCCGGATTCGCGTCAAACGCGAATAATCTGGAATAATCCGGAGCGTACATGTGCGTTGATGTTGGCTGTCTAAACTTAGTCACTGGTTGCTCATTTGATTGTAAACAATTTAATAATAGGTTGAAACGATACGAATAATCGTGATACATCATTGCTAGTGCAAAAATCACGTATTTATTCAAAAACTTGGCAAACAAATAAAAATAAATATTCATAATTGTTAAACCCATGTCAAGGGTTCTATTGGCATCATCTTCATCAGCATCAGGTATTTATTTAGTTTCCCCTGCAAAAGCATAAAAATTGGCATATGAAATGCATTTTTGAACGCTACATAATATATTTAAATAATCCATCTAAATGTTTTAAAAAAATCAGAATATTTCTGATACAACGTATGTATTTTGTTGTTCTAGACTCCGCATGCTATCACACATCCGAATTCTGATACTGGGCGGATCAAAAATCTTATAAAAGCCTATTGAATGAACTTTCGTCAAATTCATACTTTTCGTGCGAATCTTTTTACATTTTCTAAAACCAATATGAAAGCCTCAGCAGTTCGGAGATTACAGAGTAATCGAAAAATTAAATTAATAGTTTTCTTTTACAGCAATGAGTCCTCTATTTCTGAGCTACGCACAAAAATGCAGAAAATCTCTTTTCCAAATGAAATATTTACGAGTAGATGCACACGAGAACATAACATGTGATTGATTACGTCGAGTGGTTTATTCAATTTACTTTTTATAGAGAATGTAATTCAATATACTATTTGTGACTGACCCTCTACGATAGTGATATGCAATTCATATTATGTTCAAAGTCCAATTAAAATTTTAAGAAAAATCCTGAGTATATTTTAATAATATACTAGTGGATTTGTACGAAGCACATACAATGCCATGCAGTGAATACAATTCAACGACACAGACTTCTTGTGTCATGTGTT
Organism: Acrobasis consociella; assembly: GCA_963555685.1. Taxonomy (NCBI): domain Eukaryota; kingdom Metazoa; phylum Arthropoda; class Insecta; order Lepidoptera; family Pyralidae; genus Acrobasis; species Acrobasis consociella. The sequence continues at coordinate 23,189,290 of OY743105.1, read as the reverse complement.
AAATATACCAACCCAGAAAATAGATACAAGAATCTGCCTGCAATGAAAATCGACGAAAATATCAAATTGATTTATTTATCATTATTTTCTTTATTTTTTAAGGACTAACATAGAAGATAATTAAAGCATTTAGGAAATTCCACGAGCATACTTTTCCCATAATGAGGTTTATTTAAATAAGGAGGTCTCGCGGGAAAAGATGGTATTATGCTTTGCTGTGAAAGCTAGGACTGCTTTCATTTGTTTAATTAAAGTTTAGTAAAATAGACCGCTTTTGATCCTACAGCTTTATAAGCTACCTAAATCTTGTAATAAATAAAGGCGTGATATTATAGCTTAGCTCAAGTGGTATAATAAAAGATTGTGCTACAAAGGGGTAAAAGTAATATTTTTAAGGTGAGGGCGCTCCAGGGTAAAACAAAAGATTTCACAGTTAAGTCATAAGCGTAGCGATTGATTCTACATTGGAATCCTGAGTGAAGCGAGAGATTCATGTATATCACCCGAGATAAAAATATTACCGTAACTGAGAAGCACACTCTACTTTTCATCTTCATCTATGAGAAAAACTAGTAAATAAAAAACAGAATATAAAGAAAAGTAGAACACCAAAACACAATATCCTATCAGAGTTCAACTGACAGACACTAACTTTTATTTTGTGTCAATTTCATTGAATAAATACAAAGAAATAATTTTTCGAAGAGCACCAACTGCTGATAAAACTTTCACTCATAACTTTGTTTGCGTGTTCCTTCCAATCTTTTTATTTTTATAAGTAAACTTGATGGATTAAGCTTACGTAAAATAATTCAAATTATGCAAAAGTAACATGTCAGTACAATATAACCTAAAACTTATGTAGTTACTTTGAATCAAAGACAAAAATTGCGTTTTTAAATTATACTTATTTTTTACCCTAAGCCAATGTTGACGACGATACCAAAATTAAAAATTACAACGTCTGTGCCCCCTTAGTTTTGCTGGACTACCAACATTAAATTACACTCTTATTCAGTTTTCAAATTGTTTTTAATCCCTAGAGATTTTCTTATTCACTTTTAGTACAAATTTTTCGGGATGAAAACTTTGTTTTTCAGGTAGATGGAATAATTTTTTAATTTACTCCCCGCTTCAAAAAACCCACTAAGAGGTTCGTTCATTATGCATTCAACGTAAGCAATGGTAGATGCTTTTAGGTAGCTTAAATTTTAATAATCTAATACCAGGTTTAGCTAAAACTATACAAAAAAATCTTTATTCCAAATTCTAAATCAAAAATCGATATAAACAAACAATATTAATAACTGTACTTAAGTTCCGAATTTCTGAGATGATATGAAGTGACACCGAAGGGTGAGGGAGCGCGGTAATTTATATAATTTAATCATGAGGCTGCTAATTATTAGAAGGATTGTCAAAGGGAGCTGACGGGATATAACAAGGCCTCCATCGAAATTGTAACAATGTTGAGCATTACTGCAATTCAATCGTTTTATCATTATTATTATTTTTTGTTTTTTTTTTTGTTTCTTTTTTATGAATATTTGTCTATATATATGTTATAAAATATTCTATAATACAAGTCTCTAACTTACTTTGGGGCTAGCTCATTCTGTGTAATTTATCCTATATATTTATTTGTGTACCAATTACTAATACACAAGATTAGAAAGAAGACCAAAAAAATAATACTGTTATTGATGCAGGTGTTCCACAATAAAAGTTCGTAGTATGGAAAACGAAAAACAGTTTATTTCTACCAAGACACAGACACCACGTTATTTTAATATGAGAGCCGTATGTACGTGTGTCGCGCGCGGATAGATCAACACGACTGTTCTAGAGAAAGACAAAAAAAACGTTGGGACTTTGTCGCTGCGTCACACCTCCCAATTTCAGTTCAAAACGAAAGTTGTACAAATTATCACAAATTATCAAAGTACCATCACAATGATATAAACATTTTTGAGCACGTCGCTAACACGCCCCACCTCAGTGCTGGCTCAGCACTTATTAACCAACGGGATTCTAGCGACGCGCGCCGCAGGCCGTTTAAGAACACCGGATTTAGTTTTTATCTCCACTAGCCTGATCCGACCATCCTTACCTGGAAAAACCTGCTGGACGACCGCCTTTGGCCACACATTGCGTGGTGCACCTGGATCTACTACTAAAACTAAGTCTCCTACCTTGAGCGGAGTTTGCTCTTCATTCCATTTCTTCCTAGGGAGTAACTCCGGTAAGTATTCCTTTACCCACCTCTGCCAATACATATCGGCCAGTCTTTGACTTTTCCGCCATTGCTTCCGAAGGAATAAATCGGAATCATCAAAGGCGCCTAAAGTGGGGGTATTAGGTGAAGAGTGGAGAAGGAAGTGATTCGGCGTTAGAGCGCCGTTGCTGCCGGGTTCCACAGAGACGTGGGTCAGCGGCCGGCTGTTGACAATGTTCTCAACCTCCGCCATAAGAGTGCTAAGAACTTCGTCCTTTGGTGCCCGCTCTTTACGGACAACACTAAGGCTTTTCTTGACGCTGCGTATAAGGCGCTCCCATGCCCCGCCCCAATGGGGACTTGCGGGAGGAATGAACTTCCAACTAGATCCATTAATGAGTGCGAATTCGTTGATAGCATTATTGTCGAGTTCCTGCACAGATCGTTTCAACTCGGTATCAGCTCCCCGTAGGTTAGTACCGTTGTCCGAGTAGAAACAGTCCGGCCACCCTCGATTCGCCGCCATACGTCGTAACGCCATAATGAGAGAATCGGTGGTGAGAGAATGTACAATCTCCAAATGGATCGCCCTTACAGTAAGGCAAGTGAATATGACCCCGTACCTTTTTTGGCGTCCTCTGCCCACCACCACCTCCATTGGGCCATACAAGTCAAGGCCGCAGTGGGTGAACGGCCTCTGGTGATGTGCCATTCGACCTGGAGGTAACTCACCCATTACAGGTACATGCGGCTTTGCCTTGCGTATTTTACAAAACATGCATCTCGTTGCTACATATTTAACCGTCGGTCTTATCCTCGTGATTGCATATTTTTCCTTTGGATTATTCACCACCATTTCCTGGTAGTCATGCGCAGCTCTGACGTGATAATGCTTAACGAGCAATCGCGTTACATGGTGCCGCCCGTCCAAAATGATCGGGTGCTTTGCATCAGCGCTGACACCCTGTGCGGCATTAATACGGCCGCCGCAGCGTAGGACTCCACAATCATCCAGGTAAGGTGACCAGGTAAGTATTCGGCTATTTCGTTCGAGACCCATACCTTTTCTGATTGCAGACAACTCCGCGCCAAAGCACTCTTCTTGTACTTGTCGCACAAGTAGCAGCTCGGCTCGCCACATCAACTCAGAGTCATCATAAGCTTGCTTTCGACATTTTTGCACGAACACTAACACATGATACGTACTACTTAAGAGCCGCAACCACGAAGAGAAGCGCTCCGGATTAAATAGAGGTGAGTTTGAAGCAGGTAAGTCACTAATTATATTTATAATTTCTGACCTTTCAGGTTCATCAGCTGCGAGGCCGACAATATTACGCGGCCAGGATGACTCATCGCTTCTCAAGAACGAAGGGCCCTTTAACCACTCGTTTCTGAAAAGAGTGTTTTCGTAAGTCTCGCGCGTAGCAATATCCGCAACGTTCAATTTGGTAGGTACGTACCGCCATTCATTGCTGCGCGTGAGCTCATCAATAGCTCCTAACCGGTTTGCTACGAACGTTTTATAACTGCGTGCGTCATTCTTAACCCAGTAAAGAAATGTAGTTGAATCGCTTCAGAAGTAACGGCGCTGTGCCACTAACCTGTGATCCTTTTGTAGACTGTCCGCAAGTCTCGCTGCCAAAAGAGCAGACTGTAACTCTGCACGAGGTACAGTCAACAAAGGCTTCACGGGTAATACCTTGCACTTACTTGCTATAAATGCGACACATATTTCATTATTATAAATCCAACGCCAATAAGCAACAGCACACATTGCTTTTGTAGATGCATCGCAAAAAACATGCATCTCTAAGTTATTACCATAACCCGTGCCATAATAAATATTCGTAGACGATGCCGGTGAATTTGTCGTAGCACCGCTCGCGTAGCTCTGATAGGTAGGTGGCGGCGTAGTATGGGCGTGCGGTGAGGCGCGGGCGGTCGCGGGGCGGGAGTCACCTGCTACGCGCGTCGTAGCACTCGTAGCGCTGCATGCCTGCCGCGCTGCCGCCGAACCTATAGGACCTCGATAGCATCTAGGTATACGTACATCAAGCATTTCTTTTAAAAGATTTATCCATTCAATCCATTTAACAAAAATATTATTTGGGATTTTTTCATCCCAATTAATAGCTAACTGCCATAAAGACTGCAGCATTATCTTACCTTGAATAGTGAATGGAGATAAGAAACCAAACACGTCGAATATCGACATTATTACGCGAAGCATAATCCTTTTTGTAGGTACTTGTTTACCACTAACTATATCGCTAGGTATGCGTTTGAGTGACAGGTCAAACCCAAACTCATCTGTAGCGGGGTACCAGATAAGACCAAGCGTTCTCTCACCTTCTTGCTGCCGATCTAATTTGAACCTTAAAGCTGCTGAGCCTAAGGCTTCCTTTGGCACGCTGTCCAATACTGCCTCGCTGTTACTTGTCCAGTTGCACATGTCGAACCCACCCTGTTTATGAATAAAAGTAACATCTTTTACCATCTTTATAGCTGCGGCTTCGTCTGGCAAGCTGTCCAAGTAATCGTCCATGTAGTGTTGCTCGCAGATGGCAGCAACTGCGGCAGGCATTGTGGACGCGTACCGCTGTGCATTCCTATTTTTGACGTACTGGGCGATAAAAGGGGACGAATTAGCGCCAAACACTAGTGACGTCATAGCATAAGTTTTGACTGGCTGTTTAGAGTCAGTCCTCCATAAAAACCTAAGTGCGTCCTGGTCCTCGGGTCGTATTTTGACCCTTAGGAACATGTCCCGCAAATCCCCGGCCACAGCGTACCTATTCTCTCTAAATCGTACCATAATGCCGAATAGGGATGCGAGTAGGTCGGGACCTTGAAGTAGGTAATCGTTTAACGATGTACCTTTACTTTTTGCGACACAATCAAAAACAAGACGAAGTTTTTTCTTGTTTAAATTGTCCACCGCATGGTGAGGTAAGTACCATGTATGAGGGGAAGTGGATCGAGGGTCACTGACCTCCCGGGCAAAATCATTGCGGAACAAATGATTTACTCGATCTGTGTACCTTTGAGCATACTCACTGTTTGCTGCCATTTTCTTTTCAACTCCCTTTAACCTATTTAGGGCGTTTGGGTAACTGTCAGGCATCACGCTGTTCTCGTCTCGCCACAGCAGACCCACTTGCCACCGGCCGTCAGCAAAGGTTGTCGTGCGGTCCAACTGAGCTAAGGCACGGACATCATCGCTGTTCTGACGAGGTTTGTTACACACACCTAGAGAATCAATGGAAAAATAACGTCTCACTTGCTCATGAAGGTCGCGCAGCGCGTCGTCGTGAGCGCTCGGGCAGGGCGCGCCGGCGTCCTCCGCCGCTATCGGTTGTAAGCGGCGCGGGGGCATCGGCCGTGCGGGGCGCGCATCTTCCCATGAACAGACCAACCTAAGACAGTACGCGTAGCGAACGGCTCAAAGGGCTTACCTCTACGTATTTCTAACGGCATAATTAAATCATAATTATCTTGCCCAATTAAAACTTCAGGTTTACAAGAAATTACATTAGGTGACCATTTGTCTATTATTTTCTGTAAGTGGGCAAATTTATTACAATCAATAGACCTAAAGTCCTGCTCAGGAATTTGCAAATTATCTACAGCTCGTAAACTGATATTAAAAACATTATTATCGTTAAAACTAGATACATCAATAGACATAACTGTGGCAGTACACTCTAAAATGCTATCTTTCCACGCACCGCTCACCCGCATAGTCTCAGTGCGCCCGCGCAAGCCGGCGCGTTCGGCGAGCGATTTACTGATAAGACTGACACTGCTTCCGTCGTCTAAAAATGCAGTTGACGTAAACACACCGTTAGGTCCGTGTATTTTAATCGGCACTACTTTTAGCAACACTTTATGGTCAGTAAGGTTTATAAAGGATACCGTTTCCGTAGTAGGGTTGGACTCAGCTATTTCCCGCGTGTCTGGAGATTCCGGCGTAGCCTTCTTATCCGTATCGCGATTTTGTACATAGTGCAATAGTCGATGATGCGCCTCGCCACACCCATCCTTGTCACAAGCGGGCGCGGGGCAGTTCTCGCGATCATGGCGTGACACTAGGCACTTGAAGCATACTCCGTGGCGCTTCACGTGACGCCAACGGTCCTTACGTAACGCCTTTTTGAACATCTTGCATTCAGTTAACTTATGTTGTGAACCGTATCAAAATAAACACTTATTGTCACTGCGCTCCGATTGCAATAGAACCGTTTGCTGGCGGTTGGCGTTATTATAATCACTTTTGTTTCTCGAGTGTTGGTGATAAATGTTGCGCTGATCCGTGACGTGAATATTGGCTGTAGTAGTTATTTTGACGGCTTCGATGTTTAAGAAGTCTCCGAGTATCTCCAGGCGTGGTTTCTTGCCCTCGGTTATTATAGGGAAACTGTAGTCAGAACACTTCGATATAACTACCGTTGGTAATTTGGATAAAATGATATTAGCCATGTTTACATCGTTTAGGTATTCTTTGCGGTTGACTGCATGTACTGCCGCAATAAAATTTTGCACTTTCACTGAGAATGATACGATGTCCTTATTGTAGTCGTTCGACATAGGTGGTAGTTTTCGTAATCCTTGCATGATGCGAGTTAAGATGCTTTCAGGATTTCCACATACCAGTTCCAAGGTTTTCATCACTATATCGGGCGACGTGGCAGTAACCATCAAAGCTGAAACTGCTTCCCTGGCAGTTCCGTGTAGACATTTTCTCAGTCTCCACAGGTTCTCCTTCGGGCTGAATCCGCACACTTTGGTGGACTCTTCATAGGCCTGCTTAAATTGTAGCCAGTCCAACGGGTCGCCAGAGTAACTGGGTAGGTCTCTGGGAGTACATAATCGGCTTAGCAGGTTTTTGTCACTCTTTTTTGTAGCGGTACTTGCAGTTAGATTTTGAAGTGCACTCGCGAGCATTTGAATCGTTCCTTTAGAGGTGCCGGGGTCAACGACCGACGGCTGGCACGGCAGGTCCGGCTGGTTACCATGATCGGGGACTTGCTGCGCAGCTGATTCCATCTCACGTTGGCTTCGTTCCAACCACTTCTCCACTTCACTCTGTTTGTCAGTGTGCAGATCATCATGTGGACTGTATTTATCTTGTTCCTCATCCATCAGGTTAGCTAAGTCAAGTTTCTTGTCAATGAGGGCCATTTGGATGCGCGCTTTTTCTTGAGCCGCTTCTAGTTCCAGCTGTTTTCTTCGAGCCAGCACAGACGATGACGACGACTTGGACTTTGCCCCCGTTAGCGAAGCGGGCGTATGTTGCACCGGGCGACGCTCCGATTTAATACTGCTACCCGATAATTTAAACTCGGGGACGATAATCTTCGTTGCGTCATTGTTCTGACTATTATTTCCATTAGTTGGCTGAGAAGGCACTTGTAGCTGAAGTTGTCTATCCTCTTCTGCTTTTCTCTCGCGTTCCCTGTGCGTTGTACTACGAGTATTAACCATCTTCACAGGCGGAGTATGGAACATAAATCCGGCTCGAAGGACCAATGTTATTGATGCAGGTGTTCCACAATAAAAGTTCGTAGTATGGAAAACGAAAAACAGTTTATTTCTACCAAGACACAGACACCACGTTATTTTAATATGAGAGCCGTATGTACGTGTGTCGCGCGCGGATAGATCAACACGACTGTTCTAGAGAAAGACAAAAAAAACGTTGGGACTTTGTCGCTGCGTCACACGTATCTACCTCCCAATTTCAGTTCAAAACGAAAGTTGTACAAATTATCACAAATTATCAAAGTACCATCACAATGATATAAACATTTTTGAGCACGTCGCTAACAAATACAATAAACTATTCAATTTCAATCAAGCGCGTTTATTTAACCCTGACAAAAATAGGGGTATTATAGGTTTGACGGTAACGTCTGTCGTTCTGTCCGTCTATCTGTCTGTGACATCGTAGCACTCGAACGGATAGACTGATTTTGATTTTTACGTGACAGCAAGTTCCCTTGTGGCAGTTTTAGCTATGTTTGAAGAAAATCGGTTCACCCGTTTAAGTTATTTTGGGTTAAAAATGGCGTTCTTGACAGTCAGGGGTTTTCTTTACTTGCTTCACAAATAAACTTGTTATAATAATTATTTCCAACACAAAAAATCTCAAAATGGTGACAATAAAAATCATGCGTACTGTTACCTTAACAATCCGTTGCCAATCGAAGAGATTCTAAATAAACTTATCTCAAATAATTCTCTTAAAAATATTATTTGACAATTTTAAAATTTTATAAGGCTAGCTAAAAACATAACACCATTATGTTTCTTTTAAATTGTGAATGCTGGCATTGACCTAATGTTAAGTTTAGTTCTCCTTTAACTCTATATTACATTAAAAAATACAATAAAAATAATATAATATTTATCAAAACACATTTCTAATCCCGAATGCAGAGTCAGTCTCGGTCTAATTGCTCGTGATAATTGCTCCGCTACGCCGCAGTTACGCCACCTTCCGCCGCCGCTACGCCACCTTCCGCCACCGCTACGCCATCTTCCGCAATCGCTCCGTCGCTCCGTCCGGCCGGAGCAAACCGAGACGAGCAAATAGACGGGGTTTTTATATATATAATGCAGACTGTATGAACTGCGTGGAGTAAGAATTGAGGTCATAAAACTTTGCAAGCTTGTAATTTTATTGCTGTTGAGTTATATATTTTTATAGTCTTTTTTGTAGCTACGGTATAATCGGCATAAAAAGCTGCAGTGCAGTTTGTTACCGCTTCTTCTGCATTAGCGCTTAGGAAGCGGTAGTAAACTTAGCTGTAAATAACCAAGTGACGATTATCCTGTCGTCTGCGCAAAATACCAGACACAATAGTAAAACAATGCATGTCAGACAGATTCTGATCTGTTGCCAGATGAGAGGTTATGAAGAGATATTATAAATATCCTATGATAATTAAGATATATTTGAATTGAATTGAACTGTACCCTGCAGCTCAAAAAAGCAAACTTGCCAACGAATGCGGTTAGGTTGCGCGGCGTCTAAAGAGGGCGTCAGCCGCTAGCCGCTGACGCCCGCTGGCTGCGCGTTCACTTGTTTTCAAAAAAGTTAAACTTTACAAGAAGATTGTTTGAAATTAGAACTAAACTCACTGTTCTATTTCCGAGGTTTCGCACCCTACAGCTCAAGTAAGCAGACTTAGCAACTAATGCGGTGACGTTGCGCGACGTCGCGGCATCGAAGGAAGGCGTGAGTCACGAGCTGCGGATGCCAACTGGAAGCGCGTTCCCTTTTTTTTTAAAAAAAAGGTCAACGTCTGAAAGAAAATTATTTGAAATTAGAACTAAACTCACCGTTCTATTCCCGAGGTTTCGCACCCTGCAGCTCAAGTAAGCCGACTTGCCAACTAATGCGGTGACGTTGCGCGGCGTCGCGGCATCGAAGGAAGGCGTGAGCCTTGAGCCGCTGATGCCCGCTGGCAGCGCGTTCACTGACCCGGCGCCGCCAGCGACGTCGCACGCGCCTGAAACGAAAGGTCATATTAAGTTGGTTTATTATAGGTTTTATTCAGTAAAAAAATATATTTAATAGGCGATGCGGCTATCCGATTGCTTTTCCATCTTCTCGCCCACCGTCATGCTTAAAGTGGCTTTTGAGTTTTGCTGCTCTGAGCTCTGACTGCTTAGAGCCGCAAGGGCTCAATTAGTACATTTCAAAAATATATATATTACTAGCAGGATTTTCCTGCTTTGCTTGCGTTCACTTAATCGTATTTTTCAGCAAGAAACTTCCCGTGTCGACTTTTAGTTTTTAAAACTATAAATTGTTTCTAAAACGGTGAAAGGAATAGAATTTAAGGAATCTATCTGTACATTTAAGGACATTTTATTCCCTCATAAATGTCCTAAACAGGTCTTTAATAATTGCATAATTGAATATCGCAAATGTACATTTCATAATTAACAAACAAATTAATGAATATTCGGCAATCACTACAACGCAGGCCCGATAAGCTTTTGTTGTTATAGGGGTGACAACGCCCTTAGTGATTAAAGCTTATAATTTATTCCCCCTCTATTTGTCATTTGTTAAATTAATCTGACTCGGCGGGGTGCACTTGTCCGTTAAATGTGCATAACCACGTTATTAATTATGCAAGATATCTTTAGAACACGATCTTTAATTAGAGAAAAGGCTATTTCAGCCATAAAAGTAAGCTAAAGCACTGTAAATTAACTTTACAGACATACATACTATCACGTCTTTATCCTAAACGGGGCAGACAGAGCATTTTGGGTCTTGCGGTTCTAAGCGGAGCAGAGCAGAGTCCATGGCCACAAGCAAGACTCGTAGGCCTCTTTTAGCGTGACGGTGGAAAAAGGAATCAAAACAGTAATCCATTGCTTCGATCGGCTTTTACGATCTGCGCGGTAAGAGAAACAGCTGGTACATTCTACGTTTTATCTTTTCTCCCAGACTAGCATGGAAGATTTTCAACTGTAAATTAAGACAAACTTTTAGTTGAACGGACGGAGGCCTTTGCAAAGCTGTGGGACACATGAAGGCTTAAAATAAATTATTTTAGCAGTGTCTGAAATGCAGACTTGTTGTAGTTGAAATTATGATAGAATATCACGTGAAAAACCCAGTAAAAATAAATCATCATCGTCAGCTCTCAACAACCATTGCTGGGCATAAGCCTCCTTTTGTCTGCGCCAGTGAATCCTAACCTAACCCTAGCTTTAGCTATCCAGCTTTTTCGAACAACCATTTGATATCATCGACCCACCTAGCTGCCAGACAACCAACGCTCCGTTTTCCATCCCTGGGGTACCACTTCACCTTCCATCCTTCCTTCTAGCCAGGTGTCCTGCCCAGTTCCATTTTAGATTCGCAAAATTTATAAATCTGCCAAACTATTAAAAGAAGGATGTACCCACAATTGGATAAAAATGAAGATATTCCAATCAGCCAATCACATAGCTACGTAACCTTGAATCTCACCCAACAGGCCATTTAATTGGACCGGCAGAAAAACTGGCAAAAAGTGACTAGGACAGTAACGTGATAGATGCCCTTCTAATTAACTGCATGGAAAACCTGCCTCATGAAGGTTTAATAGATTAGCACCCTTTTTTCGTGTGTGTAAGTGGCCGACTCTGGTGCCAGATTTTACAAGCTGTAAAGGTATCAAGACATAGCTTGACGGCTAACATACAACACCACCAATAGCTTAACGTGTCTTCCTAAGCACGGAGAAACTTGAAAAATTTTAAAGTCACATGTGCTTACCCATCTAAATGTGGAGGAAAGTCTTACGATACTTGCAAGAAGCCTATGCAAAAATGTAATGTTATTAATAACGAGTAGTTTATTTCAAGCAGTTGCGAATGTCACCGACCAGAGGTGCTATTTTTCAAACGCGGAGTCACTAAACGAACGGTTTTTTGTATAGAAAAATTATTCGTTTAGGTGACTCCGCGTTTAAAAAATAGCACTTCAGATGTACCATTTTTGAAACGCGGAGTCACCTAAACGAATCGTTCCTCCGTACAAAATCCCGTTCGTTTAAAAATGCCACCACAGGGTCTCGGGCTGCGCTGGTCTTTAAAAACCCTAATTGACCTAATTGAATGTCTTACATTACGTAAGAGGTGATCCGATAAAACACTACAAAATAGCGTTCTGTAAAACGATGCCTGCCCTTCAGACAACACGCTCGTTGAGGCAAAACAGATTTTACGGCGCACATAATAGGGTTCTATTTGATTTTATAGCTATAGTTTCTGATCAGGCGTAAATGAGCTTTATTCCTAAAGTCGTAAGGGTGTGGAGTTACTTTGTTAGTTAATAGTGTAGAAGGATGATAAAGTGACCGATTCGCTGACATTGTCCGAGTTTTAACGGGGTGGAACAGACCATTGTCACCGAAGAGACTTGTCGCACTTGAATTTGTACCTAAGTGTTATCATATCTATTCTAAAAAAATCATATGTAAGTAATAGCAAATGCATATAGATATCTATATCTATCTAAACATATAATAAAACAGTAAAAAAAGTGTGTCTGTCATTAAATATATTTCCAAAAAAAATATTGGGGGCGATGGAGACATAGTAATAGAGTAAGATTTTTTTTTAAAAGTCTGTCTGTTTGTCTTTTTGTACACGCTGATCTCCGGAAATACTGGACGGATTCGAATGAAACTTTTTTTGTTATATAGCTATTAAGCCTGGGCAACATATAGGTTATAAATGATTTTGGAAAATAGAACGCCTGATGCAGAACCGTAATGGTCCAGCTAAACTATAAGAGATATAAAAATGTCGCCTTAGTAAAAGTTGTTCAACCTGATGAGCATTTTCCAGAGACATAAAGTCCACGCGAACGAAGTCGCGGACTTCGGCTAGTATACAATATGTCAAAAGCTTGTGTAGGATATATTTATAGATTTCTCACATCCCTGAAACCGTAAAAAAATCTGCAGCTTTAGACATGTTTTAATTTTGTATGGAGCCGCAGATTTTTTTGCGATACCGTACCCAGAAGGTAAAAACGGGACCCTATTGCTAAGACTCCGCTGTCCGTCTGTCTGTCCGTTTGCCTGTCCGCCTGTCTGTTCGTCTGACTGTATCTCATAAATCGTGATACACAGATGTATTCCTGTTGCCGCTGTAACAGGAAATACTAAAAACAGAATAGAAGTAATATTTAAGTGGGACTCCCACACAACAAACATGATTTTTATACCTAAATGGAAGCCTTCGTGCACGAGTCCGACTCGCACTTGACCGGGTATTATATAATTGATATAAATTCGATCCAGTTTATACAAAACCTTCTTCAGGTGGCGCCACCGCTTCGTATTTTTATCCGCGAAGAATTTTAATGAGCTATTTACATAATGCAGGAAATAATGCGGAGGAAACGAGCTGTAGTTAGAGAAGCGGGGAATCTCCTTCACGACCTGGAATGGGTATTTCATTTAGACTAGCACAGCATCTAGAAAGAGCTATTTTAAGAAAATCTTAACATTTAAAAAGGTACTTTTATAGCTATAAAGATTTGATCATAAGAAGATTTGAATATATTTTAATCCTTGACAAAAAAGGGGTGTTTAAGGATTAATGCTAATGTCTGTCAGTCTGTTTATCTGTCAGTCTTTCTGTGGTATTGTGTAGTGCTCGATTTGATGGACCGATTTCAATGCGGTTTTTAATGTGAAAGTAAGCCTTTGTGATGTTCATAAACTAAGTTTAATGAAAATGGGTTCCGCCGTTTAAATGTTATTGGGGGTTACACTTACACTTGGAAATTAAGACTTTCTGTAGCTCAGAATACAAGGCAAATTCAATAGAAAATTTAAAATTGATTTGAAGTCACGGTAGCACAATTCAAGTGCAGTTCGAATCTCACTGTGGCGAAATTCAGATTTAAATTCTGTATTTATTAAAGAAATAGTATATGCTGTTTCTATGTATACAGACATTAGTAGTAACTGACCAATAGGCAGAACAAGCTGATAACAATCTCAGTTTCCTAGACTCGACACCCCGGGGCGCCCGGTAACTTGCCTAAAACAACAAACTAACTAGGGGCTCAACAACAAAACATCTTGTTGTTTTGTTGATGTTTTTGTTGATTTCGATGGTGAATTGTATCTGGTTAGTTTGAAAACTGAATATTAAATACCTAGCTATACACTATTTTAATTTATTTATTTAGTGCCTAGGGGCGCAAGAAGCAAAGGCACTAATGGTCACTCTGTGTGAGATAATGGGCGTAAAGGTGGATTTCTAGTGCGACGCATCGCTTATTAAGAAGATTCAGATTCTGGCGCATTCCGTAGATTGGCGTTTACGATCTAGGCAGGAAGCGAAGTAGCCAGCAAATTCTTGGTTTATTTTTTCTCCCTAACCGGCATGGTAGTACTTAATAATCTTCATATTGGCTACAATAAGTCCACTGCTGGACATGGTTTTTCACCAAATAGTAGACCTCCCTCAAGTACATACGTGGGACGCACTGTAAGTTTCCGGAACTGGCCACTTACATAAACAATATTTAAAAATTTATTGCAACATTTGAAAATAGAACTCTTTGGCTGTAGAATGCAGTTTGTTTCATCTGACTGTCTTTTGTTTTTACCTTGGGGCGCCATTTAAAAAATTGTGTGTCTGCATCAACATGGATTTAACTCGGGAAAATTTTCGTAGTATGATTTTCTACGATTTTAAGTGTAATTTGACAGCTCAACAGAGCATCGCTCGGCTTGAAACAGCTTTTGGCAATGAAGCACCATGCAAGACAACTGTTTATAGCTGGTTTGCAGAATTCAAGCGTGGTCGTATCAATCTCAGTGACGAATCTCGCGTTGGTCGGCCGTCCACCGCTGTGACCAACAAAAACATCGATGCTGTGCGCCGTATGATTGAAACAGACAGGCATGTGACCTACCATGAAATTCGCGCATCCTTAGAAATAGGCATGAGTCAAATACAATTAATCCTACACAAACATTTGGGTGTGAGAAAGCTGTGCTCGCGGTGGATCCCACACAACTTGACCGAGGCTCAAAAAACGGACCGCGTCACTCGGTGCAGTGCCATGCTTACCAGATTCAACGAAGGTGCGTCAAATTTGGTGTAGGATATAGTAACAGGTGACGAAACATGGATTTATTGCTACGATCCCAAAACAAAGCAGCAATCGAGCGTATGGGTCTTTCAAGATGAGCCGAAACCAACCAAAGTGGCGCGCGTGAAAAGTGCATCTAAGTGGATGATTGCTTCTTTTTTTAATAAAACTGGACACGTGGCTACTGTTGCTTTAGAGAATCGTCGTACAGTGAATAGTGACTGGTACACGACCATTTGTTTGCCGGAATTTATTGACGAACTCCGTAAAAATAACCGTACACGCCGTATCATCCTGCACCACGACAATGCTAGTTTTCACACGGCCAGACAGACAAACGACTTTTTGAAGGCGAAAAATGTAGAACTCATGAGTCATCCTGCATACAGTCCCGACCTGGCACCTTGTGACTTTTTTCTGTTCCCAAAAATTAAGAACCAATTACGCGGTCAACGATTTTCATCACCAGAAGAGGCTGTCGAGGAGTATGAAAAACACGTTTCAGAGGTCACCACAGAGGAGTGGCACAAAAGTTTTCAAAACTGGTTTCATCGAATGAAAAAGTGCATAGACGCCAAGGGAGATTATTTTGAAAAACAATAAATTAATTTTATACCTTTAATAGTATTTTTTCATATTCATTCCGGAAACTTATAGTGCGCCCTATGTATTTTGGTTTATTGCCTCAAATTTTAATTAATTAAATTTATTTATTTCTCAAAATTAAAATCTTTTTCACATTTAATTTATTTTGCGTAACTGCCAGACAGGTTATCGGAAAGTGATTTATTAGAATAATCTAAAATTATACAGAAATATTAGAAAAACGGAACCAAATATTTTTTTGTAGTCGTTAAACGTGCGAGCTAATTTCTATCTACTTTAACAATTCGACGTTAATACGTAAGTATGTTTTTACTTTGATAACTTGAGTAATTTCGATAGGATATGTATGAAACTTGATAGGCTTGTAGATATGATAGAATTTATAAGTTCAACATGAGCTAAATCGGTCAAGGGGTTACGAGATATGGGGTTCGCGAGTTCACAGTTCAGGGCGTACTACTATTTGCAAATCTATGTGTGGTAAGCTACAAAAATGGAGTCATAATCTCTCATACTAAATGTATTAGAAATTATGACTCCATTTTTGAGGCCTGACCGCGCTCCTAAGTTGAAGACGTCATGACACGTCTCATTAAACTATAACACAACTTCCCTAAAACCCAATTAGTAAAGCAGACTACTATTTTTACCAGTGCCTAAAATAAGTTAAAAAGCACCGACATCTGTTCTCAACACAAAATACCCCGAGGGCGCGTACTGACAGCTTTACTGTCGCCTATTACAAAAACATGCGAGAAAAAATGTTTATGGCCCCTGCGAGAGAAACGCACGAGAAGAAATAAGTATTTTTATCAACGATCGCGACGTAAAACATAATGGGAATGTCATCATTAAACCCTAGAGAATGAGGAGGAACAATAATAATAATTTTCCAAGGGTGGAAGTGTTAAAGGGCATAACGCCGCAAGTAACTTCGGAAAAAGCGCAGAACACCTCTCGACACCCCTGAGTCGCCTGCAACGGTGTTGCTTCTTTGCCGGCGGCAAGCCACCTGCCTACAATAGTCTGTAATCATGATTATGGCAATTGACGTTTGCAATATTCCAGTATCAGTATATCCTAATCACATTCTTTAACTCATAGACCTTTTCCTTTTTTCTTACAACAGATCTTTATCCTGCAGGAACCTATTCAAGGGTACATACACCTTTCATAGGTATATCCAGGAGTAGGTTTTGGCGGGAGCTCCACATAACATCAACTTCTCCAAAAGACCTCTACGTGTTGGATCTGTATATATCCCTACGCAAACCTTCCAAAGAACCGGGGTGAAAAACCCGTGATTCCAAAAGGAGATACAATACTAATAATTCTTATTAACAATATAAAGAAGCTTTTAAATTGTTAATACTTTATCATACATCCTAAATTCCTAACACATCAATATTTTCGTCGCCAAGTAAAATTTCAGTAGCATGTTCAACTCTCAACGTTTTAAAATATGCGCTGGTCACATGACTCGATCCGAATTCACTTTTAAAATGTTTTACGCTGAAATTTTCAACTTCATACATTTTACCGTTTAAAATAACCAGCGTTTTCAGCGTGAGACACGTTTTCAGTCTGAAATTAGCATAGCGCTGGAAGGTCAGAATGTGTTGGAAATGCAGACGGGATGAGGGCCGCCGGCCGCAGGGAAATTTTAAGAATTTTTAGAGCCTTTTAACAAAGTAGGCTCATTTGCTTGGAGCCGCGTAGCCGACGTTCTTGTCTTTCAAATGAGACATCTTTAATAATTCCATTTTCGTATTACGTAAGAGCGCCACAATTTTCTCGAATTTTAAGGCTGGCCGCATATAAATGTGCTAATTTACTTTCAAAATATACTATTTTTCAGGGTATTATTTTAGTTCTTTACTATTATGGCACACTATATTTATAAACATAGATAAATTAAATAACACAAATACACTATACTATGGTTAAACTAAATAACTAAAAAACAAGTACTAAATAGAACTATACATGAAAAATTAAACTAGATATAAATACAATCAATAACTATTATGGTAATTATTGTTTTATTTAAATAAGTAAGATTAAAAACCCACGTATTTACTATAAAATGATCGATACATTTATGTTTCTATTCGTTTCAGTACATTCAATTATCTAGGTTCATTGGCACGATTGGAATACCACAACTTCCAAAACTCAAAACAATTAAAAATTAAAAAGTTCATAACAGTAAATCCTACTTTGGCAGTCAAATTCCTACATTCAAAGAAGCAAATGATGTTTTTTTCCATAGATTCTGTTGTTTAATCCTCAACTTTGGCACAATTTCTTATTTGTCCGTCTGACTGTAACACAGAAGTACAATGACAGTTATAATACAATCTTCATTTACATTGATTGCTTGATATTAGGGCTGCGTCAGACATGCCCCGCATAACGACTGCTAATGTCTATATCCGACTACCACAGGGCCTCTAAACGAGCCAGACACGCGAGCCAATCCACCGACAGAAACAGACCATCACTGTTAAAAATATTTAGGGTGAAGCCAGGCGATCGTTATTTTTTACTCAAAAGACGACGATAGATGACCTCTGTGGCGTAGTGGTAACCATGCTAGTCCGCCACCCAGAGGTCCCGGGTTCGATCCACGGTCAGAGCAAGTTGGAAAATGGCCTTTTTTAAATTGTCCTGGGTCTTGGATGTTTATCTATTTATGTATTTGTTATAAAATATAGTATCGTTGAGTTAGTATCCCAAAACACAAGTCTCGAACTGTGGGGCTAGCTCAATCAGTGTAATTTGTCCCTATATACTTATTAATTTATTTAAAATAAAAAAATATTTTATTTTATCAAACTTTATTGTTCCAAAATACAATTATACTTATACAAGGCTGACTTAAGAGGATTGTGTAGTGGCGATACGCGTCGCGAGTAGATATTTGCAAAATTATATCTATTTCACGCCGCTCTGCCTCCCGATCCGTAGGTTTCCACTTTAACGAAATGAGGCAATTTCAGTGTCATTCGATTTGGTACACCTTAATCTAAGACTGTACGTATTTTATTTTTAGTAAATTGGTTTAATTTTATTTTAATGAAACAGAGAAAATTATGCGGCACAAAAAAGCAATACAATATACTTACAATATAAATATATACATTTTCACGTCTTTATCCCCGACGGGGTAGACAGAGTCCAGAGCCGTAAGAACCTAAGGCTATACTTAGCCAAGGGCTGTTATTTTTAAACTTCAAATTTTGCACTATTTCAATTGATAGCATTCGCACTTAACTGACTGATTTAGAAGGCAAATTTTTCATAAAATTACAAAAAAAATTGGTCTTCACAATAATTTCATATGCTGGCAGTACAGGTCCTTTTATTTTATTAACAGCTAAGATAATTAGGCAAGCACCCCATGTTACTAAAATTAAAAGCAATATTAATCTTAAGTTTATGTTATTTAATAATTATTAATATTTATCTGGATTGGAAAGTGGTATTGGGTATAATTATACATATTATTTATTATTTATTCATCCTTTTATTTTACACCCACCTAAATGTCTCTAACAACCCAAAGGTTGGCTGTTAGATAATGCTTTTACTTTCGACTTTCAGACAAATTGTAAACTTAAGTACTGAATAAACTATTTTTCATTTTTTTAACATTAAGCCCGTCTATTGTGCCATACACATTGTATTTAGTAGAATAAAGTAAAAATAAATAAATAATGCATGTTTTGTTTTTAAATTTTCATAACATTACAACCAGACACTTACAGAAAATGGCAGATCTGTTTAGTGTCGCGGAAGACACATCGATCATCGTCACGTGCGAGCCATCACTCGCACTACCTCGCCTGGCTTCAGCCGCGCTTAGCCGCACCCCTAACACCATAGACTTATAAAAATACCAGTATTGCTAATTCAATAATGGCTTCGTCTAATTAGTTAGCATAGGTAGTCTTTATTATATCAAAATGATGACGAAATTAATCTGCATAGCCCTCTTGTACTAAAAATAGAAATGTTTATTTTGCTCTCATAGCTATTTCAGGTCACTTTTTGAGTGAAATATTACTTATATGCAGAATAAAATGACATGTACTTACTTATAGATTTGACTTGATACTGGATAGATGTGTAAATATACGAATAGTATTTGTTTGCAACCTCGACTGCGTTGTTGTTATGCGACATTATTTTCAATATACACACAGATAGAAGCTTACTTCTTCCCATAAGATTTCCTCCCTTACTTAGTGTCACCACAAATTGATTTGGATATTCGAGACTAACCCAAATATGAAATAAAATTTGGCAACGAATCTAACACAGCTTCACAACTGCTATACAGTAAAGACAGTATAAAACAGTCAGGCAAAATGTGTCGATCTATAGCCCTATATTTTATTAACACACAGACGTGTACATGTATGATTCTGTGACAATTTTGGCAGTCAAATATAAAATTTCAGAGTTTTGGTCAATCATCTTCATCACCATTTCAGCCGCATAACGTCCACTGCTGGACATAGGCCTCTCTCAAGGATTTCCCAAATGACCGATCTAGAGCCGGCTTGCAAGGCTTTGGTCTTTGGTCAAATTCAAACTCAAAACGATTATCTACCACAAACATATTCAGAATTAAAATTGAAGTAAATGCACGCAAAAAAGCAGCAGTTTTTTTTTGCTCGGTACCAGTCTATATTCTTATAAAAAAGTAGCAAGATTTTTGCTCGGTACCAGTCTATATTCTAGTAAAAGCTGTGGTACACTCCGTCCGTCATTACAGCGTTTAAGCCGCCTGAAATAATAACCGGTTATCAACGAGTCGAGCCGCGCTCGCATGTGTGAAGTGTATGAATGTATGAGTTCATTAGATTGATGGACGGAGTGGCTTTGAGAGGAAATGAATTTCGATTTTCGTCTTTTTGTTTGTGTTTATTTTGGCGTTGTCATTTTGCAATCGCGTGTTGGTGAGCAATTCAAAAATTGTTACAAGTATTTTAGAACACAAGAATTAAGACGGTTTTACTCATGTAGTGTAGTCGGAAAAGGCTGACTAGGTTTAATCGGTTTAAATGATCATCTTCAGAGTGAGTATTAGGAGGAGCGGTGAACTGACGGTTTCGCTGTCCTCAACGCAATAATAATATTAAAACAATACATATTTGCAAAAAGTATTTTTCTGCAAAGAGAACAAAAATATTGAGACAAAATCAAATAATGAAGAAAACTTGAAGGTTTACGCTTTGGTATTAGAAAAGGCAAGTACTTTAAAACGCATTGTTAGTTTATTTTCTTAAAGATCTTTAACATCTATCTGGTAATCTAGCCTACACTCTATAAAACCTTTACCGAAGAATGGCTACGGAAAATAGTGCACACAAGACAACAAGTGCAAACTAAGCTACGGCATAGCTTAATTACGTTCCTCACAAAATACCAAGCTTGCATTTCATCAAATTCAAATGGATTTCATTTTGGTACTAACCGCATTCCAAGATTCCACGCAAACACAGAAACAGAAATTTCGATCTAAGATTCAATTCTGGCGAATTATATTGCAAGTTCGAGTACT
The DNA here is from genome assembly GCA_963555685.1 of Acrobasis consociella. Lineage (NCBI taxonomy): Eukaryota > Metazoa > Arthropoda > Insecta > Lepidoptera > Pyralidae > Acrobasis > Acrobasis consociella. The sequence goes on along the minus strand of OY743105.1, from coordinate 23,168,266 downwards.
AAGCAACATTGCTGCGGAATCCCGGCGAGGTCTAGTGTAGACAACTATTCGGAGATTGCGAAGAGGGGGGAGGGGGGTGGGGGAGGGGGGGACAGGATATTAAACCGAAACTGCTCTCACAGATTTATTATCCCATAACTAATATTTACCTGTTTGTGAGCAAGTTAGACTAAGAGCCGACGGATTTCCGCCGAAGATTAATGAATGTATCTGCGGCCTGAGTGATGGCGTGAGTTGTTTCATTTGTTTGCGCAACTTTCAGGCCGATGCTACTCGGCTAGTTATGTTATAACCAATGTTTTAGCAAAGTTATAGCAGAGAAGTATCGGAGTTACAGTCTAAATAAAATGTTGTCGTAATACGATTTGTCGAAGTTCGGTTTCGAAGTCAATGGGACCGTATCTTTATTGGCAATAACTTATTTCTTCTATATTCTTGTTTATTTACTAGGTGATACGCATTTTTATGACTGCAACAGGAATTTTTTCAAAATTCTTGATATAAAATTTCATAATAACCAATTTAAAAGCGCTAATGGAGCGGACCTTAAATGCGGACATTAAGAGTCCCTTACCCTATACCAAATGACACTTTTCCATACAAACGTAGTCTACGTTTTATTTCGAAACGACATGCCTGATTTTGGCAAAATGTTGTTATTCTAAAGATATTGCAATTATGTAGGGTAATAATTGGTTTCCAACACTAAAAATATGAACTTGAAATAGAATATAGTGTGTTCGGTATATCATTTTTGACCATCAGTATGGGAAACTTCTACATCCTTATATTTTCTTTACATTTCATAATTTAAGCGTCAGAAATAATTATTACAATAGATAATTGTAATTTTTTTTTAATTACAATGTTTTACCAAAATCTGACAAGTGGTTTCAAAATAAAACGTAGACTACGTTTGTTTGGAAAAGCCTCTATGAGAGTGCTCTAACGAGGTTTAGCATCACCAAGTATAAGGAACTGAGGACGGTACACTTTCCAAGGTAGACCTTATTCATAAGCTCTTGCAGCGTGACTGCTGGCTGGGCGGGCTCAGAACAGAACAGAACAGACTACGTTTGTATAGAAAAGTCTAGGGTAAGGGTATTTGGAGAACTTGTGAAACCTTCAAGGATATTTTGGTGTTGTACGTTGCTTCTTCTTCTTCCTTTCTCTTTCCCACACATACCGTAGTCTCTCCGTCTACGTAGCAGTGCGGACTTCGAGGTCGTTTCGGAGTCGCACTAATTTTACAGTCGGCGATCGTATTTGCGCGCCATTTGCGTAATTCGCGCAAACAATGCCAGCCCCTTTCGCAAACATTGCGAACTCCAAGAAATGAAAGTGGAAAAATATATACCTTCAGCCATCGACACTACTACGTCAACAATGATTATCTAACATATCTCGGTGTTTCTGTTTAACAAAGTACATTTATACTATACTAGCTGTGGTCTGCGCAGGATTTTTAAACAATATCTTTATAAATTGTAGCCTATGCGGTATTTTGATGTATAAGCTATATTATTTTTAAGTTATATGGGCTCCGCATGAAAAAAAGTATTGCCTTATGTTGGAACGTGTGCAAAATAAGTTTCTGCGTTATCTTTACATGAGGCTGTACAAGGTGTACCCGTATTACCCACTTATGTATCCGACTTTATTTGTCATGGGAATGGTAGGATACAATGAACTTGAAGTTAGGAGGGAAATAGCGCTGGTGTCTTACGTATTTAAGATTCTCCGAGGTAAGATACATAGTGCGGGTATATTAGAACGCGTGAGCTTCTTGGTCCCAGAAGGGTATGTGTGGCGGCGGCGACAGCCGCAGTTGTTGTGTGTGCCGCACGGACGGACCAACCTCGTCAAGAAGGCGCCACTGACGCGTGCGCTGCAAACGCTCAACGTCATTGCCGGTCGTTTGGACCTATTCGGTTGTTCTCTGAATGAATTCACAAGGGTGGCATATTTTGTTGTATGTTATCGAAGCTAAGCAACTTCTATCGCATTAGGTTATCCTGTAAAGATAGATATAAGTTTGTGGAATAAATAAATAAATAAATAAAAAAAAAAAAAAAAAAAAAAAAAAGTTTCATTAAAATCCACTTAGTAGTTTTTAGGTGAAAGTGTAACAAACATCCATCCTTACTTACAAACTTTCGCGTTTATAATATTAGTAGGACTATGCACTTTCACGTCTTTCTCCCTAGTGGGACAGACATAGTCTTTCAGGTCTTGTGGCTCTAAAAATATAAAGCCCATGGCCGTAAGAAATAAATACCACTTTTAGAGATATGATAAGTGGATGGTGGAAAAAGGAATCAAAATATGGGTTGTTAGCGGCACAGCCATCTATACGAAGCAGATGATACATTTTGAGGTTTTTCTTTTCTCCTAAACCAGCTTGCATGTTCAACAAAGAATAAAAAAATCACAAAAACACTTCATAAAAGATTTAGTCGGTGACCTTCCAGATATTTTGAGTACCACACTCTGAGAATGTACTCACTGAGTCGCCCACTGGTCCGCATCGGCTGTGGCGGTACATGAAGCAATCTATTGTGTTCACACACATTCATAGCAATAGATCACAAATAAAAGTGGCCCAGAGTCTGAACAGAATGGGTGAAAGAAGCGGCGGGCGGGCGATGGGTTGACGACATAATCAATGCGAAAAACAGGTTATAATGAAAATACCAGAATGACGGTGCTCTTAAACTAAAGTCCAGGCTGACGAAGTCCCGGGCAACAGCTATTAATAATTAAATAAATAGTTAAGGACAAATCACACTAATTGAGCTAGCCCCAAAGTGAGTTCAAACTAGTATCAGGGGTTAATCAACCAAGACCCGAGTACTTTTCTTTTTTTCTTATCTTTACTAAACTTTTTTTTAAACTTACTTCATGGTTATAAACCACTGTATTGTACCTTCCACGCATTGTGTAAAACTTCGCAATCCATTTTTACCAATTAGCTGATATCCAATTGAGTTGATTTTGTTAAATCGTACTCTCGTAAATCAGATTTGGCAACCCGTCAAGTTAGTAGAAGACACGTAATGTTGCAAGCAATAGTTCATCGATACCATAGTCTATGGATATTTTCGTGACCCCGAGGTTACTCTGCTGCTCCGAAGCAGTAACAATATCAATAGGACAGTTATGCACCACATTCTTCTAGTGTTGCACAACTATCAATAGTTTAATAGTTCACTGTCTATTTTAATAGCATCTCTATCACTCAAGAGGGCTGGGCAGTATCGACTATTAACTTGTTATTGATGACGAAACTTGCCCCGATGTCGACAATCTGGGACAGCCACTCAATCTGCTATACTCGTATTTAAGGGTCTTTGAGCCATGTTGGAAACTGACCTAGTGAACGTCAAAAGTGACCTATTTAAAATTATTGGTTTACGCACAAATCTTTTGGATTAATACGTATCCAAGTATTTTTTTAAAATAATATTTACAGTTAAAACAAACGCGATATATAACATAAGTATATGATTGAAGACTTTAATTTAACAAAAACTTTACAACTCATATCAATAAAAGCTTTGCTTGCACAAATAGTGTTTATTTTTACCCATAACAAGAATTTAATTTAGAAACGATCATTTTCAGATCGCTTATCAGATCAATCGGATGAATTACCAGATATACAATCAAACTAAAGCAAAACTTTAAATAAAGTTACAGCAGTTTGAAGGCTGTTAGCCCCCGTCAGTCAATGGGAATGCAATCGGAAATCTGGAATAGATTGGTAAACAAGAACTTGTACAACTTCCTCAACTGAAACTTTCCACTATATAATAATATATACTTGATTTATCATCATCTTCAGCGCCTTCTTCCTATTTGGGGTCGGCTATATGTGTCAACTCTCTCCATAGTTTTCTATGATCCTATCCTACTAATATTATAAATGCGAAAGTGAGTTTGTACATTTGTTTGTTTGTTACCACTTAACGCTTCAACCATTGAACCTATTTAGATGAAATTTGATATGGATATAGCTTGAAACCCAGGGATGGATCCAGGACCCAGGAGGATAGTTTTTTCCCAGGGCAGAGCTAGAATACCATATTTATATCCCCTTGCTTATAGCCATTTATATGTTATATCATATTGTGTTAACTTCTTTACTATCGTAGCTATCTTTAAACTCTCTCTTACATATTAATTCCTGATCTTATCTATCTCCATCACGCCACACGTCCTCATCATTTCTGCTACATATTTTACATCTCCGTTGCCCAATTTTTATTTATCACACTAATATTATAAAGGCAAAAGTTTGTAAGTGTATGTGTATGTTTGTTACTTCTTCACACGCAAACGGGTGGACCAATTTTGAAATTTGATGTGCAGGAATCTGATTCTCTGGATTAACACATACACTAGTTAAACATACGCTATTTTAACCGCGGGCAACACCGTGAGGCGGTGTTTATTCATGAAAACTTTATTATTCTACAATAAACAATTGTTAACAACAATATACTCAACACAACTGATCCAGTCCCAATCACATCCATTGCAATTAAAACATCTAGACTAAAACGATCGTTTTTAAATGACTTATTAGAATTAGTTTGGTAACCATCGCTTCAGACTAATCCATAACTTAGAATAAACTTATGTAAAGCTACAGCAGTTTGAAAGCTGTTAGCTCGTTTTCCAATAGAAATGCAATCCGAAATCTGGAACAGATTGGCGAGATTCGGCCGCATTCCCGCCAAAAGCGGCCATGGCAAATATCGCCGTCAAATAAAAGGCTTCGCACACGTGCTATTGATTTTAGGGCTGGAATGACCTGAACTGTGCGCCATTCGCAGCTCCCATATTGGTGTTGGAAACGTTTAACTACCGTTCATTTGTTCAAAAGGCTTTGGCACAATCTGCTAGATGATAACAAGTCAAATCAGACTTTTTTCTAAACATCAAAACAAATTTTCTATGGTATTTGTATGAAATACGAAAGCGTGACATCATGCTTTTTTGAAGTCAAATAGCGCTCTTAATATCAGTTTTGTTTGCAATTTTTTTTAATGGCCTATACTGTCACACCTCCGAGCAAAGGCCTCCCCTCTAGTATGCCACAGATGTATACTAGTAGTTCGCCGCGAACTTAGACCTGGCGATTATTATTCGCGGACATTTTTATTAATATTTCAAAAACTACTGAACCGACTTTGATGGCCAACGAACTTAAAAATTCTATTGATATTTCCTACATGTCTACAAAATATCATCAAAATCAGACCATCGGTTCGGCAGTTATCGCGGTACAAACATACATGCATACTTACATACATACATACATACAAACATACATACATACATACATACATACATACATACATACATACATACATACATACATACATACATACATACATACATACATACATACATACATACATACATACATACATACATACATACATACATACATACATACATACATACATACAATGCGTTTAAGCCCTCAACTCGATTTAGAGACCTCTCTCGCTTCGCTCGCTCGGTCAATCATGTACGATAGACTTACAGGTGTTGTCAAAAATAATCTTTTATGCAATAATAAATTTAAAATCAAGTTGAAAAGAGATATGATCAATGAAAAGATACACAATTTTGGGACGTTTTATATTATGAACTGTACCGAATAATTTATTTTTGACAAGTCACCTACCCAATTTTATAAGCGCGGTCTTTGTCATTGTCGCGCCGATAGTATGCACCCACTTTCAGCGCAGGGACCTATTTCAACCAATAAGTAGAACAAAAACTACCTTCCCCTAAAACTTTTTCTCAAGTTCCATCAGAAAGAGTTTTAACAAATTAAAGGCAAAAGAACGGCCGTTAAGCCAGTCGCTTTAAAACTCGATTTCAATTCATTAGAGGCCCATTAATTTGTTCGCAATCCCGAATTTGTTAGCAGTTCGGCCTTCACTCCCATATTAAGTTTTCAAAGGCCATTTAGGGACCGTTTATATGGACCGGCTAAAATATTTACTAGTTCATTATTGATTTGACGAGTTTTATTTAGAAAAAATAACATCACAGGACAAATCTTATCCTAAACACGCTAACGACTAACATGACATGATTGAAGAAATTAAATTGAAAAGGCTATGATGAAACCATCGATATATTATCCTGTATATTCCTTAAGGTGAAGAATACACCTGTGGATGTCGTAGAAGGCAGATTATAAAATACAAGCTAAACAAAGCGTATAAACATCAATGAGACCGCTCCAACCGGTTTGGCCAGCGAGGATAGTGGCTAAGTCCTCTAACTGCTCTAGCCAAGTATATATTCTCTGGTAGTATACAGAAGGTCTTGCTCCTGCAGTGGAGACAAAAATACCTGATGATGATCTTGTACATCATTGTAGGTTAGTAGTTGGAACTCCAAGCTACATTGCACATTAACGTTCCTCAAGGAGGCTTACTAGGTCCACAATTTTTTATTTCTTCTTATTTATTTTTTAACGTGCATATTTGGAACAGTAAACATGGTTGAACATAACCATCCTCGTTTTTATGTAAGTTCTGAGCTTAATAGGTATTGAGTACGAAAAAAAAATATTTCTTAGACTAAAATGGAAATAGACGGGTCACGTTTGCCGAATGGTACCAGTAAGATAGGCTGACATAACTACCACCATGGATTCCAAGTGACTGGAATCGATCAAAAGGAAAATCTAAGATAAGATGGCAATGATTGGAGAAATGGCTTACGATCGAAAGAGCTAGAAACAACAAGCCCTTTGCCCAACTATTGGTCTTTAGCTAATAAAAGAAAAAATCTTCAAGCCGGTTTATGTGAACGGAGCTAAAAGCTCTCAAAAGCCATTGACAATCAAGCCGGCCTTAATGTTCCTTTCAAATTTTCTGATTATATCAACAAGTTTGGGCTCAGTTCCGTTTGTATACTTACGTCTTCAGATGTTGAATAGAGCACAAGCATAGTTTGGAGCTGCGGCCAAGTTTTGGAGAATTTTAGCGAAATTAGACTTCAGTTGATTAATTAGTTTATTAGTACCTACCTCCAGCATTGGATATACATCTCCATAGAACGACACCATAAATGGGCAATTGGGTAAGGAAAAATTGGAGCAGTTCGGCCTCAATCCTGAACTCACGATGTCCAACGCGATTCAGAGCCTGATTTGGATGATAAACTAATTACTTTTATATTAGCTTACGTTTTAATCAATCATATGGTACTCTAAAACTAATCTAAATACAAATCAATGTGTTCCACAATTATTATCGACGAGATTTTATAAATAAGCTTCTTCCTGTTTGTTCCTAATTAATATGTGAACATTCCAATTGGCCAGGTTTTTAGACATAACTTTGCTAATCAAAACTTCTGAAAGGGAAAAACTTCAATGAAGAGTTCTGCAAAAGCCGTGTATTTTCAGACAGTAAAGTATTTCGTCCGCAAACTATCCGTATGAAGCTGTGCAGTGGATTAAAAAGACAGGGACTGCGGTCGCCCCCACCACATCAAAACAAACAAACATCAAACGAGTAAAGCCTGTTACGCATTAGAATACAAACATTCTATTGTTTCTATGAATATCATTAAAAGGTTTCCAAAAAAAAGGTGCAGGTTATCATTCGTCGCGGTCTTTTTTATAAGTATGTTCACTGATGATTCGAAGACGCCTGGGACATTTGAAAAAATCTTTTTTGTTTAAAAGCGTATCGAAATCGATTGTGTAGTTTGCGGTTGAAGTAGGTTTTTAGTTTTGAAAGATTATTAAACATTTAGGTCTCGTAGTTGGGCAAAAGGCTCTATAAAACTTACGTGAGATAAATTAATTATAGATTTACGGTATAATAATGTAGTATATTCAGAAAGGCCGACCAGATTTCAATCAATTGAGACTATCATCATCAGGACGAGCTGGACGAGTTGCATTAACTGTTACGAAGGCGTTGCTTGCGTTGTAATTGATTTGTTTGTTTGTTTGTAAAATCTTTATTGTACATAAACACAAGACAAAAATACAAGGTAGAAATAGAGTATAGAACTAAGGCGGACTTATCCCAGATGCGGATGTTAACCTTGAATTAAGGGAACAATTTACTTGGTATTTTTTGATTTGAGAATTCCACGGAAAAGAACGTGTTAGATTTCTCCCGAAAAAAACCGACGGTTGCCGCGGACATCAGCTACTATGTATATAAAGATGTAGTAGACTATCCAAGCGATGCACTCATATTGCATCGTGATTGATTTATGTGATCTACTGCACCGTTCACGTCAGTTATTGAAGCGAGACACGACGCAGCATCTTGCCAGCTTACGTTAGTGTATGTAACTTGTGTACAGTCGTGTGTAGTTGTGTGTAGTTGTATCATGTTGCATGATGGATCGCTTCCGAGCAGAAATTGCCGTTTCATTTTCTAGAAAATATTTTAAGGCGACAGCACTGCATTTTGTCTTCCATGTTCCGAAAAAAACGTGATACATGGTGGTTTTTGATGGCGTGGAATCTTTTACGGGGAATAAAGTTTGTGTGAAAAATGTCTTTGGCCCAAATATTTCTGTTACTTATAATCTGAAAAATAGGATTCACAATTTATATTTACGGTGAATAATCATACTGTCGAACACATTTCGCCATTCTATATGATTTTTCGGATAAAAGCATGGTGAAATATCGTTCAGTCAGCCAGTGGTAGAAAGTCGAAATGACTTGTCGGACAATTGTACGACAACGAAGTGTACTGTCGGCGGGCCGAGGTTGTTGTTGAAAGAACAAATGTTTGGTCGGTGACTAATTCGCGGGTAGGAGCATATTTAACCTAACAAGTCTCTCCAGTATTTATTTAATAATTTAATTAATTAAAACCAAATTTAAGAGTGTTTTTGCATTTAATCAGCTGTAAATAACTAATTTATTCCTACTTACATTTGTAAAACTCTAATGTGGACTTAACCATACCTGTGTTTTGCACACCACCTGCTAGTCACCACACACACACACATTGAAAACTGTAAGAGTTTCAAGCCTCACTTCGGCAGCATGTCACATCTCACTGATATCTTGAGGGCACAACAGGGACTAGAAGCCCATTTCGACTTGAAGATGGCAGAGTTAGAATCCCAATTGCAGTCTGCGGCACCAGCAAAGGATACTGTTGCGAAAGTAGCTGAAGAGTTCCGGGTGTTTCGTGATATTATGCACAAAATGGTAGGCATTCTGAGATCTCAAATTACAGAATGTATGCGCTCTGTTGACAACATTGAAACCAGACATCGACGGAAAGTTTTGGTTTTTTCTGGCATCCCAGAAGAGCCTCAAGAGAATTGCAGACAAATTATTTTGGATTTGGCACAGAAGAAATTTGGCATGACAGGTCTGAATCAAGATGATATCAAAATATGCCATAGGCTGGGTCAGTCAAAGAGAGATCATCATCGTCCGTTGCTTGTCAGGTTTCGTGAATTTTCCACAAAATCTGCCATTTGGAATAAGAAAACTTGTCTTAAGGGTAGCAAGATATCTATAAAGGAGTTCCTGACTCGTGCACGGCTTGCTGTTTTTGGCAAGGCAAGAGAACATTTTGGCATGCGCAACTGTTGGTCACAGGATGGAGTGGTAGTCATCAAAACGTCTGATGGTTCCAAATGTAAGATCTGCACTGATGAGGAGCTTAAAGGCTTGATAGAAAAATTCCCTCAGGCTGCTGTTCGTCCTGCAGGAGGTCAAGCGACTAAAACAGTTTTCGCTCAGGTTATGTAGGTACTTCTTGGTAGCTTTTTTCTTTTTTTGTTGTGTGAACCTCACACATGTCGTGTTCTTCATTTCTAATTTATATCTTGAGGGTGTTTTTATACTCTTGTAACTACTTGGAGGTTCTAATGCCCACAATATGTTCTTACTTTTTCCACATCAAAATCAAGTGTCAGGTCAGACATATAATGTAATCAATTCATTCTTTTGACAGTGACAGTGACATTTGTGTTTTATTTTCAATGACGAACATAGACTACCAATGCATAAATAAGCCTTTGCTGAAAATACTGAGTGTGTAAATTAAACGCATCATTTGTTTTTGTATGTACCTACTTCACTTACCACTTACTTGGTACATGTTAATACGTGCAGTCTTGTTAGTTATGTACTAGTTTTTTCAAATATTTTATATCAATTTTAGGGCCTGAGTGTGTCATTTTATTTTGACAGTGTGTATTAGGTATGACAATATCATACCTAATACATACCCATGCAGTTTTGAATTAATTGTATAATATTATTATGTAATTAATTCAAAACTGTAAGTATATTCTTGGTTGTGGTGCCTCCGCATGCTGGTCGTCTCTCAGGGTATTGGGGATTGGGGGCTGGATGCACGAGGATATTATTAGTAGAGAGAAGTAGATCTCGTGATCCAGCATGTATGCCCTGTGGGATGGACAGCGTGTAGGATGTGCTCATATTTTTATTTTATTTTTCTCTAAAGAAGTCTATTTTGTGTTCTAACTTGTAATTGTAGAGATATCATGTACCTATTTAAGTGCTGTGGTTGGCTGGTGGGTGGTGTGGAGAGGTGTTTTAGGCCCGCTACATTGATATAGTTTTTTTGGTTTTATATTATATTATTATATATTTATTTTGATATAATATATTTATTTATATATTATTATGTCTGACAATTCTTATCACTCAGTCGATGATGAATATCACTCTTGTGATAATAGTGCTTCCCCTTCCTCTTTTATTTCTTTAAGTGACTACATCTGTACTGCTTTTCAACACAATTCTTCAACTCTCAATGTTTGTCACATCAATGCTCAGAGCCTTCCTGGACATTATATTGACTTTGTTGATACCTTTTCTAATGTCAATGTTCATGCCATCCTCATTTCCGAAACTTGGATGAAGCCAGAACTCTCATCTACTTCTTACCCTCTCCCTGGTTTTGTGCTAATTCGCAATGACCGGCTAGGCAAAGATTGTGGTGGTGTATATCTGCGGAGCGACATTAGCTATAAAATTTTGCTTACCTCTACTGCTCTTTACTCTGCTTCTGCGGAATATATTTTTCTTGAAATTAATCTTAAAGGTGCTAAAGCCGTTCTTGGTGTTGTGTATTGTCCTCCGTCTACAAATTATTTTGCTGATCTCGAAGCAGCTATTGAACTGCTCGGGTCTGAGTACGCACATCACATCATTTTGGGAGACTTCAACACAGATCAGATAGATTGTTACTCTTCCAGAGCCCAAAATTTACGCCGTATTTTGGATTCTGCTAGTTTGCATATTTTACCCACACAAGCTACGCATCACAATATTTATTCGGAGGATACTTGTCTTGACCTGATTATCACATCTTCTACGGATCATATTATCTCTTACGGTCAACATCCTGCCCCAGCATTCTCTCGACATGACCTCCTTCACTGTTCATACCGCTTAAAGCCTCCTAAAGCGATTCCCAAGATTAAGCAGCTTCGTAGTTATGCGCGGACTGATTTCAAAGCTTTACTTAATGATGCCGCTAATACGGATTGGGAGCAGGTTTGGTCTGCATCTGGTATAGATAACAAACTTAGTGTTTTTAATAACCTTCTTACTGGACTTTATGACAAGCACGCCCCGATTCGTAATGTCAAACTGAAACGACCTCCTGCTCCATGGATAACGCCAGGGGTAAGAATGTTTATGAGAAGGAGAGATCGTGCTTTCTGGAGGTTTAAAAGACATCGGAGTGATGAGAACTGGGCTCTGTTTAAGTTTGCAAGGAATCGGTGTAATAGGATGATGCGTGATGCTAAACGCTGCTTAATTCATAATACACTTTCCTCCTCTTCTTCTGCTGATGTCTGGAAGTTCCTTGGAACTCTAGGTATTGGTAAATCTTGTAACCTTGAGATTCCTTCTTCATTTACGTTAGATGACATAAATGATCATTTTGTAACGTCTTCTCAATCTAGTCAATCATTTAAAGCGGCTACGATTTCACATATCACTTCACTCCCGTCTCCTGATGTAGCCGAATTTAAATTTTCGCCAATAAGTGAGGAGGATGTAAAAAAGATCATTACGTCCATAAAATCTAGAGCTGTAGGTTGTGACAAGATCAGCCGCCGTATGATCGAAATCATCCTGGACATTGTGCTACCCGTCATCACCCACATTATTAATTCATCCCTCTCTACAGCACAATTTCCTGAACTCTGGCGGAAAGCTTACGTTCGTCCTCTTCCTAAAGTCCCCAACCCCCAACTGTTATGCGATCTACGTCCAATCTCTATTCTTCCGTTTCTCTCAAAAGTGCTTGAGGCTTGTGTCCATTACCAACTATCTCAACATATTTTTGGAAATGGCCTTTTAAGTTCATTCCAATCAGGTTTTCGTCGTGGACACGGCACGGTATCAGCCCTCCTCAAAGTGACTGATGACATTAGATTAGGAATGGAGAATAAGAAAGTCACAGTCGTAGCATTGGTAGATTTCTCCAATGCCTTTAACACCGTGGACCATGATATCCTTCTAGCCATACTTTCACAACTCAAGGTATCTTCACCAGTTGTTAACTGGTTCTCATCTTATCTTCGAGGACGACAGCAGTTAGTTCGCATTGAGGAATCCTCCTCAGAAAGGTGTGAACTTGAGACAGGCGTCCCTCAGGGAGGCATTCTTTCACCTCTACTCTTCTCTATTTTTATAGATTCTATTACTAAAGATCTTCAGTGTTCGTATCACCTTTATGCCGATGACTTGCAACTTTATGCACAAGCTGATGTAGATAATCTAGACGCTGCCATTAGTCAGGTTAATACTGCTCTGAGTGCCGTGGCTGAGTGGTCGCGAAAGTTCGGGGTTAAGGTCAATCCTAAAAAATGTCAGGCTTTACTAGTTGGTAGTACATATTTTATTAGGCAGATTGACATTGACTCTCACCTGTCTGTCTGTTTTGAAGGCACAGTAATACCGTTTGGCTCAAGTGTCAAAGATTTAGGTTTGCACATAGATCCATTCCTCTCGTGGAATACACAGGTCACGGAAATTTCTAAAAAAGTCACGGGTGTCCTACGTACCCTCTATAAGTTAAAAAATTTTCTACCTTGTGACACCAAAACAATGCTGGTTAATACATTGATCTTGCCAATCATAGATTATGCTGATGTGTGCTACTCGGACTTGACTGGCGATATGTTAAACAAACTTGACCGTCTTCTCAATAATTGTATTCGCTATATCTTTGGTCTTCGTAAATACGATCATGTGTCGTCTTATCGCTCCCAACTTCATTGGTTACCAATTCGTCAACGGCGCAACCTGCACATCCTCACAACTCTCTATTCGATTCTTTTTTAAACCCGCTACTCCAGCTTACCTCAAGTCTAATTTTCAGTTTCAGGGTGATACCCATCTTAGAGATCTTCGTTCTTCTAACAATTTCAACCTTTTTTTGCCAGTTCACCGGAGTGGGTTCTTTACACATTCTTTTATCGTCCAAGCTATAAAACTATGAAACGAATTACCAGTGGATGTCCGGAAGGCTAAAACCCGTTTTTCATTTAAGAAACAGGTGAAGGCACATTTTCTTAAAAAACTGTCAGATAGATCATAGTGTATTTATGTAGTGTATGTAGTGTATGTAGTATATGTAGGTATTGTTTATTTTAGCATATACTTTATAGTGTGTATTTTGCATGTAGTTTATTGTTTTGATTATTTTTTAATTATTATTTTTACATATAGTCTTTTCTTTCTTTTTCACCATATACCTGTCAAGTTGTGCACTACCCCTATCATTCTCCATATCACCCGTTTGGTTGACTGGTAGATAAGGCCTTAGGCTTTAAGTCCGCCATTACACTTGTATTTGTGTATGAAGTTAAATAAATAAAAAATAAAAAATAAAATCGATGGATGGGGAAGGTTTACGTCCAGGAACAGTATTGGCCGGCTAAGTTGTATGTGTATGTATAGGAGGGCTTATAGGTCTCTCTTTACGTAGCTGGTGCCGAAGAAAACAGATTATGTCAACTTGACGCAATGTCATGTTCACGCAATCTCTTAAACAATTCGTTATTTCTCAACTTTTTTTTAACCCTTCCAATGTCGGCATAGCAGACACAATAGTAAAACAATACATCAGACACCCGCTCCGGGCGTCCGACATTTAAAGGGCTAACGTCGAAACAAAAACATTCTATGGGATTTGCTGATGATGTCATAATTCCTTAGAGTCAAATATCGCTATTTAAACGTCGGCGTCCTGGAAAACCTAGGCGTAGCGGCGTGACGACTTAGAAGCCTACTCAAAGGACTGGCAAGCAAAAGCGCAAGACAGAGAGAAATGGAGAGCCGAGAGGGAGGCCTTTGCCCAACAATGAGATCTAGCGGGCTCTAAATAATAATGAATAAATAATATTCTAGAACTTGTTTGTGGATGGATTTCAAAAACATCTAATATTCAGTTTTTTTTTTTACAAAAACTAACACATTATCACGAATGTTGGTCAACATACCAAAACTAAATTTAAAAATTGTCATACAAACATGTAACAATATATTGACTCTGAATCACAGTTGGATGACAACAAGTATAAGAATAAAGTAACACACAAAGCCATAAAAGTAACAAGACGTCTACACCTCAACAAAGAAATTGACAACCAACTCGTACGTGCTTAGAAGTTACAACTTCGACTTTCGTACGATACAATGCACCTTCGTTGTCTTTAAGGAGGTTTCAGAGAGTATATCTATGGAGAATCCTTATAATACAGTACAAGAAACGTGTAGAGCTTACTTCGACGTTTTTGATTTGAACGTTAAAATGTTTGAAACGTTGTAGAACAAAATCATAAGACCTAATAAGTGTTTCATCCGTATATGTTAAGCTTTCATTTATATGTAATTGTTTTGTATCTCCAGTCCTTTGAGAGGCTTGCGTGGGATACTGATCCAACACGTAAATGCCCTTTGGAGAAGTTGTTGTTATGTGGCGCTCCCACCCAAACCTATTCCTAGATATACCTACCTATGAACGGTGTGTGTACCCTTGAATAGGTTTCGGCAGAAGAAAAAGAGAAAGGTTTTTATATAGATTATCGAATGAAGTTGGAATGGACTGATATTGCAATAGGAACAACGTCACCGTCGTTAACATTATCACTATATTAAAAGAGCTTTGTTTATTTTATTTTATCAAACTTTATTGTTATAAAGTACCTACAAATATACTCTTAACTATGTTCTTGTCGGCGATGTACAAGTTATTAATAATTTTAATGTAATAGCCGCAGTTATGAATGAACATGTTATTTTTGGATTTCAATCACTTCCCGGTGAAGGGAAATAATCTGAATTATATTATGTGCGTCCATAAACCGCAGCATAATGCTCAGAATAGGGACGTGTGGAAAGAACAGGGGGAGGCCTTTGACCAGCAAACCAGGACACGAGCACAGGCTAAAAAAAAATATATTATGTGCGTCCATAAACCTTTATTTACATGAATATAAAAATTATTAACATAAATTATGAACATAAACAACATTATGAACCTAAATAAAAAAATAACCAACCGACAAGAGAATCGCTAAAAGAAAATGCTCCAAACATGATTACCTCCCGATTGTTTATAGACTCTCATTACAAATTGCGGCCCGCTGTTTATTTAAAAACTTAGTACCTGGGCGACCGAGCTTTGCTCGGTTACATCTTAAACATCGAAAATACGCATTTTCCCAAACATAATACTAATCTAGATCGATTGTTTACCCCCGAAAATCCCCATATACCAATTTTCTGCGAAATCGTTAGAGCCATTTTCGAGATCACAGAAATATATAAATAAATATACAAGAATTGCTCGTTTAAAGGTATAAGCTATAAGTATTATTTATTTTTACAATTTTTAATTATTAACTGTATAAAACAGAAAACAACACCCAAACAACTCATCCTAAGCGCATTTTGAAACGAAATGGCAATATATGGCAGCCGCGGTCCGTCGCCCGCTCAGGCCGGTCGCAGTTGACATCAACTGTGTGCCTCATACCACGTAAACGGCGAAAGCGGGAGATGAACAACGACCGCCATACAGTTTGCTACGATAGGTCGCTGGTCTGAGACGAATTATAATATTTATCAACTCTCGACGAACAGACTTTAAATCAATTAAACCACGTTTTCGACTATATTGCGTGAGCAAACCGTATACAAAATGTATAATGTCATCGATTACCCATTAACCTATACAAGATTACAATCGCAAAGCATTTTCGTCACATATTCGCTTTATTCGGGTTAAATAATATGCCACAAAGCTATCACAATAAATATCTCCTACATAATTCATGAGCCGTCGTAAATTCGTAGCAATTTGCGATCCGCGGGAAAATATCCCAGGTAGCAAACTGACGTCAGCGACGTATAAGCGACGTCACTTATAGGTCATAATAGGGTCGGTCATTTATTCGTCGAGAGCAGACGTTAAAGTGACGTCAGTTTAGGGTCAGCGTTGAGCAGGACGTCGTATTTACGTCAAATTAAAGGCAAGTATCTGGACGTACCATATACGCCGCCAAGAGGACGTTTTGCTGACGTCTATTTAGGGTCAGTTTTTGGACGTACCATATTCGCCACAAAGTGTACGTCTTACTGACGTATATTTAGGGTCAATATCAGGACGTACCATATACGACGCCACGAGGACGTTTGACTGAAGTAAATTTAGGGTCAGTATATGGACGTAAGTACCTACCATATTCGTCCCAACGTGGACTTTTTATTGTTCAAGACTTTTAAGGTAAAAGTAACATGTACTCAATGATACAATTAAGTGAAAAAAAACAGCGAAACCGAATCGGTGGTAGACGCCAAGGCATTGTGAAGTTGCTGGCTACCTGTTAAGTTTAAGTAAAAGTACGGTTTAAATCATTTTTCCATGTCCTTAAGTCTATGGTCTTAAAAAACATGGTCCCTGTATCATTGTTCTGGCAATTGTCTCCCACTGTTCTTAATTGCATCTTAAATATAGATTATACTACTTACATTGTGTTTTTTTAGTTTCATTCATAAAAGTTCTTGAGTCTCTTCAAGATACGTAGGTAAGATGCCTGCAAACGTAAATGCTACATGCTAAGCACTAAATTCTATCCTACTATCACGCGTAAAGATTTGCGAGATGGAGTGAAAAGGGATAGAATATAACACGTACCGTAGTCTTTTGATCTAGGGCCCCTGACCAATAACTTAGAACCGTCGTAGAGCTTAAATGCGCAGCTCAGGCTTTAGTGCCAGTTTTGCCAGCACGTTATTTCACTCAATAGCCAGGGCGGTTCTCTTTTTTAACAAACTACCCACCCAAACTACCTAAGGGGAGCATATTGCCATGCTAACGATATCAGCTGTAAGTGTGTTCTTACAATCTATATAATACCCGCTGTCCAAATTCGTGTAGTCTTTGTTAATTAATTTTATTTCCTCTAAATTAGGCAGTTTTAGACTTCGTCCATTCCGTAAAAAATTAAGACGTAAAAAGCATTAGGTAATAGTTCTAATCATAACCATAAAACCTTTTATTTTGAGTAATATTGTATGCAAGTGTTAGTTTCTTAGAAAATCCCTAGATGGCGCTGTTCAAAATTAAATCTGGCTATGGTTTCTTTTATGTACATTCTTATTACTTGGTCCATATTTCCAATTAATCGAGTTCAGCAGTAGTGTGTGGTTTAATTTCCATATCGGTGTGCGACGGTAGCGACACCCAAGACACACTGTACATATCATGAGCTCCCGTAGGTCCTACTCCTGACTTGTATGTCTTAGTAACGTTTGTGTATAACGTCAGTGGGTGCCCTAATATGTACGGCCCAGTAACGTCCCTATGAATTCAGTATATGACGTCACTTAAACGTCAGTGGCTGCCCTAATATGTACGGCCCAGTAACGTCCCTATATGACGTCTCTCTAACGTCTGTAAACTGACGTCTCTCTAACGTCTATAAACTGACGTCTTGAGGCTGTGACAAATTGACGTCATCTGTTGGGACCCCCCGACGTCAAGACATGACGTCTCTTACGTCGAGCAGTACCGTAAACGGACGTCATAATGACGTATAAATGCTACCTGGGATTACAAATAAAGTTAACGCATTCTAGGGAATTAGAATAAGACTTTCGTTTCTGTTTAAGTTGGATGATAAGACTTTGGCCTACTTGCTATATCGGGACATAAGTGCTGTCTGGTTGTCAGAGTTTGTCTGAACATGAAAAGTTGCTGAATCGGATAAAACATGAAACATGTTTCTTGTTAGACATAGATTTTACAAATTATTATAATTTTATCATTAAAAAAATTTACATATAAATATTCTAATACATAAACTTGTCGGTCCGTTTTTCCTTTTTGACCCCCGACAAAAAAACGGGGTTTTATAAGTTTGACGCTAAGTCGCTAGTCCGTCTGTTTGTCTGTAGCATCTAGCTTTTAGTGATCAAATAGAACACTAGATGGAGTTTGTAAAAGTCGGGTTTTTTTTTAAATTTGCTTAGCAAACAAACTAGTTGCCGTGTATTCTGAAAACATCGCAGCGTTCACTAAATACTATCGGGATCTGTACAGCCTGAACGGTACGAAAGCTCCGACGGGAGCTTCTGGAACAACGCCAGGAAGCGCAGGTTAGAGTGTAACGTGATACAGTGCTCGCCACTTAGCACAGCTATTGGAGGCTCTCTGCACATTTTAAAAATGAAAATCGTTATCCATGCTAGCTAATAAAAAAATAATAATGAAAAATATTTTGCACAGCCTATAATTCGCTCACGTACAGGCAAGCGAAGCGTAGGACCACCCACAAGGTGGTCTGACGACCTGACCAAGGTCGCTGAAAGATGCTGGATGCAAGCCGCTCATTTTGGAAATCTTTGGAAGAAGCCTATATGTCCAGCAGTGGACATTATGCGGCTGAAATGGTGATGATAATGATGAGCTGCGCCCCGGCTGTTAGCTTCCTGCGTTCCAAATTTTATCAAAATTGCTCCTGCTGTTTACGCGTGAAGAAATAACAAACACACACACATACAGTCATAAACTTTCACCTTTATAATGTTAGTGTCGCCTCCCTTAAATATTCACTTCTTCCACTACCCAAAGGTTGACTGGAAGAGATTGCTATGCGATAAGTCCGCCTTTGTGTCATAATTCTGTCTTATTAATTTTTTTCTGTTTTGTATTTCCTTTTGTTTATGGTGCAATAAAGAGTATTTGTATTGTATTGTATTGTGTCCCACAATATATTTGAGTTTGACTAAAACCGACCTTTGTGTAAGTTCTAACAACGATTTCATTTCGCCACAGCGCATGCGTCTCATTACATGTGCACCCAGCTGCCTTTCTGTTCATTTCCAGCTCATTCCTCTTAAAGTTCTGAACGCCTTAATTCCGGCTCCACTGGATTTCGGAGTTTCCGGACCGTTTCGTGCATGCAGGAACTTTTGAATATTTCGCAGCTCATGCTGTGAGATTTAATAACTAGCGTAGAACACGAGACTCAGATTGGTTTAGTAAGTTTTACAGCAAGTACTGAGAATATGTACCTGAGAAAAGGAGATCTCTTTCCGCATAGATGTTAAAGCCGATCGAGGGAATGGGCGAAAATGCGAATGATGCTAAAAGGCGATGTGGCTAGCAACCCATCATGTTGATTGTTTTTCCATCTTCTCGCCCACCATCATATACATATGTTATTTCTTTGCTGACTGTACAAAATGCTCCAGGTTATGCCCAGGCAACCCTGTACATTAAGACATATCTTTTTAATATGCAACACTCTACATATGTCACATTTTGCTACTCGATGAGGTAGAGTTGCATACGGCCCCCTCTTAGTCTATCACGCTGAAAGTGGTTTTTGAGTCTTGCAACCCTGGGCTCTGTCTCCTTAGAGCCGCAAGGCACAAAGCTCTGTCTGCCCCATTAGGGATAAAGACGTGACTTGACGTGTATGAACACGAGTTCGGTAGCTCGGAGTACGGAAAGTTTAGTAACACTGGGCGTGGTCAGGACTTGGATGACTTGTCTGATTCTTACTGAGTTAAATATGGACAAATTCATTTGTCAGGCAAATTAAGAAAACTCCCTTTCAAGCGTTCATCCCAATAACTTTTGCACGGCTAAACCAATTTACATCAAATATAGCTAAAAATCATTTTGATAGACAGGGTTTTCGACTTTTTAAAAAAGCATTAAAATCGGTCCATTTGTTAGTTGTAAGCTACGATGCCGCAGACACACAGACACGTCAAACTTAGAATATGCGAATACCCTCTTTATGCGTCTAGACTTAAAAAGAAATAAGGACAATTTTTTGTAAGTATATTCGTATGTGTATAATTAGTCTGTTAAAATATTTTTACTAAATTAATTTTGATGAGCAACAGTTCGATATTTTTATGAATTTGGGGGTTAAGACTTTTCTTTCTTTTACGAAGAACTGTCGGTTTGTGTATGAAGTTTTTACAACCTTCTAGATGTTACTACAACGAACTGTGAAAAAGAACTGTCCTATATAATCTGAAAGCTGTTGTTCAATCGGTATGTGTGTCAACTGTCACTAGTTAACTGAACTGGGAGCTTGACATGACAGTTACTATGAAGAATGAGACGTCCACCGTCTGACCAGTTTATTTTTGCCACTTGTGGGAATGTTATTTCACAATCGCAGTATAAAATCTAAGTCTATTATTGAAGTGATCTAAATCACTGTATATATTCGTTATACACCACATTTGGGATCTTACGGCCCTAGGCCCTGTCTACTCCGATAGGAAAAATTCACATATTTCACATAGCACATTGGAAATCATTTTAGCCGCATAAATGATTTCCAATGTGCTAGATACTCAAAATAAATCTACGGAATTCGAGAAAATATTGTCACTGAATGACGACAATGTTAGGATAAGGAAAAGATTACAAAATAAAACAACAACGTTGAATATAAAATGTCGTTCTGACTTTTTTCAAAAAGACTAGGCTACAGGGCTAACCCTTAACCAGATCGTTTTTGTTATAGGCTCAGATTGCAGCTGACTAAATGTCAAAAGGATTTTTTCTTACATTTTTGATATCATTCTTCATTTATAGCTCTTGTAAATACGCGTCTCTTGAGATTTTTTTGAATACCATATCTTTACAAGTCTCTGAGAAATAAGGGGATCGCACTTTTTCGTAAAACCGGAGCTTATACCGGAGCACAGAATTAATAATAGTATTACAGAAATTACAATTACAATAATATATAAATTACAATAGTATGACTGGAGCAAACGAAAAGACATTTCCAATGTTAAAAACTTATAGTTTGTTTACTTACTCATATTAAAAGTACGTACACACACTTTTCAAATCATCGGCGAAATGACCGAACGGAGTTTTCACGGTCGGTTAGATAGTTACAGAATCATTGGCCTGTACTTAATTTATAGTACTTGTATAAACAGGTATAATTACTTTTTGTTAAAAATAAACCTAACAGTTATCAAAGGCAGTTAACATCACGACAATAACCATCGTAGTTTATCATATAATTGAAGTTGAATAAAGAATATGTCACAATAACGACGCTAACAACATTAGGGCCTAATTTGACGAGAGTCCTCAGGAATTGATATTTTTCCTAAGTACTAATCAAAATATTCATTGTACAGAAATAACAAAGTCAAAGTCAACATTTTTTATTCAATGTAGGATAAATTTATCTCTTATTGAAGGTCATTTTTTTGAACATTATTTTAGTGCAAAAGCTAAAAACTACTACCTTCTTATTATAAAACGCAGACTAACTTTGTTACTAGGTTTAAACCATTATCCAACGAAATCAGGTTGACATCTAGTAATATGTCAGTATATCATCTGAAAAGGTCAACTTGATTTGGTCGGATAGTGGTAATAAACCTAGTAACAAAGTTAGTCTGCGTTTTATATTAAGACAGCTAGCGTTTCGGAACGACTACTGCTGGGAAGATTACGCCGAAAGAAACCCAGTTCAGTATTGGTCCCCCTACCCAGCCTGATGGGCTATGTTACAATTACAATACAGGTTTACACTTAAGCTATTCATTTTAATTATACAATTACAGATCCCAGTAACAGCACACCTAGTAACGACCTTGGACTCTGTAAATGGTATATACTTATAAATTAGATAAAATTGGTAGAGAAAGAGATTCGTGGTCTAAATAATTAATTGTTTGGTAGATAAATTAAATCTAGGATAAAGTATCGAAAGATATCCTTATAAACCTACCAAGATATGCTTACAAGTTTTTATTTAACACTCAAAGATCAAATAACTAGTATTTTATTTTTATTTTAACATGAATTATTCTAGAATTTTGCTTATTTTTGTTATTTTAAGTAGAATTTTCAAATGAAGGAGACCTCGAAAATAACATAAAATCTTTAGACAACTAATCAATCATTATATATTTACTGTACAAAATTTTATAACACGATGTAGTAAATGATAATTATAACAAATAACGCTCCTTGTATAAAACGCTACTATACTTCTATACTTTTATTTTGTGAGTTAATGCCTTCTTGATTGCGATGTTATGAGATTTATTTTTGTATGAATTACGATGTTATATTTGCAGATTTGTGAGGCACAACAGGTCCAATAATAAAACGGTGTCGTAAAAATATTGATGAACTAAAAAAGGTATAACTTCTAGTACCATTTTATACGCATAAGGTACAGCGTCACATTGTTACAAGTTTTGGTTTATGACATGCCGAATTTTTGGGTTTGGTTTCGGCTAGTTTCGGTCAAAAGATTAACTTCGGGCCTTAGTTTCGGCTAAGGCTAAAAAATTTCGATGTTTCGGCCGCACCATAACTCGTATTATATAACATAACTTAATTTTATTTAATCACGATTATACGTAGATTATTATTATTATTAGCTGATTGCCAACCTTCACTAGTTGGAGAGGCACCTTAAGAAGAAGAATTATTATTATGTTTAGTAGTATTATGCGTAGATATAGCTCTAGAGATCATCTTTCCAACCAAGGTAAGCACACTCCTGGACATGGTCCTCCCCCAAGCATTTTCTTTATCTCTAAGGATGTGAAAAAACAAATCAATTCTTGTTCCTATATTTTTTAAGTTTCGCTTCTCCCAAACTAATGTCAAGGCAAATTTTTGGTTTGGTTTCGATTGAAAAACCTATTTCGGTCGGGCACTTATAATTATAGGCACTTAGGCCTTTATAGTGTTTCTACATATGGCGAAAGATGACCTACTCGTATTTTAACATCTCGTATGAAACCATATGGTACAATATGTAACGTTCCATATTTACGTAAATGAAACAAAAAATACGGCAAAGTGCGAGTTGGACTTGCGCACATAGAGTTCAGTACCATTATCTATAAAAGATCAATTTTTAATACGGGAGCCATTCAATTTTTCAATTCAATTCAATATTTATTTTATTTTTATTTAATAATTATTTTTATATTATCATCATCATTATCATTAGGTCTTTTGGTCTCCACTGCAGGAGCACGACCCTCTCTGTACTACCAGAGCTATACTTGGCCAGAGCAGCCAGAGGACTTGGCCTACACTCTCCACGCTGGCCAGACGGGTTGGAGGGGTGTCATTGATGTTTATAAGCTTTGTTTAGCTTGTATTTCCAAAGTCGCCTTCTGCGACATCCGCGAGAGGACTTGGAGTGGCATTATTCTACTCTGTAGAAAACCACATCACAGTTCCCGAGATCGGGTCCCGTTTTTACCCTGCGTACGAAACCCTAAAAACACTATAACTAACTCTATGCCGGTAACACAGACCAATTGAAATGTAGCAAGAAATTGCAAGGTGCACATTAAATCATAATTGGCAGCAGCAGGCTTCAACACCTGATTCAGTCCTCAGTTCAGTTAAATCAAGCTAATTGAGCACTTAGCGAGCGAACCCGCGGTAATTGCTAGGCTTGGACACACTATACGCTGAGGGTGGAATAATAGCTGTGTAAGCCGGATTTTAATTGATAGGCTTTTAATAGACCAAATGTTTTTTTGCAAGCTTTTATTTAACTGCCTCCGTGGTGTAGTGGTTAGAGCGTTCGGCTCATACCCGGTGGTCGCGGGTTCGATTCCCGGCGGGGACAATGACTTTGTGTTGCTGTCCTAGTTTGGTTAGGACATTGTAGGCTAATCACCTGATTGTCTGATAAATGAGATGATCCGTGCTTCGGAGGGCACGTTAAGCCGTCGGTTCCAGTCACTGTCTTTGACATTGGTCGTTACCTAAAACCATGTCAGAGGCCTTTAAGGCAGTTTAAAAACTCTGACACTAGTGTTAGTCACTAACACACAAGATAAGAAGATTTAACTTGCAGTGTATGAGTAGAATAGGACCACTCCAAGTCTTCCCGTGGATGTCGTAGAAGGCGACTTAGGGAATATAAGGTAAACAAAGCTTATAACTTGAGACCTCTCTAACCCGTCTGGCCAGCGTGGAGAGTGTAGGCCGAATCCTCTGGCTGCTCTGACCAAATATGGATCTAGTAGTACAGAGAGGGTTGTACTCCTGCAGTGGAGACTTTAAAGACCATATGATAATGATTATGTATCTTGTATG
Source organism: Acrobasis consociella (assembly GCA_963555685.1). NCBI lineage: Eukaryota > Metazoa > Arthropoda > Insecta > Lepidoptera > Pyralidae > Acrobasis > Acrobasis consociella. Next base: position 23,143,610 of record OY743105.1, on the reverse strand, counting down.
TTTTTGTTTAGGCTAATTATTCCCAACAGATTAAGCTGAAATACATTATTATGGAGTCAATGACCTTTTCTGAAGAAGGAGCCGGCAGATATTTGACAAAACTAAATTGGAAAACAACATCACCTCATTGAGTAGAATTAACACATAGTCTACTTTAGGCGCGGGTAACACCGCAGGGCGCAGCTAGCTATACCATATGTTGAAGAAAAGTGCGGGTATTATGCGTATGTGTGGCGGGAGCGCCACATGACAATTTCTCCAAAGGGCCTCTACGTGTTAGATCTGTATCCCCACGCAAGCATCCTAAAAGAACGGCTTAAAAGGACCCGTGATTCCATAAGGAGATGCAAATAATAATACTATTATGATAGGATAGTTAGGGATAGAGGCAGCCATCTCACTTTTTAGATAAAAAGGTACTGAAAGGCCTCTTCATGTTGGCTTTGTCCCCATGAACGCCTCAAAGGACCGGGTCCCCACGGACCCGTGGCTGAAAGCGTACCAACATTCTAATAATGTTATAACACTACTACTTACACAATTCTGCGCTCCCGCTTCAAAACATTCAAAAGTGACCATAAATTAGGGCAAGGCCCCCATGCATAAACATCTCCGGCAATAAACGAGCGCCGCACTCACTGGGCCGCGCTTTATGGGGCCGCTGTATTCTTTTCGCTACATCTAGTTAAGTAATTATAATTAGTTGTTCAATTTTAATGCCGGTCTAAAAAAAGAAATAAATAACTGGCCAAGTGAGAGTCGGACTCGTGCACGTAGAGTTTCGTACCATTATCTATAAAAAGTCTTAGTAATAGGGTCGCGTTTGACCTTTTGGATATGGAATCCTAAAAATGCTATTTTTCATCTTGTCCTGGAATCAAACACAGAATCTTTTTAGTGACAGACTAGCATGTAAACCAATATGCCACGGAAGGGGAAAATCTATCCTAAATAAATTTTCCGAGTCTCCAACTATATCTATACCAAATTTTATCTAAATCGATTCAGTAGTTGAAGCGTGAGAGGTAACAAATGAACAGATAAAGTTACTTTTGCATAACTAAGATAGGTATAGTATGGAAGCATCGTGCATAACACGTTCCAAATATACAGTATCTACACATACACACATATATTTTACAATGAAAATCTCAATGTTTTACGCAATCTCGTAAATTATAAAAATAAAAGAATAAATAAGATAAAAAGAAAAAAAATGGTCATCATTCCATTTAGCCGAAAACAAAAAAGGTGAAAACATCGTAGATTTTCCTGAAAGTAATTAACGACATTCGATTATTAAAAACGCTGGTGTATTTACATTGGCGGGTAGTCCGAAAAACGTTATTTAAAAGGGAATGGGCATTATCTTATGAAAATAGCTTATATTTGAGCGGCAGAAAGGCCGGCGTTATCTCCCTTCACAGTTCCGAATTAAAGCGAAAAAAGGTCCATTGTCTTCGAGGATGGACCCGTCTCCCGATTTTTATACCGTGGGTTACAAAGAGTACTACAGAGTGTTTGTTTCGCGAAATGAAGCAAAGAATCTGGAATAAAATCTTTAGTATATTATGTATCAATGAAATTGGTATCATAGATCTATTATGATTAGGTTAGTGTGGATTATTTCTCTTATTATGTTGGTACGCTTTTCAGCCACGGGTCCATAGGGACCCGGTCCTTTGAGGCGTTCATGGAGCCAAAGCCAACATGAAGAGGCCTTTTAGTACCTTTTTATCTAAAATGTGAGATGGCTGCGTCTAAGGAGGTCTATCCCTTAATGTACCATTGAGATACACTAACAGACAGTCCTTCATAGCTGCCGAACTATTACCAGGGAGGGATTGACTTGGTTTGGGCTATATGGATGGGATGTTAGTGGACCGGATAACTGGGTTATGGGGTGACATGAACCTTAAAATCTCTCGCAACAATTTTACTCTGGTAGATGGAGACTTGCTGCTCGTTGGCTACACTGCCTGTGGGCAACCTAAAAAAAAAAAAAAGAAAGAGAGTAGGCCGATATGGTTACCCTAGACAGCCGAACATCCATCGCAGTTCCTCAGTCGGCCAGCGACCATGATGGCAGAAGGGCCGTCGAAATATCTGGCAGAAACCATATTATTCGCGGTAAGTCCCGTAATACTTATAACAGTACTTCATTAATTAACCAATTATCTTGCTGATTTCAGAAAACTATGCTCTTTCAGTGGTATTTTTTTGGTTTTATATATAATATTAATCAAAAACATACACGTTTCTTTTCACGTATACATAATTTATCGTAATAACTTTATCATTAAATATTTAAACACGACTCCAAATAGTACGTTTGCCGCAAAAAGCTTTATTTAAAAGCTATTAGTATTTTGCCGAGTAATATAATTATGGCATTAATTTTCCATGAAGCCTAAAAGTTTGGGCTTTCCGGCTTTAATTATAATGTTAGTACACCTTATCTTGCATTATTTTTAGGTTTCTGTACGCAAAGGGTAAAAATAGATTACTAAGATTCTGTTGTCCGACCGTTCGTTTGTCTGTCTGTCATCAGGCTGTAGTATCTGAAATTTTTAGATGATGTATTTCTCTTGAATAAATACTAATAATTGGCCAAGTGCGTGTCGGGCCACGCGCAGTGTAGGGTTCCGTAGTTCCGAATGCCAACTTTGAGTTTATGCCACTAAAAACGTTTAAAAACTAATTATCTATTGAATTTGTATGAAATTTCTTTTTCCGAGTACATTTTATAAGTTGATCGCCTATAACTTTTTAATTTGTATACCCTACTTAGCTCTGATAGTTTTCCTTTAAACTAAATTATATTGACTATAGCTGTGATTTTTTTCACGTGGCCATATATAACCGTTTAGCAGATAGAGGGGGGGGACACTTGCCTCCAACAAAAATTTTCACTGTAAACCCAAATATTTCAGAAACGGATCCCTAAATCTAAAAATGGTGTTAACAAGCTCACAATGTTTTTGAAAGACCTATTCAACGACACCCCACACAATGTGTTTGTCGAGAAAAAAAATATTGACTACCTCTTTACTTGTATGGCAGCTAACCTAAAAAAAAATATTTGTCCAGATTTTATTTTACGACTTTTTTGCCATGATTAATATACATATCCATGCCAAATAACAGCTTTTTAGTACTTGTAGTTTCTGAGTAGGACCGCGGACAGACAGACAGAAGACAGACATGGCGAAACTATAAGGGTTCCTTGTTTATTACGGAACCCTAAAAACAGATTACCATACAACGAACGTTTTTTTTTTTAGATAATGGTAAGGAACCCTGCCTAATGATGACCCTTCGACTAACGCTTGGCCGGTTTTTATATTCTTACCAGTACCAAGCTCTTTTAAGAAAATTATCAATTTGATACCTTGTGCGTGTCTAATTTAGTATATACTAAATTAGTTAGTATATGTTACGGTTAACGATGAAATTTTACAATAACTTACTAAAAAAATGTAAGATTAGCTAGCTATACTTAGCCTCAGTTTTATTTTCGAGAATTTATCATTGACGAGATATTTCCCGCACGCATTGCAACAGGAGGCTGACTGCATTCATCAATGTTTAAAAATATGACAATAAATCCATGCATAGTCTTTATTTACGATCACTTCAGTATTATAAATACTTTCGGTAAAATTTAAAATTTAACCGAAATTCTCAAATCAAAAGCAAAGTTGAAGTGTATAATACGAATAACAGAAGTTTTGGACCGGCAGCTGAAAATCGGCAAGGTTTCAGTCAATAGAAATCCAATCAAACCTGCACTGTGCACACTCCTAGACTCCCGAGTCTCCGTGTTCCTTTGTACCGCACTGTTTGAAGCCGAGTTCTGCCAAAAACAATCGTTGCAGACATCAAGTTGAATGAAAATACACACACCTACTGGCAACGAGAAAGTCTTTTGTTTAACTCGCTTATACTGGATTATTTGTGTGGGATGAAAAAGTTATGAGTGGAAAGCGATGTACAATTTGTAAGAAAAAGGATAGACGATACGAGTAAGATTGTGTGAGAGAGAAAGGATTAAACACGCAGAAGTTTGGAAATAATGTAGGATTTTTACGTAAAGACGAAATAAGGTGTAAGACGTGTTTTAAGACGAAAGACGTAAAGACATCGTAAAGTTTAAACTTTAAAGACGAATATAAAAGTTTTCAGCTAAGGAATATCCGTAGCACCATCTATTATTTGTCAAGTAAAATACAAACTCCGAATTTGACGTATTACGATTGAACTGATTTTCATCAAACATCCACCTCAAGGGAAGTTACTTTCACGTAAAAAAACTTGAAAGGTGTCAAGGGACACTCGGATGGAACGAAGTTCCTTTCGATTAATTAGGAGAGAGAGAGACGGACAGAGAAATACGCGCACGCCGCACGGCTTACAAGTATAGCAAAAAGTGTCGTTACAACTTTTGGTCTTAATTTTTTTCGTCTAGCCTCCTTTCGCAACGCGCGATAAAAAACTTCGTTCCAAAACGCATTGAAATCGGTACTCGAGAGCTATGATGCCATAGACTGACAGATAGACATTAGACTCAAACTTAAAACACCCCTCTTTTTGTCGGGGGTTAAAACACAAATTTTCATATAAAAAGACTGAGTTGACCTAAGCATGTGTCAGACGAACGATAATGAACGAGTTACACGAAAACATATTTTCTTGTCTCCTCAACCCAATGCATCAATGTAACCCTTATAAAATCTTGTCTATTTTCGTCACTAGCGCCAGAATAGCGAGATTTACGACCCGTAGTAAACACGTCAGCGTGGAGTCGCATCGTATAAATTCAAAGGGCTGCAGATAGTGTGGAGAGTGACGCCGACGATATGCCGATGATATGGTCATTGAGAGCACGCGTTAAAATAAATAATGCGTTAACTTCGTTCATAAATAGAGGCGCCATTTTAACAAATATGCTTTTCAAATATGGCGGTCTTTTAAAATGGCCTCTTTTAAATAGCCCTGGTTCTTAGGTGTTAATCTTATATGTACTTATCATAGAATTAGCTGCGCCCCACGGTTTTAACCGCGCCTTAAGTAGCCTATATGGCAAGGTGTCAGCTTCCTGCATACATAATTTTATCAAAATTGGTACGGCCGTTTACGCGTGATGAAGTAACAAACATACACTCATACACACATTAGTGTGATAGTGTCATATAGTATCGTTGAGAGAGCATCCCATAACACAAGTTTAAAAAATTGCTTTGGGGCTAGTTAAATCTGTATAATTTGTTATTTTCTATTTGTCTACATACATTTTTGAATATAGGGTGAATATGTACTTTTAAAGAATAAGCATTGCCATACAACGTGGCAATGCTGCCAGCCTTCTAGGCACTCTTCCGCAGTAAATGGACTTAAGAAATATTTTTCATTTATAATTGTATATGTTTACAAATAATTTATTTTTTAGTATTTAAGTTTATTTAAGTAAGTTTAATTTAGTTAATATTTATTGTAAATATTATTATCACACTCTAAATAATATGCCACAGTCCACGGTATTGGTTTCGTTTGGTACAAAATTGAAAGAAATTATGGATCGAAAATTGTGAAGGGTTTATCCTAGCAGTAAGAGGGCTGCAGAATTAGATGGTGCTAGTAGTAAACTAATGCTATAAGTTAACTGACAGTAAATACTTAATACAGCAAGTAGATAAAAAGCTGATGCGCCATTTTAATATATAACATGGTACAAGCAAGGGATAGCTAAATTTAATTATACACAAAAAAGTTTCTCGTACCTATCTGCTGGAAAGTGCCCATAATTCGGTAATGGTTAAATAAGGTAAAATAGGTTTTCCTTCAGTAGTTTAATAACTGTTTTGCGTAAAATGTAACTATAATCCGTTAACTATATCTGTTCTTTTAAACACTAGTCAGCTTTAGTTATCTCAATGTAAACTAGAAGATTCCGTTCCTTTAACTAGAAAGACGTTCCGTTTAACGATGTAGCTACAATCTCCAGCCTCCTGAGTTGCCGGCTCATCTCCGCACAAACTAACAGATAATTACCGATCGTTCAGCGCAGCTCTGCTTAATGAAACCGACAGCACCTAGTTGTAAGCTAGTTATATTAGTACCTGTAACAAAAAAATGTTTGTTTGTTTGTTTATAAAGCTTTATTGTACAAAAGAAAGAACACATACAAATCAGAAAAGTAAACATACAACGGCGGACTTATCCCGTATAGGGATCTCTTCCAGTCAACCGGCCAGTAATTGAGAGGAATGTTTACTTATTAAGCGTTTGGGGTAGAAGTGGTACAATATAAAACATAATGATAAGAACATAACTAATAAAATTTTCATTTAATTTAATTAATACGAGTACTCTGCTTTATGAATCTATTTATTCGAAAGTAAATATACTCTATCTTTAAATAAATAATTACTGAACTAAATATAAAAACTAAATTAATATCTAAATTACAATCTAAATTAAAAATCTAAATGTTGATCATGTGGCATGGTGCCAAGAACACTGGCTGCATTCCCGTGCTGAATAGCTACTGCAATCCTCTGCGCGTGATATGAGCCAGCCCTCTTGTCACCAGCGGCGTCGACAAGCCGAGGGGTTACTTTTTTAATAAATTTTTTAGTACTTGGACCCCACGGACGAAGAGTTTCGACGCCAAGCGGAACAAAAATATATTCATTAGATAAAGACTTACTTATATATAACATATACTTGTTATTGTGAATGTAGGATGAAAGTAAAACATTTAGCATGGTTTTACGCATGTAGTGTAGTTCAAAAAAGGCTAGTTTCGATCGGTTTAGACGATAATCTTCGGGCCGAGTGTAAGGAGGAGCACCGACACAAATTCGGGACTACAATACGTGAGTAAAACCGTGTTAAATTATATAATTATATTGTCTCACGTTAGTTTTAATAATATTGTAGAGTTGGATGTTTATGAAATATGTAAGTGATACTGGCAAGTGAGAAAAGAAGTAGGTTTTGAAGTTTGAATTTGGAATGTGTGTATTTTGTTAGATTTCCTTCAACCTCAATCCCACATGCAAAATACGTCTAACAAATTATGTATACTAAAACTATTTTAAGGGTTAATCAGTCCACGATACTAAACTTTCCCCAATGAACACATATCTATATCTATATCTATACATATAATAAAACAGTAAAAAAAGTGTGTCTGTACATTAAATATATTTCCAAAAAAAATATTGGGGGCGATGGAGACGTAGTAATAGAGTAAGAATTTAAAAAAAAATGTCTGTCTGTTTGTCTGTATGTCTGTATGTCTGTATGTCTGTTTGTCTGTTTGTCTGTTTGTCTGTTTGTACAAGCTAATCTCCGGAAATACTGGACGGATTCGAATGCAACTTTCTTTGTTATATAGCTATTAAGCCTGGGCAACATATAGGGTATAAATGATTTTGGAAAATGAAACGCCTGATGCAGAACCATAATGGTCCAGCTAAACTATAAGAGATATAAAAATGTCGCCTTAGTAAAAGTTGTTCAGCCTGATGAGCATTTTCCAGAGACATAAAGTGCACGCGAACGAAGTCGCGGGCTTCAGCTAGTCGAAATATAAAAAGTAATGTTGACAAGATCAGCTAATCCGAGCTTGTATGCAAAGCCAAAAAATATTTTTCATATTCCGACATATGTTTCTTTGGAAAAGTTGTTCAATATCACAGACTGAGTTCACCCTTAAAATAGTTTCAGTATATTTTTAGACCATATATATGTAAGTACAGGATGTCTATCAATAGTATTGTCATCACAGAACACCCGCTGTATTTGAGGAGGCCGTGACAGTGACGTAATCGCGTTACGACACCTGATATTTATCTTATTGTTATATTTGCCCTCGAGTGCAAAGTAAAGAAGTCATAGAAGGATAAATCGGTGAAAAAGGTTTTGATATAAAAAGTACGAACAGCGGAAGGGTTTTCTATTCCACTTCGCATGGATTGGGTAACGATTGAAAAGTGTAGCATCTTTGGAGAAGAAACGCTGTATTAATACAATACAAAAAAAATACCCTTTATTGCACAAAATAAAAATACAGGACAAAATGCGGCAAAAGGAAATGCGCAAAAGGCGGCTTTATCGATAAGCAATTTCTTCCAGGTAACCTCGCTATTTAAAGAAAAGTGATGGTAAATTAGGGTAGTCAATATAATAAAATACTTATACATAATATTTATAATAAACATAAATACGAGTATACATATTTACAGCTTACACAGAACAAATAAAGTAATATTAACAGCACAAGTCGTATAGGTATAAAATAAGTTAACATGCAATAATAAAGTCCACCGAATATTTGCCCTGTATTAATCCAACATGAGTAGGGAATGGGACCTCGAGATATGTATCAGTAACATGAGGTTAGTGCGACACAAAACTGATTTTACACCCTAGTGTCATATCTACTAGTAACTGGAACGCTTGTAATCCAATCCCCGAAAGGGGAACGGGACCCAGAGTATCAGTATCTTCACTTCACATGTGGAAAGTGTGACATAAAGGAGATTTTACACCCGGCGTAGACAAATAATAATTAAATCTTCATATACAAATTATATCTTCATATACAATATTCTTTTTGTATTAAGTGTAAATATTTGAAGGGATCTCCCATGCTGGTCGGGGATAAAAAAAAAACATAGAATGTACCAGCTGCTTCTCTTCCCACGCAGATCGTAAAAGCCGATCGAGGGAATGGGCAAAAATGCAAATCATGTTAAGAGTCCAATATAACTGGATGCCTATAGTATTTCTTAGTATTCCTATAAAATTATGAAATGTAAAGAAAATATAAGGATGTAGAAGTTTCCCATACTGATGGTCAAAAATGATATACCGAACACACTATATTCTATTTCAAGTTCATATTTGTAGTGTCGGAAATCAATTATGACCCTAGATAATTGCAATATCTTTGAAATAACAAAATTTTGCCGAAATCAGGCATGTCGTTTCGAAATAAAACGTAGACTACGTTTGTATGGAAAAGTGTAATTTGGTGTAGGGTAAGGGGACTCTTAATGTCCGCATTTAAGGTCCACTCCATTAGCGCGTTTACATTGGTTGTTATGTTTTAAATTGTTATTATAAATAGTTTATAATTTTACTTCAAGTATTTAAAAAAAAATCCCGTTGCAGTCATAAAATCGCGTATCAACTAGTAAATAAACAAGAATATAGAAGAAATAAGTTATTGCCAATATAGATACAGTCCCATTGACTTCGAAACTGAACTTCGACAAATCGTATTACGACAACATTTTATTTCGACTGTAACTCCGATACTTCTCTGCTATAACTTTGCTAAAACATTGGTTATAACATAACTAGCCGAGTAGCATCGGCCTGAAAGTTGCGCAAACAAATGAAACAACTCACGCCATCACTCAGGCCTCAGATACATTCATTAATCTTCGGCGGAAATCCGTCGGCTCTTAGTCTAACTTGCTCACAAACAGGTAAATATTAGTTATGGGATAATAAATCTGTGAGAGCAGTTTCGGTTTAATATCCTGTCCCCCCCTTCCCCCACCCCCTCCCCCTCTTCGCAATCTCCGAATAGTTGTCTACACTAGACCTCGCCGGGATTCCGCAGCAATGTTGCTTAGTACTCGAACTTGCAATATAATTCGCCAGAATTGAATCTTAGATCGAAATTTCAGTTTCTGTGTTTGCGTGGAATCTTGGAATGCGGTTAGTACCAAAATGAAGTCCATTTGGATTTGATGAAATGCAAGCTTGGAATTTTGTATGGAACGTAATTAAGCTTGCCGTAGCTTAGTTTGCACTTGTCGTCTTGTGTGCACTGTTTTCCGTAGCCATTCTTCGGTAAAGGTTTTATAGAGTTTTGGCTAGATTACCATTTTCTGATTTCGGCAAAATTTTGTTATTTCAAAGATATTGCAATTATCTAGGGTCATAATTGATTTCCGACACTACAAATATGAACTTGAAATAGAATATAGTGTGTTCGGTATATCATTTTTGACCATCAGTATGGGAAACTTCTACATCCTTATATTTTCTTTACATTTCATAATTTTAGCGTCGGAAATAATTATTACAATAGATAATTGTAATTTTTTTAAAATTACAATGTTTTACCAAAATCTGACAAGTGGTTTCAAAATAAAACGTAGACTACGTTTGTATGGAAAAGTCTCTATGAGAGTGCTATAACGAGGTTTGGCATCGCCAAGTATAAGGAACTAAGGACGGTACACAAACCGGCTTTAGTTTGCGAGCGTGATGATGCACTTCCCAAGGTAGACCTTATTCAAAAGCCCTTGCAGCGTGACTGCTGGCTAGGCGGGCTCAGAACAGAACAGAACAGACTACGTTTGTATAGAAAAGTCTAGGGTAAGGGGATTTGGAGAACTTGTGAAACCTTCAAGGATATTGTTGGTGTTGTACGTTGCTTCTTCTTCTTGCTTTCCCTTTCCCACACATACCGTAGTCTCTCCGTCTACGTAGCAGTGCGGACTTCGAGGTCGTTTCGGAGTCGCACTAATTTTACAGTCGGCGATCGTATTTGCGCGCCATTTGCGTAATTCGCGCAAACAATGCCAGCCCATGTTTGCGAACTCCAAGAAATGAGAGTGGTAAAATATATACCTTTAGCCATCGACACTACTACGTCAACAATGATTATCTAACATATCTCGGTGTTTCTGTTTAACAAAGTACATTTATACTATACTAGCTGTGGTCTGCGCAGGATTTTTACACAATATCTTTATAAATTGTAGCCTATGCGGTATTTTGATGTATAAGCTATATTATTTTAAAGTTTCATTAAAATCCATTTAGTAGTTTTTAGGTGAAAGTGTAATAAACATCCATCCATACATACAAACTCAGGCGTTTATAATATTAGTAGGACTATGCACTTTCACGTCTTTCTCCCTAATGAGACAGACATAGTTTTTCAGGTCTTGTGGCTCTAAAAATATAGAGCCCATGGCCGTAAGAGATAAATACCACTTTTAGGGGTATGATAGGTGGATGGTGGAAAAAGGAATCAAAATATGGGTTGTTAGCCGCACAGCCATCTATACGAAGTAGATGGTACATTTTGAGCTCCTAGACCAGCTTGGATGTTCAACAAAGAATAAATAATTTGCCAAGTGCGAATCGGATTCGCGCACTAAGGGTTCCGTACCATTATCTATAAAAAATCGCGTTTGTTGTATGGGAGCCCCCCTTAAATAATTATTTATTTTATTTTGTTTTTAGTATTTGTTGTTATAGCGGCAACAGAAATACATACTTTGTAAAAACTTCAACTGCCTAGCTATCGCGGTTCTTGAGATACAGCCTGGTGACAGACAGACGGACAGACAGACAGACAGCGAAGTCTTAGTAATAGGGTCCCGTTTTTACCCTTTGGGTACGGAACCCTACAAAATCACAAAAACACTCCATAAAAGATTTATTCGGCGACCTTCCCAATATTTTGAGTACCACACTCTGAGAATGTACTCACTGAGTCGCCCACTGGTCCGCATCGGCTGTGGCGGTACATGAAGCAATCTATTGTGTTCACACACATTCATAGCAATAGATCACAAATAAAAGTGGCCCAGAGTCTGAACAGAATGGGTGAAAGAAGCGGCGGGCGTCCGCCTATGCGATGGGTTGACGACATAATCAATGCGAAAAACAGGTTTTAATGAAAATACCAGAATGACGATGCTCTTAAATTAAAGTCCAGGCTGACGAAGTCCCGGGCAAGAGCTATTAATAATTAAATGAATAGTTAAGAACAAATCACACTAATTGAGCTAGCCCCAAAGTGAGTTCAAATTATGGGTAAATCAACCAAGACCCGAGTACTTTTCTTTCTTTCTTTTCATTACTTTTAAACTTACTTCATGGTTATAAACTGCTGTATTGTACCTTCCACGCATTGTGTAAAACTTCGCAATCCATTCTTACCAATTAGCTGAAATCCAATTGAGCTGATTTCGTTGTAAATCGTACTCTCGTAAATGAAATTTAACGAAAGTTAGTAGAAGTCAAGTAATGTTGCAAGCAGTAGTTCATCGATATTATAGTCTATCGATAGAACCATGACCTCGAATTCACTTTGCTGCTTTGAAGCAGTAACAATATCGATAGGACTATCGATAGTTCGATATCCTTATAAAGAGTAAGGTGAATTTCACTGTCTATTTTAATAGCATCTCTATCACTCAAGAGGGCTGGGCAGTATCGACTATTAACTTGTTATTGATGACGAAACTTGCCCCGATGCCGACAATCTGGGACAGCCACTCAATCTGCTATACTCGTATTTAAGGGTCTTTGAGCCATGTTGAAAACTGACCTAGTGAACGTCAAAAGTGACCTATTTAAAATTGTTGGTTTACGCACAAATCTTTTGGATTAATACGTATCCAAGTATTTTTATTTAATAATATTTACAGTTAAAACAAACGCGATATATAACTACCAAAGTATATTATTGAAGACTTTAATTTAACAAAAACTTTACAACTCATATCAGTAAAAGCTTTAGTTGCAACAATAGTGGTTATTTTTATGCGTACCATGAATGAAGTTCTATACAAACTATCAGTTTCAGATCACTTATCAGATCAATCGGATGAATTACCAGATATACAATCAAACTAAAGCAAAACTTTAAATAAAGTTACAGCAGTTTGAAGGCTGTTAGCCCCCGTCAGTCAATGGGAATGCAATCGGAAATCTGGAATAGATTGGTAATCAAGAACTTGTAAAACTTCCTCAACTGAAACTTTCCACTATATATATGTATTTGATTTATCATCATCATCTTCCGCGCCTTCTTCCTATTTGGGGTCGGCTATATGTGTCAACTCTCTACATAGTTTTCTATTATCCTATCCTACTAATATTATAAATGCGAAAGTGAGTTTGTACATTTGTTTGTTTGTTTGTTACCACTTAACGCTTCAACCATTGAACCTATTTAGATGAAATTTGATATGGATATAGCTTGAAACCCAGGGATGGATTCAGGGCCCAGGAGGATAGTTTTTTCCCAGGGCAGAGCTAGAATACCATATTTATATCCCCTTGCTTATAGCCATTTATATGTTATATCATATTGTGTTAACTTCTCTACTATCGTAGCTATCTTTAAACTCTCTCTTACATATTAATTCCTGATCTTATCTATCTTCGTCACGCCACACGTCCACATCATTTCTGCTACATATTTTCTTACATCTCCGTTGCCCAATTTTTATTTATCACACTAATATTATAAAGGCAAAAGTTTGTAAGTGTATGTGTATGTGTATGTTTGTAACTTCTTCACACGCAAACGGGTGGACCAATTTTGAAATTTGATATGCAGGAATCTGATTCCCTGGATTAACACATACGCTATTTTAACCGCGGGTAACACCGTGAGGCGGTGTTTGTTAATGAAAACTGTATTGTTCTACAATAAACAATTGTTAACAACAATATTCCCTGCATACAACTGATCTATCCCCAATTGCATCCATTGCAATTGATACATCTGGATTAAAACGATCGTTTTTAAATGACTTATTAGAATTAGTTTGGTAACCATCGCTTCAGACTAATCCATAACTTAGAATAAACTTATGTAAAGCTACAGCAGTTTGATAGCTGTTAGCTCGTTTTCCAATAGAAATGCAATCCGAAATCTGGAACAGATTGGCGAGATTCGGCCGCATTCCCGCCAAAAGCGGCCATGGCAAATATCGCCGTCAAATAAAAGGCTTCGCACACGTGCTATTGATTTTAGGGTTGGAATGACCTGAACTGTGCGCCATTCGCAGCTCCCATATTGGTGTTGGAAACGTTTAACTACCGTTCATTTGTTCAAAAGGCTTTGGCACAATCTGCTAGATGATAACAAGTCAAATCAGACTTTTTTCTAAACATCAAAACAAATTCTCTATGGTATTTGTATGAAATACGAAAGCGTGACATCATGCTTTTTTGAAGTCAAATAGCGCTCTTAATATCAGTTTTTTTTGCAATTTTTTTAATGGCATATTCTGTCACACTGCCGAGCAAAGGCCTCCCCTCTAGTATGCCACAGATGTCTATCATGTACGATAGACTTACGGGGGTTTTCAAAAATAATCTTTTATGCAATAATAAATCTTAAATCAAGTTGAAAAGGGTTATGATCAATGAAAAGAGACACAATTTTGTGACGATTTATATTATGAACTGTACCGAACAATTTATTTTTGACAAGTCACCTACCCAATTATATAAGCGCGGTCTTTGTCATTGTCGCGCCGATAGTATGCACCCACTTCCAGCGCAGGGACCTAATTTCAACCAATAAGTAGAACAAAAACTACCTTCCCCTAAAACTTTTTCTCAAGCTCCATCAGAAAGAGTTTTAACAAATTAAAGGCAAAAGAACGGCCGTTAAGCCAGTCGCTTTAAAACTCGATTTCAATTCATTAGAGGCCCATTAATTTGTTCGCAATCCCGAATTTGTTAGCAGTTCGGCCTTCACTCCCATATTAAGTTTTCAAAGGCCATTTAGGGACCGTTTATATGGACCGGCTAAAATATTTACTAGTTCATTATTGATTTGACAAGTTTCATTTAGAAAAAATAACATCACAGGACAAATCTTATCCTAAACACGATAAAGACTAACTTAAACATGTTATGATAAAACCACCGATATATCCTGTATTGGCGTCGAAGGCGAAGCCGACATCCGTGAATATCGTACAAGGCGACTTAGGAAACACAAGCTAAACAAAGCTTATAAACATCAATGAGACCTCCCAACACGTCTTCTTGGCGAGGAGAGTGCGGGCCAAATCCTCTGGCTGCTCTGGCAAAGTATGGCTCTGGTTGTACAGAGAGGATTGTGCTTCTGCAGGATAAAAAGACCTGATGATGATGATCCTGTATCTAGATAGTAGTTGGTGGAGCTCCAAGCTACATAGAGAATTAACGTTCCTCAAGGAGGCTTACTAGGTCCACATTTTTTTATTTCTTCTTATTTATTTTTAACGTGCATATTTGGAACCGTAAACGTAGTTGAACATAACCATCCTCGTTGTTATGTACGTTCTGAGCCTATTCAGTAAGTATTGAGAAGGTGTAAAAAAAATCTAGACTAAAATGGGAATAGGCGGGTCACGTTTGCCGAATGGTACCAGTAAGATAGGCTGACATAACTACCACCATGGATTCCAAGTGACTGGAATTGATCAAAAGGAAAATCTAAGATAAGATGGCAATGATTGGAGAAATGGCTTACGATCGAAAGAGCTAGAAACAACAAGCCTTTTGCCCAACTATTGGTATTTAGGTAGTAAAAGAAAAAATCTTCAAGCCGGTTTATGTGAACGGAGCTAAAAGCTCTCAAAAGCCATTGACAATCAAGTCGGCCTTAATGTTCCTTTCAAATTTTCTGATTATATCAACAAGTTCGGGCTCAGTTCCGTTTGTATACTTATGTCTTCAGATGATGAATAGAGCACAAGTATAGTTTTGAGCTGCGGCCAAGTTTTGGAGAATTTTAGCGAAATTAGACTTCGGTTGATGAATTAGTTTATTAGTACCTACCTCCAGCATTGGATATACATATCCATAGAACGACACCATAAATGGGCAATTGGGTAAGGAAAAAATAGGAGCAGTTCGGCCTCAATCCTGAACTCACGATGTCCAACGCGATTCAAATCCTGATTTGGATGATAAACTAATTACTTTTATATTTGCATACGTTTTAATCAATCATATGGTACTCTAAAACTAATCTTAATACAAATCAATGTGTTCCACAAGTAAGTATTATCGAAAAGATTATCAAAATTTGCTTCTTTTTCGTTCCTAATTAATATGTAAACATTCCAATTGGCCACGTTTTTAGACATAACTTTGCTAATCAAAACTTCTGAAAGGGAACAACTTCAATGAAGAGTTCTGCAAAAGCCGTTTATTTTCAGACAGTAAAGTATTTCGTCCGCAAACTATCCGTATGAAGCTGTGCACTGGATTAAAAAGACAGGGACTGCGGTCGCCCCCACCACATCAAAACAAACAAACATCAAACGAGTAAAGCCTGTTACGCATTAGAATACAAACATTCTATTGTTTCTATAAATATCATTAAAGGTATCTTTTTTAAACGACCTCTAAAAAAAAAGGAGGTTATCAATTCGTCGTGATCTTTTTTCTTATGTGCAACGATTATTTTTTGTTGAAAGGTTATACATGCAAGGTGCTTCCATAGACATTTTATCAAAATCGGTTGGGTAGTTTGCGGTTGAAGTCGGTTTTTTAGTTTTGAAAATTATTAACCATTAAGGTATCATAGTTTGGCAAAAGCATCTATTAAAACTCTCGTGAGATAAATTAATTATTGATTTACGGTATAATCATATAGTATATTTGGAAAGGCCGACCAGATTTCGATCTATTGAGACTATCATCATCAGGATGAGCATTAGAAGCGGCGACCGGACAGTTTCGCTACACGAGTTGCACTAACTGTTACGAAGGCGTTGTAATTGTTTTGTTTGTTTGTAAAATCTTTATTGTACAAGATAAAAATACAAGTAAGAAGGAGAGTACAAAGGCGGACTTATCCTAGATAGGACTTTCTTCCAGTCAACCTTGAATTAAGAGAACAATTACTTGGTACTTCTTGATTTGAAACTTCAACGGGAAAGTACGTGTTAGATTTCTCCCGAAAAAAGCCGAGGTCTACCGCGGACATCAGCTACTATGTATATAAAGATGTAGTAGACTATCCAAGCGATGCACTCATATTGCATCGTGATTGATTTATGTGATCTACTGCACCGTTCACGTCAGTTATTGAAGCGAGACACGACGCAGCATCTTGCCAGCTTACGTTAGTGTATGTAACTTGTGTACAGTCGTGTGTAGTTGTGTGTAGTTGTATCATGTTGCATGATGGATCGCTTCCGAGCAGAAATTGCCGTTTCATTTTCTAGAAAATATTTTAAGGCGACAGCACTGCATTTTGTCTTCCATGTTCCGAATAAAACGTGATACATGGTGGTTTTTGATGGCGTGGAATCTTTTACGGGGAATAAAGTTTGTGTGAAAAATGTCTTTGGCCCAAATATTTCTGTTACTTTAATCTGAAAAATAGTAATTTATATTTACGGTGAATAATCATTCTGTCGAACACATTTCGCCATTCTATATGATTTTTCGGATAATATAGCATGGTGAAATATCGTTCAGTCAGCCAGTGGTAGAAAGTCGAAATGACTTGTCGGACAATTGTACGAAAACGAAGTGTACTGTCGGCGGACCGAGGTTGTTGTTGAAAGAACAAATGTTTAGTCAGTGACTGATTCGATGGATGGGGAAGGTTTACGTCCAGGAACAGTATTGGCCGGCTAAGTTGTATGTGTATGTATAGGAGGGCTTATGTATCTCTTTACGTAGCTGGTGCCGAAGAAAACAGATTATGTCAACTTGTCGCAATATCATGTTCACATAATCTGTTAAACAATTCGTTATTTTTCGACCAACTTTTTTTTTAAACGTCGTACCAAAAAATATATATGGGATTTGCTGATGATGTCATAATTCCTTAGATTCAATATCGCTATTAAAATCAGTTTTACTGTAATAAAAAATGGATATAAACAATGGCAAGTGACATTATTTTGTGACGTTTTATTTTCTTAACAGTATCAAATAATTTAATTTTGACTCAGGAAAATACCCAATTGAACTTGTTTGTAGATGGATTTTAAAAACCTCTAATACTATAAATCTGAAAACTATTTCTTTTGACTAAAACCAGCTTTGCACCGGATCTAGGTCAACTTACCAAAACTAAATTTAAAAATTGACA
This sequence comes from Acrobasis consociella, assembly GCA_963555685.1. Taxonomy (NCBI): domain Eukaryota; kingdom Metazoa; phylum Arthropoda; class Insecta; order Lepidoptera; family Pyralidae; genus Acrobasis; species Acrobasis consociella. The sequence goes on along the minus strand of OY743105.1, from coordinate 23,125,723 downwards.
TACAAACAGGTAACAATATATAGCCTCTGAATCACAGTTGGGTAACTACGAGTATAACAATAACAATAATAAAGTAACACACAAAGCCATAAAAGTAACAGGACGTCTACACCTCAACAAAGAAATTGACAACCAACTCGTACGTGCTTAGAAGTTACAACTTCGACTTTCGTACGATCCAATGCACCTTCGTTGTTTTAAGGAGGTTTCAGAGAGTATATCTATGGAGAATATCCCTATAATACAGTACAAGAAACGTGTAGAGCTTACTTCGACGTTTTTGATTTGAACGTTAAAATGTTTGAAACGTTGTAGAACAAAATCATAAGACCTATAAAAGTTTTTCATCCGTATACCTACTGTATGTTAAGCTTTCATTTATAAGTAATTGTTTTGTACCTCCAGTCCTTTGAGAGGCTTGCGTGGGATACTGATCCAACACGTAAATGCCCTTTGGAGAAGTTGTTGTCATGTGGCGCTCCCGCCTAAACCTATTCCTAGATATACCTACCTATGAACGGTGTGTGTACCCTTGAATAGGTTTCGGCAAAAGAAAAAGAGAAAGGTTTTAATATAGATTATCGAATGAAGTTGGAATGGACTGATATTGCAAAAGAAACAACGTCACCGTCGTTAACATTATCACTATAATATAAGAGCTTTGTTTATTTTATTTTATCAAACTTTATTGTTATAAAGTACCTACAAATATACTTTTAACTATGTTCTTGTCGGCGATGTACAAGTAATTAATAATTTTAATGTAATAGCCGCAGTTATGAATGAAAATGTTATTTTTGGATTTCAATTACTTTCCGGTCAAGGGAAACAACGCAATACAACCTGTACACTATTCGATATACTAGTTAGTACTATGAAATTAAGAAACAATGGCAAACCGCTCATTCTCCAAAAAAATAATCTTAATTATATTATGTGCGTCCATAAAATAAAGGCCTAGACCTTTATTTACATGAATATAAAAATTATTTACATATATTATGAACATAAACAACATTATGAACATAAATAAAAAAATAACAAACCGACAAGAGAATAGCTAGAAGAAAATGCTCAAAAACATGATTAACTCCCGATTGTTTATAGACTCTCATTACAAATTGCGGCCCGCTGTTTATTTAAAAACTTACATAAGTATTATATCTTTTTACAATTTTTAATTTTTAACTATATTATATAATTTTTAACTATGTATAAAACAGAAAACAACACCCAAACGACTTATTTAAAACGCATTCGAGAACGGAATGGCAATATATGGCAGCCGGTCGGTCGCCCGCTCAGGCCGGTCGCAGTTGACATCAACTGTGTGCCTCATACCACGTAAACGGCGAAAGCGGGAGATAAACAACGACCGCCATACAGTTTGCGATAGGTCGCTGGTCTGAGACGAATTATAATATTTAGCAACTCTCGGCGAACAGTCTTTAAATCAATTAAACCACGTTTTTCGAAGCAAACCGTATACAAAATGTATAATGTCATCGATTACCCATTAACCTATACAAGATTACAATCGCAAAGCATTTTCGTCACATATTCGCTTTATCCGGGTTAAATAATATGCCACAAAGCTATCACAATAAATATCTCCTACATAATTCATGAGCCGTCGTAAATTCGTAGCAATTTGCGATCCGCGGGAAAATATTACAAATAAAGTTAACGCATTCTAGGGAATTAGAATAAGACTTTCGTTTCTGTTTAAGTTGGATGATAAGACTTTGGCCTACTTGCTATATCGGGACATAAGTGCTGTCTGGTTGTCAGAGTTTGTCTGAACATGAAAAGTTGCTGAATCGGATAAAACATGAAACATGTTTCTTGTTAGACATAGATTTTACAAATTTAATATAATTATTATCATTAAAAAAAATTTACATATAAATATTCTAATACATAAACTTGTCGGTCCGTTTTTCCTTTTTGACCCCCGACAAAAAAAGCGGGATTTTATAAGTTTGACGCTAACGTCTGTCGGCCTGTCCGTCTGTTTGTCTGTCTGTCTGTAGCATTTTAGTGATCAAAGAGATTGCTAGATGGCGTTTTTAACAGTCTTTTTTTATAAGCAAACTATTTACCGTATATTCTGAAAACATCGCAGCGTTCACTAAATACTATTGGGATCTATACAGCCTGAACGGTACGAAAGCTCCGACGGGAGCTTCTGGAACAACGCCAGGAAGCGCAGGTTAGAGTGTAACGTGATACAGTGCTCGCCACTTAGCACAGCTATTGGAGGCTCTCTGCACATTTTAAAAATGAAAATCGTTATCCATGCTAGCTAATACAAAAAAAAATAATGAAAAATATTTTGCACAGCCTATAAGTCGCTCCACGTTCAGGCAAGCGAAGCGTAGGACCCACAAGGTGGTCTGACGACCTGACCAAGGTCGCTGAAAGGTGCTGGATGCAAGCCGCTCATTTTGGAAATCTTTGGAAGAAGCCTATGTCCAGCAGTGGACATTATGCGGCTGAAATGATGATGATAATGATGAGCTGCGCCCCGCGGTGTTAGTCAAGGAAAAAGTAGCATATGTGTTAATACAGGCTGTTAGCTTCCTGCGTACCAAATTTTATCAAAATTGCTCCTGCTGTTTACGCGTGAAGAAATAACAAACACACACACATACAGTCATAAACTTCCACCTTTATAATGTTAGTGTCGCCTCTCTTAAATATTCACTTCTCCCACTACCCAAAGGTTGACTGGAAGAGATTGCTATGCGATAAGTCCGCCTTTGTATCATAATTCTGTCTTATTTATTTTTTTCTGTTTTGTATTTCCTTTTGTTTATGGTGCAATAAAGAGTATTTGTATTGTATTGTGTCCCACGATATATTTGAGTTTGACTAAAACCTGTGTAAGTTCTAACAACGATTTCATTTCGCCACAGCGCATGCGTCTCATTACATGCGCACCCAGCTGCCTTTCTGTTCATTTCCAGCTCATTCCTCTTAAAGTTCTGAACGCCTTAATTCCGGCTCCGCTGGATTTCGGAGTTTCCGGACCGTTTCGTGCATGCAGGAACTTTTGAATATTTCGCAGCTCATGCTGTGAGATTTAATAACTAGCGTAGAACACGGGACTCAGATTGGTTTAGTAAGTTTTACAGCAAGTACTGGGAATATGTACCTGAGAAGAGGAGATCTCTTTCCGCATAGATGTTAAAGCCGATCGAGGGAATGGGCGAAAATGCGAATGATGCTAAAAGGCGATGTGGCTAGCAACCCATCATGTTGATTGTTTTTCCATCTTCTCGCCCACCATCATATACATATGTCACTTCTTTGCTGACTGTACAAAATGCTCCAGTTTATGCCCAGGCAACCCTGTACATTAAGACATATCTTTTTATTATGCAACACCCTACATATGTCACATTTTGCTACTCGATGAGGTAGGGTTGCATACGGCCCCCTCCTAGTCTATCACGCTGAAAGTGGTTTTTGAGTCTTGCAACCCTGGGCTCTGTCTCCTTAGAGCCGCAAGGCACAAAGCTCTGTCTGCCCCATTAGGGATAAAGACGTGACTTGACGTGTATGAACACGAGTTCGGTAGCTCGGAGTACGGAAAGTTTAGTAACACTGGGCGTGGTCAGGACTTGGATGACTTGTCTGATTCTTACTGAGTTAAATATGGACAAATTTATTTGTCAGACAAATTAAGAAAACTCCCTTCTTTCAAGCGTTCATCCCAATAACTTTTGCACGGCTAAACCGATTTACATCAAACATAGCTAAGAATCATTTTGATAGACAGGGCTTTCGACTTTTTAAAAAAGCATTAAAATCGGTCCATTTGTTAGTTGTAAGCTACGATGCCGCAGACACACAGACACGTCAAACTTAGAATATGCGAATACCCTCTTTATGCGTCTAGACTTAAAAAGAAATAAGGACAATTTTTTGTAAGTATATTCGTATGTGTATAATTAGTCTGTTAAAATATTTTTACTAAATTAATTTTGATGAGCAACAGTTCGATATTTTTATGAATTTGGAGGTAAAGACTTTTCTTTCTTTTACGAAGAACTGTCGGTTTGTGTAGAAAGTTTTTACAACCTTCTAGATGTTTCTACAACGAACTGTGAAAAAGTACTGTCCTATATAATCTGAAAGCTGTTGTTCAATCGGTACTGGGGAGCTTGACATGACAGTTACTATGAAGAATGAGACGTCCACCGTTTGACCAGTTTATTTTTGCCACTTGTGGGAATGTTCTTTCACAATCGCAGTAAAAAATCTAAGTCTATTATTGAAGTGATCTTAATCACTGATTGTCGAAATATCAAAATAGATTCCTAGTAATTATAAATGAGGGAGTTTGATAATTTGGATGTTTTTTCATAAACCTCACAATAAAGCCACAAAATGTTGGGATGAAATTTGGCATATACCCATTATTACCCATACTCCTCATTAATGAACACATTTAACGTCTTTTTCTACCTTCACGTACAACAGGCAAGTTACCTTTGGATGTTAGGGCCCTAGGCCCTGTCTACTCCGATAGGAAACATTCACAGATTTTGCGCCCTAGACGAGTATCAAGCCCATTGGAAATGAATCTATGGAATTCGAAATAATATTTTCGCTGAGCGACGAGAATATTGGGATAAGGAAAAGGTTACAAAATTAAAACTTGAATATTAAATATCGTTCTGACTTTTTGACTTTTTCCTAAAAGGCTAGGCTACAGGGCAAACCCATAATCAGATCTTTCTCAAATTTTTGATTTCAATTTTCGTTTCTGAAATATCGAGCCCGAGAATATAAAAAATTCTGAAAATTGATTTATTTTTACTGTCACGGCCATAAATTTTTCATTTTTGACTTTCTCAAATATTTTTTTGCACCTTACAGCTACTGTAAATACGCGTCTTTTGAACCTTTTTAGGGTTCAGTAGCCAAATGGCAAAAACGGAACCCTTATAGATTCGTCATGTCTGTCTGTCTGTCTGTCCGTCCGTATGTCACAGCCACTTTTTTCCGTAACTATAAGAACTACACTGTTGAAACTTGGCAAGTAGATGTATTATGTAAACCGCATTAAGATTTTCATACAAAAATAGGAATAAAGCCACAATTTTTGGGGGTCCCCATACTTAAAACTGAAATTCAAAAATTTTATTTTTATCAAACCCATACGAGTGGGGTATCTATGGATAGGTATTCAAAAATGATATTGAGGTTTCTAATATTATTTTTTTCTAAACTGAAAAGTTTGCGCGGGAGACACTTCCAAAGTCGAAAAATGTGTGTCCCCCCCCTGTAACTTCTAAAATACGAGAATGATAAAACTAAAAAAATATATGATGTTAATTACCATGCAAACTACCAGCGAAAATTGGTTTGAACGAGATCTAGGTTAATTGTAAGTAGTTTTTTTAAATACACGACATAAATCATAAACCGCAATTTACCTTTCATTCAATCAACTCAAATAGAAAAATAAAAAGAAACATACTATAAGACTTGTATTATGTTACTTGCTGCTACGGAACCCTTCATGGGCGAGTCCGACTCGCACTTGGCCGCTTATTTGAATATAATATCGCTCTTTTTCGTGAAATCAGAGCCTACACTGGAGCAAACGAAATGACATTTCCAAAGTCAAAAACTTATAATTTTTTTACTTACTTCTTCTATAAGTACGTACCACAGACATTACATCTATATCTGTGGTACGTACACACACTTTTCAAATCATCGGCGAAATGACCGAACGGAGTTTTCACGGTCGGTTAGATAGTTACAGAATCATTGGCCTGTACTTAATTTATAGTACTTGTATAAACAGGTAATTACTTTTTGTTAAAAATAAACCTACCAGTTATCAAAGGCAGTTAACATCACGACAATAACCATCGTAGTTTATCATATAATTGAAGTTGAATAAAGAATATGTCACAATAACGACGCTAACAACATTAGGGCCTAATTTGACGAGAGTCCTCAGGAATTGATATTTTTCCTAAGTACTGATCAAAATATTAATTGTACAGAAATAACAAAGTCAAAGTCAACATTTTTTATTCAATGTAGAATATTCTTCTTATCGTGTGTGTCAGTGACTAACACTAGTGTCAGAGTTTTTAAACCACCTTAAAGGCCTCTGACATGGTTTTAGGTAACGACCAATGTCAAAGACAGTGACCGGGACCGACGGCTTAACGTGCCCTCCGAAGCACGGATCATCTTACTTATCAGACAATCAGGGGATCAGCCTGTAATGTCCTAACCAAACTAGGACAACAACGTAAAGTCGTTGCCCCCGCCGGGAATCGAACCCGCGACCTCCGGGTATGAGCCGAACGCTATAAACCACTACACCACGGAGGCAGTTAATGTAGAATAAATTTATCTCTTATTGAAGGTCATTTTTTTGAACATTATTTTAGTGCAAAAGCTTAAAACTACTACCTTCTTATTATAAAACGCAGACTAACTTTGTTACTAGGTTTAAACCATTATCCGACGAAATCAGGTTGACATCTAGTAATATGTCATTACATCATCTGAAAAGGTCAACTTGATTTGGTCGGATAGTGGTTATAAACCTAGTAACAAAGTTAGTCTGCGTTTTATATTAAGACAGCTAGCGTTTCGCAACGACCACTGCTGGGAAGATTACGCCGAAAGAAACCCAGTTCAGTATTGGTCCCTACCCAGCCTGATGGGCTATGTTACAATTACAATACAGGTTTACACTTAAGCTATTCATTTTAATTATACAATTATAGATCGCAGTAACAGCACACCTAGTAACGACCTTGGACTCTGTAAATGGTATATACTTATAAATTAGATAAAATTGGTAGAGAAAGAGATTCGTGGTCTAAATAATTAATTGTTTGGTAGATAAATTAAATCTAGGATAAAGTATCGAAAGATATTCTTATAAACCTACCAAGATATGCTTACAAGTTTTTATTTAACACTCAAAGATCAAATAACCAGTATTTTATTTTTATTTTAACATGAATTATTCTAGAATTTTGCTTATTTTAAGTAGAATTTTCAAATGAATGAGACCTCGAAAATAACATTAAATCTTTAGACAACTAATCAATCATTATATATTTACTGTACAAAATTTTATAACGCGATGTAGTAAATGATAATTATAACAAATAACGCTCCTTGTATAAAACGCTACTATACTTCTATACTTTTATTTTGTGAGTTAATGCCTTCTTGATTGCGATGTTATGAGATTTATTTTTGTATGAATTACGATGTTATATTTGCAGATTTGTGAGGCACAACAGGTCCAATAATAAAACAGTGTCGTAAAAAATATTGATGAACTAAAAAAGGTATAACTTCTACTACCATTTCTTAATTTCATACGCATAAGTTACAGCGTCACACTGTTACAAGTTTTGGTTTATGACATGCCGAATTTTCGGTTTCGGTTTCGGCTAGTTTCGGTCAAAAAATTAACTTCGGGCGTTAGTTTCGGCTAAGGCCAAAAAATTTCGATGTTTCGGCCGCACCGTAACTCGTATTATATAACACTAGCAGTCCATCCCGGCTTCGCCCGTGGTACATACATAGCCTATGTCACTCAGGGATAACATACCTATCCAACAGTGAAAGAATTTTTAAAATCGATCCAGTAGTTTCGGAGCCTATTCAATACTATATTAGTGTAGATGTAGATAGTGTAGATAACTTTATTTAATCATGATTATACGTAGATTATTATTATGATCAGTAGTATTATATATCTTTCCTTCTTATTATATCATCTTTCCTACCAAGGTAAGTCCACTCCTGGACATAGTCCTCCCCCAAATATTTTCATTAACTCTAAGGATGTGAAAAAACAAATCGATTCCTTCTATATATTTTTTAGTTTCGGTTTCGGCCAAACTGATGTCAAGGTCAATTTTCGGTTTTGGTTTCGACTAAAAACCTGTTTCGGTCGGATACTAATTTAGTACTTATCATTATAGGCTTACCACTTAGGTCGTACAGTGTTTCTACTTATGACGAATGACCTATTTAAACATCTATGAAAGCATATGCTTCAACTAACGTAACGTTTCATATTTACGTAAGAGAAACAAAAAAAAACGGCCAAGTGCGAGTCGAACTAGCGCAAGAAGGGTACAGTACCATTATGTATAAAAATATCACGTTTTTTATATCCCCCCTCAAATATATTCTTTTTAATTATTTTTTTTAAGTGAACATTATGCAACTATATATTCTATGAATATATAATGCTATCTATCTGTCTATCTGTTGCCGTTATTAATATCGAGAGAAAAAACATTAAAATTTATTTCATTCTGTTTTTAGTTTTTAATAAAATTTCAACTGTCTAGCTCTCACGTACGGTTCACATGATACAGTCTGGTGATAGACAGACAGACGGACAGTAGACTCTCAGCGGAATCTTAGTCACAGGGTCCCGTTTTTACCCTTTAGGTACGGGACCCTAAAAACACTATTTCTACCTCTTCCTCGTGAAACAGTCGAATTGAAATGTAGCAAGAAATTGCAAGGTGCACATTAAATCATAATTGGCAGCAGCAGGCTTCAACACCTGATTCACTCCTCAGTTCAGTTAAATCAAGCTAATTGAGCACTTAGCGAGCGAACCCGCGGTAATTGCTAGGCTTGGACACACTATACGCTGAGGGTGGAATAATAGCTGTGTAAGCCAGATTTTAATTGATAGACTTTTAATAGACCAAATGTTTTTTTTGCAAGCTTTTATTTAACTGCCTCCGTGGTGTAGTGGTTAGAGCGTTCGGCTCATACCCAGTGGTCGCGGGTTCGATTCCCGGCGGGGACAATGACTTTGTGTTGTTGTCCTAGTTTGGTTAGGACATTGTAGGCTAATCACCTGATTGTCTGATAAATGAGATGATCCGTGCTTCGGAGGGCACGCTAAGCCGTCGGTCCCAGTCACTGTCTTTGACATTGGTCCTTACCTAAAACCATGTCAGAGGCCTTTAAGGCGGTTTAAAAACTCTGACACTAGTGTTAATCACTAACACACACGATAAGAAGATTTAACTTGCAGTGTATGAGTAGAATAGGACCACTCCAAGTCTTCCCGTGGATGTCGTAGAAGGCGACTTAGGAAATACAAGGTTAACAAAGCTTATAACTTGTGACCTCTCTAACCCGTCTAGCCAGCGTGTAGAGTGTAGGTCGAATCCTCCGGCTGCTTTGACCAAATATGGCTCCAGTAGCACAGAGAAGGTTGTACTCCTGCAGTGGAGACTATAAAGACTGATGATGATTATGTTTTTGTTTAGGTCAAATTTTGCAACTCAATTTTTAACTAACTATTCCCGACAGATTAAGCTGAAATACATTATTATGGAGTCAATGACCTTTTCTGAAGAAGGAGCCGGCAGATATTTGACAAAACTAAATTGGAAAACAACATCACCTCATTGAGTAGAATTAACACATAGTCTACTTTAGGCGCGGGTAACACCGCAGGGCACAGCTAGCTATACCATATGTTGAAGAAAAGTGCGGGTATTATGCGTATGTGTGGCGGGAGCACCACATGAAAACAACTTCTCCAAAGGGCCTCTACGATCTGTATCCCCACGCAAGCATCCTAAAAGAACGGCTTAAAAGGACCCGTGATTCCAGGAGATGCAAATAATCTTATACCTTTAAACGAGCAATTCTTGCATGTATATATCAGCGAAATCGTTAGAGCCGTTTTCGAGAGCACAGAAATTTCAGTAAACGCTGGTGAAAATTTGTATATGGGGGTTTTCGGGGGTAAACAATCGATCTAGATTTGTTTTATGTTTGGGAAAACGCGTGTTTTCGAGTTTTCATGCGTTTTTCTTTCCACGCAGAATATGGTCGCTAATTTCGTCGCGCCGACGCCTTGTTTTTAGCTCAGCGGTTAAGGGTACCGACCGCTAGAAAGAGTGTTACGGGTTCGAATCCCACTCGGTGACTTACTTTTGTTTTTTTTATGTTTAAGTTTATATATTTTTTTTTATTTTGCATTGTTTTTAGACAAGTTTAAAAAAAATTTGTTAATGTTTGAGATGTAACCGAGCAAAGCTCGGTCGCCCAGGTACTAATACTATTATGATAGGATAGTTAGGGATAGACTTCCATAGATGCAGCCATCTCATTAGATAAAAAGTTACTAAAAGGTCTCTTCATGTTAGCTTTGTCCCCATGAACGCCTCAAAGGACCGGGTCCCCACGGACCCATGGCTGAAAAGCGTACCAACATTCTAATAATGTTATAACACTACTACATATATAATTCCGCGCTCCCGCTTCAAAACATTCAAAAGTGACCATAAATTAGGGCAAGGCCCCCATGCATAAACATCTCAGGCAATAAACGAGCGCCGCACTCACTGGGCCGCGCTTTATGGGGCCGCTGTATTCTTTTCGCTACATCTAGTTAAGTAATTATAATTAGTTGGTCTATTTAAATGCTGCTCTAAAAAAGAAATAAATAACTACTTGGTCAGTTATTTATTTCTTTTTTAGAGCGAGTCGGACTCGTGCACGTAGAGTTTCATTATCAAAAAGTCTTAGTAATAGGGTCGCGTTTGACCTTTTGGATATGGAATCCTAAAAATGCTATTTTTCATCTTGTCCTGGAATCAAACAAAGAATCTTTTTAGTGACAGACTGGCATGTAAACCAATATGCCACGGAAGGGGAAAATCTATCCTAAATAAATTTTCAGAGTCTCCAACTATATCTATACCAAATTTTATCTAAATCGATTCAGTAGTAACAAATAAACAGATAAAGTTACTTTTACATAACTAAGATATAGTATGGAAGCATGGATTGGTTTTTTGAACTGCATTGTTTCGACTCGTGCATAACACGTTCCAAATATACAGTATCTACACATACACACATATATTTCACAATGAAAATCTCAATGTTTTACGCAAAACTCATAAATTATAAAAATAAAAGAAAAAAAAGAAAAAAAATGGTCATCATTCCATTTAGCCGAAAACAAAAAAAGGTGAAAACATCGTAGATTTTCCTGAAAGTAATTAACGACATTCGATTATTAAAAACGCTGGTGTATTTACATTGGCGGGTAGTCCGAAAAACGTTATTTAAAAAGGAATGGGCATTATCTTATGAAAATAGCTTATATTTGAGCGGCAGAAAGGCCGGCGTTATCTCCCTTCACAGTTCCGAATTAAAGCGAAAAAAGGTCCATTGTCTTCGAGGATGGACCCGTCTCCCGATTTTTATACCGTGGGTTACAAAGAGTACTACAGAGTGTTTGTTTCGCGAAATGAAGCAAAGAATCTGGAATAAAATCTTTAGTATATTATGTATCAATGAAATTGGTATCATAGATCTATTATGATTAGGTTAGTGTGGATTATTTCTCTTATTATGTTGGTACGCTTTTCAGCCACGGGTCCATAGGGACCCGGTCCTTTGAGGCGTTCATGGAGCCAAAGCCAACATGAAGAGGCCTTTTAGTACCTTTTTATCTAAAATGTGAGATGGCTGCGTCTAAGGAGGTCTATCCCTTAATGTACCATTGAGATACACTAACAGACAGTCCTTCATAGCTGCCGAACTATTACCAGGGAGGGATTGACTTGGTTTGGGCTATATGGATGGGATGTTAGTGGACCGGATAACTGGGTTATGGGGTGACATGAACCTTAAAATCTCTCGCAACAATTTTACTCTGGTAGATGGAGACTTGCTGCTCGTTGGCTACACTGCCTGTGGGCAACCTAAAAAAAAAAAAACGAAAGAGAGTAGGCCGATATGGTTACCCTAGACAGCCGAACATCCATCGCAGTTCCTCAGTCGGCCAGCGACCATGATGGCAGAAGGGCCGTCGAAATATCTGGCAGAAACCATATTATTCGCGGTAAGTCCCGTAATACTTATAACAGTACTTCATTAATTAACCAATTATCTTGCTGATTTCAGAAAACTATGCTCTTTCAGTGGTATTTTTTTGGTTTTATATATAATATTAATCAAAAACATACACGTTTCTTTTCACGTATACATAATTTATCGTAATAACTTTATCATTAAATATTTAAACACGACTCCAAATAGTACGTTTGCCGCAAAAAGCTTTATTTAAAAGCTATTAGTATTTTGCCGAGTAATATAATTATGGCATTAATTTTCCATGAAGCCTAAAAGTTTGGGCTTTCCGGCTTTAATTATAATGTTAGTACACCTTATCTTGCATTATTTTTAGGTTTCTGTACTCAAAGGGTAAAAATAGATTACTAAGATTCTGTTGTCCGACCGTTCGTTTGTCTGTCTGTCATCAGGCTGTAGTATCTGAAATTTTTAGATGATGTATTTCTCTTGAATAAATACTAATAATTGGCCAAGTGCGTTTCGGGCCACGCGCAGTGTAGGGTTCCGTAGTTCCGAATGCCAACTTTGAGTTTATGCCACTAAAAACGTTTAAAAACTAATTATCTATTGAATTTGTATGAAATTTCTTTTTCAGAGTACATTTTATAAGTTGATCGCCTATAACTTTTTAATTTGTATACCCTACTTAGCTCTGATAGTTTTCCTTTAAACTACATTATATATACTATAGCTGTGAATTTTTTCACGTGGCCAGATATAACCGTTTAGCAGATAGAGGGGGGGACATTTGCCTCCAACAAAAATTTTCACTTTAAACCCAAATATTTCAGAAACGGATCCCTAAATCCAAAAATGGTGTTAACAAGCTCACAATGTTTTTGAAAGACCTATTCAACGACACCCCACACAATGTGTTTGTCGAGAAAAAAAATATTGACTACCTCTTTACTTGTATGGCAGCTAACCTAAAAAAATATTTTTCCAGACTTTATTTTACGACTTTTTCGCCATGATTAATATACATATCCATGCCAAATTACAGCTTTCTAGTACTTGTAGTTTCTGAGTAGGACCGCGGACAGACAGACAGAAGACAGACATGGCGAAACTATAAGGGTTCCTTGTTTACTACGGAACCCTAAAAACAGATTACCATACAACGAACGTTTTTTTTTAGATAATGGTAAGGAACCCTTCCTAATGATGACCCTTCGACTAACGCTTGGCCGGTTTTTATATTCTTACCAGTACCAAGCTCTTTTAAGAAAATTATCAATTTGATACCTTGTGCGTGTCTAATTTAGTATATACTAAATTAGTTAGTATATGTTACGGTTAACGATGAAAGTTAGCCTAAGTTTTATTTTCGAGAATTTATCATTGACGACATATTTCCCGCACGCATTTCTGGAGGCTGAGTATGTTCATCAATGTTTAAAAATATGACAATTAATCCATGCGTAGTATTTATTTACGATTACTTCAGTGCTTTAGATACTTTCAGTAAAATCAGAAATTTAACCGAAATTCTCGAATCAAAAGCAAAGTTGAAGTGTATAATACGAATAACAGAAGTTTGGACCGGCAGCTGAAAATCGGCAAGGTTTCAGTCAATAGAAATCCAATCAAACCTGCACTGTGCACACTCCTAGACTCCCGAGTCTCAGTGTTCCTTTGTACCGCACTGTTTGAAGCCGAGTTCTGCCAAAAACAATCGTTGCAGACATCAAGTTGAATGAAAATACACACACCTACTGGCAACGAGAAAGTCTTTTGTTTTACTCGCTTATACTGGATTATTTGTGTAAGACGAAAAAGTTATGAGTGGAAAGCGATGTACAATATGTAAGAAAAAGAATAGATGATACGAGTAAGATAGTGTGAGAGAGAAAGGATTAGACGCGCGGAAGTTTGGAAGTAATGTAGGATTTTTACGTAAAGACGAAATAAGGTGTAAGACGTGTTTTAAGACGAAAGACGTAAAGGCATCGTAAAGTTTAAACTTTAAAGACGAATATAAAAGTTTTTAGCTAAGGAATATCCGTAGCGTCATCTATTATTTGTCAGGTAAAATACAAACTATGAATTTGACTTCAAACACCCCTCTTTTTTGTCGGGGGTTAAAACACATATTTTCATATAAAAAGACTGAGTTGACCTAAGCATGTGTCAGACGAACGATAATGAACGAGTTATACGAAAACATATTTTCTTGTCTCCTCAACCCAATGCATCAATGTAACCCTTATAAAATCTTGTCTATTTTCGTCACTAGCGCCAGAATAGCGAGATTTACGACCCGTAGTAAACACGTCAGCGTGGAGTCGCATCGTATAAATTCAAAGGGCTGCAGATAGTGTGGAGAGTGACGCCGACGATATGCCGATGATATGGTCATTGAGAGCACGCGTTAAAATGAATAATGCGTTTACTTCGTTCATAAATAGAGAATAGAACCGCAAGACCCAAAATGCTCTGTCTGTCCCATTAGGGATAAAGACGTGATAGTATGTATGTATGTATAAATAGAGGCGCCATTTTAACAAATATGCTTTTCAAATATGGAGGTCTTTTAAAATGGCCTCTCAAATAGCCCTGGTTCTTAGGTGTTAATCTTATATGTACTTATCATAGAATTAACTGCGCCCCACGGTTTTAACCGCGCCTTAAGTATCCTATGTGGCAAGGTGTCAGCGTCCTTCATACATAATTTTATCAAAATTGGTACGGCCGTTTACGCGTGATGAAGTAACAAACATACACTCATACACACATTAGTGTGATAGTGTCATATAGTATCGTTGAGAGAGCATCCCAAAACACAAGTTTAAAAAATTGCTTTGGGGCTAGTTAAATCTGTATAATTTGTTATTTTCTATTTGTCTACATACATTTTTGAAAAAAGGGTGAATATGTACTTTTAAAGAATAAGCATTGCCATATAACGTGGCAATGCTGCCAGCCTTCTAGGCACTCTTCCGCAGTAAATGGACTTAAGGGATATTTTTAATTTATAATTGTATATGTTTACAAGTAATTTATTTTTAGTATTTAAGTAAGTTTAATGTAGTTAATATTTATTGTAAATATTATTATCACACTCCAGTCCACGGTATTGGTTTCGTTTAGTACAAAATTGAAAGAAATTATGGATCGAAAATTGTGAAGGGCTTATCCTAGCAGTGACATTAAGAGGGCTGCTGAACTAGATGGTGCTAATAGTAAGCTTATACTACAATCTATATTGTCAGTTAATATTTGAAACAGCAAGTAGATATACTATAAAATATAGTATCGTTGAGTTAGTATCCCATAACACAAGTCTCGAACTTACTTTGGGGCTAGCTCAATCAGTGTGATTTGTCCCTATATAATTATATTTATTTAGTAGATAAAAAAGCTAATGAGCGCCATTTTAATATATAACATGGTACAAGCCAGGGATAGCTAAATTTAATTGACCTCCGTGGCATAGTGGTTACCATGCTAGTCCGCCACCCAGAGGTCCCGGGTTCGATCCCCGGTCAGGGCAAGTTGGAAAATGGCCTTTTTCAAATTGTCCTGGGTCTTGGATGTTTATCTATATATGTATTTATTATAAAATATAGTATCGTTGAATTAGTATCCTATAACACAAGTTTCGAACTTACTTTGGGGCTAGCTCAATCAGTGTAATTTGTCCCTATATATTTATTTATTTATTTACTAGCCGAAGCCCGCGACTTCGTTCGCGTGGACTTTATGTCTCTGGAAAATGCTCATCAGGCTGAACAACTTTTACTAAGGCGGCATTTTTATATCTCTTATAGTTTAGCTGGACCATTATGGTTCTGCATCAGGCGTTCCATTTTCCAAAATCATTTATACCCTATATGTTGCCCAGGCTTAATAGCTATATAACAAAAAAAGTTTCATTCGAATCCGTCCAGTATTTCCGGAGATTAGCGTGTACAAACAGACATACAGACAAACAGACAAACAGACAAACAGACAAACAGACAGACAGACAAACAGACAAACAGACAAACAGACAAACAGACAAACAGACAAACAGACAAACAGACAAACAGACAAACAGACAAACAGACAAACAGATAGACATTTTTTTTTTAAATTCTTACTCTATTACTACGTCCCCATCGCCCCCAATATTTTTTTTGGAAATATATTTAATGTACAGACACACTTTTTTTACTGTTTTATTATATGTAAAGATTTATAATTATACACAAAAAAGTTTCTCGTATCTATCTGCTGGAAAGTGCCCATAATTCGGTAAATAATTTGAAATCGACGATAAGGTTTTCCTTCAGTAGTTTAATAACTGTTTTGCGTGAAATGTAACTATAATCCGTAACTATATCTGTCCTTTTAAACACAAATAGCTTCTTTTATCTAAATGTAAACTAGAAGATACCGTTCCTTTAACTACAAAGACGTTCCGTTTAACGATGTAGCTGCAATCTCCAGCCTCCTGAGTTGCCGGCTCATCTCCGCACAAACTAACAGATAATTACCGTTCGTTCAGCGCAAACCGACAGCACCTAGTTGTAAGCTAGTTATATTAGTACCTGTAACAAGACATAAATAATGATCAGAACATAACTGATAAAAATTTTATTTTATTTAATTAATACGAGTACTCTGCTTTATGAATCTATTTATTCGAAAGTAAATATACTCTATCTTTAAATAAATACTTACTGAACTAAATATAAAAACTAAATTAAAAATCTAAATTAATATCTAAATTTAAAATCTAAATGTTGATCATGTGGTATGGTGCCAAGAACACTGGCTGCATTCCCGCGCTGAATAGCTACTGCAATCCTCTGCGCGAGATATGAGACAGCCCTCTTGTCACCAGTGGCGTCGACAAACCGACACAAATTCGGGACTACAATACGTGAGTAAAACCGTGGTAACATACATACATACATACTATCACGTCTTTATCCCTAATGGGGCAGACAGAGCATTTTGGGTCTTGCGGCTCTATGCAGAGCCCAGGGCCGGAAGACCCAAAAGCCACTTTTAGCGTCATGGTGGGCGAGATGATAAAAAACAATCAATACAGTGATGGGTTGCTAGCCGCATCGCCTGTTAACATGATTCGCATTTTTGCCCATTCCCTCGATCGGCTTTTACCATCTGCGCGGGAAGAGAAGCAGCTGGTACATTCTAAGTTTTCATTTCTCCCAGACCAGCATGGGAGTAAAACCGTGGTAAATTATATAATTATGTTGTCTCACGTTAGTTTTAATAATATTGTAGAGTTGGCCGTTTATGAAATATGTAAGTGATACTGGCAAGTGAGAAAAGAAGTAGATTTTGAAGTTTGAATTTGGAATGAGCGTGTTTTGTTAGATTTCCTTCAACCTCAATCACACATGCAAAATACGTCTTACAAAATAAGTATACTAAAACTATTTTAAGGGTTAATCAGTCCATGATACTAAACTTTCCCCAATGAACACATATCGAAATATAAAAAGTAATGTTGACAAGATCAGCTGATCCGAGCTTGTATGCAAAGCCAAAAAATATTTTTCATATTCCGACATATGTTTCTTTGGAAAAGTTGTTCAATATCACAGACTGAGTTCACCCTTAAAATAGTTTCAGTATATTTTTAGACCATATATATTTATGTAAGTACAGGATGTGTATCAATAGTGTTGTCATCACAGAACACCCGCTGTATTTGAGGAGGCCGTGACAGTGACGTAATCGCGTTACGACACCTGATATTTATCTTATTGTTATATTTGCTCTCGAGTGCAAAGTAAAGAAGTCATAGAAGGATAAATCGGTGAAAAAGGTTTTGATATAAAAAGTACGAACAGCGGAAGGGTTTTGACGGTTCAGAGGTTTTCTATTCCACTTCGCATGGATTGGGTAACGATTGAAAAGTGTAGCATCTTTGGAGAAGAAACGCTGTATTAATACAATACAAAAAAAATACCCTTTATTGCACAAAATAAAAATACAAGACAAAATGCGGCAAAAGGAAATGCGCAAAAGGCGGCTTTATCGATAAGCAATTTCTTCCAGGTAACCTCGCTATTTAAAGAAAAGTGATGGTAAATTAGGGTAGTCAATACAATAAAATACTTATACATAATATTAATAATAAACATAAATACGAGCATACATCTTAATTAAATACATACAATAAGTTGTATGTATTTAAAATTATATTAACAGTACAAGTCGTATAGGTATAAAATAAGTTAACATGCAATAACATGATCCCATGCTGGTCTGGGAGAAATAAAAAAACTTAGAATGTACCAGCTGCTTCTCTTCCCACGCAGATCGTAAAAGCCGATCGAGGGAATGGGCAAAATGCAAATCATGTTAACAGGCGATGCGGCTAGCAACCCATCACTGTATTGATTGCTTTTCCATCTTCTCGCCCACCATGACGCTAAAAGTGGCTTTTGGGTCTTGCGGCCCTGGGCTCTGCACAGAACCGCAAAACCCAAAATGCTCAGTCTGCCCCGTTAGGGATAAAGACGTGATAGTATGTATGTATGCAATAATAAAGTCCACCGAATATTGGCCCTGTATTAATCCAATCATGAGTAGGGAATGGGACTTCGATATATGTATCAGTAACATGAGGTTAGTGCGACACAAATCTGATTTTACACCCTAGTGTCATATCTACTAGTAACTGGAACGTTTGTAATCCAATCCCCGAAAGGGGAACGGGACCCAGAGTATCAGTATCTTCACATGTGGAAAGTGTGACATAAAGGAGATTTTACACTCGGCGTAGACAAATAATAATCTCATATCTTCATATACAATATCCTTTTTTATTAAGTGTAAATATTTGAAGGGATGATCCTGATAAATGTATATCAAAAAACGGAAAATTATTTTCATTTTCCATAATAACAATATCACGAGACTACTTATATTTATAAGAGAACCTAAAATGTATTTTGTTATACATTTGTCGGGAAGTAGTTCAAACCTTCAAATATTTGTACCTAATAAAAATCAGCTAAGCTAAAATGGGATAGGGCGGGTTACGTCGGCCGTATGTACCCAGAAAGATGGGCGCACATAGTCACATGCTGGAGTCTAACGGATGGACGTAGAAAGAGAGGTAGACCGAAGAAGAAGAAGGGATGGGGTGACGACTTGAAAGCATTCGAACAGGATTGGGAAGTTAAGACCAAGGACCGAGAGTTATGGAAAGAAAGAGGGAAGGCCTTTGCCCAGCAGTGGGACATGAACAGCTAATAAAAATATGGACATAGTATATTATGATACTAAGTGTCACATCTACTACTAACTTTAAGTTTTCTCTTCTGAAATCCAATCCGCGAACGGAAAACGGGAACGGAACCCAGAGATATGTATCAGTATCTTCACGAGGATAGTGCGACATAAAACTGATTTTCAGTGGCAGATAGAAACGAGATATCTAATCAGATAAAGAAAGGAAGATTTTAAACTTCCTATATTCAAGTAGGGCTTTTATTGATGATGATATTCAAGGAAGTACACGATAGGTAAAAAAATTAATTAATTCCCACTTAACTTGTATGGGAGAGAATATTTTACCACTTTTTCAACATAATTAATATATATTCACATACCAAAGTAGAGCTATTTATACTCCATTTGGTTAGGTATTAAAATAAATTTTAAGAATCTTGACATGTCTTTTTATTGAAATATACACTTTATAAATCAATAATTTTGCTAATTACAAAGTTATTATGTTATAAATTATAAATTACATAATTACTTTGTAATTTGCAAAAAAATTTGAACAAGAACTTAGCGGAAGGAAGAGAGACATGGAAAGCACTCCACCGACAAGAGCCCAGCTCTTAAATATAAGAAGAAGAAGAAGATATTACAATAAAAAGACATGTCAAGATTGTTTACATTTATTTTAATAACTAACCAAATGGAGTATAGTACTTATAGTCTCGGAGTAACTAAGTCCGTGACGTCCGCGGACGGACGGACGGACAGACAGACATGGCGAAACTATACGGGTTCCTTGTTTACTACGGAACCGTAAAAACCTCCCATTTGAATGTGACCACCCGCTACGGGGTGGAATGGGGAGATATATAAATCTTCTTCAGCGATTATAACTGCTTTACAAATCGTTTAAAACATCTTTTTTTATTTTTTATAAATGCATATTGTTATAGATAGTGTATATCGGAAATAACCTTTTCCGACTACACTACGTGAGACCGTGTTTAAATATTTAGGTATGTCATCTTACATTAGTTGTTATAATATTATTGTTTTATACTTAAACACCCGAATCGCTTGATAATCGTTGATGATTGTTTTCAAAATCAACAGAAATTAAGAATTTGTGATTTAAACATGCGTACTTTTAATCTTTATATCAGTCATCTATTTTATAATTCCTAAAACTCATTTATTTGCTTTTGTAAAGAAGACGTGAAGAATATCGACTTCGAGCGAGTCTCAATCTCACCTGACCACTGATTCGGGCGGCAGGTGTATTTTCCAACAACTTAACCAAACCAACTTAAATTAAGCCCATTAAGACATTTCCAGAGATTTCCCTGTAGGCCTGTTGAGTAATTTTGGTAATACTTTGTTTTAAAACTTTGCAACTCTGAAAAGAATAACATAGATATTATTTATCTAGAAAAATATTGCTATCATTCCTACATTGTAATATTTATATAACTATTCTCCTAACCTAGAACAAATTCTAACCAAGAATTTTATACTTCTCTTACCGCGTAGATTGTAAAACCCTATTAAGAGGATGGGCAAAAATGCAAATCATGTAAAGGCAAGCTAGGCTAGCAAGCCTATTTTGATTCCTTCTTCCACTTTATCTCCCACTAATACGATAAACGTGCTCTTTTGGTCTTGCGACCATGGGCATGGATATATCATCATCATCAGGTCTTTTGGTCTCCAATGCAGGAGCACGACCCTCTCTGAACTACCAGAGATATATTTGGCCAAAGCTGCCAGAAGATTTGGCCTACACTCTCCTCGCTGGCCAGACGGATTGGAAAGGCTTATGTGAGTAAGCCTTGTTTAGCTTGTATTTTTCAAGTGGCCTTCTGCGACATGCACGGGGAAACTTGAAGTGCTCCTATTCTACTCTGCCAGATCCCACACGGCCGGGCTCACATTCCGAGCTCGAAATAGTATTTCATAAACGGAAAGTGAAAGTCCCGTAGACCCGAAAAGGAACGAGCTTGACTCTTACTGTAGGGATTGGGCCTCAAGGGCATTCCACGGACAGAGTTGTAATGCTGGAAGGAAGGCTCTTGCTCAGTATTGGATGAGAATAGAAATAGAAAAAAAGTCTTTTAAATAGGTCGCCGATGCGCCGTAAATTATACAAAAATTTACACAAAACATGAACTGGTTCAAAAGCCGACTCTTTCCAACCGTAAACGTATGATAAGAGAGCCTATTAAACATGGCTCATGCACCCGCTGTAATAAAGAACGTAGCCAAAAACAGCGAAGGCCCCAACAGCGAAATTTCCATTACCCAGCGTTCTCCGCAGCTCCACACATCAAAGGAACATCAAAAACTGGGTTTATTCGTACACTACCTCACAAGAACTCCGCGTTGCTAGGACCATAGATTACTTATGTGCAGTAGAAAGAAAAAGTTTGGAAAATCCAAAAGAGCACGCCTCAAAGGGTCCATAATTTTTTTTTTAATTCGTACGCATATAGAAAAATAAAGATATATATAGATATACTAAAACTATGAAGAACAGCCGTTTTTTTTTTTGTTTATTTAATAACAATTAAACCACATCGAATCAGACCCTGAAAAATGAAAGGGTTCTATTCCTGAGCATACTCAAGCGTAAGAGAAAAAGAAAGACTCGATTAGTAAAGTATTTCGGTCGTTATCGTGTTAACAAGAAAAGCCTCCGCACATACAGACACACGGACATCCAAGACAGAACTTTTTAAAACTGTTTTTAACTAGTTTAATTATCAAAAATGACATCAAAAATATCATGAGTGTTAAAAATAGTGTTTTTTTCTTAATATGTGTGTGTATATATTATCTTACAAGTGCAATGTATGATACATAAAGACATTTTAAGTTTGAAAAATCAGATGTTTTGCGCGAAGTGACAGTAGTACCCACCTCAACGCTTCGCTTATGAGGCGTGCAAAATCTAGAATTTGATTCAACTGATATACTAATAAAACATATAATTATTCGACTGAGAAAAGATGTAAATGAAATCAGTAAAAACAGTGGAGTTACATATGCTTCCAAAGATTTACTTTGTTGATAGTTCGGAAAAGGAAAATCTTACAAATATATGGGACGTCACATCTTGATTTACTCATTATGTGACGAATTGACGTAAGTTATCATTGATTTAAGGTGTAACAAAATATACTGAAACTATTATAAGGGTGACCACAGTCGATGATAGTAAAGAACTTTACTTATGAAACATATGTCTAAGTTACTGTTATTAGTATTATGGGACTTACCGCGATTAATATCGTTTTTTTTTAGATATTTCGACGGCCCTTCTGCCATCATGGTCGCTGGCCGTAATACTAATAACAGTAATTGTGACCGTGAAACTCTAAAATCATATATGTCTAAATATGAAAAAATATTTTTGGTTTTCATAAAAACTCGTTCAGCTGATCGGTCAACTTGTATGGAAGGCGAAAAATTACTTTTTATATTTCGATACATGTTTCTTGCGGAAAGTTATTCAGTATTATGGACAGAATTCACCCTTAAATTAGTTTCAGTATATTTTGTTAGACCTTTTATAAAATACCAAACTTTTTAAAATAAAACCTAAAAGTAGATAAACCTAACCAAAAAGCAATTCATTTTTGCTTTTAAAACTCTTCGCTTCCACAAGTCTGTGTGTACGATAGAATCCATTAAATTTCATCTCATACTTACACACTTTGTTACGAAAACATAAACGCTGTTACATATTTCAGTTGCAAACTTTTCAGACCGAAGCTAAAACAATCCATAATTTTTATCATAGCACCGTAAACCTAAGTCCATAAAAGTTGGCGAAGAAAAACTTAGTGCAAACGTCGTACTTCAGGTAAGTGCTCGTAATCTTCTTACGCCTGACCTTGCGTCTACTGCGCTAAGTTATCAATGACATAAAATATAAGGAGTTCAGAAAACATGTTACATGCTGTTCTGAGAGAAGAGAAAAATGTGGAATGTTCCAACTGCTTCTCCTGCGCAGATCGTAGAAGCCGATCAAGTGAAGTCCTTTTTTCATTTTCACGCCAAAGAATGCTTCAAAAGTGGCTTTTGAATATTACGGCATTGGGCTGACTACCCCGTTTAGGATAACAATAAAGCTGTTTAAACCATGGCCCACCTACTCTAGTGCCCCAACTGCCCAACACCTTTGTACAATAGACGACATTTTAAATACATAGTTTCAATTTTGTTCCGTGAATTGGCAAAATACTCTAAAATAACTCGATTTTGCGTTTTACCAATCCTAATCCAAATATAAGATATCTATTTCAGAGTAAGCTATTTAAACTCTGCTAAAGAAGAAGGATACAGACGTAATAGCGTGTAAATTGTATATTATTAACACCTTGACTGCCAAAAACAATAGATTTTTAATTGTATGTCAGACACCGAGTGACCGTCACGGTGATATAAAACACAACCTACTGATATTTCACGTTCTCTTCAAAAATATACAATACATAAGTTACGGGTAAGCCTTTGTACTCTCCCTACTTTGCGCCGTCCATTAGTTGGCAGGTATATTGGCAAAGTTTCCAAGTCTTGGCGTCTTGTAAATACCCATTGAATAGTTGGTCAGTTATGAGACGCAAGTTGTTCCGAACGAGTAGTTGTTTGAAGTATGACGTAGTATTTTGCTTTTACTTCTAATGTCCACGGAAGTTAATCAAACTGTGGTTACGATATTTCTACATGTTATTTCTTTCGTATTATTTTTATTTGTTTCTTATTTTATTATTTTCTTCTCAATGTATTGCTTATGCTTGCAGTTCAACCATAATTTAGTTAAAGCAACAATATCTATACATAGTTGGGGCTAGCAACCCACCATTATTATGATTTCTTTGTCAGGGTTCAATTCCCAAAGGGTAAAAACGGGACCCTATTACTAAGACTCCACTGTCTGCCTGTCTGTCTGTCTGTCTTTCTGTCATCAGGCTGTATCTCATGAACCGTGATAGCTAGACAGTTGAAATTTTTCACAGACGATGTATTTCTGTTGCCGCTATTGGTACGGTACACTTCGTGTGTGAGTACGACTCGCACTTGGTGGGCCCTCACTAGAAGTGGCTTTTTGGATATTCTGGCCTTTTTCTTTAGCTCTTTCTGCTTAGATCCGCAAGACGCAACAACTTCTGTCTGCCCCGTTAAGGATAAATAAAGACGGTATCTATGTAGTATGATGAGTATAATAGCACAAACAATCACCAGTGCAGTGATACACTTGCGATGTCTTGCAAAATGTTGGTATTGGTATTGGTTGACGGTATATACCTGGTGTCCGACAAACAAAAAAAACTTGAGAGGCGTCCAGGGACACCCAGATGGAACGAAGTTCCTTTCAATTAATGAGAGAGAGAGAGAGACATGGAAACACGCGCACGCCGCACGGCTTACAACTATAGCAAAAAGTGTCCTTACAACTTTTGGTCTTAATTTTTTATTACCCTTTCGCAACGCGCGATAAGGAACTACGTTCCAAAAAATTTGTATCTGCAATACTTGCAATCAATGTGTTAACATTTAAATTATATTTTAATGAGAAGAGCCACTGAGATTTGAGGCAGAAAAAAGTGTATAAAAATTATAATGTAATCATATAATTTATTCTATCAGTTAGCTAGGAAAGCATATATAAGTAGTTATGTAAGTTAACAAGCCACTAACAACTGCTCTGTGACGTCACAGTGACGTATAGGTACTTAAACGAGAACTTGGTAATTACCGCGCCGTACTTAGCAAATGGGCCTTTTAGACTGTGCATAACTTTCTGATGTAGTGATTGAAGGTATTGAAGGTAATGTCGCAAGGAAATTAAGCTGTACGGGAATATTTTTGAACATTTAAAATAGGTCAAAAAAGTGTATACATTGCTTACACGATGGCTATTATTAACGTCTCTTAAGTGGGTTAGAGGAAAGAATAATAAGCGGCCAAGTGCGAGTCGGACTCGCCCATGAAGGGTTCCGTAGTAGCAAATAACATAATATGAAAGTCTTGTAGTATGTTTTTTAAATTTTTTTATATTTTAGTTGATTGAATGAAAGGTAAATTGCCGTTTATGATTTATGACGTATTAAAAAAAACTACTTACTAGATATCGTTCAAACCAATTTTCGCTGGTAGTTTTTATGGTAATGAACATCATGTATTTTTTTAGATTTATAATTTCCTTATTTTAGAAGTTACGGGGGGGGGACACACTTTTTTCCACTTTGGAAGTGTCTCCCGCGCAAAGTATTCGGTTTAGAAAAAAATTATATTAGAAACCTCAATATAATTTTTGAAGACCTATCCATAGATACCCCACACCTATGGGTTTGATGAAAAATAAATTTTTGAGTTTCAGTTCTAAGTATGGGGAACCCCCAAAATTTTTTGTTTTTTTTTCTATTTTGTGTCAAAACCTTAATGCGGTTCACATAATACATCTACTTACCAAGTTTCAACAGTATAGGTCTTATAGTTTCTGAAAAAAGTGGCTGTGACATACGGACGGACAGACAGACAGACAGACAGACAGACATGACGAATCTATAAGGGTTCCGTTTTTGCCATTTGGCTACGGAACCCTAAAAACAAAGAAAGTACATAAGATTTGTGTAAGCATTAGCCGGGTACATTAAAATTGGAGTAGATTAAAGAGGGAAAACGTAATAAGCCCGCCGTTGTACATTTTTATTTTTTATGCGTGCATATGTTTTGTAACATTTATATTTAAATTTTAAAACTATACACAATACTATAAACTATATCTATAGCTTCTATACATTTAATAAAACAGTAATAAAAGTGTGTCCGTACATTAAATATATTTCCAAAAAAAAAAATTGGAGACGATGGAGACATAGTAATAGAGTAAGAATTGAAAAAAAATGTCTATCTGTTTGTCTGTAGCTGTAGCTGTAGAAAAGTTGTTCAGATTGATTGATGAGCATTTTCCAGAGACATAAAGTCCACGCGAACGAAGTGGCGGGCTTCGCCTAGTACTATATAAGTATCACGTGGTATTTTTTTAACCATTGCTTATTTTATTATTTAGTTTAAACAAATATTTTTAGCTATCCGTGCAAGGCACTGTGGTTATTTTCACAAAAAGCTAATCACCATGATGAATGAGTATAGGTACGAGTTACCTCATTTATATAATAGCCTTGCTGGCGTGTGTGCGAATGAGGAATTCCTGAAACCTGTATAATTGTAAAAACTTAAAACAATTACAGAAGCTTCTGAAGAAGCTAAACAAAGCTTATAAACATCAATGAAACCTTTCCAACCCTTCTGGCCAGCGAGGAGAGTGTAGTCTTTT
The DNA here is from genome assembly GCA_963555685.1 of Acrobasis consociella. NCBI lineage: Eukaryota > Metazoa > Arthropoda > Insecta > Lepidoptera > Pyralidae > Acrobasis > Acrobasis consociella. The sequence goes on along the minus strand of OY743105.1, from coordinate 23,099,277 downwards.
GGCTACTCTGGCCAAGTATGGCTCTGGTAGTACAGAGAGGGTCGTAATCCTGCAGAAAGACCTGATGATGGTGATGATGATAGAAGAAAGGTTTGTAGATGTAGGCGTCAAGACGCCAGAGTCAAATGGGATTGGGCGGGACATGTGTGCCGCATGCAAGCAGATAGATAGGTCCACAGGGTCACCTTGTATACCAGGTGGGAGAAGACGTAGGGGTAGAGCAAAGAAGACAGGATGTCATCGAGGGTTTGTTTTATTCTGCTTTTAGTTATTTATTTATTTTTTATTTTATTTATTTATATTATACTAACATATTACAAAAAAGATACAACAGCACATTATAAGACACTAGCAGTCCATCCCGGCTTCGCCCGTGGTACATACATAGCCTATGTCACTCAGGGATAACATACCTATCCAACAGTGAAAGAATTTTTAAAATCGATCCAGTAGTTTCGGAGCCTATTCAATACAATCAAACAAACAAACAAACAAATCTTTCCTCTTTATAATAGTGTAGATTTATATAAACCACTGAGGTTTGTAGTGAAATGTTAGAAGTTATTCTACGTACAATATAAATTCTAAAACACAATCATACCTTATCGTACTTACTAATAGATATAACAAATACCTACAAATATTTCTTGTTATAGCGGCAACAGAAATATCTACATCATCTGTGAAAATTTCAACTGTCTAGCTATCACGGTTCATGAGATACAGCCTGGTAAAAGACAGATAGACGGACGAACACTGAAACGTACAGATAGATAGATGGAAAGTGGAGTCGTAGTAATAAGTTCCTGTTTTTAGTCCCTTCGGGTACGGATTTCTAAATATATTCTCAGTTGTGATCAATCTGACCGATGCTGACCTGATAAATAAATAAATACGGACAAATTACACAGATTGAGCTATCCTCAAAGTAAGTTTGAGATTTGTGTTATAGAATACAACTCAACCTTACCATATTTTATGACAAATGCGTACATCCATAAGATGTACATGTATTAGCACAGTCGTACATTTTGGTACAAAAAGCAAAGACCGCCCTAGTACATAATAGGTCGTTGACAGCCCTAAATGATTTATTCTTGTAGCACACTATAATTTGTAGCAAAAGAAAAGTACGTCGATGGAAAAAACATTTTTCTTCATTATTCCTCGCATTACCTCCACTGTGTAAACATTCTGCTACACAGCTCCGACATCACGCGAAAATTTCACGAAATAATTTTGTGTTCGGATATTTTAAGTACCAAAGAGGATCTGGCTTTTCTAATACAATATTTAGAAAATACATACACTTTCTTCTTTTTTTATTTATTTTCTTCTTTTTTCCCTATTAGGGGTTTTTTTCCTAGTCGCACGCGTTCTTAATATATTTATTGGAACGAAGTTCATTTTCGAACTCACACAGTTTGGAAAAAAAATAAGATTTTCCATCATAAACTGTTTTAAGAGGCTTCAATTTTCGTAACTTTGTTTAAAGCAAGTCTTCCACGACACTCAGTTATTTTATATTAGGGTTGAAACAAATATTGAGCTCAGAAAAGCTCAATATTTTTGCCACTAATTGTATTGTAATTAACCAGTTATCCAGGTGCAATCCGCTGGGGTTTCTTATAAGCTATCGTGCTTCTCAGAAAAGGATCTCTCTCTCACACTCTCTAGCTTTCTCTCTCTCTCTTTGAATATGTTAATAGCTAACACTAGTGTCAGATTTTTGAGCTGCCTTAGCGATACAAGAGGTACAAACTATGATTGTATATCTTGAATCACGTTGTCTAGTCCAGTTTGGTGTAAACATTATAAAGTCCGAAATCAATTAGTCACAGACCGAGTAGTCTGTGCAATGGGTACAGAAAGACGTCGATTGAGTGGTGCCAGCAGCCTACAGCCGATGCTGGAGATCATAGAGATGTAATTAAAACTTATTGCTGCTTACTTGCAGGTAAGACGCGATTCGTTTGATATTCATTTGTTGGTGCTGGCGTCAATTTAACTTTGGTTTGTTTTCCGAGGAGCGAGGAGAGTCCTTTACTATTTCTCAATTCGTTAACACTTGTGTTACCTATATTCTATGATTAAACCGGCCAAGTACGAGTCCAGCTCGCGCACGATGGGTTCGAAAAATCACATTTGTTGTATGGGAGCCCAACTGAAATATTTATTTTAGCCTGTTTTTAGTATTCTAGTTTTTAATAGTTTAGCTATAACGATTCATAAGGTACACCTGGTGACACACAAACGGATAGACGGATAGCGGAGTCTTAGTAATAAGGTCCCGTTTTTACCCTTTGGGTACGTAACGTTAAACTATCAATCTTCTACAAGTACGACTACAAATCTCTACGAATTGGGTTAGGTAAGACCTATAGCCATTTTCAAAATTCCCTGAGTCTGTGTTTATCTATATATTTAAATATAAAAAGAAGTTACGTTGAATTAGGGCTATTACAGACGAGCCACAGTATACCCGCGACATCTGTCGGCGACTCGCCGACTGTCATTCCTGTCATGAAATGTCGCGCAACATGTGTTGGCAACGACTGTTGACAAGGGTCGCAGACATACTGCCCCTGGTCTGTTAGAGTCCTTAGTTTCACACAAGTTTTAAAACTTACCTTCAGGCTAGCTCAATCTTTGTATGACTTAGGATTCGGTTAAATCTGTCGACGGAACGCTTCAGCACTGCCCATGCTGAAGCTATTCGTAGCTCTCTCTCGCTCTAGCAAATGACGGTTTTGAATGACAGAAAAAGATAGCAGCATAGAAAAATGCTATTCGGTGCTGACAGATGTAGTGTCCCTATTGTATTGATTTACCTTGAACTAAGGCGCTTGGCAGCTCATACTGTTAGTCTCGGCGCAAACGGGCCACCGACCACTTTCTTGTAGTTTCCATACATTTTGTATGGACTCGCACACGGTTACGCCGGTAGCGGCCACTAAATTGGTATGAAAGTGGTCGGTGGCCGCGTTTTTGTGGTCCGTTTGCGCCGAGCCTTATTCCCACCCCGTTAATGTCGAGGGTCATCCACATCAGCCTCTCCAATTTGCTCCACATTGTTTGTGTGTCAAAACCGTGGCGAAACTGCTTAATATTTCCAGACGAACCCTGGAATTGACGACGAGATCGAGTCTAGCGTGTTTGGAATAAAGGCAGGTTTTGATAGTCGACGGTCCCGGGGGAATATGGTTTAGAGTTACTTAGATCAGGGAACGATCAGATATGATATTATGTAAAGTCACGGAACGTCAAAGGATAAATAAATATAAAGGGACAAATTACACTGATTGAGCTAGCCACAAAGTAAGTTCGAGACTTGTGTTATGGGATACTAACTCAACGATACTAAGTATATTTTATAAGAAATAAATCTATAAATAAATATCCAAGACCCAGGACAATTTTGAAAAAGGCCATTTTCCAACTTGCCCTGACTGGGAATCGAACCCGGAACCTCTGGGTGGCAGACTAGCGTGGTGACCTTAACGTCACAGAGGTCGTCAAAGTCAAGGATGAGAAGTAAGTGTTTTTTTGTGATGTAAGATGAACGATGAACATTCGTCAGGGTGATTCGAAGTCACGGTAGCAAAATATTGGTAGTGAACTCACGGCGTTTACGTGAGGAGTTCGAACCTCACTCGCGGCGAAATTCTCTTTTTCGTATGATGTTATCTACAGAAGAGATAAATCTAACCGGCAATATTATCGTCATGCCTTATCTCATAAGAATCTATAGGAATATGGGAATAGCAATTTTACTGAATCGTATACACAAGACGTGTAAGAATAACGCAAAGGAGCTGTAAAAATTTATAAATTTTGTTAAAGACTCAGTCAATATTGTCAAATATATATGATTGCGTAGATAAACATAGATAGATAAACACTTTATTTGTCTCACTGAGGCACACACATATAAATGCACATACAAACAAATCAACACAAAAACAATAACAATCAGTCGTAGAAATAAGGTGAACCGCAGTGACACAAAAAGGCAATAACTCAGCGTTGAACTGCTCAGGGAGCAAACACTGATTTTCAGTCATTACCGTCAAGTGAGAAATCGTGAGCCTGTCGGAAGAGCGATAAATAAAGATTAGTTATAGGATTAATCTGTTTTGGATATATTATTATTTACCGGATTATCAGATTGACTTCGTAAAACACTTAAAAAAAATAATAATAATAAAGAAAAGAATTGAAATTTAAAAACAAGGTGCCGACGTGTTGTGATGAAAAAGTATGAAAAAGAAGCATGAATTTGAGCACATAAATAATAGAAATAAGAAAGTGAGAGAGAAAGAAAGAAAGAAGCGTACCTATGTGAGCTTCCTCCTCTAACGAAGAATTTATCCGTTTGCTAAATAAAATCGTATTTTTTTTTGCTTTTTAATAGTCCTCAGCTCGCTATATTCAAAGATTTGTCAAGTAATGTCCATGAAAAAGTTAGCAGTCCAAGCATTAATTTTTAAAGAATTCACTACTTCTTCTCGTTACAGTGATCTTTCCTTGTGTTGACTGTCGAAATAATTTATAAATTGCCACTTACCGTATTCTGAATTATGGAACAGGCTGGAGATTTATTGGCGGCTCTTTTACGGCACTTGAATTATGTATTGTCTTTTGAGTGTCATTGATTTGGGCTGCCTTAAAAAACTGATAAATAGTTATTTTTTATTTACATTTCTTTTGTTTTAAATGGATAAACATTTTATTATTTTAATCGGCGTAGCAGGAGCAGACCCTGAAAGTTTTGACGCGACGACTTCGATGTTTTCCATTGAAGTGGATATACTCGTAGATGGGGGAGAGCTGCTTTGCCCAACTGTGGTTTGTAGCCTTGTAGATAAGGTTAAATCTATTATATATATTTCTTTGAGATTGCTAAATTACCTTTTTTTTTATAAACGAGCGAGCGAGGCTACTTATTTGGTTTGGTCGACGATAACTCTAGTGGTTTAAGTTAGTTAAGAATTTTTTTTTACTGCCACTATGAGTGAAGCATATGTCTAGCAGTTGACGTTATGGGGCTGAAATGATGATGATACTTGTGAGGGACTTCAAGATTTTATTTTATCACTTTTTCGGCATTATAATATACATACCCATGCCAAATAACAGCTCTCTTGTACTCATTGTATTTTATTAAAGCCGCGGACGGACAGACAGACAAACATAACATAGCAAAACTATAAGGGTTGTTTGTTTACTACGGAACCCTAAAAAGCCGGTGCATGCTTTGTCTCCGAAGCAGTAAGAACAAATGGAAACGCGCTAAACTATTCCAGCAGTTTGGAAAATGTTGCACTTAGCAATATAGTCAGTTGCCAACACAAAGTTGTGCGTCCTAGCAACTAGAGCCTTCATTTCCACCGCGACCGCTCGGCTACATTTCCATAGCTACATAACTTTACAGCTGCCATTCCGTTTTTTATTACGAGCGGTATTAAACTCCGAAATAAACAAGACAGTATTATCGCGGGTGGAGTTAAATTTAAATTACTTATTTGCATAAACAATGTAGAGGCTCGGGTGGGGCTCCATCGAAGATGGCCTAGGCTCAGCTTCGGCAAAGCGATACTTCTTTTACTTTTTACCAAATTTTATTTAGTTTCACCTGTTCCGTTATCTGTCTTTCTGTAATAAAATCTTGCAAGTTAAATTTGACTTGTTTCCCGGGGTCTGGTTAAACTGGAATCTTGCACTTATACATATATCGCGTGACAATGCAATATTATGACAAGAAGCTGATCTGATGATGGAGCTAGAAGGTGACCATGGCATCTCTGTGATAAAATAACATAAGCTTACCAAATTTGGGCTCGATTGATTCGTCTCGAGAAACACTTAAAGCTTTTTAGGTCACTGTTAAAGATAAAAGCATGTTTACATTTTTGGGTACGGTACCCTTAGCATTATCGCACATTCCCGCAATCTGCGCAGGAAGAGAAGAAGCTGATATAGAAAGATGACTAAAGAACCAAAGTTTGACTTAAAAGTCAGCTTCGATGGAACACAGCCTCAAACCGACAGCTCTGATGAGACTAGTATAAAAACGAGCGATGTATTATTCTGCGGAGGATCGTTATAATAAAAACACCGACAAAGCCTTTTTATTCCCTTTGTGTTGCTTTGATTATTTTGTACAAAGTGTACAAAGAGATCGCGCGTGTGATTATTGTGTCGGATTCGGAATGGCGAGCCTGGCAGGATCGGTTCCGAGAACGGGAAATGTCTAAACATGTTGAATAAATTTTACGTTCACACATGTCAATGCCCTTTAGGTACAGTTTATTTGCCATTGAGTTTTCCATGTAAGGTCTATTGGCAAGCAAGTGGTTGTATCAACTCTGTGCCGTTCGCTCTCAGTGCAACGTGACATTCCGTTGCCGACGGTGTGTGTGTGTCACCACACCACGCCTACAGACGACACGCGCACGACCGACTAGCCCATGACTAGCACACTTTGAAATTTGTTGCATAAAATTTGAATTCTACCTCAACATCAATACAACTTAAATTGCATTTATCGAAGTCTAATTGGGGCGAACGCCGGGCGGGAGCGAGGCGGGCGCAAGGCGAAAGCAAGGCGAGCGCGCGGCGTAGGCGAAACGTGCGCGCGTGGACTTCGGTAAATTAAATTTGACTTCTATTGATGTGTAAAAAGACTCAAATTATATATGCAACAAATTTCAAAATGCGCTTCACGTGGGCTAGTCGTTCCTGCACATGTCGTCCGAACACGAGCTTTCTTTATTTAAAATTTTAAATTAAACATTCCAAAATTAAAAAGTTAAATTATATTCTCTTTGTCTAAAATATGGCAAAATGTAAACACTGAATGACAATACTGGCACGATACTACAATAGCTATACATTTCCCCATTTCTCTTCAGTATTGTTGTAGGAAAAGCGGGAAACGCGAAGAAAAGGCGCTATTAAAAAATTCATAATTTCTCGGGCCCATTGAATCGAGACACAGATAAGGTAATTGGATAAACGTCAAAATGTATTTTACAATGGTACACAGAATTACGATTGGTCATAATTTTCCCCATTTCACTTCTGATTGAACAAAAGAAGTGAATCAAGGAGTTTTTTCATTTTGTTCCGTACTTGGACGTAGACTTAAAAAATTAATTCTGTAGAAGCGGCAATGGCGGCAAAGCGTTAAAATGAGATTAAAAAATTAGAAGCCGCTAATGGACGCCATTGCTACGCTATCCATTCTATCTTGTTATGACCCAGCTGTTTAGAGATTTATGCAAGTAACGATACAATTTATGGCCTTACCAATGCAATCGAAGTAGTAATTTTTCTCGCATGTTCTCGCGTACTTTGATCTTCTATTGCATTTTTATTGAGATTTTCACATTTTGTTCATTCCTAAAGTCTTCATATCATGACTATCATTTCAGTCATAAACTATCATAAGTTTGTTTATTTTGCAAAGGTGCAATATAACTGCGATAAAAGTAAAAAAGTCGGCAAAGTGCAATGTTATGTGAGGAGGTTCCATAAAGTTGGCATGGTGGAAATTATTAGAACCTAAACTAAGAGCCATAGTAGGTATCGTGCTAAAAAATCTAAAAAATCACTAGCTATTTTACTTCCAAGCACAATTTATGATATTACTAGTCTACACGTTTTAAGGCTATGTTACAGTTGACTCCGATATTAATTTGTGAACGATTTTTCACTGAACTGTTATTTGGGATGGGCTTCGCCATTCGTTAATGAGGTATGAGAGTAATTGGATGACTGCACACGATCGCGATAAGTTCCAATTGCTGCCACGTGATTATGTATGTACTATCAACTTTACTCTACAGCTATGTATTAACCGTTAAGATAGATAGATAGATAAATTATTTATTGCATCTATAGCACACTAAAAAACATAAAAAGAAGAACTTAACCTTATATAAACTAAGCAAAGACATGTGTGTGCTACAGTATTAGGTTTAAGGCAATCGAATTAGCAATAGGATATCACTACTTTTATTGCACCAGGTATCGTGAAGCATGTTAGTGCTCATATTAACCGTGGTGTTCGTCCGTAAACCAATTTTTACTTAAAAATTTAAAATTTCTAAGTTTAGATGTTTATTCAGCAATAAGACCGACACTTTTACACGTCAATAAGACAGTTTAGTTTACATCACATATTTTCAAAATTACAAATTTATGTAATTTATTTTTAAAGAGCTACCAATACCTAAGATTATCAGTGTGTCGCGAGCCGGTGCGGTGTACGGGTCTTTAGCCGCGTTCGCCCTGGCGAAGACCTCCGAATGAGGTTGCAACATGTCGGCAGTAGCTGACTCTATACGTGAGTAACCAGTTAACTCATACCAGAGGGCTTTGAAACGCCGAATGAAACTCATTTTCTCGTTATTACTTTAATTAATTTTCAACTTAATGCCCACCATCACGCTAAGCGTGGCCTTTGGGTCTTTTGGCCCTCAGCTCGTACCCAGTTAGGGATAAAGAAATGATAATGTATCTGTATTTAATTTCCAAACGTTCAAATAACGTCCAAGAACGTGTAGTCGTGTACACTCAGATCGATGTCTACAAGACAAACATGACCTATTATTGTAAAGGCCAAGTGATACAAGCCAATATTGAAACATGAGGCGTGTTTTCTGCCACTAAGTCGCCTAGCTAGAGATCGCGTCTTTTGGGCCTGAGTAAATAATTCCGTCGAGATCTATCTCTGGATCTAAACAAATATAGTTGTTTAGAGACCTTGCGTTTTGTGTTTGTAGTCCTTCATATGGTACCTACTTTCGTAAGAATAAGTAAGCAAACCGAAAGAAAAAATATTAATACCTAATTTCATTTTGTAACTGAAGTATTCAGTATATCAGTGTAATTGTAAGTTGACGTTTCGGAGAAACTGCTGTAAAGTTTGTCGCGCTTCTTCTGTACTTGCGATTAGGAAGAGCCATTAAACTTAGCTGTAGTTGTATTTGAAATCGAAAGATAAATTAACAATTAAGTGATACAAGTATCCAAAGATAAATAAACGATTTTTGACTTTTACTTTGACTTTGAGAAACTTGATATATCTAACGTTGATGCTCTAGTTAATTTTTAATTTTTAAAAGCCAAGAATGAACATATAACAAGAATAGCTGTATACCATAAAATATCATTACTGAATGGTAACCATATAAATGTATTTAAGAAAGTATTTCAATTAACTACTTTGACATACATACCTGTACACATGGAACCAAGTTTAGAAAGCAATCCTTTTCTGATATTTTATGAATACTATGATATATTATGAATGCTTTTAAAAATCATTTTCGTTTAATTCAATTCAATTCAAATATATCTTTTCTATCATAGGATATTTATAACATCACTTAATAATCCTCATTTTTAGGGTTTTGTAGTAAACAAGGAACCCTTATAGTTTCGCCATGTCTGTCTGTCTGTCTGTCTGTCCGCGGTCCTACTCAGAAACTAAAAGTACTAGAAAGCTGTAATTTGGCATGGATATGTATATTAATCATGGCGAAAAAGTCGTAAAATAAAGTCTGGAAAAATATTTTTTTAGGTTAGCTGCCATACAAGTAAAGAGGTAGTCAATATTTTTTTTCTCGACAAACACATTGTGTGGGGTGTCGTTGAATAGGTCTTTCAAAAACATTGTGAGCTTGTTAACACCATTTTTGGATTTAGGGATCCGTTTCTGAAATATTTGGGTTTAAAGTGAAAATTTTTGTTGGAGGCAAATGTCCCCCCCTCTATCTGCTAAACGGTTATATATGGCCACGTGAAAAAATTCACAGCTATAGTATATATAATGTAGTTTAAAGGAAAACTATCAGAGCTAAGTAGGGTATACAAATTAAAAAGTTATAGGCGATCAACTTATAAAATGTACTCTGAAAAAGAAATTTCATACAAATTCAATAGATAATTAGTTTTTAAACGTTTTTAGTGGCATAAACTCAAAGTTGGCATTCGGAACTACGAAACCCTACACTGCGCGTGGCCCGACACGCACTTGGCCAATTATTTTGTTGCGCACTTGTTGACGTCAAAAGGTTACTTACAGCTAAGTTTACTACCGCTTCCTAAGCGCTAGTGCAGAAGAAGCGGTAACAAACTGCACTGCAGCATTTTGGGACGTTAATATATGGAACGTTACAACTAGATCTCTGTAAAATGGTTCAACCCTAAAACAACCCGAACTACAGTTCTGGCATTGTCCTTCATTGTTCCAATCAACCGGCGGCCGGCGTTCAATTAAATTTGCTGGCTGTGGCGCGTGGTGCTCGCGTATAAAACGTTCACTCGTCGGTCCGAGTGGCCCGCCACAAATAAAATGTTATATTGTGTGTAGTTCGAAATAAAAAGCGTGCGGAATTGATGTCGTTAGACGAAATTGTTAGAAGGATTTTTTTCTGTAGGTGACAGTTCGGTTTTAGTTTTCAAAGCTATCTTATGGATACTAAACTTTTCCAGATAATTTTAGTTCAAGTATGGAATGTGCTGCTGTAAAATCGCTCAACCCTAAAACAACCCGAACTACAGTTCTGGCATTGTCCTTCATTGTTCCAATCAACCGGCGGCCGGCGTTCAATTAAATTTGCCGGCCGTGGCGCGTGATGCTCGCGTATAAAACGTTTACTCGTCGGTCCGAGTGGCCCGCCACAAATAAAATGTTATATTGTGTGTAGTTCGAAATAAAAAGCATGCGGAATCTGTGGATAAACGAAATTGTTAGAAGGATTTTTTTCTGTAGGTTTTCGGTTTCAGTTTTCGAAGCTATATATCTTATGGAAACTAAGCTTTTGCAGATCATTTTAGTACAAGTAATAATTTTTCAACCCGAAAATACAAACTCAACGCCAGAACCAGAAGTACAGTTCTGGTTCTGGCAATGTCCTTCATTGTTCCAATCACCCGACGGTCTTCTTGTTATCGAGTCGAAATCATCATCAGGTCTTTTTGTCTCGACTGAAGAAGCACGCCCCTTTCTGTCAATGAGACCTCTCTCTCAATGATTAAAGCTTGTAAACGTCAATGAGACCTCTCTAATCCGTCTGGCCAGCTTGGAGAGTGTAGGCCAAAGTCCTCTGGCTGCTCTGGCCAAGTTTAGCTCTGGTAGTGCCAGAGGACTTTGGCCTACACTCTCTGACGGATTGGAGAGGTCTCATTGTCGTTTATGAGCTTTAATCAGCTTCAATTTCCTAAGGCGCCTTTTACGACATCCACGGGAGACTTGGAGTGGCCCTATTCTACTTTGCCGGAAACCACATGGCGAGTTAAATTTGCTCAAATTAAATATAATTAGACCAAAATTTACCCAATTTTCACCTCGTCGATGCGAGTGGCCCAGCGCAAATAAAGTGTATAGTTCGAAATAAAAAGCATGCGGATTAATGTCGCGAGATTGTCATCTTGTCTGTCATCAAAAGAGCTAGCTGCCAACTTTATAGAACGCTTTAAACTCTATACTTGAGGCTCTGTCTACCCTGTAGTAGATGAAGCCATTATGTATCTTCTGTACTAAGGATGTATCTATACATAAGACTTATCCTTCTATCGCCTCGTCATTTGGCTGCACCTTTTACATCGCGAATCAATTCACGTGCGGTGCGTGCACAATCGTTTCCATTTGTACAATCGCACGCTTTGCTTTTTTTATTTTGATCCTTGTTAGTTTGTCAGTTAAATGGATCTGATAAGTTGATACATTTACCACTGTATTTATAAAAAAAGTCGGAGTGGACGACTGGCAGCAACGCTTACAAGACCGCAAGAAATGGCGCCATCTAGTGTCGGAGGCCAAAATCCACTTTGGGTCGCTGCGCCACCGTAGTAAGTAAGTAAGTAAGTATTTATAAAAAAAAACTGCGCTCTTCAAATTAGTTCCACGAGCGAAGCGAGCGATGTTCTTCGAGTCTACTTGAACAATCCGATTGTATGTAGGTATTATATAACTTCAGTATTTTTGATTAGAGCTTTATGAAATGTGGTAGGAAAGTAGATGTAGCTAGTACAATTTTTAATTTTGAACATGCGCCATATCATTCAATGTGTTGCCGAAATATGGGGTTTGCTAGTTCACAGTTCGGGAAGAGCTACAGTTCATCAAAAGTATAACGCTACTGATTTAAAAAGTATTCTGTATTAACTACATGACAGATCTACATTACATCTACACACTTACCTTTCATAAAAATCCAATCAAAATTATCTACTCAAGTTATCGACGACCATACATTCAGATTGTTCAAGTAGACTCCGAGAACATCGCTCCCTTCGCCCGTTGAACTAATATATGAGTGCAGCTTTTTTAGTGGTAAATTTATCGACTTTTCATCATCACCATCATCATGAACAACTTTTCGGATCCATTTTACTAATAAACCAACAAAGATAAAATAAAATAATTGGCCAAGTGCGTGTCGGGCCACGCGCAGTGTAGGGTTCCGTAGTTGCGAATGCCAACTTTGAGTTTATGCCACTAAAAACGTTTAAAAACGAATTATCTATTGAATTTGTATGAAATTTCTTTTTCCGAGTACATTTTATAAGTTGATCGCCTATAACTTTTTAATTTGTATACCCTACTTGGCTCTGATAGTTTTCCTTCAAACTACATTATATAAACTATAGCTGTGAATTTTTTCACGTGGCCATATATAACCGTTTAGCAGATAGAGGGGGGGGACACTTGCCTCCAACAAAAATTTTCACTTTAAACCCAAATATTTCAGAAACGGATCCCTAAATCCAAAAATGGTGTTAACAAGCTCACAATGTCTTTGAAAGACCTATTCAACGACACACCACACAATGTTTGTCGAGAAAAAAAATATTGACTACCTCTTTACTTGTATGGCAGCTAACCTAAAAAAAATATTTTTCCAGATTTTATTTTACGACTTTTTTGCCATGATTAATATACATATCCATGCCAAATTACAGCTTTCTAGTACTTGTAGTTTCTGAGTAGGACCGCGGACAGACAGACAGACAGACATGGCGAAACTATAAGGGTTCCTTGTTTACTACGGAACCCTAAAAAATCAATGCGTGAGATTGTACAAATGGAAACGATTGTGTTCACACAACCGTTTCCATTTGTTCGACTGATTTAGGAGTGCAGATATTTTTATTAATATGAGTGTTTTTATAAAAATCGAAAGTTATTTTTCAATAGGTACTAGCTAAAAATCTACCTTATTATACGAATATAAAGTTCTACTTCAAACCAAACGTGTTTCGGAAAATACGGTGTATTTATAAGTAATCGCTTAACGTAGCAAGTTTAATAAAACACAAACGGATTATTTTAATTTCTCCCAAGGGGCTTAGCAATTGATATTTTCCGCTGTGAATAAAACCGAACATGGCACGCTACGATTTGCATTCTGGCATTCGTATGTGGGGTACAGAGTACATTATTACAGATGACAATGCCAACAGTGTTCTGGGAAAACTGGTAAAAAAAATTATAGGAAGAAATTTGAAAGTAAGAGATGGCACGCCATAATAAGAATTTTGGCATTCATATGTTTATTGCAACATGTACAGTTCAGTTCAGTTCAGTTCTGTGCTCATACCCAGTTAGCTAGCATAGTTATTATTGTACATTCGACGAGTTTTTTAATGATAAAGATTTGACAAAATATACAATAAATGATAATGACGAATAACATAATCTGCATTGACATTTAATATAATTGACATTTAAATTAAAACAACATTTGGACGTTATTAAATATTATAGTATACTCATTAAATAAAATAAAAAATATGACCAAAATTAAATTAAATTTTAAGACATCTTAACATTGAATTTGATACATACTAAGAAATAATCCGCATGCCGTTCCGTTATTTTCTGTTGCAATGCCCTGACAGGGTTCATGTTGTACCTACTAACCTAAGAAGTGACTGTGTAGTGTAATCTAATATATGTATAATGTGAAAAGCAATAAATAAATTGAAATTGAAATAGCGTTTCGCAGCAAGAGCGTACGGAACTAGGTGCACTTTGGAATGGACATGACAGCACTTACAGTAACGGGCCGATATGGAAACTTATCGCCTCCGTTTTACTAGCGCAGCCACGTCAGACCTCTTTGAACCAGTACCAGGCTTGAGTTACCAGGAGAGCAGGTACATAGGGTATTATGGAGCGTGTGGGAGATTGCAGTCGGGAGATAGAAAAGACATGGGAATTTAGAGTCGACTTCACCCTCAAACTACTGAACCGATTTTGATAAAATTTCTATGGGACTACCTCAAAAGTCTACCTTTTCAAACAAAAAAGGAATCTTCTAATTGGTTCAGGCGTCTTCGAATCGCAGTGAACATACTAAAAAAAATTGCGATGAATTGATATCCTCCTCCTTTCTTGTAAGTTGGTCAAAAATACGTTGTGTGGTTCTATGTTTTATTTTACTTTATTATAAACTAGCTGCATCCTGCGGTGTTACCCTCAGAAAAGCCAAATTAATCCAGGGTGTCAGCTTCCTGCATGCCAAATTTTATCAAAATTGGTCCAGCTGTTTGCGCGTGAAGCAGTAACAAACATTCACACACACACTCACAAACTTTCGCCTTCATAATATTAGTTTTAGGTTTGCCTTAAAACCATAGACTTTATCTAACAGTCAGCCTTAAAACCATAAACTTAATCTACCAATCATAGGTGATGCCTAGTTTATGAAAAATGAAAAAATTGCCATTTACTTACTTAAAAATACGAATAAAGTAAATTTATAGTAAACTTTTTTGAATGTGTTGAATCTTACATTTATTTCACTTATTAAAATTATTGTCTACAGATAAAATTAAAAGCTTGTGCGCTCTAATAATTTACTCTGTGCATTATACAACGGCAGTCGGCCCGGGATTATGCTAAGTTGCTCGCTTTTGATGAGTGACTAGCGTTTAGCGGTTAGTGGATTAGCAAGATAGACTTAGTTTAGTGTGAAAGCCTCGTTTGTTGCAGAACGCAAAACAATAGAGTTTGACTAAGGCTGCCGCTCGCATCCGATAAATCGGTGACCGATTTTTTGTAGGAGAAAAATAGAACGTACTGATTGCAATAGTGCGACGTCGTACACGTCCCTACAAAAAGTAGGTCAGAAATTTATACAAAAAAAAAAAACGGCCCGACTATCGGTCTACAATTTTATTTGGGAAAATTGTTTATTAAATGAGACAGCAGTTAGCATTCCAAATATTGAATAAATTGTGTAGAATCACGAATAGTAAGAAAAACGATTGTCAAGAACATGTAGACATGTTGGGCACAGATGTACCCAAGACGAAAGAAATAGCAATCTATCTCTTTTGTACGCGTGAAGTCTAATGGCAGTAACGTCACACGGCTGTCGGTGCGTCCTTTTTCTGTAACTTGACAGTTTCCCTTTCCACTAGAATTGAAAAGTTTATGCGTTTATAAAATACTAGCCAAAGCCCGCGACTTCGTTCGCGTGGACTTTATGTCTTTAGAAAATGCTCATCAGGCTGAACAACATTTTGTGAGGAGTAATTTTTACAAAGGTTTAGCTGGACCATTGTGGTTCTGCATCATCCATCTTCCAAAATCAATTATACCCTATATGTTGCCCGGGCTTAACAGCTATATAACAAAAACAGTTTCATTCTAATCCGTCTAGTACTTCCGGAGATTAGTATCAGACAAACAGAGAATTTTTTTTAAATTCTTACTCTATTAAGATTTTTGCATAGCCTAAATTTTTTTTTTCGAAATTCATTCAATTTACTGTACAGACAGATTTTTTTACTGTTTCGTAATATATATATATATATTAAATAAGTGTGCATTAGCACCGATCCTCCCATTAAGTATCATGTCAGGTTAAGGTGCGATGTTGGTCATTAAGGCGCGGCCACACGCGACTCCGTGCGGTAGGTGTCATGTAACTTGTAAAACTCACTTAACGCTAATCGTGAGCCATCGCCGCTTATAGATCATTATATTATTATAAAATATCCTTGCTGTAACAATTTTTTCAGATAAATAAATATCACACTACCAGCTACTTCTTTTTCCGCGCAAATTGTAAGCCGATCGAGAGAATGAACGAGATTTTAATCATGATAATGTAATAGGCGATGCGGCTAACAACCCATCACTTTTTTAATTGCTTTTGTCCATCTTAACGCCCATCATTATTCTAAGCGTAGCTTCTGGGTCTTACGGGCCTGGGCTCTGTTGACCCCATCAGGGATAAAAACGTGATAATGTATCTGTATCTGTAAATCACAATTTATTGGGCTAACTAAAATACTAGGTAAACACCCAAAACTAAGGACAGTTTGAAAATGGTATTCTATGCAATAAATGTTTTATAAGAAGGGTCAAAAAATGCAAGTGATGGCTCACGTTACGACATTTTTTGACAAACTTATACAACGTTGCATAAGGGCAATGCTTTTTCTATTATATTTACTAAATAAAATACAAGAATAAACAATATGAAATTTTTTGGTAGATACTAGGTATCAATGGTATTTTTTTTATTTATTTGACGTCGTCATAATGGTTATGTTATAAAAAAGTTTTTCTTATGTTGGCAGTAAGGTAGATCTAAAGGAAAAGTTCTAGGCTAGGCGTAACTTTTTGGCAATATTACAACACATGTGATATTACGGGAAATAGACTTTCCTGGAATCATAAATTATCAATGTTCTTTCATGACTATTCAAAAGTCTTTTCCTGGCCGGGGACCGAACAAAAAATGTATATATCATTTTTGAATAAAAAACTAAGTATCGTGGAACATTCGGTTCGAATGAAGTTACAAAAATTGAAGCCCCTTAAAGATTGACAAAAAAAATTGTGACGGAAAAATCCCCTATAGGTTGACTGGTAGAAAATACCCTGGGCCTTAAAAGTCCACCTATCACAATGTTCGTACTAAAGTTCAATAAATAAAATGATAATCTTACACTTTTTCCGTACCGTCCGAAAAGGAACTTCATTCGATAATATATACAGGACTAAATAGAATACATTTCCAACTCAATCCAAATCCCTTTTGTCAAATAATGCAGTCAACATAATTTGCCTCAGAGGAATCTGCATTGTCGGTAGCAGCCCGGCCCATTTCCGCCCGGCGAGTCCGAACAAGGGCAAAAAACTCGGTAATTAACGCCTCCCCTTCAGAAGTCCATAAACACGGGAATTAAAATAAACAAAATGTAAACATCTTAAGGCGGAGCTATACTGCCAAGTCTATAAATAAGACAAAAAAGATAAGAAACTAGAACTATTTAACAACCCCATTCGGTTTTTTTTATACATTTAAATGTTTTTTCTTTGTGTTTATTTGAATTATTGTTTTTTTTTGTGTACAATAAATTATTACATAACCTTAAGGTTTGGCAATCCCCACTAAGCTCGTTTTTCGTCCCCATTACTTATAAGTATTTAAAAGTTACTACTTACTCACTAACTTACTATTAGTAAGTTAGTGAGTAAGTTACAACAAAACCGCACAAAACCATCATAAAAGACAAAGTCAATATCAAAATTATTTATTTATTTTTGGATATGTGACCTATACTATACGCAACTGCGAGAAACTACCACTTCAAATAATAAAGCGATCACCGACAACATAGTTCACAAGAAGAATACAAGATGGCGCCAGCAGTATCCTACAACTCGATCTTAGAGTTCTGGTTGCAACTAACTATAGGTACTTATACAATTCCCGTTCTCCATTCCCAACCCTGCCTGGTGGGAAGATCTTCCTCTTGTGGCGGTCGAGCTACCTCACTCCCGCTACAAATACTTAATTTACTTTATAATTTTAAATTTCACTTTCAATTTCAAATAAGTACTTTACTTACATATTTTATGTCTATTGATTATTATAAACTCGACAACCTTAACAAAATAATAAATTGCAGGTAAATGACCTTAGTACTTAAATGACCCATTGATCTAATCAGCACCATTTGCAATCGTCTTGGGGAAACAAAATGGCGGACAATAAGTCGCCACCTGATAATATCTAGAATTGAGACTATAACATCAGCGCTTAGAAGCGACTGTTAACAAAACAAATGACGATTTCCGAGTTCCCCAGTAAAATTAAGTGTTTTGTGTACGTTTACTATCCCACTAACATATAATTTAGCTTTGGAAATAAATGGTTTCTAAGCAATGCGTAGAAAAGTTTCGACGTCCGACCGCTTTTGACCTATTTTCAGTCAGCGTTAGCTCAAGGCCGACTCACATCTGCAGAGCACTAGAAAAACTAGAACTGTAATAAAAAAAACTTGAAAATGTTCAGTCCGTTAATTCATGAAAAGTTAACAGCAAGTTCAGTACCGTTCATTTGATAGTAAATCCGTACACGGGTAGAGTAATTTTGGGCGACGGAGCGTTATGTTTTCAAACTACACGACCCATTTTGATAAAATTAACATTCGATTGAAAAGAAATAATTAAGTAAGTAATTTATTGTTTTATTGACATATGAAAGACAAAAAACTTGAATACGACCATATTGCTTTAAAAGAAATCGTGTTCATGTGATCTAGTTGAATCGCTATACTGATACGTTGTACTTGTCAGATCAGAGATCAGAAGATTAGTCTTGGAAAGAACTCTTAAAGGAGACCACTTACAAAAGAGCCGCATGGTTTTGGGCCTTGGGGCCCCTTTGTAAGTGGTCTTCACACCAAAAATTTCATACTTATATGAATTAAGCAACATTTAATAATTAACCTATTTTATAACCCCTTTTCGGGTTCTGTACCCAAAGTGAAAAACAGCAACCCATTACTTAGACTCTACTGTATGTCTGTCTCTCCGTCTACCTGTTACCAGGCAGTATCTCATGAACCGTGATAGCTAGACAGTAAAATTTTCACAGATGATGTATTTCTATTGCCGCTATGACAACAAAAACTAAAAACAGTATAAAATAAATATATAAGTGGAGCTCCCATACAACAAACGTGATTTTTTATAGATAATGGTACGGAACCCTTTGCGCGAGATTCTAATTCGTACTTGTCTAGTTATTATAATTACTAAAACCAAGTTATGTAAAAAGCGTTCCGAGTAAGAAAATTTAAAATTATAATTAAAGCGATTTAAAAAAAATCTCCTGATGAGATCTATTGTTTCGCAAAACTTTATCATTTCAACAAAAATCGTGCTCAGTAAGCCAGAAAATGGAATGATTGAGCAATATATAAGCTGTAGTCAGGTGCTCAAACACGGCACGTGTAAACCCGACCTTATGGTGCTCCCACACTGCTGTTAAAAATGTTTACTAACATTTTCTACATTATAAAAATGCATAATAAAATAAAAATAAAATACTGTCATGTACAATACTTATTATATTTATAAATAATAAATACTTATTACAACAATATTACAAAAATAAGTTACTTTATTTAAATGTTAAAAAATGTTAGTAAACATTTTTTAACAGCAATGTGGGAGCAGAATTAAAGCTTACACCTCATTAGGTGGCGAAAGAAAAGATGGCACAAACATCTTTCGATTCCATCCAAACAGGAAAAAAATCATAGACATCGATTTTCACAGTGTAAAACTACCACTCTTAAGAGCAATGGAAATGGTGATCAAATTTACAATGTGACAAGTCTTGGTGTAAGACGTGTCAGCCGGCTCTTTTCGGTATGGCACGAACATCGTTACACGAAAATTGCATTTGTCCAGTAGATTTTTCAAAATGTTACTACTGTGTTTAATTTATGGGCAAAAATGCGAATCATTTTAACAGGCGATGCGGCTAGCAACCCGTATTGATTGCTTTTCCATCTTCTCGCCCACCATGACGCTAAAAGTGACTTTTAAGTCTTGCGGCCCTAGGCTCTGCATAGAGCCGCAAGACCCAAAATGCTCTGTCTGCCCCATTAGGGATAAAGACGTGATAGTATGTATGTATGTATGTGTTTAATTTATAAAGTTATCTTACCGTGGAAAGATGGATGGATGGAAAGTATCGTTTTGCGTTACCAATTGTTCAGTACGTTCGTACAAATACAACCCTTTTAAGGTAACATTAAAACATTTTATTTCTAATCACATTTTTCATAACCTACGTTTTGTATATCTTGCACCTTTCGATGTATAACAATATTTGAAATTTGACTACACCTAATGATAGTGACGTTGTGTTCAAATTGCAAAATTTCCATTCATTTAAAAAAAATTAAATGGAATGGATAAACGCCACGTGTCTACCTCCAGTGTGGCCTACGCCTTATATACAATGTCGTGAACTATTTAGGAAGTACCTAGAGGAATGTTTACATAAGCAACGGAAACCACAAATTGGAAGAGCGCTTGTAAGTAGACGGGGTATTATCATGTATTTATAGAACTGATGTTGTTTTCATTGTGGTGTTGGAGACGCGGTTAGAACTTATCGTTGTGTCTGAGTGAATAGAAAATTAGAATATACTGGTTGCTTTTCCTCCCGCGTGAGTCGTTAAGAGGTCGAGGAATTGGGTGAAAATTTGAACCATATTAATAGGCGATGTGGTTAACAACCCGATGCTATTGTGATTCCCTTTTTCCACCTTCCCGGCCACTATCAGGCTAAAAGACGCATTTGGGTTTTAAGGCCTAGGCCCTGTTAGGAACAAAGACGTGTAGTGTTGAAAACGATACAAGCTATTTGAACGGGAAGTACGTAGTACCAAAAAATCTTATACCTTTAAACGAGCAATTCTTGTATGTATATTTATTTGTATATATATTTATTTATACATTTCTGTGATCTCGAAAACGGCTCTTAATGATTTCGCAGAAAATTTGTATATGGGGGTTTTCGGGGGTAAACTATCGATCTAGATTAGTTTTATGTTTGGGAAAACGCGTGTTTTCGAGTTTTCATGCGTTTTTCTTTCCACGCAGAATATGGTTGCTAATTTCGGCGCGCCGGCCGCCATCGGCTTAGCTCAGTGGTTAGGGATGCTGACCGCTAGAAAGAGTGTTACGGGTTCAGTTTACAGTTTTGTACAAGTTTATATATAATTTTTTATTTTGTAATGTTTTTAGACAAGTTTAAAAAAATATAGTTAATGTTTGAGATGTAACCGACCGAGCAAAGCTCGGTCACCCAGGTACTGTATACTTATTAGTACTAAATACTAAGCCAGCCTCCTTGATACCAAGCCAATCATCCGTAATATTGACAAATGTTTCAGTGATTTCCGTTTTTTCTTTCCATTGGTATTCAATAGTTGAAACCACTGGCATCTATTATTTTTAGGGTTCCGTAGTAAACCCTTATAGTTTCGCCATGTCTGTCTGTCAGTCTGTCTGTCTGTCCGTCCGCGGTCCTACTCAGAAACTATAAGTACTAGAAAGCTGTAATTTGGCATGTATATGTATATCAATCATGGCAAAAAAGTCATAAAATAAAATATGGAAACAAATTTTTTTTAGGGTAGCTGCCATACAAGTAAATAGGAATTCAATATTTTTTTTCTTTATAAAACATTGTGTGGGGTATCGTTAAATAGGTCTTTAAAAAATATTGTGAACTTGGTAACACCATTTTTCGATTTAGGGATCCGTGTCTAAATTATTTAGGTTTAAAGTGCAATTTTTTGTTAATGTCACGTGTCCCCCCCCATTTATCTGCTAAACGATTATATATGGACACGTAAAAAAATCACAGCTACAGTACATATAATTTAGTTTATAAGAAAACTATCAGAGCTAATTAGGGTTAACAAATTAAAAAGTTATAGGCGATCAACTTATAAAATGTACTCGAAAAGTAAAATTTCATACAAATTCAATAGATACTTAGATGTTTTAGTGGCATGATCTCAAAGTTAGCATTTACAACTACGGAACCCTACACTGCGCGTGGCCCGACACGCACTTGGCCAACTATTTGGAGAAGAAACAGCTGACAAGCGCACCACTGGCTCTGAATAAGTATGAGAACGTGCTAATATGACCATGCCTCATGACGTCACGTGGTAGGACCAAGAACTGCTACTTGACGTCAAGAATTATGTGTGCCAATGGTCTGACTATCGAAGATGCTCAAGACTATGGGAAGTGGAGAAGAAAAAGGCAGAAAGCGGAACCCAGGTGTAACGGCATTACAGCTAAGGATGAATCTAGAACTACACTGAGATGAGAGAGAACGTATTAAGATGGAAATGAATTGCAATGCAATGTAATGTATACTATAATAAAAGTTAATTTTTATTTTCAAGAAACAGTAATGAAAACGATCTTAATTATAACTTTGAACTGTCATGTAAACATTCAGAGCAAAAGTGCTTAGTACCCTGAAACGACACCGTTTATACTACAACAACATCGCTTACGTGTGTCAACAATAAACAAAACCCAAAAGGTAACCAACCTAAAATAAATGAGTTACACAAAACAGACAACTATTTCAACAGTCCAAAACTAAACAATTAACTTAAACAACAGACGGTTAACGACAATTATCACATCCGACTAATTCCAGCGTGGGCCTTAATAGCCTTACACTAGCTAGTAACAAAGGGAGAAATTCTACGGAACACCTACGAGGTAAAATAATGCTGACGTTCAAAGAAAACCAGCAAAATAGTTAGAAAAATTTGAACTTTGCGTCATTAGGGGTAAAGAGCAGAATTGTCTGGCGATTAAAGTGATGGAAACAAGAGGACGTAATAAATAGGTCAGCGAACGAGGCCCGCTGTGGAAAATAAAGAGGATAGTATTAAATAGTTTAGGCTCGGGATACACTGACGGGATGAGTGCTGTTGGAGCTCACTTGTTGAGATGCGTTCTTGTAGTTTGTGTATGTTGTGCGTTACAGCAAGAGTAAGATGTTTAGACAGGGCATAGTTTCTTTTTTTCTCTCATCGGTATTGTTTTGCAGTTACGTTAGTAATAATGATTTTTGGAGAGATTAGGTTAAAGTTTTTAAAATGTGTATATATTTATTTCATTGCTTTAAATTCTATCTTTAGGACCAATTCATTCGTAACATGTCACAAGGCACCGTGGATTTGATGAGATAAATAATACCAATGTTTTAACAGAATGTGGTAAATATCTTGCTTATCACAACCGTAACTGTCTTGGCTTCACCTTTTTGAAACCCCGACAAAAGACCCTCTTTTTTGTCGGGGGTTTTGATGAAAGTTTGATACTAACATCTGTTGGTCTGTCTGTCTCTGGTATAATAGCGCTCAAACGGATGGACGGATTTTGATGCGATTTTTTATGTGAAAGAAAATTCCCTTGCGATGATTCTTAGCTATGTCTGATGAATATCGGTTTGGCAGATTATATTAAAGGGGTTAACGCTTGAAAGTCGGTTGCTTTTTTCATGTAGTTTGTCTGGCAAATAATAGATCGCGCTACGGATAATAGTCCTACTATTAAGTTTCTCCTTATCACTCAGTGACGTTATTAACATATGAAATATTATAAGTCAGGGGATTTTTTAATTTGCCTAGCAAATAATCTTGTAATTGTACTAAATACTGATAATAAATCAGTATTTAGTACTATAATATAAGTACTTACTACGTTTGTCATTTCAGCATGTGTGACCTGCACCTTACTTTCCGGGGACGAGGGATGGTCCCCCGTGTGCTGTTTTCCGGTGTATGCGGAAAAGCGGAACCTCATTTGACTCAAGCAGTTCATCGCAGGATTTGTCTAACAGACTACATACATACTCTTAAACTATGTATCTCTCGTCTCTGTCAAAATAACATTTGAGAGTACTTGCAACTTAGAGGAGTTGCTATTTAAACGAGTTGCGTTTTAGACGAGTTTCCACGTAGACTATTTGCATTTGAGACTATTCGAGACTCCTCATCTTTAAACATTATATTAGATTCTTAACTGCGCTGCTTTGAAGCCCAGGATTCACTTTCTAGTTTTTTGTGGGAATATGTGCAATCGTTTTTTGATTAAAACTAACGTAAGACCCAGTAATTATTACTGTCTGCATAAATGCGCATTTAGGGTAGTCTAGTAGTCATATTTTCTTGAATTCCAATTTTTTATTTTTCAAATTGTAAGACATCGCTCACCCTTCGTATATTTCTTTTGGTAATTATTTCAATGCCTAATTTTTTTTAACTTATCAGGGCTAAATGAACTTGTAGTCTCTTTTATTTCAATTTTGGTGCTTTCCGAATTCCAAATAAAACGTTAACACTACGTTGTCCATTTTTTATAGTAAATTCATGATACTCATATTTTTTTAAAAACTGCTGCAGTACCTCCTAAACTAAAGCAGCGTACTAAAGTGATAGTATCAGTGTGACTAGCGCCTTAGTTTGCGGGGAGGGTTTCTCGTGTGCCGTTTTCCGGTCTGTGCGGATGAGGCCGTAGCCGTACGACGAGGAAAGCGGACGGAACTCATTTGGCCTGAGGAGAATACCTGTTGGTACTCTTCAGATTTGAGGGAAATAATGTCTTGGCATAAAATTAACAAAAGTAGTAACGTACAGAACGCAGCGTCCCCCGGAAGTCGGTAAAGGATAGTTCTTGATGCCACGACTTTGACATAACTTGATAGCTACTATACAAGAATGGCGGACAGAACAAATTAGTTGGGAAAAATCTCAAAACCAAAGAAAATAACCTCTTCTTTTTCCTCCGGCCCATTTTATCCCATTTCTAGGCTCGAGTCGGCGCTCCTAATCTTTCTTCTCCAAAGAGATCCCTTTTGGGTCGTCCCTGCTGGTTCTGTGTTGGCGTTCTTTAGGTCCTTATTTACGACAGACATCCATGTTAATCGAGGCCTGTCGGGGTGTCTTAGGAACGGCTTAAAGTCCATCACTTTTCTGGTCATGTGATTGGTAAAATCAAAGAAAATTACGTAAGAGTAAGATGGTAAAATGAGCCAATCTGCGAGTATATACTTATATTTTGATTTAATTCTTCCACTTTCACGCCCACCATAACGCTGTGGTCTTGCAGAGTCATAATACATACACAGCAACTCAAAGAGTATTTCAGATACAATCCGTTTTTATTTAAAATGACTTGGTTTAAACCATTATACACTCATATGAAGTTGAGAGTGTCATAAAAGCAGGTGACATATTGCAGGTTATCTCGTTTTGGTCAGATAATGGTTTAAAAATACTAAAGTCAGTTGTAATAAGACGGAATGGGTCTTTAACTCTGTCTACTTTATTACGAATATATAGGTAAATATGTGATAGCATAGGTTCCGGGTTCGATCCCCGGTCAGGGCAAGATGGAAAATGGCCTTTTTGAAATTGTCCTGGGTCTTAGATGTTTATCTATATGTACAATTGTACATGTATTTGTTTTTAAATATAGTATCGTTGAGTTAGTATCCTATAACACAAGTCTCGAACTTACTTTGGGCTAGCTCAATCGGTGTAATTTGTCCCTAAATATTTATTTATAGCGGTGTGTAAAAATTCCGAATCATCTTGAAATAAGTTCTAAGCAATAATTACAGAAAACGAGCACTAATTACAAGCAGTAATTGAAAAAAGTTGTCGTAAAAAAAGCGAACTGCGACGAAAGTTGGCTAAGCCGCTTCTTCTCCATGTTTGTGAGTCTTTCAGGGCGTTAATTAGGGAATTTTTCAACCCCCGACATAAATGCCGAGGGAAGAGAAGTGTTACGCTGGTTTAGCTTTTTAGCTCATTAGATAAATTTATTAAAAAGTATGATATACGTATATTTTTATTTTCTCTGACTAGCAAAACTGACGAAGATAAAGCGCATTTAAATTTCGCTTGCCGTCATCAACTTCGATTTTTAACCAAAAGTGATGCAATAACCCCCACTCCGAAACTTCGAAGCGCTGTATTTTTGTGAATAATATGGGTCTTTTATTTTTGGATAATCTTGTTGACGGACTAAATAAAATAATATATGTTTTACCCAGCCACATCTCTATTGAGCCGCCCAGTTTAAACTTGTTTGGAATAAATTAATCAAAAAAGATTGGCCGAATAAAATGATATAAAGTTCGATTCATTATATATGATACACTTTAATTTGTAAATATATATGTAGATTGGTTCTTAAAAAGTTACAGTCATGTCCATTAGAGTGAACTCTATTGAGATGCTGTAACCGTACTTATTTAAAAATTTTAAAGCCATTAACTTAAAGTTTTATCAGATATACTGTTGGTAAAAATTCGCCAAAAGAGAACTTTTTCAAATTACAAATGTGAAAATTTCATCTGTCTATCTATCACAGTTCATAACGCCTGGTGAGAGTCAGTCGGACAGCGGAGTCTTGGTTCCATTTATACCTTTTGGTTACTGAACCCTAAAAAAGAGATGCGTTCTGTAGTGTCGGCATTTTGGTCCATTGCTTGTTTTGCGCATTCCAAGTTGGCAACTGGCACGCCCGCAAATATCATTAGGGTGCTGAAAAAAGCCTTTTATGTGCCTTCATGAATCATGGCATTTTTAAAAGAACCGGAAGGATTAGGATTAAGTCCCTCTTAAATGTTGTAGGATCCTCACGACCCAGTTTTGTATATGAGTTAAGACCAGTGCGGAAAAGGTTAGTTGGATGTTTATCTATATGTTTATTCGTTAGAAAATATAGTATCGTTGAGTTGGTATCCCATAACGCAAGTCTCGAATTTACTTTGGAGCTGGCTCAATCTGTGTAATTTGTCCGTACATATATACTTATTTAATTAATATTAGTATATTTTCTTGTATTGATTTCCTTTTAAAAGCAAATAAAACTACTTTCATGATTATTATTGAAATAAAAAACTTGAGAGGTGTCAAGGGACACCCGGATGGAACGAAGTTCCTTTCGATTAATTAAGAGAGAGAGAGAGAGAGAGACAGACAGAGAAACACGCGCACGCCGCACGGCTTACAACTATAGCAAAAAGTGTAGTTTCAACTTTTGGACTTAATTTTTTCCGTCTAGCCCTCTTTCGCGACGCGCGATAAGGAACTTCGTTCCAAAAATTACAGAAAAATATGGTAGCGGTGGCTTGAGGAAAAATTCATTCGTATGTCCCGCGATCCCGCTTTTGCAACTGTCCCCATCCACAGGAGCATTTTCCAAAGCATTCTCTTGAGATTTGGTGAGCAGTTCGATAATTTATATATAAGTACCTAGGCGACCGAGCTTTGCTCGGTTACATCTCAAACAATAACTACATTTTTTTAAAGTTGTCTAAAAACAATACAAAATAAAAAATTATATATAAATTTGAACATAAAAAAAAACAAAAGTAAGTCACTGAGTGGGATTCGAACCCGTAACACTCTTTCTAGTGGTCAGCATCATAAACCGCTGAGCCAAAATGGATGGCGGCCGGCGCGACGAAATTAGCGATCATATTCTGCGTGGAAAGAAAAACGCATGAAAACTCGAAAACACGCGTTTTCCTAAACATAAGACTAATCTAGATCGATTGTTTACCCCCGAAAACCCCCATATACCAATGTTCAGCGAAATCGTTAGAGCCGTTTTCGAGATCACAGAAATTTATAAATATATAAATAAATATACAAGAATTGCTCGTATAAAGGTATAAGATTTTTTAACGATTCAGTTTTTGTTTTTTTTTGTTGGTGTTTTTGATGCACGGTGAACTACGCTAAGTTAGACTTGTGAGGTATACACTCTACAGCTTACAGAGATATAATTATTATAGTTACATCAATGGTCATCCAAAAACATTGAAGACCTTCCTGTCCTACGCTTCGCTTGCCATCGTTTCGTGGCGGTATATGTCCTGCCCATTGCCAATTTAACATGAATATCAATATATCGGTCATTTAGGAAATCTTTGGAGAGGCCTAGGTCCAACAGTGGACGTTATGCGGCTGAAATTATGATGATAAGTATTTTGTTGTGTCTAAATATGAATTAAATTTTGAAAATGACGAAACGTAAAGTTTACAAATGCCATAATTTGGTACATTTGGTACATACTAGATCTAGAATTTAACATTATTTGAAAATTTTGACATCATCATCAGGTCTTTTTGTCTCCACTGCAGGAGCAGGACCCTCCCTGTATTACTAGAGATGGTTCTGAACTGTGGCTTCAGTATAGATACAGTGGATTTTGCCTACACTCTCCACGCTGGCCAGATGGGTTGGAGAAGTCTTATTGATGTTTGTAAGCTTTGTTCAGCTAGTATTTCCTAAGTCGCCTTCTACGACATCCACGGGAAGACTTGAAGAGGTCCTATTCTGTTCTGCCGAAAACCACACGGTGAATTGAATAGAATCAAATAAAATAATGTCAATTTGTTGACTTTATATTTACCAAACGTAGCCAAATATTTTCATATTAATACCGCTTTGAAATGGCTCATTCGTGTGTGGTTTAAGATTGACGATTGCCTCACAAAGGCTCGAGCTGCGGCTTTTGTTGCGGTCGGTGAAAAATGGAGTTTTAATAAGAGCGGTATCGCGGACCTTTGTCAACTAGAAGTTATTTACGAGTTGTTACAACCCTTTTCACAATGGCGTTACTAAGATTTTTCCCGAAGGGGAAATTGGAGGCCGGCAACCAAAGATCGCTTTTAGAGTTGTTTATTGTGGATCAATAAAGATTTATAAATAAGGAAATATCCTAACAATCGGAAAACATTATTAAAATGAGTTAACGGGAAGATCTACGGATGAGGTCGAAACATATCGGCAGTAGCTGACTCTATACGTGAGTAACCCGTTAACTCATTTCAATAGAGTTTGGGCTTATTATATTAGTCTATTAGTCTTATTATGTACTTAGGCCTCATAATCAAAGCTTGTACGGAAAAATGATTTATTAATCAATAAGTATTATGTTACAGTGAACCGTTAGTGTATTTGTAGACAAATAAATAGACAGTAGCTGACTCTGACGTGAGTAACCCGTTTACTACATTTGATAAATAAATAGACATTAATCAATCCTGTATAACGAAGTCCCGAGCCATCCCCATGGTGAGCAGTTCCCCGAATTCCCGACCGAAAGCCCAGTGTTTTAATGGGGTCCCGAACTATTAAGCTGCCGATCGTGCTTTGGTCAGGGATTCCGCGAAATTGATATTTGTAGGGTAGCTTAAATTAACAAATTGTACACTGCTGAGTGCAAAGTTAAATTGGTAAATTAATAACATTTAACTAGAGTTCTTAATTTTACAGATACAGATACATTTTAACGTCTATATCCCTAACGGGGTAGACAGAGCCCAGGGCCGTTAGGACCAAAGGCCATGCTTAGGGGGGTGGTGAGCGTTAAGATGGAAAAAATATTTTTTTTCTAATTGTATCTGTATCATTGACCGACTTCCAAATAAGAAAAAAGTTATAAACACATCGCGATCATTTTTTTTAAATAGATCATTTGAAGACGCCTTAACCAATTTGGAAAATTCATTTGAAATGGCAATTTATTTGAAAGGGCACACTTTTCAAATATGGTATCTGCAGCGATAGCTTTTTAATAAATAAAAATGTATTTTACTAAATTGCAATTAATTACATCAAAATCAAACTGTATTACATCAAATTAAATAAAAAATAGTTTGAAATATAACGTAGAGGACGAATACATTGTAGGTAATAAATTTTCTAGACTGTATCACCAAAAAGTTCCAAATTATCGTTTGGCGTACAATCAATCCATCATTTCATATAATCGAAACAAAACCATGTAGAACATGATACGCGTATTATAATAGCATTAAACAACAGATAGTAAATTACACTGAATTTATTAATTCATTCGAATTCCGTCCATTTTGTTGGACACAACTCGTCCCCGGGGCACGCGGCCTTTTGTCATTTTGGTCGCAATCAGAATTGACAACGTTACCTGGGGAATGAAGACAGACGATAGTTTATTGAAGGATATTTACAGTTTGGGGAAAATTATATTTACTTTTAATTTATTTAGTGTTTGTTTCCTTTTTCGTGTAGTAAGTTGCCAAATTGGAAATATTTTGGAGAGGCCTATGTCTAGCAGTGGACGCTATGCGGCTGAATGTTAATGATGATGATGAAGTAGCCAATACTGGAGTCCGATTTTTCAAGCTGCCTAATGACATAGCTTGACGACTACTATTCAATAATAACAGCCGGGACCAACTTTACGTGCCTTTCGAAGTACGGAAGAGCTCGGGAATTTTTTGTGTCACTATTGGTCACCCATCATTGGGTAGCCTCAGGCCTCAGAGCAAATTATTTCGTCTAAGGTGCAAACCACGCTCGGAGTTCCTCCTAGCTTTCGAACTCTTCTATGATACTAATAATAATAACATTAATAACGACACGACACGCATTGTCAGGAGGGTTCTCTCTCTGGGGCCCTGACCACCGGTAGCTTGGGTTTTTTATAATGTGTTTATATTTTGTAGTGTTTTTTTTTAATATTTCACTTTTTATAAATGTATTATAAATACCTAATATATGTTCTTAAATAAATAATGAAAATAACATTAATAAAACAACATAGTGCAAATAACAATAAATTTATCAATTCACCATTGTGTCCATTTTGTTAGACACAACTCGTCCCCGGGGCACGCGCGGCCTTTTGTAATTCCAGTCGCAATCAGAATTGACAACGTTACCTGGGGAATGAAGACTGTCTATAGTTTATTGAAGAATGTTTATAACTTGTGAAACATGTCGCTGAAAAGCGTCAAGGTCGTCGCGCTATCTCTTTCTCGGCTTTCCTCTGCGACGTCGACCATCTTCGGGTATCTAGATAAGGTATCATAGTCAAAGTCAAACATTTTTATTCAATGTAGGATATATTTATCTCTTATTGAAGGTCATTTTTTAAAATATTATTTTAGCGCAAAAGCTAAAAACTACTAGCGTTTCGGAACGACCACTGCTGGAAAGATTACGCAGAAAGAAACCCAGTACAGTATTGGTCCCTACCCAGCCTGATGGGCTTTGTTACAATTACAATACAGATTTACACTTAAGCTATACATTTAAATTATACAATTACAATTTGATTATATATGTATTACCAAAAAATCTATAATATTAGGGTCAAACTCTCATTTCACCCATTCATTCAATCTTTTTAACAATCAGGCGTGAAGTAAAACAGTAAACACGTTTTAAGTCTTCTTTTCTCCCGCACCATTGCAGGAAACACGGCAACAGCAATCTAAACAAGTCCCCACTATCGCAAGAATTTCAATATGGCCGATTTTTCCTCCGATTGTTTACGCTCCGCCGGGAAGTTTTCCAATTTATTACCGAAGAGTTACTCCCCGCTGCTCAATATTCATTCCGCTGAAAGTTTCAGCTCATAACCAATTTGGCGCTAACGTTGTTTGCCGTTGACGAATTTGACTTTTTGCTAACTGGACGTTTGTTTTCGTTTGACTTTGACCTTTTTTTTTTGATTGAGTTTCGGTGATGCGATGAACCTGAAATGTAATTGAAACGTGTATCCGAGCGGTCCTTTCTGTACTGTGTCAGTTTTTCGCACTGATATTTTTAGTTCTTTTTTTACATTGATGCAAAATTGTTTTGTTTTAAAGTCAAATCATTTATTTATCTATGAATATTCTTTATATGATTCTTATCATCATAGTTGTTGACTTCAGATCATTTACTTACTTACTTAGCCATGTTTAGTGCCACTTCCAAAGCGCAAGAAGAAGGAGCAACAAACGGCACTGCAGCAATTTCTCCAAAAACCTCATCATTATCATTTCAGTCGTTTTAAGTCCACTGCTGGACATAGGCCTTTTCCAAGGATTTCCAGAATGACCGATCTAAAACGGTCTCATCCATCATCAAAGACGTCAAAACATTAATTTTATTTTTATTTTATTTTTAACTTAGTCGACTTTTGGCGCTCACTTACACTAATGCAAAGTTGGGATTACGCCTCGAGGACTGTACGCACATAAAAACCGTACTGTCTAAATATAAATAGAGACGGTGCTCGTTCAAAAAACCAAGACGCATGGCTTGTTCCGCACTCACGAAGCCCTAGTTTTTACGGAGCCACAGTAATCCAATAACGGTGGCCCTCGTGAAAAATGTACGGGTAATGGAGACAGACCGGCCCTGCGCGCCTCATTACATTGTCTATGTATGGGACGGGAGGCAGCCGAAAGGAAAGGAATGACGTAGTATAGTGTTCACTTTTTAAATTATTGTTTGCAAAAACGCGTCCGAAATCTGCACATGACCATGAAATTGACACAAAGTAGAATGTACCAGCTCTCTGTCTACCCCTGTGGGTAATAGGCGTGGTATTATGTATGTAGGTATGTATGTGCCGGTTGCTTCTCTTTCCGCATAGATCGTAAAAGCTAAGAGGGAATAGGCGTACCTAAAATAATGTCAATAGCCGATGTGGGTAACAAGCCATTACTCTTTGATTAGGTACATTTTCCCTTTACGCTAAGAGTGGCCTGCGCCCTAAGCTCTAATGAATAGACGTTATAATATTCTAAAAGTATTTAAACTACTGTAAACAACTAATAGAACAACTGTGTAAATAGAATATCTCATTCCACACCTATTTTAATAACGTATTTGGAAAAAATAATGCAGTACAGTTTGTTGCAGCTTTTTCTGTTCTTGCGATTAAATCGATAGAAAAATTGACAATTATCAAGTAAGACAAATCTCCGAAGATTAATAAATAACATTTTTACTTCTTTTTTTACTTTGAAATAACGAGTAATTGTTTCACTGAAGAAACTGCTATTATACAAAGTCTCACTGACTAATAAATACTACCTATTTCCCGTATTTTATATAGATCTTACATTAAGTGTTTTCTTTGCCAAAGCTTAAAAGGGGAGACAGTCACAAGTGCCACTAAAAGCCAACCCTTATTGTAACAAAAACAATGTATTATAAAATTATTTTCTGCAAAGGATCCCTCCGTCCCAAAAAACTAAAAGCATTTTGGCGGGAAAACTCGGCACAATCTCACTATTGTCTCGGACGAACTTCCCAACCTTTATTGAAATTGAAAGCGTTTCTTGAGTTTTCTATGAATAAAGTTGATAAATTTCGACCTAATCGGATAGACCATTGAACTTTATAGACCTGCCGTAGTAAAACATATTGTTTTAACTCTACCTTTAAATTAGTAGTACAGTTTGACTAAAAAGTAAAATAACCGGCTAAGTGCGAGTCGGACTCGCGTACGAAGTGTTCCCCATTATAAAGTCGCGTTTGTTGTATGGAAGCCCCCTTAAATATTTATTTTATTTCATTTAATTATTTATTCTACTGTCTACCTGTTGCCGTTATGAATATCAAGCAAAAAACACTGTTTCTGGCATGTCTTTGGCATTCTTTGATGATATGCATATTTCTAATATTTGGAGAAGAAAATGCAGGCAAGCGCACGCCGCCGGGCTGTGAAGCAGCACAGCTGAGGCTGCAACCGGGAAAGCCCGGGTAAGATGAAGGAGGAGAATTAAGACATCAAGTAATTTTTTAATTAAATCTAATCCATTTTTGAGACCTATTTATTGGTAAACTAATAATCTAAATATTTTTTTTTCATAGACTGGTCTATCATTTTTCGAACTCTATGGAATAAAGTTGTCAAATTTTACCTAACCGTAAAAGTAGGGTTGAGTAGTTTGTGTCGCTACGAGGGCCCGACTAGCCGATTGCGCCATTGTACAACTTTTAAACACTGTTTTGCATAGATAAGGGCGAAGGTACGCCCAATATGTGTAGTTTGTAGATAGCTGTTCGAATGTGTTTGGATTTTGATTGACATTAACAATGATATTTTCTAATGTTTTGTATATTTGGGAAAAGTTTTTTATAAACCGATAGATGAGACATAGTGCTCTTACAGATAGCGCTCTTACGGCAATTTTTGACAGCTATTGACAGATTGTCATATGTCATGCGAGTCGGCGACCGATGTCGCGGGCATACTGTCGCTGGTCTGTAAGAGCCCTTAGATACGAGTGCAAATGCAGAGTTACAGGGCCACCAATTGCCTTGTCACTTAAGGTCCTGACAATTTTACCTTTGGTATAAATCTATCTATCTATATCTACTAGAAACTTCAGCTCCAATTCGGCGTGAGTATGACGGGCGCCTGCGCGCGCCTTTATTCTATCTGCCCCACCTATGCATCCTGTCTATCTAATTGAAGATGGAGATGGAGAGGAAGGGTGCTCGTATAGTTAGTTCTTTCAAAACTTATAGAATCTCGCATATTTACTTTATGAAAATATCAAAAGCGAGTTTTACAAATTGTCTGAATTGCACACCGCCATCTATCGGCCATATGAAGCGGTACATACCTGGCGTGAGGTTGGCCAGCACGAGCAGCGCGAGGTGGGCGGCTGCGCGCGCCTTCATCGCGCTAGCGCCGCCCCCCGCTGCGCATGCCCCGCGCCGCGGCAAACTACCACTCACACACACACACGCACTCGCGGCACATTGGGTGGAGTCCGGATGCGGGCGCGAATTCTGAAACAAAAAAAAATATGAGCCATTTTTTTAGACAACTAATTTGAACAACGTTGAAGAGCTATTATGGGCCACATGGCCATATCATACGACAGTGGCTGCTATGCTACCATAGGCTTTGTCTTTTATATTGTATTAGATATTTGTCAAACTTGGTTAGAACGAAATTAAAGTATTAAAACGCTCTAATAATTTAATAACCCATTTTGAATTAAAAAATAAAAATTTCGGCAAATATGTACATCATGAAATTTCAATCCCAACGTACATATTGATTAAACATATGTATAAAGTATACTTGTTTCATTATAAAATTATATTAGGTAGGTACTTATTTATAAGATACTCTGATCACATATCCCATCAGTAACCTCTAGTTTAGGTGGTAAATTCAAGGATCTTAAATTTAAAAAAATTTAAACGATGACCCATGATTGTTCCTAGGTCTGTGAGTTCTAACTTTTTAACTTTTTACTTTATAAAAAAATTATTAAATATTCTCAACACGTCTCACAACAAACCAACAAACGCATCATAATATAAACTTTTCCAATATGCTCGTCACTCCGTGGCTGTCACTCGGCATATTTGACACATTGAGTGCGGCGCGAGGAATGTGACAGGAGTTCCAAATTAACTTCGAGATGTAGCGGGTTATTTGCTGCAAGATGGCTGTATTGCAGTCAACGAGTGATATTTATTAAACCCTTTTATTTGACTTGCCCTGTTTGTTGTTTATTTGTTTGTTTGGTCAAATCTTGCAAGTCAAGTTTGAGCCATTTCCGGTTTCCGATTGAGATGAAATTTTGTATGCTGTGTTAATCAGAAAACAATGCATAATTATTATGACAAAAAGCAGAACTGATGATGCATCCTCTAATACAACGATGCAACCCCATCAAGATTGGGCTTAATACAATTGTCGATAAGTACTTAGACTTCATAATAAAAATTTGTACGAATAAACTTTTTTTTTAAACTTAGGTATTAATTAACTTACGCTTAAAGAAATGAGCAGTATATAGTTTGAATTTTATACGTACTGGTAACCACAAATGTGATTTGCTGGCGTAAATTGGCAAAAAAGGTATATTGGAGAATTCCAGTAAACACGCAATACATAACATAAAACATAATTCGTTTGAGCATTCGAGTTTCTAAATATCGCCGAAAAAATGTTTTGCTTTACATAAAAGCTTGTATGACGAGAATGAAAGTTACGAATATTTTTATTTCACTTATTTTTCAAGTAAAAGGCAACTTTTTTGATCAACAACACGCTTCTTACGAATTGAGCACAACAACAAACAACAAATTGACGATAAAAGTTGTCACAACAATTTCATAAACAGCTCATTAAAATTAAATGTGTAAAAATAGAAACTCAATCCAAAACATTGAATCTGAACAAATTCTTAACGCAAATAAATTAATTTATTTCAAACGAAAATGCGTGCTTTGATCTGACACCAATTTGACTCGACACATTGGCGTTGTGTAAACAAAAGATGAAACAGAAACGGATTACGGATTCGCAGAAACGTCAAATTGGACGCGTCATTAATACTTTTACCCGGCAATAATACCTATGTATATTTTGTCTGTTATTATAAATATTAGAGACTGTTGTAGAAACTTACACAAAATTTTGAAAAATCGATACTGTTTTATTTTTTTTTCCAGTAAAGTTTGTAAGCGGTAAGTGAAGGTAGAATCAGAATCAGAATTTATTGAAATCAATGTTTCACAAGATGTACATTATATTACAATAGTACTAGTGACGCCCTGTATATAGGCACAGCAAACATGAGAGGCCACTAGATGCCTTATTACTTAGATATTAGATAAAATAATTATAATCGATTTTTACATTATATTATACAAATTGTAAATCTGTAACCTTGCTGTATTCTCAGACGTACCTATACCGATTATACTGAATAACTTTACCAAAGAGCAAGGTCGAATTATGAAGAATACATTCAGTATGATCGGTATCGGTACGTCTGAGAATATGGCAAGGTTACAGATTTACAACTTGTATAAAGAAGCATTATTCAACAAAATTTAAAATATTAAAAGGCTTGCCAGATACACCCTCCATGGAAATGCATCACCATCACTTCCCCTGCCCACTGCTGAACACAGCCCACCCAGCTCCCAATAAATAGGTACAATCGATTAATGACATCAAAGGCAAAACTTCCGCTCGATCCTCGTGTTCCAGAACAACGCATTTGATCTTGTTCTCTGCCAGACATGCCCTCCAGCACCGGGATTAACTAATCAAATTATCGATTTGGGCCCAATCGGGCGCGACGATAGAACAGGAGTATGAAGCAAAATAGGTAATTATGAAACTAACAGAAGGATAGTTCATTCCCAAGTTTACCTACTTCCGTGCAACTTCTCTATTACATGAACTACTAGAGAAAAAAACACCGACAAACGAAGAGTTTGACGCTTACGTCTGTCGGTCTGTCTGTGGCGTCGTAGCGCTCGAACGGATGGACCGATTTCAATGCGGTTATTTTTACGTGAAAACAAGTTCCTTTGTGGTGGTTCTTATTTATTTTTGATGGAAATCGGTCACAGGTTTAAAAGTTATTGAGGGTTAACGCTTGAAAGTCAGGGCTTTTTCTAGGAGAAAAATAGATGGCGCTATGGATATCAAGTCGTATCGATAGTTCCGCTACTCATGACTAGATGTCTTAACAGTCAGATTTTTTAATTTGGCTATCAAATAAACTTGTTTTTATCGAGTGTGTTAATAGCCAACACTACTTTTGTAAAAATGTTTGAACTGCCTAAAAGCATCAAATGCAGCTCGATAATTGCGTAATGTAGTTAGGCGTTACTAAAATGAACTTGTCGCTTCAACCACTATTCTGTGAGTTGTTTTGTATTCCTAGCGTGTTTATCCTTTCCGCTGTCACTGGGTGGAATTCCACCCGGCTTCCATTGTCTTCCCTCCTTGTCAATATTAGATGTCGCATCTGTACCATCGTTATTGTATGCGATGGTTTCGTTCGCATACCAACTTTATGATCAATTGGCCTGCAGCTAACTCCGTATGAATTTTACGAGGTATTTGCGGAGGATGGCCGTTTTGCTTCTACGAAACTTATAAGGTACTGTGTAGGGGATGGATTAGTTAATGCAAATTATACCAGGCCTGTGAAACTCCCCGTTTAGGTATCGAAGCTATACGACCACTCCGGAGAGGTAAATTCATAATAAATTCATAAAATAAGAATTAAATTGGCTGTTTCCATGTTAAAAGAGAAAAAGTTAGACCCAACTACCTGGATGACAAATGTTCGAAAGGACATCCAAAATCTCAGCCTTACGAATGACGATGCTTATCAACGAAGTGAATGGCGCTGGAAGATTAAGAAAGCCGACCCCGCGTAACGGAAAAAGGAATAAGGACAGAGAAGAAGAAGATGCTTAGATATAGATTTTGTATTGTAACGTCACAAACCTTATCCCCCCCCCCCCCCCCCATTGCTTGTCACACTTCATTGACCCTTCCATTTAATGTGTGAAGTAATCTATGGTATATAGACCCAAAGGTATGATTACTGTTTTGTAAGTAAATTAGAATTTACTCGTATAATCCAACTCTACATTTACGGCGACTTAAGCAAACATTGATAAAAATGTATAAAAAATAACATTATACCTATATGTACTCGTGCGTACTATTTTTTTACCGAGATAACGCAAGCTTCTTTGTTTCCGCTTCGGCAAAATTGTCTTCGCATGTCTGGCTGTCCGGGTGTTCTCAGATTGCATTTTTTAATAAATTTCGTCAAATTTTGTGACTGAATGCAATAATTATTGTATGTACTTTTTTCTCATTAAAATTTTAGTAAATTTCAAAATAGCGAAGCTATGGAGTTGATGCGCGGCAAACGGAGTTGATGTAAGTTATGCAAAAACAGACTCCAGAGATTTATAGCTCACAGGGCCACTAGTTTAATCATCTTGTGATTATTTCTACACCATTATTGTTTAATTTGACTTTACAGTTTGTACTGTAAATTGATTTGAAACAAAGTTCAAGGGTAGTTAAGGGAGTTTCGGACCAGCTCCTTAGATGGAACATAATTACGGAGTTACCAAAATAAATACCATCCGAAGTCGAACTAATTAGTTTCGCTTCAGTGGAGGACGGGCTGACTAATGAAATTCCAACGTACACTCTTAAAAATAATGGACCTCCTAGAGGAGCAGCTGGGAAATAAATCTTCTTTCCGAGAAGTATCTATACGTAAGTTCGATGTTTTGGATACGACGCTTGTAAAGTGACATGAGTCTATTTTTCTAGCAAATTCTATAGCCAAAGTCATAGTCATTTATTTATCTTTGGATATTTGTGTCACTTGATATTAAGAAATGTTTCCAACAAATCAAATATGTACTTTTTTCTAAATGTCTAAACAAACCATTTCTATGGGATTTGTATGAAATAAAGAGTAATGACGATGAAATAAAGATTTTTTTTTGTAGTTAGATAGCACTCTAAATATTAGTTTTTTCGCAATAATACATCTAAAATAGATAGGATCAAGGACACTGTTTTGACAAGGGACATTGTTTTGTCGGTTTATTTTGTTAACAGTATCGAATAGTTTATTTTTGACCCAGGAAACTCCCTTATGCCAATTTCCCTTTAAATTTTATAATAGTTGTTGACGTCAGATCAATTACTTACAGTTTAGTTTATTGCCGCTTCTGAAGCGAAAGGTAAAGGTAATATCAACTTTATTTGGGCTAAAACTTAAAACTAACATGACACACACACTCACTACGCTACCACAGACATATACAGACAGACAGATAGACAGACAAACATTAGCATCAAACTTATAACAATCCTCTTTTTGTCGGTACTAAAAAACAGTGGACGCTATCAAATAAAACAATTTTGAAAAATTGCCAAAAAATCCTTTACACTTTTTACACAAATTTACCATCTGCATATAGTACGGTCGAGCGTTTGCAAATTCGCAAAAAATGACACTCGATGACAAATAATTTAGGGAACGCGGCGCGCTGCACTTTTGTTTTTTATGCAGAAATTTTGGCACCATGCCGGGCCCGGGTGCATTAATAGCGCGTTCGAACGAATACGCTGGTATACTCCAGTTAATACCAAACAGTTGACCCCATCTAGCTTAATAGCGTAACTTTTCTTGTCAGCAGTAGTCGTTCTAAATACTAGTGGTTTTGAGTATCTACTTCAATATTTGAAACAAAAAACAAGCGCACAGAAGTGACAAACGGAGGTCTGGCCATTGTGTTCATAATTAATTTTTATAATGAAGAAAATAAAAGTAAAGTAATCGCAAAATTCGTATCCAAAATCTTTAAAGATTTAGAGTTTATTTAAAATATTATAAAAAAAGATGTATTTTCCCTAACTTAAAGGCAAAAAGGACGGTCTAAAAATAGTTATGTTGGGGAGTAGGTAGATGAGATGTAAAACAAGCGTCTCTACACCGGAGGCCTAAATGGAGTGGATCACCTAAAGTGCGCGTCGGGATAGCGCAACACGCGCCCGAAATAAAAACCGGGACAATAACATGCGCAGAGTACTTACCGATCACACTAGCTAGCTCTAATGATCGGGACTCTAAAACACGCATTTCTCTCTCTTGTTTGAAAATAAACCAAACTGATCAAGTTAGCTCATTAGGGAAGTACACCAAATGGATCTAAGTACTTTTGTAGACAAGCAACAGTACGCCCGCGACACCTGTCGGCGACCGTTGTCAACCTGTGTCGCGCGACACATGTCCATCGACAAACCAAACTGCCGCGCGATTATCGGCAACAATCGCGCAACGTTCACCTTTTTTTTCTTTCTTAACGTACCACTTAGCTAAAATAATTAA
The DNA here is from genome assembly GCA_963555685.1 of Acrobasis consociella. Lineage (NCBI taxonomy): Eukaryota > Metazoa > Arthropoda > Insecta > Lepidoptera > Pyralidae > Acrobasis > Acrobasis consociella. The sequence continues at coordinate 23,058,909 of OY743105.1, read as the reverse complement.
GTAAGCTAATAATTTTACAATCTAGGCTAAACTCAGACTAATAAGTAATTTAACAGTGACCTAATTTTATACGTTAATTGATAGAAAAGCTTTTTCTTAGAAGGAAAACCCACATACTTCAGAACTTCCATCATTAAAAACACGTACAACATTTAGAACAAATACAGAAACACGAATATTGCCCGGAGAGCCAATCACGTGATGCCGGCTAACCGAGGCTGACGTCACGTCCGGCCACAGATTAAAAACTTTATTTTCGGCCTCCGCCGAACTGTTAATCAAAGCGGTGCAAAAAACGAGCAACTTTGATTTAACGGGAGTGGCACAGTGCGAGCCATTGCGCAACAGCGACCGACAACGCGACTATCTGTTTGTGCGTGAGCATTGTTTGTGCGTTTTTGGATTCCGTAACCAAAACCACCACGTTTAGGTTCACAAGAGCAATTGGCTGAACGTTCATTTCTCGAAAAACAGTACTTCGAACTTTATAATTCAGTAGATATCTAGAGGAGCCATTTTATAGGGTTCCGTACCCAAAGGGGTAAAAACGGGACCCCATTACTAAGACTCCATTGTTGGTTGTCCGTCTGTCACCAGGCCCATGAACCGTGATAGCTAAACAGTTTCACAGATGATGTTCTGTTGATGCTATAACAACAAATACTAAAAACAGAATTAAATAAATATTTCAGTAAGGCCTCCATACAATAAAGGTGTTTTTTTTTTTTGAAGGGATTATTAAGTAGTTCTATATTATTAGAAATCTGTGAATCTTTAAAATTTTTACAAAAAATGGAAGTGGGCAGGACAAGTAACAAGAATGGACTCAAGTCGGTGGACCAGACGGGTAATGGAGTGGCGACCATGGGCCAACAAGCGAGGTAGAGTAGAGGGCACCCAGCATGCGTTGGGTGGACGTTAAACGTCACGCAGGCCGCAACTGGATGCAGGTGGCAAGTACAAAGAAGACCTGAAAGGATAACATAAAGGCTGCATGGATTACAATAAGAACAAACAAGGCACGGCACGTCCCTTCGACTTTCCTTATTATCCCGCACAGGAAAAAACCAAACCAAGGGACTCAGCTAGAAAATGAAACGTTTTCATCCATATTATTCAACGAACCGCCTTTCCTAAAAAGGCTAAGAACAACCAAAGTCGTAAAAATAAAATAAAGGGTCTTAGCTTTTCTAGCGGCCTCAACTTTGAACTGTGGTGAAATACGGCAACGCAAATCGGTTATTGAAACGGTATCTACGATTGGGCCTACAAAGGCCACGGGCTTCTAAGACTTCAGAAGATTAAAGGTTATTTTGAAGTGAATGAACCTCATTGTACGAGTGAGCGAAGTTTTTCTAGTATATTTGCACTATTATGGGTTTCTAATTGAAAATGCGTATTATCATGTAAATGACTATTTATATAATATATAGGAAATAGTTGACTCCAAATTTTTATTGTGTAATTTAAAAATATAATATAATGTAAAGCTTAAGTGCAAATCTGTATTGTAATTGTAACATATCCCCAACAGACTGGGTAGGGTCTAATATTGAACTGGGTTTCTTATTGTGGTCGTTTACATCAATACAACTCAAACTTAATTAACCGAAGTCGTGGCCTAGGCGAGGCCTGCGCACGTGAAATACTGTGTAGTATTAAAACTTCGAACTAAACCAGATGTCGCTTGAAGATTGAAGAAAGACAATCGAAACAGTCAGATAATCTTTGTAATTTACAACGATCGATGTAGAGCGGCGAAATCTAGCAAAACTCCGTTAAAAACACTCAGATTACTTCAAAGCGTACGGGATTAAAAAGAAAGGAGAATTGTCACCTCACGCAATGTGCGTGTTGCTAAATGAGACGTCATTTTCTGACACTTATCAAATCTTATGCCACCACTGGTGTACGTCGTCATGTGCTTATTAAATTATTTTCTTACACTAACAATATAAGTTTACCCAATACAATAGCAAAATTACTTTTAAACCATTTTATTTGTGCTATAACACAAAGAGAGCTAGTTTACTACCGCTTCCTAAGCGTTAGTGCAGAAGAAGCTGCAACAAACCAGTGCACTGGTAGCATTTTCTCCAAGGACGTCAACTCACGATTAAATTCATATAAAATGTTAATGTGGACAGAAAATACTTTGTTTGATATGTCATATCATTCAAATTTTTAAAATAATGTCAAGTTGTAGATTTAATATAAACCAAATAATGGAATTTGTGACGGACTTAAGAATAAAGTGTCCTAATATGCTTTCTACCACCTCGAGAACCGCGATATAGCCATCTAGTGCGCGAAGTACCATTAGCTAACCTTCTGCAATCTCTTTATTGTACGAAAGCTAATATTTGAGCGGCGTAATATCTTTGACGAGCGATCTGTCGGAAACTTCGCTATTGCTCAAACTTCCAAAGATTCATCGGTGGGCATGTTCCTAAAAGATTGTTCACGACGGTGCCCGGGTCGCCGACTTTTATTGGATTCGATTCTTTGAAAAGCTGGACGGCTTAGCAAGACTGTGTTATTTAATACGCATGTTAGTCTACTTCTTACATTTATCTGAATTCTTGTTTTTTGCCAATCTGCAAGACTTGTCTTCCGTCATGGAATCACGTCTACATTTTTTTTATTGCTGATAGTTATACTCTCATCACGTCTTCACCACTTATGGGGAAGACAGGGCGTTAAACATAATTTAAATTCTCGTTTATTCATTCTATTGAGCTTTGTAAACGAGAAAAAACAGCTGGTGCAAATAACTGATACGGAACCAAAAAGTTCCATATTATTATCTATAAAAAATCACGTTCGTTGTATGGGAGCTCCACTTAAATATTTATTCTATTTTTAGTATTTGTTGTTATAGTGGCAACAGAAATACATCATCTGTGAAAATTTTAACTGTCTAGCTATCACGGTTAATGATAGATTACAGCCTAGCGACACACAGACAACAGTCTTGACAGGGTTCCGTTTTTAACCTTTGGATACCGAACCCTAAACCTTAACTTTTTTTTCACTTCAAGAGACGACGACGAATATGACATGAAAGAAGACGCCTGGTAATAGCAAAACTGGTACTTATTTCAGGGTCCTAAGGCTCCCAGGTGCGGTAGAAGGCTTTAACAGTGCTTTGCCATCGCAATCCGTTTCGGCTACGCACTTATCTTCCAATAACCTACTCGAGTCCGTATTTTCATGCCAAATGCAATCGTTTAAATATCGGTTTAGTTAATCACTGTCATTTTCTTGAATCTGTTAAATTCACGGAAGAGAAATTAAATTCCTGATACCTAGACAAATAATCTCTTAAAATCTCCAGTCAGTCTCGACACCGCCCAGTTACGACCCAAAACGGACCGTCTTTTCTAAAGAATCCTCTAAACGCTTCACGCGACATCGTCAATCTCCTTCAAAGGGAAACTTTTAAAAATCGTCCCGCGACGCCAATATCGGAGTCGGCGGGCGTAACAAGCGGGATAAAGTCCCGATTGACTTCCCTTGTCCATTACGGGCCGGAACAAACTTGGGAACAGTTCAAATATTTTTCTCACTGGCTACATGGCCTCTATCGGACTATGGCACACGCGATACTTTCGTTGTCGAAGATGATCCGGGATTTTAAGACAACTCTCTCTTATGAGCTATGCGACAAATGAGAATTTTTGCCATGTAGTTTTCGTCAGAGTAGAATTAAGTACTCCAAGTCTTCCCGTGGATTTACTAGACGGTGAGAGGAAAGGGATAGACCTTTCCTCTCTCACGGGTGTCGTTAAAAAGCGACTAAGAGAGATATAGTTTAAAGAACAGGCAGACGCATCCTTTGTGCAAAGACTCCTGCTTAGCGTGGTGCGATAATTGGCAAATCTTCCCTTTATTGAAAGAGGATTGAGGTCTAGCAGAGGAACGTAACAGGTTGTTAAAAAAACCTATAAAATTTTACTGGAGTAAAATATAAAAGGTGAAAGAGATCCAGGAAGACCAAGAAAAAGCTTTGTAAACCAACTAAAAGAAAAACTAAGGGTAAAGTCGTATCAAGCGCTAAAGAGTAAGGCTGAAGGCCGGCAAGTTTGGCACAAACTCGGCTGACAAAAGCCACTAAGCCCCGCCAAGACCCTAATGACATCATATGATGTGGCTTCTAAGACAGCATCTTTATAAGCATACGTAATGAGCACAAGAATAATAATAATTAATTACTACATTAGTATAAATACTCTGCAATAATCAAATAAATTCCACTATCCCGTTGCCACTTCTGGCCTATAGACGGTGATGGATCGAACCAGATCCAATGGGTTTCATTAGTACCTCAGTGGTCGCCAAATACCCCGACGTAAAGGATACGCGCCTCAACATTGGTAACCCCGACTCGATAGCTTCCTTTGTTTTACAGGTGATCTCAACAGGTTAAATAAGAAGAATAATCATGCTGATATTGTAAAGAGTTCCTAAAAATAAGGTGAAGTACCTCAACAAGGTCGCCGAAGTAGCGAGACTGCTTTCAGAGCTGCGGTTGCCTAATGGAAGGACGCGTTGTACACGGTAATGCGGATGCGGAAGGCTTTTAAGACTTCTGCCTTTTTGTTTTTACTTTGGGGTTTTTACATGGCATTATGATGTTGAGAGTTTTTTAGACATGTAGAAATAAGTATGGGTGAAAAAGGGAGAAGCGATTTTTACTACTTACTCAGACTTTGTGCTACAGTAAATTGGATAGTATGCGCTTTGGGATTTAAACAGCAGCAATTTTTGTAAGCGAGTAAGATAAGGGAGTAAGAAAAAAATATTTTTATGAACTTTAAATTTTTTATTTCTTTTATTTTCATGCTCTATTCAATTCAAATCATTTATCGTAGAGCAGCCAGAGGATATGACCTACGATCTCCGCGCTGTCAGGCGGGTTGGAGAGGTGACATTGATGTTTAAAAGCTTGTTTAGGTTGTATTTTCAAAAAGTGTTTTGTAAACATTTTCTTTTTCAAGAATTTTCCAAATCAGTTCAGGCGTCTTCAAATTATCGGTAAACATACATAAAAAAAGATCGCATGAATTGATAACCTCCTTTTTGGTAAGTCGGTTAATAAATTTTCTTTCTTTCTTTCTCTTGCCGTCAGTGAAAAAGTAAAGTCAAAAAATAGTTGTTAAAACTGACAAAGAAATGTGTACTATTGAATAATGTTGTGTTTATGTTTCATAGCAACCAAACCAATAACTTACGTAAGTTTACCGTTCAGAGGCAATGGAATATTTATATTATTTGAAGTCATAATTACGGATCGATGAGTAAGAACAAAAGGCTTGCAACGTTCATAATTAAAAACTCTTCAAATACACAAGCAACGTGAACAAAATCGTTTTGCGTTTTACTGAAACGGCGGAAATTTAATCAAATTAAGAGAATTAGCACAATAATCAGCGTTTGAAATGGGTAAGTGGTTTCAATTATATTACGAGATCAAAGTCTTATGGACAAAGAGGTTCTGAAAAAGGAGCCAATCGTTTCCTTGGCGGATTAACTTGAAAGGGCTAGTAGGGTCGATATAAATAGGGTCAAGGGGATTAAAACTTATAAAAAAAAACAGTGGCACACCGGAAGTACCGATAGAAGTGAAAACTTGGTGTTAATAACAGTCGCTAGTTCAATGGTTGTTTTCCAATCTCAAAAATACTTTCGCGCCAAAGACTACTTCAGATTTTTTTTTTATGTACCATCAGCAATGAACATTTATATTTCTTTATTTATATTTGACATAAGTGTTATAAGTAATATCTAACCATCAGGTGGTTTTAGTTCCTAATCAGTTACTTACTCGTACCTTTGAGTTAGTGTCCCTTAACACAAGTCTCGAACTTACTTTGGGGCTAGCTCAATCAGTGTAATTTGTCCCTATATATTTATTTTTATAAATCACTCAAACCCTATAGAAGTCAGTGACCCTTTTTGTAACTATTTCCAATCGTCCATGCCTAGTTCATATTCCCAAAAAAATGAAATCTGAGCTTGATAAACGAGCTAACCGTGATTTGTACGCACGCAACGGGCAATATAATCGTAAACGTGACCCTAGGGCATAAACCTCGCGTTTCTGGTCAATCTGTGCTGCGAGCAATTTACCTCATATTTTAATAAACTGTACTGCTAGTATTGCGGAGCTAATAAAACCGATGTGATGTTGCAAATTAAAGGGAATACAGGTATGAGCCTCCGTAAGATACTAATATGAGCGTCAGTAAAATACATCATTTCATCGGTAACAATAATGTCCGACTATATTGGAATAATATTAAAATGACCTATAGAATATTTTAGGTTTCATACAAACATTCAGAAATGTAAAGGGTTTTATTTGAGCTATATTCGTAGCAAAACATCATTATCTTGTGATTTTATTGCTTGTTTGAGGAGGATATATATTTAATGCAAATTATCTAACAAGGTAAACTAGCATTTTATGCTTTACCTTCTTATAGAAAAGTCTGTGACTGTCTTGTAATCCTACTAATATTATAAATGCAAAAGTTAGTTTGTATATTGGTTTGTTTGTTACTCGGGAAAGGACATAGGGTACTCTTTATCCCGAAATTCCCACGGGGAGCGAAACCCGCAGGTACAGCTAGTACTTAATATGAGTGACTAAAAGTGAAATATTGAACCTAAATCTAAAAGTCTATTAATAAATCGTTTTCAAAATATTACAGATTTAAATTATTGCAAATAATTAGGATTGCTGATTGCCTGAGGTCACTGTATTTCTATACTTATCTATTTTGCGGCGATGTTAACTGTAGCAATAAAAACGAGTTTTCCCGCCTGTTGCTCCTGCCCGCTGTATCAACACCATCGTAAAAGGAAACTCCGTAAAAATATTGCTTTACGACTCCTTTGATTGCCGACCGGGAAGAGTGCATTAAATGCTGCTGTTGGGACCCTCGGCGGTACCGGACTTAGAGGCAGGAGTGACGTAGTGCACAGAGCTTTTTGGCTTTAGGCTTTTAGTCACACTTTTGAAGGAAGCTCATACACAAAAATGCTAAGAGGGACATATACATTATTTTTCCAAACATTACCCATCTTATTTTCTAACTTATTACTAGTTACTAATTTCCGCAAAATAAGTTGACGTCTAGAAAAATGACTATTTCATCTGTCAATGTAGAGGTCTATGGCGTAAAGGTACATTTTATAAACGAAATTAATAATTTTGAATGTATTTGTTTTTTTTACGATATCAAATCGAAACTTTTATAATTTCAATTTAAACACAAACCAAATTCGGTAAAAGGGTTGTGTAGATATGGGTAAGGTAAATCGGGTCGCCAACTCACAACTAGTACCTATATAATTTTACATAGGTATAATTCTTACAATCGAGGTCAAACGAAACATGGGTTTTATTCAAGATCCCGAGACGTAGCGTGTGGAGAACCCCTACATGCGCCGTCGTCATCGAGTTTTCATGAAACCTTCGGCTTATGTACTCTGCCGCCATTTTATTTATGTCCAAGGATCTCGAGATTTTGTCAGTAGCCGTATTTTATTATTCCGGGGTCATATCGTATGTGTTACGTCACTGTTTCTTTTTATTTATTTATTTAACTTTATTACAAGAATTGAAACAGGCGAACTTAAGACCAAGGGCCTTTTCTACCAGTCAATATACAAATGATGCCGAAAAAAGCAAATTTTGACGACATGGCACATGCTCCCATGCTGGTCTGGAAGAAATAAAAAAACTTAGAATGTACCAGCTGCTTCTCTTCCCACGCAGATCGTAAAAGCCGATCGAGGGAATGGGCAAAACTGCAAATCATGTTAACAGGCGATGCGGCTAGCAACCCATCACTGTATTGATTGCTTTTCCATCTTCTCGCCCACCATGACGCTAATAGTGACTTTTGGGTCTTGCGGCCCTGGGCTCTGCATAGAACCGTAAGACCCAAAATGCTCTGTCTGCCCCATTTGGGATAAAGACGTGATAGTATGTATGTATGTAAAATTATACACATTCTGTGGCACCACATAAATAAATTTTTCAGATGGTGTAATGCTTGTCCAGCTGATAACGCTATACAAGTGGCGTAAGCCCGCAATTTATACTTTATAAAAAAAATCAAATCTACGTCAATAGAATGACGAAACGAATCTAGATTCCATTGCAGAATCCAAATTAAATTATTGAGGTCTCATTGGGCACTATTCGGTAATTGAAAGTGGATCACATGGACCGACGTAATCTAACTAAGGCTTTATAAATGACGTGGGCGAAACGGTTTAGAACGGTTAAACGGCACATTCGCGAAACGCCTAAATTCGCAAAAGGGTAAGAAAGTCCATATACTCTATTATGTAGGGTTAGTATTTATAGGCTGAAATTAACGATTTTTTTATCAATTTGAATAATCCAATCCAATAAGGATTGATAACAATGGCTTTATCTACCATAAGGCAAACGCTTTTGGGACATGTTTTATAAAATATCCTCGCAAAACTACTAAATACGAATTCGTGAAATATCTAAACCTTCTAATTATAATATTCTGATTATAATAAACTTTTTCATAATCATGACCATCGGGGCAGCTCCTCATACATTGATTTTCTACACTAGTGTTTGTGTGCGTTACTCTACCGACAATATCGTTAGATTTTCCTTATATATATGTATTATGTTATTATTTATGCGCCATATCAAGACATATTTTTAACCAAAATCACATTCAAGTAAAATCTTAAAGCTATACGTTATTTAGTAATCAACATCTATTTTTTGCACAAGAAGTCCTGTCCAAAAAATTCCATCCACGTAATTTTTCGCATTAGACCTTTTGCGAATCGCACGTTTTGCCAAAATGCTGTGGGCCAATTTGAGTTGGCCATTTTTATTAATTACCTAATTTTCATTTTTGTCCCGATTGTCCCGGGCTAAAGCAAATTTATTGCCCGAGTAATCCGCAATTATTCGGCGGAATATTAAATTAGGACTCTAAGTCGCAAGCTTGTGGATTTGATCGCCATTTTTAATAATTCGTATTTTGCGAAGGCGTTTTGTTGTGTAATATATTTTGTCTTATCGCTAGAGTCGTTGGATATTGCGGGCCTTCTTTATCTAATTTTATATATTTATATTCGAAGGCTCTAATTTATATACAAAAATGCGCAATATGAAGACATAAATACTTTTGGATTTATTATTTTTTAATAATTTCTTGTTTAAGGGTAATTTGCCAATTTCAGGTTAACTTCATATTTTTTGGGGATTAAAAGTAAATCTAGGTTACAAGATAACTATGTAGCTATAATATGTCGTACATGCCAATTCCATCAGCTGTTTTGGATAAACTCTAGTAAAGATAATAAATACTAACCTAAATGTGAACTATAAAACGACCTTATCAAAAATACACACCTATTCTCATGCTCAATATACATTTAAGTGATTTAATTTTCATTATCAACCACAAAACTTTGCCAAGTTAAATATATGTTTAAAACTTAGAATTAATTACAAAAACATATTAATTTCGAACACGTCGGTTAATATTCAGTGCATTGCTCTTCCAAAGCAAACACTTCAGAATAGCCCGGAGTACCCTTAATGAATGAGTTAAATAAGTTAAGACTTGGAAAGAACTCGTTAGAACAAACAGAGGCAAACCACGTGTTTAGAAGTACGTGTTGTAAAATAACGAGAGTACGGAATGCTATCAATAAAGCATAATCGCGAAGTCATAGATCTCAGTTTGATTGTGAGATTTAAGGCTATCGCAAATTAAAGTTCGAGGTTAATAACTTAAAAACCTGCGACTAAAAGCTGCATTCTTAAACATTAGAAGGCGTCTGGAAAAAATACGAAAACAAGAAAAGATAAAATGATTTTTTTGGCTTATTTTATCATCATCGTCATTTTTAAATTTCACGCGTACGAAGTTGCGGGCATCAGTTATTTGAAAAAAAACTGACTTGTTGATAGTGATGGGTCAACGCACAGCTGAAACAGCTAGGTCTAGAAGCATGAAATTTTGCAAAAACGTTACTTAAATGACGGAAGTACACTAAGAAAAGATTTTGGAAATTCATGCCACAAGGGTTAAAAAATTTGTATGAAACTTGGTCAGATTTGAAGTTAGAAATGTTAAGAAATGACATTTGAGCTCACATTTCAAAAGAAAAAGTTTACTGAATCACTATTTTTTTTAAATCATGCTCTGAGAGGGTAACACAGGGGCTAAAAGTTTGCATAAAAATTGTCAACGAGCTGAAAATTTGTCACAAATTTTACCACGCGGGCGAAGCCGTGCGCTTAAGCATTCTTAACAATCACAATACTAAATATAAAGTATATGATTATGTGATCAAATCACCTGCAACGCTCCTCAAATTAAAAGCGCTGGAAGGTTGACTCATCACCCGATATTTTTCGTCACGTCACAATTTAATTCCCTGTATGTCCACCGCGATACGAGACTTAACGAGCGGTGCGCACGCCAAAATAATTCAAAACATTTCACAAGAAAGTACAGTAAGGCAGAAATTTGCATGTGCGTGCTGCGTGAGTTTTAATGCTGGTGATTATACCGGGGCATGCCCGGACATAACTCGCTTAATTAATTGTGGACGTGCCGCGGGTGTGAATAGTGCTTAGAAATCGTTTACGAAAAACATTGAAAGCACAAAAGAAATGTAAGTAATAAAAACCTGGACAACCTCGATCGAAGTTAGTACGTAACTGATACCCTACCCAATGCTATAGAAACTATCGGAGGGCCGTAAGTTTGCCTACTTACGTAAATACAAATGATAATAATGTCCATACATACATACATACTATCACGTCTTTATCCCTAATGGGGCAGACAGAGCATTTTGGGTCTTTCAGCTCTATGCAGAGCCCGGGGCCGCAAGACCCAAAAGCCACTTTTAGCGTCATGGTGGACGAGAAGATGAATAATACCCATGACTGTCAATAAGCGCCCGTAATTTATATTAACCGTATAAATAAGTAAATTTTCACCGTATCGTACTCTATTGTAATAATATTAATTTTAATATTAAAGCTTAAACAATAAATATAACACTATATAGTTGTAAACAATATCTGTACCAATAATGATATTATTGTAACGTTATTCGACAGCATTCGACATCAAATATTTACGTGAAATTGAGTTTGCTCGCACAATAGCTATTCCTCAAAGCTATTAGCGCCATATTTAGAATTTTCGGGTGAGTCCACTTGGATACTATGATCCGTGGCAGCAACAGTAAGAATTAAAATGGGTTATTTTCCAATCATCTTTGTGTAAAATATACGTTTGTACTTGGAATTACATTTAAACTATTCTAAGTGCTTACTTCATTTCAATAAAAATCAATGTATAAACAAATTGATTGAGAATGAAGTGTTAGAGTGTTGGAAGGAAGATCTATGCCCTGCTGAGACTAAGACCGTTTAGACTGAAAATAGAAAATAAAAATTACACAAATCATATATGTATTAGTTAACAGTGCAATGAAAAAAATATGATTCGTTTCGTTTATACATACGTTTAAATTTACAATAACTGATTAAATTAGTGCAAATAACATTTTGTTGAAATGTTGCTCAGTAAGTTTTTTGAACTTTTTGGCTGGATCATACAGTTCGCGTGGAACAACTCAGGTTTCCACAAAAGCTACACAACACATTACTCTTGTTCCATTGGAGTCAACATATTTACTTTACAAACTCGTACGTCTCGCGAAATTGAAATTCGCGGCCGTAAAGTCGAAAAGTGAGAACAATAAGAAAGTTGCGCGATAAATTTATAAATTGCAGCTGTTGGCGTTGCGTCATAAACGAATAAACACGTTTTCAGGCTACACGTCCACAATGAGAATTCTTATTTTCTGAATCTAGACCTTTTTATAGGAATATTTGATCAAAATGTCAAGTAAGAAGAAAAACTTCAGTACCTACGTCCTACATTTATTTGGTACATTTCTCCAATTTCGCAATGCAACGCATCTCTTTAGATTTTTTTTTTTTATAAAACCACTGTATTCCGCTGTAATAAATTGTGTGTAATTTACTTGTATGTTGCTTAATGCATTACGCATCTTGTCATTATTTATCAAAAGCGGATACCTCGTCCCTCGATCTCATCCTAGGTCTTCCTTAAGATCTCACTCCGTCTGTTGGAAACCATGTTGTTTTTGTGTGGGCAACTTATTAACTTATCTTTCGGGCAACATGCGGCAACCGCGACCCGCCCAGTCCCTTTCTCACTCAGTTGTTTGTTACGCAAGAAATTTGCTAGATTAAAGTGGGAAAAATGTTCAAACCATGGCCCACCTACTCTCATGTCCGAACTGCCTAACATCTCGTACATCAGAAGACTTAAACTCTGTTAATGACAGGGGAGTAAGTGTGGACACAGTGGTCCACGACCATATAAAAACGCCAATCCGACTCGCTAAGAAGAATGTAATTTAAAAATAAATAATAGTAGCTTATATTTATTAATTACAGCCACAAAGGCAAAACAATACAAAGTGGAACATTTAAGCTGAAAGGGATTTTATACGAGTATAATTTTGCCATTCGAATTATTATGGTGACATCATTCCTTCTGTGATAATTTCATCGGCTTTTCCACTTGCGACGTAAAAAATAAAATACTAGTCCATTTTCTAAACCCAAATAGATATCTTTTCAGCCTCATATTTGGTCTGAAGCCTAGATTTTATAAAGAAAATGGCAGGCAATTTGTTCTAAATCTATTTTTTTATTTGACGAAGAGCCCTCAAGTTTGGGTTTTTATTAAATTATAATGCAGCTATCGAGAAATATCTAGTCCTAGACTCCAAGATAGAGTTCTACTTGACGTGAAAAAAATATTTCTTTAGTAAAAAAAGTTTTTTTTTAATAAACACTGCTCATTATGAAAAATATGAATTGGTCTAGTTTAATCACGTTTTTTGTTAGTTTCTTTAAAATTGCATACATAGACAAATAGATATATAATATTTATAACAGAAATTTTAAAATTTTCAGACATACCAGCGTTTTGAAAAAAATAATCAGTTTAAAAATAGCCGATATTTCTTTTTTCATTTAAAAAATCGTAAGAGATTATTACTTTAGTATTTTTCTAACAAACGCCTGTATTCCCAAATATTCTCCACCACAATTGACAATTATCTTTGTGGAGGTTCCCCAAGGGCGGCTCCTGGGCCGCTTAATTTTATTACGCCCATCATGTATCGCGCAGACACTTTAATTTCATATTCAAATCTTAAATAAAAGCCGAATATTTCGCTTTCTAGTAATATAAGTATTATTAATGAAACTTGTGATAGCAATGAAATATTTGGCTTACTTAGTTATGAAAATCTCCTAGGCTAATTACTTGACACTGAAAATGTTTTAGGTGCGGTTTTCGTTTCACTTGCAGAATTATTTAATTTGACTACTAGACAACTGTCTTTGTGATGTTGCTCGAGAATATTTATGTTGCCTATGTTGTTTATTGTCCAAGCAGATTTAACAGATTATGATATCGAAACTTTTTAAAAGATACCTACTTTTAGAATATGTAAACTTCTGCCTTCAGTGATTAGAATTGAAGCAGGTCACCCAAAGCACGGTAAAGATATTTACCGTGCCCAACGATACCAAAGATCTTGCGAAGCAGAGAAGAAAAATCCGATTTTATAGTTTCAATGATGAAATATTTGTGTATAAGTAGGTAAGTAACTCTGCATATTCGCCCATATGAAGTCTCATGATACAGTTTTCTTTATAAATTGTTCCAAACAAAAAAACTGAAAAAAAACAAAGAAAACTGACTTATTTTTACGACATCTCATAAGTCGTAAAATCTGCGCCAATCCCACAATAAGTCTTATTAGTTTCAACAGAAAGTTGAAAAAATGTGTTCCACCAAATAATAAAAGTAGCAAGCAACTGTTGCCTCCAAGTCTCAGGGATGTTCTACCCTCGGCGGCGATTATTGACAGCCCTGCAATGGACTAAGTTAGTTTTATGACTTTTGTCAGATTTATAGATGTGTATCGTACTGGGACATCTAAAATTAGGACAAAGTAGAATCGATTCGTTCAAATACGGATCCTTTACAGATTTATGAAGATAAAAACTCCTAAACTCAGCGGTTATTGAATAGCTCGTTGATTCTTGGTATAGCCCAAAATAGATCAACTATATTTAGAGTTCACAGAGATGGAAATCATAAAGTGACAGGTATCCATAGTCTAAAATATAACCTTCGTGGTCTAGTGATCATGCCAGGCTGTCACACTGGAGGTCCCGGATTCGATTCCCGGGCAGATCAAGATAGAAATGTTTTCTTTTTAAATTGACCTGGGTCTTAAAATATATTATTATTAAGTTCTTCTTCTTCTTTTCGTGTCGGTGGTACTATTATATTTTGTCTCTTCATCTTCTTCTTATCGGGCTACATAGATAGCTTTATCATTTGCGGCCATCAGGCCATTTTTAAGTTAGTATCCTATAATACAAGTCTCGAACTTTCTTTGAGCACAGAGTTTATTGACCGAGCGAGCGAAGCGAGCAAGGTCTACAATTCAAGTTGGGGCGAAAAACACATTGTTTGTATGTATGTTTGTATGTATGTTTGTATGTATGTATATATGTTCCACGATAACTCTCGAACCGTTGAACTAATTTTGATAATATTAAGAATGAGTATAGCAACTATTCGTAGAATTTTTAAGTTCGTTTGGCATCAAAATCGGTTCAGCCGTTTCTGAGATAAACGCATTTTTGTGAAAATTATTATTGGTCTATAACTTCCGGACCGTTAATCAGATTGGGGTGAAACTTGTCATGTCACGAGATAGTATTACTATATTAAACCGAATAAAATATTTTTGGTCATTAAGCAATTCTTTGAGGAAAAGTAATTTCAAAGAAATTATTTCTATACGACATTATTAGCTTATGCGCGTTGTAGGAATGGATTAAATGAAGCAGCACCATCTAGCGGATTCTTGAAGAATTAATAGGCATGTTATTTGGGGCATACCAAGATGTTATCAAACTGATTTTCGCTTATATTTATACGTTTATTGGTATAATGCTATCGTATGATGATGATGAATTGAGTTTGGATTTTAAATTTCCTATGTAACTTATTTAAGATTGCTATATATTTGCAGGCAAACCCGTGCCTTGAGTTCATTCAAATGACGATAACTTTTTTTTAGGGAGTGCCTCCGCTGCCGGCGCCGGCTCCTAAAAATATCACTAATGGGAACCGGCGGTTATACTGCATTATTTTCAGTTTTGGCTTAGTTTGATTGATTACTAAATTTAACAATTTTGTTGAGCAAACTTTGGTTCATTCGTTATCGCTGCTTGTCTGTGATTCTGAAGTAGTTTTCGTGATTATGCTTCGAACAAAAAAGAGATCAGCGTCAACCAGAGCCCGCGAAGTAGCTTTACGTAGAGAGTTAGAAACTAATGAGAAGCGGCATGAGCATCTTTCGCAACTAAAGGAAGATGCCAGTACTTCTCATGCCAATGAGAGCTCATCAATTGCTTAAATCAAGAAATCTTTCCCAACGTAAAAGGGAGCTTCGTCAGCAAGAAAATTCGGCCGAACGCCTCTAAAGCTTGTGTTCACAGCGTGAGCACGCAAGGGAAGTAATAGAGCATGAACTATTCCCTGAACTTTAAGCGCTTGCACTCAATTCGTGAGCACGCTGTGGAGGTTCGAGAGGAAGAATCTTCACCAGAACACGGATTCCATTCCACCCATGATCCGATCGCGGAAGACTGGCCAAGTTTCATGCTCACGTACGCAATTTTCATTGACATTTGCCTAGGCAGTAACTGTGTACAAATCGCAAGGACTTTGAATAAAGTAGTCGTAGATATTGGCGTAAAAGAGTTGGCGACCGTGTGTATAATCGTACATACCTTGCTCTTTTAAGTTCGAAACGTCTTATGGATATTGTATTTGATCCAGGTTCTAAATTAATTCGTTTTGAAAAAAAAAATGAACTTATCAGCTCAGAATAGAAGAAGAAAGAAGGTTGTAAAATCTGAAAAAAAAAACACAGTTTTACTGGATATTAAAATTCATTTTAATCTGGGGGCACGGGAATGCCCCCGCCAAGACGAGCCAAGCGGAGCGCAAGGGCATTACCTACCTTTTCTTGAAATGTTTCGTCGTTTTTTTGAACTCTCATAACTTTGGTTTGGACAATGCTAAATAGTTAAAAATTTCAAGATATATAGACACCAATACAGTCATTAATAATACAAAGTGTGAATGTCGTAGCTATTATACTTTAGATTTTATTAATGTCTAAAAGCCCCCGATTTCGTCACTGATTCACTCACTGATCATCAAAATTCTTAAGGTACTTGCTAAAGTCCTAGAACGCTGAAATTTGGTATGTAAGCTAATATTACTACAAAAACAACAAAAAAATACCAAACCTAACCTTTCCCCTCGGAATAGGAGGTGGAAGTTTGTAGACGTGTGGCTTGGCCGTTTTATTTCACACACGGTAAGGGCGCATAGATCAAGAATCTTGGCTCTACACGAGATCTGACCACTTTTTCATAGATTTTGATTAAGGTGTAGTGTAGAGCTTGTAGGTTTAGAGCGTGTAGTCTTCAGAGCTTGGCTTTATACGAGATCTGATAACTTTTTCACAGGGTAAGCTATGTAGACTCGTCTTGGCAACATTTTTACATGAAAATGTTTTTGGTGGGATTCTATTTTGGAATAATAATCGCGAGGTCTAAGTTCGCGGCGAACCACTAGTCTAAGTATTACATACAGAACGAAATCTCCTAAGGTCCTCCGCGTATACTTTTCCCCATCCTTGTGCCTCTCCCCCATTCTCACCTTGTCGAGGATGTTGAGCAGGCAAATACACACACATTACCGTGTGCACAGATGTATAGTTTCGTTTGTAGTAGTAGTAGGCATAAATGTTATTCCGCTTCTATGAAGTGCCATGCCTGTGCTTTGAGGCTACTCAATCTGTGTGATTTGTCCGTATATATTTATTTATAAAAGTTTTACGTCATCTTATCCGAATCTACAGGATGGGTCTACTGTCATATAACTGGTCGCTGCGCTGTCGGCGACTACGAGTATCAGTGTTCACGCGACATGAGTTGGCGACCGTCACCGACAAGTACCGCATACTGTCGGTCAACGGTGTACGTGATTTTCCATTAGCACGCATATATTTTTTAAAAATAAGCTTTTTATCTTTTTAATGCTTTTAGAAACACAAAAATGCATGCATTTTCCTTTCGACTGTGTCCTTTCGCATTGGAGGCGGCATGGCTAAACATTATTATGATTTACAAGTATGTAGGTATTTTACTACCCTGGTATAAAGGTAGCAAAGTTTCCGTCGTTTGCTATAAATTAACTCTGGTGAAATCCTATTTAAAACTACGTACCAGTGCGGTTTTGAGCTCATGAAAGCAATAAAACATTCAATTACAACAATACGTGGATAAAATTAATACAAACTTCCCAAACCTCCGTCGTAGCGGGCTACAACATCCGGAATCTAGCACTACTGAACATAACAATCCAACCGAAAAGACCTTATTTCATTGAGATACAGTCCATTTTACACTAACAACAACATCCAGATTTAAGCAATATAAAGTGTCATCAAAACAACCTTATTCCTCTGAGATAGAGTGTATTTTACAATGGTTTTACCAGCAGAAATTACTGCAATCAAAAGTTGCAGCGGCGAACTACAGGATCCGCTTGTAATGCTCTTTTGTACTGCTTTTTATGGAGTTGCCGTTTATTTGGTACTTACAGTTCGTACAACAGAAATTGTTAAATATTAAGCAATACACAATTTTAGCAACGAAATGAAATTTTCATTTGGCAAAGGAAATGATATAAATTTATTTTTTTGTTCTATGAATTGGAAAAAATTGTTTGACTGTGGTAAACGGTCTGTGTGTTTGTAGCACAAATATTAATGAGCACAAAATTTTTCTCGTTCATTTTTGCTATTTAAAGAATAATTAAATATGTAGTCAGTAATTAGGTCTTTGCACGCACTTTCTACTCGTCAATAAGTTCAGCATATATTACGTGTATATAATGTATATTCATATTTAAAACTGTTGCCCGCGACTTCGTCAGCATGGACTTTAGTTTATGGTTCTGTGATCTATGTTGATTAGAATTTATGTATAATATTTAAAATTTAAATTATTTTTCAAAAGCTAGCGTTATGTAACGACCACTGCTGAGAACAAACGCCTATATAAACTCATTACGACTCAGTATTGATCACCTACTCGCCAGAAAGGCTTTTTCTTATGTCCTAACTGCCCGTCTCGTACTAAGGCAGATCTGAATGTGACTTATTGGTCGTAGTTAGATTCTGCTCCAAAGGAATATAGTTTTAGCCATTTTCGACTCGAAAAGAAGTCTTCGATTGATTAGTTGCTTTAGCTCGGTCATTTTGGAAATCCTTGGCAGAGGCCTATGTTCAGCAGTGGACGTTATGCAGCTAAAATGAAGAAGAAGGCGACGTATGCTTGAAAATTGATATTTGTTACATTAGCAGCACTCCTATACACAAATACCGATGTCAGTAACAAGTTTTGTCATTTGCGGGGCTTCGCTCCCGCAACATATGGCCTCGAATCCCCGATTCTTTGCCTCTCGTCGCGGCCTACATTCTGAATGTAATTTGAAGACTCCGGAATATTTTTTTTACAGATCGTCTGTATATGTTACGGCTTAGGCAGAGTCACGGGCTTTAGAATCTTCTTCTTATCGTGTGTGTTAGTGACTAACACTAGTGTCAGAGTTTTAAACCGCCTTAAAGGCCTCTGACATGGTTTTAGGTAACGACCAATGTCAAAGACAGTGACCGGGACCGACGGCTTAACGTGCCCTCCGAAGCACGGATCATCTTACTTATCAGACAATAAGGTGATCAGCCTACAATGTCCTAACCAAACTAGGACAACAACACAAAGTCGTTGCCCCCGCCGGGAATCGAACCCGCGACCTCCTGGTATGAGCCTAACGCTCTAACCACTACACCACGGAGGCTTTAGAATAAGATAGAGATATGATTATGTATCAATATGCAATTCTGTGTAGGCTTTTGGTTAACATTTTATATAAAACAAAAAATACCACTGAAAAATATTTCTTTGAAAACAGCAGAAAATTGGGCAATTAGCATTTCAAATATAAGAGTGGGAGCGTAGTGGGGGACATTTCACTATCTCTTTCGTACGCGCAAGACCTAATAACAGCGACGTCAAGAGCGCTGTACGTGCGTCCTCTTTCTGTTACTGGACAGTTCCCTTTCCATCAGAATTCATAACTTACTTATTTTTGGGCAGATTAAAAACAAATTCTATTTTCGGTTTCGAATAATCGAAATCTAATAAAAGGATCAGTAGGTAACAGGAGTTGCGTCCTTCCTTACAGCGATTGCTTCTTAATTTCGCACGGCCTTCAGTCACCCTTGGGTGACCCATTGACAACCATTGATTTTTCTTGTCCAAATATAACATATATTTGGATAAGAAAAAGCGGGAAGCACGACTAAGGGTGCAACCGATAACATGCAAAGATAACGAAGAAAAATAAAAGAAGTCTCATCTACAATATCAATTTTATTAACCTCAAGATGTTACTAACTAGTACAACAGTTGTTAATGTGTATTATAAAGGGCTGAAAATTAGGAAAATAAAACCAGGTAGTTATCAAAAACTTAACAAAAGCTCCCAAAAATAGTTAACTGCCAGCGAGCATCAGTTACCTGCACCGTACGTACGTTCATGAAACTTTCATATGCGACATGCGACGCGACCCGTGACGTCACGCTTTAATTTTAATACACCGCATTCATATTCAACTTTCGCCGTTATTCCGACGGCACAAAGTTCGTAATCCCGTGGGTTAGAGTTCAACTTTGACAAATATGCACCTTTAAAGCGACGTTATCTAGTTGACAGTAAACGGTAGGATCCGCGTTTATTTACTGCGACAAGTTTTGAGCAGTTCTTTTTTTGTTTCAGGAAAAGCTTTATTTTGTGACGTAATTTGAGACTATTTCCATATTTCTATGGCATCATCGCACTAGACAGACACGAAGACTAGTTGGGCGTTAGATGTTACCGGTGCTGACTGACCAATTTGGAAAACAGGATGGTATTCATATACGTATTGAAAACATTCACCTTTTTTGCTTGTAATCGCATTGGTGGGGCGTTCAGTTTTAAATTAGACGATTTCTACCGTCATGAAAACTATTTTATTGTATCCTTACTTACGGTGCTCAAAGTTGGTAATTGACTGAGGATCCGAAGTCCTAGCTCAAGATTTGCCAAAGAGCAATGGAGCGGAGTGTTTTGGGTGTCACCAGACTAGGGAAGGCGCCAAATACAACGCTTTACTCAAAAATGGCATTGCTGATGTTGGACAGAAAGCCGCTAAACTAAAGTGGGATTGGGCGGGGCACGTTTGCCGCATGCATCCTGATACATAGGTGGAAAGAAATATATACATGTAGAAATAAATCTATATACTAAGTGTTGTAGAATGAAATCAATAACAAATAACTAGCTAGAAACACTAAATGGTTTAGCTGAGTATATTCAAATGATTCGAATCACGTCGCAACGACTTTAAAACGAAGAAATTGCGAAACAAACTCATGAACAAAGTTGGTCGCCGACTCGAAGTTGAAAATAAACTTTTACCCATTTTGTCTGCGGAAGACATATGCAAACCCCTGCAAACATATTAATAAAGCTGTACATTACACAGTGATTTATTACTCGCGACACGTTTTGAGATATTTATAAAGCAATTAGTGATGCGCTGCGAGTACAAAGACATGCATATATTTTGATATTGTTTTATTATTGACCGAGCGAGCGAAGCGAGCGAAGGTCTCTAAATCGAGTTGGGGGCGAAAACACATTGTATGTATGTATGTATGTATGTATGTATGTATGTATGTATGTATGTATGTATGTATGTATGTATGTATGTATGTATGTTTGTACCGCGATAACAGCCGAACCGATGGTTTGATTTTGATGAAATTTGGTAGGCATGTAGGAAATATCAATAGAATTTTCAAGTTCGTTGGGCATCAAAATCGGTTCAGTAGTTTTTGAAATATTAATAAAAATGTCCGCGATTGTGTACCAAACGAAACCATAGCGCGTTCTAACTTTGGATAGCACCATCTAGGGGATATTTAGGAAACTGAATTGCGAAAAATAATCGCGACGTCTAAGTTCGCGGCAAACTAGGTAGTTCACTAAATTTAGCAATTTTGTTGAGCGAACTTTGGTACAATCGATATCGCTACTTGTCTGTGCTTCTGTTGTAGTATTAGTAATAATGCCACAAACTAACAAGAGATTACCGGCAACCAAAGCCAGCGAAGTAGTTTTACGTAGAGTCGCAACTAAGGGAATTTGCTAGTAGGTACTTCTCATGCCAATAAGAGCTTTGTCAGCAAAAAACTTCGCCCGAACGCTCCAAACGCTTGTGTTCACAGCGTGAGTACGCAAGGGAAGTACGAAATCAGGAACTATACCCTGAACGCTTAAAGCGCTAGCGTTCAATGCGTGAGCACGCTGTTAAGATTCGTGGGCAAGAATCCTTACCAGAACACGGTTCCCATCCCACGCATGACCCGATCGTGGAAGACTGGCCTAGTGTCATGCTCACGAACGCAATTTCCACTGTCGCTTGCCTGGGCAATAAATGTGCACAAATCGCATGGACTCACTTTGAATAAAGTAGTTGTAGACGTTGGCGTTTGCCCAAGAGCCAAGCTAATCCGACACTATACCGAAAATGTCCCGGACATCAGCCTGTACTAGATTAGGATGCCCTTAAACAGCTTAAAAACAAAAAGGCGCCGGGCGAGGATGGAATCATCCAGAGCTTCTGAAAGCGGGCGGAACCCTGCTACTGAAAGTCCTTCAGAGGCTCTTTAATTCTATTCAGCTCGAGGGCGTAATGCCAAAAGCGTGAAACAGGGGCATTGTGGTCCTGTTCTTCAAAAAGGGAGATAACACTCTATTGAAGAACTATAGGCCTATCACGTGTCTTAGTCATGCATATAAGTTGTTTTCGAGGGTCAACACGAATCATCCCGCAAACAGGTTTGATGCCTTCCAGCCTTCCGAACAAGCCGGTTTCCGCAAGGGCTTTAGCACCATGAACCACATTTATACGCTGCGGCAGGTTATAGAGAAGACGAGGGAGTATAACCGGCAGTTATGCTTGGGGACAGTGGACTATGAAAAAGCCTTCCATTCGATCGAAACATGGGCCGTGCTTCAGTCTCCAGCGATGCAGTATTGACTATTGGTATATCGAGGTGTTGAAATGCTTTTACAGTAACGCACTATGTCAGTCCGAGTACAAGAGCAGTGGATAACGGCAATTCCACTGCATAGAGGTGTAAACCAGACGTTATATCTTCGAAACTGTTCACCGTTGCACTGGAAGATCAAGCTTCTGGAATGGGAAGGATTTGGCATTAACATCAAAGGCGAGTATATCACTCACCATCGATTTACCGATGATATCGTTGTCATGGCGGAATCGATGGCAGACCGCGACATTAAGTATGTATGTACTATGCTCGCAGACCTAAACCGAGTTTCCCAACAGGTGAGCCTTAAAATGACCGATCTAGAGCGGCTTCCATCCAGCGCCTTCCAGCTATTCTAGATCAGTCATTTTGGAAATCTTTGGGAGAGGCCTATGTCCAGCAGTGGATGTTATGCGGCTGAAATGATGATGATGATGATAAGCCTTAAAATGAACATGGACAAAACGAAGTAATGTCGAATGTCCATGTTGCGCTCCTACCTGTTTGTGTTGGGAGCTCCACCCTCGAAGTGGTAACCTGGGTCAATTGATCCAGGCAGGAAGCTTCAGCTTCGAGGAAGAGGTCTTTCAACAAATCCGACTCGGCTGGGCAGTGTTCGGGAAGCTACGCAGTGTCTTCTCTTCAAAAATACCTCCGTTTTTTAAGACTAAAGTTTACAACTAATGTGTGTTACCAGTGATGACTTATGGATCTGAAACGTGGTCCCTTACTATGGATCCCATAAGAGGGCTAAAGGTGTAACGCGCTATGGAAAGGGCTAAGCTCGGTGTTTCTCTACGCGATCGAATCAGAAATGAGGAAATTTGTAGGAGAACTAAAGTTACCGACATAGCCCAACGGATTAGCTCGTTGAAATGGCAGTGGGCGGACACATAGCGCGACGAACCGATGACCGATGGGGCAAAAAGGTACTCAAATGGCGACCACGTACTGGCAAGCGAAGCGTAGGACACCCACCCGCAAGGTGGTTTATCGACCTGACCAAGGTCGCTGGAAGCCGCTCTAGATCGGTCATTTTGGAAATCTTTGGGAGAGGCCTATGTCCAGTCCAGCAGTGGACGTTATGCGGCTGAAATGATGATGATGATGATGAGACGTATGCGTAAAATAGTTGGCGGCTGGATGTACATACGTTGCTCTTTAAAGATTCAAATGTCTTGGGATATTGAATTTGATCCAGGTTTTAATTTAAATTGTTTGAAAAAAAATTATAAAATGAAACTTTTGCAGCTCAGAATAGAAGAAGAAGAGTTTCCTGCAACGGTATTGAATTGGTATCATGTATCACAGTTTCATTAAATCACAGTTTCACTGGACATTAAAACTGGTTTAGTTTTGGAATAATATCGCGAGGTCTAAGTTCGCGGCGAACCACTAGTATTATAAATATTATTATGACGCCGGGTAAATTAAATTCAATGAATTTTTAAAATCTACACATACTAGTAGTTCGCCGCGAACTTAGACCTCGCGTTTATTATTCGCAATTCAGTTTTCTTAATAACCTCTAGATGGCGCTATCCAAAGTTAGAACGCGATTTGGTTTCGTTTGCTACATAATCGGGGACATTTTTATTAATATTTCAAAAACTACTGAACCGATTTTGATGCCCAACGAACTTCAAAATTCTATTAATATTTCCTACATGCCTTCCCAATTTCATTGAAATTGGATCATCGGTTCGGCATTTATCGCGGTACAAACATACAATGTGTTTTCGCCCCAACTCGATTTAGAGACCTTGCTCGCTTCGCTCGCTCGGTCAATAAAACAAACAAGCAAGATTATGTAAACTTTGATCCAGTTAAGTTAGATAACTGTGAGATAATAACAAACAAACCTTATTTGCGTAAATCATTTTAACAGAATGTTGTAATTAATACAAAATGCTCTGTCTGCCCCATTAGGGATAAAGACGTGATAGTATGTATGTATGTATGTATGTAATTAATACAATTATATAGTAATGTGAATATCACACGTATACACTATAACTTAACTAAGAATAACTCAAGGCGCCCAGTCCATTCCCCATCCGGGAGTCTATCCACAAATTAAACATAGTCTGTATATGGTGGTGACGATGAAAACATAGTCTATATATATGATTATGAACAAAGAGTGCGGTACATTTATAAATCGAGCATATCTAGAGAGAGGCCAAAATACCTTGCCTTATGAAGAGCAGTCTGTAGATTACTACAAAAGATTGTAAAACCTCCAGCAAACAGGCCAAAATATTATAAAAACTGTATATTATAGTGATTTCTTACCCGCGACACGCTGCGAGCATGAGTACGTGCGGACGAACATCATGTACACTTACACGTTAGCTCATATATGTGCCAACGAGCTGGGCCAATCTTAAGATTCCTAAACCTCGAAAAGTTAGACAAACATAATTCAGAAAGGCCTAATCTAATAAAAGGTGGAGAATGTGATGGAAGATAAAGAATGTAGTGCGTAAAGGAAGATTAAAAAGGGTAAAATTTGTATATTTAATAATTGCATTATATTGTAAACCGTTCCATAATATTCACAATGAATCTTACACCTGTGTTAGTTACTATAACAAAGAACAAGATTATGTTAACTTTCGTCAAAATAATAACACTTACCTTGACTTATTATCCTCTTCTGCTTGTCGAGTCAAAATGGCTCCACCATTTATTTATATTTGACCAATATGAGGCCACGGCGATCCTTCTGTCGTTATTCTCAAATCTTTAAATCTTCTACGGAAGACATATGCAAAACCTCAGCAAACAAGCCAACATATTAATAAAGCTCTACATTACAGTGATTTATTACTTGCACCGCGTTTCGAAATATTTATAAAGCAATTAGTGATGCGCTGCGAGTATGGGTATTTACGTGCACTGTGTAGTGTAGTGAACATCTACACTTACACGTTGGCCGTATGTGGGCCAACGAACTAAGCCAAAATTAGGATACCTTGACTTAGTGATTGTATTATTTATGCCTAAATACATTTAAATCCTTGACTGCCATTGCATACACAACAGATTTTTAAATGTTTTTCGGTCAGCTATTTGTTGAACATAGTTACTATTTCTATGTCATGAACCATGAAAAACAATATTCGTATGTAATGTTGCTATCTCGTATCGAAGAGTAATTGCGGCACTTTGTTCAAATAAAAGAATATGAAAGATAATGTCACAATACGATATTTTTATTAATTATTATTATTTTTTGTATCAATATGTGTTTTTTTATTATGCCAAAAATAAGTAATTTTTAAACTTTTTAAATGTAATGGAAGGGAACTATCAAGTAACAGAAATAATTGGCCAAGTGCGTATCGGGTCACGCACAGTGTAAAGTTCCGTAGTGGCGAATTTTGACATTGAGTTCACGCCACTAAAAATATCTAAAATGATTTTTCTATTGAATTTGTAAAAAAAAATCTTTTCTGAATACATTTTATAAGACCATCACTTTTTAATATGTATTTTTTTAAAAGATTTTAAAGTTTTTTTGCCATGATTAGGCATGATTAATATACATACTCGTACCAAATTACAGCTCTCTAGTACCTATAGCCGCTGAGTAAAACCGCGGACGGACAGATAGACAGACCAGACTACAGATAGACAGACATGGCGAAACTATAATGGTTCCTTGTTTACTACGTAACCGAAAAGCAAATTACTACTTCATTAATTAACCAATTTTCTTGCTGTTTTCAAAAACATTATGGTATTTTTTATTTTATATAAAATTTCAATAAAACACATACACCTAATACACTAGAAATAACAAAGGATAGAAGGAAATGGAAAAGACTAACAAGACCTCATATAGACTAGTAGTTCTGTGAGAACAACAGACCTCGCGAGCCTTTATAACTTTACAACCATAGAATAACCGATATCCTAATCTTTTTCTGGCTTAGCAAAAGCCACTTGAGGGTTTTAAAACCTGTTAGGAAGAAAGTAGACAGGCCTACCGCCTATCCTTTACGCATAAGCCCCATTGAAGTATACCTCTCCTTACTAAACCCATTACCCACCCCTTACATTTGCTAGCTTATTCAATCTCTTTTTCTCCTCTATTCTTAAAAGAAGAAGTTTCATTTAGCTATTCTGGTGAGGCGGTCTAAATTAAATGGCTCCAGGACTATGTCCGCTAGTCGGCGAGAACGAGAGAGGGCAACGTAGTAACATCCCGATTTGTGGATGGTCACTGCCCATGCTAATATAAGAGGGAATTGGGTTCTGGAATTAGTGATCTCTCCAGAACGCCAAGATCGAGTAACGGCCGCTATAGGCAAAGAATTGCTAATATGTGGCTTCATTATCACCAAAGGTTAATCTGTAGGTGGGGAGCAATTCAGGGGTAAACCAATTGAGTAACAGTGCCTGCATCATTCACCAAGCCCTTTTTAACTCACAAATTGGTCTTAAGCATGACCTGCTGCCGACACATAGGTAAATGGTTTTTTCCAATCCCTGGGCCTGCTGATCAGTGTAGGCCTGTGCAGCTTCTTTATTGTTGTGGTTCGCCGGTACTTTCGCTGTAGGCCGGTTCCGGGCTTTTAGCCTATTACAATTGTAGTTTTGAATTTTGAACACTTTTGTTATGAGAATATATAACCGCATGCAATCTTTTACCTTATTACAATGACATTTAAGCAGAGTTCATTTAAGCGGGCTCAGTCATTGACTTTGGTCTGCGAGGTTAAAAAAATCACTTTAGATACAGATACATTTTCACGTCTATATCCCTGACGGGTAAAATCACTTTAGGGTTATTAAAAAACCTTTTTGCAAGTGACTTACTGTCTTTTTTCCGGAGTTTTATTCCCCAGGTCCAAAACCCTTAATCAGATCTTTATTCAAATTATAAGAAACTTCTCTTATTAGCGATTCTTCTAAACAAACATTGAATCATTAGAATCGGTTTATATTAGACAGTGATATGAGCATGCAAATGTATTATTCATATTTGTGATGCAGTTGTCTTTTGAGGAATTTCGGTCTCCAGTTCAAGATGTTTTGTCCGATCTTAAAAAATATTACATAGGACCAACCTTGCAATGCATTCTTTAAAACAAACGTATATTTTTTAAATCGGTTCGTATTTGACGGAGTTATGAAGTAACTTACACAAAAAAAAAAAAACATAAATGTCGAATTGATAACCTCCTCTTAGAAGTTTACTGAAAAATCAAGTAGATCTTGTAAACTTATAAAAAAAACCATAGCGAGTTCTACGAGTTTTAAAATTTTTCTTGCGACATCTATTGTTTTTTTTGTGAACTATGTTATATTATGGTATTGAATTTACGCAAGAAATGTTTGATAATTTTCTTCTTTTCTTAAAAATGGTGGTCGAGACATTGGCCTTGTAACTCGGAAGTTGCGGGTTTGATTCCCACGGTAGACATGCATTATTAAGAAAGGTGTTCAGTAACCCGGACTGAATTGACCCTTAAATAGTTTCAGTATATTTTGTGAGAAGATTTGTATTGTATATCCGTTACGGCTCAGTCAGCTAGACTTCGCGAGTCATTCTAACCTCGTTCAAGTATACCGTATAAAAAAGTTGTTCAGACAAAAAAGTTGTTCAAATAAAATAGTTGCGTTTTTATAATAGCAACAAAAAAGTCAAATGACATTTTTGAAAATATTTTGAAATGGCGGATATATGACAGTTTTAAAATTTTAAACCCCCATATATCCGCCATTTTGAAAATTTTCGAAAAACTGGCTCGACAAAAAAATTCTACTTAGTTGCTGAACCTGCTTACAAAATTTCATGAGAATCGGTTAAGAAATGCGACCTGTAGGCGAGAACAGACAGACAGACAGACAGACAGACAGACAGACAGACAGACAGACGGACAAAAGAATTTTTGGCCAATCTCGAAACTGAGACGCTTCGCTCGCTTCGCTCGCTCGGTCAATTAGGATACGGTAAGCAACTGAAATCTACAGTCTATACCTAAGATCCCTTATTTATCTATAAACAAAACACTAATTGACACATTGTGTGCTAGGGCCTTTACCGACCGCCATTTATTACCAACTTACGTATATTTTGCTAAGCACCGCATATATCAGGCGCGACTTTTATCACTTTGAGAGCGTCGCGAATATTCTTAGCTGTATAGGTTTAAACGATAGTAATAAAGATAAAATGGCGCGTGGTGGTTATGGTCTCAGGGTTTGCTGCTCGTTTGTGCTGGAACGAGCATTAGAGGAGGAAGACGAACGAGAATTAGATGAACTACCCGAATGGTTGTAATAAACTACTCAGGTATAAGAAAGTATTTTAATGGACAAAGAATCTTATTAAGGGGCTACCTACCTAAATTTTCCGTGGTCCAATGCTGATCCCATTTGAAATAGATCATTTTTAAAGAAAAATTGTGCATTGCTGAAACCCCATATAACCCTATAAACTGTTTATGAACAACTGTTTATAGTTCAAAGTGGGAACGTGAAGCTTTTCTACAAACATTAGCTAAATGTGGCAGTTTTCAGCAAATGTGCGTAGAAAAGGAAAATTCAGGAAGCCCCTTAATAACTTTTCTTGATCATAAAGTAACGATGAAATTTTGGTTATACGCGTGCAGTTAACAGGCAGCGTGAACTGGCGTGAAGTTAGAAGATTGCTTACGAGCGTGTCACCGAAGCCGACGCCGGCGTCTCGAGCATTTCACGCTTTACTTTACGGTTGTTAGACTGTTACGAGGTGTGGTCATTTCACAGTTTTATATTTAGTCACTTGTGGAGACGGTAGAGAAGAACAATTTGTCAAAATGCCTTTCCTCCCGAACGTATGATACGGAAAGTCAAGACAAGGTATACTAGTGACTCTGTGAGCTGTAGACTTCACGAGTCACTCCGACCCGTTAAAGTTTATCGGATAAAAAAGTTGTTGAAACAAAAAGTCGCTTCTTAATAAGGGTAACAAAAAAGTTCAACGAAATTTTAAAAAAATCAAAAAAGATGAAATATGATATTTAAAAAGTTCTCAACCCCCTTATTTTCGCCATTATAAAAATTTTCAAAAAACTGAATTAGCAACAAATTCAATATAATTATCGAATTATCTCACAAAATTTCACGAGAATCGGTTGAGAAGCGACCTATAGGCAAGAACAGCCGGACAAACTGACTGAAAGTCGGATAAGAGCATTTTCGGCCAATCTTGACACTGAGACGCTTCGCTTGCTTCCTACAACGACTTTATGAGCACAATAAGTAAGTGTACTCAAACTAAATTATAAAAAAAACATTGGTTAAAAAATACCTCGGTATTTACTTACCTTTATTGGGAGAGGTCTTAAGTCTAGAGGCAGACTGATACAAGCTGGTACGTAACGAAACTAACATGTACAATAAACAGTTACATGTTAATCAACGCATGTCACGGAATTCACCCTCATGTAATAAGCTGCATAAATCAACGTGCGTACGCGTTACAGACGCCAGAACGAGCTAGGCGGGGCATGTACAGGTATTTTTAACCAATACGTCTAGTAAGAATGACCTAATAACTTCTTTTGATCACTAAAGGAATAAACATTGAAACAGTAAGTAATGTGTTAATCATGCCTTGTCACGAAAGGCACCCGCGTGTAATGAGCTGAATAAATCAAGTGACGAACGTACACGGACAGACGCCAGAACGAGAAAGGTGGAGAAGAAAAAGATACTAAAGCCGTGTAACTGTTAATAATGACTTCTTTCGATCACAAAAAGAACAATCTCAATAACATGTACGCCAGAACGAGCAAGGTGAAGAAGGGAAAAATATTTAGAACAACTCGTGTAACTGTTACTAATAATAATGACTTCTTTTGATCACAAAAAGAACATTCAACAAACAATTTCAGTAACATGATAATCCACGCGTGTCACGGAACGCACCCGTGTGTAATGAGCTGCATAAATCAAATGAAGAGCGTAAGAGAGTGAGCAAGGCGGAACGAACAGGTATTTTTAATGCATATCTATAAATATCTTTAAACCTAATAATGACCTAATAACTTCCTTTGGTCCGAATAGGGACAGTTTTAGTAACAATAACATGTTAATCAAGACGTGTCACGGAACGTGTAATGAGCTGCATAAATCAAGTGACGGTGCACAGGTGACAGACGCCAAATGAATATAGCGATGAGCCAGGCGGAGTAAGGAACAGGTATTTTTAACCAAGTTACTGAACTAAGTTTCTTTGGTGCAGTTTCAGCAGTTGTATTTCACAAAACTTTGCAATTTTTACAATTCCAATCTTTAAACATTTCTTTTTTTTAAGCGTGGTTACAGGACAGGAAGCAATGTTTAAAATTTATTCTAAGTGATTCCTCCTGATTCACAAGGTTTTGCTTTTATTTATTTTAAAGACAGACACAGAGTGTATTCAAATACAAAGCCTTAATAAACACAACAACAAAAAAATGTTATGTAATTACTGCATTTTTTGCAGAACTGTAAAGTTACCCCTAAATTTAATTATACATTTGGGCCTGTTTTAATAATGATCGCTGTCAAATAGCAATAATAAATCACCGTGTATTTCTTCCGTATAATCTTTGGAACTAGTATTTATGACAGGTTTTTGTTTAACCGTTCTATTTTTGAATCTAGATGACACATAGTTGGCAGGATATTTACACGATTGAATAGGTGATTGACCTGTCGAGACTGCTACGTGTGGGAGAGTGACATTTCTTTAGGGATCTGCCAGTAAAAAAATTCTATGTCTGTGGTATCTACACTGTTATTTTGACATTGAAAATGTCTTTTTGTTCGCTCCAGTGTAGGCTAGGACTACACGAAAAAGTGCGATACCTTATGTCTCGGAGAGTTGTGAAGATATGATATTCAAGAAAGACTCAAAAAACGCTTATTTGCAAGAGCTATAAAGTGCAGAAAGAATAATTCGAGAAAATCAAAAACGAAAAAGTTATGGGCAAAATAGTAAACTAATAAATGATTTCCGAATTTTCGATTTTGGCGCGAGATATTTTGTAAACGAAGAATGATATATCAACCATTTTAGAAAAGCTCCTCTGGACATTTTAGCTAGCTAAAATTTGAGCCTAAAACAAAGACGAACGTCATATTCAACGTTATAGTTTTATTTTGTAACTCTACTCATCCTGACTTTGTCGTCGCTCAGCTACAATATTTTCTCGAATTCCGTGGATTCATTTGTGAGGCATATCAGGCATAATCTGTGATTTTTTTATTTAATTGACATGTTGGCAATTTGGCGTTCCGTGAAATTTTATCCGTACACGTTTCATTCATGTTTTTGCAAACATAGCCTTCATTATTTTTAATACAAGTTGTTAATTAACTTGCCATGTTTGTTTTTTTGTTTGTCCGGATTAAATCTTGCAACTGAGATTTTAAAAATGAATTATCTTTCATCGATTGAGCCGAATTTTGCATTAATTTATTATGTTAAGTCACTCCGTAATGAAATGACCAACACTGTCACTTTTTAGATTAAAGTTTCAATGGAAAATAAACTTTTAAGAGACAATACACAATTACACGTGTCTTTCCTTTAGCTCAATCCCTATTTTAATTAAGCTTTTCCCTTAACTTTATCGTCACTCATTATTTCCTTTCAGTCCACTTTCCATACGGCAAATCCACACATCTGAAATCCCTAACAGAAACACGTGCTTCGTGAAATTACCCAGATCCTTAGCGTTAATTAACGAGCGTTTAGCTGTTGGCTCGCTTCCTTTGACTGTTTAGTGTTTACACCACAGAACACAACTATAATTACACTGCAACAAACATGGCGATCGACGCGGGAGTAGATTTATGGTGAGGCGAACCGCTTCCGAAGGAGTAAAACCAGATAATATGGTTTGTAGGCAAGTGCATTAAACCTCTTACAGAATTAAAGCTGTTTGTTTATGAGGAACTGTTTACACACGCACCTGAATGTATGTTTATTCCATGCGACTTAAATAACTCTAAACTTTGCCTTTAATTTTAACTTGTTCTTCAAAGTACAACCCAAGGGCTCTAATTTGAAACTAAAATAGAAAGTATACTAATAGAAGAATTATTTATTACCAAAAACAAAGGGTTGCTGGGTGGTTTCCGGCAGAGTAGAATAGGGCCAATCAAAGTCTTTCTTTGGATGTCACAGACGGAATTTGACTAAGGAAATACAAGCTAAACAAATATTATAAACATCAATGAGTCCTCTCCAACCCGTCTGGCCAGCGAGGAGAGTAAGTTCATTAGCAGCTCCGGCCAAGTATGGCTCTGGTAGTACAGGGAGGATCGTGCGACAATGCAGTGGAGACAAAAAGACCTAATGATGAAAAACAAAGGAATCTTGATAAACATACAGAGCGCTTAAATAAAGCAAAGGAAAACAACTTAATTGAAAAACATTTGATATAAACAAACACATAATTTAAATAAGAAATATGCAGGTTTGAGTGATTGCTTACTTGGCCAATTACTTAGTCTAAACGAAAAACATATACCTACGTAATAAATTTTCTTAAAACATAAATATTATATGCAGCTAATGTAATAGGTTATTCGCGTACGTAAGTCTCTCAAGCCGATCATCCCACACTATTTATAAATACATAATACATACAAATACACAAAACATACAAATACACTTTACAATGAGTCTGATAATGGGAAATTCGTCACTATCTTTTTTATGTATGTTCACCGAGTAATCGAAGACGCCTGGACCGATTTGAAACAATCTTTTTTAATTGAAAGGGTAAACTTGTTAGATAGTCTCATAATTTTATCAAAATCGGTCGAGTAATTAGGCGGTGAATTCGATTATTAGTTTTGAAAAATGATAACTTGATCGGCTTTTACGATTTACGAGAAACGAGACACTTAAAGTACATTAAATTTTTACTCTCTTCATCCAGATCACCGAGGCAAACGTTTCGCTACTTTCGACCAAGTTATTTGAAACAGTTGATTATGGAAATTTATTTGATTGCAGATATCGCTGTCTTTTAGACAACAATAAAACTATTGTTCATACATAGCAAGTAGGTCAGTGCTACATTAATTCAGTCTATGAATTCAGTGGTAATGTTACAAGACATTTTCGCGACGGCGAATTCTGTGCTAAATGTTAAATCGCGTGTGAATTGTCACTTTGTTCTGTTTATTATTTTGGGTTCGTAGCTGTATAGGATCGGGTCGCAAACTGGGTACACTACACAGGGTATACTTTCTTTTCTCTCAACATCCATTGTCGTAGAGAAAGCAAAGCCCAGTAGATTAAAAAATGATGAAAGTACCACAGTTGTGCGACAAACCGTTGCCCGGCAGACCTATGATATACATACATACATACTATCACGTCTTTATCCCTAATGGGGCAGACAGAGCATTTTGGGTCTTGCTGTTCTATGCAGAGCCCAGGGCCGCAAGACCCAAAAGCCACTTTTAGCGTCATGGTGGGCGAGAAGATGGAAAAGCAATCAATACAGTGATGGGCTGCTAGCCGCATCGCCTGTTAACATGATTTGCGTTTTTGCCCATTCCCTCAATCGGCTTTTACGATCTGCGTGGGAAGAGAAGCAGCTGGTACATTCTAAGTTTTTTGTTTCTCCCAGACCAGCATGGGAGTGATATGTGAGTGACCTATGATATGACCGACATTTAACCGGTACCTACTACTATATCTCGACATTTTGTTCGACCAATGTGTGACTGACATAACATTTGGTCCTAATTACTAATGAGAAACAACCTAACACTATTTATCTCAGGTAATACATAGAAGCCGTAGCTGTACAGTGTAATCATATAAAATTCTTTCGTACAATTGTAACAACACTCAATTTATACTCTGTTTACTGCACTCGCTATTGTCACTCACGGACAAAGTCGCTTACGACTGGCGCTGCACTTCATTAGTTTTTCGTTCTAACTGCAACTGTACTTGGAATTGAAGGCAATAACCAGACTGTACCGACGTACAAGTTGTTACGAGTTTATGAATAAAATAAATATATACGGACAAATCACACAGATTGAGCTAGTGTCCGTTCGGAAATAGTTTTTTTGTGTATGCTCAATCACTGGATTCCATGTTGCAGATAACTTAAATAAACTTTGTAAAAAGAGTGTGCTAACAATAAAAAACAATTCCCGAACGGGCACCGTCAGTGTTGTGTGTAAGGACATATGCAACGAATGACGAAGAAAGAGGGTAGACCGATATGGTTACCCTTGACAGCCGAACATCCATCGCCGTTCCTCAGTCGGCCAGCGACCATGACAGCAGAAGGGTCGTTAAAATATCTGGCAAAAACGATATTAATCGGTAAATGCCGTAAAACTAATAACAGGAATTGTGACTGCGAAACTCTAACATCAACAGACAGTCGGACAGCGGAGTCTTAGTAGGGTCTTGAATAATTAATCATTAATCATTATCAGACCTGATAATGATTTTGTTTCCAAAGCAGAAGCACGACCCTCTCTGGCTAGAACAGCCAGGATCTGGCCTACACTCTCCACGCTGGCCAAATGGTTGGAGAGGTCTCATGATGTTTATAAGCTTTGTTTAGCTTATATTTCCTAAGTCGCCTTCTACAACATCTTCGGGAAGATTTGGAGTGGTCCTATTCTATTCTGCCGGAAAACACACGTCATATTTACATATGAATAATTAAGTATATTATAAAACATTTATTGTCTCACCTCGCAAAACAAAGCGTCAAACCAGGTCAAACCGCATTACCCAACGCGCCCAAAAAGGACGTATGTGACATAATAAATTAGACGTCTTATTTTCCGTTTTTGAGAAATAGGCGGGCGTTCATTAATTTAAGGTGTAATTAGTGACGGCCCGGGAAGTTAATTGCCACCTGGAACGCCTGGAGACATGTCCCTACGCAAACACGACGAGAAAAAGCGTTTTAATTGCACGTGTGGTCTGTTTGCTTCACCTTGTTTGAAATAATTAGAACAATGAAATACAACATTGAAGTTACTGCTTCTTAAGTGTGTACATCGTATCGAAATTAGTATTGTGTAAGTCTGTTTGCTTATACTGGAGAGCGTCGGATGGATTACAAGTAAACAATCTCTTATTTCAAGGATTTTTTGGTAAGGGTAAAATACATTACGAGTTTAGTAAGATTCCCATTAAAAGGAGACCCTAGTAACATAAATACTATCACGTCTTTATCCCTAATGGGGCAGACAGAGCATTTTGGGTCTTGCGGTTCTATGCAGAGACCAGGGCCGCAAGACCTATAAGCCACTTTTAGCGTCATGGTGGGCGAGAAGATGGAAAAGCAATCAATACAGTGATGGGTTGCTAGCCGCATCGCCTGTTAACATGATTTGCATTTTTGCCCATTCCCTCGATCGGCTTTTACGATCTGCGTGGGAAGAGAAACAGCTGGTACATTCTAAGATTTTTTATTTCTCCCAGACCAGCATGAGACCCTAGTACGTCTACTAATATCTGAAAAATTTGATACCGTACAATCTCACATTTTATCCAGTTTGACACACTGATAAAAAATAGCATTTTTACGAAAATACATAGAATAAAAGCTAAGTTGGTCATGGCGAACCTATAATAGTTTTGAAAAATGTTATAACAAATAAAGATACAACACATATCTTCGATTAAAATTCAGCCATGATAAGTTTCCAACCAGTGCGAACCAACCCTAAAGACATAACCGTAAGAACGTATTTGCACTATATCAATTGCATATTCCCAAACTACAGTACCCACGCTCCGCGCCATACAGCATGTAAGCATGTATAGTTTATACGTCGCAGTGTAATAAATCGGCACTAGCTTCACGCCCGAGCGTCGCTCGCCGCGGCGCCGCTCGCTCTATGAATACTATATGAGTACAGGGTTGACAAACTCTAGCAGTTTGCGAAATTGAATGGCTAGTCTCTGGGTGCACCTGGCGTTTATTATGAATGGCTAAGACAATACAAGTCGAATTAAGCTTGCATGGCATATTAGATGCTTGTGCTACTTATAACTGAATGAATTCTACAGACATTTTTGAAGTGAAAACTTCTTTAGCGGCGTTGTGCACTTTTTTTGGAATGGGTAAAAAATCTAAAACTCGCGTCAGGACACGTGACCCTGATCGAAAATTCGTAAGACGGCACAGGGCGCTTGCGCGAATGTTCGTGTGTGTTTATGTTACAGCGTGCTAATAAAATGTCATGTTTGTGTACGATAGCCCAATAAATAAATATTGTATTCTACCACATAAATGAGAGTACTTTTATACTGATAATTAAAGCAATTCGTGCAAAATTATTCCCTAACCATTCCAAAATATCAAAAATGCACAACGTTAATATTCAAGTTTTCACTTCTGCCGGCACTCCCAGAGTGCAACCCGTCGTTTTTTATTTAATCATCATCATCATTTTAGCTGCATAACGTCCACTGCTGGACATATGCCTCACCAAAAGATTTCAAAATTGACGAATCTAGAGCGGCTTGCATACTAAATTGTTATTTCATTAAGTAAAAATCTTTGTACAGTGATTTTGTTTTAATAACTTTAACAAATAAGCAAATTACCAACCAAAATACAAAAAATTGTGTTTAGTCACGTTTATTAGAATAATGACCAAAGATTTTCAGTCTGTGGTTTGATTTTGCTTGCCATCCCTATTATTAATGGATGAAGCTATAATAAGAATTTTCATTTATGTTCAGCTTTATTATTAATGCACAATTATCAAACTTCAATAAAAAAACATTTATTTGACAGTAGACATTCATAGATCGATCTATTTGAACTTTATCGCACGATCGATCCAACTAACATCACATTTTTTTTGTCAGCTCAAAAAATATATACATAAATAAGTAT
Source organism: Acrobasis consociella (assembly GCA_963555685.1). NCBI lineage: Eukaryota > Metazoa > Arthropoda > Insecta > Lepidoptera > Pyralidae > Acrobasis > Acrobasis consociella. The sequence continues at coordinate 23,021,610 of OY743105.1, read as the reverse complement.
GTCTTAATTTCCTTCCCTCTTCCTGCCCCTGTAAATTACAAAGGCTTTGCTTAGCATTTGAGACTACTCCAAGTCCTCCCGTGGATGTCGTAAAAGGCGATTTAAGAAATACAAGCTAAACAAAGCTTATAAGCATCAATGAAACCTCTCAAATCTGTCTGGCCAGCGAGGAGAGTGTAGATCAAGTCCTCTAGCTGCTTTGGCCAAGTATGGCTCTGGTAGAACAGAGAGGGTCGTGCTCCTGCAGTGGAGACAAAAAGACCTGATGCTGATGATGAATTCTTTTGCTCCCAGAACAAATGAAAGTAAATATGAAAGTTGTCAGCCCTATATACCTACATACATACCGACATCAACCGCAGTATGTATGTATAGTACACCCCCCGGGCGTAGGATGTGAAGACGACTGGAAAATGCGGCGATAATTCCATCGTTTTCAATTCGATTCCCGCAATTCCGCACATTATTGACTTTGCACGTAGCTGTGGAGGAAGAGTCAGTAAATACGAATCATTTGGTTCACCTTGTGTTTAAAGAAGTCTTGTCATAAGAAACAATAATAAATGAGATAATCTGCTGATATTTGGTGAATTTGTCAAAAAATATCTTCGAGTACAGTCCTATATGAATAACAGATTTACGGATCGCAGAATTTTAGTACAAGAATGAGACCTTTTAGATAGCTTCAAATGGTAACTGAATATTTTAAGGGTGAATACTGAATACTGAATAAATTTCCCTAAAGAAAACGTATCGAAATATGAAAAGTAATTTTTGGCCACCCATATAAGTTGACCGATAAGCTGATCCGAGTTGGTATGGAAAGCCAAAAATTATTTTTCTATTCTGACATATGATCCTTGGGGAAAGTTGTTAAGTATCATGGACTGAATTCACCCTTAAAATAGTTTCAGTACTTATATTTTGTTACATGTTATATAGATCTTCTTCTTCTTATCGTGTGTGTTAGTGACTAACACTAGTGTCAGAGTTTTTAAACCGCCTTAAAGGCCTCTGACATGGTTTTAGGTAACGACCAATGTAAACGACAGTGACCGGGACCGACGGCTTAACGTGCCCTCCGAAGCACGGATCATCTTACTTATCCGACAATCAGGTGATCAGCCTACAATGTCGTAACCAAACTAGGACAATAACACAAAATCGTTGCCCCCGCCGGGAATCGAACCCGCGACCTCCGGGTATGAGCCGAACGCTCTAACCACTACACCACAAATTATATAGATTATATAGATAAACTGCCAGTGCGCTTTACTGACCATTATCTGTTTAAATAAAATTATGTACGTCGTACTTGCGACTTCTAAACTGATTTATACAAACCGTGTAAAGTTTTAATAAATCTACATACAGTCAAGATGAACCCACGAAGTTTTATTATTGTACGCCTCATAAGCGGAACGTTAAGGTAGTGATCTACTCCCAAACATTTTGTGATTATAAAAACCAAAAGAAGATTCTTTCTTTTTAATCTCGGTCAAAAGAAAAACACATCTTTGAGGAAAAAGACTTTTCCTTTATGAGTGACAGCCCAGAATTTCCTGTTGGAACCCCTTCAAAGAGGCAAATCAAAGGACCGTCTGCGGCAGGATTCTTTCAAAATAACTCGTTAAAATGTGATCCGCTCGGCCACTCCTGCGGCCATCAAATATTTGGAAGCACGCCGCTTTGAAGTTAAAAAATGTTTCACGAAATTGAAAAAGTTATACTTAAAGGTGGTAACTCATGGTTTTACGTAAAATGAGGACCTACTTAGCTTTATTGAGCGAGCAAAGCGTCTCAGTTTCGAGATTGGCCAAAAATGCTTTTGTCCGGCTGTCAGTATGTGTGTCTGGCTGGCAGTTCTCGCCTACATGTCAGTTTCAAAAATTAGTACGTGGGCGACCGAGCTTTGCTCGGTTATATCTCAAATATTAACTTATTTTTTTTAAACTTGCACTTAAAAATAACAAAAGTAAGTCACCGAGTGGGATTCGAACCCGTAAAACTCTTTGTAGCGGTCCGCGTGACCGCTGGGCCAGACGGATAGCGCCCGATAGGACGAAATTAGCGACCATATTCTGCGTGGAAAGAAAAACGCATGAAAACTCAAAAACACGCGTTTTCCTAAACATAAGATTAATCTAAATCGATTGTTAACCCCTGAAACCCCCCATATACCAAATTTCAGCGAAATCGTTAGAGCCGTTTCCGAGATCACAGAAATTTAAATAAATAAATATACAAGATGATCGTTTAAAGATATAAGATATAAAATGTTCTTTTCAATTTTTTCAAAATGGTCGATCTTAGCCCACCTTGTATCTTGGTATCTTAGTGCATCCTGCACATAAGTATGCCCAGAATTCCCAGCCCGTCTCTTGAATTGGCTAGCTCTAAAATAGATCATAAAGCAAGATTTAATGTTATACTTTTCAGTGAATGAAAAACAAACGTGAATATTTTTATTATTATTTCAGAATTGATTTACATAAACGACTTAGAAGCCTACTCAAAGGACTGACAGGCAAAAGCGCAAGACAGAGAGAAATGGAGAGCCAAAAGGGACCCCTTTGCCCAACAATGGGATCTAGCGGGCTCTAAATAATTGATTATTTAGTAAAAGTTGCGCATATTCATGGTCCTTGTTGCTGAAACTATGTCCCTTTTGAGCCAGTACAGTCTTTGCGTGTTCGAGAGTCACTCGACCCGGAATTTCAATATAGGTCTTGAGAGGGCTCGGATAAATATTGGACGAGATTATAGCGGAGGAACCAAAAGGGCGGATAAGTGGCCGGATCGGATGCCACTATAATACTATAAAGTTTGGTGGAGTTTCGTGTAGTCTTATTTCTTTTTAGATGAAGAGGAATAGAGAGGGCTTTGCAAATAAATAAATAAATATATAGGGACAAATTACACTGATTGAGCTAGCCCCAAAGTAAGTTCGAGACTTGTGTTATGGGATACTAACTCAACGATACTATATTTTATAACAAATACATATATAGATAAACATCCAAGACCCAGGACAATTAGAAAAAGGCCACTTTCCAACTTGCCCTGACCGGGAATGGAACCGGATGGCGGACTAGCATGGTGACCACTACGCCACGGAGCTAGCCCCTACAAAAGTTCGTGACGGATAAGTCTTTAACTTTTTTCCCTTAGCTCCCCATAACCACCGTTTGAAAAGGAAATCGTATAACCAATAATAGTAATAAATGCAACAATATCCCGTGAACTTCAACTGTCTTAGCCTTACGTTCACCCAACTCAGCTAATGACGAGATCATTTGCCATCTTTACCTGAACCGAGATCGAACTCGGGACCTCCTGAGTAGCGGACAGAAATGTTAACCTTTACGCCTCGGATAAAGACGACTGTCTTTATTACGTGAGATAAATTTATAATTAATACTAGCCGAAGCCCGCGACTTCGTTCGCGTGGAATTTATGTCTCTGGAAAATGCTTATCAGGCTGAAAAACTTTTACTAAGGCGGCATTTTTATATCTCTTATAGTTTAGCTGGACCATTAAGGTTCTGCATCAGGCGTTCCATTTTCCAAAATCATTTATACCCTATATGTTGCCCAGGCTTAATAGCTATATAACAAAAAAAGTTTCATTCGAATCCGTCCAGTATTTCCGGAGATTAGCGTGTACAAACAGACAAACAGACAGACATTATTTTTTTAATTCTTACTCTATTACTACGTCTCCATCGCCCCCAATATTTTTTTTGGAAATATATTTAATGTACAGACACACTTTTTTACTGTTTTATTATATGTATAGATATAGATGTATAGATATAGATTTTCTGCGGTTTACTCGCGTAGCCTTCCATCTTCTGATTTGTGTGAAATAAGTTTGCCTTTCCAACTACACTACGTGAGTAGACTTCTATCATTATTGTTTTTTAAGCTTGTTTTTAGGGTTGCGTACCCAAAGGATAAAAACGGGACGCTATTACTGACTGTCCGTCTGGTTGTCACCAGACTGTATCTCATGAACCGTGATAGCTAGATAGTTGACATTTTCACACATAATGTACTTCTATTGCCGCTATTTAGGAGCTCAGGGGCCTGGCTGGAGTGCGCATTACTAGCGCTTTCGCAATTAAAGCGACGCCGGGCGTGGTCCGCACCTGGATGGGTGACCACAAGTGGCATAAAAATTTCGCGAGCTTCTCCGTGCTTCGGAAGGCACGTTTAAGCCGTTGGTCCCGGCTGTCATCATTGTATGGCAGTTGTCAAGCTATGTCAAATGCCTTTAGGCAGCCTGACAAATCTGACACCAGTGTTGGCCACTTACACACACGAAAAACGAAAACGAATTGCCGCTATAACAACAAATACTAAACACGTAATAAAATAAATATTTAAATGGGTCTCCCACACAAGAAACGTAATCTATATCTATACATATAATCTATACATATAATAAAACAGTAAAAAAAGTGTGTCTGTACATGAAATATATTCCCAAAAAAAAAATTGGGGGCGATGGAGACGTAGTAACAGAGTAAGAATTTTAAAAAAAAATCTGTCTGTTTGCCTGTTTGTCTGTATGTCTGTTTGTACACGCTAATCTCCGGAAATACTGGACAGATTCGAATGAAACTTTTTTTGTTATATAGCTATTAAGCCTGGGCAGCATATAGGGTATAAATGATTTTGGAAAATGGAACGCCTGATGCAGAACCATAATGGTCCAGCTAAACTATAAGAGATATAAAAATGCCGCCTTAGTAAAAGTTGTTTAGCCTGGTGAGCATTTTCCAGAGACATAAAGTCCACGCGAACGAAGTCGCGGGCTTCGGCTAGTTATTAAATAAATCGTAATATAATGGTACGCAACCCTTCATGTGCGAATCCGACTCGCACTTGGCCGGTTATTAACAAAGAGCTGATATTGTATTATGTAAGTTTTCCCTTTTCTCCCAGACCATGAGAGTATCCTTACATAAATTAAGTCGCAAATGAAGCAGACTATCCTAATAAACGATATCGCCATGTTCCCACGTCCAGCTGAAATATAGGCTATCTGCGGGCTATATCTCACTCTGGATTATCTCCGTATGAAATCTTAATCCGCACTAAGGGCCTTAACTACGAGCTCACAGTAGACGCAGCAGAGAGTAAGCTACGTTCCCGACCAATTCATTTCATTTATTTGAAATACGTCAGCAAAGTCTATCTATCTTTCCGTGGTATCTTAGCGCTCGAACGGGTATACCAATTTCTATGCGGCTTTTTTAGGGTTCCGTAGCCAAATGGCAAAAACGGAACCCTTATAGATTCGTCATGTCTGTCTGTCTGTCCGTCCGTATGTCACAGCAACTTTTTTCCGAAACTATAAAACCTATACTGTTGAAACTTGGTAAGAAGATGTATTATGTGAACCGCATTTAGGGTTCGAAATAAAAACAGAAAAATAACAAAAAATTTTGGGGGTTCCCCATACTTAGAACTGAAACTCAAAAATTTATTTTTCATCAAACCCATACGTGTGGGGTTTCTATGGATAGGTCTTCAAAAATGATATTAAGGTTAAACCGAATACTTTGCGCGGGAGACACTTCCAAAGTGGAAAAAAGTGTGTCCCCCCCCCCCCCCCCCCGTAACTTCTAAAATAAGGGAGTTATAAAACTAGAAAAATATATGATGTTCATTACCATAAAAACTACCAGTAAACTAAATTGGTTTGAACGATATCTAGTAAGTAGTTTTTTTTTAATACGTCATAAATCATAAACGGTAATTTAACTTTCATTCAATTAACTCAAATATAAAATTTAAAAAAAAAATACTACAAGACTTTTATATAATGTTATTTGCTACTACGGAACCCTTTATGGGCGAGTCCGACTCGCACTTGGCCGCTTATTTACGTGAAAGCAAGGTCCCTTGTAGTAATTGTTATTTGTGTTTAATGAAAATCGGTTTAGCCGTTTAAAATTTATTGCCTTTTGAAATTTATTTCTCTAGCAAATAATAGATGGCGCTAAGTTTATCAAGTCGTATCGGTAGTGCCGTCACTCATCACTAGATGGCGTTCTTGGCAATCGGGGTTGTATAATTTGCCTAGTAAATAAATTTGTTTCTGTTCCAAACCAGCATGCAACAACAAATACCTTAGTCTGCAAACGTATCTACTGTTTGCCGTAACTACCCTCCGAGAAACGTTCTATTCTCGTGAAATTTTACTTATCTCCTCTCTTTTATATGCAATTCCCTTTTAATGCCGTCTTAACAGTCCGAAGGTTTTCTGGAATATTACCATTTAGAAACTTGAAGTTTAATAATCTAGGTACGTTTTACAGTCGTTTGAATTTTAAATCCGGGCAAGTTTCTTGTTTTAGTATTTCAATTGCTGTTTTGCTTTTAAAATGGCTCTTAGAAAGAGTATTCCGGCTTTGTTTTCTTTTATCGTATGAATTAGTGACCAGTTATTGGCTTGTAAGCTTTTTGTTGCTAAACAGCTTAGATATTACGTAGTCTCTGGAATAGAATGGGCTGATACCTGTCGCCATTTCGGATTTCTATTTCCCATTTCTATCGGACTGAACTTGATCTTAAAATTTGCGTACAAATAAATCTCCGTACAGGCTAAAACTGAAAAACCGAATAAGTACGTACCATCTTTAGGTAGCCTGGAAGAGATTACAGTTGCATTAAGGCCGCCTTTTGACGTCTGTTTCATGCAACATTATGTTTTGGTGCAAGAAAGATTTTCTGCTGCACATACTTGTATATTGTTGGAACGAAGTGCCTTATCGCGCGTTGCGGAAGCGGGCTAGACGGAAAAAATTAAGACCAAAAGTTGTAACGACACTTTTTGCTATAGTTGTAAGCCGTGCGGCGTGCGCGTGTTTCTCTGTCCTCTCTCTCTCCTAATTAATCGAAAGGAACTTTGTTCCATCCGGGTGTCCCTTGACACCTCTCAAATTTTTTGTCTATTGTAATTGTTTTGTATATAGATAGATAGATAAAACGTTTATTTGTGAAAACTGCACAAACACAATCACACACAAAGAAATACACGAATTATTTTTTAGTATATCAAGTACAAGTTTTTAGCTATGTGATGTGTATGCTGCAGTTGCACAAAAAGGTCGTTGGCTCAGCGACAATATTGCTCAAAGAGCAATGCGCTAATTTTCAGCTAAAACCTTAGGTATAGGTGCAAGTGCGATCAGTTGTGAAGATTGTTAAATTAACGTGTTAAAGACTATAAAAACAAGAATAAACTACAAGACATATAGATACACAATAAATAAATATACTAAGTACGACATAATACAATAATTATAAATGTGGGTAGCGCTCTTGTAGTGAAAATTAAGAAAATAAAGTTTTCCGCTGATATTATTGCACATCAAAAGCGTGTCCCGAAATAAATTGAACCATATTATAATTTAATGTTGTGTTGGCATGTATTGTTATGTTCTTGTACCTACTTTAAGTGTGTTTAATTTTAATTAATTTATTTATCTATCTTAACCCTTTCTTATTTTAAAAGTTGTATGAAATTCTATTTAACTCAAGATAAAAAGCAGAGAGTCACGTCGTGCATCAATTCATACGTGTATTAAACTAAAGCTTAACAAGCGAAATTGTCCTCTTATTTACGTAATTCAAAGATAAATAGGTACAGCATTTAATTACGAGCACGCAGTACGAGCATTTTCTCATTACGACATAAATAATAAGGAGCCGATAGTCTTTGAATACATTGAAAGGCGTACAGTAAGACATGATTGGTAATTGAAACATGTTGCCAAGTAATTTTAACATATACGTTTGATAATATATCTGAATATATATGTTTATTTACTCACTTTTTTATTTGCATGTTAGACAAATACTCTTAGCCAAATTTTTACAACTGATTACTAGGAATAGATGTTCCACTTCGAGCACCCGTTTGAATAGCACCTGACCTTTTCCACGAAGAGCACTAATAGTAGATTATGATTTAGCAACGATTGCTGGGATTTATATTTTTTACGTAAACCTCTCTCTCCAATGTCAGTGCGTTTCCGACCCGGGCCGAACGGCTAGCGGCCCATACTGTTTTGATTTTCATTTTCTATATTCACGCCCACTATGACCACCATTACGTATGCTACGTGGCTAGGCCCTGACTACTACGTTTGGGACAAAGACGTGATAGTAAATCTGAATAAAAAAATACTTTCATTTTGGCTACTAGAAACGTCTAAAAACTAATTTTCTTTTGAATTTGTATGTAATTTTCATTTTTCCAGTACATTTTACAAGTTGACCGCCTATAACTTTTTCACTTAAAGATACCTGAAAAAAATATATTTTACAAACTTTATGTTACTCCTTTCTCAGCATGATAAATATACATACCCATGCCAAATTATAGCTTTTTAGTACTTATAGTCGCTGAGTAAAACCGCGGACGGATAGACACATAGACAAACATGTCTTAAAAGCTTAGAGTTAAAGCAAATTTGCTGAAAGTGCTTACCTCTCAAACGGATATAATTTAAAAGCTAATCTTTCTTTCTTTCAAAAGCTAATCAATGAACAACCTTCGACCTATACATATTAATTGTCCCGACGAATATTCCCGTGATCATTAAAATTGGCACTGGGTTTCATTAGAGGGGCTTGTTCCGTTGTTTAGACTAACATCACAGGCTAAGCGGATTTATTGAGCCATGCGGGGTTCTATCCAAGATGGCGCCTGCGGCCTCTCCTAGTTATGAAGCTTTACCAGGTAAATTAGTTATTTACCCATGGAAATAACCAAACCAAACTAAATTCTATTAACTAGAAATAATACGTATTTATGAAATAAACTTATTAATAGGTAATCATTACCAAACATTTGTTAAAGTAAAATAAATTAAACAAGTTTATTTGCTGGGCAAATTAAAAATAGACCCGAACTACATAATATTCCAACTGATGTTATGTGAAATTGATATCCGTAGCGCCATCTTTTATTTGCCAGGTAAATTACAAAACCCAACATCGATTTTCATCAAACCATGGCTGAGACCACCACAAGGGAAGTTGCTTTCACATAAAAACCCTTTCTTTTTTCTTTGTTATATATTACGATTACTTGATAAAGGAACTAGTGGGACTTTTTAGTTTTGTTTGTTCCATTATTATGTTCAATGGGTGGGACAAATGAGTTGCACTTGTTCCATGGAACGAAAACGCAGCGGTACTAGTGGAAATGGTTCATGAAAACGGAAACATCATCCAGAAGTTATAACGGCGGAAGTTCCGGAGCTCCGGCAGTCGGAACTCGCAACGGAATGTTTTTTGTTTGCGCCGTCACTAGCCAGGCCTAGATTAAAATGTGTTCTTCAAGTGTTAATTACCGTCGTAGAGCAACTTCAAAGTGCATTTTTGCGTGCTTTTGAAGAAAGCTTTAATCATGTTTTAGTGTTACGTACCCAAAGGGCAAAAACGGGACCCTATCTTAATTTTTTTTTTAATGAACTAAATTATAGGTTTGTTAAAAGTTTTAAACGCCTGCTAATCATTAACCTTCTTTGATAAACTCGTCAGCCGTAAGAAAATGTGGTCCGAATTAACCCCTTAATCACATGTAAAATGGGTAACTGGTCCTCGGAGTGATTTTGAAATGGGACGTGAGGCCGTAGTGCCCCGTAGCGAAGAGAGAGAACACCGTAGGCAAAGATAATATTACTAATGTGACAGATTCCCAACGCAATAAATCTTTTGCAGGGCCCGTACCGTAAGTAGGCAAAACTAGTACCAGGTGCTCTCACAGAGATGGCAGCACGCACGATAGACGAAAATGTGACATAGAAAGTGTTGAATATGCTTTAAAAATATTTATTTCATTTCATAAATGTCATATTTAATTAATTAGAGTACTTCTTCATTGAAATAAGAGTAATTAAAGATTTTGTTTAAACTATTACCTTATAGCGCCATCTAGTGACAAGAAAGAGAAATAACTATGGTTATGAGGCGATGGGTAGGCAATGGCATGTCGTAGGGCAGCCATCTGTCATCGCGACCTCACAGCTAATTGGACACGTAATAGTGGACTCAATCTATTTAGTGACACCCCGCAGCACACACATCCATCACGGGAGTGGTTGGTGGGACACACTCGTTTTCGTGCTGTCGGTATATTTAGATTGTGGCAATATAAAGCTTTGTTGATGGCTGAATTGCTTATTGTCTATTGAAACTTTTCAGTTCTCGCGTCGTTAGGTACAAGTAAATACATAGGGAGCTTTGTTATTTCTTTTTGCAACCTATACCTTGTTTTTGGCGATTCGGAATGGCGTTTTTACTTATATAGTTGTGGATTAGTGTGGCCAGTGGCCACACTTACTCAGCCTTTACCACGGAATATGTACATGTAGCGGCACGAAGAAATTCTAGCGCTGACCAACGGTAAATTGAACAAAGATTCCAATACGGCGTTGCGGAGTACAACATCCTTATCGCGCAGGAGTCAAAAAAGTATACTGTACCCCTGCTGCGCAGTATACCCTCTACATTTCTTTCAGCGCTAAACTTACGTGCTGCCTTGCTACTTGTACTAGTACTGTGCAAAAATACAACGCTCTATGGCTCGTGGACAATCTGTGTTTTTTTTTATTCTATTCTATTCAAATATATCTTTATTATCATAGGATATTTGAAATCCTAATCATAACTTGTTGCAAAACTTTGCTTCATGGATAAAAGTCAAAGACTTTTCTCGTCGAAAACTTCTAGCGTAGAACTAAAAACATCTTTCTTCTTGCTATCTAGGAAGAAATAACCGGCCAAGTGCGTGTCGGGTCACGCACATTGTAGGGTTCCGTAGTTGCGAATGCCAACTTTGAATTCTTGCCACTAACGACGGCTAAAAACTCATTTTCTATTAAATTTGTATGCAATTTTCCTTTTGCGAGTACATTTTATAAGTTGGTCGAATATAACTTTTTAATTCGTGAACTTTACTTAAGTCTGTTAGTTCTCCTTTAAACTTCGTTATATATACTAATGCGGTGATTTTTTTACTGAACTGAACTGTCCACATTTAACCGCTTAGGAGATAACATTTGCACTATAAAACCAAATATTTCAAAAACGGATCCCTTAATTGAAAAATACTACCAAAGCTAATTTAAAAAAATCTTTTCAAAGTTTCATTTCACCACTTTCTCTGCATGATTAATGTACACACACAACCATGCAAATTGCAGCTTTCTATCACAGATGACGAAAATATAAGGGTCCTGGTTCACAACAGAACCCTAACAAACATACAAATGAAACGATTCGCTTGCCCTCTCTGTAACTTTTGCAAAGCATATTTATCAGACCTCAAACCAAAGTATTTACCTAGCCCGGTGTCGAGCCCAGTTGTTATCTTCCAGTTATTTATGTAAAATGGATTATCCCAAGGCAAGGGCCAGGCGTGCGTATAAATAATATTGATTAACCAAATATTATTCGAGGTACTAAATGTTGATCTAAACTTGGCTGTTTTGGTACTCGTCAAAGGGTAAAATGGTTACAGATTAACCAAAATAATAAGAGAAGTAGAAATGATATTTTTTTAGGTATCGATTTTTTTTAGCTTTTAAATTTATTTTGATAAGGACCAACATCCTTTAGTAATACTTTACTGTACACCAGAAAAATAAGAGTAATTCAAATAAACATACAGAAAAACATTCAATATGGTAATAAGAATATAATATAATTAAGCTCCAAAATATTGAATTGTAGCTAACAGACCGACGTGATATATGCCGTTAAACAAAATCATTTGTTTAAAACGTAAAAATACTGTTGGATGTACGTACATTTTAGTTCATTTATATAGTACTCTGTGGTATTATAACTATATCTTTTTTTAAACAAAAAACCGACTTTACCCTCAAATTACACAACTGATTTTCATAAAAATTCAATTGGGCCACCTCGCCACCCAGAGTTCCCGGGTTCGAACCCCGGTCAGGGCAAGTTGGAAAATAGCCTTCTTCAAATTGTCCTGGGTCTTGGATGTTTATCTATATATGTATTTGTTATAGAAATATAGTATCGTTGAGTTAGTATCCCATAACACAAGTCTCGAAATTACTTTGGGGCTAGCTCAATCAGTTTAATTTGTCCCTATGTATTTATTTATTATACATAAAAAAAAATACAAATCGGTCCAGACAGCTTTGAATAATCGGTGAACATACATAAAAAAAGATTGAGAAGGTTGATAACCTCCTCCTTTTTAAGTCTGTTAATAAATGGATTAATAGATGAAAAAGAAGACAAGTCATTGATGAATTGATGATCTTATTAAAGTTATTTACAAGATTTATTTTCTAACATTCTAAATCTTAAACTGTTTTTAGAAAATACATAAGTAAATTTTTTAAAAAAAAAAACGACGGGTTGCACTCTGGGAGTGCCGGCAGAAGTGAAAACTTGAATATTAACGTTGTGCATTTTTGATATTTTGGAATGGTTAGGGAATAATTTTGCACGAATTGCTTTAATTATCAGTATAAAATATTTCAAATGTTTTCTGAACCACAGTCTGTCACAAATGTCACAAGCATGACCAAATTCATTTTCAACAAAATCATTTTCAAATACACAGCAGTATGGCCACTACACAGACGGTCGAGCCATCAGCTGTCACCATCCATGGATGCGCGTAGCACGCTGTAACATAAACACACACAAACATCCGCGCAAGCGCCCTGCGCCGTCTTGCGAATTTTCGATCAGGTCACGTGTCCTGACGCGAGTTTAACATTTTTTACCCATTCCAAAAAAAGTGCACAACGCCGCTAAAGAAGTTTTCACTTCAAAAAAACACTAACAGGATCGCAAAACTTTCAACATCGCAATCTGAATATTGATAACTCTTATTAGCTACAGTTTTCAAGAACTAATTTTCCTAAATTCGGCAACTTTCAATCAAAATAAGACAAGATAATAAAAGATTTTTTAATTAAAAAAATGCGTATTTACGAGTATCTGTTCCATGTTTTTCTTAAAATTACTTCTTACGAAAAACAAAGCAATTGTTAAAATTCTATTTGTTCCAGGCCCCAGGTGGCAAAAACAATAAAAGATTTAATTTCCTGACGCCTATAAAATATTATTTTAATCCAACATAGCTCTGATGCTGAATATTCAATGAAAGCGGGTCCGCCATATTTTATTTGAGTTTTTATGCAAAATAACTGTTGGGGCCAGGGTTGCCAGTGGCCGGGTTTTTTAAAACCAAAGTGACGGCCTACTTGGTGGTAATAAGTGGTTACTGTAGCCTTTGATACCTGCAACCTCCAGGCTAATCTAGAGCTTCTTTTTAACTGCCTGATAAAAAAGAAGGGTGTACACATAACACATCAATCTTTCTTTCACTTATCATTTAACATATCATATACCTCGTCTATTTTACCATCCAGCCCTCCTCTGATATTCAGTGTATCAAAATGGCTCTCCGTAGCCCGCTTTTCGCCCCCACCGGAAACGAGACGTGATGAGTTGCGAACTGCATCGCCGCCATTTTGAGTTTTTTTATTATTCTTACCAACCCGAGTGCAAGAGTGACCCACTATCATACTTGGCATAGCTCCTTGTGCCAGGTGAAGGCTGTCTTTATGATCCCAGGAAAAAATGGCACGCATGAGACTAGGCTCACCCCTATCCACGCATCCATCGGCACGGCAGACCTTGGATTGATGAGAAAGTAGAAGGCAGGGAAAAGTAGAAATAAATATAGATTATAAAATAAATATAGACGGAATTTTTTGGGTTTGGGATGGTATTGAAGTGTTAAGAATGCTACTGACACAAAAAATACAGGAAAGGAGTCCATAACAGCTCGGTTAAAAAATAAACTTTTTTATTTCGACATTTGCCAAGTGTAGCAACCCTATTGGCCGGACGGTGGATATTTTAATCTAGTGTATGGAATCGCGCTTATTCACTCGAGTTATTTCCCCATTGACGGGGTGCGCCGTGCTGCGATGAAAGGAAACCTTCAATGGTTGATTAACGCCGTCTTGTTGATCAATATTATTACACTTCCTTTTAGAAAAAGGTATTACAAGGCAGGATAATCAAAAAATTAAATGAAATTTAAAGATATTCTCCCATGCTGGTCTGGGAGAAATAAAAAACACTGAAAATGTACCAGCTGCTTCTCTTCGCACGCAGATCGTAAAAGCCGATCGAGGGAATGGGCAAAAATGTAAATCATGTTAACAGGTGATGCGGCTAGCAACCCATCACTGTATTGATTGCTTTTCCATCTTCTCGCCCACCATGACGCTAAAAGTGGCTTTTGGGTCTTGCGGCCCTGGGCTCTGCATAGAACTGCAAGACTTTAAATGCTCTGTCTGCCCCATTAGGGATAAAGACGTGATAGTATATATGTATGTATGTATTTAAAGATATTTTTCTAGTTGGGTTCCTTAGACGTTTTAAAAAGATTTTTGTCGTCAAGGACCAGATAACATTTAGGAGTAGAAAAAACGTTTTGTTTATCAGCTATTTATGTATAGACGAAGTACTATACTTGTCACCGTAAGTGTTAAATGTTGATTGACACTGTAACGCGAATACGCAGTATCGTCCGTATTGCGGCCCTGGGTTCTGCATAGAGCCGCAAGACCCAAAATGCTCTGTCTGCCCCATTAGGGATAAAGACGTGATTTGTATGTATGTATGTATGTATGTCCGTCTTGAGTATCACTTTTGGAGTAACCCCCAAGCTCCTCTCACACGTGACCGACTTTCCCGCCTCCCCCGCCGGTTAATATTTTTACGTCGCACCGACACAAATTGGAAAAGCACTTTCTGAGTCTCAACTCGTTAGTACGTGGAATAAGCGAAATAAATTCCGGGGGATTTATTCCCGGGATTATCGGAGCAGTAAGTTGTTCGGGCCTTTAGAAAAAGTTAAATCAAAAACGTGAGGCGACAAACAAGCGGGGTCGCTGAACGGGCTCTGTTGGTTGACAGCGTGGCCCGGAATATCTTATATTTTTTTGACATCTTATATCCTCGCATTACAAAACCATGTAATTAAATTCACATTCTAAGTTAAAGATTCTCAATTTCTCATTAAAATTCTATCATATTTTGTTTCAAAGTGGCCAAATTTTGCCCCGAAAAATAGTTTTTTTATGGGGCATCCTTTTTGACCTCTGTCTCTTGCAGTCTGTTGTAAAATGTACTGTCACTATGGCTCGTTATTAAATATTTAACTTTAAAGAATTCTGTTTTCTCCACAGTTTCAAATTAAGATGGCAGCTTTTTGTGCATCGTCCACAATCAGTGTGTTAGAAGTGCAGTATTATATTTCTTAAACGATCTAAAAGCGCACCAAGGATCGTTGAAAAACTTTTGCTCAACACGCAAAGATCTAATTTCCCGGACCATTCATATTTGAAAATAAAAATATAGTTTCCTTTTATTTATTTTTTACTTTTATATATTTAAGCAGAATTGAATTACAATGTAATATTAACTAAATAACTAAAATTAATTAAAAATAACTTTAAAATTACCCAAGACGCTTGCGGCATTACCGCGTTAGATAGCAATACTTAAACACTGTCCGAAATGCGCGCCCGCCCTTGGATCCCCGCAGACATGGATCAGGCTTGCGGGAATTAAAAAAAATTACGGCCTAAGTGCATGCCTTTCGGGCCGCGTTGTAAACACGCCTTACGGCACCCCCTGCCGCTTGGAAGTGGAAACGGGGACAGAAAAGTGTCCGCGCGAGATTTATGGCGCCGCATCGCGCTGCCAACCTGACAACACGCGGCTCGGGACGGGATGTGACCGAATTCTGGGCTGCGGGTGAGGCCGTGACCTTGGAGATGATAAATCTTATAGCTGATACCCGCGGCGTGCATCGGGATCTTAACATTATCCCGGGAGAAAAAAATGTATTAATCCCGGTAATAAGCTATTAACATGCCAAATTTGATTCCAATCCGTTCAGCCGTTTTGCGTGAAAGCGGAACAAACGTCCATTCAAACTATCGCATTTATAATATTAGTACCTGGGCGACCGAGCTTTGCTAGGTTACATCTCAAACATTAACAAATTTTTTTTAAACTTGTCTAAAAAAAATGCAAAATAATAAAAAAATATAAACTTAAACATAAAAAAAAACAAAAGTAAGTCACCGAGTGGGATTCGAACCCGTAACACTCTTTCTAGCGGTCGCTATCCTTAACCGCTGAGCTAAATCAAGGCGGTCGCGGCGCGACGAAATTAGCGACCATATTCTGCGTGGAAAGAAAAACGCATGAAAACTCGAAAACACGCGTTTTCCCAAACATAAAACTAATCTAGATCGATTGTTTACCCCCGAAAACCCCCATATACAAATTTTCAGCGAAATCGTTAGAGCCGTTTTCGAGATCACAGAAATTTATAAATAAATATATATATATATATACATACATACATACAAGAATTGCTCGTTTAAAGGTATAAGATATAAGGAAACAAATTAAATTTAAAAAAAAAACAATTTAAATCGTGATTCTTTTCTTCCATGCTGATCTAGGAGAAAGGAATAGAACGTAGCGTAATATACTAGCTGCCAGCTGCAAAAATATATTGTATTATTTTATGTTTTTTAGTTCACATCCCTATTTTGGGTCCCAATACAAACAGAAAATATGATAGTGGTTATTACTTCTATCATATTTTATATTTAACTTTACCCTAAACGTGGCCTTTGGGTCTTATGCCCTGTCTAGGCTCTGTTTAAACCGCATTGGAAATAAAGACGTTATAACTAATGTATCTTTCACTCGACTACGGCAAAACCAAAGAGGGCTGCGATTTTCGCTATATGTATGTATGCTTGTTCATCTGATTTCGTTTCCTCGAATCTTTAATGTTATTCATGATTGAATAAATGAGGTATCGTTGGAAACGTCTTGTCTGTTAGCTAGTTATATGCTATGTGACATACAATATACATACACTATCAGGTCTTTGAAGAGATAAATGAATATGTAACATATATAATGTATGTGTGCATCCCAAAATGCTCTGCTCTTTTTGGGTTGCGGTTCTAAGCAGCAGACAGAGCCCAGGGCCGCAAAATCCACAGGCCACTTTGCGTGATAGTGGACGAGTAGGTGGAAAAGGGAGTCAAAATAGTGATGGGTTTCCAGCCGTGTCATCTATGCATATGCCTATGATTATTTTCTACTTGGTCTAATAGTTGACTGGCAGAGAAAGTCATGTGGTGTTAACTCAGCCATTTGTACACTTTTTTGTGTAATAAAGTCTAAATAAATATATAAACAAATGTTATATATCATTGTAACATAATATCAATGTAACTTTCCGAAGCCAACTTAGTACACCGAAAAAACGAAAAAATAATCTTACCAATACTTGCTAAATAACATAATAAAAAATTCAATCCCACAGAATATCTAAATATTATACCACAGAATATGTTTACTCAAAAGCACAATGTACACCGATACTGTATTAGATATTCTTAAGATGAGCAAAATAAACTCGCGAGATAATTTTCAATTTACATCCCAAGTGAAACTTTGTGTACTTTATAATCTAAAGATTTTATGGGCAAATACTAATAGAATACATTGGTGAATCTCAAATATTTGCAATAGTTTCAGTATAACAGATAAGTATATATATTTTCTGGCTCGGTTTAACTTATTCATAGGCAGTTGTTTGACAAATCTGAAAGATGGTGATTGTGGCGTGGGGTTGAATGCATAATGCATATAATGAGACCTACTTTCAACAGAGACTGGAGAATGGTTGACGAGGACTTGCTTACAACACAAATAAACACAATGTGTGCCTGTTTAATATCAGTCTAGATTTGCAAGTGTCTATACTGAACGGCGAGGTGGCGCGAGTGCTAACTAAAAAAAATGGTCTCATTTACATGCCTTCCAAATTTAAAATCCCAATATTTCGTTTTTGTGAGTGGCCAACACCGGTGTCAGATTTTTCAGGCTGCCTAAAGACTCCTGTCATAGCTTGACGTATACAACTATGATAGTATACAATGTTGACAGCTAAGACCAACGGCTTATAGGTGCCATGACCCTTCCAAATGCTGACCACGCCCAGGGTCGCTTTACAAGCGAAAGCGTTAGTAATGCGCCCTTCCGTCGGGCTACCGAGCTCCTCAAAATTCCACTTTTTTCAACGAACATACACGTCTGGCCAGTGAGGAGAGCGTAGGCCAATTCCTCTGTCTGCTCTGGCCAAGTATGGCTCTGGTAGTACAGAGAGGGTCGTGCTCCTGCAGTAGAGAAAAAAAGACCTTGTGATGATGATACACATCTATCATTTGGAAATCCTTGGGAGAGGCCTATGTCCAGCAGTAGACGTTATGCGACTGAAATCATGATGATAATGATACACATCAATCATAGTACAAAAAGAATAGGGTACAGCGCTTGTTCTTAAAAAATACAAGTGTTACCCTTACACAACTCGGTTAAAACAAACTGAAATAGATGTTTTCGGCCTTGCCTCAAAAATACACAACTGAAATATCGCTGACAACTCCAACACAACTCCTTTATCCCGAACAAGTAATTTCACAGATACGGCCTCGAATATCTGAAATCAGCCTAACATACTAAGTCTTATCAAAAATAAACTTTGTCACCAAGAAATAAAGTTAAATCTCGAGTACAAACTCCAAACGCCATCTGTTCTTCACTACATACAATATGTAACTTTCTAAGAAAGGGGCAAAGTTCTTTTTCATTTGAATATCGGAAAACGTTGACGGTGACACTTCAAAGGGAAATGTGACTTATTCAATTTCAACAGCGTTTCGTTTTGAATGATAACAAATATTAATTAAGGGGATACTTGATTTTTTTGGGATCAGTGCAGCCAACATTTGAAAGAAATTATTTGAAAGGATATCATTTTAAATTTTGTTTGTACCAAGCCCTAGAGAACCCTTCAAACATATTATAAACACATTTGCCAAAAGTGACCGTTTTCCGCACATTTGCAAAAATCGGCCACTTTTGGCAAATGTGCGAAGAAAAGTTTCGCGTTCTCACTCAAAATTTGAAAAAAAATCATTGAAAAGGATAAGAAGCACCTGAAGTCATAATAAGCTTTTTTCCAACAACTCAAATCAGATGCTTTTTCTAAACGTCAAAACAAACCATTTTTTATAGGATTTGTAAGAAATATAGACTAAAACTTCATAGTTTCTTAGAGTCAAATAGCGCTCTTAATTTCAGTTTTTCTGCAATAATAAATCTAAACTCAGGTTAAAAATAGATCAATTATGACAAATGAAATTATTTTGTAATTTACTATTCCTTAACAGCACCAAATAATTTATTCTTGACCCAGGAAAGTCCCCAATCATAAACAACTTACAAACTCCATATCATAAAATCGGTAAATAATACATATGATTAAACGCATGAAAAAGCCAAAAGTCAACCCTACCTTGAATACAAGGAAAGGTTTCAGCCATATAAACTCGTCGCAGGGTTCTCCAAGGGCAGTTATTTATAAGATTTTCTGCTGTAGTCATTCCCAGTCCAATCTTCTTCTTCTCGTGTGTGTTAGTGGCTAACACTAGTGTCAGAGTTTTTAAACCGCCTTAAAGGCCTCTGACATGGTTATAGGTAACGACCAATGTCAAAGACAGTGACCGGGACCGACGGCTTAACGTGCCCTCCGAAGCACGGATCATTTTACTTATCGGACAATCAGGTGATCAGCCTGCAATGTCCTAACCAAACTAGGACAACAACACAAAGTCGTTGCCCCCGCCGGGAATCGAACCCGCGACCTCCGGGTATGAGCCGAACGCTCTAACCACTACACCACGGGGGCAGTTATGTAAATAATGATGACAAAACGACAAAACCTCATATAGTCAGGACTAACAATTTAAAAATACATGCTAGCATGAACTAACTGATGGCGGAAGCACATAAGTTAGTTTTAGTTAGAACAGTGAGAATATCGGGATAAAAACTATCCTACGTCCTTCTCAGGGTCTTAAACTATATTCATACCAAATTTCATTTAAATCGGTTCAGTCGTTCACGTGTGATGGCGTGACCAAGGGAAATAGGGATTCATTTCTACGTATATAGATTAAGGGCGTAGGTTAACTGCCTCCGTGGTGTAGTGGTTAGAGCGTTCGGCTCATACCCGGAGGTCGCGAGTTCGATTCCCGGCGGGGGCAACGACTTTGTGTTGTTGTCCTAGTTTGGTTAGGGCATTTTAGGCTGATCACCTGATTGTCCGATAAGTAAGATGATCCGTGCTTCGGAGGGCACGTTAAGCCGTCGGTCCCGGTCACTGTCTTTGACATTGGTCGTTACCTAAAACCATGTCAGAGGCCTTTAAGGTGGTTTAAAAACTCTGACACTAGTGTTAGTCACTAACACACACGATAAAGAAAGAATGGCGTAGGTGGCGTCGTCATTCCTCACCTACTTTCTGTAATAGACTGTACTGGCGTACACAGACACGATGCTTTTTAATTATTTTTATCTCGATTCGTACTCGAGAGAGCAACAAAAGAATATAAATTAAGGTTTACACTGAACAGCAAAAAAATTGTCTTACTTTTTTATTAATGAACATCTTTTAATAGAATTTGGGCATTATTACTTGGATTTGCATTTTAACGTCATATTGTAATTCAAATCCAGAGATAAGGACACTTCAATTCTTTTAATTTTTATTTCTTCAACGTATATATGTATTGTTTATAGCGTAGCATTTTTTAGGTGTTGATTGGTAGAGTTTAGTTAGAAACACTACGTTGCGCTCTATCACAAAAGTTACGGATATGAGCAAGAAATCATCTAAGCTAAAATGGGATTGGGCGGGTCACGTCGGCCGTATGCACCCAGAAAGATGGGCGCACATAGCCACAGGCTGGATCCCAACGGATAGACGTAGAAAGTGAAGTAGACCGAAGACGAGATGGGCAGACGACTTGAATGCATTTGAATAGGATTGGAAAGTTAAATCCAGAAACAAATGCGTCAATATACGATAGCCCTGCCGTTTTACTTACTCATGGACGCGTGCGTGTGTAAAAAAAAACATTATATCTTTATTTATTTATTTATTTATTAAAACTTTATTGATCCACAATTAAAAATTGTTTACAATTGGCGGACTTAACGCTAAGAGCGTTCTCTCCCAGTCAACCATAGGGATAAACAGATAAATTGTTGCGGCGCAAAAAAATAATAATATAAAAAAAATATTATTATAGATTACATAACATATCTTATAATATATACCTGCCTAAAATATATACCTTAGTTTATAATATGACATAAACAATAATAATATGACATCTTTAGTTATGTGACAATTTTAATGTGTTTCAAATATGACCTAGAAGGTCGGCTGGAACAAGTTCAAAATTTGAAATAATGAAATTTTCTCACAGACTGACTACACATTACAAAATCATCCACCTGGGCGACTATCTCTTTCATGTAATTCTATTCCGGGGCGCCTCCGCGCACCATTCATAATTGAGTGGAGTGGATTGTACCGGCCAACGTCACGCCAGGGACTCTGCTTAGAATAAAAAAAGAACAGAAGAACAACTCACATTTCCCTAAAGACAACACATCACAATATCATCTACTTGGGTGAATATCTCTTTTAAGTCATTTTAGTAGTGCCTCCGCGCTCCATTCGTAATTGAGTAGAGTGGTTTGTACCGACCAAAGACACGCCAGGGACTGCTTAGAATAGGAAAAGAGCAGAAGAACTACTTACATTTCCCTACAGACAACACATCGTAATATCATCCATCTGGGTGACTATCTCTTTTAAGTCATTTTAGTGGTGCATCCGCGCTCCATTTGTAATTGAGTAAAGTGGACTGTACCGACCAAAGATACGCCAGGGACTGCTTAGAATAGAAAAAGAGCAGAAGAACCACTCACATTTCCCTACAGACAACACATCGTAATATCATCCATCTGGGTGACTATCTCTTTTAAGTAATTGTAGTGGTGCTTCCGCGCTCCATTCATAATTGAATAAAGTGGATTGTACCGGAGCCAAAGTTACACCAGTGACTCTGCTTAGAATAGGAAAAGAGCAGAAGAACAACTCACATTTCCCTACAGACCACATCTCAACTCGTTTTATCGGAAACTAAAAAAGAAACAAGTAGTTTCCTGCGAACTGCGAACCTGCACCGCTTATAACTTCGTATCCCGGCCACCCCTTGACCTATTTAGTAAAACGATTGAATTTCGTGTTTTTTTTTTTATTATTATAAATACCTGAGTTCTTATTTCAACAATAGAAGGCCCGTCACTTCTCCTCTATTTATATTGTGCTGCAGTACCAAACGTGCATGTGTTTACACTGGCAACATAAGGGTCGTTAGAACTACGCAATAAGCCGAAGAGTGTGTTACCTTTTACAGTCCACTTCTGAAATACAAGCCTCTTTTAGTACAGTTGAACTTTACGCTGCGTATGATGCGCGACGTATTATGCGTTGTTCATAGAATTTCTACCGGCGGCGTAACTTTGCGCGTAGTGGGGACAAATTGACACCTAATTTCGAAGTATGGAATTCTGCAGTATAGGAGATCGAAAGTAACTATATACGATTACGATGTACCCCGTTCAAGAGTACATGAATCCGCAATATAGACACGTAAAGTGACGCAAAATGCGTCGTGCATGTTCGATGGGAAGATTGGCCCATTATCACCACGCTGGGTAGGTGTGGGTTGTTAGTGGTCGCAGCCAAGATATAAAATCATGACATAAAGGACGCTGCTGCCCATTTTCCCTTAACCGTCTCTTACGGCACCCGTGGAAGTGAAACAGGTAGTGTAGCGACAAATTGTATTCTGTCGCGTCAAACTCTTTTTTTATTTTGTCTGAATATGCCAGGTAGATTTTTTGAAGCTTACGAGTATAATTACTTAATAGACTATTCAGTATCTTACATAATATATATTTTTTTTAAATACAAAAGCCGTTCGTTCAGTAACTCAGCGTTTCAAAAATAGCACCACAGCTCACTAGCTCAAGACCGAGAGCTCCGCCCTGGGACGCCCCGTCCGGCTTCCAGGGATTATTATGAACTAAGCCAACTTAAAATTGAACGTCCGCTTTTCCTAAAACATTAATTAGAACTGGCCATCGAGAAATAGCTAAACGACTTTTAAAATTGTAGAAGTTTCTAATAAACTAGCCAATTTAGGTTTGCGACGCCATTTTTCAATATTTATATTGAATATCCTTTCTTTTTCTTCATATTTCGGCCAATCAGCCTAACGCAGATTTTATTTTTATTTACTACGAGTATTCCTCAAAATAACAAATGGCCGTGTCCCGAAAAGTGTTAATAAAACATATTTATAAACATAAGTAATTGTACGTGACGTGTATTTTGAATAGCGTAGCTCGTAGCTCACTCGTAGACACTCGTAGTACTTGCTACGCAGGCCGCGCTACGAAACGCCACGCTTGCGGACTAGGGTTTTAATATATCAAAGTATTAAATATACATACAATATAACTAATTGTAAAAGCCGATCGAGGAAATGAGTGGAAATCCAAATCATGTTAAGAGGCGACCAGCAACCCAATATACACCACCATGACGCTTTAAGTGGCCTTTAGGGTCCTACAGCTACTTACCGTTGTTACTCCTTAGGCTATGTGCCGCATAAGTAAAGAATAAAGGCCTGAAGATAATTGGAAAAACGTTAGTTAAAAAAATGTTCTAAAATCACAACACATATAAAAGTACTAATAGAGAGAGGAAATAAAATGTGAACGTTAATTTTTTATATTTTGTAATAATTACTAAAATGCCAGTGATAATATGTATCCACTATCATTTACTTTTTAAGTGATATTAATGTTTTTATTACCAACTACAATTGTCTGGAATATCTCAACAAACGAATTGAATAACGCAACATATAATGGAAATAAATAGAATATTAACGATAGTGTAATTATGTAGCTGTCTTATCTCAAATTACACGTGAGATATACAGTATTACAGTTTAGGAATGTTTTGTTAACTTATCAGAATGCAGACTTCAAAGAGATAGATACCTAAATAGTTGTGTTAATTAACTATTCGGCTAAGTAATTACTTGTAGTTTCAATTACACAATAACATGTCTAGTCGAATAAGAAAATTAGGCAAAAGGTTAGATAAATATGATGAGTATATAAAAATTTTCTGGGCTTTGTTAGCCAGTGGCTATTTGTATCAACAAAGGAAGACTTAAACGAACGGACTTCTTAAAATAACCGGCCAAGTGTAGTAACATTATTTATAGAAAATCAAAAAAAGGGATGTCGTTGTATTTTACGTTGTATGGGAGCCCCACTTAAATATTTATTATATTCTGTTTTTAGTATTTGTTGTTATTTAGCGTCAACAGAAATAAATCATCTTTAAAATTTCAACTGTCTGGCTATCCGGTTCAAAAGATACAGATAGACAGACGGGACGGACAGTGGGGCCTTAGTAGTAGGGACCCGTTTTTACACTTTGGGTACGGAACCCTAAAAAGCAAGATTAAATTTAGGTAGGGCATCAAAGTATGATAGTATAGGGTCAACACAGTTTGAGCTAGCCTCATAGTAATTTTTAATCTCAGTTTATTGATAAACTCACACAAGGATACTAAATTTAACAACAAATACGTAAAACAAAAAAAAAACTTTCCAGACACTAGTCAAATTTTCAAATTTACTATAATTTTAAACTCATAAAGCGTTTCGACTCGAAAAGAAGAAGAATAAATACATCATACTAGACAATTACCCAGGGCATTTGAAACAAGCCATTTTCCAACTCACTAAAATTAGACAGATATTTTTTTATATACTTATACGGTATTTGTAAGTTAAATAAAAGTTATGAGACATGAGGTCGACTTAGGCAATAATAAATAATATGCTCGTGTTTAAAACTTTACCCTTCACAATCTCTTTTGTACAATTCAGTGCAACATGTACTTCAAACTTCAATACTACTCGTATTCAGCAATATGCTTCAAATTACACTATATAAAGTCAGACAAGAGCGAGTTTATATCAAGTTCTGCTCAAAAAGTTTGATCTTATCTTATCACCTAGACATGACGATTTGAAAAACACTTTTGGCCCATCGGTGAGATTATTAAAAAATATTGTACATGTAATTTTTTATTTTCTCTGAAAAACAAAAATTTATTAAGATAAAGCGCATTTAAATTACATAAAAATCGGCATGGCTTTTTAAATAGCGTTGACGTCGCAAGCCCCTACTTTGGAACTTAGATGCTCCGTATCTTTGTGAATTTTTCAAAATTAAAATATGGGTCCATGATTTTTGGATAATATAAAAGACGGACTAATTAGAATAATACTTTTTGACCCTGTCGTCTTAAACTTTTTAAACTGCCTCCGTGGTGTAGTGGTTAGAGCGTTCGGCTCATACCCGGAGGTCGCGGTTTCGATTCACGGCGGGGACAATGACTTTGTGTTGTTGTCCTAGTTTGGTTAGGACATTGTAGGCTGATCACCTGATTGTCTGATAAATGAGATGATCCGTGCTTCAGAGGGCACGTTAAGCCGTCGGTCCCGGTCACTGTCTTTGACATTGGTCGTTACCTAAAACCATGTCAGAGGCCTTTAAGGCGGTTTAAAAACTCTGACACTAGTGTTAGTCACTAACACACACGATAAGAAGAAGAAGAAGAAGAACCCTGTCGTCATCCCTAATGTAGGCGCCTTATTTATTTATTTTATTTTCATTTATTTTTTAAAGATCCAAATGTTTATTCAGCAATTAGTCCTTTCCAGGCACTTTTACACGTCAATAAGTATAATTTACATTACATTTATTGTACATTAAAATTAAATTTATTTTTTATAGAAACGTACCGATACCAGTGCTTCGCAACGACCACCAAAAGAAACTCATTTTAACAGTATTGGTATTTTTTATAATACCTATAAAAATTACTAATATCAAATCATGCACTGCAAGATTTATGACTGTTGTATAGATAAACAATTAAACTGAACCTTTTATTAAACAAAAATATAAACAATTGCATTACAATTGCATTGTATGCAACAGGCAAGAAGCTTGCGCTGTGTAAATAGGTGCACATTTATATACACCTATACTATATTATACGAAGTTACTTTAATTTTAATGAGTTATCTACTCAATAGTCAGCTCGGACCAATTAAAATCTCAATAAGAGATCATTTTTAATATTGAATTCTATGGTTTAGGTTTCGCACCCACAGGTTAAAAACGAGACTCTATTAATAAGACTCCGCTGTCCGTCCGCCTGTCTATATGTCACCAGGCTTTATCTCATGAATCGTGATAGTTTGACGGTTGAAATTTTTACTAATGACGTATTCCTGTTGCCGCTATAACAGTAAATACTAAAAACAGAATAAAATAAATATTTTATTCTGTATTTAAGTGATTTCTTCCATTTCAGATGATCCCATACAATAAACGTGATTTTTCTATAGATAATGGTACGAAGCCCTTCGTGAGCGAGTCCGACTCACCCATTCGTGGTTACCAATTGTATTTACTTTGATTTAACTGTCATGTCGATTAATTTAAGCGTAACTAACAACCTATGTATGATAGCTAGCATTCATTTTATTAATAATGCTTACCAACAAACAAAATCCTTTTAAACTCAAAATAATATTATCATGAAAATGAAAACTTCATGAAACATCAGAAAAATCACAATATAGGCGACCGTACGTATTGTACCCATATTTCTAGTGTCTGTATTTTTTCCCGGATTATCCCACAAAGGGATGTTATTTTATTTTATTTATTGTTCGTATAAAATATTATCCAAAATCAAACTTTGTCAAAAAGCAGGCTATTTGACTTCATCAAGAAAAAAATGCAAAAAAAGCAAACCTTTTAGTGTACTAAAAGGATCGTTAAGTCTGAACATTATTTTTCACTTCATGAAAAGATAGTTTAGGAGTACCCGTAACCGTTTTAAGAGAGTAATGAGCATAGATGAATCGAAAGAGGTTTGTCAGGATCGTAGCAAGTGGAGGTCCATAGTCTCTGCCTACCCCTGTGGGAAACAAGCGTGATATGCATATGTACATCTCATATCTCTAATGTACATGTAGATAAGTATTTAGGTACTCCATTTATGAAGGCTAAAGTTGACGATGTCTTCAAAATCCAAAAACAGCCTAACATACAAGAAATTCACTCATAAAGCCAATAACATAATATAATATATGTTTTCAAGATACAACAAAACATGTGAAAATACCCATGGATCATTTCTTATTTCCTGTCTGAAATGGGAGCTTTCAAGAAAATGAAAAAGTACATATGGTCGAAATATGAAAGACGATTAATGTTACAAATGTTAAGGAAAAAGACTGACATGAAGGCACATTTCCTTACGAATGTATGTTTTAGAAGTACCAACCCTTGGTTAATAATTAAGGCTTGTTGGGCCAAGTTTTTGAGTTTTTAAAACCATCTGAGGTATAGAAAATAGAGATATGTTTTAGTCAAGGGTCTAGTCTAGTCAAATTTGCATTCAGTTACATGATCTAACAAACTTTACTCGATTAAAAAAAAAACGACTAAACTACTAATAATTTACATTTAATCTTGTGCTCAATTAAAGCAACTAAATATATATATATATAGAAAATTCACACAGTTCTCTTTTATAACTCTAACCTTTTTTAGGGTTCCGTACCCAAAGGGTTAAAACGGGACCCTATTACTAAGACTTCGCTGTCTGTCACCAGGCTGTATCTCAAGAACCGCGTTAGCTAGTCAGTTGAAATTTTCACAAATTATGTATTTCTGTTGCCGCTATAACAAAAAGTACTAAAAACAAAATAAAATAAATATTAAAGTGGGGCTCCCATACAACAAACTTGATTTTTATAGATAATGGTACGGAACCCTTCGTGCGCGAGTCCGACGGCGGTTATTATAAAATTAAAACTGATAAAATCTGCATTCCCCAGTCAGACGAGTAAAAGTCTGCGGGGTGCTTCACAGATCACCCCGCCTCTCATTCGAGTGGGCCGTTGGAATATAGAGCCCTAACTTACTATCAGTTATCTCATATTACCTACAATATACAAAAGCTGTAAGTACTCCTTTTACATATTTACATACTAGTAGTTCGCCACGAACTTAGACCTCGCGATTATAATTTCAGAATAATGTACATGATTTGGATGAATTTTATTATCGGTAAAGGTTTACCGACATGCGAATTCATGGTTGTGACCAAATTTCCAAAATAGTTGCCAATCACAGCCCTTTCTTCAAATGACTTTCGATCTAGCTCTGAAATGTCAGGAGCACCTTCCAACCATACAATCCTATGGATATGAGGTCTACCGTGATGCAGAAATTCAGTTCTGTACCAGTAGTCTTTCACCGAAAAATGACCCATCATTTTTCAAATGACAAAGTCAGCTCGTTTTTGGAAAAACCAGGTTTAAATGTTTATTTGTATTGCCGCTGCTCATTGGTTTCTTACTATCTTCGTAAAGCTACTTCGCGGGCTTTGATTGCTGTTGATCTCTTGTTAGTTCGTAGCATAATTACTTAAACTACTACAGAAGCACAGACAAGCAACGATAGCGATTAAACGAAAGTTCGCTCAACCAAATTGCTAAATTTAATAAACAAGCCAACAATCAATCAAAATAAGCAAAAACTGAAGAAAAAAAACTAATCGTAATATAAGCAAAACCCTTTTATTTTAAGTCGGTCAAATATGATAAAATTTATAGAATCACTTATGAAACTCAAAATAATAATCATTATAGCTACCTCAGAGAAATTACTTCGTGGACCCCAGGGGAGATATGTATTTTTAAGAAAGTTGTTCAGTAGCCCGGACTGAATTCACCGTTGAATAGTTTGAGTATATTTTGTAAGAGGATTTGTATTGTATATCCGTCACGGCTTAGTCAGCTAGACTTCGTGAGTCACCCTAAACCCGTTTAAGTATAACGTATAAAAAGGTGTTCGGACAAAAAAGTTGTTTAAATAAAAAAATATCGATTTCATAATGGCAACAAAAAAGTCTAATGACATTTTTGAAAATATTTTGAAATGGTGGATATATGACAGTTTTAAAATTTTGAACCCCCATATTTCCGCCATTTTGAAAAATTTCGGAAAACTGGCTCGACAAAAAAATTCTATTTAGTTGCTTAACCTGCTTACAAAATTTCATGAGAATCGGTTAAGAAATGCGACCTGTAGGCGAGAACAGACAGACAGACAGACAGACATACAGACAGACAGACAGACGGACAAAAGAATTTTTGGCTAGTCTCGAAACTGAGACGCTTCGCTCGCTTCGCTCGCTCGGTCAACTATAGAGCAGGCAGAGACTATGGACCTCCACTTACTGTGATCCTAACAGACCTCTTTCGCTTCATCTACACTCATCAGTCTCTTCATACATATGCCCTTTGGTTGCGAGTACTTCCAATCTCTCCTTTTTCCAGAGCGTCTGCAATCTAGTCGCAGAATGTCCGCCGAGGCCGACCAAGTCCTACTTTTGTACTTACATTTACCTTATATTGTTATTTAGCATTCATAATCTACAAGTACTAGATAAAAACTGCTTCCTGCGGAGACAGCGACTTCGGATTTCCACTTTCTACTCTACCTTGCAAACGTCTTGAGCCATTATTCTATTTGTACATGCTTTCTGATTTTGATTATGGCTTAGTTCTCAATGTTGAGAAAGGTAAAGTAAAGAAACTAATCACAGTCATATACGTCATATAGCATCATCATCATCATCAGGTCTTTTTAGTCTCCACTGCAGGAGCACGACCCTCTCTGTACTACCAGAGCCAGTGTATACTTGGCCAGAGCAGCAAGAGGACTTGGCCCACACTCTCCTCGCTGGCTAGACGGGTTGGAGAGGTCTCGTGTATAAGCTTTGTTTAGCTTGTATTTCCTAAGTCGCCTTTTACTACATCCACGGGAAGACTTGGAATGGCCCTATTCTACGCTGCCGGAAACCACACGGCTTTACGGTCATTTATGTATAGGTCATATAGTACGTAAAAGGGTAGAATATAGCCCCTTTAAAGAAAGCAGTTATCTTTATAGACGATATCCGCCTACAAACAAATACTTGAACTTAAACACCCCTCTTTAAGGTAGAGGGTTAACACGTGGCAAGGACGGTAAAGCACGCAGCTGTAGGGTAGTAGGGCCAGTGACGGCCCGTGCCAGGCACCGCTAATACCTCGCGCAAATCTAATAAAATCCCATTCAATGGTCGACAACTAAAAATATTTGCTTCAACACGCGAAAGTGGAACATTTCCCATAAATCATTTACAACACAAGTTGTATGGACCAACTTGAGCGCTTAATCAACCCGATTCCAAACAAAGATACTTATTTGCTTCAAAAGAACACGGAAGAAAAACATTTTCCGTAAATCGTTCGCGAATCAACGCAAATTTATAAAGTTAGTATACAAACCTACATCCTAATTCTTCTTTAGAATAGTTTGTGTTAATGACGTAAGACATTTATCATCCGCAAAAACCAACTTAGATGGTAGAGATAACTTAGATTTATCCACCTGAATTTCAGCATGGAAAGAACATAAAAACGTAGCATTAACCATCCTTACATGTCTCTTGTTACGTAAGCCGGGACCACAGGACACGACCACAGAATCACTGCACATGGCAATTTTCACATCATCATATAGGTAACACATACGTATGCACACAAGCACACACAAATTTACAGTCGTGGGGTAGTACTACACGTTCGCGCACGGCACCCGGTCGGCGTACACTGCCGGAGCGAGCGGGCGCGCGCCATCACTACCCCCCTGTACCCCGCGAGCCCCGCGCTGAAAATCCTTTTCAATAGGGAATTACTCTTGTAATAAATAAAAATGAGAAAGTTTTGACATCGTCATTAACTCGGACAGTGTAATCTGGCGGAAATTTCAATGCTCGCGACTTTTATTGAGTGAGTGGCGCTATTGTTGATTGAAAAATTCTCCGATATGTATTTGGAAATAGATACTTTAAGCGGGATTTCATGTTATCGTTTTGTTTTTCGTGTGTATAAGTCAACACTATGTAAGATTTTTAAGCGCCTAAAGGCATCTGGATGCCTCTAACCGCTCTAGATCGGTCATTTTGGAAATCTTTGGGAGAGGCCTATGCCCTCTCCACGTTATGCGGCTGTAATGATAAAAAGACAACTGACTGACATGACTTGACAACCGCCATACAATGATGAAGCCCGAGCCAACAGCTTAACGAGCACGGAAATTAAATTTTGAAGTCTGGGATAATATGCGTGCCAATCGTCTTACAACCAAGGATGCTCAAGACCGTGCGAAGTGGAGAAGAAAAATCCGGAAAGCGGACCCCGGGCTTCGTAGCATTACAGCTGAGGATGCAACTGGGAATACGCTGAGATGAGAGAGAGAGAAAGAGAGTATACTTTACTTCTGAGAGCTATAACAACTTACCCTATAAAGTATAGATAACAATGACTATTCCCAACCAAGATAACCAGCGCGGCCCCGGGCTCTTAAGTTAATTTTGTTTGCTTTACGGGCATTTCGGTAAATTACGAACATAAACTAGACGTAATACCGTTTTTATCACCCAATTCATGTCCGATACAGATTTACTGACTTATTGCATCACGTTTCTAAATACGCTTACGTTTAAACACTTTTAAGGTAATCAGTTGCGAATAAATAAATATATAGGGACAAATTACACAGATTGAACTAGCCCCAAAGTATGTGTTATGGGATACTAACTCAACGATACTATGTTTTTTAACAAATACATGTATAGATAAACAATAAACATCCAAATCGCAGGACAATTTGAAAAAGGCCATTTTCCAACTTGCCCTGAACGGGGTCGAACCCGGAACCTCTGGGTGGCGGACTAACATGGTGACCACTACGTCACAGAGGTCGTCACAAAATTGGTAAAACACATAGTAGTCCAGCCAGTCTCTCTGTCACAACGAAATATGTAACTCATTCGAAACGTTAGACGCAAAAAAGTTCGTGAAAAGTAAAGTCGCCTTAAAAAAAAAAAAGTTTCCTAAGTCGCCTAAAAAGTTTTAGATGTGATGAGTACTATCACATAAAAGGGTATGTTTTTGAGGTTCCGTACCTAAAGGGTAAAAGCGAGACCCTATTACTAAGATTACGCCACTGTCCGTCTGTCTGTCGGTCCATCTGTCCCACAGATCTAAGTCTGTCCGTCTGTCTATCACCAGCCTGTATCTCATGAACCGTGATAGCGAGACAGTTGAAATTTTTGAAAATGGAACGCTGTTATTGCCAGTTTTGGATGCCATTTTGTCGCTTTTATTCATTTAAGAGCGCCCAACCCGCCTTACTTTTCATACAAACACTCGTTCGTAATTATGGCGTTGTAACAGAACTTTCTTAGAAAGTTTTGAACTAACATGAATCTTGCGCGCTATATGTAGGTTTTCATTGAAATTAAAAATTAAAATTTGGAAAAACAAATTCAGTATAAGTCTCCAAAAATCTTTTTTGTACAAATTTTACCTGAACTTTGGTCGATCATATAGCACTCATGAATTGTAAAAGTAAAGAAAACATTTGCAAATAAACTTTGCAAATGTAATAAAGATTCTAAATAGAAAACATTTATTTCACACACGCGTAAGGCTTACTGAAAAACACGTATTACCTGGAACAAGTTTTATGAAGTTTCTGCACCCTATGGAAAGTTAATAATCGTTCAATGAATAGTTAATAATAATACTAATTTCGTACAATAGAATGCAAACTGAGCGCTCAGATGTTATCTCTCTCTTTTTTCACTTTGCTTTTTTTTCTATCATTGCGCTGGATGAAACAACAAGCATTTCCAACCATGCTCGCGTTTACGATAGACGGACCGGGAAGGGCCCTCTTAACAGTTTCAATCCTAATTTATGAGATAAGATCATATAAAGGGACTAAAAACTAAAAACTAAACAAAATACAACTTTATCCAGTGAAAATAATATTTTTGATGTCTTCAGTCTACCTTTGATCTACCCTTGAGATAGTTTCAGTATATTTTGTAAGACGTTACAAGCCAACAAAAAAACTATTTGAATACAAAATTTATACTTAACTATGCAGATTATTGAATACCTATGCAATATATTTTTTTGATATTTTACTCAGTCAATTTTCTTCAATTCTCAGCCAAATCCCACCCAAAGCCCAAATCAAGCGAAATTCAAACGTGCATCTCAAAAAATCTGAAAATTCGTTTAGCCGTCGTCTATCGTTGCAAAGAAAATGGAAGTTGTCACACAAAGCTATGCAGAGGAGTTCGTCACAGTCATATTACATATTGACAATGTATATTATAGACAATACTTTATGAATAATTTATTTTTTATACACGCAAGCCCTAGATAACCCTTTAACTATTTTATAAACTACTAGCTGTGCCCGTGGGCTTCGCTCCCCGTGGGAATTTCGGGATAAAAACTATCCTATATCCTTCCCTGGGTATCAAATTATATCTATACCAAATTTCATCTTAATAGGTTCAGTCGTTGAAGCGTGAATTGGTAACAAACAAATATACAAACTCACTTTCGCATTTATAATATTAGTAGGAAGTAGGATTTATAGTTAAGAGTCCCCCGACCCTAGACTTCTCCATATGTACAAACGTAGTCTACGTTTAATTTTGAAACCACATGTCAGATTCCGGCAAAAATTGGTAATTGTAAAGAAATTGCAATTATCTAGGGTTATAACTGGTTTCCAATGGTAAAATTATGAACTGGAAAGAAAATATAACGATTTAGAAGTTTCCCATACTAATGGTCAAAAATGATATAAAACACTATATTCTATTTCAAGTTCATATTTTTACCGTCGGAAACTAGTTATAAACCTAGATAATTGCAATATCTTTGAAATTACAAAATTTTGCCCAAATCGGACATGTCGTTTTGAAATAAAACGTAGACTACGTTTGTATGGAAAGTTGTATTTTGGTCTAGGGTCGGGGGACCCTTAAGTGATACCATGAAGTTTTTCTACGCACATTTGCGAAAATCGGCCACTTTTGGCTAATGTGCGTATGAAAGCTTTGTGTTCTCACTTTAAACGAACAGTAGTTCATAAAATAGTTTGACGGGTTATCTAGGGCTTGATCGAGACACAATTTTAAACCATATTTCCATTTATTTTCAAAAGGAGGCAGTACTGTACTGTACTTATCTTAACCTCATAGCCACATCTCAGCAACCTAGATACCAATTTGATTTTCGAACTTAAAAATATTAATTTGACCCGTATATTTATAATATTTTTAATTTATAATGGTATATGTTCAAGCCGTCAACTTATTTAATGTGGATAATAGGACTGTGAAGGTTTAGTTAATGTTTTATATAACCCTAAAAATATCATTAAGCAGAATTTTTTTTTAAAACATCAATAAAATTGGTTTATAACTGAAGCAGCAATTAGCACTTTTAATATAAGAGTGAGAGCATGGTAGGGGTAAAATAAATCTAGGTCTACGGTAGGGGCTACAATTCCATGGTAGGGGCACTCAATGTCCCTTTCGTACGCGCGAGACCAAATAGCAGTGACTTCAAGAGCGCTGTACGTGCATCCTTTTTCTGTGACTTGACAGTCAAAGTCAAAGTCAAAAATTTTTATTCAATGTAGGGTAAATTTATCTCTTATTGAAGGTCATTTTTTTTAAATATTATTTTAGTGCAAAAGCTAAAAACTACTAGCGTTTCGGAACTTCAGTTTCCCCTTCCATCAGATTTTAAAAGCTAATAATTTATTTTTGAGCAGTTTCATTTTCGGTTTCGGATTGTGTTACTTATTACAGACACAGATACATTTTCACGTCTATATCCCTGACGGCGCAGACAGAGCCCGGGGCCGTAAGACCCAAAGGCCACGCTTAGCGTGATGGTGGGAGTTAAGATGGAAAAGGAATCAAAATAGTGATGGGTTGCTAGCCGCATCGCCTATTATCATGATTCAAATCTCGCCCATTCCCTCGATCGGCTTATACGATCTGCCCGGGAAAAGAAGCAGCTGATACATTCTAAGTTGTTGATAAAAATAATTAAAATATCGTAGACCGTGTTTCTTACGTCCATAAAGTAGTTTATCTTTGATATCGAGGCATCGCCAGCGTGACATGACCTCCACCGGTTCACTTATAATTTAACTTGACAGTACAAAAGAGACGGGTATTCGTGATTCGACTCATGTGAACGTTATTGCTTTGTTTTACTCAAAACCTGCTTTATTTGCTTCCAGGACATAGCTGATTAAATGACGGAACGTCTAAATAGTTTGATTGTGTTAATGCCAAAATGTACAAATTTAGATGGATAAATAGTTGTAGTGACAAAATGACAAAATTTCACATTGGATTTATATTAAATAGTGTTTGTGTCAGAATATACAAATATTAATATGTGTCTATGACAAGTTATGTCAGTGATGAATTACCTAAAGTCAACAATATTTTAGTGGCTAGTCATTTGGATGACTATATTACAAAATCTTACGATGTCAAAAATGTACCGTTCACGCAATGGGAACATACCTAATCATCATCCAAGCGCTTTATTTATCCCGTTTACTTTCTCAGATAAAAGAAAAAAAAATCTACAAAAAAATAGTGAAATAGGTTAATTGATTCATTTAATCTTATTTAAATTTAATTTAATCTTATTTAAACATTTTGAAGTAAAACTATTAAAACTAAACACATCATTTTTAAAATAAAAAATAAAAATAAAACACTGTTAGACATGGTAATGCATTGCAAGGTTTAGCTATTGTATTGCTTTTCATTGCGTTTGAGCTTTGCAATGCATTTTAAATAATTAAGCGCATTGATTTCTTTACTCTCCAGTTGGTTTAAATAATATTTCATCTTCCGATCAAAAATAATGTCCCACTTCCTTCGTTTAATGTTCTCAAATAGAGTTGATTGAATGAAAGGTAATTTGCGATTTATGATATAAGACGTATTAAACAAAAAATACTTACTAGATCTCGTTCAAACCAATTTCCGCTGGTAGTTTGCAAGGTAATAAATATCATATATTTTTTCTAGTTATATAATTCTCTTATTTTAGAAGTCACAGGGGGGACACACGTTTTTCCATTTTGGAAGTGTCTCCCGCGCAAACTCTTCAGTTTAGAAAAAAATTATACTGGAAACCTCAATATCATTTTTGAAGACCTATCCATAGATACCCAACACGTATGGATTTGATGAAAAATAAATTTTTGAATTTCTGTTTTAAGTATGGGGAACCCCCAAAAATTATGTTTTTTTTCTATTTTTGTGTAAAAATCTTAATGCGGTTCACAGAATACTTCACTTACCAAGTTTCAACAGTGTTGTTCTTATAGTTTCGGAAAAAAGTGTCTGTGACATACGGACGGACAGACAGACAGACATGACGAATCTATAACGGTTTGGCTACGGAACCCTAAAAAGGTCCGTGGCGCAGTGGTCAATACGTTCGGTTCCCGGCGCAGTTAAATACTTGGACTCTAATATTACTTTCCCAGGTATTTAATACTCGTATACGTGTGTAATTTATCTTAAATACGTGGTTCTAAAGAGGGTTTGCGTCAGTCGGCTGCAAAATCTTTGCCAAATCAAAACTAGCAAGTTTGCCAACTTAGTAGCATACCCCAGACTCCGACGCTTCACAGCTGAGAAAGTTACCGGGATAAAGCGCTCGGATGATGACGAGTCCATGATAAGAAACAGTACATGACGTAAGTACTTGTCATTATGACACTGATACAAATTGTACATTTTGACTCTTATTCACCATATCAATGAAATCGGGATACATTTTATACATTCTGACACTCGATTATTCTAACATTTACACTCTGTAGCAATTAATATATCTGACATTGGCTCGTTCCAACGATTGAACTATAAGACTTTAAATGCATTTGAAAATCGTTCTTTTTAACGATTGTGTTATATGTTTGTAACGCATTTTGAGTCTTGAATTACTTAACACAAAGGCAATCAAACTATTTGGACATTCTGTCATTTAAACAGCTATGTCCTGGAAGGGTAACCGATGACTAAACTAGTTAGTTTTTTAACAAAAAGTTAGTCGAGGTGTCGGGTGACCTAAGGGCTGGCAATTATTTCGCCCAACGAATAAGCATTGCCATCCAACGTGGCAATGCTGCCAGCCTTTTGGGCACTCTACCGCAGGGCAATGATCTGGAAGACGTTTTCTATTTGTAAGGTTTTTCTTTTTTATTATTATTATTTGTTTAGTTTAATTTAGAGTATAATTTAGATTTTAATTTAGTTGTTAATTGAAATTGTAATAAATAATTAGATTGTTTTAAATAAATATTTTACCACTAGTTATTGGAGAAACCTATAATGAAAGAGAAGTAATAAATATATAAAACTTCATTAAAATGAGTTAACGAGTTACTCACGTATAGAGTCAGCTACTGGTGACTTCTTTCGACCTCATCCGATGGTTTTCATCAGTGTGTCGGAGCCGGTGCGGTGTACGGGCCTTTTGTCACATTCGCCCTGATGAAGACCGCCGGATGAGGTCGAAACATGTCGGCAGTAGCTGACTCTATACGTGAGTTACCCGTTAACTCATTTTAATAAGGTCTGTCTTACGTTACTTTTAATTAAAAAATAAAACTTTGTGCCTATATATTTATATTTATTCATTTATTTCTTTTGCATGCCTCATAAGCGAAGCGTTGAGGTGGGTACTATTGTCACTTCGCGCAAGACATCTGATTTTTTAAATTAAAAATGTCTATATATATCATACATTGCACTTGTAAGATGATATCTTTGATTGTATAGTCCCTAGATAGAGCGCGGCAGTGCAATTTGCGTCCAAAAAAATATCAGCCAACTGTTGGCCTCTAAATCGCCCGTCGCCGCTCAGTGTCAAATTGGACGCTAAGCGATAAGCACGTATAACTCACTGGGTTTCGGGTGTAAAATAATGCCTTAAAATTCCGAGTTGTGTAATAAAAGTATGCCGCAATTATAAAGGACGATTAGTAATAACCCAAAAAGTCCGCTACCATCAATAAGTAATCCAAATTCTCTCATATTTAAAATAAATATTTCGTCTAATAAAATTAAAATTTTTACAAACGCTATCTTGACAGATTTTAAATGTTGCCAGTGTTGTAAAAATTCCCCAAAAAATTAATATGATGGGGA
This sequence comes from Acrobasis consociella, assembly GCA_963555685.1. Lineage (NCBI taxonomy): Eukaryota > Metazoa > Arthropoda > Insecta > Lepidoptera > Pyralidae > Acrobasis > Acrobasis consociella. The sequence goes on along the minus strand of OY743105.1, from coordinate 22,983,268 downwards.
GTCATATACATAACTAAATGAAAATATTTAACAATTTTTTCATTATTACAAGATTTTATATATTGCCTTGTTAGTTAGGTACTATATTAGTAAAGGTCAAATCTTTTAATCTGAATTTGACTCATTTTCCAGTGTCCGATTGAACTGAAATTTGAGATACACCTTTAGTTCTGATAACAATGCAATTAAGTACATTTGTTAATAATTCAAAATGGCTTCCGCAACAAAATGGCGGATTACATATTTAAGTAAAATACATCTGATAAGGATATCAAATGAAGGGACTTGAAGAGTAAATCATTGAACATTTCATTTCTATTACTTTCATAAGACTCGTCAATTCTTTGAAATTGTAAATAAATGATAAACTAATTGTTATACGTTCATAATTCATATTAAAAAAATCAATTCAATATATATTACTTTGCTTTTAGAGTCGGTAGGTTAGGTTTGTTAGTTAGCTTGTGACGTGACCGAATTATTAAAAAAATACAAATAGAAGTACCTAGTAGTGCTTCAAAAGCAACCCCAGACGCCACAACAATCAACAATAATTCGCTATACCACATACTGCCAGTTCCCACGTAAGATATTTTAGTGCACCTTTTAGTGACAATTTATTGAAGGTTATTCAGTAATAACATCAAATATAATTTTGTAAATAATATATTTAAAGCTAACCAGTTTCAAATTCATCAAACGAAATCACCCTTCACATTTTACCCTTTTTATTGGGAGTTTTTCATACGCTGATAACCCTACGCATGCACACAGCGACAGATTCGCGAGTGTAAGACAATGTAATTACGTTAGCTTGTGTGCGTGTCGTGCACACGAGAATAAAAAAGTTGGCCTGTTTTGTTACAGCGAATTGCAGGGCGACACTCTATCTAGGGACTATATAATCAAAGGATAATATATACACACACATATTAAGAAAAAAACACTATTTTTACACACTCATGATATTTTTTAAGTCTTTTTTGTTATTTAAACTAGTTAAAAAAGTTCTGTCTTGGACGTCCGTGTGTCTATATGTGCGGAGGCTTTTCTTGTTAACACAATAACGACCGAAATACTTTACTAATCGAGTCTTTTTTTTTCTCTTACGCTTGAGTATGCTCAGGAATAGAACCCTTTCATTTTTTTTTCATTGAAAAAATGTTATTAAATAAACAAAAAAAAAATATCGACTGTTCTTCATAGTTTTAGTATATCTATATATATCTTTATTTTTCTATATGCGTAAGAATTAACAAAAAAAATTATTGGACCCTTTGAGGCGTGCTCTTTTGGATTTTCCAAACTTATTTTTCAATCTTCTTGCCCACCATTATGCTTAAAGCGGCCTTTGGCTTTTGCAACCCTGGGCTCTGTATACGTAGAGCCGCAAAACCCAAAATGCTCTTTCAAGAAAGCGCTGGCGAGACGCTCTTGGATGGACGAGCATAACACAGGAAAGAGATAAGAATAAAAAGATGAAAGAAACCTTTGCTCAAAAATAGGACCAAACAGGTTAGTAAAAAAAAATGGATTTCAAATTTCTTTTTCAACGGCTAAAAAAAGTCATTCGTCTTGATAGCATTATAAAAATGAGCCCTGCTGCTTTTGCGTCAGGCATTTAGGTCACGTATGTTCCACGCACTACTAGATATAAAACTAGTTTATAATATATACGGTACTACATTTATATCCTTTGAGAATCGAACGAATCTCCTTTGAACCTGTCTCAACAAATATGGAAATATCGCTTCAAAGGCGGCCAGCATCTTAAAGGAGAACTGCTACAATTGTACATATACATAGGCAAATAGCTCGTTTAAATTAAATATTATTTTTATATCGCTATCTCAAGTACCTAGTATATTTTTTCGTAGTATATTTAGCTCAGTGGCCCGGCATGGTCCGCATTTGGTTGACTTGGATGGGTGACCAAAAATTGCCTAAAAAAATCTCGTTCTCCTCCTTGCTTTGGAATGCATGTATAAGTCGTTGGTCCCGGCTAGCGGCTGTCGACATTGTATGGCAGTCGTCAGCTATGTCAGATACCTTTAGGCAGCCTTAAAAATGTGACACTAGTGTTGGCCACTTACACACATTCAAAACAAAGCATTTTTGATTTTGCGACTCTAAGTAGACGCAGCACAGGGCCGCAAGATCCAAGAAAAGAGGTATCAAAATAGTGATGGGTTACTAGCCACAATTCGCATTTTCGGCCATTCCCTCGATAGACTTTCACGATCTGCGCGGGAAGAGAAGCAGCCGGTACATTTAACTTTTATCTTCCCCCAGACCAGCATAGAAGGACAAAAAGCGGTGGTCGTTCCGAATCTCAAGTAACTTGCTTTTTAGGGTTCCGTACCTAATTGGTAAAAACGAGACCCTTACTAAGACTCTCTTGTCCATCCGACTGAAACAGAATAAGGCTGGTTTTACAGTCACGCGGTTGACCCGCGTCACGGGCGACGGGCTTTGAGCGTCTAGGATCGTTACATAGTCAACCGCGTACACTTTGTATGGCGAATCGGGCCGCGCTTGCCAACCGCGCGTGCGAACGCGTGACTGTAAAACCAGCCTAAAATAAAGATTTAAGGGGACCCATACAACAAACGCGATTTTTTGCGGTTTTTTGCTTGATATTAGTAACGGCAACAGGTAAACCCTTGTAATATTTACAGAATATTCCGTTGTATATTCAGTTTAAAAATAATTAAATTAAAATTAGCTAAATATTGAAAAGGGGCTCCCATACAACAACAGTTATTATTTATATACAAGTCCAACTTGCACTTGACCGTTTTTTTGTATTAATGTTTTCCAAAAATTTGAATCTCCTATTTTTATATATAAAATAGTAGCAATCCAAACGGAACCTTATATTTTCGGGGTAGAAAGCATCTAAAGTGTGATCCAAGAAATAACTTATATTATAGCTAATAGCTATACACGCAAAATTTTCTTTTAGTCCATTGAGTCATTTTTGCGTGATGAAGAAAGAAATATTGAAACTATGAACAAGAATAGACACAATACGAAAGTAAGAAACAATTTAATATAGTGCGACAATAAAGTAAGACTTGCTACAACTGATCCAAATGCTATACGATAATAATGAAGAAGACATCAAAACGGGCAGGGCAATAAAAAAAGTGTTTAGGTACCTTCAAAGGTCAAGTTCACACCTAGCAGGAAGCAATCGTTTTGCAAAGAAAACAAAGATGTATGGTAATCCTCACTCACATCAAATATTCAATTCCATTCCTTAGTGTTGAAATAAAAATGTATTGTTAGGATTTGCATAACCTCTCGTATGATGATGAATAGAGTAGATCTACGAGAAATCAGCAAATCTGTGTCATTAACCACGTTAAGATCCGTTTAGTAATTTCAGAGTTCACCGTTCACATACAGACCAAAAAAATCTGCTTGTTTTAATTTGTCAAAATGATATTTATATGATAAATTTATTTAATATACAGACACGCTATTTCTATATATATATGGACGAATAGTTGACTTTTAATCGGATTACATCGACCGTTTCAGCCATTTGTGTAGCTATTCAATCATTGCTTTTTACATTGTACATAGTTATATTACACTATTAACATAGTTACTTCTTAAATCAGTAGGTACAACATGAACCTTGATAGGGCTATAGCTCTCATGTAGGCTAGAGAATCCAAAGATATACGAAGATAAACAAGCTTTTGCCCGAGTCTCACGCAGAAAAAGATAGAATCCTATACGTCTATCTGATCTCAGTTATTTAGATATTCAAAATGTAAAAAATATTTATTTTCAATCACGTAAAATGGACACAGTGTGTTGTCACCGTTTCTTGTGCCTGGACCGAATGGCGAATTAAAAAAAATATATGACACTAATCTTGAGATCCTCAAAAGCATAGAGATATGGAAAGATGATATCATTCAAGGTTAGGTCCAAAGCAGAAGGAGGCCTGGACGGAAGAGAACATCGTGGCTGAAAAATCTACACTGTTACAATGGTACAACAAAAGTACATGATCCCTATTACGAGCAGCCGTCTCAAAAGTGCAGATCGCAATGATGATTGCCGACCTTCATTGATGTCCGGGCGTCCAGCCACTTTACAGACTGACTGACTATGGACGAATAGACATAGACTCGCACGACCATAGACCTAAAACTTTTCGTTTTATGTTTGACTAAAAATAGTAAGAAGAGATATGATATTTGACCATGGAATTGTATGTACTGATTGTCTAGACTTTTGTGGTACTGCGTATGCACGAAAGTAGAGATGTCTCTACTTTCGTGTATATGACAGGTATATGACTATGGTATTTGACAGATAACACTTGACATAAGACAAAGGACAAATTAGATTTTTTTACTGCGTACGAATAACCATGAAGTTAGAGGGTGACCATGAAAGTTGCTGATTTAATTTTTGCCTTGAATGCGCGGGGTTTTATTTTGACCACAACAAAAGTCATTTTTAAGAACGTTAAGAACGAAAATGATACTGGAAGAAGAAGAAGATATTATCTATGACTGAAATGAGTTAATCCAGCTGCAATTGCCGTGCTGCACGTGCAGTTGCCGATGCCACTCACCTTCAAAGTGAACCTTATTACCTCCAGTTTTACGAGTATGTGCAATTCGGAATGCAGCAAAAGTGGCTATAAAATTTGATGTAATGGCAGCATTTTATTGTTGAAGTATTCTGCATGTACGAATAAAATACCATTCTTATGTTTGACCAAATTAAGGCTTTTTATTAACTGATATTATATACTTTAAAAAACTAAATCTTGTAAACGGGAATATTCTTACTAAATTAGTATGTTTATTCAGATAATGTAAGCTTGTCGGGAGTAAGTTCATTACTTTATGACCTATAGATGCTGTCACGTACATTTAAAATCCTTTAAAGACTATTTTTACTGCAACGCCCCCGGTGTTGTAGTTCTTTATCCTTGGGCAGCGGGAATCACTTACCATCAGGTGACCCGCTTGTTCGTTTGCCGCCCTATAACATAAATAAAAAAGACGTGTGGCCCTCGGGGACTGCCGCGGTAAAGCTATTGCAAACAAGGAAGGACGGCAACGTCGCAAACGGACGACGGAGACGAAGCGGCAACCTACATGGTAGGCGGAGTGCGAAGCGTGAGGTTTTTTCGTTACGGAATTTCTGGATTCGGTCCCCGCGCTCAAGGCCCGCGATAGAAGCTATGCAATAGCTTAAAAAACCTTCTCGCACATCAGCATGCAAAAAGTGGTCTTACGGCACTGGGATCTATCTTCTTAGAGCCGCAGGACCCAAAATACCCTTCTGCCCTGTATAGCCCTAAATATAAAGACGAGATAGTGTAGTAAGTTTTTTGGGTGTAAAAGCACATACTTACGTTTCCCAAACTCCCAAGTGCCCAAACATTGGCACCTACCTGGTGGCCGCAAACGCCGCAAACGCTACCGAAGTAGATAGCGGAGTGACAAGATAGTGTCATCGACACGAAAAGAAGAAGTGTAAGTAGTGGCTCTGTAAGCTATAGACCTCGCGAGTCACCCCGATCCGTTGAAGTTTATTGGATAAAAAAGTTGTAAGAAAAAAAGATTTATGACATTTTTTTTTAAATTTCGTAATGGCTGAATATATTTAAAGTTTAAAATCCGCCTATTTCCGCCAAAATTTAGAAAAACTGAATTGACGAAAAATCGAATCTAAATAAGTCACTAATATTTATAAATACGAAAGTGAGTTTGTATATTTGTTTTGTTGTAACCACTGAACCTATTTAGATGAAATTTTATATGGATATAGTTTCATACCCTGGGAAGGACATAGGCTAGTTTTTATCCCGAAAATCCCACGGGGAGCGAAGCCCACAGGCCCGGCTAGTTCTATATAATTTTCAAACATTCTCACAAAATTTTACGATAGTCGATTGAGAAATGAGAGCTCTAAACGAGAACAGTCGGACAGACTGGCAAACTAGCAGCCGGACAAAAAAAAGCATTTTAAGTTTTTGTTTATGTAAAGAAAGTACTTTGTGAGAAGGCTTATTATAGGACCGATGACTACCTTAAAGACAAAAAAGTCTGGCTTGAGCTTGACGCGGGTCCCTCTAAAAGTTTGTAATATAGATACTCGAAAATGTCATAATTTGGTACATTTTGTACAAACTGAATCTACAACTTGACATATATTGTAAAATTTTGACATTCTAAAAATTAAATTTAAATTATGATATGACATAACAAACAATGTAATGTCTGTCCACATTAACTTTAAGTATTAATTTGATTGTGAGTTGACGTCCTTGGAGAAAATGCTGCAGTGCAGTTTGTTACCGCTTCTTCTGCACTAGCGCTTTGGAAGCGGTAGTAAACTTAGCTGGGTGGATCCTACAAATTGATTTAATTTGATGCATTTTTTATCTTCCACAGGAATTTCTCTCTAATATCAAGCTTTTGGCATACATTCTATAGTATACATAACTAACAACTTTTTACAAGTAGTTGGACCTTGTTATCCGTTATAGATTTTGAGTAATAAAAAAATGTATGTGAATTGTCGTGAACGTAATGACGTCTAAAGGAGCGTAATGACATTTATACGTGTTGGTCTTATTTTCTTCATAAGAATTAGTTATACTAAATAAAAGACAAAGTAACATCAGTACTTGGTTTATTACTTAATATTACAATTAAGATTGAGTAATCAGAATAACTATTTTTTTTGTATTAGTCTCATCAGGAGATCACCAAGTTAAATGAAAAATAAACAAATAAAGTTCTAAATTTCAACCTTGACTTATTTTTTTACCCAATCAAAAATAATTCAGACTTACAATATACAGTACAAATATACTTACTAAATAACCTTTGTTTGTACCATTAAATATATTTAATATCTTTTTTACATTTTGTCTGCCTATATGTATGTTTTTTCACCCATCACGCAAAAACTATATTTATGGCAGATTTTTATGATATTTGGGCTGTTGGTAGCTAAATGATGAGGTCAACATTTAATATGCAATTTATTAAAGAGAAATATCTGATTCCTAAGGAAATATACGAAATACGTCACACGAACGATGTCGCGGGCGCAGCTAGTATATACAGTACACATGAGTATGAAAAAATCTTGTTTGTTTAATAGTAAATAGTCTACGATTAACAAGAACTTATATTATCACACAATATTTTGTCATTACGTTCACGATAATGTCATTACAAAATATCTAATTTTAACGTAATAAGAATATATTGTGTGTGTAAAGAGTAAAACTACACACAATTATCGTTGACCACCAGGGTCTACCATATGCATAAATCCGAATTTATTTACGGTTGATCCTTTTGAAATTACACGCACTTTGCTGAATGACGCAAAGGTGTGACAAAACACTGCGAACGAAACTTGGTCGACGAAATAGCAATAAGACACGTCTTTCTCCCACTGACTACGGGCGGCAAATGAACGCCGGCCGGTGGGCGGGTGTTCTATGGGGTTTCGACGCGTCTCGACACGAGCAAACATGAACTGGAGACGTTCAAATGTCGAATTGTCATCGTGAACTGAATGACGGGTTTACAGTGACAAAACTTTGAACTCATTTATTTTATTAAATATTAATTTTTATATATTATCATGTCAAAAAAATTAATGAGACATTCATCTATTTAAAGTATTTTTTTTATTATTTTCTCTTTCTTATAGTTTTTTTTTTTTTGTTATTATATGTTGCCAAGGAGACCGCTTGACTTCAAACGTCTGAATGACGTTTTGCGTAGTTTTTTTAATTTATTTTTTTAAATGCAAATAAAACACAAGTAAGACTTTCTTACCTTGATAATATAAACCAAATCACATAATATGCAATAAAAAATAATTTATAAAAACGAAAATTTCATATCAAAATCGACGGTAGATTGGTGAGAACCAATTTTGTAGGATCCACCCAGCTGTAAGTAATCATTTGACGTCAACAATTGTGCAACAAAATAATGACGATTATTAAGAGATATTATAAATATCCTATGATAATAAAGATATATTTTAATTGAATTGAATTGAATTGAATTGAATTAAGGCCAATCTCGAAACTAAGACACTTCGCTCGCTCCGTCAATTAATTAAAAATAAGTTTTCATAGGTCGATGATAATTAATAATCCGGCTGGTGGCTGATCCGCCGCAGTTTAGCTAATAACGGGGCGCGATGATTGGGATCAGCGTAATCAAGCTTACTCTAAGTGTAAATAATTGGGGTGGGGTGTGTGCTAAGTGGTTCCCATCACTTAAGGAGAGGATTTTAAAACGAATTTCCTGTTTTAAAATTTTTTGGTAAGTGTTTTTTTACAAAAAGGTTATTATGTAAATTTTGTTTGTTCATGTACTTGGAATCTTATAAAGATAAATTTAAAATTAAATAAAAGCGGCCAAGTGCGAGTTGAACTCGCGTGGAGAGGGTTCCAAAGTCATAGAGACAGGGATACAATGCCAAAGTCAATCACATTTGAAATCCTTACAGTAAGACGCGAGTTAACTTCTACTAGCGCTATCTCGTGGTGTTTTCTAGAACTATTTTCCGTAAGCCAAATTTTTTAAATTTTTTATACATATATATACTATATTTTTTTATACATACATATACCAAATTTTTTAAACTACAAAAAGTAGTTTAAAACATACTTTGAATGGGTATCTAGAACTTGACCAAGACACAATTTTAAATGATATCTCCGTTTCCTTTTAAATGATTTATTTTAAATGGCGGCGCCACTGGACCCCGGAAAATTTGGGTATGGCCTTAAGTTTACCACTTTATTTTTAATTGATAGAATTCTTATAGGTTTTCCTGTTATCTACAAGCATTAACTATTTGTTTTTTTTAAATTTAGGCTTAGAATTTACAGAGATCAGAATAGATGGTCAATTTTTGTCTTCTTTCATGTCATTTTACAATAATAACAAAAATGTATTGAGATCCTCTTATCGAGCCCTTTTATTTGATGACACAGTAAGGTAAGCAAAAATTTTTTTTATTTTCTAATTTGTCCCCCGAAAATGACTCATATTTTACAAACATATTTATTTTCTTTGCACATATGTGTTTGCCTACCAAATTTTATCTGATTTTATCCAGTAGATTCAGAGCAAATTGGCTGTTACGGACCCGAGTGATTCTATAAGGGTTCCGTTTTTCATTTTTTTGTACGGAACCCTAAAAATAGTACATAAGTGGTACTTATTTCCAAAGAGATTTATTCCAGCAGATACGCGACAGGTTTTTATTTTTTAATAAAAAAGAAACTCAAAAACTAAATATAAGCGTTTACCAATGTGTAAGGCTTGTATTAGGTGAATATTTTTGCTGCTAACCGTACGTAACATGTCAGATTTGTACACATAACAACCATGGAATTGAATGTACTTTTGTAAACATAACATCCATGGTTCGATCCCCGGTCAGGGCAAGTTTAAAAATGGCCTTTTTCAAATTGTCCTGGGTCTTGGATGTTTATCTATATATGTATTTGTTATAAAATATAGAATCGTTGAGTTAGTATCCCATAACACAAGTTTCGAACTTACTTTGGGGCTAGCTCAATCAGTGTAATTTGTCCTTATATATCTATATATATATCTATCTATATATTTATCTATATCTATATTGAATGTATGTGATAACAACATTTTAAACGTACATGTGTCACCAACATTATTAAACTGATTAGAGCACTCCATTATTTCCCAGGATTACCTTCGACAACCTCTGCGGAGCACCTATCACTCACATGATCTCGTATTACGACTACTGAGAATCAATCAGTTGCTTTGCGAATCAGAATAATACAATTGGATTTCGTTGCGATGGAGACGTTCTTTTGAAAAATACTCCAATAAAAAGTTTTTGAGACGTAAGTACAGTTGATAGCCAAGTAAATTACCCTTCACACCAATTAGGGTATTCACTGGTCAGTTTCCTTATTCGTAAATTTCATCTTACACCTTTTAAGCAATTCTTGTATATTTATTTATTTATAAATTTCTGTGATCTCGAAAACGGCTCTAACGATTTCGCTGAAAATTGGTATATGGGGGTTTTTGGGGTAAACAATCGATCTAGATTAGTCTTATGTTTGGGAAAACGCGTGTTTTCAAGTTTTCATTCGTTTTTCTTTCCACGAAGAATATGGTCGCTAATTTCGTCGCCCCGGCCGCCATCCGCTTAGCTCAGCGGTTAAGGATGCTGACCGCTAGAAAGAGTGTTACGGGTTCCAATCCCACTCGGTGACTTACTTTTGTTTTTTTTATGTTCAAGTTTATATATAATTTTTTATTTTGTACTGTTTTTAGACAAGTTTAAAAAAAATGTAGTTAATGTTTGAGATGTAACCGACCGAGCAAAGTTTGGTCACCCAGGTACTACACTTTTATATTAGTAACACATTGCAGGATACCTACGGCTGTGGATGTAATTCAATTGTTATTTCTATTTTGTCTGGCCGAGTGTCCTGCAATGTGTTAATTCTGTGCCTTTATGCAAAGTTAATAGTGACGAAAATTACAAAAAGCACTCAATGTATGTAGTGTCCTATAGTATAGCATTTGGAGCTTTCTATAACTACAATAGTGCCTAACGAAATACGTCATAATCAAGTGTATTTTAAAAACAAGAATCTGAAGTAGTGACTGCCTTTCATAAAATGGACATCCATAGATAGGCAAATTTTCAAGTTAGAACAAGTTGATACATAGGTTTCCGAGACATGGTATGGTTTTAAAATAATACACCTCGAGTTCATTGTTTAGTGCGAAAGACTAGTTTAATTTTATTTTTCAATATTTCAACCTAATTTTATATATCAAACTTAAAATTTTCTCTGAAGCCTAAAATAAAGTAAAGTTCACAGCCAAGATAGAGCGCTCTAGGATTTACTCCAGTCGTATCTAAACGGCTCGCAATTAAGGCTCTCAAATTCGCATGCGAAATAATACAGGTAAAATTTTAATAACCATGTAAAATGTAGTCTTATTTGCATAGAAATTGTGTAGGGTTACAAAAGATCGATAGATTTATTTATTTGTATTTAGTATTAAAAACAACGGTTTCGCATTTCGCATTCTTACTAAAAGTTATTTAATTTAGGTACACCTCTAAACACTAAAAGAGTTGCACAAAAGCTATATTGCCGCCCTCTTTACATCAGTTTTTAACCCCTGAAAAAAAAGGGGTGTTATAGGTTTCATGTTAATGTCTGTCGGTCTGTTTGTCTGTGGCACTGTAGCGCTCGAACGGATAGACCGATTTCAATGCAGCTTTTTTTGCATGAAAGCATCTTCCCTTGTGGTGACATTCTAAACCATGTTTAATGAAAATCAGTCGTCTCCTTTGGAGTCCTAGCCTTAAATCGCTATAATTTTTACTCGTTTCATGCTTGAGTAATGGGTTGCTAAGAGATTTTATTGGAATTCAATGCGACCGCTCGAAAAGTTGGACAAGTTCGTGTCACCTTGACGAACGTCTGAAAGAATAATGAGTTTATACCACTAATATTATATAGGTAAGTATTGTTCACTTACAGCCACTTTGTTCTTGAAATGGTGAAGTTTTGGACCCAAACTTATAAATAAAAATTAATGAATATGTCATAATGTCATTACCCCAACAGTGGGACATGTGATGGCTCGCAATAATAAAAAACAATATTGTCATAATGATTGACTTAGATTTAGATAAATTAGAGCGGTAAGTTTAGTTATGACATTTTGGTATTATGAAAGAGCGCTATTTGACTTTAAGAAACTATGACGTCATTATATTGTAGTCTCTATATTTCATACAAATCCCATAAAAATGATTATTTTGACGTTTAGAAAAAGTGTCTGATTTGAGTTGTTCTAAAGTAGCGATTTGTATGCATTTTTATTCCTTTACCCCTTAATAAATATGTTAACTCCTAAAAGATGATTATAAATGAAAGGAACGGATCATAATTTTATCTGCGTTGCCAAAAACTAAAAAATTTAATCGATATTCAGTGCCAGAATGTATAGAGAGCTGGTGTTTTGGCACCATATTTTTCAAATTGTCCTGGGTCTTGGATGTTTATCTATATATGTATTTGTTATAAAATATAGTATCGTTGAGTTAGTATCCCATAACACAAGTCTCGAACTTACTTTGGGGCTAGCTCAATCAGTGTTATTTTTTCCCTATATTTGTATATTTTTATTTTTATTTATATAGATTCATGGACACTTTTCATTTAATATTTTCGTTTTACTTAATGATTTTAGTATTTCGGCATAATTTAATTCCATATTTAACATATTTTTTAAACACAAAAGAATCAAAAGTAAAGCGAATGTAATGTTGAGAAAAATCAGTTTCTGGTAAATAAATCTTCCAACATCAATTTTGTGCATAAAGTGCCTCAATAAAAAAAGTGTTTAATTTCCAAATTGCTAACTTGTTTTATAGTTATTAGTATTACGGAACTTACCGTGATCGTTTTTAGCCAGATATTCCCATGACCATGACGGCAGAAGAGTCGTCGAAAAATCTGGCTAAAAACAATATTAATCGCGGTAAGTCCCATACTAACAACAGTCAGTGTGACCGCGAAATCTAAAATGATATACCAAATTGTTTTATTGTACACGATTTACAATGTAAAGGAATTTAATTTTTTGTTTCGTATTAAAATCCAATGTCTTAATTATGTTTAAAACCGGATTGCTTTGTTATCACCAAATAACAAAATATGTTGACGACCTTAAAAATATAAAAAAAAGAATGACCTTAGCCAAACATCAACGCTAAAATACAATGTAGATTATAAAGATGAAGTCTTTTTAAAAGTAAACAAAGATATGGAAGCAGTAGTTCCATATCTTTGTTTTGTTTTATTTTTTCCATGCTAGTCTGATAGAAAAGAAACAAGTTTATTTTTTAGGCAAATTAAAAAACCCCCGACTTTCAATAGTTTCATAGGTATATAAATATCACGTAGTGATAAGCGGAGGAACTAAATAGAAAAACTAATATCCGTAGCGCCATCTATTATTTGCCAGACAAACTGCAAAATCCCCGACTTTCAAGCGTTAACCCCCAATAACTTTTAAATGGCCAAACTGATTTTCACTAAACATTACTAAGAACCACCACAAGGGAACTTACTTTTGCATGAAATAAACTGCATCAAATTTGTCCATACGTTCGAGCGCTACTACGCTACAGACAGACAGACATTTGTGTCAAACTTATAACACGCCTCTTTTGTAACAGGGGTTAAAAACTAAGAGTATACCTGCTACTTTTCTTCCCGAGCAGATCGTAAGCCGATCAAAAAATGGGTCAAAATATGAATACGGCTAGCAACCCAACGTCTATTTTGTTTCCTTTTTCCCACCTTCGTATCGTCAGACCCATCATCACGCTAAAGGTGGTCTTTCCCTGGACTATGTCTGCCCCATTAGGAACAACGACATAATGGGCTGTTAGTGTATAGTATACTAAGCCGATACTGCACGAAAACAGATAATGAACCAAGATGCGCGCGCAGGACGGGAGAGCACTTGTTTTTTCTCTATTCCAGATTTACTTTAAAATATTCGTGAAAAGCCGAGAAATACGAAACAGTACTACAAGTAAATATAATCGTTTCGAATTGAGTAGCTCGCATAATTATGATAGAACTTCACGTACAGGTAAGTTCGTTTTATCATTAAGTATATTTATTTTTGTATAGAAGATTTTCAAAATGACAATATGCCTAAAATAAACTGACATATTTGGCCATTTTACCTGCTCTTTAGGGTACCGTACCCAAAAAGGTAAAAACGGGACTCTGTAACTAAAACTCCGCTATCTATTTGTCCGTCTGGCTGTCACCAGGCTGTATCTCATGAACTGTATAGCTATGTGTAGCTAGACAATATTTGACACAGCTGATGTAGATATTTCTGTTGCCGCTATAACAACTAAGAACAGAAAAAAATAAATATTTAAGTGGGGCTCCCATACAACAAACCTGATTTTTATAGATAATGATAAAAATCCAACTCGTACTTGACTGGTTATTAATCTCCACATGCTTATGGACTTCCCAGTTTCCGTCAGCATTCTTAATCAGTCTGAGGCTTTTGCGAATTGCATTGTTATTCATGGAAAGGAAGGAACTAGACTATTAATAAAATCAAATATGCAAAACAGAATTCGGCGTATATAGCTAAAGTCTATACGCGGCAGCGGCTCCAGCCAAGTTCAAAGAAAAAGGAACTTGCGAAGCAACAGCTTTGTGTATATGTACAGTTCTTGTAGTTCTAAATTGTTCGTCCATTTGGAGCTACAGAAAGGAAACCGCTTTACAACTCGAAACCTTTGTCCTACAAATATGAAATTTGGCACATTTATTTAGCCTTAGCTTGTCTAGAGGTAGAATCTAAAATTTCAAAAATGTAGCTTTAACAATTATTGATATAATTCACGTTTAAATACTTGCATTTTAAAGCTGACTTATAGATTTGAAACTTTACCTACTTCCGTATGACCTAGAAACTCAAGGTGGACTATTAGACATATATAAGGAAAGATTCAGAAAACAGTGAATTTTTTAGATTTGTTATTCTCAATAGGTCGATTTTATTAGGTATTTTGAAATTATGAGAGCAAAAAATAGTCTTTCTATTATTGAAAGTCTTACTTAAACACATCTATCTATCTATATATATATAAAAGGAAAAGTTCCCACTGACTGACTGACTGACATAAGACGCACGCACAGCCGTAACCGCTTATAATAGAAACGTAAAATTTGGACAGTTGTTTCAATTCAAAATGCGGACGCACACTAAGAAGGGATTTTTTTAAATTTTAACCCTTAAGGGGTGAAATAGGGGTTTAAAGTTTGTATGGAAAACTCGTTAAACCTGCATCGATTTTGATAAAAAGTGAGATACATACTCTTAAAAACATTTGGGCAAGTTGGAAAATGGCCTTTTTCAATTTTTCCTGGGTCTTGGATGTTTATCTATATATGTATTTGTTATAAAATATAGTATCGTTGAGTTAGTATCTTATAACACAAGTCTCGAACTTACCTTAGGGCTAGCTCAATCAGTGTAATTTGTCCCTATATATTTATTTATTTATTTATTTATTATTTCATTGAATACGTGTTTCGTGGTTTATTAGAATTCACCCCCTAAGGGCGCAACATAGGGGTTGAAAGTTTGTATGGAAAAATCTTTAAATGTGCATTGATTTTGTCAAAAATTAACATAGGGGTTGAAAGTTTGTATGGAAAAATCTTTAAATGTGCATTGATTTTGTCAAAAATTAAGATTTATGCTTTTGAAAACATTTCATTAAATACGTATTTCATGGTTTATTAGAATTCACTCATTAAGGATGCAAAATAGAATTTGAAAGATTAAAATCTTCTCCAATTTCCTTGAAATTTGTTACTATAACTCCGAAATATAAATAATCAAACACGTAAATTTACCATTTTATAACCCAGCCTAAAACAACAGATATAAATGTGAAATATGGACAGTATTTTATGTTAATACATAGTGCTCAGATATGAAAGGTTTTTTGAAATTCGACCCCTAAAGGGGTAAATTGGGGGGAAAAGTTTGATTTACTTGAAACTTGCCATAAATGTTTTAAAACAAAAGTAATCAAACACGTGTTTCAGCCTTTTTTTTTTATTCCGCCTCTATGGGGGTAAAAAGGGGAACAAAAGACCATAAATTTGAACGTAGTCTGAATGACTGACTAAGCCTAGAGTCTATAAGTCCCTTATGAGGTCTATGGGTGCACTAAGCCAGAATTTTGCAAAACTCACCCCCTAAGTTTTGGGGTTTAATGTTTGTATGAAGAAACAGGAGTAGTTAGACCATTTTATTCGAAACTTCGCAGGAGTACTCCTGGCGGTGAATAAGTACTTACGTGTTACGTTTCAGGATTTACAAAATTCAACCCCCCTAAAGAGATGAAATGGGGTGACTTACTACCTAGGCCATGCTGAAGCGTTCTGTCGCTCAAGTCAAGTTGTCGGGAAAGGAAAAGTCTATCATACTAACATAATAATTCATATGTTATAAAAATAATAACAAAAAACAAATAAAAATCCTTTAAGAGCCATTTTCGACTTCTACGCGGGTCAGTCACGAAGTCACGGGTTATTGCTAGTAATTTTATAAGTAGATAATCCTTGAATTTACAAATATTAGTGATTATTTTGTTGGATATTGGACTTGGCTCCCAATTTCACATTTATGTTTTTGGTGGGATAGATATAAAACGAGGCGAGTGACCTCTGTAAGGAACAGTATTGAAAATGACGCGATTATTGCTATACCTGTTTGTAGTTCTGGCGGTGCTTGTGTGTGTTCTAGCAGAACACGGTAAGTCTTACTTTGTTTCATTAATTTTTTTTCAACACACTTGCTCGTAAAGTGTCCTATATAACATAAAGCAGCTCACAATACACGCGTGTGTTAACGCAAATAGTGAAGTTATATCCTGTGGCTTTTAAAATAATTTTTCATGACATCTACTCGAAACACGATGTTTTCATCCCAAAAAATTTGGAGCTAAAGTTACTGTTGATTCTCTCGGAATCGAAAAGTGAAAATGATAATCTGTAGGGATTTAAATACAATTTGAAACCTGAACACGGATGTAATCAAATCTATGTTGGATGAAAAATAATGCTGGCAGTCCAGCAAAAAAAGAAGAATTTAGTTTTAAAATCCATACTTATATATAAAGCTGAAGAGTTTGTTTGTTTGTTTGAACGCGCTTATCTCAGGAACCACTGGTCCGATTTAAAAAATTCTTTCGGTATTAGATAGGTCGTTTATCGAGGAAGGCTATAGGCTATATTGCATCACGCCCGTGACTTCACACGTGTGGTTAACGCGTGAGAAGCCGCGCGCTGCCTCTAGTAATAAATAATGCGCACGGGCGTCGCAATTTTATCAATCTAAGAACTACCGCTAGGGAACTTGCTAACACATAAACCATACAATACCACAGACAGACAGACATTAGCATCAAACTTATAACATCCCTATTTTTGTCGGGGGTTAAAGGGAGTAATACAATTACTACAATCAACATACGTTCAGGAATTCGTGACGAAATGATTCAATTAGTTAAATCTAAATAATTGGGCAAGTGCGTGTCAGGCCACGCGCAGTGTAGGGTTCCGTAGTTGCGAATGCCAACTTTGAGTTCTTGCCACTAAAAACGTCTAAAAACTAATATCTATTGAATTTGTATGAAAATGTCTTTTTTCAAGTACATTTTATAAGTTGATCGCCTACAACTTTTTAATTTGTATACCCTACTTGGCTCTGATAGTTTTCCTTCAAACTACATTATATATGTTATAATTGTGATTTTTTTCACGAGGCCATATATAACCGTTTAGCAGATAGAGGGGGGGGGACACTTGACTCGAACAAAAATTTGAACTTTAAACCCAAATATTTCAGAAACGGATCCCTAAATCGAAAAATGGTGTTCACAAGCTAACAATATTTTTGAAAGATCTATTCAACGATACCCCACTTAAAGTGTTTGTCGAGAAAAAAAATATTGACTAGGTCTTTACTTGTATGGCAGCTACACTGAAAAAAAATTTTTTGCCCTATTTTATTTTACGACTTTTTCGCCATAATTAATACACATATCCATGCCAAATTACAGCTTTCTAGTACTTATAGTTTCTCTGTAGGACCGTGGACAGACAGACAGACAGACAGACATGGCGAAACTATAAGGGTTCCTTGTTTACTACGGAACCCTAAAAAGATTTGGTAGGTCAGGATATTAACAATATAGGTTACAATAATCTATAATATAAAAATAAATCGCAAAATGTGTTGGTAAGCGCATAACTCACCAATTTGGCCAATTCTTTTTTAAAATGTTCGTTGAAATTCAAAGATGGTTTTTACGGCGACAAAAATTCGAATAATTGCTGGAAAAACCCTAAAAATAGCCCTTTCCTTTTTCCCATACAAACGTTTTCGAACTAAAACGAGCTTTATTGCAATTGTATTATGATTGTTGTATTATATGTAGGAACAAAAAAATGACACATTACAAATCATTTTGACAGGCTATATTTGGCAGTACGAAGTCTGGAAGTCTGCCGGGTCAGCTAGTATCTAATAATAATGAAATTACACTGAAAGCTATTCTATAAATTAAAACTATTACTAAAAATAAACACATCAATTATATAAAAAATCGTGCCCAGATCGCCACCGTCAACAGGCAGAGTCCCTAATTAGTTAAATTACTTTTTAACCTGCTTCGAAGAAGGAGGAGGTTATCAACACGTCACGATCTTTTTTTATTTATTTTCACCAATTATTTGAAGACGCCAGGTCTGTTTTAGAAAATTCTTATATTGTTTAAAAGACATACTTGCGAGGTAGTCTCATACCGTCTTATTATAAAACGCAGACTAACTTTGTTACTAGGTTTAAACCAGAATCCGACCAAATGAAGTTGACATTTTAAGATGAGACAATGACGTATTACTAGATGTCAACTTGATTTGGTCGGATAATGGTTTAAACCTGGTAACAAAGATAGTCTGCATTTTATAATAAGACGGATTTAATTTTATAATAAGAAATTTTATCCGAACCTGTGGTGCAGTGTGGGGTGAAGTCGGGTTTTAGATTTGTTTTTTTTTCATCGGTCAAGAACCGCACGACATTAATAATTTGTTTGTTTGTTTGTTTGTTTATAAAGCTTTATTGTACAAAAGAAAGAACACATACTAATCAGAAAAGTAAACATACAACGGCGGACTTATCCCGTATAGGGATCTCTTCCAGTCAACCGGCCAGTAATTGAGAGGAATGTTTACTTATTAAGCGTTTGGGGTAGAAGTGGTACAATATAAAACAGAATGGTACTGTACAAATAATATATAAATGTAAACTACACAAATACAACTAAGATAAACTTACATATAAGCATACATAAATATATATACAAAATATGCCTAAAATATATATTTATATACCTAATATATAATTAAAGTAATTAGGTAGCTCGAAGTAACTTAGGATTCCGAAATGAAATTCAAAATTTTGTTTTTAAAGGAACCCAAGTATGATGCCATTTTAGTATCTAAAGGAAGTGAATTCCAAAGGTGTGCTGCCATCACAGAGAAAGATTTAGAATAGGACTGTGAAGAATGAGGTGGTATATATAGAAGAATATTATCAGCAGAGCGAAGGCGGCTGTCAATTTGACGAAAGGAAAATTTATCACGAAGGTAATTAGGACAGGAAGGATTGAAGAGAGCATTGAAAAGGAGAGAGAGAATGTGGTAGTTACGACGGATTCGGATTGGTAACCAGTTAAGTTTATCACGATATTCAGATATATGGTCGAATTTTCGTAAACCATAAACATACCTGATGCAGACGTTTTGCAGGCGCTCCAATTTATCTAAAAGTTCCTCGGTAGGATCCAAATACGCGATATCCGCATAATCTAAAACAGGAATCAGGAGTGAACGGGCTAACATTGCTTTGGTATTTATAGGCAGAAAATGTTGTAGTCTTCTCAGAGAGTGAAGAGCAATGAATAACTTCCGACTCACTTCGCTGATTTGAGGAGCCCAACACAGGGTTTCGTCAAGCGTTATTCCCAAGTTTTTTTACGGTTGATGTGAAAGGAATGATGTTACCGTCAAACTGAATGTTGGGTAAAGTGGAGTTGTGGACTTTGCTGATAAAATAAGGACTGCCGATAATAATTGCCTGGGATTTGTCTGCGTTGACCGTAAGCCCGAAACTTTGGGACCAATCTGCTATAGCAGCAAGGTCAGAATTAACGACACTGATAGCGTGATGAAGATCGTCGAAAGGGGCGCTTGCATAGATTTGCAGATCATCTGCATATAGGTGACAGGAAGAAGTAAGCAGAGAAGTAATACTGTCTATGAAAATAGAGAACAGAACCGGGGAAAGCACTCCTCCTTGAGGAACACCTGCAGCAAGTTCACATCAGTCAGACTTATGCCGATCGATCTTTACCAACTGCTGGCGACCCTGTAAGTAGGAGCGGAACCAAGTTAAAGAGGAATCAGAGAAATTAAGTAATCTAAGAAAACCGAGCAGGATATCAAAATCGACTGCATTGAAGGCATTGGAAAAATCTAGAAGAGTCAGTACAGTCAGCTGTTGATTCTCGATATTATAACGTATGTCATCTGTGATCTTGACTAGTGCAGTTGCGGTGCTATGTCCAGCTCTAAAGCCAGACTGATATGGACTTAAAAGGTTGTTATTTGTGAGATGTTCCATTAACCGCTGTTGCACGTAGTGCTCTAAGATTTTTGACAGTAAGGGGAGAATGGAAATTGGACGAAAGTGGGAGGGTAAAGACGGATTAGGTTTCTTTGGAAGAGGAATAACATGTGCAAGTTTCCAGGCTGAGGGAAAAACTCCTGTAGTTATGGAACAATTTAATATATCAGCTAATGGAGAGGAAATGAGATGAACAATGGGCTTTATCATTTCAAGAGATATATCATCATTACCAACCGCATTGGACTTGAGCTTGTCAATAATATCGACCACCTACGAAAGACCAAGTACGAAATACAAAGAAAGAAGACAAAAGAAAGGAACACAATATGAAAAAGAATGTGAAGCAGGTCGAACAGTAAATACTAAGTGAGTAATAAGTACATAAATACGGTAGATATGGAAGAGTATACTGAAGGTACCAAATTTATAACATAAAAACGCATTCAAACAGAGAAATCCATAATAAGACCGCCCCTCAAGCACAGACGAGTAATTTTATTCAGGAACAAATTCAATTAACAAAAATAAAACTTAATAATTTGTCTTACTATTGTGTCTGGTTTTGGCGGTAAAGGAACGGCTAAATATGATTTTAATACATTGTTTATTTTTATAACATTAGGATACTTAACAGACAATTAAAGACTGTACGAAATAGGTACCGGTTTTTCGACGTGCTTTAGCCGATGACCTAAGCGTCTATGTCTGGTCTTAGTCTATTTTTAGACAAAAATGCGATAATAACTTAAGGGGCTACCTGAATTTTTCGAGGTTCAGAGCTGTTTGAAAGGAAACAGAGATATAATTTAAAATTTTGTTTAGATCAAGCCTTAGGTAATCCTCAAACTATTTTTTTAACTATTGTTTATGGTAACTGCATCATAATTGGTACATCCATTCAAGAGCTACCGATGGCACAGACAGACATACAACACACTTTTTGATTCGGGGGTAAAAAGTACCATCATAATCATCATTTCAGCCGCATAAGGTCCACTGTTGGACATTGGCTTCTCCTCAGGATTTCCAAAATGACCGACCGTTTCGCTTTAATTCCCGCATGCATTCATTTAGTAGTTGATTAACATGTATGTATGCACTTGTTTGCAGATGGCCTCGAGCATGTTCGCGAGCTTGCTGGATCGGAGCCTGTCCAGAGAAAAGTGCGCGGTCTCCCGCCGAGAGTGTGGGCCATGCTCTTGCAGAGCGGGAAGTGAACTCTATGTAATCAGCAGCCAAAAATAATCTATACTTAAGGATAACTTATTAGCAAATAAAGATTTGATTAGATTTGGATTAATTTAAGGATATAGCTCAAGACAGATCAAGATGGAGAGTCTTTGTGGACGCCTTTTGCCCCAGATAGGGGACAAAGACCATAAGTCAAGTCAATGTAAGGATGGATCACCTCACCTCGACCCGCAATTACCGTCTTACGCAAGGCGTGACAAAGCCACTTCTTGGAAACTTAAAATGTAAATTATTTATCACAAAAATTGTTTTATTTACCCACAGCGAAAACACCCACTTATTGGAAACGTAAAATGTAAATTATTTATCACAAAACTGTATAATTACCTACTGCAAAAAAAGCCGTGCATTGGAAATGAATATTGAATATTATTTACCACGAAACTGTATTTATAATGGTAATAAAAAGTATCGAATGTTTCACAACCTTGACCTTCTTCTACCTCAACTAGAGTAAAGGAAGACGTAAATTTGTACACTCAGGAGGTAATTAAATAGCCTAGATGATATAGTAGGTATCACTTTTCTTTGATATGAGATTTTTCTTCAACATATAACAGCTGTTATTGTATGACCAACATCAACATTAGCTTTGGTGTGTTTCTATTTTTTTACAATTAAACTTACATTCCTATTTTTCTCTGTATTTTTATTGCACCCAGGAGCAATTTGGAGCAAGTTCAGTTTACGATACTAAAGTAGGTTATGTGTTTACTCATGGAAAAAAATAAACAGTAGATTTTAAAACATTAAATGAATAATAAACTATTCTGTGTGAAAAAATATATTAAAAATCGATTTTAAAAATTTACCTCCTACTCAAATCCAAATTAGTGGTGAAAGCCGATTGTTATTAGGTTTTTTCAATATTGTTTTTATGAAAATAGTTCACTATTTTCATAAAAACAATATTGAAAAAACCATAGACTAAAGTTGCTCTAAAAATGTACCTGGTGTTATATGTAACCCCACACAGTGTGGGTCGGGACTACGTAGAAGCGTACGACCAGCCTCAGGTCTAGGTAGAAGTGGGCCAGTAATTACATTAAAACGTAAACCGTACAGTTAATTTCGATATTCCGTGCTTCATTTAACTGGGACCTAAAATTAATTATTTTAATTAAACCGAATTCGGAGAAAGCTGTTAGTGCCCGAGGTTAATAACAATTAATAATGCATATTTTACTAAGAATGGAACATTTAGCACATTGGGGAATATTAATTGCGAATTGGTAAATTCAAGTAGGTTATAGGTTAGTTCTGTCTAACATGCTGGTCTGGGAGAAAATATGAAACTAACAATGTACCAGCTGCTTCTTTTCCCGCGTAGATCGTAAAAGCCGATTGTGAGAATGTGCGAAAATGTGAATCATATGAAAGCAATGCGCATAGCAACCCATCACTATTTTGATTTCTTTTTCCATCATCACGCTAAACCTGCAGACTAGGCCGTCGTCGCGTCTTGTGGATTAAATTAAATTACATATTACGTACCCACATACATAGCACAGCTTTGTATGTAGGCACAAAATGAATATAAGAATTACATACCCATCCCGCACCTCTCTCAAGGTCTCGTCTTAAACAGGCGGCTGCAAGCGCCTGCAGCCGCGCTCAACAACCTCCTCACGGCGAGAACGGGGAAGAGGTGCGGAGACAGGGAACCGGGGACGCATATTTCGCGAGACCTTAGAAGTTTTCCTTCTGTATGTAATACTTTTATAATTCTGTAATGGAGGCATGTTTGTAAGAATTATATTGTACTAGCTGTACCCGCGGGCTTCGCTCCCCGTGGGAATTTCAGGATAAAGAGTACCCTATGTCCTTCCCCGAGTTTCAAACTATATCCATACCAAATTTCATCCAAATCGGTTTAAAAGTTTAAGCGTGAAGAGGTAACAAACAAACAAATATACAAATTCACTTTCGCATTTATAATATTAGTAGTATTGCGTTATATTTATAAGATACAGTGTCAATTTTATACAAAAAATAATAACTAAACATTAAATTCGTATAAATAGGTAATTATTATCTATATATCAATATTTAAGAAAAACCGTGCATATCTCACCTATGCCAACAATTCTTTAAAAAGTCTACTGAATTTGTAGCCCGAGACTGAATTTGTAGAGAGAAACTGCCTCCGTGATGTAGTGGTTAGAGCGTTCGGCTCATACTCGGAGGTCGCGGGTTCGATTCCCGGCGGGGGCAACGACTTTGTGCTGTTGTCCTAGTTTGGTTAGGACATTGTAGGCTGATGACCTCATGGTCTGATAAGTAAGATGATCCGTGCTTCGGAGGGCACGTTAAGCCGTCGGTCCCGGTCACTGTCTTAGACATTGGTCGTTACCAAAAACCATGTCAGAGGCCTTTAAGGCGGTTTAAAAACTCTGAAACTAGTGTTAGTCACTAACACACTCGATAAGAAGAAGAAGCCCGAGACTCTGTTTACTTTGTTAAAGAGAAGACGTGATACAGCGGTCGGACCTCGCACTAAGTTAAATTGAATACGCTGTGGTACCCTCGGCAATAAGGGACGTGTCTGCCTGCGTGGAATCAACAATATCTTCATGTAGGTATGTATTAAGTGATATCTCACGTATGGCACTTCATAGAAGCGGAGTATTATCTATGCTTACTACTACAAACGAAACTATACATCCGTGCACATGGCAATGTGTGTGAAAAAAATGAGTAAGTAATGAGCTGATATTCAGTAATTCAGTCAATGCTGTATATAACGGCAAAGGGTAATAATAATAATTAGTCCTTTATTTAGGCACAATACCCATATTAAACGTCAGTTACACACAATCCAAAAATACATACAACTAATAATTTTCCTGTATAAAAATATATAAAACTAGCTGGTGCCCGCGACTTCGTCTGCGCAGGATTATCATACAATATCTTTATAAATTGTAGCCTATGTGTTATTCTGATGTATAAGCGATATTATTGTAAAGTTTCATTAAAATCCATCAAGTAGTTTTTACGTGAAAGAGTAACAAACATCCATCCATCCATACTTACAAACTTTCACGTTTATTAAGACTAGTAGGATAGATATTATTTAAGTTCTTTAGTAATTGGGAGTAAACAGTTTTTTCTCACCTCCTAAATTATTTTAGCACAGATGTAAAACGCTAAAAGTGGCTTTTGAGTCTTGCGGCCCTGGGCTCTGCATAGAACCGCAAGACCCAAAATGCTCTGTCTGCCCCATTAGGGATAAAGACGTGATAGTATGTATGTATGTATGTATGTAAAGTAAAAAGGTTACCATGGCCGCTCAAAAAGGGTCTCCCGTTTCGCGAGCCGTAAAACTTACTTAGTCTGTGACGCACCGTGTGAGTGTGTGTCAAACTCGCACATTTGCGATTTTCCTTTCCATCGTAGAGAGCCTATACAAAACAATAGTACAAGTAAAAACCCTCCGACTTTTAAGCGTTCTCCCCAATTTCATTTTGTAGTTCATTTTGAACAGTTGAACCATATTAAACATAACTAAGAACCACCGCTAGAAAAGTTACTTTCACGTATAAAAACTGCATCTAAATCAATTCATACGTGCATAAAAAATCAAATTTATTTTGAGTATGATCAAAGAACTACTGATATCCTATCTGCATAACTAGGCGCCAGTGAGTGTCGTTAGTAAAGTTTTGGAAAATAGATAAGTTGTAAAAAATGCAATTGGGATATCGATTTCATGTTTTTAATCGTTTTATTTTGCAGACGGTACTTCAGCGTCTGATGTTAGCAAACGGTCCGTGCTATTCTTATTTGAATTGCATAGTACAGATACACTATTATGTCTTTATACCTAACAGGGTAGACAGAACCGGGGCCGTCGTCGTTGGCTTCTCATACAAGTATTTTTTTCTTTTGATGAAAGTTGTCCAGTATCATGGACTGAATATACTCTTAAAATACTTTCATTAAGCATATTTTGTTAGACGTTGTACAACGTGGAAAAGACACATACATACATACATACTATCACGTCTTTATCCCTAATGGGGCAGACAGAGCATTTTGGGTCTTGCAGTTCTATGCAGAGCCCAGGGCCGCAAGACCCAAAAGCCACTTTTAGCGTCATGGTGGGCGAGAAGATGGAAAAGTAATCAATACAGTGATGGGTTGCTAGCCGCATCGCCTGTTAACATGATTTGCATTTTTGCCCATTCCCTCGATCGGCTTTTACGATCTGCATGGGAAGAGAAGCAGCTGGTACATTCTAAGTTTTTTTTATTTCTCCCAGACCAGCATGGGAGTGGAAAAGACACAGTCGTAATAAATCAAACCACGAGCACCACCTATAGATAGATCAGTATAGTAAAATGAAATTAAAATTAATTGCGCGAGTGGCTGCACATTTTTGTATGGAAGAGCCGGTTTTTTTTTTACTGTTTCTAACTTTTACTATACTATAGTGATCTAGTATAGCCCGTGTTTCGATTTATTACGGGTATATCCCTTCCACGTTGTATATTAATTTTTCTGAGTCAGTCGCAAGTGTGCGCCTTGTCAAAATTTATCTTGAGAATTAATTCGTAATGAGTTGCGCTCGCTCTGCGCAACACATCAAAAGAATAGCATGCGGGCTTTTCATACACATATATAATATATGTGCAGTACATATATCACGTTTTAAGTACGTGTATTTACGTATGAGCTTAACGACGCACGAACGCAGTGTACACTCCATGTAAATACTTGTATGTTGCTTAGAAAATACATATAGTTAAACCAGTCCCATCAAAATCATAACTTGTAATAAAGCGGCCAAGTGCGAGTCGGACTCGCCCATGAAGGGTTCCGTAGTAGTATATTTTTTTTTTAATTTTATATTTGAGTTGATTGTATGAAAGGTAAATTGCAGTTTATGACATATTAAAAAAAAACTTCTTACTAGATCTTGTTCAAACCAATTTTCGCTGGTAGTTTTCATGGTAAAAGACCTATCCATAGGTACCCCACACGTATGGGTTTGAAGAAAAATATTTTTTTGAGTTTCAGTTCGAAGTATGGGGAACCCCCAAAATTTATTGTTTTTTTTCTATTTTTGTGCGGTTCACATAATACATCTACTTACCAAGTTTCAACAGTATAGGTCTTATAGTTTCGGAAAAAAGTGGCTGTGACATACGGACGGACAGACAGACCGACAGACATGACGAATCTATAAGGGTTCCGTTTTTGCCATTTGGCTACGGAACCCTAAAAAAGTAAAAATCTTATGACGCAATTTTCGTACCTTAAAAATAGGACAAGATAGTTTTTACCAAAGCTTATACATAAATGGTTGACTAATTAGTTCATCATTATCATCATCATCACCATCAGTATTTCTGTCTCCACTGCAGGAGGACGACTCTCTCTGTACTACCAGAGCCATACTTGGCCAGAGTAAGTTATCTATTACTATTTAGTAAGTAGGTTCTTCTCTTTGGGGCTTTTTGGGGATACGTAATCAGTTATTACATTTAGGCGGATTTATACATTTGCCACCAGTAGGAAAGAATACTTTTAGCGATAAGTCCGCCAATTGTAAACAATGTATATTGAGGATCAATAAAGTTTTTATAAATAAATAGACAGATCCTATGACCGCAAGACCTAAGGGCGCTCTTAGCGTGATGCTAGCCGTAAAGATAGAAAAAGGGAACCAAAATAGAAGAGTTCTACGTTTAAAAAATCTTGCAAATTAAGTACGACTTTTTAAATTAAAATCTAGTTTTGAAATGTAAACATTTACAGGAATAAAAATCCCTGCGCCGTGGGCCGCCCGCGTTCAGCGCCGCTTTGAATTCAGTTGTGATTTACTTCAACTAGCACAAACCTTATTAGGGTTCCGCGCCCGATACGTGCCAGCGACGGATCCTATTACTGAACCTAAAATGGTCTACGGATTATCTGAAATTCCAATGTGTATTTCTATACTGTTGTTATAACAAAAAATGTAAGTAATGGGGTTATGGACTGAGTAAAAAATATAAAATGTTATTTGTCCGTCAACTGGATTATTTAAAAATATGTTTTTTCTTTTAGCAATGTAGTAAGAAAATCACTAAGATACAGCGCTTCGAAGTTTTGGAGTGGGGATGATTCACGTCACCTATGTTTAAAATCGTAGCTGATCGTGACGTCACGCGAAATTTAAATGCGCTGTATTTTCGCCATTATTAACTAATTAGAGAAAATAAAAAATACATATACCATACTTATTAATAATCTTTGTAATGACCTAAAAAAAATTTTTACTCCACAAATCTATTAGTTATTTTAAGTATTTTATATGGGTTTTTATAAGTATGTTTAATAATTTTAATAATTTAAACCGTTAAGTTTCCTTAGGTGTCCTCGTCCCTTTAAACCATGCTGATTATGCTACACCAATTGTGCCCGTTTTAAAAGATAATGGACAAGTAAAAATTGCTGGTGATTTTTCGGTTACACTAAATAAAGTAATTGACAAATATCCTTTACCGCGTATCGAACAAGTCTTCGCAAAGATAGGAGGAGGCGAAAGGTATAGTAAAATTGATTTAAACTAGTGGTTCGCCGCGAACTTAGACCTCGCGATTATTATTCCAAAATAGAATCCCACCAAAAACATTTTCATGTAAAAATGTTGCCAAGACGAGTCTACATAGCTTACCCTGTGAAAAAGTTATCAGATCTCGTATAAAGCCAAGTTCTGAAGACTACACGCTCTAAACCTACAAGCTCTACACTACACCTTAATCAAAATCTATGAAAAAGTAGTCAGATCTCTTGTAGAGCCAAGATTCTTGATCTATGCGCCCTTACCGTGTGTGAAATAAAACGACCAAGCCACACGTCTACAAATTTCCACCTCCTATTCCGAGGGGAAATGTTAGGTTTGGTTTCTTTTTTTGTTGTTTTTGTAGTAATATTAGCTTACATACCAAATTTCAGCGTTCTAGGACTTCAGAAAGTACCTTAAGAATTTTGATGATCAGTGAGTGAATCAGTGACGAAATCGGGGGCTTTCAGACATTAATAAAATCTAAAGTATAATAGCTACGACATTCACAATTTGTATTTTTAAAGACTGTATTGGTGTCAATATATCTTGAAATTTTTAACTATTTAGCATCATCCAAACCAAAGTTATGAGAGTTCAAAAAAACGATGGAACATTTCAAGAAAAGGTAGGTAGTGCCCTTGCGCTCCGCTTGGCTCGTCTTGGCGGGGGCATTCCCGTGCCCCCAGATTAAAATGAATTTTAATATCCAGTAAAACTGTGTTTTTTTCAGATTTTTCAACCTTCTTTCTTCTTCTATTCTGAACTGATAAGTTCATTTTTTTTTCAAAACGAATTAATTTAGAACCTGGATCAAATACAATATCCGTAAGACGTTTCGAACTTAAAAGAGCAACGTATGTATGATTATACACACGGTCGCCAACTCTTTTACGCCAATATCTACGACTACTTTATTCAAAGTCCTTGCGATTTGTGCACAGTTACTGCCTAGGCAAATGTCAATGAAAATTGCTTATGTGAGCATGAAACTTGGCCAGTCTTCCGCGATCGGATCATGGGTGGAATGGAATCCGTGTTCTGGTGAAGATTCTTCCTCTCGAACCTCCACAGCGTGCTCACGAATTGAGTGCAAGCGCTTAAAGTTCAGGGAATAGTTCATACTCTATTACTTCCCTTGCGTGCTCACGCTGTGAACACAAGCTTTAGAGGCGTTCGGCCGAATTTTCTTGCTGACGAAGCTCCCTTTTACGTTGGGAAAGATTTCTTGATGTAAGCGATTGATGAGCTCTCATTGGCACGAGAAGTACTGGCATCTTCCTTTAGTTGCGAAAGATGCTCATGCCGCTTCTCATTAGTTTCTAACTCTCTACGTAAAGCTACTTCGCGGGCTTTGGTTGACGCTGATCTCTTTTTAGTTCGAGGCATAATCACGAATACTACTTCAGAATCACAGTCAAGCAGCGATAACGATTGAACCAAAGTTTGGTCAACAAAATTGTTAAATTTAGTAATCAATCAAACTAAGCCAAAACTGAAAATAATGCAGTATAACCGCCGGTTCCCATTAGTGATATTTTTAGGAGCCGGCGCCGGCAGCGGAGGCACTCCCTAAAAAAAAGTTATCGTCATTTGAATGAACTCAAGGCACGGGTTTGCCTGCAAATATATAGCAATCTTAAATAAGTTACATAGGAAATTTAAAATCCAAACTCAATTCATCATCATTATACGATATACCTACAAACATATAAATATAAGCGAAAATCAGTTTGATAACATCTTGGTATGCCCCAAATAACATGCCTATTAATTCTTCAAGAATCCGCTAGATGGTGCTGTTTCATTTAATCCATTTCTACAACGCGCATAAGCTAATAATGTCGTATAGAAATAATTTCTTTGAGTTTACTTTTCCTCAAAGAAGTGCTTAGTGACCAAAAATATTTTATTTGGTTAAATATAGTAATACTATCTCGTGACATGACAAGTTTCACCCCAATCTGATTAACGGTTCGGAAGTTATAGACCAATAATTATTTTCACAAAAATGCGTTTATCTCAGAAACGGCTGAACCGATTTTGATGCCAAACGAACTTAAAAATTCTATGAATAGTTGCTACACTCATTCTTAATATCATCAAAATTAGTTCAACGGTTCGAGAGTTATCGTGGAACATATATACATACATACAAACATACATACAAACATACATACAAACAATGTGTTTTTCGCCCCAACTTGAATTGTAGACCTTGCTCGCTTCGCTCGCTCGGTCAAAAATGCATACAATCAATTTAAACTAGAGTTTTACATTTAACCTCTTTTTATTTCTGTAATGTGTCTTGTTGTGGATATTGTTGGTGTTTTATGCTAAACCTTAATAGGAATATAAGTAGTATTATTTTACTTACATAAACAACAATAAGTAGGGTTTGCCACCAACTCACCAACTTGATATATCAGGATTTTGCGCCACTAGTACCTGTGACTATGATTTCTCACAGAAATCTTGTACGGAACCCTTCACATCCAAATACTACTCTCACTTGACCGGTTTTTTTGTAAGTTCAGCTTGAGACTCCGCGACACGGCCCGAGCTTATGTAAAGCAGCAAAAGCTTGTTCTGAAGGTTTAAACTTATAACGTTCCGAATAGTTTCACAGCAGGAATTAAATCAGTTTTATTCAAAGTAGACTTTTATTCAAAGAAATAACTGCAAGCCACATTCTGTTTTCTGCATTTCTAGCGCATAGTGAACGTGGTCGCAGTATATCGCCATAGATCTAGTCATTTGGGTTATGACTTAAACTCTTGAGTCTTGATACATCTCACTTTGTATAAGTTCGTTTTATATCTGAAAAGACGAGTATACAAATGCCTATGTTACGCACACGTTTGGTGGCTGTTCCACAGGATTTGGGATGACTTTTCCATCCGCATGAGTGTAATTATGAATTTCGACAGTTAACTATTCCAACAGAGTCTCAATTTCAAAACACAGTAGTTCGTCTACTCATTGCTTTTACAGATAATATATTCGATGTGTACATACATTATGTGTACTGGCTAATCCAACGGCTTGTGCTAGAATGGCTGTTTTATCCACTTACACTTGGTGGCTGTTCCACCAGACTTGGGATGGCTGTTCCATCCGCATTTATATTATGCTTTTGTAGGCTATTCTAGCTATTCCAGCGGATTCTCTGTCTAAGGGGACGCATCCCTGTGTGGCCTCCAAGTTCCCATATAGCTTTTCCCTATAATCTTTGCTTACTCTCTTTTTCTAACTCTTTTCTATCTATTGTAACACACGCAGTTTACAATAGATCAACTAATAGACCGACGCATCGGTAAATCATTCTCTGATTTATCTACTGCAAGTCGCAACTTATATTAAACCAACAACAATCCGACGCATCGGATACTATTATTAATTCTGTGGCATCGGTTAACTCAACACACTGGAGTATAACACATAGTAATTAATTATTATCGGTGGGAAAATAAGTTTTATATAGTAATGAAATCCTCTATAAACTTACAAAACACTCACCGAAAATTCTTTTTAGGTCACTTTCTCATAAAATCTCATTACAATCTTATTCTTTCTTCCCGCCTTTTGGCCATCTACCACAGATAATATATCCCTTCCTTTCGCCGCGGAACTTCTGCGCAACCATCAGCGCAGGACGAAAGAATAAAACTGCTAACAGCCAAACTGACGCTGATATAACTTAGACACCTTGACATATAAATAAATAAAAAAGATTTAAAAATACACACTGGCTTCGTATTCACGACACAGTTCTTGGATTGGTGACCACAAGTAACATGTAATTTTGCGTGGAGGAGGTTATCGATTCATCGCGATCTTTTTTTTTATGTATGTTCCCCGATTACTCGAAGACGCTTGAACCAATTTGGACTTGGAACATTCTTTTTTTGTTTGAAAGGGATATTTGTCAATTTTATTTATTAGCGATACCTCTCTGGTCAGTCTGGAAGTCTCTCAATAGACTCCGGGCTGGTGTTGGGAGGTGTAGAGATAACCGAGTTAGGTGGCGTCACGCTGATAACGATCTTTGCGATTGCGGCACCATCCAATCAATGGAGCACCTTCTGTCGTGTCCGGGCTGCCCTACGACATGGGACAATATAATCAAAGCATGTACCATAGAAGTTCAAACGAGGCTAATGACCGAGGGATCGCAGTGGCCACATACTGGTCAAAGATAATTTGAATAAGAAAGAAGAAGAAGAAGAATTTATTAGCGATACTTAGCTATTTTTCAAAGTCCTGTACAAGTTGCTCGCTTGATGTTTGATGTTGATACTTTAATACTCATACATTATCATGTTTATATTGCCCACGGATCACGTCACGAGTTGGAGTGTGCCATCCAGCCTTTATTGCCGACACGACTGGCACTTTCGCGAAATAAGCCAATCAAGGGGCTACAAACGTGCTCGTTAAAATATTCAAAGAAATTATCATATCTTTTGCTTAAAATGACAATATGAAATAAGATTTTTATAACACAAGTCTCGAACTTACTTTGGGGCTAGCTCAATCAGTGTAATTTGTCCCTATATATTTATTTATTTATTTATTCATTAAAAAATATATATAAAATTAAATATTTTTTACCTGTCTACCTCTGTCTGCATTTAAGAGCCAACCTCTTGTCAGTTTCTCTTGTCTCAGCTTTAAGTTCTTTAATCTGAGTTCTTTATATTTTCTGTTTGCATAAGTTCATAAAATTATTCTACCATAGACACAGTTATTCTACCATAGACACAGTTATTCTACCATAGACACAGAATTAAAAAAAAAAACAGTGGCACTCCGGAGGTGCCATCAGAAGTGAAAACTTGGTGTCGTCGGTTTCGGTAACAGTGTCGCGAGTTTAATGGTTTTTTTTTCCATCTCAAAAAAGTATTTCAAATTTTTGAAATTACCTCTTCTCTATAACAGTATTTTGGTTTTTTACCATCTCAAAAAATGCCTAACCTGCCTAATGAAGTTTCACTTCAAAAACAGTGACACTCCGGGTGTGCCTAGTTAAACTTGAAGTCGGTAATGGAGCCGCAATATAAAGTTATCACTTCAAAAAAATATTATAAAAATGTTTATGTAAAAACAACTAAAGCGCCCCTAAATTACAGACGGGACATCGCCAAATCAACTTCACGTGCCACCCTTATATAAAGGGCTAACTTTAATGTATTTACTTGCATCATGACATGACATTCATGACGATATTCTCAAGAAAAATTAAGTATACCTATAAGTAGGCAAATAGTCCTTACCTACATAATAATATACATTATCGTCTATATCTTTGACGGGATAGACAGAGCCCATGGCCGTAAAAAGGCCACACTCAGCTTAATGGATGTAGAAAGGAATCAAAATAGTGATTAGCTGTTTTTCCCCTTCCCTCCCTTTTTCCCTTTCCCTCGACCAGCTTTTACGGTCTGCGCGGGAAGAGAAGCAGCTAGTACATTCTAAGTTTTTTCTTTCCACCCAGACTAGCATGGCAGATAAGCAAGCCAAGTAAAATAGGCACATTTATGACGTATCCTTCAGCTGCAAAGGATATGTTTTCCTTTCCTAGGGTTTTCATAACCCGCGTTATAAATACAGTAACTGCCTCGTCAGCCGACCCGCACCTGTGTCGATGCGTTGGTTTCGAGTAGTTTGGACACAAGCCACCACGCGGCGGGTTTAGAGTTGCTTGACTTGCCAAAACGTGTTACCTAGTACCCTGTAGCCTGTAGTACATTTAATACAACAGACACAAGGTAAGTATCTTTATAAATTGCTGTATAGTCTATGTGAAAATAGAAATGCAGTTTTGATGTATGATTTTGGAGTTCCGCTGTCACAATTACTGATATTAGTATTACGGGACTTACTGCGATTAATATGGTGTTTTGTCAGATATTTCGACCACCCTTCTGCCGTCATGGTTGCTGGCCGACGCCAGAAGAGAAGGCCGGCAGAAGGGTAGTCGAAATATCTGACAAAAATAACGATATTAATCGCGGTAAGTCCCGTAATACTAATAACAGTAACGCAGTTTGACTTTCTAACCACCAGTCTTTTAGTGCGAGTTCTATCCGTGATACTGAAAATGGAGAAGGTTATCGATTAGTCGCGATCTTTTTATGTATGTTCACCGATTATTCGAAGATTACCTGTAACGATTTGGAAAAATCTTTTTTTTATACTTGTCAGGTCAGGTGGTTCAATATTTTTTTTATCAAAATTGGTTGTGTAGTCTGAGGGTAAAAAAAAGTATAAAAGTAATTAAAGTATAAAATAAAGAGGTTAAGAACTTAGCGGAAGGAAGAGAGACATGGAAAGCACTCCACCGACAAGAGCCCAGCTCTTAAATATAAGAAGAAGAAGTCTGAGGGGGAAGTCGGTTTTTACTTTTCAAAAATTATCATTAAAACAATCTGCGTAAAACCGGACCCTACACTACGCGTGGCCCGACACGCACTTGGCCAATTATTACCCTTTAAAACGGTTTTTTGTGCGAGGAAAGAGGGTAAAATTTTATCGATTTTTAATAAGAAAAAAATTATAGTAAATAACATGATCTGACCTTGCTCCTTTGGCTGGTGGCTTTTAACCAAAAAAGAACTTTTAATTAAAACGTTACCATTTATACGTGGATAACTTTATAATCTTATAACTATAAAGACTACTATCTTTAACTTTCAAAAATTGCTTAACATATGTATCATTAAATTCTTATTTATTGTAAAATTATTGTATATAATGTATATTGTTAACATTAGTATTTGTTTTATATGTCCATAGCTTTATTATTTTATCAATTTATATAATGTTTTCTTGTCAGTAAATAATGTTTATCATGCTGTGCGCACTATTATTTGGTTTTGCAACTAGTCATGTTTCTATTGTATAATGTATTCTGTTAAGTTGTGTTGTAAGATTGTTTTGTGTGCCAATAAATGAAATAAATAAATAAAGACTACAATAAAAATCCTAGATTCCAGGTCCAGATTATGAGTAAATCCGTTCTTTATTAAGAGTCTTTGGTCAAGCAATGGACATAAGACTTCTTAAGGAATACTCGTATTTTCTCTCCTATCTGCGAGGGCGTGTTGGATTTATTTTAATGCAGCAGGCACAAATTACACCGGTCTGAGAATTACAAACAATTACCTGATTACAGCGCACTCGGCGCATGCTTGTTTATCTGCGGTGAACTAACTGTGAAATACGGCTTCACCTCACGCTACGCTTTCTTGTTTGTAGTTTTACGCTAATCAAATAAGGGATTTAATCACAGAAGCGGTCGTGGTCAGGTGGTTTAGATATTCGCTGTGCCTCTAGCTCTGTGGTTCACGAGTTCGATCCTAACTAGACAGGACTTGTACCTCTAAGTTTGTACTAATGTAAGTACGGTCATTTTAATTAAGATTTCCAGTCTAGATTATAAACAAATCTTCCTTTTATTAAGAGAAGTGTTTGTTGAAATTATTACAGTTGTACGAGAAACCGTTGGCCGAATAACATTTGGTCGGCACAACTATTGGTAAATGATCAAGTAATAGACATAAGACGTTTGTAAACAATATTTTCTCTCCTATCTGCGAGGGCGTGTTGGATTTATTTCAATGCAGCAGGCACAAATTACACCGGTCTGAGAATTACAAACAATTACCAGATTACGGCGCACTGGCCGGTGCATGCTTGTTTATCTGCGGTGAACTAACGGTGAAATACGGCTCCACCTCACGCTACGTTTTCTTGTTTATAGTTTTACGCTAATCAAATAAGGGATTTACAATATATATATTAATCTACTTGGACATGGAAACTGTGTTGGACAGGTGGACAAGCGTTTGCCTCACACAGACAGATTGTATTTGGCTGTGCGTTTGTGAGGCATAAATTCGATCCTTACTAGGTGAGTTTGGTGTTTCTGTTCGGTGATTTTCAACTGCGACTACCTGTTACTGATCGTGATGTTTTAGTTTGAAATGGGAAAAACTTTTGAGAAGGTAACGGAAAACCACTCTATCATCTCTACCAAAAAATTACATTGTGTGCGTATTTTTCCACACAATAATACCGACGAGAGCTTGGCTCTTAGTCACACAATTAATATAAGTCTTATATAGGAGGCTGCAGGCGCCTGTAGCCGCTCAACACCCTCCACAAGGCGAGTTCCACCGTAGCATGCGAGTGGTTTGAATGCTACGGTGAAACACATAAATATCCACATACATACATACATATGGTGTGCTTCCCACTGCTTGGAAAAGTGCTCACATTATCCCCCTCCCCAAAAAACCCAATCCTTCTTCACTTTCCCAGTTTCGTCCCATCTCCATCCTTCCTTTATTATCAAAAATAATAGAACACCACGTACAACACTGTATGTCAAAACACCTGAATAAATATAATATGTTAAGAGCCCGCTGTAATCTTTTTGCACGCTGGCAGCGGGCGCACGCACACAACGACATGCCGCTCACACACACAGAGCTACGTAGGCGACGTAAAGCGCGGTGTAGCGCGCTCGGCGATCGTTGGTGTTTTTTGGTTAAATATACTGGTGGTACATTATGTTTTGGTGCAATAAAGATTTTCTAACTTACTAACTGGTATAAACTAACAGATATTATTCAAATTTTGGTAAAAGTTTTATGACATAGTGAATGCCATCCTAATTTAAATGCGAGTAATAATATATGAATATTAAATCCTTGAGTGCTTTGGATTACGGGTAAGTAAAAAATATTATGATAAAATAATATGATAAATCGTGAAGGTGATAATAATGGAGACTTCTATTCTTTAACTTATACCTTTAAACGAGCAACTCTTGTAGGTATATTTATTTATTTATATATTTATAAATTTCGATGATCTCGAAAACGGCTCTAACGATTTTGCTGAAAATTGGTATATGGGGGTTTTCGGCGGTAAATAATCGATCTAGATTAGTCTTATATTTGGGAAAACGCGTGTTTTCGAGTTTTCATGCGTTTTTCTTTTCACGCAGAATATAGTCGCTAATTTTTCCGCACCGGCCGCCATCCGTTTGGCTCAGCGGTTAAGGATGCGGACCGCTAGAAAGAGTGTTACAAGTTCGAATCCCACTCGGTGACTGTTAATGAGTACTTTTGTTTTTTTATGTTCAAGTTTATATATAATTTTTTACTTTGTATTGTTTTTAGACAAGTTTAAAATGTAGTTAATGTTTGATATGTAACCGAGCAAAGCTCGGTCACCCAGGTACTTTAGCAGAGTTGAGCACGCACATTATTTAATTTGTATAGAAACTTAAATAAGGCAAGTTTTAGCAAATTAGGTAGTGCAAAGTATTACTTATTATTGATTGTAAGCCATATTACTCCGTATTACTCTCTACATGGTGATTTTTCAATGGTTTTAGTGCCGAAAGCCACTTCATAAGGATCGTTATTAATACCTAAATAGCTAGTTAAAATAAAAATTCAGATACAAAAAATCGTGAGATCAATTAGTAGTACCACCACCTGGCCGGCCCGACAGAGTTCATCGAGCTCACGCGGCAGTTTTGGTCAGGCGTAACTACTATTAAGTATTACTTTTATTTAAAACTCTTAGATCTGTTGTAGCTAATAAGCATCACGATTTGTAAACAGTATTGGCAGTTGTCATAAGTGTTGCTAAA
Organism: Acrobasis consociella; assembly: GCA_963555685.1. Lineage (NCBI taxonomy): Eukaryota > Metazoa > Arthropoda > Insecta > Lepidoptera > Pyralidae > Acrobasis > Acrobasis consociella. The sequence continues at coordinate 22,945,434 of OY743105.1, read as the reverse complement.
TTAATAAAACCTAAGTGGAAGTCGATTGATACAGTTGGTACGTTCGTACGGTCGGGTATCTGTGGCAAGTTGTAACGAACAGATGGATATTTAAAAAATTGACCGGTTGGTGAGAATTCATTCTGAATAAATAATGAAGGTAGAAATTAAATGTCTTTGGTGAAAATTTTTTTACAAGCTTTCTGGGGCATTGACGGTGGAGATAAACACGTGTCATGGAATCTATGCGAATCTTTTATTTAACACTACGTGGTCTCGATCAGAAGTCATTTTCGCAACATTTTTGTCTTGTCATACACAAATATGGATAGAAGAATTTTTTTTCACGATGACATTTTTTTCCAAAACCAATGAAAAGTCAGCGTGTATATCGAATCAAAAGGAGTTTAGGGAGGTAGCTATGCAGTCGCTGGTCATAAACCGATGGAGAATGTTGCGATGCAGTAGCGCGTTCATGAAACACACGACTGCATCGCTAGATTAGAAGTTGCCTTCCTTATTATCGAATAAAATAAATAAAACTGTAGAATTAAGAAAATTGGTATAATTTGTCTGAGTATACATTTAAAAAGTACACATACAAATCTGCTTGACAGGAAACGCTACTTTTGCTTCTGATTTTCGATGAAAATTATTGCAGAAAAGCCTCATGTTAGCACGCAAATCTGACTACCGTTTTAAACCTTGCGTGCTCAAAAGAATTATTTATAACATATAAACGGATTTCGATGAAATTTAGCACAATGATGAGAAATAGTGTCGCAAAGCTACTAGAAGTAGAGAATTCCAGAAGAATTAGCAAGTTCTAAAATAATGTGGAATGTTCTAGAAGTTTATAGAATAATCCAGAATGATGAAGAATTAAAAAGAAGGTTGTGGAATGTTTGAGAATAATCCCGAGTTCACATCGGTCAACCAACACTAACATTCTAAGTCGGGGTGACGGAGGGTCAAGCACATGAATTTTCTAGAAATATGTATTCTCGTACCTTGGCAGGCGTATATAAAAGTGGTGAGATAACTTCAAAGAGATTTAACAAATATTATCGGCGCGTAACCTATACGACTTCAGCGACGAATTTTGGACTATGACTGCATGAAGACTTGGACAATGGACGTTTCGAAGACCATATTAGTGTGTCAATCTTTGGTTGCATAGTGAATAAATTCCCTAAGAAGAGTGTTGGCATTTTTTTCCAAATCTCAAACCCCACTTTCGTAACAATAGCTAGGATACTTATTGAAGGTACAAGCACGTATTAATTATAGTATAGGGCTAATAGCTGCAGGAGTTTCATTAAACGACATTTAGGCGGATCGATGATTTCCAGTAGTAATAATTTATGATAAAAATTTATCAACCGGTCTTACATTTTATTTTCCCAAATCTCATCGTCTCGCCTGATAATTTCAGTTTTAATTAACAAATCAGGTCCAGTCTAGAGACCAAACTGACAAACGTCTTGTCTAGTGACTTACTTAAGCTTACTTTTTGCCTTTTGCAGAATTAGTGGCACCATAGTATTTATTTTTTTGATTCACATTATCAACGTTCTATTTTTAGCTCGTTTGCCGATTCTATTTTTTTTTTAGTCTGCATCCTCCAACATAATCGGAGACTGTATTCTCCAAATTAAAGTTTTTACTAACAAGTTTTTGGAATAAAAATGAACTTAACTATTTTTTATTGATTTTTCAAAATTTGTTTCATCTTAAATTTGGGGTGTGGAGGACGGCATCCGGTGCCAGCACTCAGCTGCCGTGCTACACTCTTCAAATGAGTACGGCAAATTAAATATAAAAAATCTTTCAATAATTATGTTTGGTTACTTAGACGATATTAGTGAAATCGCATTTTCATGTAAACTGAATTTCTTAAAATGGCCGCTACATCGCGTCCCTTTCCACCGCGGAGCAGACAGTGCCTACGCATATGGCTTAGGGCCACACCAGCGCTGAACACCACCGCCCAGCGATGGAATGGGAGCAACATCTTCATTTCAGAAATACGTGGCAATTAGGGAGAACTTGATAAATTTTCTATTTCTTTTCAAGTTTGAAAAATTTATCCGATAGCCCATTATATTTACGACAGTAGTTCAACGACATAAATAAATTACTATAAGTAATCAAGTTTTCCAATGATCAAATCCTATCAGTCACTCTATGGTTTGCGCACGTCATCGCACAGTGACTACGAGGTCGGCGTTGGCGCAAAGAAATACGTCCTCTCGCTGTAAGCGCTGCGCGCGGACTGCCGTCGGGGAGTAAACCGCATCCTATTTAAATAAATTTTTATGCGATATGATTTTATTTTTTTACATTATTTAAAAAAATATAATTATGATGTGTTTGGCATATTTAAAAAGGGCATGAAATGGCGTTTGTAACGTTATTTTTATTTTTCTAAAATAGGAGCTCAAAACACAAATACAAGCGACTTTATTTACATCGATTTCGGCGAAAATTACGCGACTTGTTGATTTTTTTTCCTTGTGAATTTAAATAAAACAATGAAAAAAGCTTCACTCATGTCATGAAATACTTATTCAGCTATATTTGTGTATTTTTTTTACCGGGTGTTAATGATTAAATCATTTGAAAATCTCGAAAGCCCCGCCACGCGTCTTGCGAAATTTGGCAAAACGCACGTTAGATTCCAGTGAATTATACTAAAACAAGCAAGTTCATAGGCAAAATGGTTCACTCATGCTAAATAATATGATATTATCTTTCATAATATATAAATAAATTTAATGATAATCCTGTAGTTTTCTCAAAAACACGACGCAAAGTTGAGTGAAATTTGTCAAATTTAATAGACGGCCTCTTAAGTCCTTTTCAATCTGGCTTTCGTGTGGGTCATAGTACTACCTCAGCTCTCGTGAAAATTACAGATGACATTCGTCTAAACATTGATGATAAAAAACTCACACTTCTCGTGCTGCTGGACTTTTCTAATGCTTTTAACACTGTTGACTTTGATATCCTAATAGCCATTCTGTATTCACTTAATTTTTCCCCGGCTACACTAACATGGTTTCGCTCCTATTTAGAGGGACGCCGGCAGCTAGTGAAAATTGATAATTGTAGATCTGATTGGTGTAACCTCTCTGCTGGAGTCCCGCAAGGAGGTATACTGTCTCCTATTCTCTTCTCGATTTTTATTTATGGCATTACGGCCTCACTGTCTTCTTCTTTTCATTTGTACGCTGATGATCTTCAGATCTATACGACCGCCCCTCTCGACGATTTTCATCACGCCATTAGCGTTATCAACACCGACCTTGCGACTATCGCAGTGTGGTCAAAAAACTTCGGGCTAATGGTCAATGCAGCTAAGTCCCAAGCGATTGTAATAGGAAGCCCCTACTTCATTTCTAAATTTAAGTCCATGGATTTCCCAAATGTTGTACTTGACAATAATATAATTCCTTTTTCGACTAAAGTCAACAACCTGGGCATCATCATGGATGAAACCCTTTCCTGGTCCCCGCAAATCTGTGAGCTGAGTCGAAAGATATTTGTATCCTTACATTCTTTAAGACGATTAAAAAACTTTCTGCATACCGATACAAAAGCCTTGTTGGCTCGTTCACTACTTGTCCCCGTCCTCGACTACGCAGATGTTGTCTTCTTAGACCTGACTGACGAACTGACAAACAAACTAGAGATTATTCAGAATATGTGCATAAGGTATGTGTATAATCTCAGAAAATTTGACCATATCTCTGAGTTTCGCTCGCGGCTAAATTGGTTACGTATAGAAATTAGTCGTGACCTTCACATCCTCTCCTTCCTTTTTAAAGTCCTATTTAACCCCTCCTCTCCTAAATACCTTACCGAAAAATTTTCATTTCGTGACATTGACTCCCGCCTTCGATCTAGTAACAACCCGATGCTGCACATACCCGCTCACTCCTCCCAGGGCTATAATAAGTCTTTCGCAGTTTATGCAGCAAGGCTATGGAATAAACTGCCGTTAGAAATTAAAATGTCGTCTTCTTTGCATTCTTTTAAATTCAAAATTAGGAAGCTTCTGGAAAAGTCGGAAGATTTGAGTTGAGTTGTATATATATGTGTATAAGTGTATGTGTAATTAGTATATATTTACTATATATTTATTATATATTAATTATTATTTATGTATTTATATTTATTATGTTATAGTTTTTGTAGTTACAAGTATTAGTAAGATTTTAAATTGTTTTTAGTGTAGTAAAGTAGTTAGGTTTAATTGGATTCTGTTTTCTGTTCTATAGTTATTGTACCCACTCTCTACCCTGTGTTGTAAATTGTCCTCTTAATTCAAGGTTGACTGGAAAGGAATCCCTATCTGGGATAAGTCCGCCTTTGTACTGTTTTCTACTTCTAACATGTATTTCATTGTCTTGTGATTATGTACAATAAAGATTTAACAAACAAACAAACAAACATAAACTGCTATAATCATTACCCTCTCTCTTGGCTTTACCGTAATCGGGTAAAAAATCATCGTATGCATAGAGCTTTCAACAAAAATATTTAATCTGTCGTGGAGAATGCCGTTTTTTTTTTATTATTTATTTCTAAATTTATTCATTAATTTCTAAAATATTTAGAAGCAAGATGACCCTCAACAGAGGTCCCAATGCGCCTGGAATATTTTATATAGCAATTTTGTGTCTAAAGGGTCGCAGCCGTGATATACGAAAATAATGATAATGGGACACATATTTAGAAATAAGTACCAACGTTTTATGAAAGTAAGTAGGGGGAGAGGAAAGCCCAGGCTATGGAGCAAGTCAAGAAAAAGGTGATAGGAGTGTCGCAGCAAATGTCAAGAGGTTGGCGGAAAACAGAACAGAATGGAAGAAACTCCACCGACAAGCTCTTAAATTATGATGATAATTTAATAAAAATATTTTTGCACACTTTTTGCACATTATTTTTAGATACTACTATAATCTTTTTCCCTCCCTCAAAGAAGGGTTTCGAGGTGACTGCTTTGAAACAGAAAAGAAAATTACAAAAAAATATTTTTATAGTGTACATTCATGAAATCTCGAGAAGACTAATCGAATCACTTCTTAAAAGATATGCTTTCAAGTCTCACTACCTTTCCTCTAGCTCAAACTTTTATCTCTTTTCTTCTTGTCTTTTCACCAGCTACTTTTTCTAATTTTATAGTTTATGTATATGTATTTTATATTACTTCATTGTTCGTTTATATGTTATAGTATACTCCTGTTTTGTTATTGTATACTTATATTATTTTATATTGTAAAATAAAATCCAAATGCGTCAAGACCCCCACATCTTTTATAGTCTTCTTTTCCCCAAAGCACAAAATTAATAATAGAATTACATACCCAAAGGTTGGCTGAAAAAAATTGTTTTAGTGATAAGCACTCCTTTGTAACTACTATATTTTAAATGTACATAAACTAATACTAGTACTCTAATTATTGTCACTTAGTTGGTGCAATGAAGAAATTGTTTCATAACTTATAATAGTACTTAGGTACATAATGCAATGCAAGCCATGTAGATAGCGCTTGTGTTAAACAGTAGCATACATACAAACGCCGGATAGTTCAAGGTAAAATGTCCATAGGTGAAAGACTCAAGAAACGGAAATATATGAATCATTCTGTCGACGAACAGTCTAATGAAGAACCGGAGAACAGTTGCGAAACCAAGTAGACTGATAGCTTCCCATCGTTCAAAAATATCCTGTTTGAAATCTAAGCAGGTCAAACGGCAAAGTGTGAATAAACAGGCTATGTCCCTCGTAATTCGCGTCGTTTGGACACAATTTTCGGCGGCGTATTCCCAAACGCTGGTACGCTTCAGGGCGCCGCTTCCGCACCCCCCGCCCGCCCCGCCCCGGACGCACAGCCGCGTGCAAATCTCCTAAACCCTTTTTCCACTCCAAAACTTTTATGAGAAAAATTCAAAGAGTTTTTCGTCTCACTCGGAAATGAAAGATTCAAAATTTCGTTAATTTGTTGAAAGTCAGAAAGCTTTGTTGGCAATTCTGTTGACAACTTAAAGGAATACAAGTGTAAAGGGATTGTTGAAATTAAATGATTATAATTTATTAACAAACTCGATAGTATATCTCTAATACTGAACTGGGTGTCTTTCGGCGTAATCTTCCCAGCAGTGGTGGTTTCGAAACGCTAGTAGTTTTTAGCTTTAACATTCAAATAATTTAAAAAAAAAATGACCTTCAATAAGATTGAGATAAATTTATCCTACATTGCATAAAAAAATTTCCTTTTAACCGTTTTTGACATATAAGTTTGTGTTCAAAAATTTACACTTTTAACTGTTGATTTTAACAACATTATAATGCTCGAATTTTTATCTAAATTAAACATTTGATGAAAAATTTCGCCACGACTGAGATTCGAATACACGTCCTTTACGTTATCGCCGTGAGTGCACTACCAATTAGCAGCAGCGTAGCTTCGAATCACCTGAAGAATTTTCTCATCACATAGTACTCTCGCATTTAGAGATACGTAATTTGTATTAATACCTACTATTTACAAGTGTGGTATTCAACTTAATTCATTCATTTATTTAGACTATCTGGTTTATTTTAAAACCCTAAAATCAATTTAGAACAAAGTATATTTACCTACTTAACAAAACAAGTCGATTTAGCCTCCACCATCATTTCTATGACATCTCGTTACATTACCATCCAAACTTAATGTATACCTACGCATAATTTCAGCTCAATCAATTAAGAAAACTGTAGACTTGACTTGTGCCTTACATATGTAAGAATCACGTTCACTACTCATTACTTTACATCTTTTCGCCTACTATCACTCTAAAAGTAGTCTTGAGATCTTGTGGCATTTAGTCTGTCTACTTAGAGCCGCAAAATCCAAAATGCTCAGTCTGCCCCATTTGGAATAAATACGTATATCACCATCATCATTTCAGCCACATAACGTCCAGTGCTAAACATCTCCCAAAGATTTCTAAAATAACCGATCAAGAGCGACTATACGTATAAATCTACTCGTAGTATTCTAAGACCGATCGAGCGACTATACGTATAAATCTACTCGTAGTATTCTAAGACCGATCACGAGCGACTATACGTATAAATCTACTCGTAGTATTCTAAGACCGATCACGAGCGACTATACGTATAAATCTACTCGTAGTATTCTAAGACCGATCAAGAGCGACTATACGTATAAATCTACTCGTAGTATTCTAAGACCGATCAAGAGCGAATATACGTACAAATCTACTCGTAGTATTCTAAGACCGATCAAGAGCGACTATACGTATAAATCTACTCGTAGTATTCTAAGACCGATCAAGAGCGAATATACGTACAAATCTATTCGTAGTATTCTAAGACCGATCAAGAGCGAATATACGTATAAATCTACTCGTAGTATTCTAAGACCGATCACGAGCGACTATACGTATAAATCTACTCGTAGTATTCTAAGACCGATCAAGAGCGAATATACGTATAAATCTACTCGTAGTATTCTAAGACCGATCACGAGCGACTATACGTATAAATCTACTCGTAGTATTCTAAGACCGATCAAGAGCGACTATACGTATAAATCTACTCGTAGTATTCTAAGACCGATCAAGAGCGACTATACGTATAAATCTACTCGTAGTATTCTAAGACCGATCAAGAGCGAATATACGTATAAATCTACTCGTAGTATTCTAAGACCGATCACGAGCGACTATACGTATAAATCTACTCGTAGTATTCTAAGACCGATCACGAGCGACTATACGTATAAATCTACTCGTAGTATTCTAAGACCGATCAAGAGCGAATATACGTATAAATCTACTCGTAGTATTCTAAGACCGATCACGAGCGACTATACGTATAAATCTACTCGTAGTATTCTAAGACCGATCAAGAGCGACTATACGTATAAATCTACTCGTAGTATTCTAAGACCGATCGAGCGACTATACGTATAAATCTACTCGTAGTATTCTAAGGAAAACAATATACCTTCGTAATTAATTGTATTTTTCCGGAGTAACCTTCTCAGCGTCGCCCGCACCCGCCCCTATTGTTGCTCCGAGTTTGTTTAAGCGCATTGTTGCAAAACTTGTGCGAAATAGGATCCGCTGGCTCTTTGTTCCCAAATCACTTTGAAGATCGACGCACAAAATAGGGAAATTGGAGAAAGTAACGAGCACTAATCTAGAGATGTGTGTAAATAGATGGGCTAGAACCTGTCACGTTTCTGAGTCCTATTATCAATTCATATTCCAACTTTTTTGTTAAGCATGGTCTTTGCTTCGCATCTGACGATTTCGACCCTTAACTTTGTGTATCGCAATACAGAAAATACACAATAACTAAATCTATTGACATAAATGCGCAACTATGCTCTGTAGACCTATTTTTGAATGCGGGAGTCAGCGAAACACAAAACGTGGTGGTTTCCAAGTCACCGTCACTCAGTCATACAGAGTGGACAATACTATTCGTTGCACATCGTTTTAAGTAAGAGCGACTCGGGCAAAACATTCGTTATATACTTAAATCTATATAAAAATTGGGCTCCTGCTATTAAGTGACCCTTAATAGCAAGAGCCCAATTTTTATATAGTCTCTAGCTAAGCTTAGACTAAGACGGGACGTGGCGCGCACTTTGAAGAAACATAGAACTTTAACAACTCAAAAAGATAAAAATTTTAGTGGGCATGTTCGTAGTAATTGATTGGAACAACTCAAAAAACAAGATTCACGTACATGATTCTGTGGCTGAACTAATTTATTACTGATTTTGAGCCGTTATCTGTGGATCATGACGTGATGTCACTATTTATGTTATTACAGACACGACGTACTTACATCTATTACAATTAGGTAAGCAAATTTGCATCACTCATATGTTATAAACATGAAGAACACAAGAATCACATCTGCACAATCGGTGATTTACAGCGTCTGTCTCCTCAGTGAGAAATACTTAGTAGAACTAACGTAACTTCAGTCTCCGTTGATAGAATGACGTCACTTATATGCAATGCATAGCTGCATTTCTATCTTAAAAGGTGACACTAACGGTTTTAAGAAAATACGTAACAGTCGGAAAAAACCGTCGCATATTAAAAATCTGTATGCTTGGTTGGTGATAGACATGGAAGTAAATCTTTCAAGCATCACAGTTGAGGATGCTATAAGATGACAAGAAAACGGTTTTTATAAGTATTTATTTTTTTCTTTATCCTTTAAGCGCTATAAAGAGGGCTTAATTTTAATAAAATATTTAACAACGTACTTCTTCAAGCAAAAACTCAAATGTTTATTCACTAGTTAGACCTTTACAGGCACTTTTGCACGTCAATAAGTGTGATTTACATTACATAATATGTATTGTACATTAAAATTAAATTTATTTTTAAAGAAAAGCTATCGATACCGGTAATTCACAACGACTACTGCTGAGAAGATACGCCAAATGAAAAATCATTTTCACAGTCTTCTTCTAATCGAGTGTGTTAGTGACTAACACTAGTGTCAGAGTTTTTAAACCACCTTAAAGGCCTCTGACATGGTTTTAGGTAACGACCAATGTCAAAGACAGTGACCGGGACCGACGGCTTAACGTGCCCTCCGAAGCACGGATTATCTTACTTATCAGACAATCAGGTGATCAGCCTGCAATGTCCTAACCAAACCAGGACAACAACACAAAGTCGTTGCCCCCGCCAGGAATTGAATCCGCGACCTCCGGGCAGTTATTTTCACAGTTTTGGTCGCCTACTCGCCAGAAGGTCTTTGTCATATTATTATTGTCTTTTAGTTAATAAATACTTAAAATATCATAATACAATGTTGAAACATTTTAACATGTAATGCTTGCCAACGAATTAACAAACATAAATAGCGATAAGAAATACAAGTAGTCAAAAAAGCGAAGCCGAGCTGACCAGTCCCTCCCGCCAGCACCCATTCACGAGTTGACGCACGGATCAGCCATCGTTAAACTCAACTATGTTGGAGGGAACCCAACGACCTGACAAGCGACGACACCACCAGATTGGACATTTTAGTGAGCATGACAACCCGATTTCGCAAAAACAAATATCTTCCTCTACTCAAATAGGTAGAACCTAGAAAGTTTAGCTTCATAATCGTATTACAATAAATTAAGATGAAACTCTCTAAAAAGAAGCGAATCCCGTAAATTTAATTTCAGACCGTGATAAAGTACAAAACTACTAACGTAACAAAAACGCCGGTGTATTTCTTAGAAAATATCGTTTTCGCAGCTCATAGCAACCTATCAGGCCTAATAATTTTCCAGAAAACCTTACACTTACAATGGACCGCCTTATTCCCAGAACGGCGCAAAAACTCTTTGTTACTTCGATTAAAAACTACTTAAAAACATTTATTTAGAACTCTCAGGCGCCGGTGGAATAATTAAGAACTCGGAAAAATACGGAAAGATAAGTTTTAATTTTACATTAAACAAATAAATGAGATTTAGCCGGATTAAGGCGCTGTCGGGCGACTTTGCGATTTTTTCTGAGGAACGGGACCGAATAAAAGTTTATTAAACTCTCAGATTATACGGCTCTACATCTTTATGCAATTTATTGTCTTCTGAAGAGGCGCGTCCTTTTATATTCATGGAACTTTAGTGAATGGCAGGAAAGTAAGAGTGAAATCAGTTAGATTTAATTAGTTAGATGAAAATTCTTATAAAAAAATAATTCTTTACACTACAAATTGCATTTAAGAGGGAAGAATAGTGCGCACTCTTTCCATAGAAACAAAAAACTGACTTCACCCCCGTACCTACTTAACCGATTTTAATAAAATTTCTGTGGAACCACCTGACACGTAAATCCAACGTCAGTGTGCCTACCAAATATTCTATAAGTATAAACATCCAAATTAACGAGGCTTCTATTGCCTTCTTAATTTAGATGTTATAATAATACCAAGATTATGTTTAAAGTTCTAGTAGGGAACCAGGCCAATGTAGTGACCATTCGGCGTGGTTACCTCTTGAGAAGTTTAACGTGCACATTCACTCCTACTTACAACATCATCACCTAAACTAGTGATTCACAAAGAAATCCAGGTGGACCCCTAGAAAAAACGTTCTCATGTTGTAAGTCAACAAAAATTAGATTATCTTCAAATTTATTTCAAAAATGACTAAAAAATTAACTACAAATCCCGCATTAACCATTAAGCGCAGCGGTAACAAAGTGTGCAATTAATATTCAGGAGTGCAGTGAGAGCTGACCCTAAGCAGCAGCCTCAAGTACTACAAGTAATTAACACCAGTCGGGGTTAAATAGTAGTGCGGTGGGATTTATGTACTCCTAGCACGGGTACACCTGCAGCCTGAGCCAGGGACAAGCTGGGTCTTTCTTGTTGTGGTATCCCATTAGTATATCATTGGATCCTTGAAAAAGAAAATGGTCGTGTTGCGTTTAGTGATGGGTCGTGGTCAAAAACAATTTGGGTATTAATGCGCAAATAAATGCCGTCATTTAATTTTTGTTAAAAAGAGCAGGAAGGAACTTGTTGGTATAATATGAAATCATAACTTTTCCATTCTAAGTTTAGAAGAGTTAGAAGGAAAAGCAGCATTTCTTTTCCTCCTAAGCAGTACGAAATTCTTTCCATCAAAACAAGTAAAAAATAAGCTGTATGCTTTAACAAAAAACAGTAAGTAAATATTTATCAACAAAATTTTTTTTCATCATCAGATCTTTTTAGTCTTCACTGCAGGAGCACGACTCTCCCTGTACTACTTGATCCATATTTGGTCAGAGCAGCCAGAGGATTTGGCCTACACTCTCCATGCTGGCCAGACGGGTTAGAGAGGTCTCACTGATGTTTATAAGCTTTGATTAGCTTGTTTCCTAAGTCACCTTCTACGACATCCACGGGAAGACGGTAATGGAGTGGTCATATTCTCCTCCGCCGTAAACAATTTCTTTTAACCAGACATTTGATTGCTTTGGAGACCCATAATAAAATCAAAGAGGGAATAAAAATAAACTTGTTATTTACCATTGCGTACTTCCAACTAGAAATGTTGGATCATATCAATGAAGCGAAACTAACGTAATAAAGGAAATAACTTTTTGTGATCACGCTGATACATAATGTCAATTTCAACTGTCTAGCTATCACGGTTTATGAGATACAGCCTGGTGAAAGAAAGACAGATATACAGACAGACGGATGGCCGGAGTCTTAGTAATAGGATACCGTTTTCATCCTTTGGGTACGGAACCCCAAAAATCAGACATGAAAATAAACGTAAAAAGCAGCCTGAAAATAAATCACTTGAGCCACAATAACTTACACGTGTATATTTCAGCGTTATTTACTCCCACTTGAGATATTCGATTACCTGGCTGTATCAATGGAAGCGAAACTAACTGCGCGCTTCAAAGGAAATAGCTTTTTGTGATCACTCTGATACATAATGATAATCCCTCAACTCCCGCCCCTCGATACGACTGATTCTTAACATCCCGTCCTGCGGAGCCGCGGTAACGAGCGCCGATTGCCGTTATTTCTGTTTTAACACGAAAAAACGTACCTAAAGACGCACGGGGCTAAAACGACCGAATTTCACGCTCAGTCTCCCTCAATCGAAAACAACGCTTACGTTAGCGGTATAAGATACAGTATTACTATTCACTTGCAATCTTTTACGACTAAGTGAAACGATGTGTGGTTAAAGAAATTATTCTCAATAGAAAATCTTATACGTATTTAGAGGTCTTTAACCCGCTCGCAGCCTTCAACATAATTGTTTGTTGATGAAAATATGAGGAACGCAATAATACGACATTTCTGTATTAGTAGTGATCTTACAGGTTTTAAGGGTCACATTACAGTGAAAGACTAGTACCCGCTGCTTCTCTTCCCGCAGATTATTAAAGCCGATAGAAGGAATGGTAATAATGCTAGCAACCCTTCACCATTTTAATTTCGAAAAGACAAAGCGGGAAAGCGTACCACGAACTTTAAAGCAGCTCAGCTAAACTAAGATAAAACTTAAGATGAGGGCTTTCGATACAAACTTTTATCAGCTGATCATCAGCTGATATGTTCCTTGAGGAAAGTTGCTTAAGATGAACTGAATTCACCCTTTAAATAGTTTCAGTATATTTTGTTAGACCCTGTTTATGTATTTGTTATAACATATAGTATCGTTGATTTAGTATCCCATAACACAAGTCTCGAATTCACTTTGGGGCTAAGCTCAATCCGTGTGATTTATCCGTATATATTTATTTAAATACATCACACATACACTTTGTTAAGTCTAACTTTGAAACGCCTAAAGTCGCCGGAATATCTACCTTAAGCTTACAATATTACACTAAAATACAGATTACGTAATTATTTTGACATATTTGGTTTCAAATACAAACTCTCCCTCCCAGCAAATGTTCTGTTCACATAATTAAGGGTCTATATTCATCTCCAAGTACCGATTGTGCGAGCAGCCAAGCGCGCAATATTCCCCTTCACGCATAACTGTTAGCTGATCAAACAGAAATCCATTTGCGGTAGTTGAAACAATCCCTGGACTGATATTTTGGATTCCTACTTGTACTGATTATATAATGGTTATTGTAGGTCGGAAACAACGTGTTTATAATAATTGTTTAGGCATCAGACGAGTATATCTAGACACATCGCCATGTTTGTAATTAAAGTCAGATAAATAACTGACACACATCTGGTGACAGACGGACAGACAGACAGTCAGCAGAGTCTTGGTAATAGAGTCCCGTTTTTACTTTTGGGATACTGGTCAAACATCAGCACATGAGGTCATCGACTTATAAATGATTGACTTTTAGTACTTAAAACCTGTTAAGTACTGTTAAAACCGTTAGATACCTATCTCAAGTTACCTGTCTTAAAGATTCAGGTAGATATCTACGTCATACAAACATTCGACTTGGCTCTAAAAACTTGAAATCGTTGACCGAATGTCAACCACATTAATTAAAGATACATACATACAATAGTTCTGTTTGTAAAATAATCGGAAAAGCCTCTGCAGAACACAAGGAGCTCATAGGGACCACGTTGAAATGTTTCTATAAGCTTCCTTTGCCGCTCGCAGTCAACACCAAATAAATCAGTCCGTGGTACGCATTCGATACACACAATACATTAAGCAGAGGAGACAAAAGTGGGCAGCAAAATATAGAGGGTTCAGAAATATACATACCTCGTACAAACCTTCTAAAAGTACTAGTATATGAATGTAAAACGTCTTACTATAGTCCCACCCAATAAAGTAATTTTTAAATAGATTTTTTGTTACATACAATAAAACAGTAAAAAAATGTGTCCGTACATTGAACTAATTTCCAAAAAAAAATTGAGGCGATGCAGAAATAGTAATAGACAGTATGTTTTTTTAAAAGAATTTAAAAAAACATACTGTCTGTTCGTCTGTTTGTACACGGTATTCTTCGGAAATACTGGACTGATTCGAATGAAACTTTTTTTGTTATATAGCTTTTAAGCCTGGGCAACATATAGGATATATTCCTTTTAGAAAATGGAACACCTGATGCAGAACCATATAACGGTCCAGCTAAACTAAGGCTAATATAAAAATGACGCGTTAGAAAAGTCGTTCAGCCCGATGAGCATTTTCCGGAGACATATAGTCCACTAGAATGAAGTTGCGGGCTTCGGCTAGAAATTAATAGTAGTAAAGGTAATTATAATCGACTTAACTAGTGTTTTTTTTTCATATAAGGATGTTCAACTGACCGAACAAGTTTTATACGTATTTCAAAACTTTTTGATATGAATGCTTTGATCCAAAGGAGATCGTTATTCATACTCTTACCGTACATTTCATTATGTAGATATAAACGAAAGGGAGTAAGAGTAGCAGTCAGTATACCAGTATTCGCCACAAACTGTTAAATAGCGACTCCATATCTCGCAACCTCTTGAGCCATCGCTTGTTCAATAATCAGGCTTCTGTACTCTCTATATTGCGACCGGCGAGAGACAAAACTGGGCCGGTCCCGAATTTTATTAATTTCGCCGACGATATTTCAGGATGATTTGTGCCGGCTGCGACGCGTTCGTTATTGGAAAGAGCTTGTAATGCGATTGCAAATGGCGACGGGCTGATAGCTGATTTTTAATACGATTGTACTCGATTTTGTTTTATTAAATCTAAGCTTTTTGGGTGGATTTGTGAGCATTTATGGGATCGGAAAGATCAAAGAGAGAAATGTGAAAGATAAGAGGAGGCTATGCTGTGAATTATACATAGCAAAATAGAAAAAAAAATGCTTTTCGGAAAAATACTTTTTTCCTTTTTTTTTAATTAAGTGTTACTTCTTACTGCTTGCTAGTTTTAGACAGAATCGTTTTAAAGAAAGTTTAGTATTCAATATTATTTATTTTAATCCTTTATTAGTCAGTGGACCAATCATGAAATCAAAACCAAGTAGCATGATACTATCACAAAGCATATCTCATCTCTGTTAGTTTTGATATTTTGTAAAAACTATACTTCAATCAAAGTGAAAACAGTGTTTCTACATCCTTTACTAGCACTCGTCATTCCGTAATGAACATTGCATGTTCAATAAAAAACCGTCACCAAACAAATCCAGGTGTCCAAAAACCTGCGCAAAATTAATACCATCATTAAATTGGACGAAGCAATGAAACCACAAGCGAACTCGTGTAGGGTTCCCGTTCCCGGGGTAAGAGGGGCTCTTTTAATGTAATTAGAAGGCCAAATAAATTCGGCCGAGGAATTGTTTTCGTTTATCTCCTTTCCTCGGGCTGATTTAGCGGCGCATTTCGCGCTTTCAGATTTTTCGCTATCGCAGCTCGCGGTCGAGTGGAGCCGGCCAGCACTTGTCTTTATGGAGATTAGCCTGGATTTACAGCCAGATTATGTGAGGTAAGAAAGATTGCTTTGGGTTGATGACTCGGTGGGTGTAGCTGTAGGTATGTGTATTATTAGCCCACATATATAATGTGCAAGGGACATAGCCGTAACAAATCGAACTACAGTATTGCCCGGGCGGTTGCTGACTTTTGTTTGGAAAAATTATTGTTATTTTAATTTCATTATACTATAGCGGTCTAGTATAGCCCGTGGTTTGATTTATTACAAATGCACCTATGTCACTTCCTCATTGTATTTCTAACCCTATTACTTATAATTGTTTGCTTTTCGTGTGTGTAAGTGGCCAAGGTTTCAGATGTTTGAAGCTGCCGATAGGTAGATACTGCTATACAATGATGATAGCCGGACCAACTTCTTAACGTGCTTTCCGAAGCAGGGAGGCGCTCAATTTTTTCATACATTTATGGTTTTTGTCTTTTCATTTCATTTCCAAGAAATTCCTTGCTATGAAAAAAATTACTGTCACCCGTCGCAGTGTGGACCACGCCTCATGTCGCGAGCTCTGCTAATGTGTACTGGGGGTACGCATTAGTAGTTGACATTATAATGTAGTATTTAGATAAAAGCATAACATCATCATCATTATCAACATTTCAAAAGCATCTCGTTTTTCTGTCTTTCTTTCTTTCAAAGTCAACGCAATGGTCTGTGATGACGATTCTGATATTTTTGCTGTTAGATGTTCTTATTTTGCCATCGCTATTCTGGCAGTTGCCAGTTGCTGAAGATCGGTGGACGGATTCTCTGCTCATGGAGTAAAATCCGATGTTTAAATAATTAAAATGAAGGTACTAAGTAATTTATTGTTAAGCGCATATTGGTGCAAAACGTCACATAACTTATACCGTTTTAAGTCCTGCTACACACCCCCGCACTATCCGTTCAGTTACTTTCGTAAAAAGCTGCCAGTAAAGCTGTCAGTACCGCCCTCGCTGGTAAAAGCTCTGACTTTATGTGCTTGTAAATTCAGATTTTAGCGCAGACATATTTTCATTTTCGCTCCTCTCATACTTTCATCAGTAAACTATTATGCTTTCACATTTCCCTAGGGATAAAAAGCTATTTTATTGCTAAGATGGATAATTCGGTTATTGATCAAGCGAGCGAAGGTCTCATTTGTATAGTCTGGCGGTTAAAGTATGTTTGTTCGACTGTGAAATCGTGTATTTGAACAAAACATTATTAGGTAGGCAAGTAGATAAAGAAATAATAAAATAAGTTCTGTAGGGGTCCCCTCTATCTGGCAGAATCTTGATGCTCCGAATTTCATTTGGCATAGCACACTTGGCAGAATCTTATTTAAAAGAACATTTCAAATGCATAAAAAATATTTTATATAATAATTGTTTGGCCGAATTTTCATATGTCCGAATGTACAGTAGCATACTTTTGAGATGTCAGAATTTCATTTAGTACAATTACCTTTTACATAAATTAAGTTTCGCATAATTTGTTTTAGAATAATGTTTAAATTGGGTAACCTATTATATTCACGAATTTTTTTTGACCACAGAAACAACTTAACTAGGATGGGTAGGTTATAGGACATAAAAACAACTTTGCTGTCGAATATAGGTTAGGTTCGTTAGGTTTCCTGTGACCAAAAGACAAGCGAGCGAGCGAAGCGAGCGAGCAACCCAAGTTTAGGGGGAAAGTAAAACAAACATAAAAACAACTTTGCCGTCGAATATAGGTTAGGTTCGTAAGGTTTCCTGTGACCAAAACACGAGCGAGCGAGCGACTCAAGCTTAGGGCCAAAATAATTAACAATTATGATTCTGCATTAAAATGACTATACGTATGAATTAAATGCCAAAAGGCGATTCTGACTGCGAACATTCTGCGATATAATGATTCTACTTTTAATTATTATGGCTATAAAATGTATGCTGTAAGAGATTTTGATTTTTAACATTATTGGTTTTGAATTTATTATAAATGAGTAGATGCCAAACAATTTTCTTTAAAATGAAGTTTCTGTAATCTGCTATTATAAATAATAATATTATAACACAAAAAGTTCTGCTAAAAAGGGGGGACCCGTTCTGTAGACAATATAGGAAAAGTCAAAGAAAATTTGAATTTGTGACAACGGCTATATATCGAACGAAATAACAGACAGACTACCCAGGTCAATGAAACATTATAGAATAATTAAAAAGAAAGAAAACACCTCAGAATTCATATCTGCGGGACTTTGGTTTTTATATTGTCCAACAAGTTCGAACTTAAAACCAATCAGTAATGGAGTTAGGCTGCCTGATTTCCATCCACATACAGGATAGGAGAAAAGAGGAGCGGGGCTGTACCAAAATTAACCAATTCAATTAACACGAATTCGAAACTTCATGACCCTAAACCTCTAATAACCTTTATACCGGATTTACACATGCGTGTTCGCTATTCGCCTCGTCATTCGACGAAACATTCCACAAACTATTCGTGTACGAATGCCGACGCGAACTGCTGTTTACACATTCGTGTGTTGATTCATTATGAGATTCGCACACGAATATGGAGGACGTGGACATAATGGCGGCATGCACGCTACATTTACAATTATGTCTTCTACCCGGGTATTTACCTACACTTATTTATATACCTGTATGTGGTGGGTAGATTCGGATGTTTATTTAAAACCAGCCGAAGCCCGCGACTTCGTTCGCGTAGACTTTATGACTTCGGAAAATGCTCATCAGTCTGAATAACTTTTGCTAAGATGTCATTTTTAGGGTTCCGTACCCAAAGGGTAAAAAAGGGACTCTTTTACGAAGACTTCGCTGTCTGTCCGTCTGTCTGTCATCAGGCTGTATCTCAAGAACCGCGATAGCTAGACAGTTGAAATTTTCACAAATTATGTATTTCTGTTGCCGCTATAACAACAAATACTAAAAACAAAATAAAATAAATATTTAAGCTTTTAGCTTATTTGGGGCTCCCATACAACGTGATTTTTTATAGATAATGGTACGGAACCCTTAGTGCGCAAATTCGATTCGCACTTGGCCGGTTTTATATGTATACTCTACGAATAATAATTCTCTTATTATATAATGAGAATTATTATTCGTAGTGTATACTGTATAGACTAGTGGACTTTATCCGTGTTATTATAAAACGCAGACTAGCTGTACCCGCAGGCTTCGCTCCCCGTGGGAATTTCGTGATAAAGAGTACACTATGTCCTTCTTCGAGTCTCAAATTATATCTATACCAAATTTGTTCTACATCGGTTCAGTAGTTTAAGCGTGAAGAGATAACATACAAATTTAGTGAGAGTCCTCTAATTATATGTAGAAATGTATCAAAAGGTCATTTAATGTATAAAACAATGAATATATCTAAAAGAGAAAATAACAAAGATTAAAATCACTGATGCTATAAGTACTTATTAAATATAGAGATATCATCTTATTTGATGTCTAATTGCCTATTTTAACATATAATTAGGTCTACACACATTTGCCCACAAAAAATGTTAACTTAGACCTTTCAATTCGTATGTTTCCATACAAGTCATACAACGGGTACATATACGTCCTGTTGGGTCGGGCGCTAGCTGCCAACTGCCGGCAGGCGAAAGTGGAAACAGCCAGTTCGTGTTCGCTATTCGTGTCCTTTGATTCGCGTCCGAAAAACCGCCCTCAACGCGAACTCGCGAATCGCGAGGCGAATCACGAGGCGAATAACGAACTGACTGTTTACACATGCTAGTTCGTTATTCGCCTCGTCATTCGCCTCGCGATTCGCGCGAATGTGTAAACGCGGCATATGGGTCAGACTAGGCTAAAAGAATAAATTAAAAAAACTTTCAACTGACCTACAAGAGCTATTAATATTTTATTTTTACACCCACATTTTCATCAATAAACTAACTATTGCGAGGTTGTGAGCGGGTTAAAGACCTCTAAATACGTATAAGATTTTCTATTGAGAATAATTTCTTTATCCACACATAGTTCAGACGACCTCCGTGGCGTAGTGGTCAACATGCTAGTCCGCCACCCAGAGGTCCCGGGTTCGATCCCTGGTCAGGGCAAGTTGGAAAATGGCCTTTTTCAAATTGTCATGGGTCTTGGATGTGTATCTATATATGTATTTGTTATAAAATATAGTATCGTTGAGTTAGTATACCATAACACAAAGTCTCGAACTTACTTTGGGACTAGCTCAAATCAGTGTAATTCGTCCCTATATATATTTATTACTAGAAGCAGCGCGCGGCTTCGCCCGCGTTAACCACATGAGTGAAGTCGCGGGCGTGATGCAATATAGCCTATAGCCTTCCACGACAAATGACCTATCTAATACCGAAAGAATTTTTCAAATCGGACCATTGGTTCCTGAGATTAGCGCGTTCAAACAAACAAACAAACAAACTCTTCAGCTTTATATATAAGTATGGATTATCATTATGTATCAGAGTGATCACAAAAAGCTATTTCCTTTGAAGCGCGCAGTTAGTTTCGCTTCCATTGATACAGCCAGGTAATCGAATATCTCAAGTGGGAGTAAATAACGCTGAAATATACATACACGTGGAAGTTATTGTGGCTCAAGTGATTTATTTTCAGGCTGCTTTTTACGTTTATTCTCAATAGTCAGATCAGATTAGTAGGTATTTACTTTCTAGACATTAACCGGTAAAACTACTATAAAACTATATTAATTTTATAAATTGAGGCTAAGTTAAACATTTTGACACTCGGAAAAACATAAAAACAAATATTTTATCTTATACCTTTAAACGAGTAATTCTTGTATATTTATATAGTACCTGGGCGACCGAGCTTTGCTCGGTTACATCTCAAACATTAACTTCATTTTTTTAAACTTGTCTAAAAACAATGCAAAATAAAAAATTATATATAAACTTAAACATAAGAAAAATCAAAAGTTAGTCACCGAGTGGGATTCGAACTCGTAACACTCTTTCTAGCGGTCGGTATCCTTAACCGCTGAGCTAAAAACAAGGCGGTCGGCTCGACGAAATTAGCGACCATATTCTTCGTGGAAAGAAAAACGCATGAAAACTCGGAAACACGCGTTTTCCCAAACATAAGACTAATCTAGATCGATTGTTTACCCCCGAAAACCCCCATATACCAAATTTCATTTTCATGCGTTTTCCTTTCCACGCAGAATATGGTTGCTAATTTCGTCGCGCCGGCCGCCATCTGTTTGGCTCAGCGGTTAAGGATGCGGACCGCTAGAAAGAGTGTTACGGGTTCGAATCCCACTCGGTGACTTACTTTTGTTTTTTTTTATGTTCAAGTTTATATATCATTTTTTATTTTGTATTGTTTTTAGACAAGTTTAAAAAGATGTAGTTAATGTTTGAGATGTAACCGAGCACAGCTCGGTCACCCAGGTACTTAGTACTGTTGTCAACAATTATTTTATAAGTGTAAAGTACAGAAATAATTATAATATTTTCATAATCCAAATCTATTTAGACTTTCAAAAAGTGTGAGTTCAACCCATTGACTGCCTATGACTCTTTGGTTCAACTCTTACAAGTTTAAAAAAAATGTGTCAATCCTCATTAAATATCTAGGCAATCAACGTTTTTAAAAAGCTCTAGAATCACAAAAATAACAACGTTTTTACCAAAAACAAACCAGCACCTAAAGTAAATAAAGAATCCAAAAGTGTAACAACGTGACACGCTCGTCTTACTCCCGGCCAGAGGTGCTATTTTTCAAACGCGGACTCACTAAACGAACGGTTTTTTGTATGGAAAAACCATTCGTTTAGGTGACTCCGCGTTTCAAAACTAGCACTTCAGGCCGTGTGAACAATTAAGTAGGTACTTCCAGAAACAACGGCCGGCGGCGGCTCTGGTATTTAGGCAGCCATTACTTCAGAACCCGGGGTAAACAAGTAATTTTAGAATTGAGGTAAAAGTACGTTTTGTTTACTTGGAAATAATCTTTTATTTGGATTAAATTTGGTGAAACCATCTTCGCAAATCTTAAAGTAATTGACAGACGTATCGCACTCTATTTTATTAACTTTTACATTGAAATATTTACAACTAAATTTTGATGTTTGTTGAAGCACGCAAAGAACCGATCGTGTGTAGGTCTCTCAGCATCGGATCTATTTTATTTATAAACGATTATTTTTTGATAGGACAACATCGGCGTTGTACTATTGTATCCGTTTCGGCTAGGACCCCTTCTTCGCCATCTTCGCACGCAACGCGAAAGCTCGATATACAAATTTATATTGTTATAATTCAAAATACACGCAAGTCTCAGTATCAAGCAAAAGTTTTTTTTCAACGACATCACAAAGCAAGCCTGAACAATGTTTACCCACCATAACGCTAAAAGTGTCTTTTTATCTTGGCCCTAGGGCCTTCTGCTTAGAGCTGCAAGACCTAAAATGGTCTGTCGGTCCCATCATAATTTTACTAATACCACCTAAACGTAATTTAGAAATTTGATATAGGACCAATTTATTATAATGGCAAATTTTTACCAATTCGTGAATTGGTAGTTATTTTCAGGGTTTTGTGCCCGAAGGGTAAAAGCGGGACCCTATTATTAATCTATAGTAGTGAGACTCCACTCTCCGTCCGTCTGTCTATCTATCACCAGGCTGTATCTCATGAACAGTCATAGCCAAACAGTTGAAATTTTCACAGATGATATATTTCTCTTACCGCTGCCTGTATTAACAAAAACGCTATTAACAGTGATATTTTTTATAAATAATGGTACGGTGCCCTTCGTGCGCTAGTCCGGCTCGCACTTCGCTGGTTATATAAGTCTTGATTATTAGTGTCTCGGCAGACTATGCCGAAGTTTAGCTGCTGAAGTTTAGCGGCTAAAGTTCAGCGGCTAAACTTCGGTGGAGACGACACACTATACAAGCTGAAGTTCAGCCGCTAAAGTTCGGTGAAAAAAGTGATGTGCCGATTTGGGAATTTTATCTGGGACTTTCTGAGAAAATTCTCGTATTTTATCACCGTTTTTACGAGAAGTTTAAAATAAGATGAATTTCATAAAATAAAAGTATACAATTATCAATGAACGCCAATAAGATAAAATAATTTAAATGGAAAATAAAAATATTTTTATTTCTTAAACAACTTATGTCCTTTTGTTAGGCCGAGGTTTTTCAACGAACGAGGGGACTGAGGTGCGGAGCAATCAAATAATCTATCAATCTAAACATATAATAAAACAGTATAAAAGTGTGTCTGTACATTAAATATATTTCCAAAAAAACATGTTGGGGGCGATGAAGACATAGTAATAGATTAAGAATTTTAAAAAATGTCTGTCTGTTTGTATACGCTAATCACCGAAAATATTGGACGGACTCGAATGAAACTTTTTTTGTTACATAGCTGTTAATAAAAAATAAAACCTTATTAACAGTTCTTAAGAGACATTACTTATTATATTTCTTACTCGAATCTTATTAGATAATGTAATAAATAAGAGTATAAAAAAATCTTTGTATAAAGAGCGTGAACGATACACGGACAAAGAGTCTGTATTTATCTACTGAGATCCCGAACCCTTATTTTGGGCAAAAAACCTTCAGTCAAGCAATGTGAAGCAGGGTGTCAAGTCAGGGTAACAAGTCATACAAATAACCATATGTATGTACTTTTAATAAAAAAATATGTCTAGACAATAAGCAAGTTTCCTGGGTCAAAAATAAATTATTTGGCACTGTTAAAATAATATAATGTCACAAAATAATGTCACTTGTCATTGATCATATCCATTATCAACGTGATAAAAGATTTAATAATGCGGAAAAACTGATATTAAGAGCGCTATTTGACTCTTAAGAAACTATGACGTCATTCGTTTTTATTTCATACCAATCCCATAAAAAATGCTTGTTTTGACGTTTAGAAAAAAGTGTCTGATTTGATTTGTTGGAAACTTCTTTATTAGTATAAGTAACAACTCCAGTTGATTAAATTATTTTAATTTTTGTATAAATATAAACGGTTTTGTGTGTAAATAAATATATTTCTTTAATGACAAGAAACCTTAAAAAAATTAATTATTGGTTGAATAAATTCTTGAAAGATTTCAATAAACTTACTTGTTGCATTTTTCTTTTTTGTACTATAAGTACTCCAATCTTCGTCAAATTCTTGAGCTATCTGATCCCATGCTTTCTTTTTTTCGGGTCTATTACTGTAAGTACTGTCCCCATTATCCCACAGGCATGGCCGTGACTGTACTGCCAGAATTAATTTTTCCGTATCAAACATACTTATTGCAGACACGGCACATGCAAGGTCAGAAGCAGACAAAGAGAAGCAGCTACAATCACACCTCGAACATGCGTTTTGGATATTGACAGCAATAACAACTAACCGACCGCTAATGACAATAATTATTTAAAAAGAAAAAATCTACACCCACCAATATTAGTAACCTTAAACCTCAGCCTTCAACATGTAATTTTTCTGGTACTTACTGGAGCAGCCTCTATACGGAGCAGCCTCTATCATTAGTCAATCGGTGAATCAGTCGGGGTATTGTAGGTTTATATAAAAAAATACTTAATTTATTTTTGATACTTTAGTTCCATTGTTGGGAAAAAAGGAAAGTTGAGAAAATTAGAGGGCGGAACATCACTACGCACCACGCTACGCACGCACACTATGGCAGATGATGACAGGGTTGCTAGATGATATTTCTCGAATTTCCCCATACTCAATTTTTTTAAATAAAAAACGCGTGTACTTGGTTTGACATAATTTTTAAAAATAAATACACCATATATACTCAGATATTGACAGTTTTTGAACGCAAGAGTCATACGCAACGAATGTTTTGCTTTTGAGCTTTTCCGAAGTGGCGCGTTTTTTTATCCGCTCGTAATTTTGTAACAGCTGGTAAATTTCATTTTTTTTCTTTTCCCCCAGACCAGTAAAAACAGACACGAAGACAGACAGTCTTATTTTTTTATCGTTTGTTGCCCGTGGTCCCATCGCCGAGTTCTACTGGTCGTTTATACACAAATACAATAATTCAGTAATTTTAGAAGAAAATTTGGTAAAATATATGGAGTCATTTTTACTTTCGGAAATGTTTGTTATAGATCGTAGTTAAAATTTATCAAGTCTCCCTCCCCTCCCGAGGCGAGCGTCACCCCCCGCGCCCCCAAACGTGCCAAGAAAACCAGTTTTTTTCATTTAAAAAAAACCGTACATGACACATTAAAAATGTCTGCAAAGAAAATGATCCTTATTATATTTACTATCAATCTTTCATACACACTAAATACATATTAGTTATAGTTTACGAGAAATCAGCCACTGAATATGAAAACTTACGTAAGGTATGTAGAACTAAGTTAAGTAAACAATGTAATCCTTTTATCAAAAGTAATATCATTTATTGACCGAGCGAGAGAAGCGAGCGAAGCGTCTCAGTTTCGAGATTAGCCAAAAATTATTTTGTCCGTCTGTCTGTCTGTCTGTCTGTCTGTCTGTTCTCGCCTACAGGTCTAATATGTCTTTGGTGTGTATGAAAGATTGATAGTTAGAAAGATTGATAGTATGTATGTATGTATAGTTAATATAATAAGGATCATTTCGTTCGTAAACATTTTTAATGTGTCATGTACGGTTTTTTTTTTAATGGAAAAAACTGGTTTTTCTGCCACTTTCGGGGGCGCGGGGGGGTGACGCACGCCCCGGGAGGGGGGGGGGAGACTAGATGAATTTTAACTACGATCTATAACGAACATATTCCGATACATAAAATCACTCCATATATTTTGCCAAATTTTCCATACATTGCGATCTAAAATTCTTATTTTCTTAATGAAATTAAAATTTTAATTCTTATTCTTAATTAATGGCGAACTTTAAACCTAATAAACCTAACAATATATACTGACACCAGAGAACTTCCTTCGGGTAAAATTCAAGTTGGGGCGAAAATAATTGTTTGTATTTATGTATGTACATTAGTTGGTATCTATCTTATTAACCGTTGAACTAATTTTGATGATATTTTTAAATGTAACTCTAAAGCTACCTTCACACATCAATTACACATGTAAATCTATGAATGTTTGTATTGATGATGTATATCTATGTATGTTTATTATTTATGTATGTATGTATATATAAGGCGCCTAATAGTCAATTAAGTTTTAAAAAACAAATAAATATTTGATCTAGGTTTTAAATATGTATCTAGGTGTCTCTGATACGAAAGTGACATTTCTCTAAATCACGCGGTCAGCTCCACCACAAGATACCTATACCAATTGTGATTTGTGTACAGTATGAGAAGTATTACTGGTCCTCAAACAAATTGTACGGTTCCCATTCCACACGGTCGTGGAAGACTAGCCAAGTGTCATGCTCACCGACCACGCGACCGGATGTAGAGACGTTGCTCTGTCAATATTTGATTCAGGTTTCGATGTTATACGCGTGGAAATAAATGGAAAAAAATAAAAAATGGACTGTTGCAGCTCAGAATAAAAGGTTGGAAAATCTGTTTACTACGACTAATTTGCCTGGCAAATAAACTTGTGGAATATCGCGAGGCTTAGTTCGCGGTGAACCACTAGTAAAATCTTAATACAACTGTTTTTAAGTTTGTATTCGGCTTATGCCCAGCTATGAGCCGTCGATAGCAGAAGATGATGATGATCCCAAACCAAACATTAGGTATTATTATTTAAAAAAATATTAAATAAAAATAAATACATACGTCGCGCTGGTACTGGAAAAACGCTTTTCAGTTTTATGACCCGCATGTTCAAAATGGGTTCCCCGTTCAGCTCGACAGCGTCAAGGTGAACTTCAGCCGCAGCATAGTGTGTCGGGGTATATGTAAAATACATTGAACGCGTTCTGGCTGAATCCGAAGTTCCGATTTAGCCAAAACGCATCGGAAGTTCGGCATAGTGTGTCGGGGTATATGGAAATAACATTGCAGGCATGCTTTGGCTGAACTTCAGCGGCAATATTCGTATCAATAAAGACACGAAAATTAGCTCCAACTCGCAAATAATGAGAATTATGAATGTTGAAAATTGCGTAAATTATCCACTTTATCTCTCAACGTTGAACTTTCGCGATAACTACTTAGACGCTATATTTAAAACGTAATGAATATTATAATTATGTGCAAGCCCGTGGTGACTGTTACAAAATGGAATAGAATTTACAAGAGCCAATTTAACTTGGGCGTTGGTTATATCAACTCTGCACAAATTATCTCGCGCGTTTTAAAATTGATGCTATACTTTTCAGAGGGATGTATTTTAGTATGTTTTATTATGTTATATTATATACCTAAGAGTCCCTTACGACAATTTTTTAAAGTTTTACTAAAGCATAATTCGACATGTACAATGACATCGACAAGAACCTGGATTTAAACAAAGAAGTATGTTTATATTTTGGATTGAAAAATTAAATCCATTTGCTAATTTCCACAGCAAAGTGAGCATGCAAACGATGTTACTTATTAACGAATAGTAAAGTTCTCGTTGTACCAATTTACTCGAAACATATTTATTTAAGTGTCAGCTCGTTTAGATTTAGATAAATTCGGAGCTGCCTTTTAGTGGCAACTACAGATCGTTAACAATTCAGCTCTCGGCCAATTCAGCACGGAGCTAAACTGTTATTTTTTATGTTATGCTGACAATGTATTGTTTGGTAGCTTACTCGGCTTTAAATTTATAAAACTGTTATTTTATAGCGAGCTGATAGCAAAGAAAAACTTATTATATCAGCTGGAGTGGAGCTCTTCATATGGCTTTACCCATCAAATGGTAAACACTGAGTGTACCTTGACATGCAAACAAGAACGTAGAAATCAATCAAAGGAATGGCTCAAAACCATAGGCTAGCAATCAAAACACTGTTCCTGTTTCTCTTTTGCATCTTTCTCTCTCATCTCAGCGTATTCCCAGTTGCATCTTCAACTGTAATTCTGGAAAGCCTGGGGTTCGCTTTCCGTCTATTTCTTCTCCACTTCACACGGTCTTGACCTTGAGCATCCTTGGTTGTGAACCATTGGCACATATCCTTAATGACGTCAAGCCAGCATTCCCTTTTCTGTATATTAGCGCACTATCTTGTAAAGACTGGATTTTAGATCAAAAGACGTAATAATGTACAATAATGTAATTTATATCAGTTCGACATCCATACATTATATTCTTCATATATCTTCAGTATCATAACAATTCAATATGGCGGATCGCTTAACGTATTTACTTGTAAAAAATTGCCAAAATCGCTCATCCAGCCATCGGACCAGCTCTCGGCCCCCATATCTTCGGGCTCCATCCGATATTAAAATCTAACTCGTAAATAATAATGGAATAAATAAAAATGGCTGCTCCCGCCTGCTCGTAAATATCATACTTATCACATGTAACACGTTTTTTGAATTACATGATTTATCATACACATAATAAAACAGAAAAAAACGCATGACATACCATTTGATAACTTTTTAAATAGATTAGTGTAGGCAGTTACAAGATAAGAAAAAAATAACAACACAAAAAAAAGTTTATTGTTTGTATGTATTTATACTTGTATGTATGCTTTATTTATACTTGCGCGAATCTATGAAACCATAATTCTATGTCTATGTATGAAACTACTAGACAGATATTATTTAGGTGGGTACACGGTTTTTAACAATAGATTAGGCTAAGATCGGAGCAACATATACTCTTAGGTTTTATTTCATTGAAATCTGATTTCAGAAAAAAAGTTGTCGTATTTTATTCGTTGCTCGTCTGTAGAAATTATTTCACGCAGATGATATATCTATCAGCAGCAATAGCTATGCCCACGTCTCATTATTCTTATCCTTACTTATATAGGTACTTGTTTGTTTGTTTGTTTGTTACCACTTCACGCTTCAACCACTGAATCTTTTTAGATGAAATTGATTTGATATCGATATACCCTTAGCCAGGTAGTGATCACATAGCGAACCACCTCAGAAATATTTTTTTTCTGACGAGCAGATGCTAGCTAGAAACCGCAAAATGTCATCCGTCTATTGTCTATGATACAGTTGATTTCTGAACGAAAAAAAAAATACGCCTCTAGAAAAAAAAACTTGACATTTCGCTTGTCAAAGTCAAAATATGGGTCGAACAGCGAATTTTTGTGCAAATTGAAAGTGCTTTTTAGTATTATGGCTGAAAAAATCCCGGTAAGTGATATTATTTGTGTTTTTATTATAGCAGATAGGTTGAATTATATGTAATATGTTTCGGTTTTACATGATATTTGTTTTTCTTTGAAATATTTACGCCGAAAGTTTGTGGTCAACATGTGACCTCTGCCTATCTGGAAAAACTTATCGTGGTTATTATGTAACCACTGTCCTACAAGCGTTTATCCATATAAATAAAGGCAAAACCATATTTACACATCAAATAGTTTGTATGGTAGATAGGTAGGTTCTTGGATCGAAGAATAACCGATACCCTGGTGTCAGAGTCTTTTAACCACTACATCACAGAGACATTAATATTTATTAATATTTTTATACAAAGAAACACACAAATCTTTCCTCTTTTTAATATTAGGCTTATATGTAGATTCACCTTTATTTTTTCAATACTTACATGTTGTGACCTAACTGGGCAGTGGTCAGATCTAATCCACATCATGTATATTTAAATGGGTTTTTTTATAGGAAATTGTAGGAATAAAAAAAATTAAGAAATTAGTTTTTTTATTATCATCAAATCTACCATTATCTGTATATAAAGATAAAATAATCGCCAGGCCTGGCTAAGGGTTAATACCCAGTGAAAGACATAAGATACTTTTTATCCCGAAATTCCACGGAAAGCGAAGCTCACGGGCACAGTTAGTAATCTCTAAATATGAAACAGTACAACCTCTTTATTTTGTGTGTACTTTTACAGAAAATAAATAAAATTAAATATAGCGTCACCAAAGGTAACATTAGTAATCTGAGAGCAAAAGAACTTTTCCCGCCACAGCTCTAAAATAAAAATGGCGGCTAAGACGGCCGCGCCGGCCGCTCCATTTTCGCGTTTTTCGCTCCCTGTTCATTACGGCTGATCCCGGCTCCAACTCGCTGATAATAAACTTAATTCTTGCCAATTATGCTTTAAATTTCCTCAATTGTTTTCAATTGCTGTTAAATTTATATGGAGTTACTGATTAGGTGTTACAGCTGGCACTGATTACGTATGAATGGAGATTTCATTAATGAATAAATATAGAGACAAATCACACAGATAAGCATAGTTCTAAATTAAGTTTTAAACCTATTAATGAAATAAATAGTAACTCGAAGAAACTATACTTTATGATTAATAGATACCTGTATATACATAAGTAAATAAACACCGAAAACCCAGTTACCAAAGCCACTAGTAATTTTTTTTTTATCCAAAACGCGACTTCTCCCCCAAACTACGCAACAAAGTTAAATTCCTATGGGACTATCTGACAAGTGGGCCCTTTAAAACAAAAAATAATTTTCCAAATCAGTAAAGGGTCTTCGAATAATCGGTGAACATACTTAAAAAATGGGCCAAGTGCGAGTTTATCTCGCGTAAAGAGGGTTCCGTACAATGCCAAAGTCAATCACATTTGAATTCTAACTACTAACGCTATCCTCATATCATAACGATCATTTTCATTTGATATATGACACTGTAAGGCATGTAAAACTTCTTTTTTAATTTGCTTATTTGTCCAATGACCCTTCTTTAACTTACTTACATTGCACATTTATTTATTTACTTTGCACCTCTTTGTTTGGGTCATAGGATTACACCATCCTACCAAATTTTTGTCCAGTAGATTCGGAGGTAATTGGCTGTGACAGACAGACGGACTGACAGACGCACGAGTGAGCTTTTAAGGTTTCCGTTTTTTCATTTTTCGTACAGAACCCTAAAAAAGATCGCGACGGAATGGTACCCTCTTCCTCTTTGGTGGTTAAAAATTGACACACATTTGAACAACAAACATAACTCATGCAGTATGTACGCCGGGTCAGCGCAAATGTATGGCAAAAAAGCATTATTCCAGTTATCTCATTCCGTCCTAATTCCCATGAATTTATGGGCTCCGGGCTTCTGGAGTTATACTGCGGTCACTTTAATTATTGAATGTGCCGCGAACGCCATTTTGCTACCTCTGGATGATTGTGTAAATATACATAGGTATATACTAAGATAAGATAAGCATTGCCATACAACATGGCAATGCTGCCAGCCTTCTGGGCACGTTACCACGGGGCAGCGATTTGCCATCGTTAATTTCCTTGTTTCAAATAAATAACGGTGTATACTAGATAATCACGAAGATATTTATTGAACGGACAGATCGAGCCCAGTGCCATAATCCACAGTTTTTCTCCCGAACTCTAAAATTAAACTGATACCGCCTTATTATAAAACGCAGACTAACTTTGTTACTAGGTTTAAACCATTATCCGACCAAATCCAATTGACATCTAGTATTATGACATTGTCTTATCTGAAAACGTCAACTTAATTTGGTCAGATAATGGTTTAAACCTAGTAACAAAGTTAGGCGGCGTATATAGGAGGACGGATAGTCTTTATTGCTTGATTGCTTAATAAGTTTAAGAGAAAATAAATGAATAAATATTAGGGACAAATTACACGGATTGAGCTAGCCCCAAAGTAACTACGAGACTTATGTTGGATACCAACTCAATGATACTATATTTTATAACAAATACATTTATAGATAAATATCCAAGACCCATAACAATTTTAAAAAGCCCATTTCCCAACTTGCCTTAACCGGGGATCGAACCCGGAACCCCTGGGTGGCGGACTAACACTAATAACTTGAGCCTTTTTCACCTACATACCCAACATCACGGTAGTTTAAGTAGTGTTTGAGTGTTATGGCACTAGGCTCGGTGAATCGGTTGTAAATGAATACCTAAGTACCTAATAAAATTATATAAATAGTCAAGTGCAAGTCGGACTTGTAGACCAAGGGTTCCGCCATAATAAACTTAATGAAATGCATTTTTTTAGTAAGATTATACATAGATGATAACCATAGCAGCAATAACTACGGCATAAACGTCTACGAGTACCTTAAGCGCATGTAAAAAACAAATAATTATTATGTGGTTAGATTATAATATCTTTAATCAAATTATAGTAAAATCATTTCTCATTCCTATCTTCATCTAATACGCTCTCTAAATATCAGCTGATTTAAAACCGAACGACTCCGTCTAATAGAAAAGCTATTGAACGTGGAAAGAAGCCTTGCGCCTGGCATATTACGCGCGGCAAAGATTACCTGATGCAGATTGCCGACGGAGCGCGGCAGGCAACAAAAACTCATTGGACTCAAGAGGTCGAGACCCGACCCTGATTATCAGACCTGATAAAACGCCAATGTACATTTTTCAGTACCTTCATACTAAAGTGCCATTTTTGAAACGCGAAGTCACCTAAACAAATGGTTTTTCTATACAAAAAACCGTTCGTTTAGTGAGTCTACGTTTGAAAAATAGCACCACTGGTCGAATTTAAGTGATTTTTTCTTTTTTAGTATTTAAACAGGTCGACTGATAACATAAATGATACAATCATATTTTTAAAGCATGTTCAGTTTATTAATACTACATTACTTGCTCTACATACTCGAATGGGACCAACTTTGCGTTTAACATCTGCTCTTACGCTACGTAAACTTTAAATGAATTGGGTACTTTCCTAAGTCCAAAATAAATTATTTTGTACTAATAGAAAAATAAAGCGTCGCAAAATAATGTCACTTGTATTTAAACATATCTATTTTAACGTTATTTTAAATTTATTATTGTAGAAAAACGAATAATAAGAGCGCTATTTGACTCCAAAAATCTATGACGTCACCTGCCTGTATTTCATACAAAATTCCATAGAAACTGTTTGTTTTGACGTTTAGAAAAAAGTTGCTGATTTGACTTGTTGGAAAATAGCGTATTGTTAGTATAGGCTGTTGGTCTTAACCTCTCAATAGAACTTATTTGATGCACTATTTTAAAAATATTTTATATGTATAGTTTTTTTTTTAACTTTTTATAAGTCCTAGCAATTGGTGACCGAGCGAGCGAAGCGTTTCAGTTTCGAGATTGGCCAAAATTGCTTTTGCCAGCTGTCAGTTTGTCCTGCTATTTTCGCCTACAGGTCGCATTTCTCAACCAATTCTTGTAAAATTTATTGAGAAGGTTTGAAAATTATATAGATTTTATAGTAGTGAATATATTAGGGTTTCAAATTTTAAAAATATTTTCCCATTTCGTTTTTTTTTTAAATATAACATTTTTTATTACCTATATTATATAGACCCAATTTTTTTGTCTGAACTACTATCCTTTTAACTTCAACGAGTCGTGGTGACTCGCGAGGTCTACAGCTTACAGAGCCTCTGGTTCTAATGGGAATTTTCTTCCTAGCAGAAAATAAACATAGACTGCGCCATCTCTGTGCATTTCCTGACAGCAACTAAAAAGCCCCGCGAGTAGAAACTGAAACCCAAAGAACCCCATTTTGCGTAGTTCGAACCTCTCACAGTAGATAGCGCTTTTGTTAGATTGCTGTTAGTAAGTACCTACTACGTAGTATATTATTACTCTGTGTTACCTACCTAGTTATTATTTTAATTATTTACTAGGTACGAGTATAGTTTTTCTTCTGCAGTATCTTTATATTATTTCATTTTTCATAATATTCATAATAATGTCCTAAGTTTCAATATGAACTACGAGTAGGTTAAAAACAAATTAAAACGATTGTGATTTACCCGGTAAATTCTCAATGGGTTTTTGCCTCATGAATGTATATTGAGGTGTATCAACCATATCAACCTTAACGTTGACAAAATCATCGTTTTGAAAATAATGAAGACTGACTGAAGAAAAGAAGAAGAAGAATGTAATTTAATTATTTATATTTTATTTATATATTTCTATTGCAGACAAATTTGACTCCAAGAAACGATGACATCATTATCGGTATTGACCTTAAGAAGTCATAACCGGCCAAGTTCGAGTCGGACTCGCGCATTAGGGTTCCGTACCATTATCTAATAAAAAACACGTTTGCTGTATGTATTAAATATTTATTTTATTAAAATTGAATTATTTATTTTTAAAGTGAATATACAACTCAATATTCTGTAAATATTTTAAGCGTCTTCCTGTTGCCGTTATATCGAGAAAAAAATGGAAAAACGGACAGGCAGTCGGATGGACAGACAGACGAACGGACGGCGGAGTCTTAGTAATAGAGTCCCGTTTATACCCTTAGGTGACGGAACCCAAAAAGTATCTGGTTTGAGTTGTTGAAAGCTAGCAGACCTAATTTATTACTTAAATTGTTTAGTTCATAATTAGTTCGTTCTGATTAAGAGTCCTCTTACCCTAGACTTCTCCATACAAACGTAGTCTACGTTTAATTTTGAAACCACATGTCAGATTCCGGTAAAAATTGGTAATTGTAAAGAAATTGCAATTATCTAGGGTTATAACTGGTTTTCTATTGTAAAATTATGAACTGGAAAGAAAATATAACGATTCAGAAGTTTCCCATACTAATGGTCAAAAATGATATAAAACACTATATTCTATTTCAAGTTCATATTTTTAGTGTCGGAAACTAGTTATAAACCTAGATAATTGCAATATCTTTGAAATTACAAAATTTTGCCCAAATCCGACATGGCGTTTTGAAATAAAACGTAGACTACGTTTGTATGGAATGTTGTATTTTGGTCTAGGGTCGGGGGACCCTTAATGATGATGATGTGCCGTGTGGTTTCCGACAGAGTAGAATAGGACCACTTCAAGTCCTCCCGTGAATGTCGTAGAAGGCGACTTAGGAAATACAAGCTAAACAAAGCTTATAAACACCAATAAGACCTCTCCAACCCGTCTGGCCAGCGAGGAGAGTGTAGACCAAGACCTCTGGCTACTCTGGCCAAGAATGACTCTGGTAGTACAGAGAGGGTCCTGCTCCTGCAGTGGAGACAAAAGACCTGATGATGATGATGATAGAGCGAAGCTGTACATCAGTGACTCGTGTCACCAATCCTGACACTGCTTAACAAGCTCAAGTAATCTTATTCTTGTATTGATATCTAACTCCTGTGTGATCTAATAAGAGTATAAATAGAACAGGTTCGTTTACATCGGCCAGCTATTTCGGGGCTCTCAAATTGGCCATCCGAATCCTTGCGGAGTCGTACCAGCCGTCAACTTGTATTTGTCAAGTAATGAGAACTGTGTTACGGCAGGGATACATCTGTGGGACTATTTACAATTTTTACCTGATTTCCAAAAATAATGAGGAATTATATAGTATTTAAAAATAGATAAACCGATATTATAGTTTCTTTTATAGAAAATACTTCATAGCTAACATGGACAATGAACTAAACGGATCGGGAACGACTAGAAGCCTTTGAGATGTGGTGTTGGAGACGCCTGGAAAGGATAAGCTGGACGGAGAGAAAAACCAACAAAGAAGTGCTGGAAAGGTCAATGAGAACAGAACGATAATGCATACAATAGAGATAAGGCGAGGAAGAATGTTTGGCCACCTTATGCGGCATGACAACTTCATAAAAAACATAATGGAAGGGAAAGTTGAAGCCAAGAGAGGAAAAGGAAGACCAAGAAGGTCGTTCATGGATGAAGTAAAGGAAAAGGCAAAAGTTGTGTCGTATAGGGAGGCATTTAGCGGAAAATAGGGAGACATGGAAAATACTCCACCGACAAGAACCTAGTTCTTAAATTTATTGATGATGACTTCCTAGCTATGAAAGATAAATTATACAATCATGACATGTGGTGTGGATATTATCAGTATCAAGAAACTTATAAATTTACCTACAGCGAAGTAGATATCTATAAAAAATAAACAAATCTACGCAGTAGGCTTTGCTACGACGGCTCTACGAGAAGGCTACGATTATTTCAATAGCTACGATGGCTTTGTTGTGTTGTGTCTGTGTGTGTGCATGATCGAATATCTGCTACGAGTTACAAAGAGTAGTAGTAGCTACGAGAAAGTTAGCCTTAGGCCCAACGCAGACGACAGACTAGACCGCGCCGCACTTTTAGTCTGTGAAAATAGAACCTATGGAATTACATGCAGTAACACACACGACGCACAAAAAGTGCGGCGCACAAAAAATCCGTGTAATTTTGGCAGACCGCGCCGCGCCGCGCCGCGCCACCGCACAAAAAGTGTGCGAAAAAAATACAACGTATGCTTCAATTCGCGCTAACACAGACGTCGCGCACTTTAGTCTGTGACCTTCACTCGGCTAGTGGTGGACGTGACGTGCGCGGTATTACAGCATGGCGCTAGAGATAGATGTACCGATGTTAATTCATGAAATACAAAACAGACCTGCAATTTATGATACTTCAAAATCCGAGTATCATGCCTAGTATAACCTTTCTTCTGGACCAATGCACTTCCTCATTATTGTTTCCGAATGTGTCAGAGTTGGTCTTAAAATGAATAGCAACTCATTAAAAGTATTAATAGAAATTTTATAAAATATGAAAAAAAAAAAAAAAAAATTTGGGCTCCCATGCTGGTCTGGGAGAAATAAAAAAAATTTGAATGTACCAGCTGCTTCTCTTCCCACGCAGATCGTAAAAGCCGATCGAGGGAATGGGCAAAAATGCAAATCATGTTAACAGGCGATGCGGCTAGCAACCCATCACTGTATTGATTGCTTTTCCATCTTCTCGCCCACCATGACGCTAAAAGTGGCTTTTGGGTCTTGCAGCCTGATGCTCTGCATAGAACCGCAAGACCCAAAATGCTCTGTCTGCCCCATTAGGGATAAAGACGTGATAATATGTATGTATGTATGTATAAAATTTGAAAAAATTGTCCGGATATTGTTTTGGAATTGCATGTTTCATATGGCATTGTCCTTTTAGTAATCTCTCCGAAAGTATAGGATGTACCCAAAATTTTCTATTTCTTCTTCTTTTTCTGTACTTCAAGTATAAAATAATACATCACAATCTTTGCACTTCCATGGCGTGTAAAACTGTACGTGTCCCGTCCCTACAGATCTGCCGACAGAATGATTCAAAATGTGCGTCGTGTGTGTTGAATCAGATAAATCGGTGGAGCATAACTGTTAGAAAATTGAGTTGCAAGATTTGTCCTAAACAAACATAAATACAAGATACATTACAAGATACAGGAAGTTAAATATAAGCTTGTAAATTAAATATGTTATATTTATCTGTCAAGAAATGCTTAAGTTGTTATAATAAACGTTATATTATTGACGTAAAAAGTGTTTACAAATTGTGTAACAGTGAGTGCCTTCTCGATCTATTGGATTTTTTAATTGATAAGAAAATAATTACTTAAACTCTCTTCGATTTCTTATAGATCAATAGTAGATCAATAAGTAGATCAATTCTGTCCAGCAGATCTAATAATCAACTAAAGAGATGTGTGGTTGCTCGTTGTGTGCCTCCACCCTTACTCCGGGAATGAATATCGAGTGTACGATACGACAAGAATTATGATTATTTCTTCACAAAATGAAGCAGCCTCAACACACTTATATATAAACTACACTAAACATCCATTCTATGCTGGTCTGGAAGAAAAGAAAAAACTTAGAATATACTAGTTGTTTCACTGCCCGCGCAGATCTTAAGTAAATGCCGGTCTAGGGAATGGGCGATATTTGAATTATATTAGGCATTGCTGATATTATAGCAACCATGACTATTTTGATTTCTTTTGCCATTTTCACGCCCACCATCACGCTAAGCGTGACTAAACGTGACCTTCGGGTCTTACAGCCCTGGGCACTGTCTATCCTGTAAGGGATAAAGATGTATCCGTATCCACAAACTTCTTCTTTAGGTGCCGCTTCATTCCTGAGGATTGGCAGTCATCTCCTTAGACCTTGATTTGTCCATGGCAAACCTGAACAGTTTATCTACCGATTTCATACCAGCCTAGTTGTACCGTAGTCTACTCATACGCAGATTAGCTCGTTGAAGTTGCATTGGACGGGACACATAGCGTGACGAACCACCACCGACGACCATATACTGCGTGGCAAGCGAAGCGCAGGACACCCACCCACAAGGTGGTTTGACGACTTGACCAAGGTCGCTGGAAGGCGCCGGATGCAAACCGCTTTAGATAGCTCATTTTGAAAATCTTTGGGAGAGGCTGTCTAGCAGTAGACGTTATGCGGCTGAATTGATGATGATGACATACATACTATCACGTCTTTATCCCTAATGGGACAGACAGAGCATTTTGAGTCTTGAGGTCTAAGCAGAAAGAGCCCGCCAGACTCAAAGGCCACTTTTAGCGTGGTAGGTGAGAAGGTGGAAGAAGGAATTTAAATAGTAAGGGGTTGCTAGCCGCTTCACCTATTAACATGCTTCGCATATTGCCCGCAATGGTCCCTTAAAATATAAACGTTTAAAGCATTGACATGGACTCAGTAAACACCGCAAGTAATTAGTTAATGATTCCAAAACCGGTTTAATAGAGGCAGATAACTTAATGAAGTTCGTAACAAACCGAGATCCATCACAATACTGTTCTGATTCCAAAACCGGTTTTTCATAACAAATAAATAAAGTTCACTACAGAGGTCCAGCTATCAGACAGAATCAGTCAAGCGCCGGCCCCTGAGGTGGTCGGCCGTCTGTCTAATAATACGTGACTCCCGCGTAATTTTTGTAATTTCCGCGTAGTAATTTTTCGGTTTAATTTCATTTAAATCGTGTGTAATATGTTGTGAGTGTTTCCTCTAAAATCAGGTACAGTTTGAATTGATCTTTAACGAATTAATATATTTTATGTTGGTAATAATATGTAAGATTGTGGAGAAAAATAAAGAAATTTGAATTTGATATTTAAGTCTGATAAACTGTTTCCTTACTCAAATTATAGAACAATTAGTTGTTATCAACACTTAGAGATATAATTAAATGGAGGAAAATATCAAAATGTGTTTCTGATATTATTATATGTATAAAAGTGACGTACAAATTACTTCATAATAAGTTTTTTTAATTACTTTTTATACAAGCTTTTATTGTAAGTCAAATGAAATAAGCGAAAATTAGAAGAAGTAGCGTCGTTTTATTACTGAGTTCCATTGACCATCTTCTGTATCCGTGATCAGATTTTAGGCATCGTTTTCCGTAAAGTGCTTGCCAAGACAAATCAAACGAGTCCTACTCAATGAGGTTATGTTGTTTTATAACTGAGTTCCGTTGAATATCTCCCGGCTTCATTTTCGGAACAGCTCATTGCCTTCATAATATTGTATTGTCATCCGACTTACACAAGTATACAAAATATCAGCTAAATCGGTTAAAGATAACTGCTTGACAATTGAGTTGCAAGATTTGACCTAAATAAACATTCATACGTACATACAAGATAGGTACATTGCAAGTTAAATAAAAGCTTGTAATAAATTAATTAGATATATCCAAAGCTATTTTTTCGCAACACTGTAAGATATGAGTTCGATCCTCGATCACTAGACGCGACTTTGTACTCGTATACGGTCATTTTAACCCCCTACAAAAAAGAGGGGTGTTATAAGTTTGACGCTAGTGTCTGTTTGTCTGTCTGTCTGTCCGTCGTGTGTCTGTCTGTGGCATAATAGCGCTCGAATGCGTGGAGCA
Organism: Acrobasis consociella; assembly: GCA_963555685.1. NCBI lineage: Eukaryota > Metazoa > Arthropoda > Insecta > Lepidoptera > Pyralidae > Acrobasis > Acrobasis consociella. The sequence goes on along the minus strand of OY743105.1, from coordinate 22,905,761 downwards.
ATTTCGATGCAGTTTTTTTACGTGAAAGAAAATACATCCCTTGCGTTGGTTTTAAGCCGTGCTTATTGAAAATCAGTTCAGTCGTTTAAAATTATTGGTTGATAATGATAACGAATCAAATTCGGGATTAGTAATTTACATGACAAATAATAGATGGCGTTACGATATCAACATATTAAGTAGTTCCGACACGTATCACTAGATGGTGTTGGAATTTTTTTTAATTTGCCTAGCAAATAAACTTGTTATTTACCACTGGCTTCCGGTAAAAGAGAAATCCGTGATGAAATCTGCCATTCTAGCGTATAATATGACTTTGTCACTAGATATAATATAATAATGTAACGTACATGTACGAGTAAAGTGTACACCTTAGGTATCTTTGATGTATCACGATTTTTCATATATTTTAGTCATTAAGAAGCTATTTCATTTATTTTTGACGTCCATATTAGTTTTATAAATGTAATAACATTAAATAAGAGTGTAAACCTTAGCCCCCATTTCATAAACTCTCGCACACCATCACATGGAGTGGAGGGATGCCTGAAAAACAGCGTTACCTCTGACTCCGGTCAAGGGTAACACAAGCTGAGGTATTCGTTTGCCTACTTGCAACGTTTTGTTAACTCTTTTTTTCTTACTTAGTGTACTGTAGACTTATAGTACGATAATAAATTTTTTTTCATTTTATTTAGATATTAGTAAATAAACTACTTCCGCAAACCAGACCTAACACCAGTGTTAGCTATTAACTCAGTCATTATGAAGAAGAATTATAATGTATGCGCGTTCAGTAAACCTCTTCACAAGAATAAACTATGATGAACAACAGCTAAACATGCTAACATCGTCGTTATTTTTGTAAATTATTTGTTTAGACAATCGATATCTGTATTATTTCTTTATCGCCTCTAGTTTAGGAGTGAAGTTCAAACCAATATATTTTTAGTTTATTTGAAACTAGTTTCCCACACCGACTAAGTAGTTGTTGGCATAATAGGGGAAGACTTTATTTAAACATTTAAATATACTAATTTGTTTTTTTTTATTTGTCTCCTTTGAGTGAGTAGCTGACCGAGTCAAAAAAAAATTTTATTTTATTTATTTCAAAACATAGAAAAGGTTTATTATTATTTTTGTTTAAGAAATGTTTCTTCTCTCTTTCACCGGAAAGAGTTAAAACGGCATGGGCCGAAGCCAAGTGCAAAGTATTTTAAATAAATAAAGTTCAGTCTCATGAACAGAGGTTGAGTGTCAAATTGAAAAGAAAGAGGAACTGTTTATCCTAGAAACTTTCTAGTAATGCGACATGTATTTAATATAACTGCCTTTTGTAATGTGTGAATAATATTTGTAGGGATATTTAAAGTGTCTAACTAAGCTCATGTGAAGTGTCTGGGGTATAACAGCTGTTGTAGATATAACTATTGGTACTATCTTAACACACTCAACACGCCACTGGGTCTGTATTTCAATGGCTAAGTCCCTGTATTTTGTCAGTTTTTCAGTATTTGTGTTTTGGAGGTTGTGGGTATGTGTAGAGTGTGTAGAGGTATGTGGTTAGAGGTAAACTGTGTTATTGGTTTTGTCAAGTATCGTAATGTCAGGTCTATTGTAGTGAATCGTTTTGTCAGTGATAATAGTTCTGTCCCAATATATTTTTATATTTTGATTTTCCAAAATCTTTTCCGGTACACATTTCTAGTATAAATAAATAAATAAAAATATAGGGACAAATAACACTGATTGAGCTAGCCCCAAAGTAAGTTCGAGACTTGTGTTATGGGATACTAACTCAACGATACTATATTTTATAACAAATACATATATAGATAAACATCCAAGACCCAGGACAATTTAAAAAGGCTATTTTCCAACTTGCCCTGACTGGGAATCGAACCCGGGACCTCTGGGTGGCGGACCAGCATGGTGACCACTACGCCACGGAGGTCGTCATGGATGGAGGAGTATGGTTGTGTACTGTCAATAAGTTTATGTTTAAAAGCTAAGTACTGATGAATTATAGCTGCTATTTGATCATGTCTATGTTTATAGTCATTCTGTACCAAAGTCTTATATGCTCCTTATTATTATTATTATTTATCTACGAAAAATGTTCTATTTGAATTGTTTCAGAATTATCGACGAATGTAAACAACATATCGATACTTCAGCAGGTGATAACAAAGTATATTTGTATCTGATTTTGCACTATCTACAATCATACGCATTAGGAAGGAATTGGAGATAAAACATCAGCATGGCTGCAGCACAGTGGCCTCGTGGTAAGTAGAGATTTTTTGTTATATCCTCTTTAATTTCAAATACTTACATGTTATTGGTTTTTCAAAAACTGTTGACGTCAAATCGTTACGCACAGCTAAGTTTATTGTCGCTTCCTGGCGCTAGTGCAAAAGAAGCAGCAACAAAGTGCACTGCAGCATTACAAAACCGGAATGACACTGAAGTTGGCAGACATCGTAAAAAAAATATTTTCCCAGGGATATCTAGGAGATAAATAAAGTTACTAAAGATTTAAAAAATGGAGGCGGACTGTATTGCCAAACTGTTAGCGGTTTCGTCAAACAGCTAATAATGTAATCCAACTGCGAAAAATACATTTCGGTGAATCTGCTGGCGAAGCATGTTGCGGACTTTTGTCTGTAATCTTTTATACCAAGCATTTCGTGGATACATTTGAAACATGTTGTAAATGGTTTTCCCGTTTTCCGTATACTTTTGACGAAGAATGTTGCGGACAAACATATCTCGTAGAAACGATCATATTTATATTTCAACTAGCTGTAACCATTCGCTCCGCTCCCTATAAGAATTTCGGGATAAAAACTGTCCTATCCTTCCCTTGGTCTCAAACTATACACATATAACAAATTTTATGTAATTTTTTTTACTGGTTGAAGCGTGAAGAACAACAAACAAAATAAATATACAAACTCACTTAAGCATTTATAATATTAGTTGTGATAAACCCCTTGTAGGTATGCCGGAATATCAGACACAATAGTTAAACAATGCATTCTCGCGTAGATCTACGCAACGGCATAAGGCATTTTCTCTTCTGGCGTTGGGTTGACTGAAAGAGATCTTTTGAAGGGATAAGTCCGCCTTTGTATTGTTATCTACTGTATTTTTGTAGTGTCCTTTTTGTACAATGAAGAATTTACACAACATACATAGAGGTTAAAGGAAGCCTATTTTTAAGCTATTGCATAGCTTCTATCGCGGGCCTTGAGCGCGGGGACCGAATCCAGAAATTTCGTAACGAAAAAACCTCACGCTCCCCACTCCGCCTATCATGTAGGTTGCCGCTTCGTCTCCGTCGTCCGTTTGCGACGTTGCCGTCCTTCCTTGTCAAAAATCAGAGTCAATAAAACATTAACGCCATCTATTATGATGAGTAAGATGAGAGAGATGACTAAGACGGTGAGGCTCCTAGCGGACCGAATCGAACCACCTTAATGCAATAGCTTTACCGCGGCAGTCCCCGAGTGCCACTCGTCTTTTTTTTTTACCAGGCCTTACTGAGCTAAACGCGCTGAACAGAGTCCACATCCGACAGAAGACGAGCGTGAAGAACAAGTACCGGATCCTGTCTCCGGAGGGCAGGGAGATCCTGTATGCCAAGGAGGAGAGCCACCTCCTCCACGCCATGTTCAGCGGCAAGAACCGCTCCTTCCACATGGATATACTGGACGCTGACAATGTCGAGGTAGTTAATAGCATAGACCGCCGTGTGAGTTCATGCCACTAAAAACTATTTTTCTATTCAATTTGTATGAAATTTACCTTTTCCAAATACATTTTATAAGTTGGTCGCCTATAACGTAAACCTTATTTAGCTCTAATAGTTTTCCTTTAAACTTCGTTATATATGCTAGTACTGTGAAGTTTTTCTCGTGTCCATGTATTACCATTTAGCAGATAGCTAGATGGGGGGACACTTGACTCTAAACTTGAAAAATCGTTTTCACACGATGTCTGCAGTGTGGTTTCCGGTAGAGTAGAATAGGGCAACTCCAAGTTCTCCCGGGGATGTCGTAAGAAGGGGACTTGGGAAATACAAGCTAAACAAAGCTTATAAACATCAATGAGACCTCTCCAGTCCCGTCTGGCCAGCGTGGAGAGTATAGGCCAAGTCCTCTGGCTGCACTGACCAAGTATGAGTGGTAGTACAGAGAGGGCCGTGCTCGTACAATGGAGACTAAAAAGACTTAATGATGATGAATGATGATGTAATGTTGTCAAATAGCGTGTAACATCGAGACAATTGGATACTCTGACATGTACTTATCTACCGGAGTAGACAGCAGTAGAATAAGTACCGAGCTTTGCTCGGTTACATCTCAAACATTAACTAAATTTTTTTTAACTTGTCTAAAAACAATGCAAAATAAAAAATGATATTTAAATTTAAACATAAAAAAAACAAAAGTAAGTCAGCGAGTGGGATTCGAACCCGTAAAACTTTTTCTAGCGGTCGGTATCCTTAACCGCTGAGCTAAAAACAAGGCGGTCGGCGCAACGAAATTAGCGACTATATTCTGCGTGGAAAGAAAACGCATGAAAACTAATCTAGATCGATTGTTTACCCACGAAAACCCCCATATACAAATTTTCAGCTAAATCGTTAGAGCCGTTTTCGAGATCACAGAAATTTATAAATATATAAATAAATATATATATATATATATATATACAAGAATTGCTCGTTTAAAGGTATAAGATAACCGGATCATGTCTTCAGAGGGCAGGTAGGTCCTTTACCTTGCCATGTTTATCGGAAAAAACTGCTTCTTTTTCTTTATTTATCTTCTGTCTTATTGTGTGCCGACATACCTTCTTCTTATCGTGTGTTAGTGACTAACACTAGTGTCAGAGTTTTTAAACCGCCTCTGACATGGTTTTAGGTAACTACCAATGTCATAGACAGTTACCGGGACCGGCGACTTAACGTGCCCTCCGAAGCACGGATCTTCTTACTTATCAGACAATCAGTTGATCAGCCTGCAATGTCCTAACCAAATTAGGACAACAACACAAAGTCGTTGCCCCCGCCGGGAATCGAACCCGCGGCCTCCGGATAGCGTTGCCAGGCGTCCGGATAAAGCCGGACATAGTCAGGCTTTTTGGTTGCGTGTCCGGCCAAATTTGAGCGTGTCCGGCCTGTCCGGCTTTTGTTAGGCTTTTTACATTTCATGAACGACCAAGCGCCGAGCGCGGCCGAGCGCAGGCGACGACAGTCGAATGTCGCGTCGGTCGCTCACGCAGGCCCTCAGAGGGGCGCCCCGCCGTTGCCTGTCGCCCGCCCACCTGCGCTCTGTCGTTATTGTTCATTCCTCGATTGATAGCGCACGTGCCGTACGTTGCGTTGCGTGGCGGCAAGATTTATGATAATAATCAAAAAAGCTTCGTTTTACATACATTTTTTTGTTGTACCTAATGCTGAGACAAAATCCTCAATAATGTAGGGAGTCCGGCTTTTCTACCCAAATGTCCGGCCAAACTGGCTGGTCTGTCCGGCTTTAAGGTTTGGCGACCTGGCAACCCTACCTCCGGATATGAGCCGAACGCTCTAACCACTACACCACGGAGGCAGTCTTACCACAATAAATAGATAAACAATTCTAAGCCAAGACATAGAATATCAACAATTTATTCCAGGTAGGTCTTTATCTGAAATACGTCAGTATTGGCCTAGATAGAATATCGATAATGAGTAAAGTCATTAAGAGTCAATGTAATTTATTAACAGGACTGTCGATTAGACTTTGAGATAGTGTATCACTATCTACAACTATTGATGAAAACTTTATTTTTGTCTTTTCTTGTCAGTTTCTGCTGGACTTACCCCAAAAGATTACTTTCTCAGCATCACCTGTTGGTTGACTGGTAGAAAAGCCTTAAGTCCGCCATTTACATGTATTTTGTAATGAAGTTAAATAAATAAAACTAGTTTTAATTCCGTTTCGTAGTATAATAGACCTAACACATAGGTACATAGAGTAGGACAGATAGCATGCAGAAAGCAACTTTGATAAGTTAAATAGATCTAACACATAGGTGCACATAAGGACGGATGGCAGGAATTAACTTTATTTAGGATATTTACTGACTTTATTAATTTCAAAACACGGGTAACTCACGTATAGAGTCAGCTACTGCCGACATGTTTTGAAATTAATAATGACTGCATCTTACGTTAGTTTTAACCAAAAAATATTTACTGACTCTTTTAAATTATACTTGACCAGGAGGAATAAATTACAACTTACATCCTAAACAATTGAAATATGTGTGTTATTGATATACATATGTGTGTACATGATGCCTCGCCCTCTGTCTGCTAAATCCACATTATGACGTCACACCACTCAGACTGGCGAATGTAATGTACATACTTCAATGGACTGTATATTATGGTTTCCAACTACTGTAGCACGTAGCCACCCTCGGCGAAGGGTATTTTCACAGTGGAATATCGGTTCGTTTCAAGTTCTTTGAACTTTGCAACGTTGCTGTAACACTTTTGTTACAAAACAATAAGTACACTCATTATTAAACAAATCGAAATACAAAAAAGAGAAAAAAAACCGGCGAAGTGCGAGTCGGACTCACGTGCGAAGTGTTCCGTACCATTACCTATATAAAAAAACACTTTGTTGTATGAGAGCCCCACTTAAATATTTATTTTATCCTGTTTTTAGTATTTGTTATAGCGGCAACAGATATACAGTATCTGTCAGTATCTGAAAATTTCAACTGTCTAGCTATCACGGTTCATGAGATACAGCCTGGTAACAGACATACAGACGGCAATAAGTAGGTAATAATATAGATGTACAGAAGATATAGGGTATCTGATACTATACCAACTTGAACAACTTCAATAATTGAATAATAATAATTGATAACTGACTCTTCGAAACACGTGCAATGCAAAGTTCGTTCCATTATGCTAATGATAATAACATCACACAACTGCCTAAAATTATATAGGTACCTATACACCGTCTATTAGTTAACCAAATAGCTATTATGTTTTCCGAATGCTGGTAAGGGTATTCGAATTCACCACCATAAATGTAGGGGCCAAAATGATTCGTGAAATGCCCCATAGGAACATCGGGAGTGGCTTAAGTAGCACATTACTGTTTGGCCTTTCACCCCTCATGTCTACACAAACGGGTATAAGCTTTCTAGCTACTCAAGTTACAACTAGTAGTTCGCTACGAACTTAGACCTCGCGATTATATCTTCTACTACTAAGCAAAGCAAGCAAGCAATCCAATACACGACAATTGAACACAATTAACCGACTAAACAAACAAGCAAGACAACAAAAAGTCATACGATTCTAGAAAAAATCAAGTCAATTTTGTAAACTTATGAAAAAATAACCATAGCGAGTTCTAAGAGTTTTAAAATTTTTGTTGGACATCTATTGTTTTTTTTGTGAACTATATGGTATTGAATGTACGCAACAAAAATTTGACAATTTTCTTCTTATCTTAAAAATAGTGGTCAAGACATTGGCCTTGTAACTCCGAATTCGCGGGTTTAATTCCAACGGGAGACATGTATTTTTAAAAAATTTGTTTAGTAACCCGGGCTGAAACCAATATTTTGTAAGAAGATTTTGTATTGTATATCCGTCACTGCTCAGTCAGCTAGACTTCGCGAGTCACCCTAAACCCGTTCAAGTATAACTTATAAAAAAGTTGTCCAGACAATAAGTTGTTCAAATAAAAAAGTTGCGTTTTTATAATGGCATCAAAAAAGTCGAATGACATTTTTGAAAATATTTTGAAATGGCGGATATATGACAGTTTAAAAATTTTAAACACCCATATTTCCGCCATTTTGAAAAAATTAAAAAAAATGGCTCGACAAAAAAATTCTATTTAGTTGCTGAGCCTGCTTACAAAATTTCATGAGAATCGGTTAAGAAATGCGACCTGTAGGCGAGAACAGACAGACAGACAGACGGACAAAAGAATTTTTGGCTAATCTCGAAACTGAGACGCTTCGCTCGCTTCGCTCGCTCGGTCAATTATAAAGACAAACCTAAGTATGTAACAAATCAAGTAATTGGGTATAAAATCATTTATTTTTGACCCAAGAAACTTCCTGCCCAGTGACACTTTGAAACGCATAATTTCTATTGACATACATCATATGGCATACAAATCAAAAAGCATAGCAGGTTTAAGCAAATTTGTTATAATGTATAAACATAAGTACCTGGGCGACCGAGCTTTGCTCGGTTACGTCTCAAACATTAACTATTTTTTTTTAAACTTGTCTAAAAACAATGCAAAATAATAAATTATATATAAACTTAAACATAAAATAAAAAAAAGTAAGTCACCGAGTGGGATTCGAACCCGTAACACTTTTTCTAGCGGTCGGTATCCTTAACCACTGAGCTAAAACCAAGGCGGTCGGCGCGTCGAAATTAGCGACCATATTCTCCGTGGAAAGAAAAACGCATGAAAACTCGAAAACACGCGTTTTCACAAACATAAGACTAATCTAGATCAATTGTTTACCCCCGAAAACCCCCATATACCAAATTTCAGCGAAATCGTTAGAGCCGTTTCATAGATCACAGAAATTTATAAATAAATATACAAGAATTGCTCGTTTAAAGGTATAAGATAAGATAATACAGAATTGTTGAAAGACATGCTGCGAAAATGATGAAACACGAGTCGAGCCACGCTTCGTGTAGCGTTCCGTAGTTGTGAATGCCTACTTTAAGTTCATGCCACTAAAATCGTGTCATCATCATCAGGTCTGTTTGTCTCCACTGCAGGAGCAGGACCCTCTCTGTAATACGAGAGCCATGTTTGGCCAGAGCAGCCAGAGGACTTGGCCTACACTCTTCTCGCTGGCCAGACGAATTGGAGAGGTATCATTGATGTTTATTCAGCTTTGTTTAGCTTGTATTTCCTGAGTCACAGATTACTAATAATTTACTACCTGAGTCGCCTTCTACGACATCCACGGGAAGACTTGGAGTGGTCCTATTCGACTCTGCCGGAAACGGAAAACTTAATACAAATTCAATAGAAAAATAGTTTTTAGGCGTTTTTAGTGGAACTCAAAGTTGGCATTCGCAACTACGGAACCCTACACTGCGCGTGGCCTGACACGCACATGGCCAATTATTTGAATATGGTCGTATTATATGGGCCATGGGTTCATTTTAATGACAAATCGAATTATAAGTAAGTTTAAGTATTTGTCTATCACATTTCTAAGCTGAGTTTCTAAGTTCACTTTTGGATTAAGTACCAACTAAATTTAGTTTTTTTTTTACTTCCATACACAAACAAATATTTTAAAATGCCTATTTCTTGTTTTGTCGATTGCTAATCAAACCTGTCCGTGTAGCTGAAAATATCGACGCCAATTTAATAACTAAAAGACATCAAACTTCATCAACCAAATTGAACAGCCCTGGCCATGCTCTGGTCTCTGGTCTTTCATCAAAACCAATTTATAACGATTTGAACAGATAAATACCGATCCTTTTCTGTCTTTATGGTTATTTTAACATGATGATAAAATGCACAATTTGTTTTATTCTTACTTATCCTAGTAGATTTTATTTTAAACAAGTGTTAATAAATGTAATAAATAACAAATAATTAAACTAAAAACCTGAGCTAAAAACTTTAGTATTAGTAACTAATAATAAATTAAATCCTGTATTGTAATTATGTTTGATGTACAGAAAATTTACCAAAAGGCAAAAATATAACAAAAATACACGGGGCCCTTTTAATAAGATTCTAATGTCTCAAGAACCGTGAATACCGTGATAGCTACGAGTAGACAGTTAAAATTTTCACAGATGATGTAGGTATGTCTGATGTTGATATAACAAAAAATACTAAAAACAGAATAAAATTTATATACAATGTCCTTTTTAATTAAGTACAAATATTTTAAGGGGTGGTTCAGTCCATCATTTTGAACAAATTTTCCTAAAGAAAGTATATCGAAATACGAAATAAAAATTTTGGGTTCTCATACAAATCGAAGTAGTCACGTGATATAATTACTATGGAAAATGAAATTGTTTTTCAGGATTTCGATATACATTTATTGGGAATAGTTGTTAGGAATGATGGACTGAATCACCTCTTAAAATATTTGTACTTAATTAATAAGGATATTGTATAAGTGTGGCTTCCATAAAACAAACATGATTTTTTTAGTACTTCGTGTATCATAAAAAAGTAAGTTAAACATGTAATATTAGAACACAGGCAACATATCAAATGCTACACACCCTTTTACTGGGAATTTAAAACTCGGAAACTCCGTATTCACTTAGTCAGAGCAAACGAGAAATGGGGTTATACATAATCTTATTTTAATGTTTTCTTTGATAAAAAAAACGTAAATCATTTTATACCTGTCACAAATTCAAGCAAAATTAATCTTAGTACTACGACATTGTGTCGTACGACTCGTACGAAATTATTTAAATGCTTTAAAATAGTATGCACACTGCGTATTTTTTACTAGCTGACGACGCGCGTGAACTTTTCACGGTGCTGTAGATGACAAAAAAAAATGAAAATACGGAAAATAACACAAAAAAGTAAACTTAACTGCGTAAAATAGGAAAATGAGAGTAATTCATTAAACACAAATAAAATAGCCAAATTGAATGTCGAACAAAAGAATTGAGATATAAATGGCTTTCAAGTTCTGTAGAGAATACTGAAATTAGAAGAATCTCAACAATTGACATGGTTAGTTTTAGTATAACCTTCATTACAATACATGCGCGCGATTACAGCGCGTCTGTATCGTCGTATCAGCGCGTTTGTGTCAATACAAGTTTTTTAACAAGTGCAAAGGTTTACTATTAAATACAGAGTACTATCATCATCTTCCTCGCCTTATTCCTATTTGGGGTCGGCTCTGTATGTCAACCCTCCATAGTTTTTTATCATTTACCATATTTGTACTAACACCCCTCTCCTCCATGTCCCGCTTTACACATTCCCCCCACGTTTTTCTAGGTCGCCCTCTATATCACTCTAGGTTGGCCAGAGTACTATATACTAGCGTACAGTGGCGAAGCCTCCTTAGAAGCCGATTCCCATCGAGTTCCCTAAGGGGCTTCTAACATATATGCATTTATCCTCTCTGGTTATTGAAATACACTCACAATGATAAATGTACAAACACGCTCAGATATATATTACTCACACTAAGATAATAAAAATAAGCCGGACATGGAACGGCTTATTAACTTTAATATAACCTAATTAGGTTTGAGGTTAAAGAATCTTTATTTGTTTCTCAAAGAAAAAATGACCTTTTTTACATGCAGAGAAATCTTATAGCTATTATGTAATTATAATTACATTTTATACAATATTGGTGAGAGCATTCAATTAAATACAAAAATAATAAAACAATGTAGGTAGTTTGCTAACAAACATGTTGCGCTTTACCAAGTTGAAGACGCAAAACATCGTAAAGGTGGTCGTTCACCTGCGTTAATGATTGAATGAGGTTTCATAGTTTTATAGCTGTACTAGTCCAAATTCTCACCCAACGCCACTGCTAGCGTAACTATTTGCGTCTGAGTTGCGTCCACGGCGCGTAAAAATACGTGGTGTGCATACGGTCTAAGGCCGTAATCTAGCCCCAGTACACGTACTAAGCTTAATAAATTAGAGGTCAGCACGCGACAACCAACCACCATCAATTACAATTTATTTCCCGAGAAGGGTTCCAGTGTACCTAGTTATCGCGATAAAGAAAACATTTTTAAGTATTACGTTTTTTCGTGCTGTTTTTGGGATATAGATACATAACCTCGAATTATACCTAACGGGGTAGACAGAACCTAGGGTTACAAGACCCAAAAAAAAGCTGATCTGGAAGAAAACTCTAGTCTGTGTCAGCTGTATTTATTATACATACATACATACTATCACGTCTTTATCCCTAATGGGGCAGACAGAGCATTTTGGGTCTTGCGGCTCTATGCAGAGCCCAGGGCCGCAAGACCCAAAAGCCACTTTTAGCGTCATGGTGGGCGAGAAGATGGAAAAGCAATCAATACAGTGATGGGTTGCTAGCCGCATCGCCTGTTAACATGATTTGCATTTTTGCCCATTCCCTCGATCGGCTTTTACGATCTGCGTGGGAAGAGAAGCAGCTGGTAAATTCTAAGTTTTTTTTTATTTCTCCCAGACCAGCATGGGAGATTATATTTATTATATATTGGGTTTATATATATATTGGGTTTAAAGAATGTATTTCTCAAAAGAATACAAAGATATTCTCTAACAGAGTAAGATAAAGGATAAAATGTAAATTCATTTCCGACGAACGTAGGTAGAATAAGATACAGATACAGATACATTTTCACGTCTATATCCCTGACGGGGTAGACAGAGCCCAGGGCCGTAAGACCCAAAGGCCACGCTTAGCGTGATGGTGGGCATTAAGATTAGAATAAGTATGTTACATATAAGTAGATAACAAGTTAATTAGTGGTAGTCATTGTTGTGGAAATCCTTGGGGAAGGCCTATGTCCAGCAGACTTCCTGTGGCTGATATGATGATGATGAAGTTAAGGAGTATCGCGTTATATTACGTTTAGATATTACGCGATATCTTCCAAAATTGTGAACCGATTTTTTTGCCTTTGAAAGGGTACATATTTAAGTAGTTGGTCCCATGTTTATTTGGTGAAAATATGATAAAGAACCATAGAGATATTCTGTTGATTTTCTTGTTAAAATTTTATCTCCAATCTACATTTTGTTTCACTATATTATCTCCATCCATCGGTTGTCTGAAAGAAATCGCTTTTAGCGATAAGACCACCCATTGTATATTTTTTCTTGTGTATTTGAATTATTGTCTTATTTTTCGTGTACAATAAATTATAACTTAACTTAATTTAACTTAACTATACTAAACTTAACTAAACTATACTAAACTTAATTAAACTTAACTAAATTTAACTAACCTTAACTAAACTTAACCAAACTTAACTAAAATTTACTAAACTTAACTAAACTTAACTAAACTTAACTAAAGTTAACTAAACTTTACTAAACTTAATTAAACTAAACTTAACAACTACATTCCAGGTGATAAACCTCCGGCGGCCGTACACCTTCGGGCCGGACAAGATGGACGTCACCGTGGGCAAGCAGCTGGCCAGCGTGGTGCGGCAGGAGACCACCTTCCTGAAGCCCGTGCTTAGCCTCAACGACGCCGGCGACCGGCCCGTGTTCAGGATCAAAGGGCCCATTGGCAGGACCGGGGAGGCCGACTTCGATGTAAGATTTCAATTATTTTTTTCTGTCTAATCTAAAACAAAATAATTGGGTCCCATGCACTCAAAATATAGGTGACTTCAACAGTCAAATTGAAAAAGACCAGGTTGCAGGACACAGCCACAGAATTATATAAGTATTAAATACAGAACGGAAACTCCTAGCCTTCTTTACAAGGCGAGAACATGGGAGAGGTGCAAGGACTCATATTGTGGGGGATGTGTATGTAATGCTTATATTTATTCTTTGACACAGCGTAACACGAGATAGACAATAGTAGAAATGATTAGAGAAGGCTTTTGAAGGATTGCAATCAGACATGCAGAAGGAGGAAAACTGACAAAAACGACTTTTGGCTAATGTACGAAGACAAGATTCACGTTGTCACTAAAAACTGTAAACTACTACTAGTTCATAAAATAGTTTGAAGAGTTACCTATCTAGGATTTGGGTAAATCAAAATTTTGAATGATATCATTTAAAATAAATTATTTTAAGTAAAAGCAGCGCTGGATCCCAAAAAAATTCAAGTATCCCTTAGGATTTGGGTCCCACCAGGACATTAATAGGATGTCAAAGAGAGGAATGGAGGCATCTCCGCTTAACTCCACCGACAAGAGCAAGCTAATAAATTACAAGAAGATCTATACAATGTCCTTTTTTATTAAGTACAAATATTTTAAGGGGTGATTCAGTCCATCATTTCCAACAACTTTTCCCAATAAATGTATATCGAAATACGAAAAGAAAATTTTCATTTTTCATAGTAATGATATCACGTGACTACTTCGATTTGTATGAAAACCTAAAAAATATTTTTCGTATTTCGATATACATTTATTGGGAAAAGTTGTTCATAATGATGGACTGAAGCACCCCTTAAAATATTTGTACTTAATAAAAAAGGACATTGTATAGATTGACTGGTAAAAAATGCCCTGTGCCTTAAGTCCCTTGTTAAAATTTTTTGTTACAAAGTTACATTAATAATAAATTATTGATATCATACAAACAACAATGTAAATCCTTCAACAGCAAGTTCATCGTATCATTCAATGTTTTCACAACTCTTCAAACAAAATGCTGCAAACCCATTGACCTTCGACGGTACATCATTCAGCTGTCTCATTTTTCTGCCGATATTGCGCGCCCACTCTTAGCTCGGGTCTGGGATCACCCACGCTGATTAATGGCATTAATTGAAGGTCATGGTCAATTTTAGGTCTAATCAGGGACTGATAATCTTCTTGTAGAGTGTGTGGTTACTTTATTACTAACAGCTTTTGACGTAACTCAGTGACATTCATCTTGTGAAAACAATTATCCACAATTATCCAATAACAGATGACAAAGATCAAATCAGATTTCATCGCCATTCTTTATGAGTCAAATCAGACACTTTTTTCTAAACGTCAAAACAAATATTTTCTATGGGATTTCGTATAAAATATGAAAGCGTGACATCATGATTTTTTAAGTCAAATAGCGTTCATAACAGTTTTTTTTTGCATTAATAAATCTAAAATCATGGTAAAAATGGATATGATCAACCAAAAGTTTTATTTCATGCACTATTTGGTGACGTTTTATTTCATGAACTGTGCCGAAAAACTTATTTTTGACCCAGTCATCTACCCAATTATTACACACTAGTGAACTAGTGTGCAGGTTTATTATTATTTTTTTCCTACACCGAACCGTGTTGGTACTTGAAAATGACCGTACACGATACAAAATAAAATATACAAGTCACGCTTATTGAGGATCGAACTCATGCCTCACTGGCACTGAGCCTGTGCCTAAACCACTTGGCCATTAGCGCTTCACAATAAATAGATATTGAGAAATAATACAGCCAGTCAAGACCCGCATGGTACCATATGGTGTGGCTTCCATTGTTTTACTATAACTGTGCCTGGTATGTATTGGCGGATCTCTAAGAAGAAGACTTGTGTTCAAAATGCATTAGGTTTTAAAAACCAATAATTTTTCCAAACTAAAAATCGACTTCACCCCAAAACTACACAACCGATTTTAATAAAATTTCTATGAGACCACCTCGCTAGTATACCCTTTCAAACAAAAAAAAAGAATTTTTCAAATCGGTCCAGGCGTCTTCGAATAATCGGTAAAGATCATTAAAAAAAAGTCTCGACGAATTGACAGCCTTCTCCGTTTTGGAATTTGATTAAAAATCTACATATCAACATCTTGACATGTGTTTAGTTGCCTAGTGAGTTGAATTTAGTGTTAGCATCACTTGCATCAACACTAGATTCTAAGAGTCTAGCTAGGTTGCTGGAATTAGACTCGTGGCATCTGCGAAAAGTGTAAATAAGCAAAAGTATTGCGTAAAATGGAACGTAATTTCCCATTATCTGACAGTTCTCAGTACTTCTCAGCTCAGCGTATTTGTTTTGACAGTATCGCAGAAACTGGACTAATGACTAATTAAACAGAAATTGGAGATCGCGTAGGTGATGAAGATACGTTTTATTTTGGGAACGAAAACAAAAATTGTAATTGAGTTATCTATTTTAAATGTGGGGCAGAGTCAGACATTCCTGGTCTTAACATTGAGATATAGAGAGCTCTGCATATTAACACGTTCGGTGCGTTACCCTGCTGCTGTAACTTTCAAAAAGTGCTGTATAAGGTTTACTAGACCTGTTTCTAAATTTTCCTGATGAGCGTTATTAGGTCTATGGGACCTATTTCGCACTTTTTTGTAAAACTAAAATATATCTTAAATCATTAGACTTAACGTTAAATTAACGCATGAGACGAGTTTATATTGAGTTATTACATCCTAACATTACGTTCGTCCTGTAGTTTAGATGTTTTTATATATATAAAAAATAAAATAAAGTGTAGGGTCGTAAACACCCAATATCAGCACAGAAGAGTAATTATATCGATAAATTGCTAGTGTTGTACATAAAACATCGATAATGCAAAAAAGATACTTGTTTATTTTTATTTCGAAAATGGAATGAGCTTCATTGTAACGATCACGACAGTAAAATTTTGAGCACTGGGTACATACAATAGGAGATTACTTTTTTCACTTGTTTGGCATTTTCTTTGCTACTTAGTGTTTTTCTTAGTTTATTAAATTAAATCAACGGACTTACATTGCTCCGACGCATTAAAATATTCCGCCAGTGTTTTGGCGATTCTTTACCCCTTTCTTCTGTTTTCCTTTTAACTCTATCACTTCCACCATCACACATTTCCTCCTGGAATGCTTCATTGTCACTTTCGTTCATAATATTATTATTTTGTATGTACTATAATGTGCACTTCACTTATGTAAGTAGGTAGTTAACGTCGATACTTTGATACAATTATCGTAGGTATCTATGCTCCGGGCGACTACGTCATCGAGTATTGGACATGACTAACGGACTGGCATGCAATTCATGTGCGGTTATCGGGTCATCGGGCATCAGGTCTCAAACACCTAATACACGCACCTACGGAAAATATTTTTCTTCCAGGCCGTAACAGGTCTAAAAGAACCGATGCGTTTTAATTGTTTTTATTGGCTACTATTTGATGTCACAATACCAATGAATATATTTGTCACTTTCCTACTGCAAAACTTCCTATATTTATGCCCCCCGCACCGTGAGATAGCAATAGATTCACGCGCCCGCACAGCAGGACAGTTACGCATCAGGCTTTTTCAATCCGATACCGCGCTGAACGTGTTAAGGGGCTAGTACCTGAACTTTTCGGGGTCCAGAGATTCCCTTATTTGAAATAAAATATTTAAAAGGGAAAGGAGATATCATTTAAAATTTTGTCTTAATCAAGCCCTAGGTAACCCTTCAAGCTATTTTATGAATTACTGTTCATAGTGTAAAGTGAGAGCAGCCAAAAGTGACCGGTTTTCGCAAATATGCGTAGAAAAGCTTTACTTTCACACTTTACACTGTAAACAGTAGTTCGTTCATCATCATCATCATTTCAGCCGCATAACGTCCACGGCTGGACATAGGCCTCTCCCAAATATTTCCAAAATGACCGATCTAGAGCGGCTTGCATCTTGTAGTTCATTATAAAGTTCTTAATGGTTATCAAGGGCTTGATTAAGACAAAATTTAAAATTATATCTCCGTATCCTTTCAAATAATTTATTTCAGATGGGGACAGCACTGAACCCCGGAAAATTCAGGTAGCGCTTCAAGATTTTGCCCCTATTGGCACCCTCTTCCTACCCACTAGGGCAAAAATAAGTACTAGAACTAACGTACAGAAGTCTTACTCAGCAAACGAATTGAAAGAAATATCTACTCAATTTCTTTATTACATTTAAACGAACATACTAATATTACAAAAAATATTTTAAAATTACTAAATACTAAAACTAATAACTAAACTAAATTAAAAATTTCGTTATGTAGCGATATGGTTTAATTTAGCTCGCGTCAGAACTCTGCGCCTTTTCGTTTAGATACCTAGAAGTGCATTGCAATTGCAAGCCAATTTCGTACTTATTTCTCTAGGCATAAGATTCACGTCACTGAATTTACCACTCCGGAGTGGTCGCCGCGCGCATAGTAATAATAGGTATATTTTCGATACCTAAACGGGGAGTGACACCGGCTAGGGCGCTATTTTGCCCCTTCTATCTCGAATTCTCGAAGCCTCGCAAAGCTAATGTTGCCATGTCCACATTCAGTCTAGCGTTGGGCTCCTTAAAATTACTCAGAACGTTAAAATCAAGCCAATAACTGAGCAGTGACAGTAGGATCAGAGATACTGGAGCGATGAGATACATGTGCGAATCTTTGTTTTGACGCGAGGTTTATACGCTGCCAATCCTGCAGATATAAATAGACGCTGACCTTCAATTTTTACCCGACTACGGCGAAACCAAATGGAGGATTATGTATTTCGCTTCTATATTCATCTGTTTTCTCATTGGCTATGGCCATCAAGTAATGAACTAAAAAATAAAATATTTAGCACATAATAAAAAAAATGTTGTGAAACGGTCGCGTGACTAAGACGCCGTTGATAACTTAAGTAATCGAAATTGTACTATTTGTAGACGCCAAGCCTACCTTGGCGTCAGGGGAAAAGTGACGTTAATGAATGAAAAAACATTCTATCCTCCCATTTTCAGCTTGTATTTGGATAAACGTAATTTTCAGCAAGAAATTCCCCGTTTTTAGGGTTCCGTAGTAAACAAGGAACCCTTATAGTTTCGCCATGTCTGTCTGTCTGCCTGTCTGTCTGTCTGTCTGTCTGTCTGTCTGTCTGTCTGTCTGTCCGTCCGCGGTCCTACTTAGAAACTATAAGTACTAGAAAGCTATAATTTGGCATAGATATGTATACCAATCATGGCGAAAAAGTTGTAAAATAAAATGTGGAAATATTTTTTTTTTAGGGTACCTGCCATATAAGTAAAGAGGAAGTCAATATTTTTTTTCTTTACAAACACATTGTGTGGGGTATCGTTGAATAGGTCTTTCAAAAATATTGTGAGCTTGGAAACACCATTTTTCGATTTAGGGGTCCGTGTCTGAAATATTTAGGTTTAAAGTGAAATTTTTTGTTAAAGTCACGTGTCCCCCCCATCTATCTGCTAAACGGTTATATATAGACACATGAAAAAAATCACAGCTATAGTACATATAATTTAGTTTAAAAGAAAACTATCAGAGTTAAAAAAGGTTAAAAAGTTATAGGCGATCAACTTATAAAATGTACTCGAAAAGTTAAATTTCATACAAATTCAATACTTAGCCGTTTTAGACTGCAAGGTGGCATTTACAACTACGGAACCCTATACTGCGCGTGGCCCGACACGCACTTGGCCAATTATTTTACTTACCCTATACTGTCCCACGGCTGGGCAAAGGGCTCCCCTTAGTCGAGTTTTTTTAAATATATCCTGTTTATTTATTTCTTACTGTGTTACTTACCAAGTTATAATATAATGAACATGTGTTTCCAGGTATTCGACCGCGCCAAGAACAAGGTGGGCGTGATCCGCAAGAAGTGGGGCGGCTTCTCGCGGGAGATGTTCACGGACTCGGACAACTACGAGATCGTGTTCCCCCCCAACCTGGACGTGCGCTTCAAGGCCGCGCTCATAGGTGCCTGCATGCTCATCGTAAGTTTGACCATTCCACAATAGTAAATCATCATCATCAGGTCTTTTTGTCTCTACTGCAGAAGCACGACCCTCTCTATACTACCAGAGCCATACTTGGTCAGAGCAGCCAGAGACTTGGCCTGCACTCTCCTCGCTGGCCAGACGGGTTGGAGAGGTCTCGTTGATGACTATAAGCTTTATTTTATAAATTATTGTAATTCCTAAGTCGCCTTCTACGACGGGAGGACTTGGAGTGGCCCTATTCTACTCTGCCGAAAACCACATGGTTTTATTTACTAACTGTTCCTTTTTTTCAGGATTTCCTGTTCTACGAACACTAAGAGAATCAATTGGGGTACCATGAAGCTACTTTATTGGAGTTACCGTTGTCGTTATAGTAAAAATAGGAATACCTCACCGTTATAGTAATAAAGAATCGGAAATATTTAAATCAGTTATGACAATACGCTATTTTCCAACAAGTCAAATCAGCAACTTTTTTCTAAACGTCAAAACAAACAGTTTCTATGGGATTTTGTATGAAATACAGGCAGATGACGTCATAGATTTTTGGAGTCCAATAGCGCTCTTATTATTAGTTTTTCTACAATAATAAATTTAAAATAACGTTAAAATGGATATGTTCAAAGACAAATGACATTATTTTGCGACGCTTTATTTTTCTATTACTACAAAATAATTTATTTTTGACTTAGGAAATTACCCAATTAAATCAGTATAACTGCAATACAATGCTTCCAAAAATGGAAAAAATTCTTCTTTTACAACTAGTTACCAAACAACGAAAGAAAAATCTCCTCTTGTAACTGGTTACAAAAGTTTAGTTACCAAAATGGAAGAAGGGTTCCAATTTTAGAAGCTGCACTCGCTCACTCTCCCTAATACTGATTTAAGAGGTCAGATTTTTTTATGAATACAGCTATCAGATAAATACTCGTAATTCGTAATATAAGTCTGTATAAAATATTTAACTTAATTATTTATATTACTAAGTATGTTTATTTTCTTTTTAGTTCCATAGATCGAGAAAAAATCTAGGTCTATAGGTTTCGAGTAGATACCTGCCTAAGTATTACGTTAAGTTACTATTTAATAATTTTGATTTAAGTTTAATGGGGTTACCAAATTGTACTAGATGAGCATTTTAGACGAGTTGCTACATAGTCTATAGACCATTTGAGACAAACTCTTTTTTATTTATGGTATCTACCTATTTATATTTCAAAAGGTACCTACGATAATTGTTAGTAAATCAACAAAAAAGGTAAAAACATCTCTAAATTACAATATAATGTTTTCATTATAAACAGTATTTCATCAGGTACTAGGTAATAATTCTAGTGTAATTGAATTCTGATATGTTATGTATTTAATTTTTTAATTAACACATTTTAACTAATATCAAACACAATGTAAAGATTGTTTATGAATTATGACTAAATAAATAAATAAATTATCCGGTTTCTGATCGCGATTCGTTGCTTATTGTTTATGTTTATTTAAATAAATGTATTCACACCACTATAAGTATTTATTGTGTATGTGTATCTTGGTGTGAGTTAACAATTTTATCTATCATTGAACCTATATTTAGTATTAAACCTATATTAAGAAAGTATACTTAAGTCCTTAACTGTAAAACTTGATTTTAGCGCTATAATTATGATGTTTATACTGTTCTGTTATTATCTTATTATATTGCAGAAATAGTACGGTTATTTTATAAGGATATGAGTTACGTAATGGTAAGAGTTAGTACTTAATTTTGCTACGAGGGATTTAAGTACTTTACTAATTAGTAAGTTCCTGTGTGGTGACTTGGTGAGGAAGATTACGTCGTGTCGTTTGTTCCTGAAGAACAAGGAGTATATAAACACTACGTCTGAAGAAATGCAAATAAAACATGTTTTTATAATCACCGGCTGCTTTTATTCCTCTCATGAAATCTTTTCATTCATACGATTTTCTTTTGTAATTTAATAACCCTTTAATTGTTCGGGCCCGTTTCCGCCCCTCGCCTCACCTGCCCAAAGGTCGAGGAAAATTTTGAAAATTTTACCGCGCGGCGGAAAACTTCGGAAAATCTCAAAACTTTTTTACTAACACTAGGTAGTATAAAAAGTTAGTACCTAGGCGACCGAGCTTTGCTCGGTTACATCTCAAACATTAACTAATTTTTTTTAAACTTGTCTAAAAACAATGCAAAATAAAAAATTATATATAAACTTAAACATAAAAAAACAAAAGTAAGTCACCGAGTGGGATTCGAACCCGTAACACTCTTTCTAGCGGTCGGTATCTTTAACCGCTGAGCTAAAACAAGGCGGTCGGCGCGACGAAATTAGCGACCATATTCTGCGTGGAAAGAAAAACGCATGAAAACTCGAAAACACGCGTTTTCCCATACATAAAACTAATCTAGATCGATTGTTTACCCCCGAAAACCCCCATATACAAATTTTCAGCGAAATCGTTAGAGCCGTTTTCGAGATCACAGAAATTTATACAAGAATTGCTCGTTTATAGGTATAAGATATCATTGGAATCCTTAGGAAATACGCTATCAGACTGTATATATTTTAATATATCATCATCCCTAATATTCCCTACTTCATGTCTTTACATTTTCAGACGTGTGTAAACTTAAACTAAAAAATTAAAATTTACCATTTGTCTAGATAGTTACTAATACTTACTATTGGTAAAAAGAACAAAATAAATTATGTATAGGTATAATTAGATGCACCCAGACAGGTGGACCAAACTAGTTACAGAATGGATTCCTGCAGATGGTCATAGGAAACCGGGCAGGCCTAGAAAGCGTTGGAGTGATGACATCAGATGTTTTGAGAAGAATTGGTCGCAGGTCGCACAAAATCGGGATAAGTGGAAGGATATGGGGGAGACCTTTGCCCAGCAGTGGGACAATAAAGGTTAATTAAAAAAAATGTATAGGTATATCTATAAACAATTATAGCCGTTACTTTGTTGTGATTTTATTGTTCGAATATGACCGGCCTCCTATATGGTACTAATGTTGCAAGCAATAGTACAAAATGTACCAATAGTCTACCAATACTATAGTGACCAGACTCAGAAAACAGTAACAATATCGATAGGACTGTCGATAGTATCGATAGATTCGATACTATCGATCGATTCTTTTTAATTAATACTATAGATAGTATCACAGTGTAATAATATACTACGTACAAATAGTATCGATAGTATCGACAGTAAATAAACTATTTGTTTATAGATGATATTAGACAGTATTATCTAATATCGATATTATTGTAATCACAGATTGTAATATTGATGTTTGATACAAATAGTACCTAGTCGATACTATCGATAGTACCTATTACCGATATTATCTATAGTATCGATATCCCATCGATATTGTGACTCTGTCCAACTATAGATAGTCAAACCATCGATATATGCAACGCTAATCCCTTTTGGCCCTTCTTCCCCGTTAGGGATAGACGTGAAAGATAAAAATTCTTATGTATTAATAAATAAAGTAGACAAATACAGGGGATGTAAACAGAAACACAATTTGTTTAAGTTTTTTATTTTATATTTTAACTAAATTCTAGAAACATACAACTAATCAGTCTGTAATGAGAGAAATTAAATCACAGAATAAAATGACTCGCCAGTATGTTGCACAACATTTACGAAGATTTCCCGCCGTCCGATGACTTGTCTTGGATAGGCACTGTCCGCTCCGCAATGGGCTCAGCTCTGAACGCGATCAACTTCAGCTTCCCTTTATCCAAATGGCACTCCACACGTTCCGGGGGGAAGCCCTCAGGCAACAAAAACCTCCTCTCAAAATTACTCCTCACCCATCCATCCTCACGTTTCACCTCCTTTTTCCCTTCCACCGTAATTTCGTTTCCAACAGTCTTGACTTGAATTTGGTCTGGAGTGAAATTCTGGACGTCGAGATGGACTTCCACCTTTTTCCCGTCGGCTTTTACTTCGTGGTCCGAGTACACACCTTCGATTCCGTGATGATCTTCCAAAGGCGCTGTGACTTGTCTCATGTACTTGAAGGGATCACGGAAGAATGGATCTTTCGAAAATACGGTGAATGGATCTTCCAGAACCCTGGCAATGGGATCCCGGTGTGCCAGGTTCCTGAGATGACGCAGCCAATACGGCACCAACGACATTTTTCACTGTTTTCTTCTTAACGCTTCGCTTACACTTCTTTCACTTCGATTCGATTCAATACTGATTCAAGTTTGGCGCGCTCCCAGCCTTATATACCATCGGCGGTGCTGATATCTGTCGACGAGAAGCTGCGCGAAAAATCTGGAAACATTGAGAAGCATTGGGTGTTTTCCATGAAAGCACGTGGTAAGCAACTGTGTCACATGCTTTTAGCTAACAGCGACATCTATGATAGAGTAGCAACACTAACGAAATTTCATTTAATGCGTTAATTAACATAATTTTTTAAATATGACTGGTTAGTACTTATTTTAAATTATATTATTGTTACTAAAACAATGTTACTTTATGTTCTATACAATATTTAAATCAAAATACTTTCATGAACTCCTAATTCCAAAGCGCCACCTTTTGTCGAGGGGCTGAACTAAAGAATCCCGTACTTTCCAGATTCACGATTGATAACAATAGGAAGGGAGAAGGGAACTGTAAACAATCAACAAGAGCTAATAAAATGAAGTTTACTTTGGAGAATGAAATACTTAGCTTCCACAATTTTAAAAAGATAATAAGTCTTCATTAGTACGCGTTGACTATAATATAATTAGGTACATCATGCTCTGAGCACAAAATAAACTGGATGATGAAACAGTCTGGGTTTATGATCAACTTTTTTGAAATGTTGCATCATACCATGAATCTCTCACATTATACTCACAAAAGACAATTTTTTTTTTGACCATCCATAATTTTTATACTAGGTATACATCATTATACCTATACAATACCTACATTCCCTACATATACTACTTAAGTATTACTTGTACGTAGTATATTATTACTCTGTGGTATTACTAAAATAGTAGGTACATAAGTAGGTACCTGATTACTATCACTTACTCTGATCACGCTTTTTCCTGCAGAGGCCTTTGCTTACTCAAAGACTCATGGGTGTAGATGTAGGCGAGACATCTCTCTCTATCTATGTACCTCTCTCTACCTACACTCATCAGTATCGTTTTGCAAGCCCGCCGTTGATAAAATCTAGGATTTTACACAATCACAGGGTGCTACAGAGAAAGGCCTTGGAATTCGAGGGACGGGGTTGATCCACCACCGTCTATTTGCTAATTTAACTTATTTTATAGATTTGTACGTCAGAGATGAGTAGATATAGTGTGATCAACTAGTTATCCTCATTCGCAGAGACGTACAAAGTGCGTCAGAAGCTTGATGATACCAGTGATCACGAATATGTCGAATGAGCAAATATGTGCATTGAAAGAACTAGACTAGAATAGATCTACGCTGGGGTAGCTACCGCTGCATCTGCCGTATCAACCCAGGGGCCCCCAACGTGCGTAAGCAAAAATTAATAAAAACTTAAAAGTTAAAAAAAGCAATTCCTTTTTTCCCGCGTAAAGCGCGCGCTGAAAGAAGTTTTTCAAAATCTTCTTCTTATCGTGTGTGTTAGCACAGAGTACTATAAACTAGCGTAAGTGTTAGTGACTAACACTAGTGTCAGAGTTTTTAAACCGCCTTAGAGGCCTCTGACATGGTTCTTTATGTAACGATCAATGTCAAGGACAGTGACCGGGACCGAAGGCTTAACGTGCCCTCCGAAGCACGGATCATCTTACTTATCAGACAATTAGGTGATCAGCCTAATGTCCTAACCAAACTAGGACAACAACACAAAGTCGTTGCCCCCGCCGGGAATCGAACCCGCGACCTCCTGGTATGAGCCGAACGCTCTAACGACTACACCACGGAGGCAGTTTTTCAAAATTAAAACTGATATAAAAAATTACCTAAGAACTTCGATGGGACAGTAACGCCTGTCAGACCTGCCACTATTGTCCATAGAGGCAGAAACTTAAAAAAACTAAAGTCGTCATCAGCTCAGCTATAAACGATTTGATAAATCTTGCCGAAAAAAAAGGCAAGAGGAGAGCATATATTAAATTTAAATTGTTTGTACATAAAATGAATAAATATTTATTTTAATTTTATGCAAACTTTTTTTTTCTATTGTTGGCATCACTATTTTGATTCCTTCATCCATCTTCTTGCCTACATCAAGCTTAAAGTGGCCTTTGAGTCTTGTAGGCCTGAGCTCTATCTGCTTAGAGCCACAAGACTCAAACAAAATGCTCTGTTTGCTCCATTAGGGATAAAGACGTGATAGTATGTATGTATGTATTTTTTACTTTTGTGAGAAATCTTTACTTTTCCTTAGGGCCCCCAAACAAATTTTTATACTAGTCCCCGCCAAGGCACGCTACGCTTCTAGAACTACGGTAATACTTGTACGTATATTCTACTCAAGGTAGGGTTGTGTCCTAAAAGACAAAACAAATGCCCATCGAACGACTGTACAATCAGACTTCTGGCCCATTTATACCTAGAATTAATATTGTGACCCATTTAGACGGTGCAATTAAGTTTCTATAATTATCTTATACCTTTAAACGAGCAATTCTTGTATATTTATTTATATATATAAATGTTTATAAATTTCTGTGATCTTCAAAACGCGCTAACGATTTCGCTGAAAATTGGTATATGGGGGTTTTCCGGGGTAAACAATCGCTCTAGATTAGTCTCATGTTTGGAAAACGCGTGTTTTCGAGTTTTCATGCGATTTTCTTTCCACGCAGAATATGTATTCGTCGCGCCGACCGCCATCCATTTTGGCTCAGCGGTTTATGATGCGGACCGCTAGAAAGAGTGTTACGGCTTCGAATCCCACTCGGTGACTTACTTTTTTTTATGTTCAAATTTTTTATTTTGTATTGTTTTTAGAAAAGTTAAAAAAAAATTAGTTATTGTTTGACATGTAACCGAGCAGAGCTCGGACGCCCAGGTACTATCCTTTAATAGACGCGACAGATAACTGGCATGGTCTAAACGACACGTCAGCCGTGCAAATCATTTATTGCTTCAATAAAATGGTATGCAATCAAGAAACTTGCAACGCCTTATCAGACCTTTACCACACTTTACTCAGCTCGATAGAATAGCAGACGAGAGAGCGCTACAATTTTCTATTCTGAGCGATGTTTTATCGGCTATCATCTTTTGACAGCTTCCATCACCCGCAAATCAGCCTGCACCAAAGAGTAAAGTAACATAGAGGGGCCTGCACCGCATCGCTGCAACGATATCTGGAGTGACTTACTGGTCTTAGACTCTTTCCACATAGGCACCCTAACGC
This sequence comes from Acrobasis consociella, assembly GCA_963555685.1. Lineage (NCBI taxonomy): Eukaryota > Metazoa > Arthropoda > Insecta > Lepidoptera > Pyralidae > Acrobasis > Acrobasis consociella. The sequence goes on along the minus strand of OY743105.1, from coordinate 22,878,880 downwards.
CAAGATCCTCCTTTATTATTCCCAAGGTGCCCAAGCCATTGCATGCGGGGTGATTTAGATCGTATTCGGCTTTTGTACTTGCCACACTCACTTGCGATTTTATAAGTTGTTGTCAGATCATTTACTTACTAAGTTAAGTGAGACTTCCTAAGCGCAGGTGCAGAATAAGCAGCAACCAACTCCTTGTATCTCCACGTTTTTCCATTTCTCCAGCTTCCATCAGCATATTTAGACGAAGGTCGAATTCGTCAAACGGATGGAATTTTTTTTCTATTTTCGTCCTAACTTTCTAGCTGCTTATTTATAAATAGAACTGACTGATCTACCAGAATAACAAATCCTTCGTAAAATTTTCCTCAAAATAACCGTGATATTGATAAATAACACGGTATTTAATCTAAAGCACGTTTCCGAATAAGCAGGATAAAGTACTCATTATATTTTATAGTTTGAGGTTCCGTACCATACAAAATCGCACTCTTACATAGACAGTTTAAAGTGAGAACGTGAAGCTTTTCTATACGCACATTAACCAAAAGAAGCCGTTTTTCGCAAATGCCCGTAGAAAAGCTTCACGTTCTCACTTTAAACTGTAAACAGTAGTTCATAAAATAGTTTGATGTTTTTCTAAGGCTTGGTCAAGACAAAATTTTAAATGATATCACCGGTTCCTTTCAAATTACTTATTCAAATGGGGGGCGCCACTGCACCCCGGAAAATTTAGGTAGCCCCTGAATATGAAGCATAAAAAGCCTTTGTCTGCTGAAAAAAACATCACCTTCGGTTTAATTTCGCTTCAGTGAACCCTGCAGTAATCATGATAAACAAATAACGATGTTTGTCCAAACCATTCAAACAGGTCCGTTAACAAAGCGAGAAAACAATGTATTTATTATATTCATTAAGGCACGCCCAACACGTCATCTTTCATATCCGCATTTCGTATATATACTAGAAAGGACTATAAAGTAGATCTCATTTCGTCCTAAACTTATTGAAGATATAGTCTAAGGAAAATTGTTAGAAATGGTACAGTTTTGTGTATTCGTGTTGTTAGTGGCTACCTTTGGTGCAGTTTTGTGCAAGCCTGTGGATAATGTCGAAGAAATAGGTAAGATTTTTTTAAAATCTTATTTTAATAAAAAAAATCTTGAGAAGTGTCAAGGGACACCCGTATAAAACGAAGTTCGAGAGAGAGAGAGACAGACAGAGAAACACGCGCACGGCTTAAAACTATAGCAAAAAGTGTCGTTACAACTTTTGGTCTTAATTTTTTCTGTCAAGCCCCCTTTTGCAACGCGCGATAAGGAACTTCGTTCCAAAATTAACCAAGCAAGATGTATAAACAAGTACTTAATTGTTTTAAAAAGGGGCATGGTCGTAAATAAAAGCTTAAATTGTAAAAAAAACAATTTGTAGAATCACTGTAAGATTACTACACAAAAAGTATTTGATGACTTCCATAATCGACAATCATTGCTCTATCCTCACCGCTACAAGCAACAACATATTAGCTCCTCTAACCTGAATAAGCGGCCAAGTGCGAGTCGGACTCGCCCATGAAGGGTTCCGTAGTAATATATATATTTTTTTTTTATGTTTGAGTTAATTGAATGAAAGGTAAATTGCAGTTTATGACATATTAAAAAAAAACTTCTTACTAGATTTTGTTCAAACCAATTTTCGATGGTAGTTTTCATGGTAATGAACATCATATATTTTTTTTAGTTTTATCATTCTCTTATTTTAGAAGTTACGGGGGGGGGACACACTTTTTTCCACTTTGGAAGTGTCTCTCGCGCAAAGTATTCGGTTTAGAATAAAATGATATTAGAAACCTCAATATCATTTTTGAAGACCTATCCATAGATACCCCACACGCATGGGTTTGATGAAAAATATTTTTTTGAGTTTCAGTCCTAAGTATGGGAAACCCCCAAAATTTATTGTTTTTCTTTTATTTTTGTGTCAAAACCTTAATGCGGTTCACATAATAAATCTTCTTACCAAGTTTCAACAGTATAGGTCTTATAGTTTCGGAAAAAAGTGGCTGTGACATACGGACGGACAGACAGACAGACAGACATGACGAATCTATAAGGGTTCCGTTTTTGCCATTTGGCTACGGAACCCTAAAAATCAAGTACTTATACACAATAACAATTTTATACACAATAACCTAACCTACTGAGGGGCTAGTAGAGAGTCTTGGCCCTTTATCTGTGCTAGATAATAAATAACACACACAAAAATCATGTCTGTCATACTTTCCATGATTTTCAGTTCAAAATAGCAACAGCGTGGGTGGACACAATATCGCAAAGAGATTCATCAACCCTTTCCTAACGTCGGGCGGCTTTGACGACACAGGACTCATCGCAAAAATGAGGACAAAACGAAGGTATATACCTAATTAAGAGCAATTTACCTATAGGTAATCATCGTGTAGTCCCTTCTTCCACTACCTATGTCACAGAATCAATAGAAGTATTACATACAGAACAGAATTGCCTGAGGTGTGTGCTGTGCAATATGCGTCCACGTTCGCCATCCCCCCACACCTCTCCCCCTTCCTCGCCTTGTAAAGGCACACACTCTACACCGTCCATAAGGCAAGAACGTATATAAGAGGTGTGGGGACGGCGACCCGCCCCCTGCCACTTTAATGACGACTTCTCTGTGGCCTAAAGGCCATAATGCCAGGGTGTGACACCGGAGATCCCGGGTTTCATCGTCGGTTAGGTCAAAATGGAAGATGATCTTTTTTCAGACTGACCTGGGTCTTGGACGTTTATCTATATATGTAGGTATTCGCTTTATAATAGGAGCATCGTTAAGTTAGTATCCCATAACACACGTATCGAACTTATCTATATTATTATTTCATCCATGCCCAAAGTAAGTATCGAACTTACTTTGGGCATGGATGATGGCTCAATCTGTGTCATTTGTCCGCAAATCAGCTCAATACAAACCCTAGCAAACATTTTGTATTTTAAAAATTCCATTCAGTTAAATGCTGTACAGCTTAGACAAGTTTGTTTGCCAGGCAAAATAATCGCATCGAAATCGGTCCACAGACAGACGGGCAGACAAACAGACAGGCAGACAAACAGACAGACAGACATTAGCTTCAAACTTATAACACCCCCCTTTTTGTCGGGGGTTAAAATAAAAAGAAATGGTGAGGTCCGACCGTTTTATTTTGCGTAATGCTGAACTCATTTTGCAGTGAGGAAGAATGTGAAAAGCTTCAGCTGTGCAAGCTACACGCGCGGTCCAACAGGAGCTTCTTCGCTGCTTTTGAGCTTTATTTCGTCAAGTGAGTATTTTTTCTTTTCTGAGAGTTAATAACCCTTCCCTACTCCTTGTCAAGCTTTTTTCCTATTCCTTTTTATCTCATAACGTCACCCCTGACCCTGACGTTACCCAGCATCGCTGACGTAGTGGGGTTGGTTACTTCCTACAAGTCAAACCAGATATTTTTACCATTTTGTATGGGATATAGATGAAATATAGACTAATGACGTTATAGTTTCTTGAAGTCAAATTTAGCGCTCTTAATATCAGTTTTCCTACCATAGGCCTAGAAATTTTCTTAACTTATGTTTTCTGCAATATTAAGGCCCAACGCAGACGACAGACTATCCGTGACGCACTTTTTTGTCTGGAATACGCACACGACGCGCAAAAGTCTGCGTCTAACATCACATTGAAAATGGATGTGATCATGACAAGTGACATTTCCTTAAGGCCATACCCAAATTTTCCGGGGTCCAGTGGCGCCGCCATTTGAAATAAATCATTTAAAAGGAAACGGAGATATCATTTAAAATTGTGTCTTGATCAAGCCCTAGATAACCCTTTAAACTATTTTATGAACTACTGTTTATAGTTTAAAGTGAGAACGTGAAGCTTTTCTACGCACATTAGCTAAAAGTGGCCGTTTTTCGCAAATGTGCGTCGAATAGCTTCACGTTCTCATTTTAAACTACAAAAAGTAGTTAAAAAAATACTTTGAATGGGTATCTAGAACTTGACCAAGACACAATTTTAAATGATATCTCCGTTTCCTTTTAAATGATTTATTTTAAATGGCGGCGCCACTGGACCCCGGAAAATTTGGGTATGGCCTTAACAGTGCCAAATAATTCATTTTTGTCCCATGCAATTCGTTTGATATGTACCAAAATATATGTAACTTCCACAGCAAAGAGAACGCTCGACTGTGGGACCACCGGGCGCACAGCATAGCAGACTGCAACCGGCGGTACAGCTGCTACGACAGATAGACAGAATTAAACGCATGACACAATAATTGTTATATAAGTCATTATTAATTTATTAAAGTATTTTGTATTTTATCAAATGCTGGCCGGAAATTTTATCATAGAAATAAACCCTCGACATTATTCGTTACAGTAAAAAAAAGTGAATGTACAATATTTTTTCAGTTTCTAGACTTTCCTATTCTTCATAAATGTAAAGACAGCAAAAATACAAATAAAACAATTCAATACCAACAGTCCATTTTATTTCCAAACTAATACTTGAACCGCAAAATAAATGCAAACCGTAAATCATTTAAAATAAACAACAATCATAGGGAAAAAATAAATAGATTTTACTTAACATCACGCTTCTACCGTAAATAATTCGATGAAAATTCTGCCACCTCAGTGATTTTACAGGAATTGAGGCAGTTGGAATGTTCATTATTCCTGTTTATCTTTTTTTTTTTCACATTTCTAATTATCGCACTCACTTCATACTTAGTATAGACTAGACCCCATTTAGGTATTTACAAATTTCTTTCAAATCGATAGAAAAATATCAAATTGTCATCCATCGGTCATATAGTTAGGATGCTGCCAATTTAAGGAGATCCACTTATCTATCGAATTGAAAGAAAAAACAGTTATGTCCTTAAATCAGTAGTTATATTATTACAAGTTATGGAGTGCAGATTTTTTATGTATACAACGGTGGATCTTGACCATATTGTTTATTCACACTTGTTCAGTCCATGTCTTTCCGCGATTTTCGTGTCGTCCGTAGCACATGTAAAACGAATAAATAAATAAATATAAATATTTGACAGTCTTTGCAAGGTATGGTTTGAATGCTGTATGATCTTAGTGGCTAGAACGATTAGCTTTTTACAATTATTTCTTTGATTCTTACATCGGTATTGACCTATCACATACCATTTAAAATCAGTATAACTTTTATAAACATTTGTTCCTCTCTTCGGACTTAACTTACTACATTTTCAATCATACCAGTAAAAAATCATTTTGCACTTCGGGACTTAACATTCTCACTTCACTAATAGGATATACTTACTTATATAAGAACTTTTATAATAGAACCAAAACAGGGATTTTTAGTTTTTTGGGAAATCAATACAAATTGTTATGTTAGATGCACTTTCTTTTTAACTCGTGTCTACATTTAAAAGCAAAGCTCTTTTTTGTGGAGACCAAAATAGTATTTACAAATAGTTATAGATTTGCCACCGAGCGTCCGCGCGTAAGAGAAAGACATAGTATATTTTTTCATGGTAGGCACACTTTAAGTATATGCAAATTGAAGTGTAGGTACTATATAACCGACCACAAACAAATGCTCGGTCGGGGATAAGGACAAAACAATTTCTTTTTTTTCTTGTAGAAATCGCAATAAGATTATCTCAGTCTATTGAAGTCAGGCCCTTGAAAGAGACTCTTATATTGACTATTTTTTGGTAGAGATATTAGTGGTTAGAGTGGTTTGCCATTGCCTTCCAATATTAAACTTAATGGGAATTACAGTGCACGTTTCCTTACGCTGTTTTGCCCAGAAACAAATGGTTGCAGTTGAGAAAGTCCTTGTACGAGTACAAATCTTAGTTGTGTCTAGTAAGGATCGAAGTCGAGTCTTATAAACGCGCAGCAAGTGCCTAAACCACTCAACCACTATTAAAATTACATTTAGAGAACTTATTGTTAAGTATTTTTTGATCCCTGCATTGGTCCCATTAAAAAGTTGTTCAAACTAAACGTGTAATCACTTCCACAACCGCACACTAACATCTCAAACGACTTTTTTTTGACAAATCACACAGATCACTTCACTGTTTCTTCTTAGCGGTCCTCTTGCCGGCCGCGTTGACGGTGGACACGATGTGGTCGATGCTGGCCTTGTCCAGCAAGTCTGGCCGCTCGGGGCGATGCCTGGCCGGGTTGCCGGCCAGCCGCCCGGCCATGTTGCCGGCCAGCGCGCCCGCGTGCGCCAGCAGCGCCTCCCGCCGGTAGTACGCGAACGCGAGTGCGATGAGAAGCGGCATGACTAGGAGGGACGTCTGCCGGAGCTCTTGCTCGGATGTCTTCACCTGGAGCGAATTATACAATATCATGTTTATTACTTGTCGAGTCATAAGTCATAACGCTTAACTATTTTTCGGAGACAGAAAGCATAGATAAATATACATATACATAGATAATCATTCAATATAATATACATTTTGTACGTCTGTTTGCGCGATATGTTTTAAATGTTTTTCTAGAGTATAGGGGTGACGACAGGATCAGAAAAGTATATTGTTTGTCTTTTAGATTATCTAAAAATAATAGACCCATTTTTCAGTTAAGAAAAAAAGCAAAAATTCACAAAGATACAGAGCATCAAAGTTCTGGAGTGGCTTGCAACTTCACCGCTAAGTAAAAATTGTACCTGACGTCATGCGGAAACTAAATGCGCTATATCTTTGTAGTTATTTGATTTTGAGAGGATAAAAATATAAGTACACAATATTTGTTTAATAACCTAACCTCTTACATATTGTCTTTATTCCTTTTCGAAGGTTTTGTGTGTTTAATATTGTACGTAATGATTAGTATCTTTTGCGAAAATTACTATGTTTAGCCATATTATTGCATGTATTTTTTTTACGTATAATTATTTCACGGAAGTAGTGAAATAAGGATTACCCGTCCGGGGACAGTTTAGTTACATCTATGGGGGTGTTTACACTATGTAAGAGATATCTGTCACAGATACGTACCTTAGGCGCAAATTCAATGACAAAACTCTTGAATTTCCCATCGGAGACGAAGTAATGCACTTCTTCTTTATAAACGTGCGTCGCTTTAGACAAAGTGGACTCTAACTGCAGTATGTAAGTGTTGTTATCCGCCGGCAGTCGCGGCAGCACGTACATAAGTCCCGGATTGAGGTGCGGGCCATACCCGGCCGGGTCTAGCTTGGTGGAGTAGAGCGGGGTGGTTGGAGCAGACTCTGCGGCCAGGGTGAGGCGCAGCGAGCGGTAGTGGTCGGCGGCCGCGCGGACCAGCACGGCCGCGTCCGTCAGCGGCTGCGGCCGCACCGCGATCAGGCGGACGCCCGAGATGTCTTTGTTGTTCTTCACCTGCCAATGCAAATGCGCGCTAGTTTTAGAGCTTCGCTGTTTAAGCTTTGCTTGCTGAGGCCCATTAACGTCTCATCTGTTTACAAACCTGAATCCGGTCAACATGCATTGTTTTGTTTGTTTGTTTGTTTATAATAACTTTATTGTACTATGAAAAAGCACAATTGCATACAAAAACAATCGAATAAATTGACAACGGCGGACTTATCCCATAATGGAATCTCTTATAATCTCTCTTGCTTTACTATTATGTCTGGTGTTATGTATGTAAATCGGTCCAGCCTTTAACGCGTGGCGTGACCAAGGAATATTTGGATTAATTTATTTATATATAGAGGATATTACTCTAGTTGTATTCAACGTGGAAGGGCATACCCGTGATAAATCGAACAACAGGCTATACTAGATCACTATATTTCCATGCAAATTGCCCGAGTGGCTGCACGCTTTTGTATAGAAAAGCCAACATGTTTTAAATCTTTTTGATTGTTAAATTTCATTACACTTTAATGATTTAGTATTTCCATTTATTACGTACTGCCTCCGTGGTGTAATGGTTAGAGCGTTCGACTCACACCCGGAGGTCGCGGGTTTGATTCCCGGCGGGGGCAACGACTTTGTGTTGTTGTCCTAGTTTGGTTAGGACATTGTAGGCTGATCACCTGATTGTCCGATAAGTAATATGATCCGTGCTTCGGAGGGCACGTTAAGCCGTCGGTCCCGGTCACTGTCTTTGACATTGGTCGTTACCTAAAACCATGTCAGAGGCCTTTAAGACGGTTTTAAAACTCTGACACTAGTGTTAGTCACTAACACACACGATAAGAAGAAGACGAGTATGTACCTTCCACGTAGTATTATATGATATATAATTTTTGTGCACATTAACAAAAATGCATGCATAATAGACTTACCTCTAGAGCGGCCGGGGCCTTCACCAGCTTCAGGCCCGCCAGCTCGGGGTTAGGGGACTCCTTCAGCTCGATCCCGTACACGCAGCCTGGGAGCAGGCCGCGGATTCTAAAAATTGCAAAGAATTGCAAAAATTCTCAGTTTGACGTCACCGTCTGACTAATACAAGTCTGGTCGTTTTATAGGGTTCCGTGCCCATGGTAAAATAAAACCCTATTACTAAGACTCCGCTGTCCGTCTCTCTATCCGTTTGTCTGTTTGTCTGTCCGTCTTTCCGTCTGTATGTCACCAGGCTGTATCCCGTGCTAGCTAGGCAGTGAAAATCTTACAGATGTATTTCTGTTGCCGCTATAACAACAAATATTAAAAACGGAATAAATAAATAAAGAGTATACCCGTGGTTTTTCATTGGTTTTGAAATCGAAGGCAACTTTATAAGGATGGTTTAAAAAAATATGATACAAAAAATATTGACTAAAACTCGAAAGTAAAATCGTGAGTTTAATTAGTAGTACCGCCAGGCGCCGCCGCTGGCCGGACGGCCGGAGTTCATCCGGGGTCACGCGGCGGTTTGGGACGGGCTCTTGATCGAAAATCATTTTCGGAACATTTTTATCTTATGTCATACACTTTGGATTACGTATAAGGATAGAGGAATTTATTTCATATACGACATTTTTTCTCCATAACCATTGAAAAGTCAGAGTCACGCGTATACGGCGCGCGCCAGACTTTTTGCGCGTCGTGTGCGCTACTGCATATGATTGCATGGGTTCTATTTTCACAGACTAAAAAGTGCGTAACGATAGACTGTCGTCTGCGTTGGGCCTATTACATATTCTACCAAATAGGTACAAGTAAATACTTGAGTAGATAATTCTGGAAAGAAAATTGGGTTTATACCTAAAAGCTCCACTAGAATCAGTGGTGGCGTCCTCAACAGCGCAGTGTGCGTGGGAGTGTTCCCTAGGTTTGGCCACCAGCTGCGCGCCGGCCACCCCGGAGCCGCCCAGCGACACCACCGCGCCCATACACGACCACGCCACGCGGCGACCCCTGCAGCAAGGGAAACATGCCTTTATTGCAAGCACTTTAGAGTTCGTATTTATAAGTACGCTGTAGGTAATCGTAGCATTCTGAAATAAAAATTAATAGTTATAAGTGTCTTTTTGTTAGATCTAGTTAAACTGTCTTCATACTGTTGGCAGTAGAAACTTTTTAGTAATGTGTTATTCATAAGTCACGAGCTGTGCCCGTGCGGGCTCAGCTCCCCGTGGGAATTTCGGGATAAACTATCCTATGATCTTGTCTGGGTATCAAACTATATCCATATCTTTTATATAAATAGGTTCAGTGGTTAAAGGGTGAAGTGGTAACAAACAAACAAATATACAAACTCCTTTCGCATTTATAATATTAGTAGGATAGCTAGATTGATAAGCTTATATTAAATATTGAAGCCTGTTTGTTTTTCTAAATAAATAAAATAAGTTGTGCATATTCTATACAGTAACAAAGTCAATCTCATCTTCCCTGCTGCATTCTTGGCTGTGCTGCTTTAGAGACCAGGATACCAGCTTCAAAAATTAAAGTACTAATGTATGCATTTGTATTTTTACTCATCACAGCATTTTTTAAATACATTTTTGGGTATGTTGAAACTTTCGATTTTGCAGTAAGGAACTTCGTTCCCACCGGTTCACCCGATGGGAATCACCCATAGATTTAGAAGGTATAAGATGGATATAAAGTATTATTAAATGTGACCAGAAACGAAATATTTCTGTGTAACTTTTTATGGGTTGTATTTGTACCTACTACACAAACTATGGGTAAAGCAGAACGATACCATCTTTCCAGTATAAGATAACTTATAAATTAACACAGTTAACAATTTGGAAAATCCAGGGTGACAATGGGTGACATGGTTTGTATGAAAACCTGTCTCATTGTCGAATTGATGCTATCTCTTTTGCTCTTATGAAGATGACACCTATCATATTATCTGTCGCACTCGGCTAGTGTGGTCTTTTTACGCAGTAAAAAAAATCTACTTCTATGGAATCACCACATGAAACTTCTAAGGTCCCGCGCAATATGCGTCTCCGTTCCCCGTCTCGCGTTGTCTAAGCGGCCAGGCGCCCGCAGCTGAACGCTCAACACCCTCAACACAAAACAACTTCTCGAAGGGGAAAACGGGGAAGAGGTGCGGGGACGGGAGACGGTGACGCATATTACGCGGTAAAAAGCACATTAACCTTTCGTACTAGACTATACAGTGTTCAAACAACAGTATGACCGACTCACTTCAACGTCAGCTCGTGGTGCTGTCCGTCAGCGACCTTCAGCACCTGGTGCGCGGGACTGAACTTGTACTCCTTGGCGTGCGGCTTGACGTAGTAGTCCGCGGGGTGCAGCGCCGAGAACCGAGCTTTGCCGTCGTCGGCGGCCGCCAGCACGCGGCGGTACGTGCCGCCGCTCACCGACACTGGGGCGCCCTGGACAAAGTAATGACAAATATACAACACACATCGCTAAGAATCCTAAGGATTCTTAATGAATCCTGCGGATTCTTGATGAAATCCTTTGGATTCTTAGATAGGTAAATCTATTAAAATGAAATTCGCTACTTTCCGACAATTCAAAGCAGATACTTTTTTCTAAACGTCAAAACAATCATCTTCTGTGAGATTTGTATGAAATATAGACCAATGACGTCATAGTTTCTTGGGAGATAATAAGCGTTCTTAATATCAGTTTTTCTGCAATAGTAAATTTAAAATCACGTTGAAAATTGATGTTATCAGTGACAAGTGACTTTTGTGACGTTTTATTTTCTAAACAGTACCAAATAATTCGTTTTGACCCAGGAAGGAAGTACCCAATTCTTACCGACAATGACATCTTTGTTACGTCACCTACAGAGCTGAACACATTCTTATTTTTAAAAATCTTATTTAAGAAAAATGGTAGTCACAATATATTTAACTTACATCTCTAAAAATCTTACGGATTCTTAATGAATCCTCTTGATTAGGGTATGGTAATTAAATAATAGTGTCTTTGTCAAGTCGCTTACAAAGTTAAACACACTTTTTCCTAAGAATCCTACAAATTATTTGATGCGAATAGCAATAATGAAATTCTTACCGACAATGGTGAATTATCAGCCTCATCTAACAACTCGACGGTGATTTCTGCTAGTTTATGGGCAACTATGTCTCCTTTGTCGTCTGGAGCGCTAAACACGTAGGATTCCTTCTCGGCCGAGATCTCGTACTTCTTCGAAGCATCGAGCGGACCAAAGCTGTAGGTACCGTCTTCGGTCGTCGTCTGCGTGAGTTTTAAGTCATCTGTGAAAAAGTAACGATAGTATACACGGTGATTTTTCATTGGTTTTGGAGTCGAAGGCCCCTTTATAAGGATCGTTAGTGAGACCTAATTAGCTAGACAAAAGAAAAATTCAGATACAAAAAATGTTGTGTAAAAATTCGGAAGTTAAATCAATTAGTAGTGCCGCCGCTGGCCGGCCGGAGTTCACCGGGGTCACGCGACAGATTTGGACAGGCGTAACTACGTGGTCTTGATCGAACATTATTTTCGCAAATATACATGTATAGATAAACATCCAAGACCCAGGACAATATAAAAAAGGCCATTTTCCAACTTGCCCTGACCGGGGATCGAACCAGGAACCTCTGGGTGGCGGACTAGCATGGTACCACTACGCCACGAAGGACATCCATCCATACTTACAAACTTTCGCGTTTATAATATTAGTAGGATTTATGGCCGAGCGGAAACCTATCTGTAGTACGAAACCCTTCATGCGCGAGTCAGACCCAACTTGGGCGGCTATTTCTCTTGCACGGTGCTACATAGACCGACCTGCGGTGAGTGTGAGTGTGACGCCTTGCACGGGCGGGCGCAGGCGGCCGCGCAGCGTGAGCGCGCGCACGCAGCGCAGCAGCACGGGCTCCGGCCGGCAGTCCGCGCCGCCCAGCACCTGCGCCGGCGCCGCGCCCTCCATCAGCAGGGTAGCTGAAGACGCGTGCACCGTGCCCACCTCCCCCTGCGGCAAACCACACAATAAAGTACTAATCACATTTGCGAAGCCACGTAGGAGCGCAGCGGAGGGCGCCCGAAGAACAATGACTATAAGAATTTACCAAAAAAGGAAACAATATGGAATTAGATCGGTCGGAAATTTCAAATGGATGGTATATGACTGATACTTATTTAATAATTTGATTATAAAATAACTTTTCAACACACTTGCTCATAAAGTGGCTCTATGGTCACCGCAATTAGGCACATAATGACACCCATAATCAAACTGTGACTTTTTCATTGCTATAACTCACTAGTGAGTTATAGATTTTTTTTTAAATTTTATTGATTGAGTTGCTTCGTTCGTATTGAAAAAGATCGTGTTCAATAGAACAAACAAATTAATGTTCCTTTTGCTTGCTCATTTCATGCAACTTCTTATTTAAATAGATAATTTTAACTCGTACGTGTTTAATAAGTAAAACTTTCACTCAAAGATAACTTTTGTTTTCTCTGTAATAAAAGAAAACTTTAAATTCCCCATTTTGTACTTACTTGGCAGAATAGGCGCAAATCCTATGCGCGGAAAATAAAAAAAAAACCTCATCTCTTTAGTCTGTGGTCGATCGCAATGCGCGCGCATACGAAAACTGATTAGTTTTTACCGCCATAGCGAAACATTTTTCACAACTCATTTTTACTGTTGAAATTATAGTTATTTATAAATTAAAATGTCTACAAGTACTAGTTACGAAGAAAATGATTAATGTTGTACACCGCCCGATATAGGATGTGAAGCCCTTAACGTTATAGAAAGTTTACTACCTGAAAACTCCAAGGAAAAATATCTATTAGCGTACCAAAATTTTATAAAATGGCAAAACAGCAAGAATACGCATTCTTTTTCATTAAAAAGTGTTCATGGCGTACTTTAAATTATTATCTTCTAAGTACAAACCTAGCTCTTTGTGGTGTTTATACTCAATGTTAAAAAGTACAGTCCGAACAAAGAATGGAGTGGACTTAAAAACATACTTTCATTTGTCAGCTTATCTAAAGAGACTATCCGAATTAACCGATGGATTTAGAAGCAAGAAATCAAAGGTTTTATCGTCTGACGATATTGAAAAATTTATAAAAGATTCCTACTGACGAAACACCAAGTACATCTAATGATTGGATTTCACCTACCTACACGAATAATGAGCCACCTCAAATTACAATAGAACATGAAAGTATTTCAATAAATAATCTATCGATGAGACCGCTATGCCATCAAAAACAGTTAATAATATAATTTTACTAACTGCACATTTTCTAATTGTTTCTCTAAATAAACTTTTTATTTACTAAATAAAATGAGTTTTTATTGTTATTTTATTCACAAGTGTGTTGAAAAACGTCGTATGATACACGTGTGTATTGATGATTACCGTCCTTGGCTCTCTTAAGACCCTCGCCTACGGCTCGGGTCTCAATGGCGCCGCGGAGGTAATCACCAATGTTACACACTAGTACCATAATGGATCTGGACATTGGATCTACTGAGATTGATCGTAATGTACTATTACATATGGTGTATCACAACTCATCCCTTTTTTTATTACAAGTGACTCTGTGAGCTGTGTGAGAACGAGTATGTTTTTAAAAGATGTCATGTGTTTAATTTTTTTTTTTGCGAAATAAGGAAACCTCAAACTTTGTCTCTCTAATTTTTTTTCTAGTTTAAGATGTCAAATCTATGGAAATCAAGTTTAAAAAAAAAATATATAGAGTAAAACTTACATCAGCCAAGTACAGAGTATGCTCATACATGTAACCGCCAGTGGACATCGGCTTAGGCTCCAAGGGTCCCACGTCGACGGTACCTTTGGCGTCCATGGAGACGCGTAGTTTGAGGTCCTTGGCCGGCTCGGGTGACGTCACACGGACCACCACCGCGTGCGCAATGGCTTGGAAGTGGATTGTCTGAAACAATATCATTCATCTTTGATAGCTGGCTGCTGTTGAAAAACAAACAAAATACCAAGCCCATATAACACGTTAACAAAAGTTGACTACAGAGTTAAAATAATGGAAATAGTCAGAATGGGCATTCAAAGGCCTTACCTGTGGCTCTCCCGGCGCCGCAGTATCGGCGCTGGCCGTTTCCGGCTGGTAGCGGTGACACCCCTGCGGGGTGAGCGTGTACTTCCCGGCGTCCCGCACGCACTGCTGACTGGGGCCGCGCGGGATTTGGAGGACCCCAGTCGATTTGGCGCTCTTGTATGCCACCTGGAATAACAATGACAGGTTTTAAATCAAAAAGTAACCTAAGACTAAATCACAGAATTAACCCTTTCGCACCGACGGCGTATATATAATATACGCCTTTAAAGAATGACCATTCATACGAGGGCCACACCGAAAAGATCGGGAATAGAATACTTAGGAATAAATTAGAGTAAAACCTTTTTGGTGTTTGAAATGTAGTATTATTTCGAACACAACTCCATTTTTTAATTTTAAATAAAGTAAAAAAGAAAAGATTATTGACCATTTGAATTTGACAAGTCGGTAAGAAAAATGGAGCTTACGCGGGAACATTTTCGTGCAATATTTTTTCATAACTTTAGTCAAGGTTTATCTCAAGAACAATGTCTTGCCGAGCTTGTTTCTATTTATGAACTTGAAGCACCTAGTAAAGCGAATATATATCGTTGGTATTCTGAGTTTCGTCGTGGACGTTCCTCTCTTACCACAGTCCCTTCTACTGGTCGGCCAAAAACAGCGGTAACACAAGATAACATCGCTGCTGTACGCCAATTAATAAAAGAAGATAGACATGTGACATACGAGCAGATTCGGGTTTCTCTCAGCATTGGTATGACAGCCATTCAGACCATTTTACATGATGAACTGGGTGTCAAGAAGTTAGTTTTACGCTGGGTGCCTCACCGTTTGACCGAGGAACAAAAGTCGGCTCGTGTTAATTGGTGTCGGTCTGCTCTGCAACGGTTCAATGGAGGGAGCTCAAATGCAGTTTACAATATCGTCTCTGGTGATGAATCGTGGATTTATTCATATGAGCCCGAAAGAAAACATCAATCGGCAGTTTGGGTCTTCGAGGGTGAGGTCAAGCCAACAAAAATTATTCGCTCACGCAGCGTGTCGACAAAAATGGTCGCTTCGTTTATATCGAAAACTGGTCATGTGGCTACGATTTCTTTACAAAAACGAAGGACGGTTACTGCTGATTGGTACACAACAGTTTGTTTGCCGGAAGTCATAAGAGAACTTCGTAAAATTAATCCGAATCGTCGTATAATCCTTCACCACGATAATGCGAGCTCACATACCGCACGCAAAACATGCGCGTTTTTAAATCTGGAAAACGTGGAGTTGATGGACCATCCTCCGTATAGCCCTGACCTGAGCCCCAATGATTATTTTACATTCCCAAAAATTAAAGATATGCTACGTGGTCAACGGTTTCACGGCCCAGAAGAGGCGGTCGAAGCTTACAAATCAGCTGTTTTGACTGTATCCACTTCAGACTGGAATTACTGTTTCAATAATTGGTTTGATCGAATGCAAAAGTGCATTGACTGTCACGGAGAATACTTAGAAAAACAATAAAAGTAAACATTATTATATTATCTTTGTACTTTTTTCTATTCCCGATCTTTTCGGTGTGGCCCTCGTATACGAAGAACGTATATTTACGTTTTGGAAAAGTAGACGCTCAGGTAAGATAAGTAATGGCGCTCCGTACACAGCGACCACATTTTGTCTTAAACGCTCCGTGGCGAAAAGGATAATATAAGTATTACATACAGAACGCAAACTTCTAGGGTCCCGCGCAATATGCGTCCCCGCTCCCCGTCCCCGCACCTCTACCCCGTTCTGGCCTTGTAGAGGCAGTTAGTTGCTTGCGCGGGACTCTAGGAGTTTCTTTTCTGTATATTTATTCTGTAAGTAAATATCCGCACTTGGATGGGTGACCACAAGTGGTTACATTACTCGGGCGTTTTTGTATGGCAGCCTCGCACTACGCAATGGGCCTAGATGCAGTGTGTTAATCAACCTCTTACTCTTAAATGGTAAATTAGCTAAGTTAAACCCTGTTGCAGCGTACTAAAGTCCCAATTACTTTGCACGTCGCGCAAATGACTGCGTGTTTTCTATACAAGTCTATAGTTGCATACAGTGCGGTGCAGCGTGTAAATCGCGATACCTCAATGTTGTGCGAGCTGTGGGACTGTGTTAATCGCTTTGATCCCTTATTCTTTGACAGCAAATGAGCTAAATTAAACTCTGTTGCAGCGTACTAAAGCCCCAATTACTTTGCACGCTGCGCAAATGACTGCGTGTTTTCTATACAAGTCTATAGTTGCATACAGTGCGGTGCAGCGTGTAAATCGCGATACCTCAATGTCGTGCGAGCTGTGGAACTGTGTTAATCGCTTTGATCCCTTATTCTTTGACAGCAAATGAGCTAAATTAAACTCTGTTGCAGCGTACTAAAGCCCCAATTACTTTGCACGCTGCGCAAATGACTGCGTGTTTTCTATACAAGTCTATAGTTGCATACAGTGCGGTGCAGCGTGTAAATCGCGATACCTCAATGTCGTGCGAGCTGTGGAACTGTGTTAATCGCTTTGATCCCTTATTCTTTGACAGCAAATGAGCTAAATTAAACTCTGTTGCAGCGTACTAAAGCCCCAATTACTTTGCACGCTGCGCAAATGACTGCGTGTTTTCTATACAAGTCTATAGTTGCATACAGTGCGGTGCAGCGTGTAAATCGCGATACCTCAATGTCGTGCGAGCTGTAGAACTGTGTTAATCGCTTTGATCCCTTATTCTTTGACAGCAAATGAGCTAAATTAAACTCTGTTGCAGCGTACTAAAGTCCCAATTACTTTGCACGCCGCGCAAATGACTGCGTGTTTTCTATACAAGATGAGATAGTGTTAATCGCTAATTACCTCGATGTCGTGCGAGCTGTGGAACTTGAGCACGTAGCCGGTGTGGACGAAGTCGGGCACTGTCGCCTGCTGCTGCGTCAGCACCACGTTGTGCGAGGAGTCCCGCCAGCACAGCCGCCCGCTGGGCACGGATATCTCCACGCTGCCCGGGAGGACCTCCTCGAACTTGTACTTGCCGTCTGCAAAAGAGGTTGCTAGTTTATATGGCAGGTTTATTTATTTTTTAATTTTTATCCCGTGACACAGAATAGATTAATGCCGTGTGCCCGTGTGGTTTCCGGCAAAGTAGAATAGGACCACTCCAAGTCTTCCCATAGTTGCCGTTGCTTAGAATAATATGTAGTTGTAAACAATTTTAATTGTGGATCAATAAAGTTTTAATAAATAAATAAATAGTTCCGCCACTTATCATTAGATAGTATCGTCGGGGTTTTCCACAGGCATATAATTTTTTTTGCCTAAGCTATCTCAAGACTATATTTTTACGCTCACATTCATAAAAATTAACAACCGTTAGCTAAACCTATCTTAGTTAAAGCACGTTTTGTCACTTTACCTCTTTAAATATGTGGCACTAACTGGTGCCCGCAACTTCGTCTGCGCAGGATTATCAAACAATATCCTTGTATATTGTGGCCTGTCTTATTCTGATGTATAAGCTATTATTGTTAAGTTTCATTATAATCCATTCAGTAGTTTTTAAGTGAAAGAGTAACAAACATCCAACCATACTTATAAACCTTCACGTTTATAACATTAGTAGGATTGAAAGAAAGAGACAAAAATAGGTTTAGAAACGTTTGAAATTTTGTATGTATAAGAGTGTTAGAATTTTTGTTATATGTACACCGCATTTAATTAGTTACCTTTAGCCTTCTTGGTCAACTACATACATACAGAGCCGACCCCAAATAGGGAAAAGGCAAGGAAGAAGAAGAAGAAAAGTGTTAGGATTTTTGTCATATGGACACCGCATTTAATTAACCCTTTCACCGCGAGACTTTATAACAGTTGTCGTGCCCCCAGCGCGAGACATGGTAAATCTAACATACCTATCTTCAACCAAAAACGGATATGGATACGTAAGTTATGTGCCATACGGGCATTTTTTTTTGTCGCAAATATGCCTTCGCGGAATGGGCCCGACAATGTTTGTCGCATATATGCGACGCTCGCGGTTAAAGGGTTAGTTACCTTTAGCCTTCTTGGTCAGCGGCTTGCCGACGTACCCGCCGTCGGCGGACAGCGGCCGCAGCGTCACCGCCATGTCGGCGCACAGCGCGGCGGAGCACACGATGTTGCCGCTCAGCTCGCCCTTCAGCTGCGAGAACGAGATGCCTTCTAGCGCGGAGTCCTTCACTGTCAGCTTGTGAGAGATTGGGTAGAACCTGAAAGAGGAGGAATTGTTTCACCATTTCAGCCCGAGCGGTCTCATTGGGCCGCTCGACACAGACGAATTTCAACCTTATTACATTGACATAAGATTCATTTCATCGGGCAAGGTCATTGGCTTGAGAGGTCCACGTATACGATTTGACTATGTCTATAGTTGTAATGTATTAGAAACTCTTTAGATACTTGTTTTGCTTATTTCAAATTAATATGAGACCAAAAAGATAGTTTGCCGTGTGGTTTCCGGCAGAGTAGAATAGGGCCACTTCAAGTCCTCCCGTGGATGTCGTAGAAGGCGACTTAGGGAATACAAGCTAAACAAAGCTTATAAACATCAATGAAAGTAAAGGCTTTTAATTAAAAAATATTATCATCAACATCAGTTCACCCGTAAAATATTTAATTACAAAAAAAAAAATATAGAGAGACATAGTCGAATTGATAACCTCTTTTTTTTAAGCCGATTAAAATTGAAAGGTTTTAACTCAAATCACACTCAAGTGACTTTTTGTACGAGAAGCAAAAAACGGAAAAAACACTTACTGAAGGCCGTCTCTTTGTTCCTGCTCGCTCACTTCCACTTTAACCGTGTAGGTGCCGGTCGGCAGGAACGTGCACCATTTACCTGAAATACATGCAATTAATTTATATTTTCAGTAAACTCATCAATGTGTTTCACTGCTCGTATAGGGGAAAATAATTTTATTTTTGTAAAAACATACTCGTTTAAAAAATTACAGTACCTGGGCGACCGAGCTTTGCTCGGTTACATCTCAAACATTAACTACATACAACTTTAAACTTGTCTAAAAACAATACAAAATAAAAAATGATATATAAACTTGAACATTAAAAAAAAACAAAAGTAAGTCACCGAGTGGGATTCGAACCCGTAACACTGATTCTAGCGGTCGGTATCCTTAACCACTGAGCTAAAAACAAGGCGGTCGGCGCGACGAAATTAGCGACCATATTCTGCGTGGAAAGAAAAACGCATGAAAACTCGAAAACATGCGTTTTCCCAAACATAAAACTAATCTAGATCGATTGTTTACCCCCGAAAACCCCCATATACAAATTTTCAGCGAAATCGTTAGACCCGTTTTCGAGATCACAGAAATTTATAAATATATATACAAGAATTGCTCGTTTAAAGGTATAAGATACCTAATAAGTGATAATTAGCCAAGAGCGTGTCGGGCCATGTGCAGTGTAGGGTTCCGTAGTTGCCAATGCCGACTTTGAGTTCATGAACGCTTTTAACTATTTAATTTGGTAAACCCTAGTTAGCTTTGATAGTTTTTTCTTTAAATCGCATTATATATATGTACTGTAGCTGTAAATTTTTTCATGTTCATTTATAACTGTTTAGCAGATAGAGGGGGGGGGGGGGGGGCGACACTTGACTCTAACAAAAATTTTGAAACGGATCCCCAAATCGAAAAAAATGTTGTTTAATAATTCACATTCTTTCCGGTTGTAGGAATTTAATAAATGACTGCCGAAAAATGAGGGAGATTAACAATTCGTCGCAATGTTTTATTTTTTTATGTATGTTCACCGATTAATCAAAGACGCCTCGTTGACCGAATTCTTTTTTCTTTGAACGGGGTATACATGTGATGTGGTCCCATAGACCTTATCATCAAATTTATCAAAATCGGTTCTATACTTTGGGGGTAACAAAGGTTTTTTTTTAAATTATTTAAGAATTGCTGTAACTCGCGCTGCGGGCACGACAACTGATATAATGTCTCGCAATGAAAGGGAGAGTAAGATAGACTAGAGACTAGGTGAGATATACTAGATCAGTACCGTCGTCTCCGGGCGTGATGGGGATGACCTTGTCCCCGCTGACGATGACCCTCCTGCCGCCGGCGGGCGTGACGGCGCCGCACACGCGCCAGCGCGCCGCCGCGCCCGCCGCGCGCACCGCGCCGCCCGCGCGCACCGACAGCTGCGTCTCGAACACTGACTTCTCTGCGGACAACATACACATACAACATCGAATACATCATCATTTATGATATCAATTGTGACCATTATTATTATATGTTTGTAAATTAGAAGCATGAATATTTAAAAATTTGCATGCCGATTGTTGATGCAACACGCCTGTACAATAGAATTAGGTATAATTGACCTGTAAAATCATCTTTCTTACCATGTTTGCTTGCAAATAAATTTATTTAATTTCATTTCAATTTAGATTGATTAGAGCCGCAAGATACAAAATGCTCAGTCTGCCCCATTAGGGATAAATACGTAATAGTATGTATGTATATTATCATATCAGCCACAGGAATTCTACTGCTGGACATAGGCCTTCCCCAAGGATTTCCAAAATAACCGCTCGAAAGCAGCCTGCATCCAGAACCTTCCTGAAATCTTCCACAGGTCATCTGACCATCTAGCAGGTGGGGTGTCCCACGCTGCGCTTGTATTTACATGTATATATGTACTATTTCATTTCGTAAATTAATCTAGTAAACCAAATCTCAAATACACTTACCATGTTGAAACCTCATGGCGTAGGTCCCCGGCTGTAGATTGGGCAGAGTGAACTTGCCCTCAGCGTCAGTCTTAGCGACAGGTTTGCCGTCGAGCAACACCTGAGCACCACTCACATCTACACCCGCTATGGCGCGCGCAGAGCTCACTAACGTAAATCCCGTTACCTGTAAACATTTTTATTTTTGGAGACAATGAGCGACTGATAAATGGTCAGTCCAAGAATCAAAGAAACCGTCTTAGTGCGAAACAGACTCGCGCACGTGGTTCCATACCATTATCTACAAAAAATCACGTTTGTTGTATGAGAACCCCATTCAAATATATATTTTATTCTGTTTTTAGTATTTGTTGTTATAGCGGCAACAGAAATACACCATTTGTAAAAGTCAACTCGCTGGCTAACACAGTTCATGAGACAGACAGACAGATGGAAGGAGGGTCAGACAACAGAGTCTTAGTAAAAGCATCCCATTTTTACCCTTTAAGTATGGAACCCTGAATGTTATTAACATTGAAATTACAAGCTGCTTGTTCAAGCAAGTCTTAAATGTCTTACCTCAAAAGCATTCTTGATGTACAAACTGTCATGGGCCACAGAGAAATCAACCTTTTCTGGCTTCACAATGTAGGTCACCTGGCCCCCCGGAGGAGTGGGGAGGACCATCAGCCTAAAAAGAGGAAATTGTTTTAACCTTAGGAAGGCCACTTCTTTCACTTATAAGGCTACAGGAGGATCAATACAATCAACTGGTTCCGTTTAGCGTGGGGAGCTGACGCTCGCTGATTGCAGAGCGTAGAAAAGTTCATGGTAGACTATGATCGGTTTAATGATATTTATTCTCAAAAAAAGACAAAAAATCACTTACATGAGAACACAAAAAAGTTAAAGGTTTTACATTTGCCTCGTTCGCATACACACTACACTACACGCAAGTAATACATTCACTGTTAACAATTTTTCATCTCAGCCACAATACGTACCTACGTACGTAACTAAAACTACTACTTAATTCATTTCTTTTAAGCTAATAATGTACCATAACGTAATGTGCAAGTTTACCTTAAATGTATTAAATGGGTTTATATTTTTTATGTCAGTGATTATATCTATTATAAAATAAATAGTATATAATATAGTATCTAACTTCTGTGCAACATCATAGCTCTCATGTAAAGTACATGGATTTTGCCATGTGACAGTGGATTTCTCTCCATAGTTCATCAGTAGTTCTTCTGAAAATTGGCCACATATAAGAGATAATCAGATAATGCTTACCTATATTCACCAGCAGGCACGAGACCAAAATTGAATTCTCCATTAGCATCCGTGGTGGTGTGGCATATTGGAGAGTCCTTGGAGTCTGGTAAACCTTGCAACATAGCCGTGTTGCAGCCTTCCACGCGGAACTTGGGGCTTGCCTCAAAACAAAATAACAAATATTAGGTATTTTATACTCTTTTTAAGACAAAAGCTGGTAATTATTGATATATTTAGATGGTACGGAGAACAAACAGAGAAAATCTAGCAAAATCTCAAATGACCATAGAGCGAAGTATGCTTGGAGTTAGACAATGAAAGACAAAATGAACGTCCACATCTAAAAGATTTTAAGCTTAAGCAAAATCTTTGCGAGCGAACATATTTATTCATTTGAAACACTTACCTCTTTGGAATACAACAGAACAAAGACTCCACTGATCGGTGAGCCAAAAGCAGTAATGGAGCCCTTCACATCATATCCTTTGACAGCAAGCACTCCCACGGGCAAGGCAGTGTTGCCCTCCCTCACTTGAACCACCGCTTGGGCAGGGTCTAACTTCCATCTACAATGGAAGGCATACAATTGGTAATTTTACAGATTTTTCAGTAAACAATATAAAATAATATGTTTTTGACAAAATTATAGTAGTGTTAAAAAGTGCATTTTGCTCTTTATTACTGAATCAAATTAAATCATTGTTCTTTCTACCCAACTTCCAAAAACAGGGGTTATGAATTTGTTACAACCTTTATGCTCTGTCTGCCCCATTAGGGATAAAGACGTGATAGTATGTATGTATGTACAACCTTTAATTTTGTTTATGTATGTTCACCAATTATTAGAAGATACCTGGACCAATTTGGAAAATTCTTTTTTCATTTGAAAGGTTGTTCCCATATAAATTGTATTAAAATCAGCTGTGTAGTTTGGAGGTGAAGTCATTTCTTAGTTTTGAAAAATTATTAAATAATTGTGTCCCACAAAGTGTTAAAATCTAATTTACACTAAAAAATTAATGGGCTTTAATTATTGTACCAAAAAACCACTTCATTTATCACAAATCAATCTTAGAATTATTTTCACTGCAGCACTAACCTTGGGTGTAAAGCCTTCACAGTGTATTTTCCAGGTATAACAGGTGTGAAATGAAAGTCTCCACCAACGGAGGTTACAGTGTTTCTAACTTCACCTTTATCATCCAATAGCTGCACAGAAATGCCTGCTGGTCCCTTCTGTTGCCCAGCCGTGATCACCTTCCCAGTAATACCAAAACCATTGAAGGAAAAGTTGATATCTTGACTTGTAGAACACTGGTCAGTAGCTCCGTCAATGGTTAACTCCACTTGGGAAGGCTCGAAACTCCAGCCTGCTGGTGGATGGACCTTTAAGATATATTCTCCTTTCTCATATAGAGGTAGAAAGTAGTATCCATTATTGGGGGCACATTCAGTCTTCTCCTTCAGACTTCCAGATTTAGTGTATCTAAAAAAATATAAAACATTTTTTGCTATATGAAAACTAATTATATGGTGAAGTAACACAACTACAGTCAAAATAAAATCATTAATAAGTCTAAGAAACAAGGAAATCTTTGATTATTTACTGAAATCCAATTAGTAAATTTTTGAGGTTAACTTACAGTCCAATTTCAATTTTGGAAAAATCCAAGCTAACATGGCTTTTCACAAATCCACCACATCCTAAAATATCGTTCGCGCTACATATTGATATCAAACAAATCAAAAATAAAAAGAAAATTAATTTTAAATCGCAAGCAAAGTCACCAGCCATTTTTTTTTAATTCAACTAGTGTTGGGGCTGACAGATAGATAAACTCGAATGAATCATAATCAAAAGTCAAACGATAAGAAGTTAGAGTTGTTCCAAAAAATAGGTAAGCATTTGTTTTATCTAAATCTTTGCAAAATACGTATTATCGAATTCATAGATCTGTCGTTCGTTGTGGAAATCCTTGGGGGAGGCCTATGTCCGTCCAGCTGTGGTCTTCCTGTGGCTGAGTCTTCCTGTGGCTGATCTGATACCATGAAGTTATAGTGATACGATGATAATGATTTGATATTTTTTTTATAGAAAGACCAGAGAAATCGAGCACTTTTCTGTTCTGTTCTGCATCCAGCACCACCTGCACCACTAGCTTAGTAAATGTACTAGTTTACAAGTAAACCGGAATTTTCCGATTTTTTTAAATAATAAATTACTTCGATATTTGTAGATAAATCGAAATACTTATATTCCAACAAATTTGAACATAGTAAGGCCTATAAATAGTATTTTTTCCAAATTTCTGCTACTAACAGTTTTCGAGATATGGAAAATTGCAAAACGTTACCCCAGCAAAATCTTGAATATCTCAAAAAGTATAAGATGAACACATCTTGCTATCGGCAAAGACAATATATTACTTTATAATCTTTGATCTATGCTATCGGTATACATTTACAACTCATTAAGAGCTTTCTTTTCATATACTTGATTCTAGGCTAAACGCCTTTTTAAAAAAACATCTTGCTGGGGTAATGTTACTCCAGCAAAATCAGTTTTTCTCGAATAACTTCGAAAATACAACATGAACACATTTTGCTATTTTTGAACAAATTGAGGCTTACTATGAACCAACTATCTGTAATACTCTTATTTCTCTACGGCGCAATATTTTGCTGGGGTTACGCATTCTCCTTTTGGGGCTCATTTAATTAAGACCCAAAGGCCACGCTCAGCGTGATGATGAGGCATTTAAGAGGAAAAGGGAAATATTGTGAGTTGCTAGCCCTAGCGCTTTTTGACAGAATTCTTCAAAATATTCACCTTTGCCCATAATCGGCTTTTACGATGTAAGTACTTGGGAAGAGAAGCACGTTGAACGTTTTTTAGGGTTCCGTAGTTTATTCCATACAGAGGCGAGTGGAAGATCAAATAATATCATTTAAAAGTAAGCATAATGTGATGCTAAGGCTTTCTTGACCAAGGTCGCTGGAACCGTTGGATGTAGGCCGCTCTCTTGATCTTCGGTTACGTTAGTAATTATATTATCTTTGTCTTCGGAATTGAAATCTTTGGGAGAGGCCTATGTCCAGCAGTGGACGTTTTGAAGGCTTTGGCGTTCAGGAAACACTTCATAAATGCCACCACCCATCATTAACAGAATTTCAGTTTATAATACCAAAATATATATTTTTTTGTTTCTAGAAGGTACTCCATACCACTTGTGTTATACTAATAAGCATAGGACCTGTTTAAAATGCATGTGTGTGTTAAAACTAAGTAGGTACTACAGGTAAAGGAAATACTGTCGTACTCAGTGGCGGATTTACCAGCAGGCTGACTAGTAATCACTAATGTAGGTAACTAGGGTCCTGGCTAAAGCGCATCCCTCCCCGGTCTCTTCACAAAGGCACAGAATCAATAAAAGTATGACAAGAGACTTATCCAAATACAAATAACTCTGCAGTAAACATGGCATAGCCTACTTTTCAAACAAATATGTAGATATGTGAATGCGCCACTGATAGTACTTCAGTTCAAATTAAATTCTGAAAACTACATTACTTCAGTGCTTTTATTGAATTTAAAATTGGTACAACAATAAATAAAAAATATATAAAAGGTTGTAGTGTAAGGATTTATAAATTATTCATATTATAATATGAAAACAAAATAGGCTTATGAATATATTTACTAAATTAAAATACATTTTATAATAGAACAGAAGATTTTCATGTTGCTACTGCAGTCTTCGCCTTGTTCTGTATTGGAAGGAACAGTTTAAACTCTGCCGGTAACTCATCTTCAGAATACAATCTATCAGAGAAGTAGACTCTTCTGATTCGGCAGTTAGCATGTATTTGAACCCTCAGAGTTTCAACGTAGTTGGTGCCGTAGGCCCTCCGAGTGAAGTCTGCTAAGTTAAATTGAATTTGGTTCCACCCTTCGTCCAATCTCATTGGCATTGTGCAGATAAAAGGCTTTACTCTAGTGGTAGATTGGTAGTTGCTTGCCCTAAACCTCCTTCGAACATTTTTGTCGTCCAACACCTGTAAACAATATTTTGAGGTTATAAAAAATGTTACAACTAAAAATAGGTCAGTAAGATATTTCTAGAAAGGTAATACAAATGATAGTTACCTGGACTTCAAAAGTAAAGTACTTCTTGAGGTTTTTTATAATCATAACCAGGAAAGGCAGCTTGATGCCGAGCGTTTTCTTCGGGTCCGCGGGGCACGTAATATACGTTGTACTGACATTTGTTCCAACAATTTCCAGCACCAGACTCTGTATATCATTGTCTGTAATCCTTTTTATGTGCCCATTTCTAACTTTTTTGTCCCAAATTTGAAGAGGCTTACTGCCTATGCTGTAAAGAATTGACAGGAATCCGGACTGAAAGGTATTCTTAAACATTTTCCTGCCAATTACTCAATAAGTATATAGTACCCTTACATTTAACAGGCAACTAACTAGGATTGTTTGTTTAATCAATAAAAATTATACTAGTTTCCCGGTTGCATTGCACTTGATGGTGTGACAGTAAACACAAAAATTTTGATCACGGTCATTCATTGGCCATGCTTTTGTTATCATTTGACGTTGCTATAGCAACATATAAAAAAATGGTTAAAGCAAAGGAAAATAATTTTATGGAGCAATGAATAAACGCTACGAGTCACGCACGCCAACAAATAAAATAAATGATTCACGTTGAGTGCAACTATTTTAGTAAATAATAAGAAAAGGTTTTACTTTCAGCAATTTATATAATTGAGCCACGCATGACTACTACTACCCGTCTACCCGATACCCGTTCACCTACCAGCTTAACCCACCAGTGGGTCCACGGGGAATTTATTTTTACCCGTGCACCCACTATGCAGTGGGTGCACGGATATCGATATCAATAGGGAACATGCACGTACTTTTTATATGCCTAATCAAATCCTTGTTAATCACGGTAAACAAATATAAAATTATGAACGAATTTATACTTAAAATATATCAATCAGCGGCGAATATGTGGTACTTTAAAGTTTCTTTAGAAAGAGAAGTCCAATATGGACTGTGTATAGATACTTATTCATAGACATACATAAACATACATAAACATTAATGATGATGATGAAACTGAAAGGGGATTCATTATTTTAGAAGAAGAGAGTGTACTTTTCTTTTGAAAGTAATTTTTGTGGAAATGTCCTTAATGTTAACGGGTAAAGCATTCCAGAGCCGTGAAGCTTGTAAGGTAAAAGAGTTTTGTATAAAGCTCGTGCGATGTAGAGGAATAGCGAGAAGAAGAGTGCCGGCAGAACGAAGTTGCCGATCATGAGTGTCAGAAAGAAATTGAAATTTGCATTTAAGGTATTGAGAAGAATTTGGATTCGGAAGAATTGAAAAGAGAGTGCAAAGAATTCGCATTTGTCTTCGTTCACGGATAGGAAGCCATTTAAGCTCAGAACGGAAAAACGATATATGATCATATTTGCGAAGGCAGAAAATAAAACGAATACAATTATTAACGAGACGATCAAGCTTATTGAGAAAATTTATATTGAGATCTGGGCAACACACATCAGCGTAATCTATGATCGGTTGTATTAATGTTTAAATCAATAAAATCTTCGTTTTAACTGGCAAGAACTTTATTAGACGGTTACGCTGTTGAAGAGCAACAGCAACAGAACGACTGATTTCGGCTACCTGAGTGACCCAACTAAGTGTGGAATCAATGTAGAACCCAAGATCTATTACAGATTTACTGTATGGGATTATACAAATGGGATTATTAAAGGTCACAGGTGCGACAGTATCAAAATCAATTTGAGAGATCTGCCTTGAACTACCTACAATAATTGCTTGGCACTTAGAAGGGTTAACCAGAATTCCAAATTCATTAGACCAGGATGAAATAGCCGACAAGGCCGAATTTACTCTTGCAACACACGAATCTACGTCGTCGACTGACGCTTGGGCATAAATTTGCAGATCGACTGCATAAAAATGGTAAGAACAGCCAATAGAAGTAGAAAGAAGATTTATAAAAAGAGAGAAAAGTAAAGGTGACAAGATACCTCCTTGAGGTACACCATTAGATAGATAATTCCAGTCCGAAAATAAGCGATCAATACGAACTGCTTGCTTTCGATTACGGAGATAATGAGAAAACCAATCCAAAACGAGACGAGAATTGAAGGTGCTCAAGAATAGCAAGGTCCATCATATTAAAAGCATTAGACAAGTCAATAAGAACTAAGACGGTGACCAACGTATTCTCTATGCCCAACCGAATATCCTCGGTGACTTTAAGGAGAGCAGTAGCAGTGCTGTGGGCAGGACGAAAACCAGATTGAAAAGTAGTAAGGAGGGAGTTGGTAAATATATAGGAAGATACTTGGGCGTGAACTACGGCTTCGAGTATTTTGGAAAGAAAAGGGAGTATAGATATAGGCCTAAAATTATTTAATACAGTAGGATTCGTGACTTTAGGGAGAGGGATGACAAAGGCTTTTTTCCAAAGGGAAGGTTCCATTATCTAATGAGAAATTAATGATATGAGTCAGAATGTTGTGTGTTTTCGAGCCGTCTGTGTATACTCTCACTTCTTTAGTACCTGAGCTGTGTGTTGGTGCTTTATCATGTAATTGTATTTTGTATCTTTTATCAAAAATAAATTGTTTACGTATCCTGTCGTTTAGTGCCCCCATTAGATGTGATGCCCCGAGAGCTATTGACAGGATTTGTGTATGTGGTGCCTTGTCTCTGTGTTTCCATAGGGCTAACGTATAAAGTCTTGCGGCTGCGATCTCAATTTTTTTTTAATTATTTTAAAATACATAGTTTTGATTTTATTCATGAAATAAGATGGAAATTTACCATTCGTCTCCTGGACTCCGAAACTACGGAGTCTAAAATGTTGAAAAAAGAAACATGAAATATAGTTCATTACTTGTAAATTACAGGAAAACCTATTAAGAATTGTATCAATTGAACTCAATAAAATACGTTTACTTACGAAAAATAGTTCACTGAAATACCACTAAATAGCGCTAGTAGTTGATAATTTTGGCATTAAGTATATGGATATGGAACCCCTTTCTACGCGAGTTCAACTCGCACTAGGCCAGTTTTTTTTTGTTTTTGGCTTCATTTGGTTATTTCTTCCTATATTTTTAAAGCTGCACTAAACACTGTCTGTCTTAACTTCCATTCCACCAAGAACAGAGCGTTTTTTTTATTCTTTTGATGTTTCATTTATTCACAGTCACAAACAAATCACACACAGCAGTTCTTTACCCCATCGCACCCGAAAAGCTAGTGATTTATTATTTATTGAATGTTGTTTATTTTTTAAGTTTTAATTTTTCGTAGTAATGTGTCATTTGTTTATTGTATTACTTAATAAAGAATTGTTACAATAATGGTATATCATTTTTGTGCATTAGGTTACAGTGGGTGCACGAGTAAACAAAAATTCCCCGTGGACCCACTGGTGGGTTAAGCTGGTGGGTAAACGGGTCGCGCGCGGCTCATTTATGCTTGATTTCTTTACATAAAAAAAAGTATTGATAGGTGAGGTTCACACTTCACTCCTGTCAACGTCAAGTCAAAAAGAAAGAGAAACGAAATGTCAAATTGCGTGCTGCGCTCAGCGAGATCGTATCTGCTGTGCTTGTGCTATTTTCGTTATTTTATTGCGGTTTATAGGAAATAAAACGAACATTAATGTTCAGTCGTGAATAATTACATTTTGATATAAAAATAATGCACTTTTGTTCATGTTTTCCATTGATAGACTAAAAAAGTGATACAGCGAAAATGACGGAAACGTCATCCAAAAGGTAAGAGTTTTACTATAGGTAATTATTTTAATTATTGATATAATTGTGATTACCTGCCGGCGTTAATTACAAAGAAGTAAATGAATGTAGACTTTACTCGTGTCCAGGATGCCGGATAGTTCCAGCAGCCTTCAGGTTATGCGGAATCTTGAAACGTGTTTACCGAAAACATAAGTCTCATCAATTCTTCAGTTTTCATCAGTTTTTCTCTTCGAAAACCATGTGATATTAATTTCCAAAAAATTGGACAAGCATCAAAATATTCATGTGCTATTTTTGGCAGAAAAACTGACATCTATCTTCATTCTTCTGTCAGGCATGTAAACAATATTTTGAAAATAGAATTCACTTTCATAAATACTTTATGGGTGTATGCAAACTTTTTTGTGGTTTGACTTCCAACTATTTTACCCCCCTGGTGAAAGAGGCGTGTTATAAGTTTAATGTGTCTGTGTTTCCATCTGTGGCATTGTAGCGCGTAAACAAATATACTTGATGCGGTTTTTTTAAACTGACTTTATTGAGTTGGTTTTTAGCCATGTTTGAGGAACATTGGTCAAGTAGTTTAAAAGTTATTGGGCGTGAACACTTGAAATTCAGGTTTTTTAATTTGCCTGGCAAATAAACTAGTTGGAGAAGGTGTTATTTTAAGTCCAGAACTCTCTTATAAAAACTGCACAAATCATTGTATTGTTATGCCCTTCTTCTTCTTCTTATTATGTGTGTTAGTGACTAATACTAGTGTCAGAGTTTTTTAAACCACCTTAAAGGCCTCTGACATGGTTTTTAGGTAACGACCAATTTCATAGACAGTGACCGGGACCGACGGCTTAAGGTGCCCTCCGAAGCACGGATCATCTTACTTATCAGACAGTCAGGTGATCAACCTACAATATCCTAACCAAACTAGGTCAACAACACAAAGTCGTTGCCCCTCCTGGGAATCGAACCCACAACCTCCGGGTATGAGCCGAACGCTCTAACCACTACACCACGGAGGCAGTTGTGTCCTGAAATCATCACATACACTTGTGTTACTGGTATTGCATAATTATTAGTTGCTAAACAAGTCCAAAAAGGAAACTAACTTCACTTGTTTTTTCTCTCATCCCAGCGATGTCCCAGTTGCATCCTCAGCCTCAATGCTAAGTAGCCTGGAGTCTGCTTGATAACTTTACTTGCAATACTGTTCTTATTTTGTAACGTTTAGGCGGTCTGTGACAACTTCTTGTGACGTCAGGCCTGTCTCACTCTGCGGTAGGTATTAAAAACGCAAGTACAAAAAAGTACGTACGGCGGCCGCGCCGGCTTGGCTAATCAGTGCGGCAGAAAAGGTAAGCGTTATGCGATAGAAAGAGAGGAAAAGAGATTGAACGTCTAGGTGAATATAAATGTAGGTTATTAGCGTTGTGCGATCTGAATTGAACTTAATTGTGTCGTAACGAGAGTCGCTATTCCTTTAATTGATTTTTCCGAGTGAATCTTCTGTACTTGTACTATTATGTATTCTGTGGTGACGTCCTCTTCTGTAAATGACTAATTCTGTTTTTGACCACTTCTTGTTATGCCCGGTTCTAGTAATGCAATAGCACATATGTGCAACCACTCAACAATGCCACCTTAGTTTGTCCTTTGCTAAGGTAAAAAAGAGCATTACTCCTTTCTTAAATACCTTAGGTATTAAAGTCAAAAACAAACAAGATTAAGTTGGAAAATGGCTTTTAGGTTTTTGTACCCAAAGAGTGCAAATGGGTCCCTATTACTAAGACTCTGCTGTCCATCTGTCTGTCTGTGACAGGTTATATCTCAAGAAGCACGATAGCTGGATAGATAAAATTTTATAGATGATGTATTTCTTTTGCCGCTATAACAACATACTTTTTACTTCCCTCGAGGACAATTTTCCGCAATTAGGCCCGAATTCGCTGGTCCCGTTTTGCGTGAGTGCTCTTTAGTACTTTGATGAAATCTTTGCATTATCATATGATTTAGCTATTTTCTTTTCTTTTTTTAACCTATGCTGGATCCATCCTTGAAACTCGCTAAGATTACATAAAGAGAAAGACCTGAACAATTGTGTGGGGGGAGTGTTATCTGTGAGAACGGACACTGGACTTCCTTCCCTATCATACAATACATACTTGTATAATAAATGAGAGATTATTCAATATATGTACAATCTACAATAATGTTTGATACATTGTGTACTACTGTTTAAAAAAAACCTGCCAAGTGTGAGTCGGACTCGCGCACTAAGGGTTCCGTACCATTATCTATAGAAAATCACGTTTTTTTAATGATAGCCCTTAGTTATGCCTAAGGAAGCTTTGGGCGGCGGCCATTTCTCTCACGAGGACGCTTTCAGACTTTGCTGATCCAAGAGAGTTAGAATATACGGCTGTGTTTTTACGACCAGCGTCAACCATCCTTCGGAATGCATTTATGCGATAAGATTTACAAGCGGCTGCCGCCTCTGGCATCAGCCTTCCTTTGGAACGCAGTTGTAGCATTAGTTGTTGTGCCTTTAGTTGACTCTATGTACAAAAAGAGATCTGAGTGGCCGAAAATCACACAGCACAATGTCTTATTAAATCTGTGGCAAAATCATATTCCCACGACGAGTCTAGCGACCAGAGGCCGGAGTCTGACGGGTTTAGCGACCGGCGACCGGCGGCCGGACACCGGACCCGGCGAAATCGAACCCTTTGACTCATGGTCCGCAAAAAGAACAAAGTCGACCGTAGCAGGAATTTATTGCAAACAGGTTTCGATTGCCTCTTTTTTGCTGTCGAGCTGAGAGGAGATACAGCATAGAGCACAAGCGTTATGTATGCTCAACAGTGTTCTTGACGTATTTGTGCTCATTAACTCAGTAGTGTAAAAATAAATTATCAAAGTATAATATAAAGAAAGTGTTATGAGATTGACGTCTATATTTGTGAGCAAGTCAATGGCATCGATTATAATGAGAGTCATGATAACTGTTTAAAAATTCGAGGCGAAATTTCTTAGTCAGCTTAATGGAGTTTTTCATTTGTTTAATGGTGGTGAAAACCACTAGTTTATCTTGCAGTAACGTGTGCTTTTATCATTGTATTGCAAGATGGACCGGTTACACCAGAGAAATAGGTCCTTTGTTCCCACTAGTCCAGTCGTCCAGTTCAGAGGTAAACTAAATAATAGTTGTAGCAGTGAATGTAGGAGGCTGAGGCAAGAAGGTTAACTATGTATTCAGTCTCCTCTGTGCTTCAGCACGCGGAGAAAGTCCCGGTTTTGGTGCAGTGTGCGACTGCACCTTAAATGCACCAAATACTGCAGTCGCAGATGTCGATGTTTAGACTAATTTCAAACAATTAGACTAGTTAATAAATTCAGGTGGTACTTTGCGGATGTCAAGTTACATACTATGTGATTTGAATTCCTTTGTGTGATTCCGCCACCAGTTAGTTCATGCATAATATTGCTGGCCGGCGCCCACCTACTACTGTTAGTCCCAGCATACTTTCCACCAGCAGCCCGTGTGCACCCGCCACCAACATTCGATGCACGATCCCTCCCATGCTGCTGCATCCGCTGTGGCTGCAGCAACATCGGACGTCGTATACGCGACACGTGTTTCGCCTCTTCACAAGGCATCCTCAGGCACCAAACAAGTTGTTGAAGATGAAATTGTTGAAGTATGAAATTAGACTAGTCCTCAATTAATTTTGAAATTGGTTACTATAGGTTGACATTTTAACCACCAGCCAAATGTTTAGAGCAAGAATAATCCATGATACTGATGTTCCTATTGTGACACTCTGTTACGTGAGGGTGATAAAGTGTCTTTTTAAAAATAAAATAAAACCGAAAGATTGATCATGTGCGATGATGACCTGACCAAACCGCTGGAAAGCGCGGACACAGATCGGTCAATTTGGAAATCCTTGGGAGAGGTCTATGTGATGTGGGACGATTTTTATGGCTATAATGTATAAAAGCAAACTTAAAAAATATATATATTTATGTTATGTATATTGATCTACTATTAATGCTAAAGTTTTCTAGCTCATAAGAAGTCTTTGTTCTTCACTTTTGCGTAGGCGCACACAGAATCAAAATAGTTTAACGACATGCCATTTGTTATCGATTTTATAGTGCTGAATATAATACTTATGATGATTGCTCCAATTTTAGAATTCATGGAGTCAACAAGACCGTCATTCATTATAGAATGACGTAGGTATGTCATATTCAAGTCTACGGGTGTTGATAAAATTGATTAAATATAATATACTCCGAATCTGTTTGGTTTCCGGCAGAGTAGAATAGGGCCACTCCAAGCCCTCCCGTGGATGTCGTAGAAGACGACTTATGAAATCCTATAAACAAAGCTTATAAACATCAATGAGACCTCTCCAACCCGTCTGGTCAGCGTGGAGAGTGTAGGCCACGTCCTCTGGCTGCTCTGACCACGTATGGCTCTGGTAGTAAAGAGAGGGTCGTGCTCCTGTAGTGGAGACAAAAAGACATGTTGATAACTCCGAATCCAAAGTAAAGTACGGCAGTTTACTTTGGATTCGGCGTATATTCAACTATACTTATAGGTACAATACTTCAAAGGTGGCAGGGGCTATTTAAAAAAAAACGACGGGTTGCACTCTGGGAGTGCCGGCAGAAGTGAAAACTTGAATATTAACGTTGTGCATTTTTGATATTTTGGAATAGTTAGGGAATAATTTTGCACGAATTGCTTTAATTATCAGTATAAAATATTTCAAATCTTTTCTGAACCACAGTCTGTCACAAATGTCACAAGCATGACCAAATTCATTTTCAACAAAATCATTTTCAAATACACAGCAGTATGGCCACTACACAGACGGTCGAGCCATCAGCTGTCACCATCCATGGACGCGCGTAGCACGCTGTACAACGAACATTCGCGCAAGCGCCCTGCGCCGTCTTACGAATTTTCGATCAGGCCACGTGTCCTGACGCGAGTTTAAAATTTTTTACCCATCCAAAAAAAAGTGCACAACGCCGCTAAAGAAGTTTTCACTTCAAAAAAAACTTATCCCTTTATTATATTTTTGTTAACCTATTAACTAACTATTGCTGGGCAAAGGTCACAGCTTGTTCCAGTTAGAGAATGTGAGTATAATTAATCTTTAACTTAATGCCAAAAAGTTCTAAAATACAGAACAGGGGCAATGTTTGAGTTTTTCGCTCGGGTCTCAAACGCCGTTGTTCAGAGTTTTTGCGGCTTTTGCCGTCAAAACACGATCTCAATCAAAGCGATTGTTTTATTCAATTAAAATTCCCGGACTTGTGATGTGTGGCTGGTCAAGGCCGTTCATGAAACTTGTGTTAGTTATGTCGAAAATATGCAACAGATTTTTATGGTCCGAGCGTCTAGGTGCTACAGTTTTACGTGATTTGACTCATCATTTCGAATCTTGTAATAAAGTTCTTAGCTTAGGGGCTTGTTTACATATTTTTTCTTGATTTTGCTATTATATTATTAACTTTACTTAATGGTCTTCGAATGTGAAACTAATAGTCATTATTTGTAAAACTATCTTTTGACCTTGCCGGCGATATAATGTATGTGGCGATATAATAATGCTTTGCCTTAGTTCAGCAACATGATTGGCACATTTTTAAGAATACACGCAGTTCAGAACTGGGAGGTGTTTGGTAGTTTTCAAAATTAAAAACCGATTTCGCCTCCAAACTACACAACCAATTTTGATAAAATTTCTACGGGACCACCTCGCGAGTATACCCTTTCGCGTCACGCGTCTTCGAATAATCGGTGTATCCGCCTTTTTTGGAAGATTGCATTAATCAATTTCTGTGATGGGATGGTTCGACTTGTAACCAGTCGTCCCGTCGCTCTAGTGTCTGCGCCAATTACGCATGGGCATACTTTATGGCAGAGCTATGTTATTGTTCAGGTCCATTCAAAGTCCGAGTGACTCAGACATTGGTCTTAAGACCCCGGCTCGGGCTCCATTGTTCGACGCAGGAGGCTAAGCGAATTGGTTCTTAGAATCCTAATTAAATCGAGATGGTAATCGGGATTCGTTTAAGTAATTGTACTTCCGTTTATCTTTTTCTGTTCGAGTTTGGAATACGTTTATTTATGACATTTTCTTCGCTATTAGATGTTTAGCTTTTGCCTGTCTTGAGACGTAATATTGTATTCGTGTCTGTAGTTACTTCTCATAAGTAAAATAACATAAACTATGTTTAAAAAATTTGTTTTGCTTGACTTTCTGTTGTAGGACCATACAATATTTTTTCCTATATGTATTTACATTTGTCTACAAATGCCCTGACGTACATGCCTCGGAATGCAACTCATCAACACGTGGGGTCTACCGGCGCCCGATTGTTTTATTTTCTCGTTTCTAGGTCGTCGATCCTTGCTGTACTGCCTTAGTCAGAATCATCATAAATATACATTTCTCTTCTTCGTCCATCACTGCAAATCCACCGGCTGTTTTTATCCTAATGGGGTCGTTAGTCATCTGAACAACGTTTTGTTCTTGACCATCGACTGTTACTGTTACCATTTTTGGGTCGTGTTCAGTTCAAAGAATTTATAGCTGCTTTTGTTTTTAGATTACTTTATTGTTTTAAATGCATGATTCAAATAGCGTTTTCGTGTGGATGTGGGTTATATGGTATTATCTTTTCTGTTTGTTATACATAAGAGTTATTATTTTTCTTTTTGGTTAAAAAATACCTAGAGCCTGTGTGTGGGACGCGTTGGTTCATCACAAGGTAATCCGACCTCGTGGAATGGGAAGTTAGGTACGATGAGGAAAAATATTATTAAATATATAATAATAACAAGTGTGCACTTGTTATGTTTCAGTCGTTTTATTCATAATATAACATTTAATGAATAAATCCTAAAACATTAGAATTAGGAGAAATTAATAAATAGTTACCTGCGAATCTTAAAACCAAAACACTCACTTCATTAACGGTTATTGGTTTTGCATACGTACTTCAGACAATGAATCCAGCATCGTAGACAGTGTGTCTTCAGTTCATTGTCCGAGGGTTGCCCACGCGCAAATATCAGCGGAAACACATATGTGCCAAACGCAAGCGGAATGCGTTGAAATCTCCACGAAACGTCTCATTAAAATAAACCTACTTACAGGGGCGCTCAATTTATATGATACCTTTGACATTTTAACTAAATATTTTAAGATTAGGTTGGTTTCTTGAGTAGACTTCCTTGATTTATTTTACTATGTCCCTGGTTGGTTTGAGCTATGTCTCCACTTCCGCCTCTACTCTACCGATCGCCGCTAAGTACGCTTGGGTTGACCGCGCTTCCTCTTTCCTTGAGGAGTCTATTCCAACGCCTACTTCCGAATGTTAAGGTACCGACGTGGGTGGGTGGCTAATCGATGTTCATTTAGGACGCTCTATTTGGTTATCGATAGGTTTCTCACCGCAGAGCGGTCAAAAAGTTCATTAAATATATTTCAGAGTAGAATGTACTTATTCTGCGCAGTGTTCTCCTGAAGAGTCTGATTTGTACTTGTGTTTAGTATCATGGATTCATCATCATCAGATCTTTTTGTCTCCACAGCAGGAGCTTGACCCTCTCTGTACTACCAGAGCCATACTTGGCCAGAGCAGCCAGAGGACTTGGCCTACACTCTCCACGCTGACCAGACGGGTTGGAGAGGTCTCATTGATGTTTATAAGCTTTGTTTAGCTTGTATCCCTAAGTCGCCTTCTACGACATCATGGGAGGACTTGGAGTGGCCCTATTCTACTCTGCCGGAAACCACACGGCATATCATGGATTATTGTGTACTATATGTTAGATTTTTAGTAGATATCTAATTAGGGGTAAAATGGAAATTAAATAGTTTTTTTTTCACGATTATAAGATATATGTAGAAGTTCAATTTACTCTGTGTGTACTTTGAGATGATGGATTTGAGGCGTTTAAGCCAACTTTTTTTCAAGCTTTTTATTTATGTCCCTTATTATGTTGTATTCAAGATTCGTCGTGCGAATCCGTGTAATTATTTTCCATAAACAGTAAACATATTGATAGGTCACTTGAATGCGGTAAAGTTTATACCGTTCCGCAGAAAAGTATACATTCCACGGGAAAAACATGACCTAGCTACTACTACTGTTCTAATTCCAGTGTTTGTATTTTCTTTGATCTTACATTAAACTGGATTTAAATGTTTATTTTCGGAGTTGTGACCAAGTTCATCAAGACTTTTTATCGTTCGCTAGAATCCTACTTCTTTGTTCACAGTGTTTTAATATTAACTTTATCTATACCTAATGTAGAGTACAAAAACTCGGCACTGTCGATGTAACATGCAGGATCGCGGATTATTTATAGATGGACCAACACGCGGTTTTATTTATCTACTGCTTGGCGTCGTGCTCGCGTGACATAGAGGTGACTTTAAAAAAATTAATGTTGCGTCCTGATTTATGGCATTCTAGCGTATTTCATCTTCTGTCAGCATTCGAGTACTTAAATGCAGCTTTCGTAAATGTTGCCGGTTTTCCTGATGTCGATTCTTAATCTTAAACCGCATTGCTAAGTTATGTTATCATTGCAGGTTTTATAGAAGTATTTTATGTGTTTTGAAAGGGTTGATTTCACACCTTTTCTGTAGGAATCGTTTGATCTATTGTAAAAAGATCGTTAAATATAAAAATGTCAAACTAGCACCAATGTTTTCGGAAAATCATTACAATAATCAACTACTTTGAAAACAAAAGCATTACCAATGCATATTTGTTACAATATTTTATTGTTTTATTTTACAGTACACTGTATCCTTATTGTTGTTTTTAGCTTAAATTTTCCTGTTTTACTACGAGCATTTAACAAATCTATTTTTGATTTTAAACTCAAGGGACACTATATGTGTCGCACGTGTAGTTAACTGTCTATTCTAAACAGTGACTTCAGTCTGTTGACTTGGCACCTATCTCCATGTCCTAGAATCGTGCTCGAAATCTGAACTTGGGAAACTTGAAATGAAACATCAAAGACAGTCTCACGAGAACTGTTGCAGAGGACAGTCGTATCGAGTTCACGACGCGCTCTCATCGCCTGGTTACAATCTTGAAAGGATACGCGAGTTTATTTCGGGACTGCACTTTTGTTAATCATTTTTGGATGATTGCTGTCCGTTTGGTTACGTAATCGGTTGAACTTGTTTGGTTATTAATAATCTTTTAGTTCCATTTGTGCGTGCTATTAAACTTCAGATATTCAGGATAGAAAGTTAGGTATATCTCGTTTTAAACCGTAACCTCCATTTTGATGCAAACATTGGAACTGTTTATAGTATAAACAGTTTCATCTGTGTTTATGTATCGATAGCTAATTAAAACTGACTACCCTCTCTCGTTTCTATGAACCAGCACATGTGATGTTTCAAAGTGTTATTTAGTGAACTTGTTGATAGTAAAAATTGGTTTTGTGTACGGCTTTCGACAATGTTAGTGTTACGATAATAATGAATATCCCTCATGGATAGTGAGGGTCGGTTGGTGTTTTGGAAGAGCGGGGTGTGGGAAGGGGGTGCACCTACCCTCAACTGTAATACCTGTAAACAACGCCGCGCTGAAAGGATGAGTTCTAATGAGCGCCCGCAGGGGTGAGTTTTAGGTTCCTTATTGTTTCTATATTTTTTGTTGACGCAGTTAATTTTGATGATGTATAATGTTGAATACGCGAAAAGCACTTATACACTACGTGTATTTATGTGTTATAATATAACTAAGACACATATGTACCTCGAAAAGTAATATTTTTTCTATTTTACATAATAATTTATATATAGAACCCCATAAGTAACATTTGACCTTAATAGGTAGTCACCTACCTACTCCTTCTACTACTCATTACAGTAAAACTTATTTAACCAATCAAGATTCTACTTGGATAAGTTATAATACCAATCACAAACCTTTAAGTTTAAAGTTCCAAGATGTAACCCAGCGTATTTATTATTTCACATCCAGACAATGGAACAAAAGATCTAAATATTTGCCGACAAGTCTCTCCGGCTGTAACATGAAATATTGTCCGATCAAATAAAATAGTCAAGTGTAATTCAGAGTGAGTGATATCGAGGGGAGATAAGGAAGCTGATATGGAAAGCAAACCGGGAACATAATTTTTGAATTAATTAATTATTTCTGCTTTATCGCTGAAATGTAAATACATTTTTTTTTAAAAGTTGGTCACAAAACAGAAAAAAACGAGTAATATATGATCAATTTTAATGGCCCATGTGGTGACGGCAGATTAGAATATGATTTGTCACCACTCCTCTTCAACGGGCGTCGTAAGAGGCGACAAACAGAACGGACAGCACCGTCTTCAGTGCTAAAACTTTATACCATCTACTGTGATCACCAACCCAGCGTGGTGAACACGAACAAAATAGGTAATAGATTTAGGTGTTACTTGGCGGAAGTCAAAGTACAACAACTTCTCCCATTATTGGGAGATTCCTTTAGTCCAGTAAATTGACATGGACTAAAAGAAAAAGATATGAACAATTCAATAAAAATATTAACAGAAAGACGGTGGCGTTCATTTACCACATAACCTTAGAGGGGCTAGACCCCTCGTAAGTTGAGTA
The DNA here is from genome assembly GCA_963555685.1 of Acrobasis consociella. Classification (NCBI taxonomy): domain Eukaryota; kingdom Metazoa; phylum Arthropoda; class Insecta; order Lepidoptera; family Pyralidae; genus Acrobasis; species Acrobasis consociella. The sequence goes on along the minus strand of OY743105.1, from coordinate 22,837,879 downwards.
ATTCAGTAATTCGTCCCATGTACCTATGGCCCATTTGGGACGAAACGCAGAAAATCAAAATTAATTAAAATTTCATTCTGCAATTCGTCCCATGTTTAAAAATGTAACAATTCTAACGAAATATACATTTACCTAATTCTTGTCTCACTGACTGTACCAAGCGTTAATAAGGTTTAAATTTCCATACAAAAAAAGAATGGGACGAATTGCAGAATGAAATTTTGATTAATTTTGATTTTCTGCGTTTCGTCCCAAATGGGCCGTAGGTACATGGGACGAATTACTGAATTACTCCGTAAGTTGTGGTCTGTTCTGTAAAATTTGCACTGAGATTTATTGGAAAATTGCACTTGTGCAATATTCTTTCTTGATGGTAAAAAACAAGAAACTATATTTGAGAACTCCCGCAGAGGACATATAATATGTATTCCTTTACGCAGCTTATCGAAATAAATATGCTGAAGGTCTAGTTATAAACAGTGAAATGGCATCTGCAGTGGAATTATCGTAAAGTCGGAACCTTGGCCAGTTTGGATTTATTTGATGACTTATTTTCCAATGAACTGAGCTATTAATGAAATCTGTATATGTGATTAATGATCTGGTCGATATCGTATATTTAACACGGATATGAGTAAGCAGGTATACCGAGTTTGTTTATTCTGATAACAGTCCTGGGAACGTCGCATGTTTCAATCTAATCGAAGACTAACCTAACAATATTTGATGTATATGTTCAGTAGTTTCTGTTAGAAGGTTTGTCTACCTGTCATGCGATACGTACGACACGACACTTTCGTCAAATCCGAGTTCGCAAAGTAGACATAATTTTAAAATCGATTTTGAAAATTATTACCAAGATATAAAGGGGTCTACTATATGTATATCTGCCTAAATTTGCACATATATTACCTGAAGAAAATTTAGTTACCTAATAATAAAAGTAATCTTACCAACATACGAGTCTCTCGAGGGTCGACACTCACTAATAGAAGCATACTTTTTTTTTGAGTGTAACTTTAGACCTTAGTAACTTTAGTGTGGCTTTGTGCTACAGATTCATGATTTTTCCCACTTCCCTCCCGAACCACATAATCAATTTTGATGAAATTTCTATGGAACCACCTCGCAAGTATAACCTTGCAAACAAAGAATTTACCAAATCGTCAGTACACATACTTAAAAAAAAATATCACTACGAATTGATAACCTCTTTTTTCTGTAGGCGGTGAAAAAAAAAACCGGCTATTGCAACAGTAGATATAAATTAATAATTCTCTGCTATGTTATGAACGGCTTAGACAATAAATAAATAAGGAAAACACGCGATTACACGTAAAAACTACGCACAGGAAATGTTGTAATGTAAAATTACTCCAGCGAGTCTGCCAACAAACGCCAAAATATCCAAAGCTTCATTGACACAGTAGATAAAATAAGAGTACAAGATTTTTGCTGTAAAAATCTCTTCTCTGATGACCTCCGAAGTGGTAACCACACGCTTGTCTGTCGGTCGATGGTTTCGGGTTTGATCCCTGGCCAGGGCAAGTTGGAAAAAGGTATTTTTTATCTATATACGTATTTATTATAAAATATAGTAGGAGTTCCAAAACATAAGTGCAAGCTTACTCTGGGGCTAGCTCAGTCAGTATAATTTGTCCATATATATTTATTTAAATAGGTGAGCTCTGTAAATTTTTGTCAATGTTAAAAGATAAAGTGTAGAGATGTGTGAAACTTTCATAGAAGCGAGCAAGCTAGTTCAGTCTACCATCATCATTTCAGCCGCATATCGTCCACTGCTTGACATAGGCATCTCCCAAGGATCAGGAGTTCAGTCTATGATAATGTCTAAATACTAATATACTATACAATAAATGTTCGACTTCTCATACAAAGACGCGATATTTTTAATATTATTGAAAATTCTTAGGGATATTAAAAATAACATTATAGCATTATAAGTCGCTGGAAGGATCGGTCATTTTGGAAATCCTTGGGAGAGGCCTATGTCCAGCAGCGGACGTTATGCGGCTGAAATGATGATGATGTGTATAATAATAAGTCCTAGGATGCTTGGTCTCCGCTCCCTCTCTACTCTGTAAACAGGTAATGCCAGCTTTATGACGAGTTGTCATAAATAGTCTTCGTTAAGTCGATAAATCTAAAAGTATAGTTAGACACGACAAATTGTTACTGACTGAGTTATTATTTTGGGAGCTTTCGTACTCTGAATCTCTTTTATTTTTCCATTGTCTTGGTCTGATTTTTAATTTTTTTCATCGACTCGGTAAATAGGCATACAATTACCCTGATCATAAGTGGTGGGCGTTTTCTATTAGAGTCATCAAAATGTAGAAACAATTTTTGTCGAGGTTCGCATCGTCACTCATAAAGATTTGGGTAGATAGGTACATACTTTTTTGACTGTTCTGCTGCTATGTAGTAATTTTTAACCGACTTGACCGACTTCTAAAAAAAGGAGGAGGTTATAAATTCCCGGACCGATTTCATAAATGCTTTTTTTGTTTGAAAGAGCATACTTGTCAGGTTGTCTCATGGTTTATCAAAATTGGTTGTGTAGGTTAGGGGAGAAGTCGGTTTTTAATTTTGAAAAAATATGTTGATAAACTAATACGAACAAATCAAATATATCGTTGTAACGTCACAGAATTAATAATAGTATTACATACAGAACGGAAACTCGCACCGTCCCCCGCAATCTGGTGTCCCCGCAACCCTTCCCCCGTTATTGTGAGGTGTAAGCGGCAGTAAAACAGGGTTATTGGTAGTCGCACGTTGACATTACGCGAGGCACTTAGGATTATTGAATTATAATGGTGAGAAACTGCGCACATTATCATTGTTTATCCACGGCAAACAATAAATAACGAAAATTTTATAGATTCCGAGTGATGAAAACAGGTAAGCATAGCAACAAATTCTGTGGTAGCGACCCTGATTGTTTAACTCACACATTTGACGTGTGCACGCACGGATTGTTTCGTTTGTAGTAGTACTAGGTATATATGCTGCTCCGTTTGTATGAAGTGCCATACCTGTGGTAACGTATACACCCTAAACATGTCGTGTCATAACTCATAACGTAAACACCACAACGTGAACAATTTTTCAGGGTCGACGCACTTTTATCACGATCGAGGGCGGGCCCCGGCTGCCGCGATTTCATTATGTTCCCACTATTTGTTATTCCGATTGTGAGCTGTCATATTTGTGGTATTTCTCGCTTTATTGACAGGACTTCTTGTACCGTCTTATTATAAAACGCAGACTAACTTTGTTACTAGGTTTAAACTATTATCCGACCAAGCAAGTTGACATCTAGTAATATGCCATTGTCTCATCTGACGTCACGTGTTTCGTTCGAATAATGGTTTAAACCTAGTAACAAAGTTAGTCAAAGTCAAAATCATTTATTTATCTTTGGATATTTGTGTGTAAATCCCAGGAACTTCTTCTGAATGAAACCAACAATGGATACTGTTCTGTTTATTTCGGTTGCTTTGCTAGCCTACTGATACAGATATTTGGTTCGAACTGCACAAATAATACAAAAATACCTATATCAAGTTCTATCTTTGTACAACGCCATCTATTTTAATATAGAGCAACTAATGCCGTTTATACAGATATTTGTATCACTTGATTATTCTTCGTTCTTCCCTTGCGTTGGTTTTCAACCGTCTTTGATGAAAAGCAGTTCAGTCGTTTAAAAGTATTTAGGTGAGAAAGTAATTCATCTGAAAAATAATAGATGGCGCTTCGCTATCAATATATTATGTTGTTTATCATTAGATGGTGTCGTCCAGGGTTTTTTACATACATACATATCACGTCTTTATCCCTAATGGGGCAGACAGAGCATTTTGGGTCTTGCGGCTCTAAGCAGATAAGGCTAGGGCTGCAAGACTCAAATGCCACTTTTAGCTTGATGAGGGCAAGGCCGGATGGAGGAATCAAAATAGTGATGGGTTGCTAGCCGCATCGCCTAATTAACATGATTCGAATTTTTGCCCATTCCCTTGATCGACTCTTACGATCTGCGTAGGAAGAGAAGCAGCTGGTACATTCTAAGTTTTTTTCTTTTCTCCCAGACCAGCATGGAGGTATAGGGTTTTTTAATTTGCCTATAACAAATAAACTTGTTAGAAAATAGAACTTTTTTGGAATTTACTGGTTGTTTTATCGATACAGATAGTAAAAGCTTATTGAGGGAATGATTTCAGTAGAGGATGCGGATCAACACGCATCTGTATTTTGATTCCATTTTCCATCTACGACGTGGACCATCATTCCACCATTCCATACACCCTAGAAGTGGCTTTTGGATCTTATGAACCCTAGGTATACTCCATAGGTAGGCTCCATATACCCCGAAATTCAACTTTACATACAAACACGATCAGATCAGCATACTTATCACATTTAGTATTTATCTATGGTTTGGTTGATAAGCATACAATATACATAGACAAAGAAACACAGTACAGTAAGCGAAAAATTATTTATTGATTACTGTCGACTAGCCTTTTCCTGTGTGAAATACCACCTGACTCCAATTGCAAAGTACTCACAGGTTGATAACAGGGAATGTGTTATTTCGTCAGTATTTGTAGTTTCATATCAGGGGGTTTACTCCAAAAGCGGCACGAAAGGCGTACGTTACTGCATATCCGCATTTTAGTGTCGAGCAACATTGAACATTAACGTATGATGATAAAGACGAATTTGGTTTGACGACCAACATATTATTTCATGGAGTAATCCCCCTGTTTTCGAAAAGGTGTTATAATTTCTTAGTCTTATTGATATTATCTTTTATATGATGTTTATTATTTTATTAGTGAGCATATTTTTTTAAGCTGAAGGTTTACTTACATCACATGACTTTTAAAATAAAAAGTTTCCTTGCATTTTATAGTAATTTTAGTTTTTAGATTACATTGAAAAACGAAGTGTTAGTTTTTAAAGGTTCCATACCCAAATGGTATAAACGGGGCCCAATCACTAAGACTCCGCTGTCCGTCTATCAATCTGTTTGACACCAGGCTGTATCTCAGGAACCGTGATAGCTACTTGAACCGGACAGTTAAAATTTTCACAGATTATGTATTTCTGTTTCTCGCTATAACAACAAATACTAAAAACAATAAAATAAATATTTAAGTGGGACTCCCATACCACAATCGTGATTTTATAGATAATGGTACGGGACCCTTTGTGCGTGAGTCCGACTCGCACTTGGTCGGTAATTCTTACTCTGTCAGTTTTGTCTCTCCTTTATCTTGATCCAGCATTACTAAATATTTTTATTCATACATACATACTATCACGTCTTTATCCCTAATTGGGCAGACAGAGCATTTTGGGTCTTGCGGTTCTATGCAGAGCCCAGGGCAGCAAGACCCAAAAGCCACTTTTAGCGTCATGGTGGGCGAGAAGATGGAAAAGCAATCAATACAGTGATGGGTTGCTAGCCGCATCGCCTGTTAACATGATTTGCATTTTTGCTCATTCCCTCGATCGGCTTTTACGATCTGCGTGGGAAGAGAAGCAGCTGGTACATTCTAAGTTTTTTTTATTTCTCCCAGACCAGCATGGGATATTTTTATTCATTTGAAGAAAACATGTTTTATGCTTTTGCGATCCGCCAATACCAGACACAATAGTAAAACAATGGAAGCCCTACATCATATAATGCCATGTGAGTCTTGACCGGTTTAAAGTTGGTTAAAACCAGTGTTTCATTGTTCCAGTGAGCTAAAGAAGCTCTCGGAAGAGAGTCTCACGCGGCAGCCCGAGGAGGTGTTCGACATCATCTGCAAACTCGGCGAGGGCTCCTATGGCAGTGTTTACAAGGTAACATATTACATATGTGGCGATCTCTAAGAACTAAAAACCACAAACAACAATGAACCATAGTCCACAAGAATCATACGAGATGGCGCCAGTAGAATCTACATCTCGATCTCAGAGTTCTGGTTGCAACTGGCGGGAAGATCTTTCCTAGTGGCGGTCAAGAATATCACCTCGCTCTCGCTACACGAACAATTTCACGTTTTATCCATCACGGGGTATACCTATAGAGGGCCCAGTACCGTAATAACCAACACTTTTTTTTTAATAGTGAAAAAAGTAACCACACAAATATTTGAAACACTTCCCTGCTTCAGCAAGCACGTTAAGCCGGGTGGTCCAGGCTGTCATCATTGTAAGGCATCGTTGTGCTTCGGCAGGCACGCTAAGCCATGGTGGGTAAGGCATCATCAAGCTATGTCATATGCCTTAAGGCAATTTGAAAAACTGGCCGCTTACACACCCGAACACGCAGAAAAATAAAACACTAGTGGAGTTACACTGATGATGAAATAAATTATCTCCGTTCCGTGGAATAGGTACCTATGTTAGAATTTACCGCGTTACTAATTTGTGCCTTTATCTGTAAACTGTACCATCATCATCATCAGGTCTTTTAAGTCTCCACTGCAGGAGCACGACCCTCTCTGTACTACTAAAGATATATGTACTTGGTCCAAGCAGCCAGAGGACTTGGCCTACACTCCCCACACTGGCCAGACGTGTTGAAGAGGTCCTGTTGATGTTTATATGCTTTGTTTAGCTTGTATTTCCTAAGTCGCCTTTTACGACGTCCACGGGAAGACTTGGAGTGGTCCTATTCTAATCTGCCGGAAACCACACGGCGGTTAACTTTATATTCAGTACAACTAAAACCCCACCCGTACCAACTTAGAATAAACAGCGAATGTTTACGTCGTCCGACTGTCCGTGTCGCGTTTCAACCCCAGCTGTGCGTGATGAATGAACTATAGCTACGGATCAAACGCGTACGTAGAGGTTAAGTTATACTCGACGATACGCGACTGACCGTAGGATTTTTAAACCGTTAATATGACGGTTTACCAAAATTACCGAAGCGTCTCATTGAGCGTTATTTATTACCATTTTAGGCACGAGATGTCTATTCTTAATTTTTTGACATTTATCTCCCCCAACTTTTCAGACGACCTGGAGTGCTATTTTTCATTGCGGGACTCAGCGAAACACAAAACGTGTAGTTTTCCAACTCACCGCTCGCGTAAAATACAAATTGATCGCATTTTTTAAACCGTCGTGTCAGCGAAATACAATATTGTTTTACGCAGAAAACATCGATTATTTGTCTATGCTTTTCTAAAAATTCGAACATGAAAAAATGCGCCCGTTTGGAAACGTTCGCGCAAATCCTTCGTAATGTGATTTCAAAAATACGTCTCCTGTGGTTCTAAAACGTTTTAGGGGTTTCTTAACGAAAATAACATTTTGTGTAGTGACTTCGCAAAAGGTTACATTGAAAAGAACAATTATTCATACGTTTGTGATTGACTATGTTAATTTATTTAACTTATATTCTAAAAATATTACATGAATATTACACAGTTCGTGGTGAATTACTAGACCCATTACTCTATAAAATAATATGACAGTCATCCGATGGAGTTTTCTTATTTCTTATGTGGAACCAAATTTGATTTTAGCGTCATTTCTTAACGCTCGATTTTGCTTGACACTGAAACACGCACACTTACTACATGTGTCATGCCGCCCTGCGGTCTTCTCTAAATATCTGGAATGAACAAAGCTTGGCCTCTGCGATCGTCTACTCTATTACCGCCCTCGCCCTTGCCATTATAAATATTATATCTCGCTCCGCTTCAATTTTAGTCGAAAAGCTTCGATTCGATACTTTTTAAACCGGTTTCTATCGTTAGTAACGTGAGGGGTCGTAGTTAGTTGTCTATTACTTTATTCTACCAAAAAAAGATGTACAAACTATTTTTATTCGATGTTGAACATGCAGAACTTGGTTAAAGTAATCTGATACCTTTAAACGAGCAATTCTTGTATATTTATTTATATATTTCTTTTATTTATATATGTGGGTTTTGGGGGGTAAACAATCGATCTAGATTAGTTAGTCTTATGTTTGGGAAAACGCGTATTTTCGATGTTTGAGATGTAACCGAGCAAAGCTCGGTCGCCCAGGTACTTAGTTTTAAAGACGTTACGTTCGTCTATATCCCTAATGGTGCAGATAAACATTTAAGGCTTACGGCTCCAAGCAGACAGATCCTAGGGCCGCTATATCTATTCTACTTTTAGCGGACTCCGCAATGGTGGGACGAAATCAAAATAACGATAAAGAAAGACAACTGGAAGAAGATATATAGATAGGTATAGATAGACAAATTACACAGATTGAGCTAGCCCCTAAGCAAGTTCGAAACTTGTATTATGGGATACATAGATAGCTAGGTAGATAGATAAGAGAGATCTTTGCCCAAAAATGCGGCAAAATAGGGTAACAAAAAAAAAAGAAAGACGGGAAGGCTATGCCCAAAAATGTGACGTTATTGGCTAACAACTTGTTTCCAGGCATTACACAAGGAGAGCGGGCAGGTGCTGGCCATCAAGCAGGTGCCGGTGGACACGGATCTGCAGGAGATCATCAAGGAGATCTCCATCATGCAGCAGTGCGACAGCCCCTACGTCGTCAAGTACTACGGCAGCTACTTCAAGAACACCGATCTTTGGGTGAGAATAATTACCAACATTTTGGCTACCAGAAAGCGGGGTAGAGGTAAACCCAGAACTAGGTGGCGAGATGATCTGGATGAATTGGCATGACGTGTAAAAAAAGTAAGATTATAAAAAAAATTGTACACGTATTTTTTCTTTTCTATGAGAAACAAAAAATTACAAAGATATAGAGGTAGTGCATTTAAAAAAGCAGTAACCTGGTCAAATCGCCTAGGTTAGGTAGCGGACGCCGGGCTCTGAAGCGTTATAGCTGAGGATGCAACCGGGCATACGTGAGGATGATCATGATGAGTGCATTTAAATTTCGCATGTCGTCACGGCTAGGTATGATTTTTACTTAGCGGTGACGTCCTTAGCAAGACCCCACTCCGGTAGTTTGATGCTCTGTATCTTTGTGAATTTCTACTTTTTTGGCAAACTGAATATGGGTCCATTTTTTTTATATAATTTAAAAGACGGACTTATTTAAATCAAATTTTTCTGACCCTGTCGCCACCTCTAAATAAAATAACATAAAAAATAAATAAGCCTTTTATTCCATAATTAATTTTACATGCTTGTATATTTAAAACCATTAAAATTGATTAAAATATTAAATTAAATTCTCGCCACCTCTAATAATCTGTAAAAATAATGGACCCATAATATTATTGTTCAGTTTCGCTGTATCTTTTTTGTTTCACCTATTTTAGAGAAAAGATAAAAATACGTGTACATTTTTTTTAAATAATCTGACACATGGGCCAAAAATATTTTTCCATTCGTCACGCCTATTAGCTGCATGAGGAAACTTTGCAGCGGGCTGAGATAAGTGGAGAAACAATACAGTATAAGACCCTGGGAAGGAAATAGGATAGTTTTAATCCCGAAATTCCCACGGGGAGCGAAGACCACGGGCACAGCTACTAGAATATAGTTTGCCAACTACATAAGTAGGAATTCTCTCTCTCGTCTTAGTAAATGGCACATTGTGACACATCTTTTATTGCCGATTACTAAGGATGCTAAGGATCATCATAAGGCCATCACAATCATCATTCTTTACACAACACTTAAGAAGTGCCTCAAGTGCAGTCGCCCAAGTTTCGGGAGTGAAGTATGATGTGGAATAAAGTCTTTGACGAATACTTACTGTTACATGGCGATAGTAACCACTTACCAGGTAGGCTATCTGCTTGACTAAGAATTTTTTAAAGGCCCATTTTCATTGGTCGTTCTGGCTCGCATTCCGTGCGTGAGATTACCGTAACGCATGCGGGGAGCCGTTTTCACTAGTCGATAGAGTAATGTACAGTCGACGTCGAGTCATGTAGGGTATAACCACACTGTATCGGCTATGGCTTTCATTGGTTGCTAGCCCGCGTACGGGGAGTCCTCGCATGCTGTATGCGACTGACTTACCGATTAATGAAAATGAACCACTTGCATTTCAAAATACAAGTATGAATAATGTCGAAAAGTAGGTACTTAAAAAAAATTGAATAAAGTTCCTAATGTTCACTAAGAAACAAGAAATAAATACAGTGATATACTTTTTTTATTGTTATTGTAGTACTTACATATTTTTTGAATTCCAGACCGCACCGTCAGTGATATTTAACGCATTGCTCGAAAAGAACTACTTAACGGCCCGGTGTGATACATTTTAAAATGCAAGCGTACTTTACCTGCGTCTATTAAAAATAAATGATATCAAAATGTCAAATTAACCGTATTCTTTTTTCACATCAGCTGACAAACGAGCGGACTATCCACCTGTTGGTAAGTGGTTACTATCGCCTATTTTATGTACACTATCCCGAAATAGGGGTAAAAGTGTTATGCTGCTAATTTGTGATGTTTTATTTTGACTAAGCTTTTCGTTGTAGGTTGAAATGTAGCTGATGTTTGTTATTATTTGGTGTCTCAAATATCTAAATGCAGAAAGTTCTCGCGGCATCCTTCTTGAACATTCCACACACTTCTAGGTATTTTACATTCTTCTCGAACATTCCACACACTTCTATTCGCGTTATCCCACATATTTCTTTATCATTCCACATTCTTCTATTATACTTCTAGCAGCTCCGCGACAATATCATGGTCTCTAGAAACTTAGACCGACCAATAAATCGATGTAAACACCTAACAAGTACAGTTTTGCCATTGATGAGAGTATCTGTGGATAACACTTCTTTTCATATGTAGATGTTTTTCAGTTTGTAAATTGTTCCTTCAAGAAAGCCGTTCATTATCATAGGCAGAACCTTTCATATATTTTCCTCATCTTAAAGATGTGTTTTAAATGTACAATTTACCTGCCAGTATTATCTTTACTGAATATAGATCTAATTCCTCAGATCGTAATGGAGTACTGTGGCGCGGGCTCAGTGTCAGACATCATGAGGCTCCGTAAGAAGACGCTCTCGGAAGACGAGATCGCCACCATCCTCTGCGACACGCTGAAGGGGCTGGAGTACTTGCACCGGCGGCGGAAGATACACAGGGATATCAAAGCTGGAAATATTCTGTTGAACACGGAGGGTCATGCGAAGCTGGCGGACTTTGGGGTCGCTGGACAACTCACGGTATGTATCTTGTATTTATAGCTTATAGCTATTATACTCGGTGGCTCGGTGGGAGTTGCAATAGCGCTTATAGCGCTTTCGCAAGTAAAGTGACACCGGGCGTGGTCCGCACTTCGATGGTTAACCACAATTGGTATGAAAATTTTCTCGAGCTTCTTCGTACTTTGGAAGGCACGTATCATAAGACGTCAGTCGTTAATCTCGACTGTCATCATTGTATGGCAGTCATCAAGCTATGTCAGATGCATAGATAAACATCCAATATCGAGGTAAATCTGAAAAAGATAACGTTACATCTTGACCTGATCGGGAATCGAACCAAGGACCTTCAGATGACAGCCTGGTATGATGACCACTAGGCCAGAGAGGTTGATGAGAGACCTTTTAAAATATGTTTAATTTCAGGACACAATGGCAAAGCGGAACACAGTAATCGGAACACCGTTCTGGATGGCTCCAGAGGTCATACAGGAGATCGGCTACGACTGCGTAGCGGATATATGGTCACTAGGCATTACCGCGTTAGAGATGGCTGAAGGAAAGCCACCGTACGGAGACATACACCCTATGAGAGCGATATTCATGATTCCGACCAAACCCCCACCTTCATTTAGGTAAGTTTTTTCATGTAAAATATATAAAATATCGGCTACGAAACTACGTAGAGGCTACGCGCCGTAAAACCTATAGGCTACATCGTGGCAGATAAAAAGTCACTAGGGATAATCGCGTTAGATGGCTAAAAGAAAACCGCCTTATGGATACATACCTTGATAAGAGCAATATTCATAATTCCCTTTAAGGATCCTACCTGCGCTAACGACCTTGAAAATACAAAAAAATTAATTTCTCTTTCTGTAAGTGAGATTAGCAAAAACCCTCGTACAAATTTTTAGCTAGTATCCTAAGGTTACATTAGAACCTAGAAAGTCATTGAAATACTATCCGCTGTAGTTTCCTTTGCAAAAAATACTAAAAACGGCCACTTTTGACTCTTTTTGTAAAGGTTTCTAAAGCGGATAGTATTTCAGTGACTTTCGAGGATCTAATGTAACTTAAGGATACTAGCTAAAAAGTTGTACGAGGGTTTCTGATAATCTCACTTACAGAAAGAGAATTTTTTTTTGTATTTTCAAGGTCGTTAGCGCGGGTAGGAGCCTTAAACCTCCATTCAGGTGAGCCTTACTGTAGCTTTACAAGACATCTGCTACGAAGCGGTGTATTCGCTACGCGCGGAAGCACTTATCAACTACGCCGTAGCAGATATGTGGTCAGTAGGTATAACCGTGTTAGAGATGACTGAAGGAAAATCGCCGTATAGAGAAATCTCCATTAGTATAGAGATACATGTATTTACATTCTATGAGAGTAATCAGATGAGTCTCTTGATGTAGCTTATACAAGATAGGTAAATAAATAAATAAATATATAGGATCAAATTACACTGATTGAGCTAGCCCCAAAGTAAGTTCGAGGCTTGTGTTATGGGATACTAACTCAACAATACTATATTTTATAACAAATACATATATAGATAAACATCCAAGACCCAGGGCAATTTGAAAAAGGCTATTTTGCAACTTGCCCTGACCGGGAATCGAACCCGGGACCTCTGGGTGGCGGACCAGCATGGTGACCACTACGCCACGGAGGTCGTCAATATCGACTACTAAGCTGTGTGTGTAGGCCACACTTTACGTTATAAAACATGTAAATTTAAAAATAATGATTTAGATAGCCTGGTTTTGTAAATGAATTCCTCCTATTTTCAGAGAGCCCGACAAGTGGTCGCCAGAGTTCATCGACTTCGTAAGCCAGTGTCTTATAAAAAACCCTGAGGAACGAGCCACGGCAGAGTTTCTACTCGCGCACGAGTTTATCGGTTAGTATATAATAAACCCTTTTGGAATCTTCTTTTCATCTTAGCCCATTCCCAGTTGCATACCTAAGTGTGTTGCAATCGAACCGCGGGGTGCAATTTCTTAGTTTTTCTTCTTTAAAGATGATATGCGAATCAACATGCATCATTTCGATGCGGTTTTTTTATGTGAAAGCAAGTTTAATTTCGGTGGTTCGTAGCTATGTTTAATGAAAATCGGACCGGTAGTAGTTTGTGGTTTGCCAGTCTAATAATAGATGGCGCTACGGATACGTTGCTTTGGCGATACTATTTATAGTTCCTCCGCCCATCACTAGATGGCGTTTACATATGAAACTATTTAGAAGACTGGGTCTTTTTTTTAATTTGCCTGGCAAATAAACATGTGACATTATTACAGGTAACGCAAAGCACCCCAGTATTCTGAGCACGATGATAGCGGAGGCGAGGGAGATCCGCGAGAGCCAAGTGTTCCGCAACGCGACGGCGACCAACAACGCGAACACGTTTGGAGCCGTGAGTTGTGCTATATTTATGTTTCATGTACTTTTTTACTACTTTTGCTATTAGATTTAAATAAACTCGGTTCGATCACAGACTTCCTTTTAATTTTAACAGAATGGTAAATAATTGATAGAAATTTTATCAAAATTGGTTGTGTAGTTATTAGGGGGTAAAGTAACTTTTTACTTTAGAGGGGCCTATGTCCAGCAGTGGACTTCCAGTGGCTGATATGATGATGATTGGCATAATACGTTTTGTATTCAGGGCGACGGCTTCGACTCTGCGACGATGAAGAAGCTGGACGACGGCACGCTGGTGCCGGGCCGCGACGGCTCGCTGAGCGCGTCGCTGGCCGCCGACCTCGGCACCATGGTCATCAACGAGCCCGACACTGACCTGGCCACCATGAAACGTGAGTAAAGCGCGATGATTAAATGAAATACTCTGCGACGATGAAGAAGCTGGACGACGGCACGCTGGGAGCCCGACACTGACCTGGCCACCATGAAACGTGAGTAAAGCGCGATGATTAAATGAAATACTCTGCGACGATGAAGAAGCTGGACGACGGCACGCTGGGAGCCCGACACTGACCTGGCCACCATGAAACGTGAGTAAAGCGCGATGATTAAATGAAATACTCTGCGACGATGAAGAAGCTGGACGACGGCACGCTGGGAGCCCGACACTGACCTGGCCACCATGAAACGTGAGTACGGCGCGATCACACGCTGCGGAGAGCTTGACTGACAGGCAGGCCTGCGTCACTTCCCGTTTAGGTGTCGAAAATATATCTATTATTTTTGACTTGCTTTTTGGGTCGCTCGGATATGCTCCTTCCAATATTGCTAATTCAATTTATTTAAGGGTCCTCTTCTGATACCTTTCGAATCTCTACTATAATAAGACCCGTTGAGGTATCGAAAATATACCTACATTATTACTGTCAGCGCGGCGACCACAGTGGAGTAGTAAATTCAGTAACGTGAATCGTACGTCTAGAGTAATAAGAATGAAATGGCTTTCAATGCACTTCTAGATATCTGAACTAAAAGTTGCCGAGTTCTGACGCGAGCTAAATTAAACCATATCGCTAACGATATTGAGTAGATATTTCTTTGAATGTCTTTGCTGAGAAAGGCTTCTGTGCGTGAGTACTAGTACTTTCTGTGTAACAGGTCCCGGCACAAAGACACCATAGGCCGAACGACCAATCAAAAACTAGTCACTAAGCTAGCCAAAATAAAAAAGCAGAATTTTTATTTTGACTAGCTAATTAGGTCTTAGGAGTTTTTGGCGGGAAGTCAAGGGGTTCAGTTAGAGTTTGCCTTAAATTGTTTTGCAAATTGATTCTAGTGGACTTTATAATATGAAATTGGTGTAGTTTGGTGTTATAGATGCTCATTCTCATTGACAATATGTAAAATGTTTAAAGTGAACAGTCATATTGCGGCTGTAGTGATATTAATTTGCGGACTGCGGTAGGCGTCTGTAGGCGCCGTCCGCCACTCAATCGGCTATGAAAACCAGTGGACTTGTATAGATTTGTCGCCAAAAGCTCCCTTAAAGCAATCAAAGGACCTATACCAACCTTTGATTGTATATATATATATATATATATATATATATATATATATATATATATATATATATATGTACTTCACATCGATTGTTCCCAGGTAACCCACGTTTTATTAACTTGAGCCTGGCTAAATACGCAATGGCGTCGAGCCAAAATTAAAAAAAAAAAATAGGTCTTACTAAAGATCCATATGAAGTGGCCTTCGGCTCCGAAACCAATAAAAATCACCGTGTATATGTATTTTTTTTTCAGGACACGACACAGACCCAATGGATACAAACCGGCCGAAATACAGACCCCTATTCTTGGAGCACTTCGAGAAGAAAGAAGTGAATCACCTAAACGTAGGCGGAACACAGCCCAATGGTACTCTCACCAATCGAAGGCCCGCTGCTGATGGACTCGAGTAAGTATTTTTAACCCTAAAAGAGGTTTTTTTATGTGAGTTTCCTTGCAGTGGTTTTTAGTTATATTTGATGAAAATCCGTTCAACCCTTCCAGATGTAGGGGGGTGAACGGTTGAAAGTTGGGGGTTTTTATTTTGTCTGGAAAATAAACTTGTGATTAATTCTCTAAATAATTCTCTTCCTGTCAACCTTTATGAAAAGAATAACGAATAAGAAATTATTTTATAGGGTTCTGTATCCAAAGAGTAAGAACTAAAAACGGGACTCTATTACTAATACTCCGCTGTCCGTCTGTCACCAGGTTGCATTACATGAACCGTGATAGTTAGTTGAAATTTAGAGCTGATATATTTCTTTTGTCGCTATAACTAATACTAAACACAAAATGAAATAAATATTTAAGTGGGGCTGGGATAATAGGACGAAACTCTTTGTGCTCGAGTCCGACTCTTTTAATGGCTGGCCGTTTATTTAGATGATTGATTACTGACCTGTATCTTTATTGTTGTGCAAGAAAGTGTGTTGTATTCCAGTGCGGAGGAGTCCCCGTCGCGGGCCGAGCTCGAGGCGGGCTCTGCGCTGGCGTTCCAGCGCGCGCTGGTGGAGGAGGGCAACTTCGAATTCGTAAGTCAGCTGCACGTCGTCACTCTGCTCGCGCTCGCGCCGCGTAAGTCCTGCTCTGTGCGCACCGTGTGGCCCCACCTAGAAGTGATCTCCCCCCCCCTCCCTCCACTCTTATTATCCTGAGGCAAAGTATTTCGGTTGCGACATCCCACTATTATTGATTTATTACGAAATTCAAAGTGCTAAATGCAAAAACTAGATATTTTCAGGCACTTTTAAGTACAAGTAAATAATAGTAGATTATTAACCAAGGGGATAAAGCAGTGTCTGCTGTCGCGGGTGACGACTTAAATCGCGAGCGCAACGAAGGACCCGAGGTTAACTCCCGAGCGAAGCGAGGGTGTTTAATACTTAAATCACGAGCGAAGCGAGGGATTTAGGACGAGTCCTGAGTGTAGCGACGGATTTAAGTTCACCCAAGACTAAGACAGCTTTATCACCGAGGAAAATACTCTACTTTTCGTACCATTTGCGAAAAAAAATAAAGACAATAATAACAAGAAATAACTATTATTAATTAATGTATACCCAGTTACTTAAAAAATACAAAATGCTTTACGTTGTAAATAAATATAGGTACCCAGAAAACTAGGCTGTATGTGTGAGACGCAAATAACCCTTTGCTTTTTCTTTTTGGAAAATTAAACAGCTGGTGTAAACAAACAATAACGGGAGTTTTTGGCGGGAAGTCAAGGGGTTCAGTTAAAGTTTGCTTTAAAGTTTTTGCAAATTGATTCTAGTGGACTTTATAATATCAAATTGGTGTAGTTTTAATCCTTATTCTCACGGACAATATGTGAAATATTTAAAGTAGACAGTCATAGCGCGGCTGTAGTGATATTTATTTGCGGACTGCGGTGGGCGTCTTAGGGCGCCGGCGCCGTCCGCCACTTAATCGGTTAAAACCAGTGGACTCCCTTGAAGTAATTAAAGGACCTATACCAACCTTCGATTGTATAGTTAGGGTTAGGATTCGGAATAAAAAAGAGATAAATGAAGATGGGCTCTAAAAGACTAGTATCCAGAGCCGTAAATTAATTTATAAAAAAAAAAACAAACAATAACATGACTTGATTTAGTTGTATAATTTAAGTGGTTTTGTGGATTTTGCGGATACATGTTGTCGATTCAAAACCATTATTTTTTTACGCTTAACTATATAGAAATGATTTCAGTTCAGTATAAATTTCGGTAAGTATTCCAAACTTAAACCACATTCTCCCCCTAGACGATGAATGAAATTCAGTACAATTTTCTTTCCGTGTTTTCATTCTTGGTCTAGAGGCTGAATGAAATTCAGTACATTTTTCTTTCCCTGTTTTCATTCTTGGTCTAGAGGCTGAATGAAATTCAGTACATTTTTCTTTCCCTGATTTTATCAGATTGAAAATAACTATTATTATGTTCGCTTTTTGTGCTATAGAATGTGACTTTTTTGAGCAAGTGGTACGAAAATTTACATAACTTGTAGTGTAGAAATTCAAAATGCAAAATACAAATGTTTGTTCAGTAACACAGTACACGTATAATTTACATAACGTGTAGTTAATATCGACATTTTTTATTTTTTAAAGAAAAGCTATACTTCCCCCCCCCCCCACTCGTATTATCCTGAAGCAGTCTTTCGTTTGCGACATCGCTATATTATTGACATAATACGAAATTCAAAATTCAAATGTTCGTTCAGTAATTAGACATTTTCAGGCACTTTTACACTTCCATAAGTATAATTTACATAAAGTGAAGTGTGACAGCCGAAAGTAAATTATTATCACGGTATTGGTCGCCTATGTATTTCGTATGTGTAAGTGCCCAACACTTGCCGGATTTTTTTAAGCTGCCATAAAGGCATCTAACACAATAGCTCAACGACTGCATTACAATTATGACAGCAGGGACCAAGTCTCGGCTTTACGTGTTTTCGAAGCACGTAAAGCCGGGACTTGGTCCAGCTCGAGAAATTTTAAGCCACTTGTGGTCACCCATCCAAGTGCGAACCATACCCGGTGTCGCTTAACTTGGGAAAGCGCTAGTAATGCGTACTCCCGCCGGGCCACTGAGCTCCTCGATTGGTCGCCTACGTCACAGGAATCCAAATATTTCGGCCATACCTTCAATCACTCACTGTCATAAACCCGTATAAGTGCGATAGAGTCAGTTGACCGCAACTGATTCGACGATCTCATTCGTACGCAGGGTTTGTAACAGATCAATGTAGAACATATGTCTGTAGAATGAATGTTAGTGCCCCCCCCCCCTCTCCTTCATTTGATTTGTTACTAACAATTTTTTTAAACTAAACGTATTGTTTTTACTGAACATTAACTTTGAATGGACTTACGTGGCGTATTTTTGACATTGTGTTTATTTCTATCCGCAACTAACTTCACGTTTCATTGTCATTAATTTTAGTGTATTGCTGATACAGGTCCGATTGCATTGTATATATATTCCTAATGTATTCATTATTTGTAGGTCTCCAATTTTTTTATGAGTTATCGCCTGCGCGGTACAGGGGCGCGGGGGTATTTTTTTAAATCACACTGTTTGTGTTAGTTCCAAAGTAAGTTTAAACTTGTGTTATGGGATGCTAACCTAACGATATTATATTTTTATAATGAATAATGAATACATATAGATAAACACTCAAGACTTAGGACAGTTTGATAAAGGCCATTTTTAGGGTTTCGTGCCCAAAGTGTAAATATGGCGCGCAGTTGAAAAGGTCGCGCATGAAGTAGCTCTGCGTGTGGAAGCAGTTCGTATAGGTAGCGGCACGAAACTCTAGTGCTGACCGTTATTGCGCAGGAGTCAAACATTTATACTGCACCCGTGTGCAGTATCCCCTCTGAACTTCACTCAGCGCTAAACTTACGTGCCGCTACTTGTACCTAGTTCCGCTTTAGTGGTTATGATAAGATTTCTTTATTGCACAAACTAAGTATGACATTAAATCAAAAGTATATTCAAAATATAGTAGGTACAAAGGCGGACTTATTGCTAAAGTGATTTCTTCCAGCCAACCTTTGGGTAAAGAAGACTATAAAAGATAGGGGGAGTCAGAGTAGTACAGTGTAGAAGAATATAAGTATACAATTAAATAATAGGAGTACATACAATAACAATAATTTAATAAAAATAATTTATATTGTACCACTTCTACCCCAAACGCTTAATAAGTAAACATTCCTCTCAATTACTGGCCGGTTGACTGGAAGAGATCCCTATACGGGATCAGTCCGCCGTTGTACTTTTCTGATTTGTATGTGTTTTTTCTTTTGTACAATAAATCTTTATAAACAAACAAATAACATACAAACGAACAATAAAGTAATATAAAATGCATAAACTATAATATTGATACATACGAACATTAAGGAAAGTAAATAAAAAGTAGCCAGTGAAAAGAGAAGAATAAAAGAGATATTAGTTAGAGCTAGAGGAAAGGTAATGAGACGTCACTAAATCTTAGGATTTTTTCAAAGGCTGTAATTGACGATATATAGGAATACTTAAAAAATACAAGCTAAACAAAGCTTATAAATATCAGTGAGACCTCTCTAACTCGTCTGGCCAGCGAGGAGAGTGTAGGCCGCATCCTATGGCTGCTCTGGCCAAGTATGGCTCTGGTAGTACAGAGAGGGTCGTGCTGCAGTGGAGACATAAAGACCTGATGATGATCAGTGGTAAAGCATTTCAGATTCTTACTGTCTGGATTGTAAATGAGGCTTTAACAGCAGCTGGTGTGGTTGCAGCTGTCGTTCCTGCCGGAGGCGGAGCTGGAGGCGCGCATGGCGCGGCTGGACGCGGAGATGGAGGCGGAGATCGAGCAGCTGCACGCGCGCTACACGCGCAAGCGGCAGCCCATCCTCGACGCCATCACGCTCAAGCGCAAGCGCCAGCAGAACTTCTAGCGGACACCCTGTAGCTGGCGGCGCTCGGCAGCCGCCGGGATCGATCGGGCATTTACGGAAACCAAGTAAAACTATACGTTATTATTGTACAGGCTGACTGGTAAATCTTGTCATCCTGTCAGCTGCCTAAGCACTGGCCTTTACTGCCAACACTCTGATCAGTGCTCTTACTACTTTTGATTAATTTTAAGCATTAAGAGTTCGCTTACTCTAGACAGAATCAGACATTTTCATACAAACATTTGTAGTTTAGCTTTTATTTTTAAACGACGAAATTGCACATGTTTTGGCATATAACTGGTTTTTACAGTCAAAATATTTACTTGAACTCGGCCCGTTGTCAACCGCTTTCATCGCGTTTAGCGCGAGTGTACACACTTCTTGTTTTTATTAGATAATTTGGTTAACTTTTAAGCACCCTTTTTATATTTGGAACGAGAATCGAGCACTGAGTGCCCCCTTTCAATATGTAAGATAATTTACCAGTCAGCCTGTATTACGAAGCTTAGCACAAACCTTTATTGTTACGTCTAACGGTTCGAATAGGAGTAACATCCTTCATCTTCATCCGGCCAGTCTGTCTGCAACCACGAAGGATGTAACTCCTATTCAAAAAGTTAGACCTAACAACAAAAGGTTCGTGCTAACCTCCTTATATATATTGATAATGTATTCAAAGCGCGATAGTTTAAAAACCAATTAAACTATATAAATGTTTATAGAAACAGTTTGTTACGCGATGACGTCCGTATTCAACGGCTAATAAATTTTAAATGTAACCGTATCGTAGCTAGTACGCAACATGCTTTTTTATTGAAAACAAATAATTTAAGGGGTAATTTACTTCATGATATCGAAATTTTTCGTTCTTATACAAATTGATATATTCACGTGATCTAATTATTATAGGAAGCTCGGTATGTATACATTAATTGAGAAAGTTGTTCTAAATTATGGACTGAACACCCCTTTAAATATTTGTATTCGATTAAAAAGTGCACAGGTATATGCAATGTAAAGTCATTCGATCAAAGAAGATTGTAGGAACAGTTCGGTATAAGGTGAAGCGTCCAAACTGGACATACATCGTGCGAGCTTCAGTGAAACTGCTAACTCCCTAATATTATACAGAACAGACAACATATAACGCGGAGTCACCTAAACGAATTGTTTTTTCATACAAAAAACCGGATTCGTCGCTTTTCGTCAGAAACGCAACTGGTCAGATAAGCATCTCGTCATCTCTCATGATAGACTCGCAACTTGTCAGAAATACAACTCGACAGATACGTATTAAATAAGAAATAGTAAATTACTTCATTTTACTAGTTGCATATATGCATAATGACTACAAGGTTTCAAATTCTATTTATTAAATTACTGTCGAATCGAGATGTATGTCTGTTGAAACGCGCATCTGTCGAGTTGCGTTTTTGACGAGTTACAAATCTGACGAAATGCGTTTCTGTCAACCTGCGTTTTCTGGTTAAACTAAAAAGGTGCTTTCTAAATGAGAGGTGCCAAACATTCGATGTTCCTAAGCAACGGCTACTAAAGTGTCAACCATCGGCCTACTTTTTAAATTGATGTTGTTTTACACGAAACTGTATTTTTTAAATATTTTCTTGGTAATCAAGTCCGAATATATTGGACGCATCAAATAGAAACCAAAAATACGTAGTGGCCAAAAGATATTGTACGTAATGAATTTTGTTGACATACAGTCACACATATATTTTGACGTTTCATGATATAATTGTATTTTTACATAATATTTTCATTAATTTTTGGCCAACATTCGTGCCATGGCAATCACTTGAACTCTTTTGAGTAGCAAAAATAAATGTCGCAATAACAGCGTTTGATTGAAGCGGGGCTGGGCATAGCGTCGGATGAGTTGATCTATCATAATGCTCGAAATCTTTACTCCCCTTAACTTTGCTCTGCCCACCTCCACTTCAATCCAAACGCAGCATAATAACTTATATAGAAATGAAATGACGGGATATAGCAATGGAAAAGGACAATTTTCATTTACGAAAAGCTGTTTTGTAGACCACCTATGATGGATGAAAAGATTCAAAGTCCATTTTTAAGGTTTGACTTGACATGGAGTTGTTCTCCATAGTATAGACTAGTGTTAATATAGGTTGTTATTGTAGTGTAAAGTAGTTGTAAGGATGCTAAAACATATCCCCGTAGTATTTCCGACGACGGGTCTGGGTTAAATATACAGCATATTTCTAAAAATGAACTATGAATTTTTAAATATTATCGATACTCTCTCTTACATGACACCAATCTTGCGCATCAGAGGATGAATCATTCAAATATGTGTCTAAAGTCTTTGTACGTAGATCAATATTGCGTTGAAAACTATTTTCACGTAGCAATATGATAGTACTAATCCGGGACAAAGAGCGAAAGGGCCCAAACCGTCCTTACTCCTTCGCAATGTTATATTGTTTATAAGTTGGGGCCTGGGAATATGAACATTAATTTAAACGTTATAAGACTCACATTTGCTTGGTTATAAGGTTATAATTTTGTCATGTCGGAATGGTGTCAATGTTTGAACTTGATTGTGTTTTTCAATATATTTGTACCCAGAAAACTTGACTATATTTTCCCTCATTATTATCAAATCTAATCAAATCAAATAATTTTATTTCAGAACGAAATTAATATTATTTATAATATTAGGCCCATAGAATGAATTATATAGATATATTTATTATCATTTTCCAGTATTATATCAAGACTATACGATTTTTTTTGAGTAACACGCATCGACTGTATGTGTATGAACTTACGTATGAGAGAAAATATAGTGCCCGTCGTCGACTAGTATCAAATTCATGACAACATCGTTTGTAGTTAGGTTGCATCACGCGATCTTCAATATCATTTAGTCAATTTCAGTTTATAACACTTTGTCCCGAGTGCATATTGGGCCAAATATGAAGACAACCAATTTTAGGCCTACCCGTGTAAGTCTAAATTAAAGTTGTAGAACAATCTAAAATCGACTCTGTTACTTTAATTTTGAAGTCAAGTTTATGAGTTTATTACTTAGTTTGAGTATTTAAGTTTATAATGTTACATAAAACATAACTGAATGGAGGTTATTACAATCCTTTTCTTCATATGCTGCAAATATTAAAAACTTTATGTCTGCTATATAAGAACCGGTTTGCCTGACGTCACTATTCTTTGCAGATGTATTTTTGTGCAGTTTTACCACCAGCCCAATATGTACTGGGGCCATACGGATAATTTTAGTTCCTTATATTTAGATCTCAGTTTATCTCGTATATTGTATTATATCTAACGTACTTTAAGGTTCACTCAATTGTACATTTTGGATTCTGTAGTGGGTTGTGAGAATGAATTTACGATGTGACCGATGTGGTCTTTCTGACCTAAGTATTCTCGGTTAAAGTTCAACATTGACGCAAAGTCGATCATAGTCGAAATAGGAATACAAACCGGCTGCAATCGGTCAAGACCCGCATGGCATTAATAAATGCTACGTTCATTGTTTTACTATTGTGTCTGGTATTGGCGGTAAAGAAACGGTTAATGAGTTATATCCTGTGCGGTACAGGGGCGCGGGGGACTAGGGAGATGCGGGCGCCTCAGCCCTCATTCCCCTCAGTCGGGGAATAAACCCCCGCGCCTCTGTACCGCACAGGCGAACACTGATTAAATCGGTCGGTGTACAAAATTGTGATATTTCTACACAAATACCTATTTAATTTATTAATTAATGATGCGCTATTCTTTTTTGATCTGGAATCAACTTTAATGTACGTAAAACTGTTACTTCTTTTTTTATTGTAATGTAGTACGGATTATTTGTATTACAGTTGGTTTCAGTTAACGTTTACTCATTTGAAGGAAAAAGGGTATATGGGCAAATATTTATAGGCACATTATAAGGATCAAAATGCTATGTATTTCTTAAGTTGCGACTTCCATTCGTTTCGACTTTGCGTCGATTTGACCTGCCAAAAAGGATCACAAATTATTTAGATGATATGAAATTTTACTCGTCGTCTTATATACGAGTTATATGCATTTCTACTACGGACTTAGATGAATTGTAATAAAGCTCAGTTTGGTTTGTGTGTGTCTTGCGACTCGCGAAAAGTGGCTTCGAGAGATAGAACGATTATAATGTATTTTGCTATTAGTATAGTAATTTAGCTTTTCTCTTAAACTCCGACCACGAAGTTTATAAACTTGAAAGTACCGCTGTCCATTTATGGGCGATATTTTAACGTAGGTAGTATTTTTTCCTGAGGCGTCAGTTTAATTTAGTGTACTTTAGTAATCCGGCGCGGTTTATAAACGAAGTGGTAGGGTTTTAAATTGTAATATATTCAGATACAAAATTTTAGAAGTGCCATTAACATAGTATTTTCGTACTCCAAGCAATTTATAAATAGTTGTATTTTTTTTGGCGTTTATAAGAAAAGTGAACACGCAAATATATTTTTGTTTTGTGCCATGAAATTTCTGTAATCTGTAGCGAGATGTAGGCGCGGGCCTTGGCAAATGCTGTATTTTTTGCATCGGCGACCAGATTTTGCGATTCAAATTCTTGAAACTTCATTTATTAAAGCTCAGACGCGGGTAACGGGTTTTAGCGATTGCAATGATGCGATTGCTCCATAAGTTATTCAATTAAAAGTTTTTGCCTTCGTTGGTATGCAAAAATAAAAGTTCCTTTTACGTACGTCAGAGGCGCTGTTCATTTTTGCATATAAAACGTAGAAGGCGACACGAATACTTTGACGCAAATATCCGTGCTTATGATATGGGTCTGATTTAGTAAAACCTATCGCTGTTGCAAGAATTACGCGTCTGTTACAGCCCTCAATATTTTTTTAAGAGATTGTAAATTGAAACAAATTGTCGTGGTATAAAGCCATATTTATTGTAACAAATATTTTTTGTAACTTATTAACAATATCAAGAGCCGGCGGCAGTCGGCTATAACGAGTGAAACGGCCTATGCGTACATTGGAGTATTTTTGTTTATAAATGTACAGGGTAAATTAAAAGATACGTACATATAAATTGCTTAGCTACAGCTTAACGTACTTGTGTTGATTTACAATAGTGGTTGGTAGAAGTGGAACAAACTTGAGACTGGAGGTAGATAGGATGGTTTCTGAAGCTTGGTGTCACACGCGATTTGTTCTCAAAAACTAGTAAATATATTTAAGAAAATGTTTTTAACCCTTCTAGATATATAATATTAATTGACGTGCCCTCAGCGCGATACTCAATAAATAAATAACTAAAATAAATACCTACAACTAAAAAGGGATGGTGATATTGTCGGAAATATCCGACGTTCGAGGTGAAAGGATAAAAAATTTAAGATGTTACAAAAATTATGTATATTATAAAAGTAGAAGTTTCAATTCAAATATTTATGGACCAAGAAAGGTGCCACATTTTATAATAATAACATAAAGGGCGCAGGTGTTTGTCTTAATCAATTCATCTAATTACGTTTGTGACAGTACGTGTTGAATGAGGCAGGGATGATTGAACTCAGTTTTTCTGACTCAATCTGTTTGTGTAAAAAGTTGTATGAATGTACAGTACAGGCAAGTGACATCAAGCTCTAGAACCGATTAGATGATAAGAAAACGAAGCGAAATGTATAATGAGACTATATGATGACTGAACAAGACTTGTTACATCTTCTACCAGAAAATGAAGCTGATTTTAGTCAATAATTTCATAAGAACTATCAACCAACAGTAATGTCAGCGTTTGTAAATAAGGCGAGAGCGCACTGGTGATTGGCTCAAAAGTACACTGACAATTTCAATGACTGTCCATGTCAAACCGCCATCTTTGTCACCCGATGCTGTGTATGCCAAGTGTGATAAGGATAGCTATAGTTTGACAGTTCTGACAGTAATAGTCATTCGTTTTTTGTTCATTTGAAATCTGCGCGCAAGAACTGGATGGAAAAAAATCGGCACAGTTATAAAATAAAACATCACAAAATAGTGTCAATTTTCATCGATCATATCTATTTTCAACATGATTTTAGATTGCAGAAAAAACAGATATTAAAAGCGCCATTTGACTCCAAAAAAGTATGACGTCACACTTATGCATTTCATACAAATCCCATAGAAAATGATTCTTTTGACGTTTGGAAAAGTGTCCGATTTGAGTTGTCATCTAGCGGATTACGTCAACAGAATGTACCGAATGTGTCAAAGAATAGAATACACATCGGCTGCCACTTGTTTTGCTAAAGACCTTTACCCTTTACAATAGTATAAAAGAAACGTCTGCCCTGAAATGTTGGGGCACTATTATTTCATCATTTCAGCCGCATAACGTCCACTGCTGGACATAGGCCTCTCCCAAAGATTTCCAAAATGACCGATCAAGCACTGCACTATTATTTGATGAGTAACAATTGATGCACAGTGGCCCAGTTAATGAATTTTTTGTTTAATTCCCGTCCTGAATCCAGTGTTGGCGACTTTTTTACCAATCCGCCAATGAACCAGTGCGCTCCCCCCGCTCGGTTGGTGTTCGAGTTTGAACAAATGTTGTTGCAGATTGTCGACGTTCGTTAGTTGTTGTCGACGCCAGCGTTCTTTGTATTGTAATTTCGTCCAATGGCACACGTATGTATTGTCTGTCGAGTGTTAGATTGGATAGAGAATGGTTACTCATGTTTTATTTAAATTTTGATCTTCATTTACTATATTATAGAGACCACCGGTCGATGAAGACCTGCTTATAAAGGGAGTCACAAAATTAACTTTCTGTGTGGTTTTGTCTATTTTTTACTTTTATTTCAAAAGGCCGCTTTTCGGCCCATAACCATTGATTTAATAAAATTTGTGTTATATGTTTAAAAACTAAAAACTGACTTCACCCCCAAACCACACAACCGATTTTAATATAATTTCTATGGGACCTGACAAGTATACAAAAAAGATTTTTTCAGATCGGTCCTGGCATCTTCGAAAAATCGGTGAACATACATCTCCTTTTTGGAAGTCGGTTTAAAAAATATTATTAGAAGTAGAAAGTGATAATAAATTATCTAGTCCAGTGAAATTCTCAAATATAATGTAGAATCCTTTAAAGAGACACATTGTGATATATTTGGTCCAAAGATAGAGATAGTCGTAGTTTATCGTCGAGTTTTGCTTGTCTTTCAGTTTTTCTGGTTATTTTATCGACCACATTAAAAGTGGGCTAAGGGAAGGAGGTAGTAGGTACCTGTGTGAGTTAAAGAGACTTACATACGTATGCCATCGGAAGCGTGTATAGTTGTTGTAGTGTGAGTGCACATTGCGGCGGTAGCCTGTTGTCGTGTTGATAGCTGTACGCATTATATTTTTGACAGACTCACTGATTAAAACATAAAACTAACACTTTGTTTCATTGCCTGATCTCATCTCTAAACTATGAGTAACAATTTTGACTAGTACAATTTAGGATCACAATTTAAGAGAAAATATAATTTGGATGTGCATACGAAATAATAATTTAATAATAGAAGTGTTTTTTAGGGTCGACAACTAAGTTGTAGAAATGGTTGCGCCACCGAAAAATCAGTTATAATATAACAGTGAATTTAGTGAAGATTAACATGGTGAGGAAACCTGCATATTATTTCAACAGTGTGTAATAATGACTGTCGCTAGTTGACAGTTATGAGCAACGTCAGATGCCTTTAGGCAGCTCGAAAAGTCTCATAAGTTTTAGTAATTAGTAATAACACACTCAATAAGAAGAATTTAGTAGATACAAAATTTTTTCGGCGATGTCTACTAAGTCAGTGGTCGACCATTTACAATAAAATTAACACTTGCTGACTACTTTGTGTTGTAAACGCCTAGATACAGACACAAGGCAAATAACTACGTATCACTTGTGTGGAAGTCCTAAATAGTCCTACCTACCCTCATATTTATAAAAAATCTGTTGTCATTAAATTGATAGATTTCTTACTATATGACACATTTAAGAGGGCATATATTCTTATGAATACATCGGCTAGTGTTAAAATCATAGTTGCAGAATAAATACATCTTACATAAATGTCTTTTATATGTTACAGACAAAATAAAGTATAAAATTACGCTAAAAATGTGAAAATACAATGTGATACATTTATAAATAGTGGCAAGAATAATTGAACGATTTTCGTAGTTTTAAAACATAGTATGGTCGGCAAAAATTAACTCTGCCAACGTTCAAGGTAAAAAGTGCTTAAATAATTTGTAACGTATTCGTGATCAAATTTTTTGTTATACAAGGATCTCGGATTAGACATAATAGATAAAAATGCAATTCATTAAAAAAGTAGTTAGAAAGTACAAAAAATAACAAAAAAAAATCCGATGCGAAAATGTTTTGAGGAACTTTGCATCAGATCGGAATAGAAGTCTAAAAGTTTGTTTGGTCTTTCGCCTTACCTTTTCTTTAAAAAAAACCCTACTTATAATACTAAAATCTCGCTTTGCTTGGCAAACTATTTATAAGGATATAGGAAACATAAACTGTCTTATAATGGTGATGCTGCGACCTAAAATGGACCTAGGCCTCTGACACCACCCCTTAGCATGCCACCGTCGTTAAAATGGTATAAAGTTTATCGCGCAAACGGACGAGTGCATTCTCGCTCGTTATGTAGAAAGAGATAGTGATGAATATTTAGCTCGATAAACCTTGTCGATGAAAGATGTTAATCTTTTGATATGACACGATTTCATAAAAATATAGTTGAAGGAAATAGAAGCGATAGTTATATTTAGTTGACTTATTCATAAATGCAGATCATGTAGATAGGTACAGATAAAGAAGGTGACGTCGCATCGTGTAGACCAGCAAACTACATCTGGCGGACGAGAGAGATAAATGGAAGAAAATTTATACTCCACCGACAAAGCATATAGATATGATAAAACCTTGTCGCCGGTGCCATGCTACGGGGCCTGATGACGTCATTTATAGGTTACATCTACAAGCATAACTTCACAAATACGACTAATCATAAAACAACTGAGTACAATAGTTGGTTCTAAACCTTCTTCATACATACGATTATATTTACATTTCTCATGATATCTCTATCGAGGTACAAAGTATTTTCATAGATACTATTCATCTTACTTGTTTTATACATGATACACACTAAATCAAAAATACATGGTCATTTTTATATTGTACAAATATTTTAAGGGCAATTTCAGTCAGTTATACTGAGCATCTTTACCTAATAACCTATTTATTGATATTTGATTATTTTTCCGTTTTCCTAATAGGTCATGTGACTGGTGCAATTTTTAATAAAAATATTTGCATCAAACTTTTTTTTCTTTTTTGGTACATAATCATTAGCTACACACGACGCAATTGTACAATAATTGGTGATGTACTGCAGATTATTGTATGTGTAGACGTGTTGTGTTGGGCCCATACATGACATCACCAAATTTTGTAGTGTGTAGACTTTAGGCAAGTTGTTGAGATAGATGATCTGAACTATCCCTTAAACTATTAGTATTTACATAAAGGACCTTGTTTACAAAAATAATAAATACCGACTACGTAATCTACCCAATGAATGTAGTTTCACGTTTCACATCTAAGGGCGGGCGTTGCGTTATGCGCTCACGCAGACGCTTGCGACGAATTTCAGACAGTCAGACGGTTAGCACACGCCGCCCCCATTCCCTACTATAGGTAGCATGACAGGGGTAGTGGACTATTGCGACCTTAGGAATATGAGCGTGATGTACCTGTAGGAAGTGTTTAAATATTGTTAATTTAGCAATACACGTACATCACGCACAAAATTACACGTACTTCTAACTCAGCAACCTTCCCCACTACTTTACAAGTATATTCCTTATTAAGTATATAAGTTAGTGTTCTAATAAATAAATTATTCCTTTTGTTTACCTAGTAATGGTGGTTTAATTCATTTACCTAGTCGCCATATGGACATATTCTCTTTTCCCGCCCCTCTGACTTCGCCGCCCGGGGCATGGGCTTCGGGAAGCCCCTCTAGATTTGGGGCTGCCCCGAGCGTGTGACAAAAAGATCGTTATGGATTCAGTCTATATCTCACGCGGATTGTTTCTTAACCGTCTTTTTTTTTCAAGACTAAAATGGCAAAAAATTAAATTTGTTTGTTTAATCTGTCGGATGTCACAAAAAAGCCCGGCAGTTTGTTTGTATATCATTTTAGGTACTTATAAAAAAGCCTGACCGCGTGACGCAACGCACTCCCTAAAACTAAATCTTTTCTTTGGAATGTAACTATCTTAGATTTACTAAGTATAATACCTGTTTTGAAACTATCCTAACATTCAATCACAGTTGTAGTGAAATCTGACAGTACCACTGTCTTCATAAATTAAGAATAAAATGTTTTTAATTTTGATAATCAAGTTCAACAGAATAAACTGAAATATATATAAGTCGTGAAAATGATAACAATAGCAAATAATTATATTAAAATTATTATATTAAAAAATCTGGTCTCATACCAAACCTTTTAAACAATAACTGATAATTTATCCAAACTAAAAACCGACTTCAACAAACTACACAACCGAATTTAACAAAATTATCTATGGGACGACCACCTGACAAGTATTTCCTCTCAAACAAAAATATTTAATCAAATTGGTCTGTAAAAAGTCAAGCGTCTTCGAGTAATCGGGGTACATACAAAAAAAAAAGAAATAAATACCTATGTACTACCGAAAAAAAATAAACATGTTCCATTACATTCGGATTGATATCCTTCATTTTTGAAGTCGGCAAATAAACGTAATATGAAACGATTCATTTTCAGTTTATTTTGTTGAAACTCACTTATACTTTTTTATGAAATTGCACAAAATTATGTTACTCGTACGAAAAGAAATTCGAGAGCGTTAGGGTATAATCAAGAGTACATAAATATACATAAAACGTTTCTACTCCCATTTCTATTAGAAGTATAATATCTATGTTCTCACAATATTTCCAAACGAAATTCCTATTTTCATACCTAAGGTCTGTCTGCACGTAGTAACCATCCAATTAAAGTGACCCATTTGCTATTCAATTAATGGTGCTATACATTTTTTTTAATTTATTGAATACCTAGTCAGGTATTTATTTTATGACGTCATTAATTTTGCAAATCCTATTTTCCTTACTATGTGACTATAGTTGCCCCTAACATTTTTTCCCTGGTTTTTATTTTCTCACGTTTTATTCCCTAAATTGTTTTTAAAACTTCCAAAATTTTCTTTGATATAGTTTTTCCCTAAATAAAATTTTTTTACATGATAAACGAACTTCAAAATGGGTGAATAAATACCAGTAAAAGTTGATTCAAGCCCATGGAAACTAAAGTACTTTTTTTTTAAAAAGAGTCAGACCATCTTCAAAGTACTAAAATGTTTGACTGAATATTTAGCAAAACTCTATATATTTTTTTTTTTTTACATAAACCCGTATTGTATGTTAAATAACCTAGCCTAATCATAGCCAATTTATTCATGCAAATTGCGAGTCATATCACCGCTCTTCCTGTTACCAATTGAGTTAGCGAATTGGGACCGGGCTAAGTAGCAAATGGGACACTTTTCATAGGGTTGCCAATTCTAAACTGGAAATCCATTTAGTGTACGGTTCTAGTTATATTCTGACGACCTATGTGGCGTAATGGACAACATGGTCAACACGCTAGACCGCCAACTGCAGGTCCTGCGTTCGATCCCCAGCCAGGGCAAGTAGTAAAATGGCCTTTTTTTTTAAATATTCTGGCTCTTGAGTGTTTATTTATACATATAATAAAATATAGTATTGTAGATTTACTATCCCATAAAACAAGTTTAAACTTACGTTGGGGCTAGCTCAATCAGTGTGATTTGTCCATGTATATTCTGCTACCTGCGACACAGGAAAATATGGTAATTTCCCTAATAATTTTCAATTTAGTTACTGCCCCAGATGTTTGCCAACTGTAGCCAACATTCGAGAATATACCAAAAATTATGAATTGAAGAGATTCCACAAGCAGACAGCATTACAGCACCGGCTTAAGAGATTACAATACAAACACCATTTCAGTCTATTGCTAGATAAATTAGAGGCCTGCATCCAGTATTTCCAGCGGCGTGGCAACCCTACCGGCGCGTACCTTAGCTAAAGTGTGACGTCACCGAACCTGCAAGAACCAGGTCCTCATAGCAGCTGACGATGGGGAGGTTCCCCGTGTGTTAGTGCCTGAGGATCATCTGGCAGTAGAGGAAGCTGTCCAGCACTGGAAACAAAGTCAACACTTCTTGTTAACTCAGTTCAGACCGCGACGCGATGTGGCGCGAACTTTTGAAGAAGTAAAGAACGTGTTTACTACACAAAAAGGTACAAATTTCAGTATAACCACAGAATTAATATGAGTATTACATACAGAACCCAAACTGCTAGGGTCCCGCGCAATATACGTCTCCGCACCTCTCCCCGTTCTCGCGTTGTGGAAGGGTATTAAGCTTGGCTGTAAGCACCTGCAGTCGCCACTACATGGCAAGAACGGGGGAGAGGTGCGGGGACGGGGTCGCATATTGCGCAGGGCCTTAGGAGTTTGCGTTCTGTATGTAATACTTATATTCATTCTACTACACTGTGGTATAACGTACATCGCTATGATTGCTCTCACGTAAATTAGTATCTTATTGTGTACTAAACAAGTTCTACATATATTTCTCCAAAAGTGCGCGCCACATCGCGTGGCGTGGTCCGATCCGACCCTTACAGAATCGGTCTTTTTTTCAACTGGGACTAAGTAACTTTAGTACATGGTTTTTAAACCATTACTTTCCAAATGAAGTTGACAGAGGCAAAAGAGAAGGTGACATATTGCGGGAGGTCTCTTGTTTTGGGTGGATAATGGTTTAAACCAAGCACTTAAGTTCATCAACGATTTAAAATAAGACGAGATTTGCCTCAATTGACATTTGGACTGCTTGTATCATTGATGTCTGTCTGTCTGTTCGTGGTTTAGCTTGGTAACTAAAAAGCAGTAATTTCGTACTAAATTGCTCGTGTTTCAGTTTGCATAAACAAATCGTAGTTTTTAGGCAACATAGCAAAAAATCATAGTTAAAGAAATTAAAGATCTTGTCTTTTCAAATACGAAGCATGGCGACATCGCATCTTTATCGCGAATTTAAATGATCACATAGTAATAAAAATATGCAAAAATGTTTTTTATAAATGTTTATATTTTGTAAAAAAAAGTACGTATTTTACTTTTTATAGATATGTTATAAAAACCTAATATATGTTTATAAATAAATAATGAGGAAAATATGCAAAAATAAAATGGGTAATTCCATTAAGTACATGACGAAAATAAGGTTTTACCCAAGTTTTACCTTATATTTAAAATAAAATTACTGGAAACTATTGTTAATATTTAGGTACCTAAATATGGATAAATAGTATGCCAAACTTTTGAGGTACTATGAGACCCAAATAGACACATAATATGCTTATACTCTAAGAAACTCATCTTTATATTTTATGGCTTTTCTTCGAAATTGTCTGTTCGAAAAATGACAGCCGGGACCAACGGCTTATACGAGCCTTTCGAAGCACAGAGCAGTCCAAGAAATTTGTATGCCACTTGTGGTCACCCATCCAAGTACGGACCACGCCCGTCGTCGCTTTACTTGCGAAACCGCTAGTAATGCGCACTCCCACCAAGCCACCGAGCTCCTCGAGTGAGATTTATGTGGTTTAAACTTTCTGAAAAAAAATCTTCCTGTATACTGTTAGTTTTTTTAAAGTTTGTACTTACAATACTGCGCTGCGCTGACAAGTAATTCAGACAGCTGCAGCGGCCCTTTCCCTTTGAGGACGATCTCGCAAACGAACACGTACACAACCCGGCTGGTCTCAAACAGAGAATCCAAGAGTAACCACGTGGTGATGTTCCGACCGGTGTTCTGTGCTGCGCTACGGTTCATCACCACGCAGGAGTTCAGGAAGCCAATGGCACTGGTTACCACCATCAGTCCCGATATGAAGAAGTGGACACCTGAACAACATTTCTAACTTTATTATATGAGCTAAAAGCATTATAATAGCTTTTTCTTCTTCTATGTTGAAATATCAAAAATAATTTTAGGCTTTCTATACAAACTCGGATCAGCTGATCGGTCAATTTGTATGGGAGGCCAAAAATTACTTTTCATATTTCAATACGTTTTCCCTAGAGAAAGTTGCTCTCAGCAGTATCATAGAATGAATTCACCCTTTAAACAGTTTTAGTTTATTTTGTTAGACCTTGTATATGTATGTAGATTGTAGATACGGAATGTTTCTTCTTTTTGTATGTAGATTGTAGATACGGAATGTTTCTTCTTTTTATGATAAATGAAATTGAATATATAGAGATAGATGAAGAAAACAAAGGCAGGCCTTTGCCCAGCAGAGGGACACAACTTCTGGCTTTTAAAAAAAAAGAATTTTCCTTTCTTTTGTTCTTTAAAAAAATGTAAAATGTTTTGCTCTAACAGGGCCCATGTAAAATTGCATGTGTGATAACTTTCATCTATTAGCAGTGTATGAGCATTGTTATAAATAAAAAAATAGTAAACCAAATAAAATTTTCAATCCACTTACCCACTTCATTTCCTACCAGAGGCTTTACATAAAATAACTCTGGATTCAGTAAACGGAGTAACGCAAACACAAATGCTGTTGTTGCAGATATCTGAAAAATTTATATTTATTATTTTGAAAATATATTAAATTACTTTTTTTAAATTTTTGATAACTGTACCTAGTCAAAATAACAATATCATAGTAAAAAATTAAAAAAAATACATGTTTCTTCTATTTGTACCCAATAGAATAAAAAAGCACTAACAAAAAATTTTGCAATTTTTTTGGCTCAATAAATCATGTTTATGTTATAATAGTCAGTCAAACTTATGTTTGTAATGTAACATGTCTATAAGGTAAGTTTATAATAATATCATACAAATATTTATATAGCGCAACTGTACATACATATGTTTGTTTGTTTGTAATAACTTTATTGTACTAAAACAAATACATATACAAAGACAGCTATATATATGTAATGGCATTAAATTAATATCTAAATCAAATGTAGAAGCAAGTGGAGTAATAAAATAAAATTACAATTAATTACATTCATCCCACATAATCTCAACACAATATTTATCAGAATATAAATATTGGAACAGATAGACACTTGTTTGCTAGTTATATCTAAATAATTAGCAGAGGGTAGTTACTTTCTATGAGTAGCTAATCAAATTTATTGAATGCAAACTATTTACTTTCCTCCACAGGATTTTTTTACGAAATATAAGGCTAACTCTGTTAAAGATTTACACATTTTCAGTCATGGAAACCAGGTCTCCGGGTGTCTATCACGGAAACAATATGCCATTACTATGTTTACATTACTTACCGAGAAAACGAGAGCCACCACTCGCACGTAAACTTTCAAGTCGATCGTAGGCATTGTTTTGGATTGTGTGGACATCTAGCTGACTTTCACACCTATATACTTAATTAATTAGGCCCACATCTATCACTCATTCACGAAGCACACATTCGCGATGTTTTCGGCTAAAATCAATACAAATTCTGATCGTATTTACGCGCTCCAAGTTATCTGCAATTTCAGCACGCACGGCCAAGGCCGATCCGCATTAGCAAATGTCAGCTGTCAAGTAAATGTCAATCGTGGTGCAATCAAATCAATCCATGAAATCAATCAACTTTGTGAAACAAAACGGAAATTTGTTTTACAATGAAAAGTTCTTATTTTGTAATAATGCCTGACTGCGTAGATGTAAATACAGTAATTTTATTGATAAACGAAATTACCTACCTATTTGAAAATTTAAGACTTAAATTTTTAATATATAATAACACGTGCTGACATCTTGTGGCGATTTTTCAAAAATATTTTACACTGCCTCAGACTATAAACAGATGGCAGTAGTAGTATAAATCAGAGACCATTTTGACTTCGTATCAACTTCGTATAAAACAGCTGTGTTTATTGTCGTTTGTACACAACTGACACAAAAAGGAGTGTAATGTTTTCAGGGTTCAAGTGTGTGTACGCAAGTTCCGCCATAAATTAAACATGGCTGAACAGACCGATTAACCGTTTTATTACTTTACTAATTCTGGATTTTGTAGCGCTGCTACGCTACGACACGACTACGGTTCTTCGTAGATATCTTGTAGCAGCGTAGTCGTAGGCGCTACGTTGTAGTAGGTGTAGACACATGTAGATTGCGTAGATTGTAGCTTTTAGTAATTTTTATACTTACGTAAAATGTACATCGAAACCTTTGTTTAACTAATAAACAAACATTCAATTTTTGTGTCAGATTTTAAAAAGGTGCTTAGAGACACTTGTACCTACCGGCCTAACGTTATTTGTCAACTGAATCTTCATGATCTTACCTACGAAGTATCATAGCAGTACAGGCCCTTACAAAAAACGGTTATTTCATAGGAAAAAAGTTTTGATTATTAGAAAATTTCGCCAATAGCCGCACCCACCCGGACACAGCCTTGTAGCTATATTACTACTAAGATTAGAACAGAGAAAATGTTATTATATTATAAGATTAACGAATACTTTGAAAATAAGAAAAAATAATAAAAATGTGCCTGTTGTAAGTTGTAAGAGTAACTTTGATATCTGTTTTAAGTACCTTTAAATTGATTAGGATATTCCTTCTGATCTTAATAAGTGTAAAGTACCTGGGTGACCGAGCTTTGCTCGGTCGGTTACATCTCAAACATTAACTACATTTTTTTAAACTTGTCTAAAAACAGTACTAAATAAAAAATTATTTATAAACTTGAACATTAAAAAGACAAAAGTAAGTCACCGAGTGGGATTCGAACCCGTAACACTCTTTCTAGCGGTCAGCATCCTTAACCACTCAGCTAAGCGGATGGCGGCCGGCGCGAGGAAATTAGCGACCATATTCTGCGTGGAAAGAAAAACGAATGAAAACTCGAAAACAGGCGTTTTCCCATACATAAGACTAATCTAGATCGATTGTTTACCTCCAAAAACCCCCATATACCAATTTTCAGCAAAATCGTTAGAGCCGTTTTCGAGATCACAGAAATTTATAAATAAATATACAAGAATTGCTCGTTTAAAGGTATAAGATATTTTATTAAATGTAGCACCCTACTAGGGTCTCATATGCATTTTGTAAACTAGATTCAAGTTTCGCAATTGTATGTACATGAAAACGTGCAATACTTAAATGAATGTGAATACGAGTTATCTCGTTGAATGAAAATCTTTTATCTGTCTGGTTTAGTTAAGCTCACAGAGCGAAAGCATAAAAAATAAATGTCTGAGGTCGAGCCGGGTCAAGGTGTGCCCCAGTTATGGTGCCCCCTAATAAGAATCCTTTCATGCTGTTGGAGAGAAAAGAAAAAATACAATGCTGCTTTTCTTTAGACGGTAAGTTTACGTTAAATATTAAATGTTACTAGGCAAGACGAATAGAAAAATATTTTCGGTCCATCGATTAGATTATTTAAAAAAAATATTGTACACGTATTTTTTTCTTTTCTCTGAGAAATCAAAAATGACAAAGATACAGCGCATATAAATTTCGCGTGACGTCGCAAGCACCCACTCCGGAACCTTGACGCTCCGTATCTTTGTGAATGTTTACTTTTTCGGTAAACTGAAAAATACGGGTCCATTATTTTTGGATAATCTAAAAGATGGACTAATTACAATCATACTTTTCGGACCCTGTCGTGCCCATCAGAAATAAAACTTGTAATGAAATGCCACCCGCAATAATTTTATTTTAAGTTTTAGGAACTGCCAAGTCCAAGTAGTTTTAAGTTAATCCTGTACATAAGTTTAAGAACTATTACTTTAAGTTTCACTTGTTGTAAATAGTGAGGTAAGTAGATTATCTATTATAATTCTCTTTGAAATATAAGGTTTTTTCTACAACAATATTTTTTCTTGAGTTTTTTATGGTTACTTAACAAACGAAATTAATGACAATTGTAGTTGACAAATGCAACAGAATAAATGTTTTAAAATCCGTTGACGTCATTTCGTCACAGTCAGATGTCGGTCGTCATTGTCAGGTTGTCACAAATCAAAATGTGTGAATATTAAATGATTTAGCAATTAAAAGCTTTTAAAAGCTTCGTCACGGTAGTCGGCGGTCGCAAAGTATAGGGAGTCGTGATATTAATCTTAGCTCTAAGTTAAAGTTATTATAATTTGGATTCTAGAAATTTAAATTTAAAAAAAAAGAAAAACTTAGTACATACTTAAGTACTTATAATAATGGGTAATTTGTTGATAAAAATGAGGTAGTACCACACCACTTAAGTACTTGATATTGATGACAGGACTGTCTTTAAAATACTCTAAGTACAAGTAGAAGTAAGTACCTATTTATTTTTAATTTCATAGTTTTCATTTAAAAATGACTGGCTAGTAGAACCTAAATTATTCCAGCCAGTAACAAAATATCAAGGTACGATATGGAAAAACAAAACTATATTTTAAAATAATTGTACGTTTTGAATTTCGAATTAAAATAATGGTTAGGGTTTTAGTGATGGGGTGTGCAATAATCGTCGGCCACGCGTAGTCATTAGCCGCCATTCATTGGGCAAGCACTTTATTCGATTAACCGATTCCTAACTCGATTATAAATTTACGAGATGTTGACTGTTATAAATTTTGTGGAATCGCCAATCGCATATTTTTATTGAGTAATTCTTGATTTATTGTTTGGTTAACTTACAACTGTTATATTTATGAATACAGTTTTATGATTACGCACTTTTCATTGACGTTCCAGATTTGACCGCTACATACGATAGTAATTATATAGATGTTAGTATAATTGCGTTACTTTCTATACTTGTTTTTATTTTGAAAATTTTGTATACTTACATATATTTACTTATAAGACAAAATACTAAATAAGTACGTGTATGTATTTATGATGTATGTATGTAGTAAGAGAAACTCCTTCCACGTTTCATTGAAATGATAAAAACACAAATATATACCTATATAGTATAGTGTACACTAATACCTATTAACAAAAAATACTGCTTATGTTTTGTTAGTATTATTTTGTAACTTATTTTTGCGTCATCAAAACCTGTTTTTAGGGTTCCGTAGCCAAATGGCAAAAACGGAACCCTTATAGATTCGTCATGTCTGTCTGTCTGTCCGTCCGTATGTCACAGCCACTTTTTTCCGAAACTATAAGACCTATACTGTTGAAACTTGGTAAGTAAATGTATTGTGTGAACCGCTTTAAGGTTTTGACACAAAAATAGAAAAAAAACAGTAAAATTTGGGGGTTCCCCATACTTAGAACTAAAACTCAAAAATTTATTTTTCATCAAACCCATACGTGTGGGGTATCTATGGATAGGTCTTCAAAAATGATATTGAGGTTTCTAATAGCATTTTTTTTTAAACCGAATACTTTGCGCGAGAGACACTTCCAAAGCGGAAAAAAGTGTGTCCCCCCCCCCGTAACTTCTAAAGTAAGAGAATGATAAAACTAAAAAAAATATATGATGTTCATTACCGTGAAATCTACCAGCGAAAATTGGTTTGAACGAGATCTAGTAAGTAGTTTTTTTTTAATATGTCATCATCATAAACGGCAATTTACCTTTCATTAAATCAACTCAAATATAAAAATTAAAAAAAACATACTACAAGACTTTTATATTATGTTATTTGCTATTACGGAACCCTTCATGGGCGAGTCCGACTCGCACTTGGCCGCTTATTTTAAGAATGACCACGACACTTGCACAACTGTTGATCTTGTCACATGTTTTCTTTGGCCACTCGTTACATTGGTCAGTTAATGGTCATCGTTCCCCCTTATCATGTGTACCTTATGGTGCATTATGGAGATCATTGCACCATGGGGTCGGCTAATTGTTAAGCAATA
This sequence comes from Acrobasis consociella, assembly GCA_963555685.1. Taxonomy (NCBI): domain Eukaryota; kingdom Metazoa; phylum Arthropoda; class Insecta; order Lepidoptera; family Pyralidae; genus Acrobasis; species Acrobasis consociella. Next base: position 22,797,732 of record OY743105.1, on the reverse strand, counting down.
AAGCGGTATGGTCAGCGATATCTGTAATTGAATGATTGCGAATGTGGGCAATACTTTGATACTTTGGTACATTGTTACTGTGACCCTTTTGATCCAATTCAGCTTGATCGTCTTATTTTTGGTGATAGAGTACTTACTCTATCACGAGTAGTAGACAGTCCTACTAAAATTTAATTTAATTCAAGCAACAAGTAACATAGTAGCAGTAAGCCAGTAAGTAGGTAAGTTATACGTATATTCCTAGAGAGAGAAAGAGAAAAAAAAAATTGTATCGGCTTTGCGTATGGTTGAGATGGAAAATAACATTAATTAAATATTATATTGAAAAGTGCTTAGCTTAAACAATATTGAAAATGACTTAGCTTATTAAATATATAAAATATGGCATTTATAGCTATATTCCCTTTAGACATATAATGACTTGAAAAGGCTGATCAAGAAGAAGACAGACAAGAATGAAAGGAAGTTTACCGTCAAGAGAGCCGCACTTAAATCTAATCGATTTAATTGATACTCTTATTCTGCAGTATAAGCTCACCCGTAATATTGAAGAAAAATTCTGCGTCTACATCGATTCGTTTACGATAATTTACTTATCTAATATCGTGAATATCAATAAACTCTCGAAATCATTCTTGTGTCGGCAACAATCGCACAAAGGCTTTCCATCGCATAGTGCATGTCCATTCGCAGTCGGTAACAGGGTCACCACATGTCGGAATTTCACTGCAGTATGTGTAAGTGATTTTGAAATACATTTTTTAATTAATAAATGCATTTGTTATGATTTCTCTGGTTCTAAAATCAAGACATCATTATTTTGCATTTAATTTGATAAACCTAATTTCTAAATTAGACATTTATAGGTTTCTACAAAAATCAAATGATATATTAATTATTCAAACAAAATTAATTTTACAATTGATAAAAAATCACTTGAGCATGAATTAGGTAGTAAACATGCGAGAGAAGCATCTCAGTTTCGAGATTGGCCAAAAATGCTTTTGTCACATTTCTCAACCTGTACTCTCATTTTGTGAGCAGGTTGGGAATTTATATTGAATTTTTTCGTTGATTCCCTTTTTTAAATGAACAAACTTTTTTGCATGAACAACTTTTTTATCCGACAAACTTTTACTTTTTGGTTGGAGTCACTTGCGAGGTCTACAGCTCAGAGAGCCCCTAGTAATATAGAGCTCACTAAATTATTTCACAATCAAAATAAAAATTACAAGAAGTAAGCACATGAAAATATATATTTTTTGGAATGAAGTTATTCATTCGTGTAAGAATTTTCGCTTTAGTCAAGTGGCAAATTTTGCCACTGGTCCTTAGACGTTAGGTAAGGTTAGGTTTAGATACATTATCAATAGTTCATAGTCGGAACTAAGCAGTTTTAATTTGATAACGATGACAGCCCTACTGGTCGCATCGCATGTGTATACGTACAATATTTGCACATAACTCATGTGCAGCCAATGGGGCATGACAAACAAATGTCCTATGCAAATATAATTGGTACACTATTTATATTCAGCGCGTTTTTGCTATAAGTAGATTCGATGGTCTATTACCTAATGTCATAAAAAGTATAGACTTAAATACTAAAAAATTTAAGTATGTTATAAAAATGGATTTTATATTATTCAGATTTTCAAGTTAACCAAAAGTTTTAAGTAATCTACTTATTATAGTTTCAGGTGTAGAAACAGGGCCTAGGAAATCTTAAAGTACTTTTTATTTCTCATTTCAACACGTGTTTTTTTTTAAAAAGGTCTAAATCTTTGCTTTATTTTTCTTAGTAATAACTCAATTAAAAATCTAATACGAATAAATGAATATGAAGATTGATTGTACATGATCATTTAGTAACATTAATTTTAAGGTTTACTCAATTGTTAATGTTCGTTTACCGCTTTACATAAACCTTTTAAACATCATTTGCTGAGCTATAAATCGCATAAAATAGGTCAGAAGGGACTCTCGAGAATGGTTCTCAAGTCCTATTGACCAAGATCCGACGACTTGACCGCACAATGAGGGCGAGTATAAGAAGATTTTATTGTTAAATTAAATAAATTACAGAGTCATCGAAAGCCCACAATCTAAAAACCCAACCTACGCCCGAGTGTACTAATAATAATTTGAAGATGTTACTTGGTACGGTTTCTCCTTATATTTGAGAGATGTGCTCTTGTCTTGTGGGGTTTCATATTCAATACTTTAGTACTTATGCTAACACTAGCTGTACCCGCAGGCTTTGCTCCCCGTCGGAATTTCGGAATAAATTGTGCCCTATGTCTTTCCCCGAGTCTCAAACTATATCCATAACAAATTTCATCTAAATCGGTTCAGTAGTGTGAAGTGGTAACGGACAAACAAACAAATATACAAACTCACTTTCGCCTTTATAATATTATTAGTAGGATAGGATAAGTATTTAAAGTAAAATCTGTCCTCGATATCATTAATAATGATATCGAGGACAGATTTTACTTTAAATACTTAAGTTTATAAAGATAATGATTCATTATCTTTATAAACTTTTAAAGGGCTACCTGAATTTTCCGGGGTACAGTGAAGTCCCCATTTGAAAAAAAAATTTGAAACTAAACAGAGGTGTCATTTAAAATTGTCTTGATCAAACCCTAGATAATACTTCGATTTATTACGAGTATGTCCCTTCCAAGTTGTATTATCGAAACACCATCAATAAAAACTTATTTTCGAAATCATGGCGCTCTTGGAAAACAAAATTAAATAAAGTTCACTTTGCAATCAGCGGCACATGTTCACTTCCTATTCGATAGCTGTCGAAATGTATGATCGATTACGACTCATCGATTCATCGCCATACTTTCGATTCTCATGATAATTGATATCGAAGCTCGTCCATCACTAATTTCCACTTTGTCATTTTACCACTCCAGTTTTATAAAAGCGAAATGAAAAGGGTAATCAGATTGCCAGGAAAACAATATGTTCTTACATAGTAGTAGGTAGGTAGCTGAAAAGATGGCTTTTCCATTTCTTCCCGGAATAAAATTCTGATCCCTATGGGATCACCTCGCGTAATACTAAAAATAACATTGATACATTAAATAACGATCTGTCTTGTATTGCTAAGCACCATTATATGACTTTTGTAATATATTTTTGCTAGGTAAGTGGGTAGTAGTTGTTTTGTTTGTTTTGTTTTGTAATTTTTGTATTTTTCTTCTGTATGTGTGTGACTATAGCCACAAACAAACGTTTTATCTATCTATCTATCTAGTATAATTTTAGTATCTTCTTAGGTACTCATCTAAGTAGATAATACTGTTTATACTGTGACTTTAAGAACCTCCATAATCGCTCTTCGGGTAAAACTATGTTCTTATCTAAGACAGTAATCTAATTTATGTACCTACCTACTTGCCTTTTTTTTCTTTAGCCAGTCTGTAGAAATGACTAACAATATCTAAAGTAAGTTTTGTAGATTATAAAAAGATATCTAATCTAGAATTCTAGATCTTCGCTACTACTTTCGTAAAAAATTACCCGTAAAATGTGCCTTATCGATTACAATTAGCTGGGGAGTTGCTGTTACACATTTTCAATAGTACGTAGTATATTATTACTCTGTGCTAGTACGCTACTAGTACTCTATTCGAATACCTAGCTACCTTTTTCGTTTCTTTCTAAAATTGGATACCTAGATCCCAGTGTCAAAGGGTCAATTTCAGCGTAAATCGTCAGCGGTCCCATGGTGTAATGGTTAGCACTCTGGACTCTGAATCCAGCGATCCGAGTTCAAATCTCGGTGGGACCTGTCTTTTTATTTTGTGTTTACATTTTTTATGGAAACGAAAATTAAAGATGAAAATTAAATAGCGGGCTTAAACAATAAACAAATAAGCAGCGAATAAAGAAAATGCGTTCCTGAGAGGCTAACGAACATTGGAAAAGGACAGTTGTATTTTTTAACTATATACGGATACATTTTCACGTCTATATCCCTGACGGGGCAGACAGAGCCCGAGGCCGTAAGACCCAAAGGCCACGCTTAGCGTGATGGTGGGAGTTAAGATGGAAAAGGAATCAAAATAGTGATGGGTTGCTAGCCGCATCGCCTATTACCATTATTCAAATCTCGCCCATTCCCTCGATCGGCTCTTACGATCTGCGCGGGAAGAGAAGCAGCTGGTACATTCTAAGTTTTTTCTTTTCTCCCAGACCAGCATAGAAGTATTATATTTACCTATATTACGTGGGGCGCACTATAAGTTTCCGGAATGAATATGAAAAAATACTATTAAAGGTACAAAATTAATTTATTGTTTTTCAAAATAATCTCCCTTGGCGTCTATGCACTTTTTCATTCGATGAAACCAGTTTTGAAAACTTTTGTGCCACTCCTCTGTAGTGACCTCTGAAACGTGTTTTTCATACTCCTCGACAGCCTCTTCTGGTGATGAAAATCGTTGACCGCGTAATTGGTTCTTAATTTTTGGGAACAGAAAAAAGTCACAAGGTGCCAGGTCGGGACTGTATGCAGGATGACTCATGAGTTCTACATTTTTCGCCTTCAAAAAGTCGTTTGTCTGTCTGGCCGTGTGAGAACTAGCATTGTCGTGGTGCAGGATGATACGGCGTTTACGGTTATTTTTACTGAGTTCGTCAATAACTTCTGGCAAACAAATGGTCGTGTACCAGTCACTATTCACTGTACGACGATTCTCTAAAGCAACAGTAGCCACGTGTCCAGTTTTATTAAAAAAAGAAGCAATCATCCGCTTAGATGCACTTTTCACGCGCGCCACTTTGGTTGGTTTCGGCTCATCTTGAAAGACCCATACGCTCGATTGCTGCTTTGTTTTGGGATCGTAGCAATAAATCCATGTTTCGTCACCTGTTACTATGTCCCACACCAAATTTGACGCACCTTCGTTGAATCTGGTAAGCATGGCACTGCACCAAGTGACGCGGTCCGTTTTTTGAGCCTCGGTCAAGTTGTGTGGGATCCACCGCGAGCACAGCTTTCTCACACCCAAATGTTTGTGTAGGATTAATTGTATTTGACTCATGCCTATTTCTAAGGATGCGCGAATTTCATGGTAGGTCACATGCCTGTCTGTTTCAATCATACGGCGCACAGCATCGATGTTTTTGTTGGTCACAGCGGTGGACGGCCGACCATCGCGAGATTCGTCACTGAGATTGATACGACCACGCTTGAATTCTGCAAACCAGCTATAAACAGTTGTCTTGCATGGTGCTTCATTGCCAAAAGCTGTTTCAAGCCGAGCGATGCTCTGTTGAGCTGTCAAATTACACTTAAAATCGTAGAAAATCATACTACGAAAATTTTCCCGAGTTAAATCCATGTTGATGCAGACACAGAATTTTTTAAATGGCGCCACAAGGTAAAAACAAAAGACAGTCAGATGAAACAAACTGCATTCTACAGCCAAAGAGTTCTATTTTCAAATGTTGCAATAAATTTTTAAATATTGTTTATGTAAGTGGCCAGTTCCGGAAACTTACAGTGCGCCCTATGTATTTTATAATTACTTTTAGTGTATTATTTTATAAATGATGTCCGCGGAAGACCAGCGTCGTAGGCGTCGTAGTTCACGCTACGTAGGCGGAGAGCATTTTGGTGGAATAATAATGTAATGATATCTTTTGTTATCTTTATTTCTACCAAATAAACAGATTTCCTTATTTTCTTTCTTACATGACAGAGTTTTGCTTTTGTTTTATGTAAAGCAAATGTTTCGTGTCATGTAAGAATTTTACTTGTTTTTCACTATTTATGCCAAGTTTATTTTGTTGAGCATGAGATAAAAGAGACTTTATGATAAAAATATATATCTATACTTACTTAGGTAATAATTCAACATGTTTAATGTTTTAAATCAACCTTATTCGGGTTATCTAGACAATTAATTTGTCAGTAAAAATCTTTTAGGTGCCTAGATATAGGTACTTAAAAATAAATAATGTTAATCTAGTTAGTACATACAAATCTTAGGTAAATTTGTATGTACTTACTAAATTACCGATTTTCTGAAATAAATATAGGTAATAGTTTACTACGCCCACTTAGGGTCTGCCAAACGAATCTACATACAATTATTATCTTCTGCCTACTACCCCAATACCCCAAATTCATTCCCTAAAACGTTTCATCTCTTGCAGACAGCAATATTTCCATAAACAATAATGTTCAATAATCCTTACGCTATGGCCGCGCGCCAGACACGCGTCGCGCACGCGCCTTCTTTTTTTTAATGAGCAGCGACGTCTAATTGCTTGCGGCCATTGTGCGCCTGAGTTTAATCTCTTTTAGTGCTTGTTAGCGAATGAAGATTGACGTTGGACGTTATTTTTCATTTTATGTACGAGTACTTAGGTACATATAAATAAACTTGCCACACTTGGACTCTGTGTTATAGTAAGCGTTTACTTATTTGGCTATAAAAAAAATAACTTACATTTTGTTTTATAAACAAGAATAGGCGAGATTTGAGTTACGTTAATAGGCGATGTGTGTGTTTTCACGCTCATGGTGGCCTTTTGGCCTTGCGTCCCTGGCATCTGTCTACCCCGTCAGGAGACGTAAAAATATATCATTATACTTATTACCATTTATGGTTTAAAACAATTAATTTTTTTACTATGTACCTACTGTAGTACGTATATATTCATAGATACATAAACGATTTATTATTAACTATACGATTCTGTAAATTGGTATAATCGATAAAAGTCTAACATGTAGAATCAGTATTTTTTCTCAATTTTTTTACAAGTGAAAAACGTATAGCGTAAAAGATACAAACGAGCCTATTTTTTATTTTATGTTTTTTAAAATTGATTATACAGAAATGTACACACTTACTTTTTACAATATTGAATAAATATAAATAAAAATAAAGTGTAAATAAAGTTTTATTATAAAATATAAATAAAGTAATGAAGAATATTTATTTGCACTACTTAAACTTGGAATTTAATAATCTTTAAACACAGTATCTCAATTAAAATATAAAAGAAACTCGAGCTTCCAAATCAGAGGTGCGACAACCGTAACACAACATGCACTTTGTTCCTTTACACGACACCCTATTTTCCTTTGCACTTTCAAATCAGAAAAAAACTTTTACAGTGCAGAAAATGGACTTTGATGCATTGAGAAAAGATTTATAGTTGCTTGCAGCCCCCTGAGTGGGGTTGAAAGTAAGGCAGTTTAATTCGCGGGCACGTGCCAGCCCCGCGTGGGACGGGGCTCCGCTGCGGTTCCCACACTACCAAATTATTGTGTTTGATCTGAACACTACTTGCAGAGTTTCCCCTTTATGCGTTTTCTGTTAATTGCTTCACGATATTTTAGCTCTGAATTAAAATATATATTAATTGGTGAAAAGTCTCAATGAAAACCAATAAACTTACCTAAATGATGTTTGAAAGATAATAAAACCTCTACATACTACTAAACTAAGGTAATTAAGTCCCTAAAAGTTAACTGGTAGGCTGATCTTTAGATTATTGAGCAATAAGTATTTAAACTAGTGGCTTTTTGAGCTGCAAACCTCGCGAATAAAGTTTTTCGGAGAAAAAACTGGTCCAGACAAAAAAGTTTAATAAGTGTAAGTACTTAAGAGTTGTGTAGTTGTTGTTGTTTGGTGTAGTCGGACTAAAGCATTTCTGAGCCAATCTCGAAACTGAGACGTTTCGCTCGCTACCTTCCTCGGTCAGTAAATAAAGGTTGACAAATAAAGTATTGGACCTCTCCTTGACCCAATGCGTAACATATTCATCATCATCGTTTCAGCCGCATAACGTCCACTGCTGGACATAGGCCTCACCCGAAGATTTCCAAAATCACCGATTAAGTGAATTTCTACTTTTACCAATTCTCTGTGTGCCATCACTGTTGTCAACATATGAGTTTTAATTGTTTGCTGGTCTACAGTCGTATTTAGTCAAAAAACCCAGTTGTTGGCTTTACTATGGCGTGAGGACAGTATATCAGTGACGTGCAAAAAATAATAATGACAAGGTAAGTAGTAATCTTACCAAAATAACGAGAGCAGCTGCATCTCAAGCAAAATATGTATTTTTCGCTAACATCCGATGGTATATTAAGGTGGCAATGGTATAATATTAGGGTAAACAAATTCTTTATGTCTGTATGAAATGCACGCTACTGCAGTCAGTACAAATATTTATTTATTAAAAGTATTGATTCACTACCACTTACTACCCGACGCGCCCAAACGCTAGCCGGCTTCAAATCCCAAGTTAAATCTTATTTTCTATGCTTTTGAAAGGTAAATTAATAGCGTTTCCTGTTTCCACTTAGTGTATTCATCTTGTACTGTTATTTTTTTTGTTCTGTATAAGTTTTATGTATTTAAGTAAGGTGTTTTTTATAATTATTGTACACAAATATGTTTATTATATTGACCCCCGCACTACCTGATTTCCCATCACGTTTTTTCTATATAGGTTGCCTGGAAAAAATTGCTTGTATAAGGCCGCTTTTTGCGCATTTCCTTGTTTTAAAAATAATTATGTGTTGTACATACCTATTTATTTATTTTGTGTAATTAAGGGTATTGTATTGATTAAATCGAACTTACCGACGAAGAGCTGTTTTGCAACCCTAATTATATTTTACTTCTAATTTTGTACGTAATCGATTTTTCTCGTAACTAAGATAAGGTATATCTATCTATTCTTAATGAATTCTTCAAAATTGTTATCGTTAATGTTCATTCATAAACTGTTGTTGCATGGTATGGACAGTCGTCAATTAACGACATTCTCAGGTCTCCAGTATGTATAAAAGTAATTAGGTAAGTTGTTCACTTAATCTTCGCACTGACATGCATATCAATTATTATTTATCTTAACTTTGGGCACAAAATTAGTAAAACTTTTGGTAAGAAGTTGGGAAAGTCAAAGTATGGTTAAAGTCAAAATCTTTTGATGTTTACTTTGAATCACTTGATAATCTTTAGGACTTTTAAGTCTCTACTGCAGTATACTACTAAAGCCATACAGTGACAGAGTAAACGGTTGATATATTTTATGAAAATAAGGGTAAGTATTTATTTAAAAAAGACGTAGTGGTCGTTGGGAAGAGCTACGGTATCGGATGCTTTTCTCAAAAAAATAAATACATTTGAATATACACTACAAGTAATGTAAATTAAAAGTACTCATTAGCGTGTAAAAGTCTAGTTATTGAATAAACATTTGAATTTTGGGTGACCATTTACGATTGGCATGCATATTATATTTGGGGTGGAAAAAGCGGGAAAACGCAGCTCGGCTTCGAAGCAGCGCAACTGAGGATGAACCGGGAATGTGCTAAGATGAAGAAGATTTATACCTTACCTATGTGTATACACGGTGATTTTTTATTGGTTTTGGAGCTGAAGGCCACTTAATAAGAATCGTTAGTAAGACCTAATTAGCTCAAAATAAAAATTCAGAACCAACATTTTTTGACTAAAACTCGAAAGTAAAATCGTGAGATCAATAAGTAATGCCGCCGCCGGCCGGCCGCCGGGGTCGAAAATCATTTTTGAAACTTTTTTATCTTATGTCATACACTTTGGAGATGGCTAAACGACTGCCCTAAGAATGTATAAAGATTTTGTAGTATCCTATAAAACCGAAATATTCATTAATGAATTATTATGTTTTTATTTTTACCCTAGAACTTCAGTAAAATAATACATCATTATAAGTTTTTTATTTGGGTTTCCTCATTTCCTCCATTGACATCTACCTAAGTGTTGCCAGATTTGAGTTTCTATTTGTTACCTGTACTATGTAAGCCGATTATGAATTTAACTATAATCGAAATAATTAATCATAGGTACCTACCGGTTACCGTTAAGAAACCACTTTATACATTGTAATAAGTAAATAAATAAATATTAGGGACAAATGACTCAGATTGAGCTAGCCCCAAAGTAAGTTCGAGACTTGTGTTACGGGATACTAACTCAACTATACTATATTTTATAACAAATACATATATAGATAAACATCCAAGACCCAGGACAATTTGAAAAAGGCCATTTTCCATCTTGTCCTGACCGGGGATCGAACCCGGAGTGGTCACCATGCTAGTCCGCTACCCAGAGGGGGTGGCGGACTAGCATGGTGACCACTTAACTACGCCACGGTAAACGCTCGCCGAGAGGTTCGGCCTAGAAGATTCTCGAAGAGAGCATACCCGACACCCGTGCGAAAGCCAACTAGACTTTCTTGAACGAGTCCCTTTGACTCGTGTGCAAAAACCAACAAGCGACCGAGAATATAATAGAATATAGTCGATTTTATAAAAAAATTCAAAAATAAAATCGATAGATAATCGATATTTTGCGGGTCATCTGGCAACACTGGTGTTCGTTGTACCGGTTGCGTCAGTTGCGTTTTCAAGTTTTCATAGTACTTTTTTCTTTTTACTTTGACCCTTGTTTGTTTACAAGACTATTCTATGTGATTGACTGCCTACTGACCTTTAGCTATTCTACACGGACTTACCTGCCTATCGAACATGATTAGGAGTTCAAAAGCGTTTGTAACCAATCGATCGGGGAAGGGATTGCAATGATTTTATTTTTAAAATTGTTGTCATTTCAAAAGTTCCTGAAACTTTTTTCATATGAAATATTAATATACAGCTATTCAGCATTACACAATACACTAGAAGCGATATTTATACATTGCTAGGGCAGTTGCCCATACTTCTATTTAGCCATCTCCATAATTTATTTACTATACGACATTTTCTTTTCCAAAACCAATGAAAAGTCAGCGTGTATATGCCGTGTCGTTTCCGGCAGAGTAGTATAGGGCTACTCCAAGTCCTCCCGTGGATGTCGTAGAAGGCTACTTAGGAAATACAAGCTAAACAAAGCTTACAAACGTCAATGAAACCTCCCCAACCCGTCTGGCCAGCGAGGAGAGTGTAGGCCACTTTTCTGGCTGCTCTGGCCAAGTATGGCTCTGGTAGAACAGAGAGAGTCGTGCTCCTGCAGTGGAGACAAAAAAGACCTGATGATTATGATGTGTATGTCACGACTTAGGTGACACGTATGTGTTTGTTTACTTACGAAAGTGTTTTGCATTTCTGCGCATCTCTTTTGTGTCCATCAGCTAATATTGTTTGTCTGTCCCCGTGTTTGTTGATCGAAACGCGATTTGCAGGTCGTTTGGGCGTGGAAATAATGTATTATTGTTTACAAGGGTGGAGTGGAGTACCTTTTATTCGACCCACACAGTCAGGCCATCGACCGGGAGTTTATGCACATTTGTTTACTTTTTTTTACCAATAATAAATTGTATAAAAGACGGACTTAATGCTAATGGCATTTTTGTCAAACTTCTTAAAAAGCTCTATGCCGTGAAAGCAAAGCGTCATTTAGAATTAACTAGTTGCGCTCCGCGGGTTTACCCGTGGTTACAGTAGCCTATATGTTAATTCAGGGTGTCAGCTTCCTGGATACCAAATTTTATCAAAATTGGTCCAGCTAATACAAACACACACACACACAAACTTTCGCCTTTATAATATTAGTGTGATTGTAAAGTCGGTTTTAAAGATTTTTTTCTACGTACCTACGCTGTGTTGGCTGAAAGAAATCGCTTTTAGTGATAAGTCCAGTTGTAGGTATGCAAGACATGTCTTTTGGACCAGTGGTCTTTCCGAAACGCTATTACCTATGATGTTTGGGTGTATGGATGTTTGTTCTGCTTTTACGTCAAAACGGGCGAACAGATTGGAATAAAATTTCGCATGTAGGTAGATACCTTGATTAACACATATGATATGTTTTTATAAAAAATCCAGAAGTAAAAAATACCAGTAAAGGGTAATTATGAAGAGATTGATGAGAGATGTAGCAAAAGAGGTCTGTCAGGATCGTAGCAAGTGGAGGTCCATAGTCTCTGCCTACCGCTGTGGGAAACAGGCGTCATATTATGTTTATACTTTGTATTCCAGAAAAAAAGGGGTTGTAAAAATTCGACCACAGCTTGATAATTTTTGAACGTTTTTATGATTTAGACATAAGTAGTGTAAATCGAATAAATTATTACTAAAAAGTGCCTGCGAAGGTCTACCTTTCGAATAAATATTTGACTTTTCATTCTCGTAGTTATGAAAGCTGGTAATTTAAATATTTTCTGACATTGCTTATAAGAAACGCCTACGCCTCAATGTAACTTTGCGAATGGATGGACACTCAAACAACTCGAAAGTGTTTATTTGGGGATGCTCCGACCTTTTCTGTACACTTTGATTGGCAATACTGCCGGAGGGAAACAGAGATTGGCACCGGTTCTACCTTCAGATATACTGTTACAGTTGTTTAAATTATATAAGTACCTACCTCTTCGTTAAATCAAACGGAGTTGAATGCCAAGTAAAAGTTATTTTTAATCAAAAGGTTTCAAATTATTCTAATGCTGGTGCCCGCGACTTCGTCTCCGTAGAATCACACAATATCTTTATAAATTTTAGCCTATGTGTTCTTCTGATGTATAAGCTATTTTTTTTTTCATTTTAGTAGTTTTTACGTGAAAGAGTAACAAACATCCATCCATCCATACTTACAAACTTTAACGTTTATAATATTAGTAGGAAAGGATTTCATATCATTAAAACTAACGTGAGATGACATAACTCACATAACTAAATATTTTAGCACGTTTTTGCTCAACGTGCCTTCACCTGTTGGAAATGGCCGACTCGATCGGTTTAGACGAGCATCCTTTGAGTTGAGAACAGAGAAACCTTCGGTCGCCGCTCCTCCTAACACTCACCCTGAGGATCGATCGAAACTAGTCGGCGTTTTCCGACTACACTACGTGACTAAAACCGTCTTAATATATTTAGTTATTATAATATTTGCTTATTGCTTAATGCTATGGTTTTGTATCACTATTATGTAAGTAGTTTGTTATACAATGCTAGTATTGAAAATGTGTTAGTAAGTTGTTAGGTCGTATAAAGACTCTAAATGGTCTAAAAACTAAGTAATACCTACTTATTAAATAATAATGAAGTGTAGGGCATAAACAATGAACATGCTCCTGGTCTTTATGTCTACACAACATAGTTGTCATTACAAAGAAGCAAAAGTTTCTCTGTTGGCTTCAGAAAGAAAATTAATGAAAGGTAACATGTTTCAAAAAGCTGGGCTCGTCCGGGATTTGAACCCGGGACCTCTCGCACCCAAAGCGAGAATCATACCCCTAGACCAACGAGCCGCTGTGCGAAGTGACGAAATTGACAATCGCGGTCAACAGCAGCGCGCGAGTTGATAACTGAGGCCTGATGACGTAGCGCGGTGAAAGGTATCCGACGCGGTGACGTCACACACGTGTAGCCTACCTACATGCGATGTAATGATGTTATATCAACGTTATTAATTCTTCAATTCGTTATGGGTTCGATTTATATAAAACAAGTAAATACTTCACACGTTTTTATCCCTAACGAGGTAGTCAGGGCCAAGCACAGAATGTAATGTATATATTTAGTCTGAGGAGCCAAGGGTTAGAAGTTTCCTGAGGCTATGCTTATACCAAGATGCCATGGAATCAATTTTCAAAACTAAAAAACCAACTTCACCCCCAAACTACACAACCGATTTTGATAAAATTTCTATGGCACCACCTGACAAGAATGACCTTTCAAAAAAGAGCTTTCGAAATTTTCTAGTAATCTGTGAACATACATAAAAAAAAGATTGATATCAAATTATGATAACCTTCTCGTTTTTCGGAATTCGATTAAAAATAAGTGGTGCTACGGATATCAAATCATTATCGGTAGTTCCGCTTTCCATCACTAGAAGGCGTTCTAGACAGTTGGGGGCTTTTAAATTTGCTAAGCAAATATAAACAAATAAATATATAAATTTATAGGGACAAATTATACTGATTGAGTTAGCCCCAAAGTAAGTTCGAGACTTGTGTTATGGGATACCAACTCAACGATACTATATTTTATAACAAATTTATATATAGATAGACATCCAATAGAAAGATAAACATCAAATAAATGTACATAAGTTATTCCTCCGTAACCCCTGCGTAAATGCAAACAAATGCAGGGATACTATGTAACTTTTCCCCCTACTAGCCTTTTATGATGACGTCCTTTGACGAGCGTCATATTATGGGACTCAGTCGCAACTGCCGTTGAAGGAAAGTCACTGGATGCGACATAGGCAATGAAAATGTTTTTCGCTCATCCAAGTACGGTCCACTCAGGAGGTTGCTTAACTTGCGAAATAGCTCCCAATGGGCCACCGAGGTCTTCTACGGAAGAGTAATCAAGGGTTTCAAGGGCTATGTTTCTTATTTGTCATAGAACTAGTTTGACAGATGAAGCGTTTTCGTGGCTTCTGCAAAAAATGTAGAGCAGCAAAGCAGCAGTACATCACGCTTAAAGCCCAACGCAGACGACAGACTAGACCGCGCCGCACTTTTTAGTCTGTGAAAATAGAACCTATGGAATCACATGCAGTAACGTACACGACGCGCAAAAAGTCCTCCGCGCGTCGTGTGCGTTACTGCGTATGATTCCATAGATTCTATTTTCACAGACTATCACAGACTAAAAAGTGCGCCACGGATAGTCTGTCGTCTGCGTTGGGCCTAAGTCATGTTGCACTGGGTATAAATGTACAGTCTACTGATCGTAAAGCTGCAGCCAGTCTTTCCGGGTACCTGTTGGAGAGGAAAGAAGCTGCGATGTCTCATCATCATCATCATCAGCGGGGCTGCCTGGTACTGGGGGCCTGGTCGTCTTATAACTCCTTTGGGGGTTTCTGACATACTCGACACGCTTGGCAGGCTGGTTGGCGAGCGCTGTGTCACAACACTATCGAGCTGCCGACGCTTTTGGAGTTCGAGACGAAAGTATCCTTTCGCCTCTTACGGCATCCACAAGAAGAGATGGAGTGGTACTTTTATAGGCCCGGGGCCACACGGCATATTCTCGCGGTGTCTCATCTAGAGCCCTAATCCCTTGTCCCTGGAGTCACCGCAGAAAATCACGTGGCCGCCAGCGTGTACCATCTTTCTTTCCGCTACTTGGAAAACGTGTCCTTTCCTCCTACGCTGATCATTGTATTCTATGATTAATATAAATTGTTTGTGATTTTTCTCGCAATCTTGAAATACGGTTTTAAATTAAGTATAGAAAAAAATCTACTATCGATAATTGATTTTATTGGCTAAGTTTATGGCTAAATTAAAGTGTTAGTGGCGGGACACAGTGTGCCGAAATATTGGCAAAAGGTTCTAGAATGGCAACCATGCTCTGGCAAATGAAGCGTTAGACACCACCCATAAGGTGGTCAGCAAGCGCTGGATGCAGGCTGCTCTAGGTAGGTCATTCTCCCCCCCGATGTGGTTCCCGTCTTGTCGCGATGGGGGGGCTCAGTACCTGCGGTTGCCTCGGCCGCAGGGAAGCTAAGAGGAACCCATTGCCCGGGTTGAGGCTTAGGCCTCCCCGGGCTCGGCGGAGGCCATTCCTGGCGGGAATGGCCTGGCTGTGAGGGAAGGGGGGTGACGACGACCCCCCCCCTACCATCACAGCCGTGGTAGGGGTCGCGGGGGAAGACGAGTGTCGTTGTGTCGTTGCCGCTCGCCCTATCCTCCGCGACCAAGCGCGGCCGTGGCGCTTGAAATCCTTGTGCTTGAAATATACATTCTGGAAATCCTTGGGAGAGGCCCATGTCCAGCATCGGACACAATGCGGCTGAAATAATGATTATAAGGCTGAGATCCGGCACTAATATATTTATTTTTCCTTATTCATATTATTTTAAACGTTTGTTTGTTTTACTAATTTATATTTTTGTTTTAGGTTTTCAGGATCAGCACGTCACATTCTCACTGTGATCATCTACGACTCAGGTTCAAATCTACCTAATTTCGATGTCCGGGCTTTGAATAGTCTATAGATGACTTTCGGTAGTTATAAAAGAAGTGTGGAGGCCCAGTTTTTGATATAAGTATTACATACAAAACGGAATCAGTCAGAAGGTAACATTTTTCTCTATCAGGGGTTGTTCTTGACGACCTGTGTGGCCTAGTGGTCATAATGCCAGGCTGTCACACTCGTGGTCCCAAGTTCTATCTCCGGTCAGGTCAAAATGGAAAATGATCTTTTTCAGATTGACCTGGGTGTTGGATTTTTATCTAATTATTTTATATGTACTAGCTGTATCCGCGGGCTTCGCTTCCCGAGGGAATTTCGGGATAAAGAGTACCCTATGTCCTTCTCCGAGTTTCAAACTATATCCATGCCAAATTTCATCCAAATCCGTTCAGTAGTTAAAGCGTCAAGAGATAACAAACAAACAAAAAAATATACAAACTCACTTCCGCATTTATAATATTAGTAGGCTTTGTTATAAAATATATTATCGTTGAGTTAGTATCCCATTACACAAGTCTCGAATTTACTTTGGGGCTAGCTCAATCTGTGTTACTTGTCCAAGTATATTTCTTTATTTACTTCAATATTTCATCCTCTTAAGTAATCAGCAAATTTCGCCTCTTTTTACGCAAGAAACTTTCAACAATGAGGTGAACTAATTATGGTAAAATTTCTGCCGGCGTGACGTCACGCTCTGGAACCAAGTTTTCCAACGTCACATTCAAACAAAACGTGTGACGTAGGTTTCAGGGGGAAATAATCGAACTTTTTTAAATCTTAGCAAATTTAACTACGTGCTTTAGCAAGTACATTCAATAATGACGTGAGACAAGAAGAGAGGGAAGTGTATTTTGGTGACGTTTTGCTCCTAAGTAAACTAGTCCCTTCTTTAATTCGATAACTATCTATTTATTTTGTGACGCAAATCAATAAATAATTCAACATCTCATAGCAGCTCACTTATTTCTGTTTGCATAAATAAACCAAACAGATTTTTTTACTATATCTATGAAATAAAAACTTTTTTATTTTTTATAAAATATATTTATTTCAGTTCGAATTGAATATTCATCATGATCCATGATACATATATAAGACAGGATAAAGTCCACCAGTTTGAAATAAAAAAAAATCTCTATAATTAATTACTTTTTAATATTTACTTTACCCGTGACTATTTTTGCGTAAATTTAGTATTTTGTGATCAAGTCTACTTTTTTATGGAAAATAAGAGTACCAAATACAAAGTTCCACTCTTCTATTCATTTCTATGTTCTTCCACAGATCTCAAACTATATCTTTAGCAATAAATCTAAATCAGTGCAATATAGACAGACAGAGTTACTTTCGTATTTATATATTAGTATGGATTTATGAAAGTAAGGGTTTTTATTAGGCCTGTGTGTAATTGTTTAGTTATTTAACTAGTTTCAGTTATATAACTAGTTATATTGCCGTATGGTTTCCGGCAGAGTAGAATAGGGCCACTAAAAGACCTCCCGTGGATGTCGTAGAAGGCGACTTAGCAAATACAAGCTAAACAAAGCTTATAAACATCAATGAGACCTCTCCAACCCGTCTGGCCAGCGTGGAGAGTGTAGGCCAAGACCTCTGGCAGCTCTGGCCAAGTTTGGCTCGGGTAGCACAGAGAGGGTCGTGCTCCTTCAGTGGAGACAAAAAAAAACTGATAATGAGTTATATAACTCCTGTAAATTTGCTCCAAACTACTACTTTTTGTTTCTTTCTAATACTATAAGGTTTCTATGAACTCGATACCTTTATCGGATACCTTTGTCTACCTTAATACCGTAGCATTCTTTGGTTTGTTTGCGTGACCTGCCTTGACCCCTATTCCCTGAGGTAGCCATACATGGGAATCTGTAAAAGAAATCTGTAGAATTGGGAACAATTCATAATTTGGACCAATATTAGGTCAGCATCCTTTGTTAATCACATTGTATAAAAAAAAATGTTCTTTTGCCTATAATTTTATTGCGTCAATTTATTCTGAAAAGGTATCAATGTTCAACGGTTATTTTCTATTTTTGCATTAATTTATTATATACCTATTACCTATTATCTAGGATGTAGATACATAATAAGATAAATAGTTCAGCGAGAGAAAAAAGAAATAAGCGGCCAAGTGCGAGTCGGACTCGCCCATGAAGGGTTCCGTAGTAGCAAATAACATAGTATAAAAGCCTTGTAGTATGTTTTTTTTTAATTTTTATATTTGAGTTGATTGAATGAAAGGTAAATTGCCATTTATGATTTATGACGTATTAAAAAAACTACTTACTAGATATCGTTCAAACCAATTTTCGCTGGTAGTTTTTATGGTAATGAGTATCATGTATTTTTTTTAGTTTTATAATTCCCTTATTTTAGAAGTTACGGGGGGGGGGACACACTTTTTTCCACTTTGGAAGTGTCTCCCGCGCAAAGTATTCGGTTTAGAAAAAAATGATATTAGAAACCTCATAATAAATTTTTGAGTTTCAGTTCTAAGTATGGGGAACCCCCAAAATTTATTGTTTTTTTTCTATTTTTGTGTCAAAACCTTAATGCGGTTCACATAATACATCTGCTTACCAAGTTTCAACAGTATAGGTCTAATAGTTTCGGAAAAAAGTGGCTGTGACATACGGACGGACAGACAGACAAACAGACATGACGAATTTATAAGGGTTCCGTTTTTGCCATTTGGCTACGGAACCCTAAAAAGAAAGCGGTAACTACTTTTTCTTCTTTATATTTTTTAAGTTTCAAAGTCCGGACATGGAACCCCTTAGTTTTTTATATCTGAGTCTTTCTTTATGAAAATTTTATTTATTAAGTCTTCTTTTAAAAAACAAGTTGGTCCTAACTAAAACTAAGCAATACTTATCAACCAATAAAAAAATTAACTAATCTTAGAATAAATAGTATTTCAAAATAAAAATTTGACTTAACCCATAGACTTTACGATTAATTTTGATAAAATTTAAATGGGTCCACCTCACAAGTATAATATATCTTTCAAACAAAAAAGAATTTTTCTAATCGGTCCAGATTCCAGACGTCTTTGAATAATCGGTGAACATATATAAAAAAAAGATCGCGACTAATTGATAACCTCCTCCTTTTGGAAGTCGGTAAAACAATCTTCTAAGTAGAATGTTTCATCTCGAGCGCCAAGCCGCAACGTGCTCAAAATGCTTGCAGCATTTCTTTCTGCTTGGTGTGGCACAATTTGACAATTCAGTATTACAATTCAACTGTCAGTGGCTATGCGGGTTGCAAAACTTTACTTAGTGCCCGAAACGACAAAAAATATCGAAATTTTTTAGATGCCAAAATATGATTACAGCAAAATGTGCCAGTTACGTGACCCACTTTTTATTTATTTATCGCAAGGGCTTTTGTCACGTAGTGCCTATGTCACTCCTGTAAGGTATACAAAAAACATATAACAATTAAACATTATAAATACAGTACATTCACAAGACGCCCATGCTGGTCTGGGAGAAATAAAAAAACTTAGAATGTACCAGCTGCTTCTCTTCCCACGCAGATCGTAAAAGCCGATCGAGGGAATGGGCAAAAATGAAAATCATGTTAACAGGCGATGCGGCTAGCAACCCATCACTGTATTGATTGCTTTTCCATCTTCTCGCCCACCATGACGCTAAAAGTGGCTTTTGGGTCTTGCGGCCCTGGGCTCTGCATAGAAACGCAAGACACAAAATGCTCTGTCGGCCCCATTAGGGATAAAGACGTGATAGTATGTATGTATGTATTCACAAGATAGCTGAATGCTGTGTCAGCCTTCTGGCTTCGGATAGAGAAGCCAGAATGCTGTTACACATTCCCACGACGTCCCCTAGCTGTGTCCCGAGTCCCGACGTTGTGTCTCGTTTCGAAAACTCTCCATTAACACATGTAGTACGTCTTCTACTAATTCGCATACGTGACCCATGTGAGAGTTTCCTCTCGCGGAGGACGTGACGGCTGAAGCATCAACTCTACACTGCGACGTCTCCGTATCTGCCACGAGTAAACACCTCATTAAGATACTGCCGCTGACGCTGTGGCGCCCAGCGAGTAATGGCAACCGTATATACTTGCATTTATTTGTTACTCGTTACGCGACTGTCCCAAAAAACGAGTGTATAGAGATATTTTATATCATTCACAGGGTTCATGAATAGATACGTTCCTTTATTTTACCATTGGAAATGCCTGAAAAGTACCGTTTATTATTTATGAAAGTTTTTGGGTTTATAAAAATCTTCTAGCCCATCACGCTAAGAGTGGCTTTTGAGTCTGGTGCCCTGGTCTCTGTCGGCTTAGAGCTGCAAGATACAAAATGGATTAGGGATAGAATAATGTCTAAAACCTTACTATGGTAGACAAAACCAAAGGCCATAAGACTAAGGGTGCTGGCCCACGTCAGACTTTTTGTAGGACCGATAGTCAAGCCCATTTTCTTTAACGAATTTCTGACCTACTTTTTGTAGGGACGTGTGCGTTGCACATTGCAATCAGCGAAAGTTGTTCTTCTACAAAATATCGGCCACCGATTATCAGATGTGGGCGGGCCGGGAAGCCTAAAAGGCCTCGGTTAGCGTGACTGTAGGCGTAAAAAGGTTAAAATGGATTCTAAATAGTGGTGGGCAGTTAGCTGCATTGTCTATTAACATATCAGTACCTGGGCGACCGAGCTTTGCTCGGTTACATCTCAAACATTAACTATTTTTTTTAAACTTGTCTAAAAACAATGCAAAATTAAAAATTATATATAAACTTAAACATAAAAAAAACAAAAGTAAGTCACCGAGTGGGATTCGAACCCGTAACACTCTTTCTAGCGGTCGCTATCCTTAACCACTGAGCTAAATCAAGGCGGTCGCGGCGCGACGAAATTAGCGACCATATTCTGCGTGGAAAGAAAAACGCACGAAAACTCGAAAACACGCGTTTTCCCAAACATAAAACTAATCTAGATCGATTGTTTACCCCCGAAAACCCCCATATACAAATTTTCAGCGAAATCGTTAGAGCCGTTTTCGAGAACACAGAAATTTATAAATAAATATATATACATACATACAAGAATTGCTCGTTTAAAGGTATAAGATTTAAGTAGAAAAAATACGTTAGGAAACCTAATATTGCGTAGTGAGTTCTCTACTTTAATAAGAAATACTTACTCAAGCTCGTTCTAGATCCAATAAATTTATCGGACAAGGTCTGTTATCGACACGAAAATCAGTTTCTAGGAACTAGACTTCGAGTTTCCTCGGACAAGGGTTTTCCAATCAACCGGACATAACAAGAAAATGGGCTACTTTCAATTGAAAATTATCTGTGTTATAAGTTATAAATTAGGGAAAGAAATAGAATATATACTTATATTATAAACTAGCTTTTGGGTCTTGCGGCCCTGGGCTCTGCATAGAACCGCAAGACCCAAAATGCTCTGTCTGCCCCGTTAGGGATAAAGACGTGATAGTATGTATGTATTATAAACTAGCTGCGCCCCACGGTGTTACTCACGCGTAATGTAGCTTAAATGTTAGCTTCCTGCATACTAAATTTCATCAAAATTGGTCCAGCCGTTTGCGCGTGATAGTAACAAACATACACACAAACACACACTCACAAACTTTTGCCTTTATAATATTAAAGTGGAGACTGTAGGCCAAGTTCTCTGGCTGCTCTGGCCAAGTATGGCTCTCTTAGTACAGAGAGGGTCGTGCTCCTGCAGTGTAGACAAAAAGACCTGATGATGATAATGAATATTAATGTGATGTTATCATGCTCTGTCTGCCCCAGTAGAGATAAAGACATGATGGTATATGTGTATGACGTTTCATATGAACTATACTGACGACCTCCGTGGCGTAATGGTCAACACGCTAGACCGCCAATCCGGAGGTCCTGGGTTCGATCCCCAGCCAGGGCAAGTTGGAAAATGGCCTTTTTCAAATTGTGCTGGGTCTTGGATGTTTATCTATATATGTATTTGTTACAGAATATAGTATCGTTGAGTCAGTATCCCATAACATAAGTCTCGAACTTACTTTGGGCTTTGTTTAATCAGTGTAATTTGTCCGTATATATTTAATATTTACTGGTGTAAAACAAAATGCCTGTGATTGTACAAGTACAGCAGACTTGGCACGCGCGCGTTGATGTGACGCCAATAATAGTAGCTGATAAGGATGGTTGACGTGTGGACATTTAGGAAAGCAGTGCTCTTATCAATGCGGGTCTCGGAGAAGAAAATTTATCTAGAATACAATGTGGAAGGGTTCGCTAGAGCTAGAGAGAGCGACGGAACGCATCAGCTTGTGATTCCGCGGCGTTCAGTCGCTCTTTCTGGCTCTAGTGAATGAAGGTTCTGAGCGACAGAAAGGGATGGCAGCATAGAAAAGTGCTGTTCCGTGATGGCAAATGTAGCCCAATCCTTACGCAAATTAATAAAAACTGTAACGTAGAGTCCTGCTCTGCGTATAGTGCGGCCCTGTATACTCTCTTTGCCCGCGACGTCTGTCGCAAGAACGGTGTCGTGTCGGCTATTTTCTGTCGGAGAGTAGTATTTTCTTTGGTTCTTTATAATTTTTGCGCGTGCCGCATTAATAAAGACCATAGCAACGTTAAAAAACTACATTTTTATACTTAATTCGTAATAATGACATAAAGACAAACAAAATTCAGTATAGAAATGAATTACATTTATTTTTTACTAGCCGAAGTCTATGACTTCGTTCGCGTGGACTTTATGTCTCGAGAAAATGCTCATCAAGCTAAACAACTTTTGCTAAGGCGTCATTTTTATATTTCTTATAGTTTAGTTGGACCATTATAGTTCTGCATCAGGTGTTCCATTTTCCAAAATCGTTTGTACCCTTTATGTTGCCTAGGCTATGTTGCCTAGACTATAACAGGTATATAACAAAAAAAGTTTTATTCGAATCCGTCCAGTATTTCCGGAGATAAGTAATTATTAATATGTCTCCATCGCCACCTACTTTTTTTGGAAATATATTAATGTATAGACACACTTTTTCACTGTTTTATTATATGTATAGATTAATTCGTGTGTAATTTATCTTTATTAACATTTCAGCCGTATGGCATTCACTGCTGCAATAGGTCATTGCATGAAAGCCTAAGGGAAAGTCAAGAAATGCATCGGTCACATCCCAGCGACCTTGACCAGGTCGTCCGACCACCTAGCCATATACTTATCAATTGATAAGGAGGTGGTCATGATGGAAAATCTTTTTCCTACACTCGCCCGTGACACAAAATACAATCGTGAACAAAAATATTTGAACTGCATTAACTGGATTCAGTTAATTATTTGAATTGTGATAAAATTAACACCTAGCAGTATTTATCTTTTGTCAAATATGAAATCTTTATAAATTGAATTATTGCGCATCACGGAGAAGTGTAATGTATTTTTTATTTTATTCTTTGAATAATATTGCTGTAAGATAAATCAGTAAGTAAGTACTACAAATTAAGTATACATTCTGATGTCTGGTGCAATCAGAGACATAAGAATTAATTATAAAAAAATATATTAACAGTAATATTTATATCTAGACCTTAGAACATGAATGCTAAAAGATCTAGCTAGTAGACACATATTTTTTAGGGTTTCCAACCTAAAAGAATCCCATAAGATTACTATGTCTGTCTGTTTTTAATATTACTTACAAGTAAGAAACATAATAGAAATATGTATATGTACGAGTAATAAAAAAATTAAGGAATATGCACAAAAGATTAATTGAGAATACACATAAATCATGTTTATATACTTAAATAATGTGAACAAAGCGGGATAGTTTAATAAAAACAATACAGATACACGATATTTTTAATAATAGGCATTATACATGAAAAAGCATTTTTTCACGTAAGTGTGTTGAAAAACGTCGTACGATATACGTGCGTATGTCGGTTAAACACACTCTGCTATATTACGCCCTCGCCTTCGGCTGGGGCTGGTAAATTCCGCCTCGTGAGTTATATCACCATAACGCACTTATGTCGTGATCTATACTATTACACGTACAATTTTTTTTCACTGAGAAACAAAAAAAAATACAAAAATACAGCGCACTCCAATTTCGCACGACATCACGGCTAGGTACGATTTTTACTCAGCGGTGACGTCGCAAACCCCCACTCCAGAACTTTGATGCTCCGCATCTTGTGAATTTTCACTTTTTTGGTAAACTAAAAATATGGGTCCATCATTTTTTGACTTTTTGATTGACTCATTTCATCATCAGGTCTTTTTGTCTCCACTGCAGGAGCACGACCCTCTGTACACTACCAGAGCTATACTTGGCCAGAGCAGCCAGATGGCTTGGCCTACACTCTATCGCTGGCCAGACGGGTTAGAGAAGTCTCATTGATGTTTATAAGCTTGTATTTCGTTAGTCATCATCAAGCCTTTTAAAAAGACGTTCTAAAAAAAGGGAGAGGTAAAAAGTACCCGTAACCGAAGGGCATGTATGAAGAGATTGATGAGTTTAGATGAAGCAAAAGAGGTTTGTCAGGATCGTAGCAAGTGGAGGTCCATAGTCTCTGCCTACCCCTGCGGGAAACAGGCGTGATATCATGTATGTATGTATATATCATCAAGCCTCAGACATCTACTGGAGGACTTGGAGTGGCCCTATTCTACCCTGCCGGGAAGCACATGGCAAAAAAGGCAAACATATTAATTACAATCATACTTTTCTGACTCTGTCGTCACCCCTATTGTCTGTACATGTAATAGGAACCTTATTAGATCACTGAGGGGTCGTCTCAGGTATCAGTATTAATTAAAGAGACCGTGCTCTATCTCCGATAGGTCAAGGTTTGTTAGTTAATTAGACCGATCACTATCAGGCTTCTGTTTGCTGATAGAATCAGGTAAGAGTGGTGGTTTATTATTCTGAAAAATATGCCACCATGCATATTTTTATAGTAATTTTTGTTGTGACACTGATTGCATTTCTAAAGAAATAGTTTATTATGCTAAACTAGCTGATGCTGGTGCCCACGGAAATGCCCCCTCTAATTTTCCCGGGATAAAAAGTATATTTCATATATTCTATGTAATAAGCTACCTACATGCCAAATTTCATGCCAATCCGTTAAGCCGTTGTGGCATGAAAACGGAACAAAAATTATACAAACTTTATTTATTAATTAAAACATTATTGATATGATAAATAAATAATGTTTGAACAATTAACAATTTTATACAATTCGGTAATCAAATCAGATACTTTTTTCTAAACGTCAAAACAAATATTTTCTATGGGTTTTGTATGAAATACAGGCTCAGGTCAAATAGCGCTGTTAATATCAGTTCTGCAATAATAAATCTAATCACATTGAAAAATGATATATGATCATTACAAGTGACATTATTTTGTGACGGTTACCAAATAATTTATTTTTGACCCAGGAAAGTAGGTACCCAATTGGCGGACTTGACCGAATTCTAAGTATTCGTCTAAGGCGACAAATAGAATGTTTTCTTCAACGACATGCAGAAAAAAGTACCCTTTTTTCGTAGCTACCCCGTACTCCGTAGCGCTAAGGTGGGGAGGGGGATTATACTGTGACAATCAGCACATAAATTATTATACACAACATATATTATTTATTCAAAAAGCGATTGAGCACGCAAAAGTAAACTCATTAGATTATGTTCCTACGTAGTACTCGTACTAGTAAAATTAAGAATATTTGAGGAATGTAATGATCATTTGTATCTATGGTGTAAATAGGCAAACAGATAACTTTCGTTACAGATTATTAACTCACGAGAGTCAATGTGCCGGCAGATTTGTAACGGACGAGATTGCGTGAAAAGATCTCTTTGTCCATTGTTACAGGAACGAAAACCGAAAATCATAGGATGATTTTCGACGTCTTTTTTCCTTACCAGGTATAAGACATAAATATTTTACTGACTTGACCTATATACATTTTTGGATATATTTTTTAATTTATTTTACAATTAATTAAAGTAGGTGAGTATTTAAAGTATTTGATCAACTTGCTTTCCTTAAAAAGTCCTCATTTATTACTATGAGGACTTTCTATCAGATATATATATCTGATACTCGTACTCAAGTTTATACAAAAATACCTTTATATATATAATTATTACTTTCATCGACATCTTAAAAAAGCCCATAGGAACACCAAGTAAGTTATGATTTGCTATTTCAATAAAGGCCAGCGCCACATTGCGGTTGGTGCTGTCTTGGCATATCTGAATTTACATTCATATTTCCAACCACTATATTGCTACGAAAACTGCGAACATCAACCATTTTATTTGGTATTTTAACTCCAAACCCCTTAGCATGGCAACGGCGTGGGTATTTCATCATCATCTTCAGGTGTTTTTAGTCTCCACTGCAGGAGCACGACCCTCTCTGTACTACTAGAGCCATACTTGGCCAGAGCAGTAAGAGGATTTGGCCTACACTCCCCACGCTGGCCAGACGGGTTGGAGAGGTCTCATTGATGTTTATAAGCTTTTTCTAGCTTGTATTGCCTAAGTCGCCTTCTACGACATCCACGAGAGGAATTGGAGTGGTCCTATTCTACTCTGCCGGATACCACACGGCGATTTGGGCGTGGGTATTTAGGTATCGAGAACTATCGTCTTTAACTGAGTGGGATAGAAATGCAACTAATCCATTGGGCGATATAAACTTTACGAGTATCTGGGTTTATCCACGGGTGCTATATCCAGTAGAAAATTTGAAATACCCGTAGCCGTTAATAAGCTATTTTACTGTGTATGTTTTTGGTTAATAGCTTGTATAAAAAAAATACTACTGAAAATAAACATTTTCCTGAACAGTAAAAATAAATTAGCATTTCAAATATTATACCTTTGAGTGGAAGCATAGTTTCATCATCACACATCTCTTTCGTTCGCGCGAGACCTAGCTAATACCAATTACACCAAGAGCTCTGTACTTGCTTCCTTTTTCTGATACTTGACAGTTTCCCCTTCCATCAGATTTTAAAAGCTTATTACTTATTTATTTGTGTGCAGATAAAAGTAAATCATTTAGTTTTGGTTTCAGATAGTGAATCTTATAATCTGGGTTTGTCTTCGAATAGTGATGTTAATATGAATAATAAAAATAATTGATAAAAATACAGTCTTCTAATTTCCGTATTTCCCAGAAATATTCGCCTCCTAAAGATAGATCCTTTAAACGTTTCTTACTTCGTAT
Source organism: Acrobasis consociella (assembly GCA_963555685.1). Classification (NCBI taxonomy): domain Eukaryota; kingdom Metazoa; phylum Arthropoda; class Insecta; order Lepidoptera; family Pyralidae; genus Acrobasis; species Acrobasis consociella. The sequence continues at coordinate 22,770,501 of OY743105.1, read as the reverse complement.
TAATCATAGATATTTCCATTAAACAGTTAAAAACCATCTTGCTCAAGTTAGCTTTCAAACCAGAAATAGTCACTCGTTTACATTCGTCACAGACACACAGGTAAAAATACACACAGGCACGTCAAACTTACAACATCTTACTTTTTCCGAGTGCTAAAAACGAATAAACTTTTATATATATTTGTCCGAGTTCAAATTCATCGTGTCGCCATCGCCATTCGCATTCAAGCAGCGATAGTGTCCCCCAGATGAGTATTGTTATCGCCGCTTCGTTTACTATCTGCATATCGCGGATGCCGACACCGGCTTTCAATGTGCACGTCTCTTACACAACTGAGAGGTGATACTCGTAGCTATAGATAAGTAAAAATAAAAACTAAGTATAAAATACCTACATGTGGATGTTGTATAAGGCGACTTAGGAAATACAAGCTAAACAAAGCTTAAAAACATCATTAGACCTCTCCAACCCGTCTGGCAAGCAAGGAGAGCGTACGCCAAAGTCCTCTGGCTACTCTGGCCAGGTATGGCTCTAGTACCAGGTCTTTTTGTCACGACAACGTCACGACGTGACAAAAAGACCTGGTAGTGATAATCATGATGAAATATATAATGATAGCAAGGCTAATTCTTTGGGCAAGGAAGCTCTGAAGTGTCCTGGTGCCTCGACCATAATTAATCTAAGTATTTTAATCGTGGCCTGACATGCACTTGGCCGATTTAATTGAAAATATCAAAATAACTGTTTTCATAAACTAAAGTCCACGCTGACGAAGTCGCAACACCTAGTACTTAATATGTTTATAGTTAAATTTCAATTGTAATAAGTATTTTAATAAATAATGACATTTTGAGAAAATTAAACTATAAAAAATTAAATAAAAAAATATTTATATGAAAAACTTTCATTGCTTTTTTGATGTTTGAGAGATATTAGTGAAATAGCTACTTATAAAAAACTTTAACATTCAAATAGATATCCAATAACACCGATTTATATCATTGCTAAGTACGACTTTTTGTTGAGATTGATACAGTACATTTACCACTTCCTCAGCTCTTCAAGAGATAACTCCCAACAGTTTCTCAAAGTTCAAGATGAAGGTCGCGAAATTCTTTCTAATTCATTCCTAAACCAATTATTACAATTCGTTCCTAAACCAATTATTTCAATTCGTTCCTAAACCAATTACGGGAGTGACAGTAATAAACCATTCAAAAGTGCTTTTTGTGTTGCTCTGATTTTCTCCTTCCAATATTGCTAATTCAATTTATAGAAGTGTCCCCTTCTGCTACCTTTCGAATCTTTACTTTTTAACAAGACCTGTGTCACTCCCCGTTCAGGTATCGAAAATATATCTACATTATTACTAAGCGCGCGGCGACCATTCCGGAGTGGTAAATTCAGTGACATGAATCGTATGTCTAGAAAAATAAGAATGAAATTGGCTTGCAATGCAGTTCTAGGTATCGAGTTCTGACGTGAGCTAAAAATAAAAAATAAAAAAACGACGGGTTGCACTCTGGGAGTGCCGGCAGAAGTGAAAACTTGAATATTAACGTTGTGCATTTTTGATATTTTGGAATGGTTAGGGAATAATTTTGCACGAATTGCTTTAATTATCAGTGTAAAATATTTCAAATCTTTTCTGAACCACAGTCTGTCACAAATGTCACAAGCATGACCAAATTCATTTTCAACAAAATCATTTTCAAATAAACAGCAGTATGGCCACTACACAGACGGTCGAGCCATCAGCTATCACCATCCATGGATGCGCGTAGCACGCTGTAACATAAACACACACGAACATTCGCGCAAGCGCCCTGCGCCGTCTTACGAATTTTCGATCAGGTGACGTGTCCTGAGTCCTGACGTGAGTTTCACATTTTTTACCCATTCCAAAAAATGTGCACAACGCCGCTAAAGAAATTTTCACTTCAAAAAAAAATATATTTCTTTAATATATACGGTGATTTTTTATTGGTTTTGGAGCCGAAGGCCACTTCATAGGCATCGTTAGTAAGACCTAATTAGCTAGTCAAAATAAAAATTCAGAAACAAAAAATATTGACTTAAACTCGAAAGCAAAATTGTGAGATCAATTAGTAGTACCGCCGCCATACATCGCCCGCCGGTCGGCCGGGGTCATCGTCATTACGCAGCTGTTTGGCTGGCGTATAACTACGTGGTCTCGATCGGAAATCATTTACGCAACTTTTTTATCTTATGACATACAAAAATTTGGATTACGTATATGGATAGAGGAATTTATTTACTATACGACATTTTTTTTTTCAAAACTAATGAAAAGTCAGCGTGTAGATATTTCTTTGAATTCCTTTGCTGAGTATTACTTCTGTACGTGAGTTCTGGTACTTATTCTGTGGTACCTTAATAAGTAGGCACTCTAAACATACATACATACTATCACGTCTTTATCCCTAATGGGGCAGACAGAGCATTTTGGGTCTTGCGGCTCTATGCAGAGCCTAAAGATGACGTTTTATATTTTATCATTATACTTTAGTGCCTACTGCCATGCTGGTCTGGGAGAAACGAAAAAACTTAGAATGTACCAGCTGCTTCTCTTCCCGCGTAGATCGTAAAAGCCGATCGAGAGAATGGGCAAAAATGCGAATCATTTTAACAAGCGATGCGGCTAGCAACCCGTCACTGTATTGATTGCTTTTCCATCTTCTCGCCCACCATGACCACAGGTATGGCACTTCATACAAACGGAGCAGCATATATACCTAGTACTACTACAAGCGAAACAATCCGTCCGTGCACACGTCAAATGTGTGAGTTAAACAATCAGGGTCGCCACCACAGAATTTGTTGCTTTGCTTACCTGTTTTTATCACTCGGAAATCTATAAAATTTTCGTTATTTATTGTTATCCGTGGATAAACAATGATAATGTGCGCAGTTTCTCACCATTATAATTTAATAATCCTAAGTGACTCGCGTAATGTCAACGTGCGACTACCAATAACCCTGTTTTACTGCCACTTACACCTCACAATAACGGGGGAAGGGTTGCGGGGACACCAGATTGCGGGGGACGGTGCGAGTTTCCGTTCTGTATGTAATAAGTACTATTATTAATTCTGTGCCATGACGCTAAAAGTGGCTTTTGAGTCTTGCGGCCCTGGGCTGAGCCGCAAGATACAAAAAGCTCTGTCTGCCCCATTAGGGATAACGACGTGATTGTATGTATGTTTACATTTTTCTGTGTTAGTGATACTCGCGATTAACAGTATTATAAATTTTTTCTTATATCTAAAATCAAAATCACCCCAACAAGTCAAATCAGATACTTTTTTTAAACGTAAAAACAAACATGTTTGTATGAAATAGCACGTCGTGACGTCATAGTTTCTTGGAGTCAAATGGCGCTCCTGTTGGTATCAGTTTTTCTGCACCGCGTTAAAAATGAACATGATGATCAAAGACAAGTGACATTATATTCTCTTATCAGTACAAAATATATTTTTTTTTTACTTTGGATACTACCCTATTCACCACATGCCCTGGCAATCCAAAGTTTCCCTTCAAAGCACCTTATGTCGCGGGGGAGTGGCATCAAAACTAGAGTGCGGGGTCCTCCGGGCGTCATTCCCTCCGAGTCGCGCGTGCCGGGAGGTCGTGTGGGCGAGTGCTGCAACTTGTGACGTGACGAGAACTGTGTGCGAAGTGAGAATGGTGCTGACTGACTTCTTGACGGAGACTAGGAGGCGGTGGTTGAAGGTAAGGGGATCTTTGTTGGTTATAGTTTTTTTTTTAGAGAAACTTATGTGTATTTTTTGTAGAGATATTGTTTTTGTTTGTAATTTTTTAATCGTTTTTTGACTGTTTTGTATGCCATGTTTTTTATTATTAATTTATTTATTATTTTGTGGTTTCGAATTAAGGGCATTTAGAATATTTATCTTAATTAAATAGGTATCCTGTTTTTGCGAAAAAACGTTTGGTCTATTTAAAAATATTTATTTTAGTTGTTTTACAAGAAATTGGACAATTTTTTTGAAAGTATCATGCTTAATGTCTTTGTAAATTGTATGCATTCTTTGAATTGGAACTTTGATCTTTATTTTCTTTTTGCTTTATTATGTTTTTAAAGATAAAAAACTGTGTGTTATCTTCCATGTATTGGATTTATATTTATCTAAGCACCTCTCCAGAATGTTATCAAGTACATATTTGCATTTTATGACTACTCTTGTTTTGAAAAGACTGTTTGCATGCACTGACTGCAGCCCCATTTGCAAATCGTAGCAACACCGAAACGCATAGATTAAAACTCTTAGTCAAAACTTGTAAATCTAATCTTAAACAATTGGATCACGTCTAAGAAATAATAGTTAATTCGTATCTAAATAAAAAATATATTTAATTTCTTCAGAAAATATAATAATTAAATATTATAATTTTTAGCAATACGACAGGAAGGTTGCTTTCGAATTATGACGATGATGCTTCGTCAAAACGAAATCAAATTATCCGCAATGTGCTTCGTCAAACATTAAACAATGAAATAATTCAGTAGGGATAGCAAAAACCTCGTTAATTTTTAATTAACAAATGAATTGAACGTTTCGATATTAGTTCGCGTGCTTTTGGGGCAACCGATTGCACGCATTAAAAAAGGCGGCAATAACAATGATAATTACAATGACATAATACCAGCATTATAATTATAAATTGGTGTGTAAACCGGGCCAATATAATTACAGTTATGTAACTAAATAATAATGACTGCTATTACCTACTACGCTATGCACTATTGTTTTTAACCGAGAACCAACATTTTTGAAAGCTTCATAGAATCACATTTACATCTGATAAACTTTAGGATTAAGAATATTCCCATTAGAACTACTGTCACGTCACAGCCAATCGGTAGTTCTACACTGGTCCACAACTATATAAAATCGCCATTCCGACTCGCTAAGAAGAAGGCTATTGGGACGAAATATCCCAGTAGTCCTATTGGTGGAACAAACTTGGTAGGACTACTGGGACTAGCTCATTCTTCAAAATAATGTTGCTATATAAGTTTTAAACCTGGTATAAAGAACTAAGAGAAATAAATAATACAGTCAAAAGTAAGAAGTTCCTAGCCAGGGCCGGATTTAGGGGTCTGGAGACCTCAGGGCAACAAAGGAGTGGAAGCCCCGGCCCCAAATTATTATCCACATAAAATGAAAAAAAAATCAGTCTAGGTTTTCAATAAATAATTTATTGTGATACCAAAGCATACAAACGGAAACTCTCCATACAAACGGAGCAGCATATATACCTAGTACTACTACAAACGAAACAATCCGTCCGTGCACAAGTCAAATGTGTGAGTTAAACAATCAAGGTTGCCACTACAGACTTTGTTGCTTTGCTTACCTGTTTTCATCACTCGGAAATCTATAAAATTTTCGTTATTTATTGTTTTCCGTCGATAAACAATGATAATGTGCGCAGTTTCTCACCATTACAATTCAATAATCCTAAGTGACTCGCATAATGTCAACGTGCAACTACCAATAACCCTGTTTTACTGCCACTTACACCTCACAATAACGGGGGAAGGGTTGCGGGGACACCAGATTGCGGGGGACGGTGCGAGTTTCCGTTCTGTATGTAATACTATTATTAATTCTGTGACCAAAGGTAGAACAACGAAAAATTTTGGAAGTTAAAAGTTTATTTTTTCATAGTCTCTATGGTGGGGGGTCCTCTTTTGTGGAGGCCCTGGGCTGTAGCCCCGGTTGCCCTCCCCTTAATCTAGCCATGCTGCTAGCTCGTACAGTTACCGTTATCTTAGCGAATTTTCGGTTGCATCCTTAGCAATAACAGACCAGGTGCACTCGACAGTTTAAGCGACAAAGATAATAGAAACTATTGGAGAGCATAAGTAGGCAATACTGGAGTTGCAGGTAGGCACACAGAGATGGCAGCACACACGACTAGCAAAAAGTGACAAAGGAAGTGTTGAATATGCTTTAAAATATTTATAGCATTTCATACAAGTCATATTTAATTAATAAGAGTGCTACTTTATTTAAATAATAGGAATAAACGATTTTAATGTCATAACTTGTACCATCAAGCGCCATCTAGTGACAAGGAAGATAAATCATTATGTTTATATGGCGATGGTGAGGCAATCAGGCATACACCGGCCATGCTGAAGTGTTCCGTCGCTCTCTCCCGCTCTAGCAAATGTCAGTTCTCAGCGACAGAAGAGGATAGCAGCATAGAATAGTGCTGTTACGTGCCGACAGATGTAGCCCAAGAGCCCAACCCTTAGGCCCAACGCAGACGACAGACTAGACCGCGCCGCACTTTTAGTCTGTGAAAATAGAACCTATGGAATTACATGCAGTAACACACACGACGCACAAAAAGTGCGGCGCACAAAAAATCCGTGTGATTTTGGCAGACAGCGCCGCGCCGCGCCGCACCGCACTAAAGATGTGCGAAAAAAATACAACGTATGCTTCAACCCGCGCTAACACAGACGTCGCGCACTTTAGTCTGTGACCTCGAAAGTATAGGATGTACCCAAAATTTTCTATTTCTTCTTCTTTTTCTGTACTTCAAGTATAAAATAATACATCTCAATCTTTGCACTTCCATGGCGTGTAAAACTGTACGGGTCCCGTCCCTACAGTTCTGCCGACAGAATGATTCAAAATGTGCGTCGTGTGTGTTGAGTCCGTGAACAATCCGCGAAAGACTTTTTGCGCGCCACGCAGACTATTTGTGCGCCGCAGACTCGATCGGACAAAAAGTCTGTCGTCTGTGTTGGGCCTTAGTCGCTTCTTACGACATCATTTAAATTAATGGAGTGGTTCTATTCTAGATCAAAGACCTCGCGGCTGAAAATGATATAACCGTGGTATTTGTTACTTGGATGTTTGGTAAAATGATATACCCGAGATATTTGTTAATTAGATGTTTGGTAAAATGATATGCCCGTGCCATTTGTTGTTTGAATGTTTAGTAAGATAACCGTATTATTTGTTGATCTACTTTGGATGTAACACACGCAGGGGATTACGATCTATAAATACTTTCCCAATTTATGGAATTACGGAACAATTATACTGATTTGCATAGGGCTTTGTCAAGTCTCACACAAAGCTCCTAATACTGTTTGAAGTTTTGGTACTGTGGAAACATTGTTTGAGGCTTTGCAAATAATGTTTTATTTAATCCAATTATAATTATTAATAGATTGATAGATAATTGATTTATTTGTTTTATGTAACACACTTTTTGAAATCATGTCAATCAATCAGTGTGCATTACTAGCGCTTTAGCAAGTAAGCGACACAGGGCGTAGTCCGCACTTAGATGGGTGGCCACAAGTGGCACAAAAAATCTCGTGCTCCTCTGTGCTTCGGAAGGCACGTATAAGCCGTTGGTCCCAGCTGTCATAATAGTATGGCAGTTGGCAAGCTATGTCAGATACCTTTAGGCAGCCAATCTGAAACCATTGTTGGCCACTTACACACACGAAAAAAAAAGAAAAATAATGCATTTTTGGGGCACAGTACGCACTAGGAGTAAAAGCTGATTTTCAGCTGGCGCCCTTGAGATTGAGTATGGGCGAACGAGATACCAATAAAGACTTATATCATATCACATATTAATAACATTTAAGATTTAAAGCAACAAACTAATATAACTTGAATTCCGAGATCTGATCGAATGGCTTCTAATACATAATTATAAAAAAAAATTAACAATACTTACTGGCAAAGAAAACAATAACTGAATTGAAAACAATTAATTCGATAAAATATACAATTAAATTATCGATCTAGATCAAGACATAGGATTATAATAAATATAATTCACTCATTAAATTAAAATATGACTTTATAACTTTATAACACTTTACATAACAGACACTGCATTATGTTTATTTAGGGTAGCTCCAATATTGTAAAGTCAATAATTTTTTTCTCCACTAACCTATCACGTATCGTTGAATAGGTCTTCCAAAAATATTGTGAACTTGTGAACACCATTTGTCGATTAAGGGATCTTCTTATTATTAGGAGATTAAGGGGCGTACTCAGAAAAAGATAATTTTATACAAATTCAATAGGAAATAAGTTTTGATTACGTATTCGTTTACATTGGAATATCATTAAATAAAAAACTAAATTAAACCCAAAATTAACTAAACAAAATAAAATAGTAAAAAAAAACCTAACAAATAGAAAAAGATCATTGCCTTGCGATAGAGTGCCCAAAAGGCTGGCAGCATTGCCACGTTGGATGGCAATAATTTGCTAGACCTTTGGTCACCCGACACCTCGACAATATAAATATAGGAAATTAGTTTTTTTAGTCGCGTGAACTCAAAATCGCCATTTGTAACTGCGGGGAACCCTACACTGCGCTTAGGTATTATAATGTAACATGAGGCTGGTTCTGTCTACTGCGTACGATACTGCCAACATAAAAAAATTGTTTTTTAAACATAGTCACTAAAAGACCTCTATTAAAAAAAAGTTTATATTAAATATACAAGTTCTAAATTTGATTTACCAGACATACGTCAAACATTTTCATATTTTTCTTCTTCTTTGTTTGTTTTTGTATTTTATTTAGTAAATATATTCGTAGAAAAAATATTGTATGCAACGTTGTATGAGTACGTCAAAAAATGCTCGATGGCGTCTCCTTAAGATGCTTGCCAAGGCTCGCATCGTAACCTACGCCACTCGCGTATTTTGACCGTTCTTAAACAATTGTTGCATAAAACACTATAATTAAATGTGAAAAGAACACGTGCCTTAGTAACCAGTGTAATGAAAACAAAAACACGATGAAGTAAATAATATATGATTACAACACGAATGTGGAATTTGGGTTCAATTTTATTTATAGCGTTGAGGCACATAATTAATTCGAGTAAATAATGTGTTTGTGAGTCTGTTTTTTTAGAAACTTCAAGAATTATTTTATTTTATTATCTTCTTAATAATAATAAAATAATAATTTATATTTAAGAGCTGGACTCTTGTTGGTGGAGTGCTTTCCATGTCTCTCTTCTTTCCGCTAAGTTCTTAACCTCCTTATATGTTTTCACGTTTAATTTTTCTTTTATTTGGTCGATAAATTTTCTTCTGGGTTTTCTTACTCTTTCCTTCTATTTTTCCTTCCATTATTGTTTTTAAGAACGCATCTTGACGTAGTAGATGACCGAACATTTTTCCTCTTCTATTTTCTATAATTTGTATTAGTTTTTATTATTTTATCATACTTGTAGTATAATTTATTACTGTCAATTTTTTATAGTAACAAATATTTTTATTTTATAATTTATAAATTATTTTTGTAAGAATAGGCCTCAAAATGACATAAATTATTTTAATCACTGTATACCTATTTACATATTTACTCCAAACATAGCCATTTGGGCACGTTGCCGCAGGGTAAACAATTACCGGGCCTTTTTTATTTGTAAATATTAGTGTGTTTTGTATTTTAGTGACTAGTATTTTTATCTTTATTTTAGTGTTTAAGAAAATTTAATACGTTTATATTTTTTTCGTTTTAAATAAAATATATTCTTCAAACACACCACCCAAGTAAATTTTGATGTCATGTATTACAACTATTAAAAAATCTGCATCTTTATAATTCTAGTAGAATTAATCATTTTGACCAAACTATTAGGCTGAATATGCGTTAGATCTTAACTATATGATTTTTAGCACATTGATATCTAGATGTAGTGACTTAGTAAACATAAACACTACAGACAGTGTGTCTAACAGTTGCCACTTTAAGCGCTATGTTTACTAGCGTGTTATCTGTATCATAAACCACTCATTATGACATAGTTATGTGCTGATAAAGATATCGCACAAGAGGTGAAGCACAGAGCTCGGCATATGATTTATTTAAGTTTTCTCTTTAATTGATCATTCAGTCTTGTACTTCATTATTGTATCTTGTATTTATTTTTGTTAAACTCAAATCTTGCAACTCAATTTTTAACCAGTTATCATCAATTGATAGAGCTGCATACTTATGTGAGTCGGATGACAAGATAATAATATGGAATGGATGAGTTAACGTGACGTGAAGACGTTGGGAGTGACAAATTTAAATATATTTATACACCATTCGGTTAGGTATATTAATCAATTTAAACTATATTGACATGTCTTCTTATTGTAATACTAGCTGTACTCGCTTCGCTCCCCGTGGAAATTTCGGGATAAGGAGTACCCTATGTCCTTCTCCGAGTCTCAAACTATATCCATACTAAATTTCATCCAAATCGGTTCAGTAGTTTAAGCGTGAAGAGGTAACAAACAAACAAATATATAAACTCACTTTCGCACTTATTATATAACACATTACAAATTAACCGTGTAATTTTTTATTTGTAATTTTTTTTTCTTTTTATAATTTGCAAAGGCATTGCGTTATGGTATTATAATAAAAGACATGTTATAGTACATACCTAAACAAATGGAGTATATTTTTTGCACAATAAAGTAGTCAAGCACGCCTAGGCGCCTGGAAAGTACTTGCGCAAAAATACTAAATAGATATTTGCGTAAAAATGACAAACGAATCAAGATTGTTTTTCCCGTTCCAATTATGAATGGGAAATAATTTTAAGTAAAAAGGTAGACAAACAAACAATTCTCTACCTAATAATATAAGTCAATATGAATCATGACTTTTGCCAATATTACAAAACTTGATGCAATATCATAAAATATCATTGACGTCAATTGATATTGGACGCACTTTAATATTATATTACTTGACAAATCTTTCTTCCTAATAAGCCAGACAGAGCTTAGGGCGCAAGAGCAAATTCGCAGTTTCGCCCATTATCTCCATCGGCTTTTTTAAGAAAAGAATAGCTGGAAGTTTTTTTCTTTTCAAAGGATGGAAAAATAGAATTTAATGTAAGACTTGACGAAACAATGATTTATAGAGCTAGATATAGTTACTTCATAAATACAGAAATTAAGGCCTTTCCTTGGTTTCCTTCTCCCTTGGCTTATTTGTGCTGTGTGAGATAAAGACGGAAGCGTCCAGCTTTCTAAAATTCCTGGAATAGCTGGCAGAGCTGCTATTACATGTCATTGTGTCTGCAGATGGGAAAGATTACAGCATTCATCTTCTAGGTGCACGTGATTTGAGTCACGTGAGTGGTACAGTCAGCCGTCTTATCTCCGTTAATATCTAGTCGCTTATAATATAAATTCAATTCAATTCAATTCAATTCAAACATTTATTGCTTTCATAACATACATTGTCTTCTTATCGAATCAAAATGGTTGCAGTGTATCTTTAGTTTTAAATCATTTAGCGATCCCTCTAGCTACTTACATGACGTATGGTAGCTTGAACATGACAGAAGGTGGTCCATCGACTGGCACATAATACTTTTGGAAAACCTATTCAACGAATTCAACGATACACCAAATGATGGCTTGGTAAAAAAAAGACTTCCATTTGTATAGTACTACCCAAGAATAAAAATAGTTTTTTCATTATTTTATTTTATCAATTTATAGGCATAATTGATTAATATGCGTACCCATGCCAAATAACAGCTTTAGTCTCTGAGTAAAACCGACAGACAGTCAGATAGACTGTCTGAACGTTTCGTGTTTCCTTGTTTATTACGGAACCCGAAAAACAACTTCGGCCTTTTTTGAAGTCGGTCAAAACAGAAAGTTTTATTCCCTAGCGGGTACACACTCTGACAGTGATCCAAGGAAGAAATGGCAATCAATAAAGTTTTTTCAAGGTTCAATAGAATGAATTTGATTACATGTACTATACACTGCTTGATCCAATGTACTTAGGTACTCGTATCTTTCGTGTTACAAATTACATAGATGACTGTACAATGTACATCGTATTGATTACTAACGTGAGACCGATTCGAATTACCGGCTGCCATTGTATCGACGCTATTATTTATAATCTGTTGACATTTGTAGCTAATCGAACAAACATTTAAAGCTAGCTTCACCACGCTAGGAGACAGGAAAATCAATTTTATAAAGATTTTCAACGACTTGGTTTTATTTCTTCCGTGCTACTTTGTAGGTGTTTACAAACCCATTAACCATTGGAAATTATTTCTGTTTGTCTATACGGATTGCTTTACAAGCCCAGAACATAGTGAATTACACTTTTGAAAAATGGAAAAATCGATCCTGCATTGCATTGACCATTTTCTCTTTTTTTGTGCAACTCTAGGTAAAGTCGGCAAAACATATTTTGGAGACGATTCTTCCAATAATCGGTGAAAATACCTAAAAAAAAAATATTACGACGATTTGATAAGCTCGTCCTGTTTTGGCAGTGGTTAAATAAGAGAAGGTTTTTGTTTGGAAGAGTACACTTCTTAGGTGGTCCCACCGAAATTTTATTATCATACTAGCCGAAGCCCGCGACTTCGTTCGCGTGGACTTTATGTCTCTGGAAAATGCTCATCAGGCTGAATAACTTTTACTAAGGCGACATTTTTATATCTCATAAAGTTTAGCTGGACCATTATGGTTCTGCATCAGGCGTCCTATTTTCCAAAAATCATTTATACACTTTTTTTACTGTTTTATTATATGTATAGATCAGCCACAGGAAGTCCACAGCTGGGCATAGGCCTCCCACAAGGATTTCCAAAACGACCGATCGGAAATTTTATAAAGTCGGTGTTTTGTTTTGAAAAGTTTTTTCTTATGCAACTCTAGGTGAAGAACTCTCATGGGATCTCCAAAATATGTTTTGCCGACTTTTTATATTAAACTAGCTGTACCCGCGGGCTTCGCTCCCTGTGGGAATTACGGGATAAAGAGTACCCTATGTCCTTCTCCGAGTCTCAAACTATATCCATACCAAATTTCATCCAAATCGGTTCAGTAGTTAAAGCGTGAAGAGGTAACAAACAAACAAACCAACAAACAAATATACAAACTCACTTTCGCATTTATTATATTTCGCATTTATGATATTAGTAGGATAGGATTAATAACAACGTGCTATATAATTGTACTCTTTCACTTTCATATCAAGCCACGCCTTAAACATATATAACATACTATTTCCTACGGCAAACAAACAGTTTTATCGCTATCACTGTGCATTGTCTCCGCAGCTGCGTGTCTGTCTGTCTGTCATGATTTATAGCCGATAGTGGCAGGAAGCGTGGAAAGTAATTTGTAGGTACATATCTTTTATATGACATTATTATTAAACTCTTGGTATAATTGAGTACATAGGTATTTTCAAGGTTTTTCTTACTCCTGACTGTTGATCACCCATCACGTTAACAAAACAGTTATTATATAATTATTCAAAATTAATAACCAACTTCATAATACTGCTTGGAGTAGGTAATGTTGTGGATTTCTATAATTCAATTTTAGTGGATACTCATAACGTCAAAATAGTTTTGCAAAGCAGACAATTCAATTTATTTGTTCAATATCTGTGTAATGTTATTCTGGTCGCGTTCCCAAAAGCCTCTCGTGGTAAAAAGGAAACGTTGGCTGTATTTACGTACTTCAGACCAAGTAATATTTTCGCCGTTATGAGGAATTCTCGCCCACGCTGCTAGGGCGACCATCATTTACTTATGTTAGTGAAATAAGCAGGAAATGCTTTGTTGTACTGACCATGTAGTCATAAGAGTACAGAGACCTGTTCCTTTCCCATGGGTGACGCGAAGTGGCAACTAAGAGAGGCTATAATATCTTTTTTTAAGTATAAATATTTTCAGGGGTGATTCAGTCTATCGTTTTGATCAACTTTTCCCTATAAAATGTATATTGAAATACGAATTTTTGAGGTTCCTTTATAGATGGATAAATTTTCATTTGAAGGTCAAAACAATTAACAAACTAAAAAAAAATCTTGCCAGTATGTCGATCAATCCCCAAAATATAGATTATATAAATTTATTTTCTCCAATACAAATAAAAACTTATATTCACCCTATAGGTGACCCTTTCAAAATTCGTACATCGCTTTTCCTTTCCCTTCCACGTAGTCGACTGCGGATTGATATTTCTGACTGACTGATCATCGCTCAGTCAGTCGTAATAGCATTTCAGGATATTTGTAGACGCTTAATATATTTTCTAAATATATATTTTTTTCTTTTTTCCTACGGACCATGTAAAAAATCTTTCGATTACAGTACTTATTAGGTTGTTCGAATAGTTGAAAAGGTGTTTCGTATAATAATATATGTAGTACCCGGGGGACCGAGCTTTGCTCGGTTATATCTTAAACATTAACTTATTAATAAAATATTAAACTTAACTTAACCACTAAAAAAATATATAAACTTGAACATATAAAAAAACAAAAGTAAGTCATCAAGTGGGATTCAAACCGTAACACTCATTGTGGCTGTCAGCGTTTTAAACCGCTTAGACAGACGGATAGTGGCCGGCAGAACGAAATTAGCGACCATATTCTGCGTGGAAAGAAAAACGCATGAAAACTCGAAAATACGCGTTTTCCCAAACATAAGACTAATCTAGATCGATTGTTTACCCCCGAAAACCACCATATACCAAATTTCAGCGAAATCGTTAGAGCCCAGATCACAGAAATAAATTTATATACATATATAAACATAAAAATAAATAAATATACAAGAATTGCTCATTTAAAGGTATAAGATTTTATTATTTTATTTTTTATTTTTCACTTTCGTCTTTTTCCCTAATGGGGAGACTGACTCTTGCGGCTCTAAGCAGACAGGGTCCAGAGCCGCAAGACCCAAAACCACTTTTAGCTTGATGGTGGTCTAGAAGGTGGAAATCAAAATCAAAATCAAAATCACCTATTAAAACTTTGGGTAGGAACCCTAAAGATTACCATTTTTGCAATAGGGTGTTACTAGACCTTGTTATTGGCCTTATGATTTGGGCCTAAGCAATGTCTAGATGTTTTCTAAATAGCCTAGAAACTAAGTTCATTTATATTTTTTTCACCACTATATTTTAAGCCTAGTAACTAACCAAAGCTTCGTTAATGTGGCTCTAAAAATAAATTATCTTGCAATGGCGCGTGCTTATAATGTCGTCGTCTAAATTCCTCTTTAATGGTGAGAAAAACTAACAATGAGGAAGATTGGCTCATTAAGTAATTGTTAAAACGCTAAGCACCCTAAACAACATAATACATGGCGTAATAATGCTTTGATAAGGTATATGTATATTACAATAACAGGGAAATGTACGAAGTACCTTATTATCTATTAATTTGATTTTTCTTAGTTTTTCGACTTTTCTAACTAATCTTGAAAAGCTGATCAAATTTCACTTATATATTAATCATCATATCAGCCACAGGAGGTTCACTGTTGGTTATAGGCCTCCCTCAAGGATTTCCAAAACGACCGATCGGAAGCGGCTGCTGCCGACCTCCTGCAATCTTGTTCAGGTCGTCTGACCGTCTATGATACATGTCAAGTGATCCCATAATTTTTTTATCAAAATCGCCTGTGTAGTTTGGAAGTGAAGTCGGTTTTTAGTTTTAAAAATTATGGTTCTTATTAATTTTTGAAGTGAAAACTTCTTTAGCGGCGTTGTGCACTTTTTTTGGAATGGGTAAAAAATGTTAAACTCGCGTCAGGACACGTGACCTGATCGAAAATTCGTAAGACGGATGGAGAGTAGACAGCTGGCGCGGCGTAGGAGAGGGAGTATTCCCCTCTCTTTCTACGGCGCGGCGAAAATGTGTGCCTTCGCCTGCTGTTTCGTTTAGGCGGCGCAGGGCGCTTGCGCGAATGTTCGTGTGTGTTTATGTTACAGCGTGCTACGCGCATCCATGGATGGTGACAGCTAATGGCTCGACCGTCTGTGTAGTGGCCATACTGCTGTGTATTTGAAAATGATTTTGTTGAAAATGAATTTGGTCATGCTTGTGACATTTGTGACAGACTGTGGTTCAGAAAAGATTTGAAATATTTTATACTGATAATTAAAGCAATTCGTGCAAAATTATTCCCTAACTATTCCAAAATATCAAAAATGCACAACGTTAATATTCAAGTTTTCACTTCTGCCGGCACTCCCAGAGTGCAACCCGTCGTTTTTTTTCCTCCACCCAAAGGTTTCTGGAAGAGATTGATAGATAAGTCCGCCGTTGTGGCTATATTGTTTCTTTTTGTTGTCGTATTTTTTATGTTTATCATGGTGCCATAAAGTTAATTTGTATTGTATTGTATTGCTCTTAATATTCTGTCAGAATTAATTAAAGCTTTTAAATCATTAATATCTAATAAAACTTGTATATTGTAACCAAAACAAGTGGTAGCGATAATTTAGAACATGGTATTTTTATGTAAATGCGTGTTTGACGTAGTTTTGTTGAAATGCGTGCAGCATGCCGCCGGCCGACGTCAGCAGGCCGTCGAGGACGTCAAAATATGTTTAAAATTAGTTTTGATTAACATACTTAATACGTTGATTGTATTGATATTCATTTGTCGTAGTACTTATTACACGATTGTAGAAAGAGAGTATAATTATAATGTTTATTGAGTCATCATCAATATGTATTGAACATTAAAACCCTTAAAACTAGGTTATTGTCGTTGGAGTATTTTCCACACCTCCATATTTTCGACTAAATGCTCTATACGACACGACTTTTGCCCTTTCTTTTGTTTCATCCCTGAACGATCTCATTGGTATTTTGTCCTTTTTCCTTTTTGTTTATCGAGTAGGTATATTTATTAGGTAGGTATTCACTGTACTGATAAAATTGTTTCTTGTGGAAAGTTGTTAATTATTATGGACTAGATACGTATAATTTGACTTTAACATAGCTTCAGCATTTTAGGGTTCCGCACCCAAAAACTACTAAAACCTATTACTAAGACTCCCTTGTCGGTCTGTTTGTCACCAGTCTGTATCTCATGAGGTGTTATATCTAGTCAGTTCAAATGTTCACACATGAAGTATTTCTGTTGCCGCAATAACAAGAAGTACTAAAAACAGAATAAAAAAAAAATTAAGTGTGGCTCCCATACAACAAACGGGATTTTTTATAGAAAATGGTACGCGAGTCCGATTTGCACTTGGCCGGTTATTATAAGCTAAGTATACCTACCCCTCCAATCCGTCTGGCCAGCGTGGAGAGTGTAGGCCTAGTCCTCTGGCTGCACTGGCCAAGCATGGCTCTGGTAGTACAGACCTGATGATGCTGGTGATACCTACAAGCTTTTTAAAAATATTTGTAATAAGAATGTTTAGAAATTATATAAATATTAGATACTTACAGAGATCTAATAACACGTCGGTTTTTTTCATGTTAAAAATTAACTTGCCTGTCTAAAGAAACGTGTGAATGAATATCAGTAATAAATAGGTAATTTAAAAAGATTTAATCGGCTTTGCGCTACCAAAAGCTTGCACGAAAGCTTTCCATTTATAGTGTCGAAAAAAGAAGGTATCTAAAGCTTCTTTCAGAAGTTTTATGGGTAAGCTCTACTTTGATGTGTATTGGGACGATGTATTTTCAATAAAAGTAGTAGAAATTTGTTCCAAGATACATAGACACCTAATTTATTTACGAAAGGAAGAGCATAATAATATCCTTGAATTAAAATGTTTTGAGAATTATTGTTATACATGTACCTTTTGTATTCGGGCGACAAATGGATAAAATAAAAGAAAACATAAGTAGTTTTGTATTGTATGTATGCCATATGGCATTGCCGAGCAATTTTATTGTTTAAAATTGTTTAAACTTAGTTTTGCGGTTTATGATCTCAAATTCTTTTCTTTTCTTTTCAAAGGTGGGAAAGACTGGTTGGGAATATGTTTTCGGTGGACCAGACTAACATTTCCTCATAAACATTAAATGTACAGACCAGCGATTTTAATTGTTTTATTATATATTGATAATGAGCATATAAACTTGTGTCAACTAAAATAAACATTTCAAAAGACAGGAATGTTTTTTGTCGTGAAGCAAAGTCAAATGTGACCTTTAAAGCTTTTGAGCGACTCGACAAAGCTTTCCTTATTTATTCTCGACTTTATATAATATAGTCATTCACTCTGGGTTCCGCATATTCCAAGATACAAATAAATATGGGACAAAATGTTACGTAAAAGGTCAGAGGTTATACATAATGAATACTAAATTTATTGTCTCTGACGATGAATTATTGAAAATGAAAATAGAAAAATTTCAAGAATACTCAGTTTTAGTTAATTACATATATTTACTAAAACAAGGAGCTCGGTGGCTCGGTGAGAGTGCGCATTACTAGCGCTTTCGCAAGTTAAGTGACACCGGGCGTGGTCCGTAATTGGATGAAGTGACCACAAGTGACATAAAAAAATTCCGAGCTCCTGAGTGATTTGGAAGGCACGTTTAAGCCGTTGGTCCCGGCTGTCATCATTGTAACAATCAACAAGCTATGTCAGATGCCTTTAGGCAGCCTGAAAATCTGAAACCAGTGTTGGCCACTTGCACGCATGAAAAATAAACAAACGCAATCTCTAATAAAGTAAATTTTCTTAGGGCATTTTTTATTTATTTAAAATCTAAAATCTTTGTAACCCGAAACTTTTTTTCTCCGGAAAATTAGATAAGCTGAAATGTGTTTTTAGGCCTTTGACAAGAAGGGTTGGTTGCCTGGGGTATTTTTAAATTTTAATGTTTATAGAAAGCTTAAAAATCTGACACCAATGGTAGCCCTTCTTCTTATCGTGTGTGTTAGTGACTAACACTAGTGTCAGAGTTTTTAAACCGCCTTAAAGTCCTCTGACATGGTTTTAGGTAACGACCAATGTCAAAGACAGTGACCGGGACCGACGGCTTAATGTGCCCTCCGAAGCACGGATTATCTTACTTATCAGACAATCAGGTGATCAGCCTGCAATGTCCTAACCAAACTAGGACAACAACACAAAGTCGTTGCCCCCGCTGGGAATCGAACCCGCGACCTCCGGGTATGGTAGCACTAACAAATGAAAACGAACGAACAATTTAAATAAATATATAGGGAGAAATCGCACAGGTCGAGTTAGCCCTAAAGAAGGTTCGAGAGTTTTGTTATTGTACTCACTCATCGATAATAATAAACATTCAAGACCAAGTACACTATTTTCAACTTTCCCTCACGAAGGATCGAACCCGGAACATCGGTGGCAGACTAGCATGGTGACCACTATTCCACGGAGGTCGTCTTTGTAAAACTTCCGAGTGTAACGGTTTGTTCACCCCGTTCCAATAATTGCATGTCACAGTCGACAGAACAGCAGCACGGTAGATAAAGTCAGTACAGGCAAATGTCAGTGCACAGGTGTGCAGGCACCCCCGTTCCCACGGGTGGGGTGGGCGGTCACCGCCCGTAGGTTTGCTTTTTAACCGCGAACAAAAATTAGTGTAAATAGTAAAGTTTAAAAACTTATTGGCGTTAGTTATTGTTCTTTAATTAGTTTATTCAAAATGTAACAGAAAGGGTGTATCAACCCAGAAGGGAGTAAAAGTACTAATCAATGTGAACAACTTTTACTATGGGACAAAACAAAATTTGCAGCTTCATACATTTTAGCACGGTAGGTATTAAATTTTGTATGGAGCTGCAGATTATTTTTTCGATTTAAATGATGGTCTACAGGAATGTAACCAGTACTGAAATTCCTGTAAAATATTTACATCACATATATACTTATACATATAACTTACGCAAACTGACACCTACTTGTACATGTGACTACGTGTCGACGTATTTCGATATAAGTTTAATGGGGAAACTTGCTTAGTTTCAACTCATCCTTAAGGGGATACATGAAATTTTCGTAGTCCAGTGCTGCCATGAACGTAATGCTTTTCTACGCACATATGCGAAAAACGGCCACTTTTGGCTAATGTGCGTTGAAAAGCTTCACGTTCATACTTTAAACTGTAAACAGTAGTTCATAAAATAGTTTGAAGGGTTATTTAGACCTTGATCAAGAAACAATTTTAAATGATATCTTCATTTCCTTTCAAATGATTTATTTCAAAAGGGGACAGCACAGAAAATTCAGGTAGCTCCTTAAAATTACATTACCTAATTAAAAAGGACCTTGTGTAGACCTACCCTTTCGCACGACGTTACCTATCGCATGAAATAACATTAATTCAAGGGCGAAGTTCGCATGTCCACCCTAACACCCTCACATATCGTCCATAGAGTCACCCTCGGTTCCCACGGCCCATCACGGTCTACTGGCTAGAGGTTCGCTAGCCTTTAACTTATTGTTATTAGCAGGTGGTTTTAGCCAATAAAATGAGGTTGTTACAAGTTTATTAGCCAGGCAAATTAAAAAAAACCCTGACACCATCTAGTGATGAATGGTGGAACTACATATTAAACCATTGATAAGTGGAATCGATATCCGTAGTGCCATCTATTATTTGCCAGGTTAATTAAAAAGCCCAGACTTTCAAGCGTCAACCCCCAATAAGTTTAAAACGGCTGAACTGCCATCAAACATAGCTAAAAACTACCGCACAAAAATTGCATCGAAATCGGTCTATCCGTTTGAGAGCTGCGATGCCCCAAACAGATGCACAGACAGACATTAGTATCAAACATATATAACACCTCTATTTTTAAGGCGTTAAAAAAAAGGACGCGTTCCCGCGACAATTCTTGACGTCAGCAACGGTCGGCGACCAATGTCGCGCGACGCTACGGTCGCTAGCTGTCGCCGACTTTCATTGCTGACGTCAACTATCGCGCGAGACGGTCGCCGACTGCCACTAACCTTAAAATCCGGGCCGAGGTAAACAATTCCCCTTTGATAAAAAGAACTATAGAAGCTGAGAATCAAATATTGGGATGCCTCTAAGCAATTTGTGTCATATTTGCGCCGCTTATTTATAGGGGTGTCCAGGGGTAGCCAGGGTCAACAGCCTGGGATTATCCTTTGTATGCTGGGAAATAAGTCATTTTACATCTTCTTATTACATTTTGTTCCTTCTTTTAAGATAAAGGTATATTTTAACCTTTGTTATTTTATACTTATCTCAAAATTTGTTACAAATTATTAATGAGTAGCGAAGTTGATTAAGGGGATACTTGCATTTTTCGAGGTCTAGTGCTGCCCCCGTTTGAAATAAATTATTTGAAAACAAACGGAGATATTTAAATGTTGTCTTTACTAAGCCCTAGACAACTTTTCAAAATATTTTCTATTTGGAAACAGAAATTAATTAAGTCCATATCGACGGTATCTGGCGCAAAGTTCAAACGGCGCAGTTTGAAACACATTAAAGTGAAGGATTGCTGCTGATATGATAACGTATTGCGCGATGCATAAGATAAGTGTTACTATATATACCTATATAGTATATAAATAGTGTATTTGGATCATTTACCTTATATCCAGCTTTGTTGGTTTGTTTGTTTATTTATAAAGCTTTATTGTACATAATAAAGAACACAGATACAAATCAGAAAAGTAAACATACAACGGCGGGCTTATTCCAGTTAACCGCCAGTAATTAATAGGAATGTTCATTTATTTATGCCTTTGGGGTATAAGTGGTAAAGTATTATGTTACAGAAAAATACTGTACAGATAATATATAAATGTAAACTAATAATAAACGAACAAATACATAAATATACCATTATTGTATACCTATGTAAATATTTATTTTGTGCAATAAAAAATTTCACTTACAAAAAAAATATATATACCAAAAATATAAATAATATAAGCTGAAAACATTAATTAGAAAAAGGAATACAAAATTTAGTTTTAAAGCAACCCAAGAAAGCTATATCAAAGAACACAAACAATTTCTATTACTTCTATGCTGCTTTGGAAGAAAAGAGAAAACTTAGAATTTAGATGTTTGTTTTCAGTCGTGGCCTTCATTCGCAAATTACGCTTTAGCGCTTTTTTATCAGCGACCTTGTGCTCAGGTCGGCATTGACTCGGCTTATCACTATTGATTACTTTTTACTGACGTTTGTGTTTTGACGAATATTGACGTTATTCCTTCCGACTTCCTGAGGTCTCGGACACAACATATTCGGACAAGTGTGTCCGAGATGTTTTCGGACAGTGGTCTAAATTGACAGTTTTTAATTTTGCGTATATAACGTTTTAAATGATTTTAGTTTTTTTTTTAACGTACGGTTACATGTCTACCAAGCAATTTATCAAAGCACTATTTTGATTCCTCCATCCACCTTGCCAACATCAAGCTAAAAGTGGCTTTTGTCTTGCAGCCCTAGGCCCTATCTGCTTAGAGCCGCCAGACCCAAAATGCTCTGTCTGCCCCATTACACATAAAGACGTGATAGTATGTATTATTAAACCACTCTAAAATATTTTTGGAAACAATTTTTTCACAAGTTTGTAACTTTTTTATCTGACTGTAGGTACTAAACAGCTTCAATAATTTGATGGTGTCCAATATCAGTGAAAATAACCGGCCAAGTGCGAATCGGATTCGCGCACTAAGGGTTCCGTACCATTATGTATAAAAAATTGCGTTTGTTGTATGGGAGCCCCCCTTAAATATTTATTTTATTTTGTTTTTAGTATTTGTTGATATAGTGGCAACAGAAATACAGAATTTTTGAAAATTTCGACTGTCTAGCTGTCGTGGTTCTTGAGATACAGCCTGGTGACAGACAGACGGACAGACGGACAGACGGACAGACGGACAGACGGACAGACAGCGAAGTCTTAGTAATAGGGTCCCGTTTTTATCCTTTGGGACCGGAACCCTAAAAAGTTGAAATTAAAAAGTGTCAATTGTCAATGAAACGTTGACTAGGGGTCGCGTCATGTTGCGGAAAAAATCGAATTCAAATTTTACCTGTCCGAGGTTACAAAACATTCGTTGGGGACATCCATCATTGCAGGCTACCAACTTTGACCTATAAAAATTGGATATGTTTTTAAACGCCCTAGGTATTATTTATGCTCGACATATAGGTAGTTTATGTATGAAAACCTTCTGAAATGCTCTACACGATAGTGAAATCTGAATAATCTGAATTAAGGTTTCTGAAACCTGTGAAAACTTTGTCGATAAGGAGCATTTTTAAATTCAATATAAGCCCAATGCCAATGACGATAAATGATACAGTTAAAGACAGATTTAATAATTTTTACAACTAAAAACTGACTTCAACAACAAAATTTTTTGATTGACCACCTTTATGATATATGATATGATTGACAAGTATGATAAGGCGTCCAGAATCGTAGTACCTACACACGTAAAAAACATAAATTTTTTGAAGTCAGTTATTAAATCAGAAAATCAGTTATTTCATTGCGATAAAAGGGTCATATTGGCACGCTGTTTGCTTTTATATTTTCATAACAATATTGAACGGTTATATAAACAGTTTATACCGTCAATACCATTGTCCTTAGTCGCCACTAAAGAGCAAACAAACAAACAAACATTAAGCATGAGGCGCGAAGGCTGTGACCCCATCTTTTAGCGCCCAATTTATTAAGGCCAAATACTTATTGGGCCTAACATGCACTTCTTGTTACTCAGCTAATTTTTATTCCGTCTTATTGTAAAACGCAGACTAATTTTGTTACTAGGTTTAAACCATTATCCGACCAAATCAAGTTGACGTTTTCAGATAAGACAATGGCATATTACTAGATATCAACTTGATTTGGTCGGATAATGGTTTAAATCTAGTAACATAGCAAGTCTTCTAGCAAGAGTTTGTATCTAAAAAAATCATATTGGCTTGACTGATGCTTTGCTACGGATGGATATTAAGACTCTTTGGAAAATATGTACGTTATACAATATTTATTTTTTTTAAATTTCAAACTAGAAGAATGTTGCAAATTGGGTTAGTCGTCTTCGAATAATCGGTAAACATACATAAAAAATATAAATTGATAACCTCCTCCTTTTTGGAAGTCGATTTAAAAGAAAATCGCATTAAAATACGTTTAGTGGGTACCACGTATTTTTTCTTTTGCCAAATACAGGTAGCGGCACGAAACTCTAGCGCTGACCGATATTGCGCAGTAGTCAAAAATTAGAACTGTACCCGTGCGCAATACCCCCTCTACACTTCACTCAGCGCTAAACTTACGTGCCCCTTCTTATCCAAACCAAGTTTTACCCTATACTTGGTAGATGGGACCCTTAACTATAAAAAAAAACCCAAAGACCACTTCTATGTTGTCGTGTAGCTGGAAAAGGGAATCAAAACAGTGACAAGTCGCTAGCTGTATCGCCTATTAACATGATTCCATAAATTATTATATATATTTAATAGTTGTTTTTTTTTTGTGAGAGGAAATAAACGATTTTCTTATTATTATTGCCCATTCCCTATCTGCTCTTTACGAGCAGATAGGGAATAGAGCGACGGTCCACGATTTTACTAGACCAGCGCGGTACAGTTAACCTACGACGCCCAGATCTTTATATCTTCAATGTAATATGGCCAGTGTATCGACCTTAGGTAGGTATCGGTAAATTGGCCAGTTGGCCTGTTTCGACACTTTATGGGCCGTTCCACTGATAGGCGCAAGTGGGTACGGAATGCGGTATAAATAATGCAGCATGTAGATTATTGTACGTCGATGACGCTATTGGCGAAAAGTAAATAATAATAATAAAAAAGCTTTATTGTTGTGTCTTTTAAGTTCTAGTACTACAAAGAGGTTGTTACAAAGTGACTTGCATCTTACATATTATTATCTGAGTGAACCTTTTGTTTCCACTCGTTCAGTTAATTGATAGAACTGGGATTTTTTTCACTAATTTAATCGATTGATCTATCTCCGCACGCATTATCGACGCCTCAGGAGAACTAAGGGCTGGCGCGCATTTCGGTCAAAGGTTAAGCTTGGCCCTTTGGAAATTTGGGCATCCTACCCTGTAACCGCAGAGATTTGAGGTCAATTTTTCATATTATTAATTTGTATTTAAGTTAGTCACTAGCTCAGTTGATTGAACTATACAAGTTCAATTAACGAAAGGGGCCGAGGTCGAGTTCTAAAGATATGAATATTTTCGAATTTTAACTCATCTTTTCCTTAGTAACCTAGTATTCATCATGCCAGGTTGTCACACCGGTCCCGGGTTCGATCTCGGTCGAGTCAAGATGGAAAATTATCTTTTTCAGATTGACAGTATCGTTGAGTTAGTATTAGATTTTTACGTTTACAGCTATTTATTTATAATTTTATTTTCCTTATTTTGCAAAATAATAAGTTAAGTTTATTGTTCTAATAACTAATCCGATAATAGTACCTAAATACGAGTACCTACTTACTTTATCTCGTAATCGGTAGAAACTTTTCTTTGTTTGAGTAATCAACTAGGTACGTACTTTAATCAGCAAATTATTATTTTGTGAAAGCATCGGCAACGAATACAAACGGTTGGGGGCAAAGTTCATTAATGGGTACAAGGTAACGATTAATTAATAGGGGGTTTACAAGTACCTTTAATTATCGAAGTATTACATTTTGGAATGAAAACCAACATAAATTAAATAATTGCTTGTAGATTCAAGCATTTAACGACACAATCATTTTCTTAATGTAACATCTGTCGCAACGACATTTAAGTTTTAAATAAATAGGTACAATAATGGTTTTATGTACACCGTTTATTAAATATGTAACATAAAATAATTTACATTATACAAATAAAAAGAAAGCATTGGCTTCATAATTGGCGAATGCTTTCTTTTTTTTTCAAAGTGATTAAGATCATGAAGATAAGTATATTCAATTTGGCACTTTGTTAATTTAAAATTCTGATAGTAAAAATACTTATTGTAATTTTAATCATAAGAAAAAATAATAAAAAATACAGGAGACCTTGTTTGGAAAAAGAAAAATATCAATTTCCAGTCTCCCTGTTTCTTGTTTACTGCGAAAATTCAAGGTTTCTCCTGCTGTTAACCTTGGTTTGATTTTGTTTTGGGTGTATTTGCGTAAAACAACACACCTGGAAGGTTATATTTCATTCAAAGTAACATGTTTTAAGACTTCGTGAGTCCTTGAATGTTTTTCATAATAAAAAAGCTAAATGAATTTTGGCTTGAGGTCGATCCATGGTATTTAACTCCCACAAAAGAAATATGCGAAATAAAATAAAATTGTCCTCTTTTAAAAATGTATTAGTTAATTTCTTAGATGATGTTAGTTATAGCTCATTTGCATAGGTTGAGGTACAAATTTCCTGCCAAATGTTTATTTTTATGGCAATTTTTTTTTATCTTTTATTGTTTATAACGTGAACTTATCAAAAAGCCAAAAAAAAAAAACATAAATAGCCAAGAAAAAAAGCAAATGTTTTTCGTTTTTGTATTTTTCATGTGCATAAGTGTCATAAAATATATATCTAAAACTTAAAACTATTCTTAAAAAAATAGAAAAAAAAAACAGCAAGAGCAATATTATAAAGCAATATTTTATCATTTATAATATCATGATAAACTTGTTCGAAATATTTCAAGTTCTGGTTTTGTTTATTTTTCGTGTGTGTAGGTAAGTGACCAACACAGGTGTCAGATTTTTCAAGGCATCTGGCATAGCTGGACCAATACTATACTGTGATGATAGCCGGGAAGAATAGTTTAACGTGCCTTCCTAAGCACGGAGGATTTCAAGAAATTAACAATCCATCCTAGTGCGAACCACGCCCGGGGTTGCTTAACTTGCAAAGAGCCCTATCTCTCACCGAACTCTACATCTATTATTCTATTAAAAAGCCAGTCTGATCAACATTTCCTCCAATATTTACCAAACACGTGATTTTAATACCTATTTAAATATTTAAAAAACATTTTTCCTCCAAACCATTAATAATTCAGTTTAGACGCACGCACCTATTTAGTTATTCATGAATTTCATGATATAGGCTGGCTTTCGGTTAACAACCTTATAACTGGCCAAGTGCGACTTTGACTTGCTACTAAGAGTTCCGTACCATAACGACTTCCGTGGCGTAGTGGTACCATGCTAGTCCGCCACCCAGAGGACCCCCCCGGTTCGATTCCCAGGCAAGTTGGAAAATGGCCTTTTTCAAATTATCCTGGGTCTTGGATGTTTATCTATATATTTATTTGTTATAAAATATAGTATCGTCTCGAACTTTCTTTGGGGCTAGCTCAATCAGTGTAATTTGTCCCTATATATTTATTCATTTTTATTTATAATAGCGGCAAAAGAAATACATCATCTGTGAAAATTTCAGCGGTCTAGCTATTACGGTTTATGAGGTACAGCCTGGTGACAGACAGACAGACTTACAGGCGGATGGAAGGACAGCATAGTCTTAGTAATAGGGTTCCGTTCTTACCCTTTGAGTACGGAACCCTAAAATTGAAAACAAATACAAAACTTGTTGACGCATTCGCCTTTATACCTCAAATTAGTGAGTAATTTCGTAGGTGTTTTAATATTAGATAGTGTTTATCGACGGGCGTCCATGTTTTAACAACCAACTTTTATTATTCAGCTCTCAACATGTATTTTATACCGACTTCCAAAAAAGAAGGAGGTTATCAATTCGTCTTGATCTTTTTATTTTTTTAATGTATGTTTACCGATTTTTCTAGAAGCGACGTCTAGATTGATTAGGAAAATTATTTTTTTTGTTTGAATGGGTATACTTGGCGGGTGGTCCCTTAGAAATTTTATCAACATCAGTTGTGTAGTTTAGGCGAATCTAGGTTCTCATATAAGACATAGCCTTCTATTCACTATCTCAGATATTGAATGATATCTATATAATGCTCCAAATTATGATTTTCTCTGTAAATATTGGCTGCTGTCGTCAGCTCTTTTTCAGGCATATTCGACTCCATTCTATTTCTCCATTCATTTAATATTTAACGTCATTATCATGCACAACTTTAACGTATTTCTCCTTTGTTCCAGGCCTTCAAACTGTTCAAGAGGAACAAGAACCGCAAAGCTGCCCGCAACCGCATCTCGCCCGCGCTGGTGCGCTCGCCATCCTACAGCGGGACCGTGGACGCGCGCTCCGAGATCGACCTGCAGCGCTTCTGCGCTTGCAGGGCTTCCATGCCCCCCCTCAGGATGGACTCAAGCGAAAACAACTCTTATTACAGCAGCTACAACAGCTACAGTTCCAGGAACGAGAGTATTGAGACTTATGACGGGAATTTTGATGCAGCTAGATCAGATTCGGCGTACGATTCGGCTCGAAGCAGCCCAGCCCACCAAAGAGCCCCTGTTTGCTACGCGACTGTGACGTATTTCAATGTGAATGACAGTGAAGACAGCAGCAGCATCCGCACGGAGTTCACGCTGCTGGATTGCGAAGCTGATGTGGAAGAAGACGATGAGAGTGCGCAAAATATCATCAATGAGAGCATCGAGCTGGTCAGCTCGTTATGAACTGAGTAAAGACTTTTGGTGCAGTGATCAGAGCCGCTGAAATGTAACCTCGAAAACATTGTCTAGCTTTTTTGTACAACTCAGGGTCTAAAGCATAGTTATAATTGCAACTGGTAACTTAGGCGATATGTAGTGATGTTAAAATACCGCTAAGTAAGCCATATAGTGACTATGTTTGTTTTTGGCAGAACTAATTTGCAATAAGATGTAAGTATTTATACTTATATATATACAACGTGGAAGGGACATACCCGTAATAAATTAAACCACGGGCTATACTAGATCACTATAGTATAATAAAATTAAAATACCAATCAAAATTATAAAAAAAACACTATTTCCGTTGAAAGTCTGCAGCCGTTCGGGCAATTTGTATGGGAATGTCGATTTTTTTGACTGTTGTTTTATTATCCTATTGTGACGGGAAGATTATTTTGAAAGAAATAATTTTAGAAAGACCAAACTTTTTAATTCAATTTTTAACAAATTATACATTAAATGAAGAAAGTAGTCACAGGTAAGGGTCGTAGGTTCACACCCATGAGATTCGTTGTTCCAGAAGAGATTTCCAAATTTACTCAGCTTTTGAAGACGCACCGGCCCGGCGTCCAGTCGTGGCCAAAAGAGGACGAGATCCCTCACGCCGTTTTTATATATGGGCCGCGCGGGGTAAAGTGCGGAGGGGAGGGAAGCACTAGTGCGGTCCAACGTCACACACACTATAGTATAGCCCGTGGTTCGATTTATTATCCACGTTGTATATCACTCTATTCATACGTCACAGTTACCTACATATAAGTTATTTTACAAAACGCTGAGCCAGCACAACGATGTTGGTTCCTCGTTTAGCAACATATTATGAAACGATCAATTTTAACATCTGGCTGTGACATGCCTGTATATAATCATATAGATACATCAGCTAATGTTAAATCGAAAAGTTAGCTATGTATACTTTTCGAAGTATCTACCTATCTGGGTAATTTTTTTGCAATTTACACTCGCCTTGTTTATCTCTTACTACATACGAGTATGTATCTATTACGTGTTTATTGTTGTTCGTTTATTACGTAGTTAAATCATATGATGTATATTTCTGGGAACGCTCTGGCGTGTACCAGCATTTAGTGTACCCTTCTTATTTACTGCTATATTTCACACATAATGATTCCAAAAATTCAATTTTCAAGCTGATCACATTTGAGTTATATATCAGTTACCACACGGCAGCTATTATGTTGATGATTTCTAATAAAAGGCCTAATTACTTTTTGTACCGT
Source organism: Acrobasis consociella (assembly GCA_963555685.1). Classification (NCBI taxonomy): domain Eukaryota; kingdom Metazoa; phylum Arthropoda; class Insecta; order Lepidoptera; family Pyralidae; genus Acrobasis; species Acrobasis consociella. The sequence goes on along the minus strand of OY743105.1, from coordinate 22,740,805 downwards.
GCTAATGTTCATAATGAATGTTTGTCTCCTAGGTTATCTTTTTAGGGTTACGTACCCAAATATAAACGAGACCCTATTACTAAGACTCCACTATCCGTCTGTCTGTCACCAGGCTGTATTTCATGAACCGTGATAACTAGACAGTTGATATTTCCAAAGATATGTATGTATTTTTGTTGTCGCTAATCCGCTATAATACCAAATACTAATAGCAGATAAAAGTAATTATTTAAGCGGGGCACCCATATAACAAACGTGATTTTTTTATAGAAAATGGTACGGAACCCTACGTGCGCGAGTCCGACTCGCACTTGGCTGGTTATTCTTATATAAATCTGTTGTCAAAATTCTTTGCTTACGTAGATTTGCCACAAATATTTCATACATATTAGTATTGCGTTGTGTTTTGATTTCTACAAAAACAGATAGTAAGATTAATTAGTACTTAGGTATTCTGTGACAATATATCTAAGTACTTATCGTAGATGGACATTTCGGCGGCTGCGCCAATCTAGAGCGAGTTTACCAAATAATTGTGATATTCTAAGTGTATTTATATTCCTAGGTTTTAAATTTAGCTTTAACGTTTGTTGATCTCAATGACTGGTTATATGAATGCGATCTAATGTATGGAAAAACCATATGAAATAAATAATTTATTAAATTTTTATTCTTTGTCTACTCTGACTTCAAGACCTTAAGAGTCTAATGATGTATGTCTGATAATTATTTGTAGCCCACAATACTATAGTATCAATTCAATATGTACAAAAAAATGAATTAAGTTATAGAGAATGAATCACAGGGTACTAAAGGTACCTTCGTATGGTATGCTACAATATCGTAGTCGACTTTGGTTGCCCGTAATATTTTTGTAATAATGAATGTAATTAGGTAATAGTTATTAATAATATAAAGGATATTATAAATTTAACTGTTGTTTTACTTAGAACTCCGGTTGACTGGAAGAGATGTGGGATTATCCCATTGTGGGATAAGTCCACTGTTGTCAATTTACTCTTATTATTATTACAATAAATACACAAACATAGCTACAAATAAGCGCTTTATCAAGATAAATTGCGTCTGTTAATAGAAAGGAGAGGTTGAAAGTATAGTACATTCAAAAGAGGTAGATATGTATCTGAATTACTTACCTACTGCAAATGTAAACCAAACATATTTTTTTTTATGATACACTAATTTATCTGTTTATCCCTATGGTTGACTGGGAGAGAACGCTCTTAGCGTTAAGTCCGCCAATTGTAAACAATTTTAATTGTGGATCAATAAATTTACATTAATACAGATACAGATACATTTTCACGTCTATATCCCTGACGGGACAGACAGAGCCCGGGACCGTAAGACTCAAAGGCCACGCTTAGCATGATGGCGGGCGTTAAGATGGAAAAGGAATCAAAATAGTGATGGGTTGCTAGCCGCATCGCAATATTTTGAAACAAATATAAAAAATCCAAGGGAGTTTTTTTATTTATTCATCGAAGGTGCAGGATTATAGGTAAAAATAACAGTAGTAAGGAGAACAGTTTTGTTCAAAACAGTTTATCGGACAAGGATTTGAAGATAAATATTTTGAATGATTTTCATTATTGCCAACGAACGTAAACCAAATATAAATCCAAAAAAAATAAATTTAAACATTTGAGATAAATATTAACAATATAATTTTAAAAATCTAAATTACAATCTAAATTAAAAAACTAAATTAAAAATCTAAATCTTGATCATGTGGCATGGTGCCAAGAACACTCGCTGCATTCCCGCGCTGAATAGCTACTGCAATCCTCTGCGCGAGATATGAGCCAGCCCTCTTGTTAATAAATTTTTGATCAGCTTCACTTGATTTGAATTATTTTTATATTAACAATTCCTCCATCCAAAACCGTTGCCTTGTGCAGAAATTTGAGTAAACAGTAAATACTCACAATCACAGAGGGGTTCCCTATTTCGTTTCAAAATATAGAGTGAACATATGAAGAGCGAAGGATGCCGGAGCTAAAATCTGGTGGATTAGCCTGATTATGATAGAATAATGGACGTAAAGTCGGTTTGTCGTGTGGCAGAGTATAATAGGACCACTCCAAGGCTTCCTGTGGATGTCGTAAAAAGTGACTTAGGAAATGCAAGCTAAACAAAGTTTATAAACATCAATGAGACCTCTCCAACCCGTCTGGCCAGCGAGGAGAGTGTAGGCCAAAGCCCTCTAGCTGCTCTGGCCAAGTATGGCTCTAGTAGTACAGAGAGGGTCGTGCTCCTGCAGTGGAGACTAAAAAAGATCTGGTGACCATGAATGGATGTGAAGTCTTTAGAGCAGACGTCGGCATTTATAACGTCGCAGACTGTCTTATGAAATAATCATTGCGGATATCCAAGAGTTATGATGTATGATATATTCTTTTTGGTCCACGGAGTGATGTTAGTAACTTTTTAAGAAAGTCTTAGAGTTCTTCAGTGTTTTATACAAGAAGATGTGTGTTTTTATACTTTTTTCAATGCGCTTAGAGCAAGTTTAGTTTAAGTTTTAGTTTAGAATGATACATATTATTTACATTCTCTAAGAAAACACGTCGAAATAAAAGTAAAAACAACAAAAAATTTAAGTACTACAGTTACCATTGTTGTGCAACTAACCGTTGCCCGACAGACCGACCGACATAATACGGTAATCTTGTACAAACGAGAGCTCTGCTTTTTAAAAAGTCTGATATTTTTGTGTATGATGGACGGAAGTTACTTTACCAGGTCCAAATATTTGTATGTTCTTAGGTAACATATGCACCGAATACTATGTTATCTCATCTTCATTACCATCATTTCAGCCGCATAACGTCCACTGCTGAATATAGCCTTCGCTAGGATTTCCAAAATGACCGATCTAGAGCGGCTTGCATCCAGCGCTTTCCAGCGACCTTGGTTAGGTCGTCAGATCACCTGGTGGTTGTCCTAAGCTTGGCTTGCCAAGACGTGGTCGCCATTTGAGCACTTTTTGTCCCATCGGACATCAATGCGTATCGCATTATCTGTCCCAAAATGTTCTAATAATAAAAATAAATAGGTAAATGTATTGGGACAAATCACACTGATTGAGCTAGACGCAAAGTAAGTTCGAGACTTGTGTTATAGGTTATGGGATACTAACTCAACGATACTATATTATATATCAAATACATATATAAACATCCATCTGTTAATCCCATATGTCGCATCAGCAAGGCATGTACTATTCTTCTGCGATCTTTCTTTTTTGGTCCGAAGCCTCGTCGAAGGTTCCAGACGCGACCCCCGGGAAATCTTGCCGCCTCTCTTGGCGAATTGTACCATAAAACATGAATCCGTTGGTGAAAGGATGCTAATTCCTTAAATTAAACAAACAATGACGCTATATAGGTATACAATTATAGCTCTAGAATCTTCTAGGTACCTATATATTTTTCTTTTTCTTTTTTTATGCGGACAAATCATAGAGATTGAGCTAGCCCCAAAGTAAGTTTAAGACTTGTGTTATAGGATACTAACTCCACGATGCTATATATTTTTATAACAAATACATACTTACTTCTTACTTCCGTCGAGGACAAAATTTTCCGCAATTAGGCCCGAAATTGCCGGTCCCGTTTAACAAATACATATTATATAGGTAACTGACAAACCTCCAAAACTGGACTATCTGAAAAATATCATTTTCGAGTTTGATCACAGGCCACAGCGGTTGTGATCATTATCATCATCATCATCATTTTAGCCGCATAACGTCCAGTGCTGAACATATTCCTCTTCCAAAAATTTCCAAACTGACCGATCAAGAGCGGACTGCATCCAGAAGCCATCATGAAAATAATGAATTAGGTATTATCTTAGTTCCACAGTTCAGTTTTTTTTAGTAAGCCTCCGTAATCCAGTGGTCAAGGGGTTCGCCTTGTGATCCGGAGGTCGTGGGTTCGATTCCCACTAGAAAACATTCTTTGTGAGAAGGTTGTTTCCTTGTTGTTTAGAGTCTGGTTCGGATGTGGTAGGCTTGAATCACCTGATAATCCGAAAAGAGAGATGATTCTGTGTTCGGAAGGCACGTATAAACTGTGGGTCCTGAACGCCATCTAGCGTTTGATCATCAAACTACCCAAGGATTGGTTCTGGTTTACCCTTTGGGTTGCGGAGGTCAGACGGCGGTCGCTCTAGATTTGACATATTTGACGAGGTCCCCTACTGGTAACCTCGTCAAATCTCCTTGGTTTGGTAGCGGTCCCCGGGCTCTGAAGCTTTACTGCGCTGAGGATGCAATCGGGTGATGACACAGTTCAAGTTCATCTGACATAACTTGACGACTGCTATACAATAATGACAGCCAGGACCAATGGCTTAAACGGGCCTCCCTTAAATTGGCTATAAGGTAAAACCTAATAGCCAATTAAAGTAACTCTTTGAACGCCGTGGACACCTTTAGGCGTCCGTCGAAAACTGTCTTGAAACACCAAAATTCGTATCGAATAGTATAGGCACGAATGTCAGTTTTTCTTACGGCATTCAAAAGATTCTTTTATAAAGTCTATAGTAAAATGAAAAAAGAAATCTAATGTGTCGCCCACTTTGAAGTTTATCTATATTTGTTATAAAATAAAGTTTCGTTGGTTAGGTCGTCAGATCACCTTGTGCGTGGGTGTCCTACGCTTCCCTTGCCAAGAGACGTATTTTTGAAATCACTTGTCACATTACGAAGGGTATGCGTGAGCGTTTCCAAACGGGCGCATTTTTGAATCGGTAGTTTGCGAAGGATTTGCAACGAGTGGTCTTGACCACTCGTAATTTTGACATTTGTAGCGTAGATATGTCATCGAAACCAATCGTGGGAAATCCGTTCCATTTCACGTTGCTTTTTTATTCATGTTCGAATTTTTAGAAATGCATATACAAATTATCGATGTTTTCTGCGTAAAACAAATATTGTTTTTCGCTGACACGACGGTTTCAAAAATACAATCAATCTGTATTTTACGCGAGCGGTGAGTTGGAAAACTACACGTTTTGTGTTTCGCTGAGTCCCTCAATGAAAAATAGCACTCCAGTACATGCTCGCCATTCGAGAATTGGAAGGCGCTGGATGCAAGCCGCTCTAGATTAGTTCATGAGAGACCTATGTCCAGCAATGGACGTTATGCGGCTGAAACGATGATGATGATGATAGTATCGTTGAGTTAGTATCCCATAACACAAATCTTGAACTTACTTTGCAGCTAGATCAATTTGTGTGATTTGTCCGTTATTGCGCAGATATATTACATGTACATAAATGCGTTACGGCTCTGTTTGATTATAGCCGCAAGATCTAGAAAACTCTGTCTACGTCATTAGGGATATAGGGATATAGACCGTTTACTTATATTAACATCAATGAGACCTCTCCAACCCGTTTGGCCAGCGAGGAGAGTGTAGGTCAAGTTCTCTGCCTGCTCTGGCCAAGTATGGCTTTGGTAGAGAGAGGGTCGTGCCCCTGCAGTGGAGACAAAAAAACCTGGTGATAATGACCTTATACATGTAAGTACATATATACCTTCTGCAAGTATCTATGTGATAAATTACATCAAAATCGAGCTAGTAGTTGCTCTGTGTTTGTTCATCCTAATAGATATTCGCGTCGAAGGACTTTTTGATAAGTACGAATATTCCCTTTGTGTATAAAAATAGTCTAGTCAAGTCAAACACCGAAGGACACATAAACACAGGGAGCGGGACGAAACCGGTGCTCATCACAATTACCCGCATTATATCCCGGACAAAAAGCCGCGGCCATTGTGTCGGGGACTCGGGGTACCTAATGTCGCGAAAACAGGTTCCTTACGTGAACAGAGAGGTGACAACACCAGATACTAATCACACAAAATAAATTTAACAACCATAGTAAAGGGTTTCTTAACACATTGCAGGACACTCGGCCAGACACAACAAAAATAACAATCGAATTACGTCCACAGCCGTAAGTGTCCTGCAATGTGTTAATAAATCAGCACCAATTACTGACTGAGCTCTGAGATAGAGATTAAACTTCACGTCCTTATTTCTTCTAATGTGTCAATGACTAAATCATAAAAGAGATCTTTTTCATCTCTTTTCTGATCTCTTTAATCTAAATTTAATCTAAATCTGAATTATGTCACAGACATGAAGAACTTGACTGCAAATTGCTACCTATACATCACCACGTGTAATCGTGTTGTGTAGTCTGCAACTGGTAAGTTACAATAAATATCTGTGTTTGGAAATGCCTCCTTAGCCGGGCCCGGCAGAATAGGTCGCCATAAGAAATGCTGACATAACGTTGCTAAGGATAATATGCATACCAATAATTTTGATGGACTGAACATAAATATAAACCCATGATTTTTAAGTCAATCTTAATAAATAGATACAAAGCTTATGCTCTGCGAATACTTCATCTTGATGGGAGCTGATATAAAATGAGTACCTACGCAAAAGTGGTTTATTTCGGGTAATGAATACGGTATGTTGTGAGATGGGATCACATTGTCTTAAGTACGTTGACAAGTAAACAATATGCGGTGATTACATCAACAGATTAGAGGTTAAACATTCAGAAAAATAGGGTTTAGAAGTGGAAATGTGAATCAATCTGGAATAAACATCGACAAATTGGAACGTTTAGGGAAATAAAAATTTCAACTAAAAGCATTCAAAAAGATCCAAAACTTTTTAGCAGAAAATAAAAACTCTAAATTTGATGTCTATGTCATTGAAACATGTTGACACATACTCCACTCTCTCTCTGCATCTGGCAGAGCAACAATCAAATGTTGTCAACATCAGTCTCAAAACTGGTGGTAACATTTTTTGCTTTTTGAAGGTAAATTTTTTTGCTCTTTGCTCGAAACCACAATCATGGAAATTGAACGCAAAGGAAAATAGTGCATATCAAATCCATAATGTCTACGAGCCACACCCTCCAAAGTCAGGCCGCCAGCAAATGACGAAACTCCACAAGCAATTTAAACCTCCCCGAATTGTGTAGACAGTTTGCCAACAGATTAAACGTTCGTAATAGCAACCATGCCTAAAAACAAAGAATGCGATTCCTGCAAGTGCTGTACGGATAAGGCAGGCGCGAACGAACCGTGCTGCGAATCCGAAAACTGTGAGCGCAAAAAGCAAAAAAAATGTTGTTCCGAATCTAAAGATAAAGAATATGATCCGTCTTGTCCATTTTGCCGGGCAGAGATGAAGGAAGCCAAGGGACAGCCGTCACGCAGCAACAAGTGCAGCTTTTGTCAACAGGATCAAAGCAAAGAACCTGATAAAAGTTGTCCTAAGTGCAACCCTCCCCCAAAAAAACCATCTTGTCCTAAGTGCGATCCTCCCCCCAAAAAAATGGCAGGTCCGAAAAAACAAACAGAAAATACCTGTCCTAAATGCAAGGATACGACTTCGAAAAAAGAAAAGGAGTTACGGTGTCCGTCGTGCTCTGAAACTACAAAGAATGCCCGAGAATCTTCGAAGATGTCAGCGATTGCCGTATGCAAAAGATGTAATAAATCTGAAGATGAGGAAAAGGAAGAACCGAAGAAAGGATCTTGCTGCAGCATAGAAAAGTGCCCGTCTAATAAGAAGGAATCCAAACCTTGCTGCGCCATAAAATCTTGCAAGTCAGGTCAGAAGGGTAGTTCGGCAGGCAAACAGAAAAGAAATAGTGTCACAGTGGAGGAGGACGAAGGAAAAAACGATAAAAAAGATTCAAAAGCAAAGAAAGAAGATGACTCTTCCAAGGGTGGTTCGGCAGGAAAGAACAGTAAAAAAGATTCAAAAACAAAGAAAGAAGATGACTCTTCCAGGGGTGGTTCGGCAGGAAAGAACGGTAAAAGGGATTCAAAATCAAAGATAGAAGATGACTCATCCTTAGACGGCAAGAAATCGAAGGAAAAAGAGGATGAATGTGGCTCAGAATGTGAGTCCATGAAAGACGAAAAAAAAACCAAAGACGACAAGAAAGGAAAGAAAAACTAGGATAAATGCGGCCCAGAATGTGATGCTATGAAAGACGAGAAGAAATCCAAAGGCGGCTAAAAAGCAAACGATAACGAGGTTAAATGCGGCGCAGAATGTGAAGCAATGAAAGACGACAGCGATGATGCAGGCAAGTAGACAAGTTTTCAGCTGACTTCAAATGAACGTGACAGTTAAGCAATATGAGAAATCACAACCATGTAAATTTTTAGAACTATGAAAATTACACTGGTAAATCTTTGTGAGTAAATCACCGCGTAAAATAGAATTGTGGCCGGTGCGCTGAATGTATATAAGTAATTTTGTAAAGCTGTGTAAAACTAATTTTTTCAGCAATCAGAATCTGAAGGAATCTAATGGCCGCGACCTTTCAACCTCAATTGTATAATAACCTGCCGTTTCGTTACAAAGATACAATGTATCCCTAATTGGGCAGACAGATGGTGGGCGTAAAAGATGGAAAAATTGATAAAGACTAATAAAGGGTTGCTAGCCGCATATGTTTCAGATTGTCGCCTATTCCCTCAATTAGCTTTTACGATCTGCGTGGGAAGAAAAGCGTCTGGTACATTCTACGCTTTTTCCTTTTTTCCAGACTTAGTAGTATAATTGTTGCCATCATTGACCAAAATCCGATTTTCACGCTGTATTAGGAAGTTGGTATTATTTGTGCATATTTTTCTATGTAGAATTATGTTTTCCATAAGCGCTCGCTCATTTTAAGTATTTCTGCCCTGCGTTCGAAACAATACAAACAAAAATTCAATACTCTTCCTGGTATTGTCAAATCCCTCAATACCCAATCCAGAAACAGGTTTTTCAGGTCAGCTAAATATTATTTTGGCTACATTATATTTAGCGACAATAGTGACTATTGGTACAAGTGACAACAATGGCAGATTACTCCTCTTTATGGGACCACAGCCGGTTTCGGCTTGCTCATTAGTTGCTGGATTTGAGACTTAATGCTGTGTTTGGACAGAATTGACGTAAGTAACACTGTATTTCACCAAAAACACATAAACAGTTATCAAAATATAAACAGTATATCTATACAATGTCGGCCTCTTCTCCAAGGCAATCTCTTATACCTTATACCTAAGCAAGACATACCTCATACCTCTAGATGACAGGCAAGAATCCTGTTTAAAACGCAAAAAATAAAAGGTAGAGCGATGAAAAGAGTAATTTTTATGGAGAGGTCTGCTATAGTCTTCCCCTTTTTTTTAAATCAGTGACTATGATATACGTACTTACTACTTTTAAGACTTTGCCAGCAATTGTACTTACCTATATATTTTTTACTTAGCTCTCAACTGTTTTCAAATCTTTCTGTATACACATGTTTTGAGTTGTTGCCTTGCTATAATATTTAAACATTTAAGTATATAATGTATAACTTGGTGACAATTTATGTGTATATCATTATAATAAAATACAATAATTACGTAAACTATATATAGTATCAATGATAAATGTCATGTTTGATAACTAAGCAATTTCAAGATATAGGTATGTATTGGCTTTTCTTGTTCTTATCGAGCAAACTATGAAGGCAAAAATGTATTTTTGCTCTTTGGAGCTCTCGTTCAGCTCAGATTTGACGAGCTCTGTCGGCCTAGCGGTCATCACGCCAGGTTTTTACACCGGATGTACCGGGTTGGATCCCCGGTCAAGTCAAGATGGACAATGATCTTTTTCAGGTTGACCTGGGTCGCTGGGATGTTTATCTATAAATGTTTTTAATATAAAATAAAGCATCGTTGAGTTAGTGTCCCACAACACATGTCTCGAACTAACTTTGGGGCTAGCTCAATCTGTGTGATTTGTCTGTATATATTATTATGTTTTTGTATGGATTTTTTGAGCTTCCTTTCACTTCATCATCATCATCATCAGGTCTTTTTAGTCTCCCCTGCACGACCCTCTCTGTACTACTAGAGCCATATTTGGTCAGAGCAGCCAGAGGATTTGCCCTACACCAGCCCTACACCTCTACACACGCTGGCCAGACGGGTTGGAGAGGTCTCATGTTTATAAGCTTTGTTTAGCTTGTATTTCCTAAGTCGCCTACAACGAAATCCACGGGAAGACTTGGAGTGGTCCTATTCTACTCTTCCGGAAACCACTCGGCATAATTCGACTTCATTCGTTTTAATTTCACCTTTATAAAATTGTGATATTTGTTACTATGGTTACGTGCGTTACCAGCAATGACTTATGACTTTAAAACATGGTTCCGTACTATGGGTCTCATAAGAAGGTTCAAGGTCTTTCAACGCGCTATGAAGAGGGCTGTGATTGGTGTTTCTCTACGTGGTCAAATCAGAAATGAAAAAAATCGTAGGAGAACAAAAGTCACTAACATAGCCCAGTGGATTAGCTCTGGAAGAACCGATGGCCGAGGGGGTAAAACGGTTCTCGAATGGCGACCACGTATTAACAAGCGAAGCGTAGGACATCCACCCACAAGGTGGTCAGACGACCTGACCAAATCCGTAGGAAAGCGCTGGATACAGGCCGCTCTATATCGGTCATTTTGGAAATCCTTGGAAGAGGCATGTCCAACTATTGACTTTATGCGGCTAAATTGATGATAATAATAATTATGAGTGAGAATCCATTTTCTGAAATTCTAATGATGACTTTTTATATAACTAAATTGCTGGTTTTGATAAGACACAATGTTGACTGATCGTTGCAAAACAGGCAATGTACCTATCTATATATACAAACGTTCTGATCTCAATTTAATTCGGCGTATCTTTCTCATCAGATGTTTCGAGACACACCTATTTCCGAAACAGGTCACTGGAAATAGACTGATCCCATTTGTTGCTAAGGCAGAGTCAATATTTAGTTCCCCGAACAATTTGGAAACTGGACTGATTTCTGGAATGGATTACCTTTTGTTGTTGTTAGGGATTAATTAATTGTCGGGAAATTAGAACGGACTTTGATTGGGTTCTGCTTACCTAGTGATACCTTGTTGTTTGTCGAATAAAGATCTTTTAATAGGCCGTGAATGGGATGATTGATGAGATTTCCAGAAAAAAGTCTACTTATTTCAAACTAGCTGCGCCCCGCGATGTTACCCGTAAAATTCAATAGAAAATTAGTTTTAAGACGTTATTATTATAAACTTTATTTATTTTAGGACATATAATAGGTTTTTATAATATATTTACAAAAAGTGAAATATTAAAAAAAACACTACAAAATATAAACACATTATAAAAAACCTAATATAGCTGCCCACTGGCAGCGGGGGCAAGGCCCAAGCTACCGGTGGTTAGGGCCCTAGAGAGAGAAACCTCCTGACAATGCGTGTGGTGTCCAGGAGTACTGCCTTCTGAATCTGACGTTCCGTTCGCCGATACGACTATCGGGACAATGATCGTCGAATCCACATCCCACATGGCGGTCACCTCGTGGGCCAAGTCAAGGTACTTGCTAAGATTTTCCGTCTCAGCCTTCACGAGGTTCTCGTCATGCGGAACGGTGATGTCGACGAGCACTGCCTGGCGCATCAATGGATCTGTCACCACGATTTTGTGTAAATAGCTTAAGGTCATCCATGTACAGTAGGTGAGAAATAACTTCACCCTCTCTTCGTAGTCGGTAGCCTAATCCGGAGTCCTTTAGGAAGGTGCTAAGAGGATTCAGGGCAAGACAAAACCATAACGGACTCAAACTGTCACTCTGGAAGATGCCTCGCTCAATCCTTATATAGTCTGACGGATCTGAGGGACTATCTCCACCACTCGGTTGACAAAGGATTGTGACCCTCTTTCTCATACAAGTGCTCAGAAAGGATCTTAAAGTTTTGTCAATTTTAGTATCCTCTCCAGCCATGAATGGGGCACTGCATCATGAGCCTTCTTATAATCAATCCAAGCAGTAGAGAAAGCCGCCTTATTCCGACGGACTTGTTGGCTAATGTCCATGTCAATGAGGAGGAGCTCTTTAGTACCACGGGACCCAACCCTACATCCATTTTGAGTTGGAGCCAAAATTTTAATCGCAACAATGTGCGTATTGATTTTTGTTCCCAAAATTATTTTTATTATTATTTAAAAACTTTATTGTACTTAAGGGGGCCCTTCCCGGTCCGTCTATCGTCAACGCGAGCATGGTTGAAAATGCTTGTTGTTTCATCTAGCGCAATGATAGAAAAAAAAGCAAAGTGAAAAAAGAGAGATAGCACCTGAGCGCTCAGTTTGCATTATATTGTACGAAATTAGTATTATTATTTACTATTCATTGAACGAATATTAACTTTTCATAGGGTGCGGAAATTTCATAAAACTTGTTTCAGGTAATACGTGTTTTTCAGTAAGCCTTACGAGTGTGTGAAATAAATGTTTTTTTATTTAGAATTTTCATTACATTTGCAAGGTTTGTATGCAAATATTCTTTTTTACTTTTACAATTCATGAGTACTATATGATCGGCCGAAGTTCAGGTAAAATTTGTACAAAAAAGCAGATTTTTGGAGACTTATACTGAATTTGTATTTCCAAATTTTTATTTTTAATTTCGATAGAAACTTAGATATAGCGCATAAGATTCCTGTTAGTTCAAAACTTTCCTAGAAAGATCTGTTACAACGCCATAATCACGTACGAGCGTTTGTATGAAAAGTAAGGCGGGTTGGCCGCTCTTAATAATTCATTTGAAGCATGAAGACCCAAAATGCTGTCTGCCACATTGAAGATAAAGACGTTCAGTGTCATAAATTCTTTGCCTCGAGGAATCTCTGCGGCGCGATCCAGTAAGTTTTTTTTTACGCAATCTACAATAGCTAGTAAAAGAAGTACCAAAGGCTATCTGAGGTGAACCGCACTACAAAAGAACTCGTCCCTAGTCCTTAGCATATCTGCTCTCAGATCTGTTCAGGCGCACGCAACGCTGGCGTTGATGCGCCACAATACCTTTTGTACAATAGTTTAGGAGATATTGTTGTTGTACAAAGAACTGCCGCCTTGACATTGAGCATCTATTTTCATAGAGATCGCATTAAAATTGCGGTACAATTACTTTTCGAGGGTACAAAATGTGTAGAAATTGTTGTATGTTTTGGTGATTGACAGCTTGGTCCATAATTGGCTGAACTAAAGGCCACTTCAAACGATGCAAGTTTCTTGCTAGTTGCATATCATTTTATTGAAGCAATAGATAACTTGCTTGGTCTAAACGACACGTCAGCCGTACAAATCATTTATTGCTTCAATAAAATGGTATACCCTAGGTTTAACTAACAGTCCTCTATGCAGAGCATGTATGGAGGCTGAAGAAACTGCGAGCCATCACCTCCTGGAGTGAGATGACATCGCACACATAAGGAGAAGGTTCCTAGAACATCTAAAAACCATGGTAGAAGCGTACAGGGCGCCAACAGGCGTTCTAGGCTTCCTGCAGGAGCTGGGCTGGTTCGGGAACTGAGGCCGGCGTCAGCACCCCACGCAAAACGTGACCGGCAAATTCGGGCCTAATTGCCGAAAATTTGTCCTTGAGGGAATTAAATGGTATGCAACGGGCAAGACAATTGCGGCCTTAATTGTCACCTCCATCCACGGATGAGCTTAGGCCTCAAACTCACTGAATGAAACTCTGTGCTTCATTATCATCATCCTTAGGCCTCCCCCAAGGATTTCCAAAACGATCACGACGAAAAACCAACTCCGTGCTTAATTTAATCGAAACTTACGAATGGTCTGCCTGTGGCATCAGGAACACCCAGCACAGAATAAGTACTAATACTTACGAACGGAAGTCTTACTCAGCAAAGGAATTCAAAGAAATATCTACTCAATGTCGTAAGCAATATGGTTTAACTTAGCTCGCGTCAGAACTCGGCACCTTTTCGTTTCGTGCATTGCAAGCCAATTTAATTCTTATAGCTCTACACATACGACTCATATCACTGAATTTACCACACCGGAGTGGTCGCCGCGCACAGTAATAATGTAGGTATATTTTCGATACCTAAACGGGGAGTGACACAGCTACTATTTTTTTTGTTGAAGCATCTAAGAGCATCCTCGATCAAGATTTGATAAATTAACTTTGTGTTGTGGTTTCTTACCTTAATTTTCACTCAAATATTTTTTTATAGATGGTACGGAACCCTTCGTGTGCTAGTAATACTCGCACTTGGCCTATTATATTTATGACCCTTCCGTTTTTAATCAATCCAGTAGTATATCTAGATTTGTGAGTCCTTTGAGACTTGGCATTGACATTCTTTCGGTGAATAGACTAAGGTAGCTACGCAACAGTGGCAGTAGCTCCCTGACACCACACGTTGGCATTGGGGTGATTGAGTGTGATAGCGTAATTGGCAGGGTATTGTTGATTTATTGCGTCGGACACACTCATGCGCTGGCCAATTGTCGAGGTGGTTACGAGTTAGGTCAATTAATATATAAAAGGTCCAACGAGTTAAGTAAATTAATATATATATAAGGTCTAACAAAGAAATTAAGGGTGAATTCAGTCCATTACTCTAAACTTCTTCTTATCGAGTCGAAATGGTTTCAGTGTATCGTATAGTCGTTATCAGCGTGACGCCACCTTACCCGGTTTTCTCTACACCTCCCAACACCAGCACGGAGTCTATTGAGAGACTTCCAGACTGACCAGGGGAGGTCTTTACCCGGTGGAAGTTTTTCTGCAGGTGAAAGGTATGAGTCATAGAGTGGATATTTTTCTAACCACCGGTCAACTTTTTATTGAACTCGTTATTCTAAACAAGTTGTATATCGGAATATTAAAAATAATTTTTGGCTTTTCATACAAACCCGGACCAGCCAATCGGTCATCTTGTATGGGAGGCCAAAAAATATATTTCACATTTCAATATTTGTTCCTTGGGAAAGATTGTTCAAAATCATGGACTGAATTCACCCTGAAAACCTTCGAACCTCTGTAACAGTTGCTCTGGTAGAGTCCCTCCGTGCTTAAATAAAATTAATTGCTTAAATAAAATTAATTGCTATCAAACAAGATGTGATGAATTGGGTGCATCTTGATTTGAATGCAATTTTAATAATTCTCCCAACCATTGTAATAAATAGTAATGCATATATCCATTGTAATATTTTTTAAGATAATCGTTATACGTTCATGTGATTTTAATATTATTAATTTTTAATAAGTTTATATTGTAAGGCAACATGATTTAATTATTACTCACCAGTGATTAACAATGAATTTTTTATTTATTTTTTATTCATAATTTACGAGACACCGATGGTATTGTTGCACGCGTCCCCGTGAATCTCGAGGTGGTGGCTGAAAATCAGTGGTTTGTTCTACGAGCAAACGTATCGCTGAGCTCACAACCTTTTGGTATCGCTGCGGCACACACGCACTACTTCGCATAGGTTTTTTCTTTGCTTGTACCATTAGCTATAGTATTTTTATGATTTATTTGCCCTGTATAAGTTAAGTGTGTTGTGTGTCTTTTTGATTCTAATAAAACAATTATCTATCTATCTATCTATCTATCTATGAAACAAAAGAATTTTCTACTAAGTTCTGTAGAGAATCCTGAAATTTATTTATAAAAATTTCAACATTTGATCTGGCTAGAACCTATAAGCTAAAGAACTTTATATGTTTGCCTCTCATGTATTTAGGTTAAATAGATTTCGAGTTGTGAATGGGCACAAAGTATCTAAGTGCACACGGTTGCTGGGTCGCCAATTCCTTCTGTGAACTTGGCTTTGTTACACTGCCATGTGTCTAGATTGAACAACTTGCCAAACTAAACTTGCATCCTTATACGATTTCCTCCATGTTAATCTGGGAATAAATAAAAAATAAACTTAAGAATACACCATCTGCTTCTTTCTGCGCAGATATTAATCTTCACAGACACTGCTTTACGGCTGAGGATGCAATTGGGAATGCTGAGATAAGAGAACTAAATGGCTAAAACAGAACCCTTTCATACGCCTAGTCAGTCAAATGACCTTTCAATGTTTGATTTATTAAGAAGCTATTTACCGATACATTATCACGTGTTTATATTACCAGTAACTGCCTCCGTGGTGTAATATGGTTAGAGGATTCGGCTCATACCCGGAGGTCGCGGGTTCGATTCCCGGCGGGGCAACAACTTTGTGTCGTTGTCCTAGTTTGGTTAGGACATTACAGGCTGATCACCTAATTGTCTGATAAGTAAGATGATCCGTGCTTTGGAGGGCACGTTAAGCCGTCGCTCCCAGTCACTGTCTTTGACATTGGTCGTTACCTTAAACCATGTCAGAGGCCTTTAAGGCGGTTTAAAAACTCTGCCACTAGTTTAAGTCACTAACACACGATAAGAAGAAGATCTCACCAGCAAGACCCAAAGGCTTAATTTAGCATGATGGTGGGCATTAAGATGAAAAAATAAGCTTTTACTTAAATAAAGATGAAAAAACATTATGTCATTATAAATTAATCTGTAAGGCAAATCTTCCTTTAATTTCCCGCCACTTGTCTGCGCACTTCACGTAGCAAGTTTCTGCGAAAAGCCCTCGGGAATTAAATTAGATGTCAACAAAAATAAAGTTGGGTATTATTATATCCTTCCTGTCGAAGGAAATGAGAAACGTCCTATGTGGAATATGAAATTATATCATAACCTTTATTATTTTATGTTAACCGTTAAAATGAAATGCTAAAATTTGGAAATATTGTTTTATGTAAACCGTTAAAATGAAATGCTGAAATTTGTTCCTAAACGTTAGGAATGTTGAGAAATATGTTTTGTAACCTTTGATGTAGGTACATATAATGTGATTATAATTGCTAGTTAGTCATATTTAGGTATTCATATGTAATGTAAAAGACATTAAATATTTAAGGGCTGGACATAAAGGAAAGGGTTCGATCCCCAGTCAGGTTAAGATGGACTTTTTTTTCAGATTGACCTGGGTTTCGGATGTTTATCTATACCTACACGTATTTGTTATAAACCGACTTCAAAAAAAGGAGGTGGTTAATAATTCGTTGTTATCTTTTTTTTTTTAATTCTTTTTTGTTTGAAAAGGTATCAGACCAAATAAAAATATACTTGTCAGATGGTCTCATAGATTTTTTTTCAAATCGGTGATTTAGTTAGGGGGTGTATAAAATATATTAGTATTTTTCAGTTAGTATCTTTTAACACAAGTTTCAAACTTACTTTGGGGCTAGCTCAATATGTGTGATTTCTCCGTATTTATTTATTCAAAGGTAGGAAGACCAAAGATGGATGGAGTGCGTAAAGCATGACATGGGTATAGTTAAGGTGGATAAAGGAATGACGTGGAAGGACGTGGAGGATAAGACATATTGCGCCGATTCTGAATAAAATGACAAAAGGCAAATAATATAATTCCTAACGTAACAGATATCCAACACCATACAAACAATTGGAGGGTCCGTAAGTAGGCAAAACTGGAGTTGCGGGCAGGCACACAGAGATGGCAGCACATACGACAAGCAAAAAAGTGACAAAGGAAGTGTTAAATATGCTTTAAAAATATTTAATGCATTTCATATTTAATTAATTAGAGTACTACTTTAGTTAAATAATAGGAATAAAAGATTTTAATGTTCTAATTATTGCATAAAGCACCATCTAGTGAAAAGGAAGATAAATAATTATGTTTATATGGCGATGGTTAGGCACAGAAAAGGTAAGGCAGATGATGATTCATGCTATATTTGTACAAAAACATTTTATGGCCTAAGTAATTGCTCATTAAAATTTTATATTAAAGAATGTATTTGGGCTGCTATAAGTATTTATTAATTAAAAGACATAATAAATAATATGACAAAGCCCTTCTGACGAGTAGGCGACCAATACTGTGAAAATGAGTTTCTTTCGGCGTTCACAGCAGAGCAGCAAATAAATTAAATTTTGATATACACCACGCCTTATGAAAATTTACTTACTAACGTGTAAAAGTGACTGTGAAGTTATGCTTAGCATATCTTATACTTTTATATCTTATACCTTTAAATGAGCAATTCTTGTATGTATTTATATATATATATATATTTATTTATAAATTTCTGTGATCTCGAAAACGGCTCCAACGATTTCGTTGACATTTCGTATATGGGGGTTTACGGGGGTAAACAATCGATCTAGATTAGTCTTATGTTTGGGAAAACGCGTGTTTTCGAGTTTTTACGCGTTTTTCTTTCCACGCAGAATATTTTCGCTAATTTTATCCTGCTGGCCACTGTCCTTCTAGTCCAGCGGGTTAAGACGTGGACAGCAAGAAATGAGTGTTACAGGTTCGAATCCCGCTCGGTGACTCACTTTTGTTTTTTCTTATATGTTCAAGTTTATATAATATTTTTTAATTTTTATTGTTTTTAGACAAGTTTTAAAAAATGTAGTCTATGTATGAGATATAACCGAGCAAAGCTCGGTCGCCCAGGTACTTAAATTCCAATTGTATCAAAAATATTCCTATCTACTTATGACTATAAAAAAGGCGGAAGGATATTCGATGATCGCTTTATAATAACTCGATCTAACTGTTATACGTAAGCGCACACCCACTTCCTATAGTAGTACCAAATACCGCCACACGGCGTACACACGATCGTACAAAAACAATTTTTTTGCACCCTCCTTCCTACGGAAGTAAAGAGCGGGATAGATATACATTCTCAGGTACGAGTGAACGAGAGGGATGTCGTGGGAAACACAGGGGTGGCGATATCCCATAGCGTTGAGGTTACTGTTGAATTTATTCCGATAGTTAGCCCTTCGACCCTCTGAGGACATCTGGTCAGCTATTAGCAAAGCGGACTTACGTTGACACGCAAATTTAAACGTTAATCTATTTTTTATTTAAAATAGGCATAATGAAACCCAAGTGTTGATAACTTTAAAAACAAAGTAATTTTTTTATTGATTATTATATAAAATATATCTCTCATGGGAGGTATTTTTTCTGACGCAAAAGTGAACTACTACTCTTCTTGCGAAAGTTGTGTTTTAAGTCTTAACCATGCCTGATTTAATTGTAAAATTTAGTATTTTCGGATACTAACCTGATTCCTATTCTTACCTGTTCCCTTGTTTGGGCTTTGACCATCTGCGCGGAAAAAGAGCTGGTATATTCAACTTTATTTCCCAGACTAGCATCACATGGATTAAAACTGCGAGGTGAAAGTAACTTTCACCTCGCAGTTTTAATTTATGGTAGATTTATGGTAGATTGTATGGTAGTCGGATAGTACTCGAGACAGGTTGTCGTTTTTATTAGCGTTTCAATGTAGTAGCAATTTGCTAAAGGGGCTGGGTTGGCACTTTTTAATTACATTCAGTTGACACCTGTGGGTATAACCGTTAAAAGAGCTAATGGTAGTTGTAGAGGTCAGTGTCGTATTAAATTGTCACAGGTGGGACTTGGTCGTAGAATTGATATAAGTATTACATAAAGAACGAAAACTCCTAGGGTCCCGCGGAATGTGCCCCATACCTCATTCCCCGCACCTCTCCCCCATTCTCGCCTTGTAGAGAGTGTTAAGCGTGCGGCTTCAGGCGCCTGCACTCGCCTCTACAAGCAGAGAACGGGGGAGAGGTGCGACGACGGGGAACGGGGAAACATATTGCGCGGGGGACCTTTGGAGATCAGGTCTGTATGTAATACTCATTTATTCTGTGACTTGGGATTCAAAGACGGAAGTTGCGAAAATAATTTAATTCTCTTCTCAATTCACTATTTACAGGTATATTACAATAATTCGAAGTCTTTTTCGCAAAGATATATTCAACAACAATTTGAAAGACACATCAATATGGACTTAAATGATATGTTAAAATTCTTTTCATTGATATGATTTAAGATTGTTTTTATAAAGTCAAATACGTGAATAAAGTTTTCATCTATGTTAGATATCAAAATTTATATAATTCAATGTACACACACGCTTTTGTGAAAAGAATATATTTTAATATTTCTTGTGTGTTTGTGAAAGAGTATTTGTAAGACGGTTATTGAAAGACATGAGAGGTCTTAAGAATTTTTCTGTTTCTGTACTACATGTATACATAAGTCCTTAAATTATAATATTATCTTTGTAAAATATTTTATTTAAGCGATTATTGTTACTTGTTTCACAACCTTTGTTAGAATTAAAGTAATTCTTTCATTACATTCGTACAAACATTTCATATACCTACTTATAAAAAGTAGAAACATTAAAGCTATTTTCACTTAAACTAGTGACTTTTAAATAAACTTATTCATATACTATATTGCTATCACACAACTTACTATATATTTGTATAAACTCGCAATATAATACAACGGTAGTCTCCAAAAATATTTATAATTTAGACTTTTAAACTCTGAGATCTATTAAAACTATGTCACTCGATTCGTTCTACAAGTGAAAACAGTCAATCCATTACTTTGTAGTAAGTTTATACTTATATTAGGAAACATAACAGTTTTTCAAACCTAAAAACCAACTTCACCCTCATACTGCACAACCGATTTTTGATAAAAAAATAAAATAAAATTTCTATGAATGAGAGCAGCCCAGGGCCGAGATGGGTGGTGTGGACGAAGAGAGGCCTATGCCCAGCAGTGGGCAGAAGAAGGGCTGAAGAAGGGCATATCTAATCCCAGGCTTTGATAATATTGCAACATCAAAAGCATTTTCATAACCTTACTAGAACAGAAGAGAAAGTGAAAGTAAATTTTCTTTTTTGAAATGGTAAAGTGAGAGTTGTTTTCTGATAAATGATCCTAAACTGTTTTGCTGACGCGTTTAGACCTAATTTGGATTTAATTAGAAAAATCTCTAGCTCTTTTCTACATTTAAGAGCCAGACTCACTTGGTAAATCCCTAGGGATTAGTAAACTTAAATTTGATTTTCACGTTTTAATTGTCATCAGGCTTAGTTACCTTTCTTTTTTGGATCTTGGATGTTTTTTGGATCTTGGATTTTGGATGTTTGGATGGTTGGGTCTTGGATGTTTATCTATATATGTATTTGTTATACAATATAGTATCGTTGAATTAGTATCCCATAACACAAGTCTCGAACTTACTTTGGGGCTAGCTCAATCAGTGTTATTTGTCCCCTATATATATTTATTTATTTATTTATTCTCAAATTCCTGTTCTAAGAGAGCCAAGTATATCGTAAACGATATTCATTAGATCCTAAATGAATTTAACAAACGCTTTGTAGCCTCAAGCGAACGGTAAATTGACTAATTTCACTTTTAAATCGAATCAAGAGATCTCAACAACTCTAATACGCTAGCTCTGCGCCCCAGGGCCTGTACGGCTTCGAGGAGTTTTGTGAGTATTGGTGGGATGGGTGGTGGGGATAGGGGGTGGGGTAGTGAGGAGCGGGTGGGGCGGGATGTGGTCCTGGTGGACCAGGTGGTGCGGGAGGTGCTGGGTAGTGGGGATAGCTAGGGGCAGCAGTTAGAGGAGCAGCTATCGCCGTTGGGGCAGCAACGGTTGGTGCGGCAGTTGTCACAGTAGGTATAGTCTCCTGTCGATGTCCCAACTCCGTGTACCCATGCTGGGGTTGAGCGACAGGTGCTGAAGGATACTGAGGGTATCCCCAATTCGCTGACTTCGCTGCTAGCTCCCGTTGCGCAGCGAAACATTGTAAATGACTCATGAGCCTCAGTCTCAGTGGATCTTGGATGTCCAGGCCTTCGCAGCTGACGAGGTACCGGGCGACCTCCGCAGCGCACTCCCGGAAGCCGATGCTATGGTAGTCCATGGCGTACCTTTGAGGGTCGTACGCGAAGGTGTCAAGACCTGAAGCAACAAAGACGAGTATGTTAAGATGATAGGATTTACAAACAGACGTAGAATTGACGCAAGACTTTCTTTAGTAAACCTCGTAGCGCTGCGCTGGCAACGCTAGGTCTAACCTGGTGATGAGTTTAAAATAAATATTCCGTAACTCTATGGTATTTACCACAAACAAATTTTCTTTTCTTAAATATTGTGAAATACCTCCTTTTGGCGCGATAATGGGTCATTTTATCAGATATTTAAGCATTTTTTTTAAGTTGAATGAGGTTTGCAAGCCAAGCGCCAGGTGGGCTATTTAAAGACATGGGGAGAACGAACACCGGTACAGCATTATCATGCAAATACGTAAAATGATGTCCAATAACGCCCAGACGCATGTGTTCCACAAAGAAATCAGTCCAAATCAAGAAAACAACAATTTATTCATACCAGCACCCTATTTACGCAGCAAGTTGATAAAGATAGACTATAGAGTTAGTATTAAGTGAGAAAAGGACAGAAAAAATGTAACGGAACCCCACAGTTCCGGACGTCTTCCGATAGGGAATAAAACCAAATAAGGTGACCTCTTAATCCCTCGTGAATTATTTAGCGAAATGCTTGAGATCGAAGTGGTTTGTAGACGAGACGCGGGTCTTGGTTCTGTGGACGCGGGACTGGGCCACCGGGTCTCGAAGGGTGAAATGCAATCGTCTATAACTGCACCAGGGAATCTGGTTTGGCTCGTATTAATAAAGTTGCAGTCCCGTTTGGTTTGTGAAGCTGGTTTGAGAATGTCGGATTTTACAATTTATTTGATTCGTCCCTACTCAAAATTAGGGACGAATCAAATAAATTGTAAATTGTCAAAATGGTATTACTCAATATGTGCTATACTAACTTTCAGTCAAATATGATTTATGTAAGTATTTTGCTGAAGATAAGTTTTCGCGAGATTTAAGCTGAATTCTCTCAGAAAAAACAAATTTTTCAAGCCAAGAGAGCAAGTCACTTATTTTTATACCATCAATAAAGTAAAATACTTCTTCAGTCAAAGAACCCTTACTCACATCTTTATCAATTGTTCCCTTCCTTCCGTCTCAGCAGTTGGCATGATTGGAATATTTTTTTCTAACGCAGGTGCTTCCATAGACTTAGTTTTTTTAATGGTAACCCTTCCTAAACACCGCTTCCGCTTGTCACGTGGGGCCATGAGACACAATAGAAGCGTGATTGGGTAATGCGAATGTAGATTAAAGATTTAAAAAAACGTTCCACTGACATTTTTGAAGATTTGAGTACACTTTTTTTCGTGGAATAAGAAAGTTATGTATATTGAATTGGGTGAATTATCCCATTAAGAAGAATAGTTTCAGAATAATATTTTTTAAAATTTCTTATGTAATTTTATTAATTTTAATAAAGTAGTCTTGCTAGGTACTTAATCCCTAGGCAGATAAATTAATTAAAAACTTTAAAATGTTAATAAACTTAACGCCTTTAAATATTAAAACTTAACATGAAAATAAGCTATAAAAGTCTCAGAATTTCAGAGTATGTTTGATAATTATTTTAAATTTGTTTTTGCATTTTGTTTTCTATTTGGAATCCCTTATTTACTTTTTTATCAATTCAATGTATAAAAATCACTCACAAATTCTGTAATTTACAATCTAACCATCCATATCAGTACAACCCACTCAACAATAAAGAGATAAAAAAAATTAGCAATTCAATTGTCATATCGGCACCAAACCATAAGCTACCATTGACTTAATCGTTGAGGGTGTGTCCCCCGGTCAGTGGGCCTTCTGGGACGAGGGCCGAGTGGGACGCGGGGCTCTATGGGGTTCCCACGGAGCACCCCCACGTTAGGTTATCTTGGATTACTGATTGATATAATATGCTTTGTTTGCTGATATCAAATAGGAGGGGCATGTGAGGTTCCTTCTTGTTGAGTCGAAAAAGTGTGAGGTTCTGATTGTGTATTTTAGTGTCTTATGTATTTTTTTGTCTTTTCGTGTATGTAAGTGGCCATCGCTTGAGTCAGATTTTCTGGCATTTTAAGTTATTAATATCTATTGTACGGGTCCCTGCATAGGCTCCGTACATTAAATGTATGTCAAGATGGGATGTCAAGGATGTCAGACAAACCCGGTCGCTAAGAATATGTAGAAATCAAAAACGATCGAATCTGCCGAGTGCTTTTATTACATTAAAAATTAAACGCTACTTGAATTTGTCACAAAATGTCGATGAACAAAAAGTAGGTCACAGCTAGGTGCTGCGTTCGTAAAATTGGTTAACTATGAAAATGTTCGGCTTTGCCTGAACATCTATCAATTGAGACCATAGTAAGTAACATAAAAGAGAGTGCCGGCTTCTAAAAATATCGCTATTGGCAACCGGCGGTTATACTGCCGGCAGCCGAGATTTAAAACACCGGCTGCCGGCGCCAGCACCCAAAATTTTCCGTGAAGTGTAGGTTAGGTTCGTTAGGTTTCCTGTGACCAAAACACAAGCGAGCGAGCTAAGCACTCACTCAAGCTAAGGGCGAAACTACCAAACACAGACACATATCGTGTTATACCAGTGCCGGTAGCGGAGGCACTCCCTACATAAAAACAATAATTTAATTCTATGGATTATTTTATTGTTGATGGTGATGTACAATATTTTGCTCATGTTTTTAAAAATCTTCTGTTTTTGCTTGTCAATCCGTTGTTAACATAGCTTTTTTAACCCCGGATGCAAAAAGAGGGGTGTTATAAGTTTGACGCCAAAGTCTGTCTGTCTGTATGTATGTGTTACCTCCCTAACGGATATTCAAATTCAAACATCTACACACACGCAATTACAGTTTAAAAAGAATCAAATTTGCGCAACACATTAAAATAGCAGTTGTTTCAGATCTACACGTGTCCGAAAAATGTTATAAGTAATAAAAAAATTGTTTCGTCGTTTTCGTCTCATCATCATCATCACCATTTCAGCCGCATAACATCCACTGCTGGACATTGGCCTCTCCCAAATATTTCCAAAATAACCGATCAAGAGCGGCCTGCATCCAGCGATTTCGTCTAATCACGTTTAATTAAAAACACAGATGAAGTAAAAAATACGTAGAAGGGTGAAATCTCAGGACACATAGTAAAATACTTTTTAAATCATCCATCAATTCTAACGTCAAATATAAAAAAAAAAACAAAACAAAACTGCCGCCATACAAGCTCCGCAGCCGGGCGCTCGTTATCTCATCGCTTCCTGTGTTTTTGTGAGGCGCCAGGTGTGGCCAGTTACCTGGTGTAACCGATCCCTTGATCGCCTTTTGATTATGTTTGGTCAGTCCGTCTGCGGTCGCCGTGAATAGAGTGTGGGAGTTTTGCACTTTGTTAATTGAAGATTTGTATCTTTGTGCGGTCTTTGTGTGGATTTTACTCCTGACAAAGAGGGTGTTAGAAGTTTGATGATAATGTCTGTCTGTCTGTAACATCGTAGTGCTCGAACGGAAGGACCGATTTCGATCCGACTTTTTCACGTGAAAGCAAGATCCTTAGCGGTGGTTCTTAACTATGTTTGAATGAAATCGGTTCACCTGTTTAAAAGTAATTGGGGGTTTTCGCTTGAATGTCAAGGCTTTCTCTTGCAAATAAAGAATGGTGCCACGTATATCAAGTTGTATCGGTAGTTCCGCTAATCATCACTAGATGGCGTTCTTGACAGTCGGGTTTTTAATTTGCCTAGCAAATAAACTTTAAGTGAAGATGTTTTTTTGCGACTATAGGTGACGAGAAATTACGTGAACTTAAAATTTGCACGATAATAATTATAATGAGTGATATTTAAAAGCTGAATGTATTATATTTAAAATTCATTTATTTATTTATGGTACGTGAATAAATATAAATATAAATTAATATAATTACTAATTCAGTTATAAATTATTATTATTTTCTACTTTCATAAAAATATTTTTATTTGCTTACGTAAAATTAAAAAACCTGGACAGTTTTAACCAAAAAGCTCGTTGCACGTGCAAACAGCGGTGACCTTTACATCGGAAGCTCGCGGAAGCTCGGCCGGAACCATGCGGTCGTGACCACTTTGCGTGAAGCTCTCTGCCAAAGCTTTGAATAGTTTATAGTTTACTAATGCAGTGAATATTGGTAGGGAACAGTTTGGTTTAACTATGACTTACTTACTTTTTAAGAATAATTTAATTAGATAAGATTTATAAAAAAAGTTATTTTTGCAAATTATAGTTAGATTTTTATTAAAAGAAAAATAAAATACTGCAGCAATAATCTTCTTAAGAATTTTCTCTGATGATGTCAACTTTTTTTTATAATATGTGTAACAAATTATATTTACTGAAACTATTTTGAGATGACAATAATGAAATTCACCCTTTGAATAGTTTTAGTAATTTTACTACAGCCTGTAACTTGTAAGCATTTTGACGAAACGACGCGACAATTGGACCAAAAATAAAATACAGTCATAAGCAGTTTTTCGTAATAATTTTTGAAAACTAAAAACCGACCTCAACCACCCCAGAAGTATACCTTTTCAAACAAAAAAAGACATTTTTTAATCGATTTAAGCGTCTAGGAATAATCGTTTTAACACATAAAAACATAATGAAAGATATCTTTTTTAGAAATCGGTTAAAAAAAGAGTTATTACAAGATAATTAATTACGAAATGTGACGGGTAAACCACAAATGGTCAACTGCAAACCACAGATAATTATTCCCGGGCCGGTAATTATACGAAATATTATAAAATGACGGAAGGAACTACTGTTTACGAGGGCCGTTCGTCACGCTTTGTCAATAATTCATTTAATAAGGTAACGTAAAATCTGCTCAAAGGGCGTGAAAAGTGAATAATTGAATAAGTAGCATCTAAAGTACCATCACTTTGTAGAATAAAATTTTTTTGAACAAAATAAAATATATATGACGACCTCCGTGGCGTAGTGGTCACAATGCTAGTCCGCCATCCAGAGGTTCCGGGTTCGATTCCCGGTCAGGGCAAGTTGGAAAATGGCCTTTTTCAAATTGTCCTGGGTCTTGGATGTTTATCTATATATGTATTTGTTATAAAATATAGTATCGTTGATTTAGTATCCCATGACACAAGTCTCGAACTTACTTTGGGGCTAGCTCAATCAGTGTAATTTGTCCCTATATATTTATTTATTTATTTATATAATATGCATGTGGACTGGGTAAAAAATATGTTATTTTATTTAGTCCGTACAAGATTATCCAAAAATTAAGGATCCATATTTTTTCGTTTAGCAAAGTAGTAAAAATTCAAAAAGGTAAAGCGCTTCGAAGTTTATCTTCGGCATTATTTGCAAATGAAAGAAAAGAAGAAATACGTATTTTTCTTTTCTTTCATTTTTCAATAATATATCTTATGAGCCAATAATATCATTTAAGTCCCTATTAAGCATTTTAAACTTAACAAGAAATTAATTATAATATAATAATAAATCTTTATTGATCATAATAGGCAACATGCAATGATACAAAGTGACAATTGATCCCACACTAGGCTAGGCCTGTATCGTGGGTATCAAAACCAAACAATCAACTGGTAACATACAGCCACGGCGCGGCATTACAACAATCTAAATAACTTACTAAATTTTAACGTCTTACAATTTAATCTGAACAGCAGAACTACCGGCATTAGTTTATAATTAATTACACTCCTAATTATAAAATACCTTAATTAATTTTATAATTAGGAGTGGACACATATGTTATTGGTATGTACAAAAAATATGCAATAACGTTATAAGTAATAACTTAAAAGTCATTCTTCTTCAAAAGACGATCTAAGTAGATACCTTAATGTTAAATTATTTTTAAGTACTTTTCTTCATTAAATAAAAAAGTGATACTAAATACAAAAAAAAAACAGACACCCTTCAAATATCTTACCTATTATTACCCGTTGGGGTATTACAGCGATTCGAATATGTAAATGCCAAATAGAAAAACCAACTGGCATGCAACAGCGTTCCTATCGCCATTCCAAACGCATGCGGGCCGCATTAGCCCAGTATCCTATCTTCCCGAATTCCCACGCCCGCCTTCCGGGTCCCAACAGGTGGACTGCGTTTTTTACTAACACTCAAGATATTCGGGAGTTTGGAGACCATTGACAATCGTTAAAAATGTTGTGAACGCCATAAATAATATTCGTGGTGGGTGTTCACTTTTAAAAGGTCATTTTCGCCTTCAATTGAAGAAAAGGGCCGTGGAAACTTTGATCCGTATTTATGATTGTTTGATAAATAGAATGGTTTTTATTAGAAAAATGTTTGAAAATCAAAAATAAAAATACATATACAATAAAAGGAAATACATCCAAACAACTACGAAATGAAAACTACATTTTTATTTAATTAAGTATGTCATTAAAGAAAAAGGCGTAAAATAATAATATTTATTTATTACTTAATTTTAAAAAAATACAACGAATGATACTAATTAATTTATGTTATGATATAGTCGTAGGTCAAAGTATTAAATCAAAATGAAGCTTTATGATCAGAAAAAAACAATTAAAGTTAGATTTTTCAACCGACTTCAAAAAAAGGAGGAGGTTATCAATTCGACGTGTATATATGTTTTATGTATGTTACCTCATAACTCCGTCAAATATGAACCGATTTTAAAAAAATATGTTTCGTTTTAAAGAATGTATTGCAAGGTTGGTCCCATATAATTTTTTTTAAGATCGGAGAAAAGGTCTTGGAGCTGGAGACCGAAATACCTCAAAAAAGACAAAGTAGCTCAAATATTTGTGTATGTTACCTCATAACTTCGTCAAATACGAACAGATTTAAAAAATATATGTGTCCTTTAAAAGAATGCTTTGCAAGGTTGGTCCCATGTAAATTTTTTTTAAGATCGGAGAAAAGGTCTTGGACCTGGAGACCGAAATTCCTTATTAACAGACAACTGCTGCTCAAATATTTGTGTATGTTACCTCATAACTCCGTCAAATATGAACAGATTTAAAAAATATATGTGTCCTTTTAAAGAATGCTTTGCAAGGTTGGTCCCATGTAAATTTTTTTTAAGATCGGAGAAAAGGTCTTGGACCTGGAGACCGAAATTCCTTATTAACAGACAACTGCTGCTAAAATATTTGTGTATGTTACCTCATAACTCCGTTAAATATGAACAGATTTAAAAAATATATGTGTCCTTTTAAAGAATGCATTGCAAGGTTGGTCCTATGTAATTTTTTTTAAGATCGGAGAAAAGATCTTTGAGCTGGAGACCGAAGTTCCTCAACAGACAACTGCAGATATATGTAACAAAACAATAACCCTATAATCGGCAAAAGGGCCCTGTATGAAGATTGTTTTATTTTGAAAGTAAATCCACCGAGGTAGAAATTTAAACATATTCAAACTGATAGGTAGAAATGGGTACTAATTAGACTAAATAGGTCTTAATTACATCACTTACAGGGTCCCGCTGGATCTACGGACATCTTTTATTTTGCTACAATGTCTATTATGAGAAATAAAAGAAGATATTGGACGAAAGAAGGCTACAAAAAAATCACAATGAATATAATGTTATTTTTAAAACCAGAAGATTTTAATAACTTATTAAAGAATATGTTTGTCTTTATAAAGTTCTAAAATATTTAGCCACACGCATTTTCCTTGCTATTCATATTAAATTTTAAGTAACGTAGGTTAAGAAGGTACGCATTGAAAGTTTAAACCGAAACAGATACTAGGTACTTAGAGAACAGTAGCATAACGTGTTGCAGTTTCAACGGTGTGCGCACGACAGGCAAATTGCATTCAACATACCGGCTTAAGTGATTTTTGGTAACCTCGCAGACCAAGGTCAATGACCCAGTCCGCTTAAATGAACTCTGCTTAAATGTTAATATAATAAGGTTGAAATTTGTCGAGCGATCCGATCGGGCCATTCGGGCTAGTTTGATAACTATTTATTTATTATTTCCAGAAAAAAACATTCAGCATACAATAAATAAATGCAATGAGCTTAGTTCTCTGCCTGCTAAAAGATGTGAAATAATAACTTTAAAAAAAAAAATAACCGACTTCAAATCGAAATGCACTAAAAAGCAAAAAATAATAATTATTTATATCAGATGACCCTGAAGTTCTGGGTAAAAAATCTCTATAATACTCATTATTTATTTGGAGTCGGTGCCAATCTAAGTACCTATTTAACATTGAAATCATTCTTGAAGTACTTTAGAATACGCCACGGGAATCGAAATAATGTGAAAAACGCATTTTATCTGCAAATAATATTACATTAGTAATTATTAATTTAAAATTGCCTAAGCCTCAACAACTCAAAAAAGAGCTCTATAGCAAAGAACACTCTCGATTGAATTACTTTTGTAACAAGAAAAAATCAAATTCGGTTCATCGATTTGGGAGCTACGGAGCTACGACGTGGTATTACTCGTACATGAACTGGACTCTGAGGCAGGAAGATTGGCACCGACTCCAAATAAATAATGAGTATTATAGAGATTTTTTACCCAGAACTTCAGGGTCATCTGATATAAATAATTATTATTTTTTGCTTTTTAGTGCATTTCGATTTGAAGTCGGTTATTTTTTTTTTTAAAAGTTATTATATAAAATTAGTACAACACTAAGTACTACATTTGCATTTATTAGTGGAAGTCTACGGGTACGTACTATTTTTAAGTTTGTCAGTCAGTAAAAATACGCCAGGAGCGATACACACTTTAGCATGTATGACTTACGTACATATATATGAAACTTACAAATACTTGAACGTAAATATACGAAAATCCAAATAATACTGCTTAGCGTTAAGTTTGTTTAGCTGTTTCGGAGACATGCAGACAAACGTAAATTGCAATTTCATTATACGTTGTTTTTTACATCACTAGATCCCGGCTATCGCGGATGTGTATCCTTATCAATCTCGGAACCGCCAATTGAGCTCGCACACACATACCACTAACCCATGGCTATTCCCCCTCCCCCCTCCCGACCCACTTCCGCTTCCTCCAATTGACATCAGATTCAGAAATTAATAAAACCTAACGGTTTGCCATATGCGCGTAAAAAGTAAGAGTCCGGGATTCGATCCGCTTTTCCTGTCTTTTGAATTGCCATTTTTTGATCCATGTTTTTTGGACTTTCATTCTCACAGTTTTAGCAGGTAGCCAAATAGTGCCGTGTCAAAATAAAATCGGTTTTATCTAACTGTACTGCTCACAACAATAGACCGATCATCGAAATAACGTTGACTGAGTAATTGGGGAACACGATTGATAAAGGAAGACATTTTTTAATATTTGTGTATTTTTACACAAATACATAGTAGCTAATGGAAGAATTCGCATCAGGGTTTTAAAGACGAGCGACAGAATACCCGCGACACCTGTCGCCGACGGTTGACTGTAAGAACGCTTACCCGCGTATAAAAATTATCGGTAGCATTATCTACTAGCGGCTAATAAATAATTAAATGAGGTCAAATCTCACAGATTAAGCTTGCTCCAAAGTAAGATTTTAAACTCGTTTTATGAGATCTAACTCAACTATATATTTTATTAATTATAAATCCATGAATAGATTAAACCCATTAAACAAATGGAAAAGGCCATTTTCGAACTTGCCCTGGCTAGGGATCGAAACCAGAACCTCCAAGTGGCGGACTAGCATGGTTACCAATACGTCATAAAAAGAGGATGTACTAGGAAAACATGAGTCAAACATAAAAAAGCTCACCCCGCAGCGTAGAGGATGATATAGGTGAGATTTATCACAAGGACAATTTGAAAAAGGCCATCATTCTACGTGCCCTGGCTAGGATCTCCGGATTGGCGGTCTAGTGTGTTGACCATTACGTCACGGAGGTCGTCAAGAGGAGGAGGTCTGTTTGGTATGAGAGTAGGAGCCCTAAGTAGCTAATTTGGACTTACCTTTCGCATGCAGCATTTTCAAGTGGTCCACCGTCAACTGCAGGATCTCTGCCTTCTCCAGCTTGGCGCTGCCCTGCTTCTCGCACGCCGCCGGCACCAGCCTCTTCAGCTCCGTCAGGGACGTGTTGATGCGGTCCCGGCGCTTCTTCTCGATGACCCCTCGTCTCCGCTTCCTGGTCATCAGCTGGCAGGAGTCGCCGCCTGGGGATCTGGAAGACGATTGATTTGATAATTAGTTTATGCCGTCAACCCATTCATCATTATCAAAATAAGATCTTTTAAGTCTCCGCTATCACCCATTTATCATCAGGTCTTTTTAGTCTCCACTGCAGGAGCACGACACTCTCTGTACTACTAGAGCCATACTACAGAGCAGCCAGAGGATTTGGCCTACACTCTCCACGCTGGCCAGACGTGTTGGAGAGGTCCTATTGATGTTTAGGTGCTTTGTTTAGCTTGGTATTTCCTATGTCGCCTTCTATGACAACCACGGGAAGACTTGAGGGGTCCCATTCTACTCTGGCGAAATCCACACGGCGAACCAACCCATTAACCTAGCTAAACTGCTCTGACAGTGAGATGTGAAAAGCCATAATAAATAGAAGCGAGAGAAAC
Source organism: Acrobasis consociella (assembly GCA_963555685.1). Classification (NCBI taxonomy): domain Eukaryota; kingdom Metazoa; phylum Arthropoda; class Insecta; order Lepidoptera; family Pyralidae; genus Acrobasis; species Acrobasis consociella. The sequence continues at coordinate 22,708,399 of OY743105.1, read as the reverse complement.
ATGCCTTTGCCCAGCGTTGGGACAAAAATGACTAATTATTCCCGGTTGCATCCTTAGAAGTAATGCTTTAGAGCCCGGAGTCCTCTACCTAACCACGGAGATTTGACGAGGTTACTGGTTTATCTATTTTTGCAGGCCGCTCTAGATCGGTCATTTTGGAATCCGTGGAAGAGGCCTGTGTCCAGCAGTGGACATTATAAGGCTAAAATTATGATGATCATGATGATGACTTGATTATCAATGTTCAGTATAATCTTTTATAAAAAGAAAACTATATTGTTCGTTAGTCTCGCTAAAACTTGAAAACGGCTGGACCGATTTGGCTAATTTCTGTTTTGAAATAGGTATTTGTGAAAGTCCAGGAAAGGTTTATACGGTGGGAAAATATGGAAAAAAAAACGGGAACGATCGGAACGAAATTCATCGGAACAGCTAGTTTAATTTATTTTTTCCGGTTTCAATGATTCGTTGGTAAGTGGCGTCAAGAGGGCTGGCTGTATTATTGCTCTAAAATCTGCTATTCAGGATGGCTTTTGAATACTCTGTTGTCGCAATAGTGTATCTGTGTTCAAGTTTCTAACAAATACACATTTTATTTCTGCTATTAGAAATATAAATGTGAAGCTGTAAAAAATTATAGTCTGGACTAATAAAATCTAGATCAATCTCTCATTAAATTTCTATTTATAAAATGATTTTGATAGACTTCAAATAATATGTGAATAAATTTCATTTATTTAATTGGCAAATTTTATAAAAACCTCCGAAGCTATTTAAATAACTAAGAAAATATCATTTTTCTAAGGCCCTACCTGTATTTACCTTTAGATATTAATATTTTGGCAAAAAGGTATTCTAAGAAATATTTATCGACCTATTCAGGCAAACTCGTGAATCGTCAAAAGTAATATCAAATACTTCTCGTGAAATAAAATCAAAGATTTCTTATTTATTGTGTTTGTTGAAAGTAGAGCTTGACATTTCTTCTACACTTTAGCATCATTTTCACAACCTGTATAACTTAAATGTAAATACCAAAGTTTATAATTTACAAAGCTGTTCGAAATTAATATTTTGTCTGCCTTTGAAGTATGAATAACCCAAATTTAGAATGACGCAGGTATGTACGTATCAAAATATGTATTTATCTTTAAAAAAATACTTTTGGGGCTTTAGGGAATCGGTTTCTTTTGTAATTTTTCATGTTTACACTTATACCGAAGTATTCGTTGAATAAAATGTTTTGGAATGGCTTTTCACAGTGTAAAATAAGATTTTATTTCCACCGGAGGTTCCGGGTTTGATCCCTGGTTAGGTTATATTGGAAAATGATCCTTTTCAGATTGACCTAAGTCGTGGATGTTTATCTCTGTAATATGTATTTGTTATAAAATATACTATCGTTGAGTTAGTATCCCATTTCACAAGTATCGAAGTTACTGTCAGGCTAGCCTAATCTGTGTGATTTGCCTATATATAAATATTTATTTATAGACGCCACTTATACATTTTTTATTTTTTTAACAGGTAAACAAAGTATACATATTACCCAAAATGCTGTCTGCCCCATTACGAATAAAGTCGTGATAGTATGTAAATTGTATAAGTACCTACGTACACATTATACAAGTAGGTGTATAATAAAAGTTAAAAGCCCGTGAAAGAGCGATAACCCGTGCGTAGCGCTCCGTAGCACCGCTACGACCCGCTACGAGTTTTACGCATGTTATAAACTTTTTGTATATTTTTTCACAGCAAACACTTCTCGTATTGGAATCTTATTGGACCATAAAGATACTCGTTCATACATTTTTGATGATATAAACCGAACGCCAATATCATTTGTAGGGAAGTTTAAAGAAACGGAGAGTTTTGTACTCGTGTGGATTAGATAAATTTGTATTTTTAGATTGCCTACTTTTTGTAACTGCTTTTCATTAAATTATTGATTTACTAAAACCTTAAAGAATTTAGCATTAAGCTTACTTTATTAATGTTGTGGTCAATTAAGATTCAATAAATATCTGTATTTATGCCTTTTTTGAGAAATCACAAATTCGGAAGTATTGAGATATAAATAAAAACATTTTTGAGAGTCTATTTCAAAAGGTACAGCAATCATTAGAGTTTAAGGTGTCGGTCAACCCACCTTCACGCTTGAGTCCAGAAATTCTTCACGGATCATTAATTTAAAAAACACTCATTTGCACTTGGTGACCTTTAGTTAATTAACATGAAACCTGCTCGGTACATACCATTATAAACTTTGTTTCATTTAAAAAACATAAAATGTTTGTTTTTTACGAGTACTATTATTGCAGTTTAAACTTTGAACAATGTGTGAATTAATGCACAAGTTGTATTTTCTGCAATCACAATTTATTTTTTATTTTTTAATAGGCGATGTGGCTAGGAACCCATCATTATTTTGATTCCTTACTCCACCTTCTTGCCCACATGAAGCTAAAAGTGGCCCTTGGGTTTTGCAGCCCTAAGCTCTATCTGCTTAGAGCCGCAAGAATTGCTCTGTCTACCCTATTGTATGCAGTTTATGCAATTATATACATACAAGCGGATGTGCTAGAACGAAGTCGCGGGCTAAAGCTAGTTTTCTTGTAAATACTTAGTCTAAATAGGCTAGCTTTTATCATTAAAAATCTTGAACAGATTTATTTTGATTCCAGATCCAAATAAGACTTGACTAGATAACTGATGACGTCACATAATAACACTTTTAAATTTTCACATAAAGCCGAGAACACACTAAGACACTCACTGCGCATCCTTGCTACTTTCTTCCGAGAAAGCATCGTCTTCACTTTCCGAATGGGTCCTTTTGCTCCGCTGCGCCGGCGCGGGGGGCGCAGGAGCCGGCGCCGGCGGGCCCCAGCCGTAGCCCCACTGCGGCTGCGTCTGCTGCAGCCCCTGCTGGTGGTACTCCATAGCACTATTCTATATTATACTATTCACTTTCACTGCACGATAAGGTTCCTGCACGACACGTGCATACGCGTGGACCGACGGTCGCGGAGTGTGTAGCCGCGTGCGGCCGTGTGTCGACACCCTTACCGTGCACACCCCATGCTTTATCAACAAAAAAAGTTTACAAAAACTTCTCTCGGTTTATTTCCAACTTTATCAATTTGCAATAAGGAGCAGTCGTGTGAAATGGAAGCGTGGTTTGAACTCAAAGTTGGTTATGCGAATATGGTTTGTATTTCTATAATGATTAGAGTTTTTCTATTTCAGATTAGGGTCAAATACCATGTTAACTCTGATAGAAATTGGTCCAAATGAGAGCCACGGTATTTTAGACTTTAAGGTTGATGTGCTAAAGTTGAAACACATGTGTGTTTGTTTGATTGTATGCTTGGAGGTGCCGCGTGTCGGGCGCACGGTGGGAAACTGCTTGTCAATTAGGAAACGCAATTTTATTCGCTTGCCCAGTGTGAACGCGACCTATCCTGAGGGTGAGATTTAGGGTTGGACTTGCAGCGTGGGACGATCTGTAGGTACATAGGGATTTTCTGAGTCACTAAGTACATTCAAAGTTATGCGTATGTCTATCCATTTATGGTGAATATATAAGTACATAAAGGGGTGGAAACTTATTTTCAGATATTAAGTAAGTACATTTTTAGAACGAAGTTTCTTTTCGGATGGTGGCGGCGGGCTAGGCAAAAAAGTGCAAGATTTTTCCGTCACAAACTTTTTTAGGGCCTGAATGTTTTGGCGGTTTTTTTAGGAGCTACAATTTTTGTAATGTAGTTTAAGTAATAAACGATTCTTTTCAACTAGGTAGCAAGTGTCACCTATAGAGATAGACACGCGACACGCATGCTAGTGGCCGCACAACGTGTTGCCGGTCGCTCGTCGGTCGCATGTCAATCGCGTGGTCGCGCGGCGGTCGCAAGTGTCGGAACTTGTCGCACACACGTGTCTATTAATTGTTATAGAGTCAAGTGATAGTATTCAACCTGTTACAATTTTTAACAAATAAATAAGTATAAACACTGATTGAGCTGGCCCGAAATAAAGTTTTAAACTTGCGTCATGGGATACTAACTCAGCGATCCTGTTTCCTTACTAATATATAAATGCGATAGTAAATCTGTCTGTTACCTCTTCTCGCTCACTCTTCACTCATACAAATCAAATTAGTCTCGTCATAGTGTTGCCATGGAAAATAAAATAATTTTTTTACATTTCGGTATACATTTATTGGGAAAAGTTGTTTAAAATTATGAACTGAATTACCCCTTAAAATATTTGTACTTAATAAAAAAGGACATTGTTATATACTGTTATAAAATATAGTATCGTTGAGTTAGTATCCCATGACACAAGTCTCGAACTTACTTTGGGTAGCTGTCCGTATATAATTCATATTTTTTACAGCCATTCTAGACTTTCAAAAGTTTTTGCAACACTCCAAGGTCTTTGTGTATTGTGTTTTTTTGAATAAGATTAAAAAGATACGGCATGCGAATAATTTTCACACTGCATAACTTTTTACGAAGCTCTCCAACAAAGCTCGTCGGGTAATCCCATCAGATTCTATTTCAAAGGAGTCAATCCAATGCACCGACCATTGTAGGCTTCCTAATCCGTTTACTAAGCTTTCTTATCAAAGTTACCCAAAAGCTGTAAAGGAATCTTTGTGACTGACATTAGCTCCGTGTAGAAAAGTTATCCGCGTTAAAAAGCATAAAAAAATTATGCTTTTTAACGCGGGTGACATATTTTTTGTGCAATATTTTTAACGAGCTGGGACATAGTAGATACATTATTAGATGGCGAGGCAAATTTTTATAATGATCATAATAGAAAAAAGACAATGAAAACAATAACTAGATGAACCAAACGAAATGTAATCAGAAAAAACATATCTAACTCATACATCTATATATATCTTTGTGATGGAGAAATAGTATTAGAGTAAGAATCAAAAAAATGTCTGTCTGTTTGTTCGTTTGTCTGTCTGTACACGCTAATCCTCGGAAATAGTGGATGGAGTGCAATGAAACTTTTTTGTTATATAATTGTTAAGCTTGGGCACCATATAAGGTATAATTTGATTTTGGAAAATGAAACCCCTGATGCAGAACCGTACCTAATGGTCCAGCTAAACTATAAGAAATATAATGATGACGCCTTATCAAAAGTTGATCAGTCTGATGAGCATTTTCCACGAGTCATAAAATCCACGCGAACGAAGTCGTGGGCTTCGGCTAGTCTATAATAGGTATGCCAGCTCTACCTTTCCATTTTTTTTGTCAAAACAACCCCAAATATCTCAAGTACAAACAAACTTTGAAATACCTTCCGGCGTTTCCACAATGCGAAATATAAACAAAAATATTGAGAAACGATGATCGACGAAACCCAAATAGCCAATCAAATTCCCATCACCTAAAGCACTCGACTAACATAAAGAACCGTTTTGCGACAGTCCTGTTCACAATAGCACCCTACATTGTTCGCATTCGGGTAGCACCTGCCAAAAAGTCCCACCACCGCTTCTCACGCCTACAAAAAACGGGTTAGAGCGAAGTCAAAAAAATAAGGACATGGTTTTTGTATTTTCACGGATAAGCGACTTTGTTTGGTGTCTTCTAATACATGTACCTACTCGATATTTTTTGTTGTACTATATTACTAGTTCACTTTTGGTAAACAGAGCGTCGAAACTTGATAGAATTATTTAGTCTGATATACATACTGATAACGTCAGTGATATATAACGTCTAACAAAATATACTGAATCTATTTTAAGGGTGAATTCAGTCTATAATACTGAACAACTTTCTCCAAAGAACACGTATAGAAATATAAAAAGTAATTTTTGGCCTCCCATACAAGATGACCGATCAGCTGATCAGAGTTTGTATGGAAAGTCAAAACTATTTTTTATATTTCGACATATAGCCCGGGCGTGGTCTATCCAGATCGGACCGTAAGACTAGAATCAGCACAAAAAAATTTGAGCTCCTCCGTGCTTCGGAAGTCACGTTAAGCCATAGGTCCTGGCTGACATCATTGTATGGCAGTCGTCAAACTATGTCAGTTGTATTAGGTAGCTTGTAAAATGTAACACCAGTGTTAGACACTTACTATATAAAACAAATATATAATACTAGCTGTACCCGCGGGCTTCGCTGCCCGTGGGAATTTCGGGATAAAGAGTACCCTATGTCCTTCTTTGAGTCTCAAACTATATCCATACCAAATTTCATCCAAATTGGTTCAGTAGTTTAAGCGTGAAGAGGTAACAAACAAATAAATATTCAAACTCACTTTCGCATTTATAATATTAGTAGGATAGGATATAAACTAAATTAAACACAGTTATGTGATAGTAACCCTATACACGAAAACAAGGCAAACATGTATATACCTATTAGAGATCAGATATTAACTAAATAGGTTTCGTTGTTTTCATCGACAAAACTGTGGAATTTCGCGGTAAAATTTAGAGCATAATTGAAATATTGTCGACTTTATTAAACAAGTTTTCGAGGCCTTTTAGCGAAGCTTTGATGTTTGGGGCAATAACCGGCCAAGTGCGTGTCGGACTCGCGCACGGAGGGTTCCGTACCTTTCAACTGTTTAGCTATCACGGTTTATGAGACTGTACCTGGTGACAGAAAGATTCGACGGACGGACAGGACAGCGGAGTTTTAGTAATAGGATCCCGTTATTACCCTTAGGGTACGGACGGAGTCCTAAAAATGAATCATAAATACCAATCATTGTAATAGTAGGTTGTCTAGGGATTGATGCTAATAAGTCAGCCATTTAAAAAAAATCAAAGCTCTTTTTTCCATCCTGAATCATGATGGAAAAAAGAGCTTGAACACATTTCGAACACGAAAAGATTGCTTTTATTAATTCGCTGTATTTTTAGTTTACATTTTTTACCTCAAAACGCCGTCATTACCTGACTTCCAAAAAAATAGACGGATATCAATTCGTCGCGTCGTTTTTTTATAATGTATTTTTACCCATTTATATATTTGAATACGCCTGGACCGATTTGGAAAATTTTTTTTTGTTTGAATGGGTATACTTGTCAGGTGGTGCTATGGAAATTTTATCAAAATCGGTTGGGTAGTTTGAGGGTGATATCGGCTTTAAGCTGTGAAAAGTTTTATAAATCGTCTTTAAATTTTATTAAAATCATTTAAGTAGTTTGATTTTTATACTATAATAACTAGAAAAAATATGTCATTAGCTTTTCTGTGGCTGCAATTGGAACACGCGAAATTTTTTGAAAAAAAAAAAACAGAAAAACCCACTATTATACCAAATAACACAACCAATTTTGATAAAATTTCTATGGAACCTGAATAGTATAAACTAAAAAATATTTTTCAAATCAATCCACGCGTGTTCGTGTAATCAGCACATGCTTTATTACAAAAATAAAAAAGATCTCTTAAAAAAGGTTTTTGAAATCTGTTAAAAATTATTTTAAAACTGGATAATTGCTTGGCGGGGAGATCTTTGTTTTTTAAGAAGGTAACTTTTTCTAGATTTAGTTCATTTCATTCTACGTAATTTTTAGTAAATTTCCAGCTTCAAGTAATTTTATTAAAACATTTTTGAAGCAAATTTCCTTTGTAAGAAAGCGATGATGCGAGGAATCTGAACAGGCCGCCAAGTGCTAAAGATAGCTCTCGAAACCCTTTGAGATTTTTTTCGGCCTTAAGGGTCCTTACTTTATTTCTTGCCTCGCTGTCTTACAGGGTACAGACGTGACCTGATTTATCTCTAGTTTCATATGTCCACGTGTATGGATCTTCTTCTTCCTCCCTTTTCCCACTTTACGTAGGGTTGGGACAGCATGTATGGATAAAGAACTTAATTATATGTCCTGGAAAACTGTATGATATGGGTTTCGGCTATCATATACGAATTATATATAAAGTTTGTGTGGACAATAGTTCGATAATATTTTTGTAAAAATGGAAAAAGTCTGTATAATCGAAAACTGAGAATTGTATCAAATATTATTTGCAATACAAGATTAATGATAAGGTACGAAGTATAAACATTAAGCATCAATTACTTACTTATTTACTTACCATTAGAGTAATTAGGAGAAACTAAGTTTTCAGCCAGTCTGAAAAATGTTTTCACAGGTCAACGTTCTCTAACTTTCTGATGTGGGGCCAAGAACGTCCTTTGACCTACTCGTAGTCTTTAGGCGCGGCCTAAAATACTGCGGCCTCGAAGGTAATCCATATAACTAGTAGTTCGCCGCGAACTTAGACCTCGCGATTATTATTCCGAAATAGAATATCACCAAAAACATTTTCATGTAAAAATGTTGCCAAGACGAGTCTACGTAGCTTACCCTGTGAAAAAGTTATCAGATCTCGTATAAAGCCAAGCTCTAAAGACTACGCTCTAAACCTACAAGCTCTACACTACACCTTAATCAAAATCTATGAAAAAGTGGTCAGATCTCATGTAGAGCCAAGTACGTCCTTTGACTTAGTCTTTAGGCGCGGCCTAAAATACTGCGGCCTCGAAGGTAATCCATATAATTATTTACGGATTGCTCAAGCGTAAATGTATACAATAACTAAAATCACAATAATATTGTTTTTTTGTTTATCGTCATCATCAGGTCCTTTTAGTCTCCACTGCTGCAGCATAACCTTCTTCAGAGGATCCGGCCTACACTCTCCACGCTGGTCAGACGGGTTAGAGAGATCTCTTTATGTTTATAAGCTATGTTTATAGCTTCTATTTCCTAGTCGCCTTCTACGACATCCACGGGAAGACTTCAAGTGGTCCTTTTCTACTCTGTCGAAAATCACACCACGCACAAAATACATTTAATACACTACTAATAAAACCATAAACTGATAAGTAAGACTTTAACGTAGATACCACAATAAAATACTCTACATCACAGATTTATATATTATGTAGCTTTACATATTACGCAAATCCGTTTACGCCAAGACAAGAAAAATACTTTTTTACGACTATGAAAAATACATTACCACACGTTCGAGACAACGGCGTAAATTATGTTTCAGAAGATAAGGATAAATCCTTTAGGGTAGATTGTCTTTTAGGCGTCCTTTTGGGATTTAATTTGGTGATATACCTATAATAAAATTTCTTTTGACCTGCTCCTTACTGTAAAAAATCCTATCAGGTAGTGTCTTCCTCATCTTCCCAGCAACGGTCATATCGAAACGCTAGCCGTCTTATTATAAAATGCGGACTTGTTTAAATTTAGCCCACTTATTACGGACTAACTTTTGCACCTAAAGGCGGGCGATTGCAAACGCACACAGAGAGGAACGTAGTGGAGAGGACTTTTTTGTGACACTCGAAAATAAAGTTATAACTATTAGCGTAAACTATGGTATGCAGGCCGCTTTCGATCGATCGTTTTGGAAATCTTTGGGGGAGGCCTATGTTCAGCTGTGGACTTCCTGTGGCTGATATGATGATGATGATGATGTTAATACAGTTTTATTTTAATTTGAGTTAGTAAAACGCTCGGGCATTTTTCCTCTCTGTTTAAACTGACCCTAACGCAAGTTGCGATCATTACTGCGGCAATATGACTATACACGCTGACTTTTTAATGGTTTTGGAAAAGATATCGTATAGTAAATAAATTACTCTATCCATATATGTAATCCAAATTTTTGTAAGATATAAGATAAAAAAGTTACAAAAATGATTTTCGATCGAGACCACGTAGTAACACTCGCCCAAAACTATCGCGTGAACTCGCGTGACCCCGGCGGCGCTTGGCGGTGGCATTACCAATTGATCTCACGATTTTACTTTCGAGTTTTAGTTAAAAAAATTGGGTTCTGAATTTTTATATTGACTAGCTAATTAGGTCTTACTAACGATTCCTATTAAGTGGCCTTCGGCTCCAAAACCAATAAAAATCACAGTGTATAGTCAGCGATCGGCGACCAGTGTAGCGCGACAGTCGTTCGTCTGAATGAGCCCTAGTGTCCATATACTTGCATCCTTACGCAGCAAAAAAATTCTATGTCTATGCTTGCATCTGTGTTTATGCTGGTACATACATCAGACCTAAGCCAGAGTGCAAACTTAGAGTTAGAGCTTAGAACTTGGTGTGAGCCGTTAAGTATAGTCCATAACCTACTTTCTTTTTGGAGCTAAATCCAGCGTATGATAGTACTAAAAAATTCTTTAATGACCAATACTTTACACGAAGAACCGTGTAATTTATAAAGGTATAATAAAGGTCGTTGCGATGCCCATTTCCAACATTTGTGTTTGTTTAATACTCGTTAAAGGGAGTTTAGGTATTAAGCCAGTAAATGTAATGCAAATGAATTTCTAATTTTAGGGTATTAGGGTGCGACGACCTTTATGAAAGAAAACCTTTTATGCAGTACAGATGATATACATTTTGAGATACTATACTTTAAAATTTTTGTTTATCCGGAAATTTTGACCCATTCCGGGACAATTTTAGTGCTATAAATCTTTATTGTCTCCGGTTGAATGTCCGGCAATAGATAGATATTTTATTTACTACCGCCCATATTTAAAAAAAACTTTTGCTAAAACTTTTTTTAGGTAAATTATATTTTGTCTCGTTCTTTCAATGTCAAAATTTGTTAATAGGGAAAGGACAAGACATGTTTTAACTAAAATAGGTTTAGCAAATGATTGTAAATTTTTATGAATATCAGGGGTTCGTGTAAAAAATCACGCACTTGGAATCAAACCCCAGTTCTAAAGGTAACTGTTTCCCACACAAGTGTAACTGTGCCTCCCCGAACAATTATACTCAGTCAATACCACGAGAGTGCAAACATTACAATAAAAAACACTACTTAGGTACTTATATTTGGTTACATTGTCAACAATTTTTACTTTACGTGTTAGGTAGGCTCTATTACTGTGAGGAAAAGACTATTTTGCCTTGTTTAAATGTGGGGAGGTTGGTTTTGGAGTCCCGTTCCCGTGTGAATGAGGGGTGGCGGACGGGGGTGGCATATCGCTGATAAATCCAGGATTAATCGGTGGCTATTGACAGAGACTGCGAATTTATAAATAGACTTGTTTCAATAAATAAGTTATTGGGTATTTGTCTTCATTGGAATTAATTTTGTACTTCTAAAATATTATATCTTTGCGCATTTTCTACTTTTTTTTTTTAAATTGACCTTTCATACCTTTTTATTTATTGAACTTCTCATAATACACTCACTCACTGAAACAATTTTTAAAATGTTAACATTTACTACAGTCCCAATTTGCTATACACCTAGATTTTATATTGCAAGTTTTTTAAAGCTTGCCCTGCTTGTTATATAAATTTATTTGTTTGAGTTAAATCTGGGGTGTTATTGTGCCACTTCCTGGTTTCCGATTGAGATAAAATCTGGTATAGGTACTAATGTAAATCAGATGACAATGTAATATTATTGTGACAATAAGCTGATCTAATGATGGAGTCGGAAGGTGTCTATAGGAACCCTGTAACAAAATGTCGCAACCTTATTGAGTTTGGGTGGTCTGGCCAGCGAGGAGAGTGTAAGCCAAAGTCCTATCTCGCTGACCAAGTATGGCTCTGGTAGTACAGAGGGTCGTGCTCCTGCAGTGGAGACAAGAAGATCTGATAATGATGGCGAATAAGTGTTTTTGGAACGAAGTTCCTTATCGCGCGTTGCGAAAGAAGGCAAGACGGAAAAAATTAAGACCAAAAATTGTAACGACACTTTTTGCTATAGTTGTAAGCCGTGCGGCGTGCGCGTGTCTCTCTGTCTGTCTCTCTCTCTCTCTCCCGAACTTCGTTCCATCCGGGTGTCCCTTGACCTCTCAAAACTTAAAAAAAAAACTTATTTACTGTGCAAAGACAAGCTCGATCTATCCCACTAGGGATAAAAACGTGTAACTATTAATTTTGCAGAGTATGCGGTTATGTAGAATTATAATTTCAGGATATCTGGAGTTCAAAGGTTCAACGGCAGCTTTGTTTGAGCTTTAAGCTCAGCTTATGACTACTTAAAGCCTTGTGTTTGGGCCACAGATTAGGAGGATTATTACGTAAGCTCGATTTTGTTGCGAAATCCGTTGTGATCGAGCTTTTAAGCCTAATTAAGTAGCTAAGTAAAAACCTTCTTTACGTCAAGGAAGTGGCTTTTTTGGTAGATAATTACAAAATACGGTTACGTACTTTTTTTCCTCTGATTAGCAAAGGATGACGAAGATACAGCTCATTAAAATTTCGCGTGATGTCACGTTGACCTAACGATGTTTAATAAAAGGTGACGTAATCACGCAACTCCGAAACTTCGAAGCCTATCTTGTGAATTTTGACTACTTTGCTAAGCGAAAAAATATGGGTCCTTTAGTTTTGGACAATCTAGTTGACGAACTAAATCCATACTTATATATAAAGCTGAAGAGTTTGTTTGTTTGTTTGTTTGAACGCGCTAATCTCAGGAACCACTGGTCCGATTTGAAAAAATCTTTCGGTATTAGATAGGTCGTTTATCGAAGAAGGCTATAGGCTATATTGCATCACGCCCGCGACTTCACTCGTGTGGTTAACGCGGGAAAAGCCGCGCGATGCCTCTAGTAAAATAATATCGTTTTTACTCTATCCACATCCCTCTTAGGTGGGTACAGCTAAAGGCATGAAACTCTAGCGCTGGCCTTGCTTGAGCAGAAGTCAAAATTTAATACTATATCCTTACGCAGAATCCCCTCTACACTCAGCGCTAAACTTACGTGCCGCTACTAGTTATTAGTTATCCACCTATTTAGTTCAATAAAAGCCTAGTTAATAACGTGACTACCACCTGTCTACACAACCTGCATACGGCGACCCCATTTCCTATGATGGTTCTCTCTGCCGCCGTGATCAATCAATGGAGTCGCGTGTGATCGTGCGGGGCGCGCGCTCCCACACGCGCAGCGCACGCGACTGGGGATAAAGGGATATGATGCTAGTTCCCCATCTATATAGGCGAGTATTTCAGAATTCACCTTAACTAGAACTATTTTGCAATATTCTGTGCGCGATTTAAACACTGTCTCGATTTTATGAAAATAAGACAGTAAGACCGGTAGACCGCGTTCGATCGCTCGATATTAGGACTCAGACAGTCTGTCTTATACAACACACTCAGTAACACTAAGACTGTCTGAATATTGTGTAGTCTAATAGCCGCTTTAGGAAAAATCAGACACTAAACAAAGAAAACGCTTTTAGCGATATTACCGGTCTTTGTAATTTTTGAAGTGAAACATCTTTAGGCGCGATGGGCATGCACGGAAAGCATTTTTTGAGATAGGGAAAACCCTTGAACTCGCGACACTGTTACCTGTTACCGTAACCGACACCAAGTTTTCACTTCTGTCGGCACTCCCAAAGGTGCCACAGTTTTTCTGTATTGTACTCAAGATACTTATTTATTAGGTATTTCTTTATTTGTGATGGAGTGAAAGTGCTGCATGTCTAATTATTTAGATAGTTACATATTGTACAGTCCAAGGATTATTATGGAACCTGACACATAATAAAATAAAATAAAACATCTTCGAAGTGAACATGCAGAAAAAAAGATTGCGATGAATTGATAACCTTCTCCTTTTTGAAAGTCGGTTAATATCATCGTGGGGAAACCCTTGGCAGCCCAGCATAGGTTGATGATCCAACCAACATTGCTTGGTTACTTGAAGTTGGTGGTGAGCTTTTACTAGATTGAAGCTGACGCTAATTCTCTAGGTATAAAAATGTCAAGAATAATAATGAAGTTGTGAACATAAAGGGAAAAACTTTATGAAACCGATATTATTCCGAAAAAGTAGCGCCATCTCTCGTATAAACTAAGTACTGTTCGTAGTCTTCCCTCTGTTGTAATTTTCCTAAACTTTTTTGGAACTCTTGTACTTAGTTGACAGCACTCTATCCGTTCTTTGATTGGTCTATTTTTGACATTACATGTATCGACTACTAACAACAAAAGCCAATAGTTTTAAGTTTTATTGTCGCGCGTCAACTATTTAAACAAATCACGATCTAGTCTGAATTGAATACCTACCCAATAGAAAAACGCGTCAATAGTTATGTGACAAATGGCATGGCAGAAAGTCGGAAAGGCAAAACCCATGGTACAATAAAATAAGGTATTCTCTTCCCGTGACAGCTGATGACGTAGGTGGAACTTGACTACGTCATCAGTTTGATATGTTGCCACTGTGTGAAATTGAATTACCTGAGCGTAATGCATTTTTGAATTTTATATAACAATTTCGAATTAATAATCCATTATATCAATTTATAAAATATTGAATTGATAAATCACGCGAGAATCGCGAGATACTAAATAGCTAAGTTTCTTTATATTTTTTTAAATATTCATGAACTAATTGAGAAAGTCCTTAAATTTACCGAAAAGAACAATCAGTGGCAACACTTTGTGACGTAGTCAAGTTCCATCTCGGGAAGAGAATACCTTATTTTATTGTACCATGGCAAAACCGATGTATTTCATTTCATTAGCGGCTTCACGGCTTGGCTTGTGAAACAGTGAAATAAATGGAATTATAATTATAAATATGTAATTTAGGTTAAAAATGTATCAAGTTCTTGTGTAAAATAGTGAATCTTTTTATATATTTTGTTATTTTAAGTAGTTTTGTATAATATTAACAATGGATGACATGGATAAATTGAGTTGTAGTGAGTAACAAAATATATTCTGTGAGTTGAGTCGGTATAAAAACGTATTTCTAACACATTTACCCTTGTTCTTGTAGAAGAGGTATTGGATATGAGCGATATAGAACACTCTGCCAACGATGACCACAAGGAATCCGACGATAAACCCAAGAAAAAGAAGAGAAGACGTCGTGAAATTGACATGGTAAGAAGTGTTACTTACGACTATTGCGTGCGAAGTCTTTAGAATAGAGATCTAATTCTAATGGACTTGTGATATTTATAGATAAAGTTGTCAGATGACGATGAGACTGACGATGAAGGCGTCGCCAAAAAGTTGATGCGGCACCTCAGCCCCGGGCCCGGTCCCAACTCCCCGGCGTCCCACAGGGAGCCCCGGACTTGTGTACTTAAGGTACTGTCTTGCGGATGGAATTCCATTGTTTAGGTTCAGAAGACACTCACATAATAACCTTTTTTTTTGCCCGAACAGTCAATGAAAATGAGCCCTTAGACTCACCGTACCCCTGGTATTGTATGGCCAAGGGTATGGTGTGGGTAAAGGGTAAGTCGTTCTTTTACAGTTAAATGGTAACACTGCCTGATGAGGTCGAAACGGCCAGTAGCTGACTCTATACGTGATTCTAATAATGTTAGTTTTAATCAGATTATTTACATTACAGATGTTTATAAATAATTTTTCTGTCCCTAGGCAAGTCAGAAACGCCGTCCGCTGTCCCGCCTCCTCGAGCAGCTACTCCGGAACCTGGAGAAGCGGGACCCCAACCAGTTCTTCGCGTGGCCTGTCAACGACAACTTCGCCCCGAACTACTCCAACATCATCAAGCGGCCCATGGACTTCTCTACCATGAAGCAGAAGATTGACGACAATGAGTACAAGTCACTCAATTGTTTTATTGTAAGTATCAGATTTTGGTCATCATCAGGTCTTTTTAGTCTCCACTGCAGGAGCAAGACCCAATCTATACTACCAGGGCCATACTAGGCCAGAGTAGCCAGAGGACTTGGCCTACACCCTCCACGTTGGCCAGACAGATTGGAGAGGCCTCATTGATGGCTTTGTTTAGCTTGTATTTCCTTAGTCGCCTTCTACGATATCTACAGGAAGACTTGGAGTGGTTCTATTCTACTCTGCCGGATACCACACGACACACATTTTTGATGATCTTGATCTTATATATTTGATATCTTGAGTATTACTTTTTAACTGACTTCCAATAGAGTAGAAATCAATTTGTAGCGATCATTTTTTTAAATGTGTGTTTACTGATTATTTGAAGACTCCGGGACCGATTTGGAAAATTCTTTTTTGTTTGAAAAGGTATACTTCAAGGTGGTCCATAGAAATTTCAAGGTGGTCCATAGTAATTTCAAGGTGGTCCATAGAAATTTCAAGGTGGTCCATAGAAATTTCAAGGTGGTCCATAGAAATTTCAAGGTGGTCCATAGAAATTTCAAGGTGGTCCATAGAAATTTCAAGGTGTTCCATAGAAATTTCAAGATAGCTGGTGCCGGCGACTTCGTCTGCGCAAGATTATCACGCAATATCTTTATAAATTGTAGCCTATGTGTTATTCTGATGTATAAGCTATATTATTGAAAAGTTTCATTAAAATCCATTCAGTAGTTTTTACGTGAAAGACAAACATCCATATTTCCAAACTTTCGCGTTTATAATATACTTAGGATTTGTGCCACTGTAGTCACTCATCTAATTGCGGACCATGCCCGGTGTCGCTTTACTTACGTAAACCTTGGGCCACCGAACTCATCGAATTAATTGAAATGCAACTCTTTCTCCCTAGAGCGACTTCAAGCTGATGTGCAACAACGCGATGAAGTACAATAAGCCGGGCACGGTGTACCACAAGGCGGCGCGGCGCCTGCTGCACGCGGGGCTCAAGCAGCTGACGCCGCAGAAGCTGCGCCCGCTCGGCGACATCCTCACCTACATGTACGAGATCCCCATCCGCGAGCTCGGCTTCGACATCGGCAAGATGGATGTGGTGAGTTGCATCATAGCCAGATATGGCGCAATTTACACCGCCGTAGAATGGAAGCGAAGTGACGAAATCGTTCTTAGCATAAGGAACTTTATGTCGATCGCATACCGTCTTATTATAAAACGCAGACTAACTTTGTTACTAGGTTTAAACCATTATCCGACCAAATCAAGTTGACATTTTTAGATGAGACACTGACATTATTAGACGTCAACTTGATTTGGTCGGATAAAGGTTTAAACCTAGTAATAAAGATAGTCTGCGTTTTGTAATAAAACTGCCGGCGGCGACTCCCGCTGAGTCGCGCCGAGTCGCTTGACGTCCGTACTTGATGCGCTCAAATTTAGTTTGAACATTATGCGATTGACATAAAGTTCATTATGCTATGAACGATTTCGTCGCTTCGCTTCCATTCCGCGGCGGTGTAAATTGAGCCTTAGTTTTCATGTTAGACGTGTTTTCAGTGCGCAAACTTTTGTAGTGAGCAAATCCAAAGATTGCTTTCTCAGCATCACCTGTTGGTTGACTGGTAGAAAAGGTATCAGGCCTTAGGTTCGCCATTTACATGTATTGTAATAAAGTTAAATAAATAAATCCGCTAGTTAACTTCAAGTTGAATCAGAAAGTTTTGAACATCAAAATAATATTTTTTTTCTATGGGATTTGTATTAAAAAGCTAAATTGTGACGTCATCGTTTCTTTGTAGTCAAATATTGCTCCTAATATAAGATTTTCTAGACGAGTGACATTATTTTGAGACATTTTGTTCTGTATCAGTTAATTTATATTTGACTCCTACTGCACCGGTACACTGAAATTTTTGAATAAAATTTATTTGGATTTCATGAAAGAGAAACTGGAAATAAAGTTTCACAACGACAAATACAGTCTGAAGTCACCTACTTTGCTTAAAGCTCATTAACAAATAATAATGTCTAGCGTTGGCTATTGTTCATGTAATTAAAAAATATTAGAACACATGCTGGTCTGGGAGAAATTAAAAAACTTAGAATGTACCAGCTGCTTCTCTTCCCGCGCAGATCGTAAAAGCCGATCGAGGGAATGGGCAAAAATGCGAATCATGTTAACAGGCGATGCGGCTAGCAACCCATCACTGTATTGATTGCTTTTCCATCTTCTCGCCCACCATGACGCTAAAACTGGTTTTTGGGTCTTGCGGCCCTGGGTTCTGCATAGAGCCGCAAGACCCAAAATGCTCTGTCTGCCCCATTTGGGATAAAGACGTGATAGTATGTGTAGAACACAATGAATATATCAGTTTAAATTAAACTGTTCCAACGAGTTAAGATAAGACAAGTAGCATAAAATACCACTGCAACCTGTAAAATAATATTGTAATCCGCCATGTCTCATAGGAAAAGTGGTTTATAACAATAATTTGCTTGCTATAACAATTTGCGCACTGAAAAAATCTCAAAATAATTTTAGGTATGGTGTTTGTGTTACTAAAAATGCCCGTACCAACTAATACACACAACGAAACTGCTCATAGAAATCTGTTGTTTTTGTATGAAGCCAATTATAGTCATAAATCTGTTGTTTTTGGATGAAGCCAATTATAATCAGATTTGTTTGTACAGTCTTTTTTGTGACGAAAAAATTGCAAGATAGCCTTATTTAAAACTTACTTTAGGACTTGATTTAAACCATAACTCACCATTTTTTTATTTTATTAACCTTTATTGTCCCACTATACTCCCACTCACCATATGAAGTCTAAAAAATGTAGTCACGATGAAATCCGAAATTAACAAACAGCTACTACTTAATATGTTATTCTATACAACGTGTAGGTACATACCCGTAATAAAACTAACCACGGGCTGTACTAGATCAATATAGTATAATGAATTTAAAATAAAAGTCAAATTTAAAAAAATTGGCATTTCCATACTTAAGCCCGTGGTTCGATTATTTCGGGTATGTCCCTTCTACATTGTATATCACTATCATTGTTCATTATTACTGTATGAAGTAGACAGTGACAAAAGAAGACGACACATTTGCCTAAAAAATAAGACTTTATGCAGAAGGTCTTCTTTCTTTAAGCGGATGTTGGTTTAAACGAAGTACTATAGTTAGTCCGGGTGAAATAATAAGACGAAAAGACTTTGTAGAACTGAGAATATGATCAGATTACTTACTAGTATTAGACAGAGATATTATTGAACACTTCATTCATCCGTAAAAAAGATGTGGGTTTTCGATTAAAAAATATTAATCAATATGTTTGAATTGGTAAATGAATTTACTGTTTTTTTTATTTAAATAAACTTTTAAGAAGGGGGATTGGTATAAATACAGTAGTTGTAAAGTAACATTCCGTATTTTTGAGGCCCCGTTTAGGGACTCGCGTAAGGCAAGGCCCGCGGGGCGCGGGCGGCGCGGCGCGCGGCGCGGGGCGGCGAGCGGCCGCGGCCGCGTCGGCAAAGCGATCGCACAAAATAAGCAGAACTTACGTTCTCGACTTCCGCCGCGCAATCTACGCCGCTCTCCGCGCCAACCTCCGCGTCTCCGTAAACGAGGCCTTGAGGTTTGACTATCATTTTCAATTTGAAACTATTGTGCCATTTTAACATAAGAAAACTCGTAGCTGTTAAATAATAAAACCGATGTTAAGAATATCACTGCACCAGGACCCGAACGTATTATCGATGTTGTTAAAACTAACGTGAGATGTATTCGTTGTGATTATTTTGCACGGTTTACTCACGTCACGTTGTCGGAAGCGTCGACTAGTTTCAATCGATTTAGGGTTGGACTATGTAGTCCAAACCTGTTAGCACTTTACTATGCTCCTATCCTTTTCTGTCGCTCAGAACCGTCATTAGTTAGAGCGAGAGAGAGCGATGGAACGCTTGAGCCATGTTGAAGCGTTCCGTCGCTTCCTCTCGCTCTAGCAAATTACGGTTCTCTGCGACAGAAAAAGATAGCAGCATGCGAAATTGTTGTTCCGTGCTGACAGATGTAACCCAGAAGACTGTCTACAAGACAAGAATTACAGATGGCGACCCAATGGTTTCGCTTCTCTTATCCTTCTAATAGCGTTGATTGAATGTTTTGATGGTCTTCTAAATCGATTGAAACTACCGGCAATTCCGACAACACTTCGTTAATAAAGCTGTGTGAAATATACACAAAGAATTAAAAATTAAAGCGACCTACATACCGATTTTTCTTTTTGTTTTATAAAAATTGTTTACAAAGTGCCTTTTTGCAATGCAGCCTCTTAGGACGTACGCGCGGAAGGTGACCTTTCTCATATATTTTCCTAGGAGTATGTTGCATAGAACATAGCATTAGAGTCTCCGCACATCAGGCTACTAGTCGCGGCGTCAATGCTAGGCGAGACGCTTCCATAAACTTTATATGGAAGTGGCTGACCTCCGTACACTAGGCGTTCGAGTCGCAGCCACTGATCTACAAGCGAAAGTTTTAGAGCGAGCGGCTGACAGACGACCACTTAGACAAAATAAAAGTAACAAAGATTTCACTTAAACGCCAACTTACCTAACACTTTAATAGTAGTACTAGTACATGAATTTATGTACCTAACACCCATTGTAACTGTGATTGATAAATTAATGATTTGGATATGATATGATTAAATAAGAATTCGAAACTTAAACCAAACATATTTTTTTGAGTGATTGCATAAATAAATTTTTAATCGACTACCAAAAAAGGAAGAGGTAATCAATTCGTCGCGAACTTTTTTTATATGTACACCGATTATTCGAAGACGCCTTGACGCGAGGTGGTCCCAAAGAAATTTTATCAAAATCGGTTCAGTAGTTTAGGGTGAAGACCGTTTTTAGTTTTGAAAAATTAGTATAATATAGTTAGTATATTTTTACTATTTACTTCCCGGAAAGTATAAGTCTTAACCGTACTTTTGCTTTAGCCATGGCGGCGAGACGACTGTCGCTTAGCGGCAGCCACTAGTGACCGCGACTAGTGACCTAATGTGCGGAGTTTCTTAGTTGGCTTCCAAATAAAGGGTTTCGGTGTTGTTTTGTGCAGTTTTAGAAAAAGGGGCCCGACATTTTGCTCCCTAGAGTTTTTGCATGTTAGTGGAATGAGACGGCTGTGCGATTTGCATTGAAGTATATAAGTATTTTCTAAAGAATTAATAGCAAACTTAATAGCATGCTAAACACTTCTACTAGCTATAACTATAACACTACGTCAACTATATACAAGCATTTATTTAGTTAATTGTGGACGATTGTCAAAAAAAATCTGTATATTAATTTGTTTTGATTTAATTCAACCATCAACACTTGTTCATACAAGTTTTGATCGTTTTAAAGAAATCAAAACATTTTATTTTTTGTACACACTAAAAAGCATACTAAGAAAAGAAAACATAAGTATGTAACTTTTCTTTTGTGTTCTTTTAAGAATCAATCTTTGATAAAATTAATTTTATGCCTATTTTGTATTTGAATCAACACGCAAATACGTCAATGCATGTTTAACAGCCTTTTTTCTAGTGATTAGTGACGATAGCACAAGGCGATGTTTTTGTATGTGATGCGTTTTTTTAATACTTCAATATTAGGAGCTACTGTAGGCTTAGGCTGAAAAAAGTCTGAAAAACGTCCAGACAGCAAAATAAATGTTGCAGACATCGCTTTGTGCCATCTAGTCCTATAAGATAATTGATGATTAGGTTCTTGTTGTGTAAAATGAATATATCAATTACATTTCTACATTAGAAAAAATGTGTTTTAGAAATATTAAAGTTTCGTAACCACATCTGTCGTTGGTGAAAGTGACAATAATAAAACATTTATGTACCAAGTCGCAATTAAGAAATCTAGCTTAAATTGCATAAAGCAGAGATAGAAGTGATAGAAGTGTCCTAACCCTAGTTAGGACAGCTCGGAACGGAACTTTTGTATGCTGCTATCTTTTCTATCGCTCAGAACTGTCATTTGCTAGAAGTGCTATTTGGGGAGAGCGACGGAACGCATACGCATAGCCGGTTCCGTGGCGTTCCGTCGCTCTTTCTCGCTCTAGCAAATTACTGTTTTGAGCGACAGAAAAAGATAGCAGCATTGGGAAGTTCTGTTCCGTGCTGCAAGATGTAGCCCAACCCTTATGCATCAACAAATAACAGTTGCGAAGACGGTACCTTTCACTTCAAAAAAAACTTAGGTGATAAAAAAAATAATTACTATAAAATACCAGTCTATCACAACATGAACCTACTCTGAGACGCAGACATTATTAGAATGAGTTGACGGGTTACTCATGTTTAGAGCAGAGAGAGAAAGAGTAGCTGACTCTATACGTGAGTGACCCGTTAATTCATTCTAATAACAACCTACTCAGTAAGCGCTAGAAGTATAAACAAGTGTATAACTTAACATCAACATTACAAAATAGCCTTTTATTCTGCAGCACAAAGTCCTGAAGAGGAGCAGTCCCATCAAGAGTGGAGGGTCGGAAGCGGAGGCCGTGTCGGACGGCGGGGGCGGGGCCGAGCGGCACGAAGAGGGGGATTCTGTGAAGATACAGATGGAAGCTGCTAGGGAGCAGCACAGGAGGCGACTGGCTAAGAAAGGTGAGTGTTCACCGTGCCTTACTGCAAGGAATGGTGCCTTACTGCAAGGAATGGTGCCTTGCTGCAAGGAATGGTGCCTTACTGCAAAGAATGCGGCGGCGAAGGAATTAACTGCGGCGGGCAGATCGCGGGTCGAAGCGAAACGGGTGGAGTAAAAATACAGATGGAAACTGCTAGGGAGCAGCACAGGTGGAGACTGGTTAAGAAAGGTGAGTGTTCATGAATAGTGGAGTGAATGGTGTCTTGACTGCGGCGGGCGAGGGGGGCGGAGCGGAGCGGGGAGGGGGACTCTCAAAGATGCAGATGGAGGCCGCTAGAGCACATGAGACGACTGGCTAAAAAAGGTGAGTATTCATGGAGTTTATCGGCAAGGAATGGTAACTTAACAGTGGGGGTCGCGGGGGAGGGGGGGAGCGGTCCGGGAAGGGGTGAGATACAGATAGAGGCCGCTAGGGAGCAGCACAGGCGTCCGCCTGATCAGTGTCCACTGATCAAGAGATGAAGTTTAAAATAGGAACTAATCGTAGCAACACTGAAATGTCAAGTTAAAAAATAACTTTAAATTGTACTTAAAAATTCAAATTGAAAATGCTATGTGATAATAGTGATTGGTTTTATAATTTCAATATGATAAATATTATTTTTTCGTTAATTTTCAGCATTCCCTCGCATGGACTCCGAAGGCAAGACCACCCTGTGCCTGGTCACCCACACCGTGGACGGCTCCGGCGAAGACAAGCCGCTCACGCTTGGCCGACTGGTGGGCAAGCTCACGCAGGGAACAGGGACTTTGCACAGTAAGTTTAGTTTTAGCTGACTACGGCGAAGTCAAAATGAGAGTTATGTGTTTCGCCGCTATCTATGTTTGTATGACCATCTGTTCTATTCGATAGTTCTCAATTCGAAAATACGAGAAAATAGTGTTTTTCTTGTTCACACTGTACCGAGTCAAAACAGGAAATGGACCTAGTAGGCAGTAGTCTTTTCAGGAACCGGGCAAAATAGACAACGGTCTTAAGAAACACTGGTCAAACAAAATTATGGTCCCTACCGTCAAAAAGGTATTCATGGTACCTGAACAAATCAGTTATCGTTAAAAGCGTCTTTTCTGTGGTTATAGGCTCCAAGCTCAAGCCAGACGTTTTTGTCTCTAAGGTAATCATCGGTTCCTTAATAAGCCTTACCACAAAGTATAATCTTATCCCAATTGGAAAAACTAATAAACGTAATGGTTATTTGTGACTTCCCAGCGCCCCGCGAGGACAGGCGCAACATCGCCAAGGGCGTGAAGCCCCTCAACTACGGGCCCTTCAGCTCGTACGCGCCCTCTTACGACGGCACCTTCGCCACGCTCACCAAGGACGAGTCGCACCTGATATACCATACACTAGGTGGGTACTATACTATACGTATTATTGGTCCATGATTATACTATCATCATCGTAGGACACATTGTCATCATTAGGTCTTTTGGTCTCCACTACAGGGGCAAGACCCTCTGTACTACCAGAGCCATAGTTGGCCAGAACAGCCAAAGGACTTGGCCTACACTCTTTTCGCTGGCCAGATGGGTTGGAGAAGTCTCATGGATGTTTATAGTTTTGTTTAGCTTTGTATTTCCTAAGTCACCATCTACGACATTGAGGACTTGGAGTGGCCCTATTCTACTCTGCCGGAAACCACACGGCAAGAACTACGAGTATGAACACACACAAGACATAATATACGCTGACTTTTCATTGTTTTGGAAAAATAATGTCGTATGGTAAATAAATTCCTCTATCCGTATACTTAATCCAAAGCGTATTACATAGGATAAAAAATTGCGAAAATGAATTTCGATCGAGATTCACGTATTAACAATTTTAAGGCCGGATAGGATATTTTTCCGGGTAAAAAATAAATGATTTGGTACTTTTAAAATAAAACGTGACAAAATAATGTCACTTGTCATGATCATGTCCGTTTTCAACGTGATTTTAAATTAATTGTTGCAGAAAAACTGATTTTAGGAGCGCTATTTGACTCCGAGAAACTATGACGTCACTAGCTTGTATATACGATAAGCTTCTCGCGGTCTGAGAATACATACCTCGGGAAGCTTATTTTTGTATAATTCGTAGTCAGTGTAAATTGATGCAGCTTTTACTCAATTACAGCGGCGGAGACCGGCCAAGGCAACGAAGAGTTGCTGCGGTTCGCGCCCGACTCGCCGTGGACGTTGTTCTACGACATGGAGGCGCTGTTCCCGGATAAGAAGCAGCAGCAAGAAACACCGCCCAAGGATGAGCCGGTAAGTCTATATCATCATCGTCATTAAATCAGCCACCGGAAGTCCACTGCTGAACATAGGCCACGCCCAAGGATTTCTAAAATGACCGATCAGAAGCGGCCTGCATCCAGAGCCTTCCTGCAACCTTGCTCAGGTCGTCTGAGCCTTAGTTCCCACTAGTTCAGTTGTCCAGTTCAGTTGACTGAACCACCTAGTAGGTGGGTGTCCAAGTAAATTATAGACTTACTTCATAAATTTACATAAGGGTCCATCTACATATGTGACGTTACAATGGACATATTCACAAAAGCTAGTCAAATAGTAGTTAATGATAAATACCGAGTGTTTTTAAAAAATCACAAAAGTACTGTAATAACCCGTATCTTGCAGTATCATGCACTACTTTCTCTTACCCATTTTATAAATTGGCGATTCTAATTTTAATGGGATTACATTCATAGAGTTTAATAAATAGTTTTAAAGTCTTCGTCAGGTCTTTTTGTTTCCACTGCAGAAGCACGACCCTCTCTGTACTCCCAGAGCCACACTTGGCCAGAGCAGCCAGAGTTTTGAAGTGTTTAAATTGAATTTTACGACAAAAGATTACATTTAAGAAAAAAAAGATTGCAACTACCCACCTAAAATGAACATTATCTTGTTGTATTTACAGGATTCCTCCAAAGTGAAAGTGGACATCGAGCAGCTTCGGACTTTGTCGGAGCTGGGCATCGACGTGGATTTCTTGGCGGATATCGAGGAAGATGTGACAGCAGCCCAACACGACTACGGCATAGGGGGGGCGCTAAAACACACCTACGAGTTGTTGCAGAAGTTGGAGAAGGAGCAGAGAGACAGGTATATTGTCGTAATAAGACAGGTTTTGTAGGATCATCATTAGGTCTTTTTGTCTCCACTGCAGGAGCCCTTCCCAGGAGTGTTCTGCGCAATATGAGTTCCCGTCCCCGCACCTTACCCCCGTTCTCGCCTTGTCGCGTGTGTTGGGGAGCGACCACATACGCTTTGACGTGTGCACGCATGTACAGTTTCGTTTGTAGTAGTAGGATTGGTTTACATCTGTCAGTCTGGAACAGCACTTTTCTATGCGGCTATCCTTTTCTGTCGCCCAGAATCGTCATTTGCTAGAGCAAGAGAAGGCGACGGAACGGGGCGACAGAACGCTTCAGCGCGGCCGTTCCGTTAATTTGCACCCCATCTACCATCTTTTCTTTTAACGTCCCAAAGGTGAACTGGTAGACAATACTTAGTATTAAGTTGTACCTTTTGTACTATAATCTTAACATTTTAAGTGCAATAAATTAAATAAAAATAAATAAAGAATACTTACAATTCGGTCCCGCGTTACGTAGCGGCTTGCGGAGCAATGAGCGAATCACTTAAGGGCTTCACACGGCAGCTATAATGTAAAGATGTACATTATAGTACGATATATCTTTCTTTAGATAACGTCAGGATGTAAAATAGTATTTAATGCAACAGTTGTATAAGGAAGGTCAAAAAATGCGAGAGGCGCAGGTTACGATGCGAGCTTTAGCGAGCATCGTAAGAAGACGCCATCGAGCATTTTTTGACGTACTTATACAACGTTGCATACAATACTTTTTCTACGACTATATTTACGAAATAAAATACAAAAATAAACAAAGAAAAATATGAAAATGTATGACATCATTTATGTTTGGTAGATAATAGGTATCTATGGTAAACTTTTTTTTTTAATTGACGTCTTCGTAGTGAATATATCACGAATATATTAATGAAACGTTTTTCTTATGTTGGCAGTATGATAGATTCAAAGAAAAAAAAGGTTCTAGGTCTATGGCTAGGAGTATCGTTTTGGCGAAATAACGATACAAGTGCTGTTATGGGGAATAGACTATAGACTTTCCTGAAGTCATAAATAATCAATGATCTTATATTAGTGTTCGAGACCATTTAAAAGACAAATAACAGTACAGGAGTAGAAAAATATACATTAGAGCTGCCGTGTTTGAAGCCCTTTATTGTTGTAATGGCTTATTAACGTGTGTGTATCCCCAGGCTGTCCGCGCCGCCGCCGTGGCACCTGTCGCTGTGCGCGCGCGCGGGCGGCGCCGAGCGCGAGCTGGCGCGGGCGGCGGCGGGGCTGCTGCGGGGGATGGCCGCCAGGGTGCCGCCCAAGCACGTCGCGCCGCTGCCCGCCATACGCAGGGCCATGGGCGTCACGCTGGACCATTTAGGTGAATATTGCCACTTATTGACTCTTTATTTGAAGTACACTATGTCGCTAGCTCGGGTGAAGGTAGTATATGACGCCGCAGCCCGCGGTAAAGAATGCTATGAGCGTCACGCGTGACCATTTAGGTAAATATATTGCGTCTTCGCCTTTTCTTTACTTGGGATATCTGTGTAAACTCGCTGAACCAGCTCGAGTGACGGCGGATCTTTTGCGGCACGCGTGCTTCTTGAACTCGTGGCACCACTGTCTGGAATCTCATGGCTCCACGCTTTCCCTTTTGGCTAGTAATAGATAAGACGAGCAGTAAAACACGAGTTAGCCGATATATAATGTGGCAGTTCAGATCTACAAGTGACAATTCTTTAGTATACCTTCAATACATATCATACCTTTATTTGGCCCTGATAGCAAGCCTGCGCCGCCCACGCATCACTAGATGGCGTTTACATATGAAGCTATTGAAAATCGGAAGTTTTTTAATTTGTCTGGAAACAAACTTTTATGAGTACGAGGATAATTGATTACGTGAATAACGTGACAGACGCCCGTAATTCTCCCAAATCTCCTAAGTCAATAAAATTGTACCCAGGTGATAACTCAGTAAAGCAGTTAAGGGTCCCCCGACCCTAGACCAAAATACAACTTTCCATACAAACTACAAACGTAGTCTACGTTTTATTTCAAAACGACATGTCCGATTTGGGCAAAATTTTGTAATTTCAAAGATATTGCAATTATCTAGGTTTATAACTAGTTTCCTACAGTAAAAATATGAACTTGAAATAGAATATAGTGTTTTATATCATTTTTGACCATTAGTATGGGAAACTTCTAAATCGTTATATTTTCTTTCCAGTCCATAATTTTACTATAGGAAACCAGTTATACCCTAGATAATTGCAATTTCTTTACAATTACCAATTTTTACCGGAATCTGACATGTGGTTTCAAAATTAAACGTAGACTACGTTTGTATGGAGAAGTCTAGGGTCGGGGGACTCTTAACCAATAAACCTGAAATCAAATGATAAAATTATATAATCTTTTTAGACAGTTTTTTTTGTTTGTATTACAGACACTCCAATGGCAGTGGACGACTTCGAATTGGACTTGGAACAGCGGGACACTGTGTCGGATCTCGACTCGCGCTCAAGTCACGATAAATAAGTAGTTGTATGGAAACCACCACAAGTCTAATTAGTTGTAAGGATTATACTGAAATATACGATATATTGTTAACATGAATTTTATTTTTTAGAACAAAACACTTCTGGGTTGTTGTGATAACTTTATTGTATAAAACGCACTTATGTACGTTTCGTGCAATGCAGTTCAGTACTGATAAAATATACAAATATAGTTCAGTACTGATAAAATATACAAATATACAGGTGGGGTACAATACACTAGAAGTAAGACGAAGTCTGAGCTTAGCGACGTATGTGTTCAGAATACAAAGGGGCCGGATCTGTAACCAAGCTGTGTTGCAGTGGGTGGCTCTGCGCGTGCCCAACCGCTACGTGTGGCGAAGGCGACAGCCTCCTCTATTCGCGATACCACAAGGGCGAACAAACGTCCTAAAAATGGCGCCACTCACCCAAATAATGCACACGTTAAATCAGGTAGCTGAAAATATCGACATGTTCGGTTGCTCATTGACGGAATTCACAAAGGCAGTATTAAATGTTTTGTGTAATAATAGATAAAATGTAAGTGACTATGCTATTGTATTGGGGAAACCTGTAATGATAGTGTAAGAAGTAATAAACAAATAAACAATTTAAAACAAAAATTACAAATGCTGACTTATTCTAGGAAGGGATCTCCTCCAGTCAACTGAGAGATAAAAAGCCTCAGATCTTTTATTTATCACGCACCATTTCTGTGATCTAAGCATTCTTTAGCTATCCAGCTTCAGTGTACAATGCGATTCAAATAAGAATAGCATCGAACTGCCGTCATGTTGTCAAACAAGTCAAACTCATTTTTTTTTCTGCTTAAAATCTATGCTTCGAACCATAGATCTAATTTTGTTTTACTGCGTATTCAAACTTAGCAAACGGTCCGTCTCTTATAAGAATCACATTCTAAAATATACAGTGAAACTACATTTTAATAAAAGACATGTACCTGTAGTATGCAGTATGTATATCGATAGACTTGACAAAATGTCCGCAAAAACGCCTGTACAGTACATTACACATGTAAAAAGATCTCCCTTCTGGCGAGTAGGCGACCAATACTGTAAAAATTATTTTTGAAGTGAAAACTTCTTTAGCGGCGTTGTGCACTTTTTTTGGAATGGGTAAAAAATATTAAACTCGCGTTAGGACACGTGGCCTGATCGAAAATTCGTAAGACGGCGCAGGGCGCTTGCGCGAATGTTCGTGTGTGTTTATGTTACAGCGTGCTACGCGCATCCATGGATGGTGACAGCTGATGGCTCGACCGTCTGTGTAGTGGCCATACTGCTGTGTATTTGAAAATGATTTTGTTGAAAATGAATTTGGTCATGCTTGTGACATTTGTGACAGATTGTGGTTCAAAAGATTTGAAATATTTTATACTGATAATTAAAGCAATTCGTGCAAAATTATTCCCTAACCATTCCAAAATATCAAAAATGCACAACGTTAATATTCAAGTTTTCACTTCTGCCGGCACTCCCAGAGTGCAACCCGTCGTTTTTTTCGGCGTTTCTTCTCAGCTGTAGTTGTTGCGAAGAGCTGGTATCGGCAGTTTTTCTTTAAAAAATAAATTAAATTTTAATATACACTACACGTAATGTAAATTGTACTTAGTGACGTGTGAATGAATGAAGCTGAATGAATGA
Organism: Acrobasis consociella; assembly: GCA_963555685.1. NCBI lineage: Eukaryota > Metazoa > Arthropoda > Insecta > Lepidoptera > Pyralidae > Acrobasis > Acrobasis consociella. The sequence continues at coordinate 22,678,749 of OY743105.1, read as the reverse complement.
ATGTTTGTTTAGGTCAAATCTTGCAACTCAATTTTCAACCAGTTATCCTGAACCAATTTAGCTGAAATTTTCCATACTTGAGTAAGTCGGATGACAATACAATATTATGAAGTCAATGAGCTGTTCTGATGCTGGAGCCGGGAGATATTCGACGGAACTCAGTTATAAAACACCAAACCCCCTTTGAGTAGGACTCGTTAGATTTTTCGTGACGAGCATTTTATGGTAAATGATGCCTAGGGTCTGATCACGGAGACGGAAGGTGGTCGATTGAACTCAGTAATAAAACGACGCAACTCTATCGAGTTTGAACTTACATTTGTCTCAATAAGTAGTTTGGCCTCAAGATAAAAGCTTGTACAAAAAATGTTATTTTTTTCAAAAAACTTACTGATTATACATTTGAATTTTGAAGCGCATATTTGACTGAATAGCGTTTACCGCGTATGCGAAAGTCGCATCTTTGCAACATTATTCATTAGCAACTGGGGCGCACGCTCCAGATGCGCCGACATTAAAATTAAAGTAAAAAACTAATTAATGCGATTTTGCTCGAGTCTGCTTGGCAAATGGAGCGGTGCGATTTACATGTATTTGTACCAGTGTAACGTACTTTACGAGATGTTTACAAAATAGAATTTACTAGCTGGTGAACGCGACTTCGTCTGCGCAGTATCTTTCTAAGTTGTAGCCTATATGTTGTTCTGATATAAAAGCTACATTACTGTAAAGTTTCATTAAAATTCATTCAGTAGTTTTTGCGTGAAAGAGTAACAAACATCTATCCATCCATCCATACTTACAAACCTTCGCGTTTATTATATTAGTAGGATTAAATACGTGGACGAGTGGTTTCCCAGAATAGAAAAGGTCCACTCAAAGTCCTCCCGTTAATGTTGTAGAAGGCGACTTAGGAAATTCAAGCTAAACAAAGCGTATAAACATCAATGAGAACTCTTCAACCCGTCTGGCCATCGAGGAGAGTGTAGGCCAAAGTCCGCTGGCCAAGTATGGCTCTGGTAGTACAGAGGGTTCTGCAGTGCTCCTGCAGAGGCAGAAGGACCTGATGATGATGAAATACGTGAACCACAACTTACGGACTTTTTACTAAACCTATGTACGTTATTTTCCGTATGTGTAGGCCTAAGTAGCCTAATACACTTTTACATTTCACAACCTAACTAAAGGCAGACATTTCAAGCTGCCTAACTCGACAACCTCTGTGGCCTCACTATGCTATTCTGCCACTCCGGAGGTCCCGGGTTCGATCCCCGGTCAGGTCAAGACGGAAAATTATCTTTTTCAGATTAGTAGGGCCTTGCACGTTTTAGTATGTTGTTATAGCGGCCACAGCCGTGGTTGCATCCTAGGCATGCTCCCTGCTGCTGTATCCTCTCGTTTTCATGCATTCGTGATTATGTTTATTTTTTACTTGATTTTTGGTCCTCGCTGAGAGAGTTTGGTATGGCCACTTATACTAAGGAGAAGCCGGGCTGGGCTATTGTGTAGTTGTGTAATAGAATCCTATCCTACTAATATTATAAATGCAAAAGTGAGTTTGTATATTTGTTTGTTACCTCTTTATGCTTGGTTTGGATGAAATTTGGTATGGATAGTTTATAGGTACTTTTTATCCCGAAATTCCCACAGGGAGCGAAGCCCGCGGGTACAGCTAGTAATAAATGAATTAATCACACTTACATTAACCTGTCATCAGTGATCAGACCGGAATCCGGTCGACATGCATTGTTTTACTATTGTGTCTGGTGTTTTGCACAGACGACAGGTTAAACTTTAAGTGTATAAGGTTGATTGGCAGACAACGTTATTGTTCTGTACAATTTGTATTTGATGAACTATAAAGATTAAAAAAAAAAATTAAGGTAAATGTTTGTGAGTGTGTGTGTGTATCGTAACTTCTTCACGCGTAAACGGGTGGACCAATTTTGATAAAATTTGGTATGCTGGAGGCTGACAGCCTGTATACTTTTGCATTAGGTGGCATTAGGCGCGGATAACACCGTAGGGTGCTAGTTTAGTATATAAAAATCAAACTGCGCCACTTGTTATTATATATTTCGCTCTTCTCTTTTTGGTTGCCTCTAAGAGATTGCTTAGACAGAGGCCGCCTCGTGTGCCTCATTACTCTTCTTATACCTATTTAAGAGCTGGGCTCTTGTCGGTGGAATGCTTTTCATGTCTCTCTTTCTTCCTCATTATATGATGTCCTTATTTTATAGGTGTTACGAAATTGTAAATTTGTCTTTTGTTAGTAAAGTTTATTGTATTGTATTGTACTGTATTGTAATGACCACTTGTTACCGTGGGTGTGATACCAGCCGCAGGCTACACTGCCTCAAATTGTTTTACGACATGATTACGAGCCCAAGTCGTGGGGCGTCAATCATGCTGTCCACACAACATGGAGGGGCACAGAAGAGTAAGTTAATGAAAACAATGTTGCTTTCTATTTATTTAACAATTTTACATAAAGATCTACATTATATTTACACCAAAATATCTGCATGCTAGAGACTTAAACAGAATTATTAAAATTAATTGACAATCAATATCTTGCTAAAGTCATAAGAAGAATAAGAAGACAATAAGAATAATCTTTTCGTACCACTTGCTCAAAAAAGTCACATTCTATAGCACAAAAAGCGAACATAATAATAGTCATTTTCAATCTGATAAAATCAGGGAAAGAAAATTGTACCGAATTTCATTCATCCTCTAGGGGGAGAATGTGATTTAAGTTTGGAATACTTACCGAAATTTATATTGAACTGAAAATGACTGAAATCATTTCTATATTGTTAAGCGTAAAAAAATAACGATTTTGAATCGACAACATGTATCCGCAAAATCCACAAAACCACTTAAATTTCATAAAATAAACAACTAAATCAAGCCATGTTATTGTTTGTTTCTTTTACATTAATTTACGGCTCTGGATACTAGTCCTTTAGAGCCCATCTTCATTTATCTCTTCTTTATTCCGAATCCTAACCCTAACTATACGATTGAATCGAAGGTTGGTATAGGTCCTTTGATTGCTTCAAGGGAGTCCACTGGTTTTAATAGCCGATTGAGTGGCGGACGGCGCCCAACCGCAGTCCGCAAATAAATATCACTACAGCCGCACTATGACTGTCCACTTTAAACATTTTACATATTGTCCGTGAGAATAAGGATTAAAACTACACCAATTTCATATTATGAAGTCCACTAGAATCAATTTGCAAAACAATTTAAAGCAAATTTCCCCTTGACTTCCCGCCAAAAACTCCCGTTATTGTTTTTTCTTTTCTTGATTATGGCGGTCAAACTTCGTTGAAGCTTATTTTGCCAGTGTCTAGTAATATCTCTTCTTTATTCCTAATCCTAAACCCTTAACTATACAATCAAAGGTTGGTAAACGTCCTTTGATTGCTTCACGGGAGCTTCTGGCGACAAATCTATACGAGTCCACTGGTTTTCATAGCCGATTGAGTGGCGGACGGCGCCCAAAGACGCCCACCGCAGTCCGCAAATAAATATCACTACAACCGCACTATGACTGTCCACTTTAAACATTTCACATATTGTCCATGAGAATGAGCATTTATAACACCAAACTACACCAATTTCATATTATAAAGTCCACTAGAATCAATTTGCAAAACAATTTAAAGCAAACTCCAACTGGACCCCTTGACTTCCCGCCAAAAACTCCCCGTTATTGTTTGTTTAGTTTAAACCAGCTATTTAGTTTTCCAAAAAGAAAAAGCAAAGGGCCATTTGCGTCTCACACATACAGCCTAGTTTTCTGTGTACCTATATTTATTTACAACGTAAAGCATTTTGTATTTTTTAAGTATCTGGGTATACATTAATTAATAAATGCTTATCTCTTGTTTTTATTTTTTCGCAAATGGTACGAAAAGTAGAGTATTTTCCTCGGTGATAAAGCTGTCTTAGTCTTGGGTGAACTTAAATCCGTCGCTACACTCAGGACTCGTCCTAAATCCCTCGCTTCGCTCGTGATTTAAGTATTTAACACCCTCGCTTCGCTCGGGAGTAAACCTCGAGTCCTTCGTTGCGCTCGCGATTTAAGTCGTCACCCGCGACAGAAGACACTGCTTTATCCCCTTGGTTAATAATCTACTATTATTGAATATTTCTCAACACACACATGCTATTTAAACTAAACATAAACACACAAAAAACACATAAATTTATTACACAACAATAGTCTGTGTGAGTTGCAGCAATTCAAAAGGTCAAAGCTCAGCGTAAACCTTTACTTACAGGAGTAAGTAAAGCGCTGGTCATAAGTCATAAGTAATAAATCGTAAAAAGTCATAATAATAATAAAGTCATAAGTTCATAACTTATAACTCCTTTTTTAGAGTTTGCCACATGACGTTACGGCCGCAATCTCGTTGGAATATCGGGCCTATAATCCCTTTCTCCTTCTTTTGTACTTTAACATATAAAGCTAAATACTCATTTCAGAAATAAGAAAAAATCTAATTTAAACCTATTGCAGAAGCTACAATTACAATAATAATATAAAGATATGAAAACTTGTGAGTGTGTATGTTTGTTACTTCTTCACGCGCAAACGGCTGGACCTATTTTGATAAAATTTGGTATGCTGGAAGCTGTCACCCTGGATTGACACAAAGGCTAGGCTAGGCAGCTAGTATTAAAATAATATTTCCGATCTGTCGTTTTGGAAATTAGGTGTACTAAGACACATACGCCTTAGTACATCTGCACTATTTTTATTTTGTGCTAACGCTGTCAGAAATCAAAAAAATGAAAAGTGAATTACGTAAGTAGAAAGGTGAACATTATATTTGTCGTTACAGCGTGACGTGGGCCGCCAATCAAACAAACAAACAATGGATTTCGGCGCTCTCCCACTCCGCCGTGTGTGACGGGGCCCTAATTTTACTTTTTCTAAGACACGCACGTTGGTTCTGCAAATTTGACTACATAATAATGTAATTATTTGAAAATAATGTACAGATTAACTGAGTCTGTACTTACGAGTATCTTGATTAATAAGAATATTTTATTCGGAATGAAATATCGTCGAAACATAATTTTTCACTCCAAACTGTACAGCCGATTTTGATAAAATATCTATGGAACTACTTGCCAAGTATACCTTTCAAACAAAAAAAAAAGAATTAGTATTTTAAAGATTATATCGTTTTTTGCCAGATATTTCGACGGCCCTTCTGCCATCATGGTCGCTGGCCGTAATACCAATAACAGTAATTGTGACCGTGAAACTCTAAAATTAAATAAAAAAAAGATTTTTTTTTAATTGGTCTAGGCGTTTTCGAATAATCGTTAACATTAAAGACATTTCCACAAAATTTTCTTTCAAAAGAAAAGTACACTCTCTTCTAAAATAATGAATCCCCTTTCAGTTTCATTATCATCATTAATGTTTATGTATGTATATGTGTATGTATAAGTGTAGGTATATGTACCTATGTATATAGATATTTTTTTTTTATTATTATTATTTTCTTTTGATTTTTTTTCTCTAATTGAGGGTACACGCCAAATACGCGGGCCGAAGCCAAGCGTAAGAGGGAGCTACCGTATGTTGTAAGTAGAAGTTACCGTTAATGAACTCAGAAATTTACGAGTGATGCGGCACGTATTGAGAATTACGGCCTTTTGATTATTATTAATTATTATTATTATTTCGTGCTTTTATATATTTGTTCTCCCTTTTTTGCAAAAGGGGTAAAGAATATTGTGGCACGGGCCAGAGCCAAGTGCTAGTTGATCTTATAATTATTATATGCTATTGTAGGAATTTTCGCGTAATACGACATGTGTTTAATATGACAGCCTTTTGAATTGTGTGAATGATATGTGTGGGTATGTCTAGTAACTGCAAGCTTGTGTGAAGTGTTTTTGGAATGACAGCTGTTGTAGAAATAATTATTGGCACTATTTTAACTGTTTGAACCCTCCATTGTGTCTGTATTTCAATGGCCAGGTCTTTGTATTTGGTAATTTTTTCAGTATGTGTAGATTGTAGATTATGGGTGTTGGGTATCGCTATATCTACTAGGTATACAGTGCTGTTTAACTTGTCGTGAATTGTGATGTCCGGTCTATTGAAGTGGATAGTTTTGTCTGTGATAATTGTCCGGTCCCAGTAAATTTTAAATGAATTGTTTTCGAGTATTTTATCTGGTTCGTACTTGTAATAAGGCTGTTTCTGGTTGATAAATTTATATTTCAGTGCAAAATGTTGATGTAAGATAGCTGCTATCTGATCGTGTCGATGCTTATAGTCACTTTGTACTAAAACCTTGCAGGCTCCAGTGATATGCTGGATAGTTTCGCTGGCATTGTTGCAATGTCTGCATAAGTCGGTGGGTAAGTTAGGTTCTTTGATTATGTACTTTTTGTAATTTCTAGTATTTATTACTTGATCCTGTATTGCAATCATAAATGCCTCGGTTTCCGGGAACAGTTCCCCTCTCTTCAACCAGGCATTTGACCATTGTTTGTCTACATGTGTCTGCTCTAAATCTTTATAATGTCTACCGTGTAATGATTTAAGTTGCCAAGTTTGTTTTTTTTGTATGATAGATACCTGTTCTTCACAAGGTTGGGTATTTTTATTTTTTAAATTAAGCGGAGAAAATTTTGAGTCTATAAGTGTAATGTATTTATGTAGTTCAGATTTTTCAGATTTCATATAAAAATATTGGCGTAGTCTTTCTTTCTTTCTTATCGTGTGTGTTAGCATCTAACACTAGTGTCAGAGTTTTTAAACCGCCTTAAAGGCCTCTGATGTGGTTTCAGGGAACGACCAAAGTTAAAGACAGTGACCGGGACCGACGGCTTAACGTGCCCTCCGAAGCACGGATCATCTTACTTATCAGACAATCAGGTGATCAGCCTACAATGTCCTAACCAAACTACGATAACAACACAAAGTCGTTGCCCCCGCTGGGAATCGAACCCGCGACCTCCGGGTATGAGCCGAACGCTCTAACCACTACACCACGGAGGCAGTATATTGGCGTAGTGTGGTAATCTGTCTATTGTGTAAATTACGAATATCTATTATTATTATTTTTCAATTTTATTTATTTAGAGAAACAAACAGGCTTAAATATTACATACAGGCTTATGATTTATAAATTACACTTCACCAAAAAGTTTCTTCTTCTAGCTAATTCCTATATTGACGTTTAAAGTTTAATAACAAAATCTAAGAAAATTTAGCCAAAACACAGTTCTTAACAGTTCTATATATATTATTATATACTAAAGAGATATTATACTACAATACTATTATTACAAATATGCTATAGGTAATTGTATAGATAATATATATTATTAGGTATCTGTGTGAGTAAAATATGGTATAGATAATATATATTATTAGGTATCTGTGTGTTGTCTTTATTTAAGTAATTTTGCGCCGCTACCAAATCTCTGTTTATCCTTATGGTTGACTGGGAGAGAACGCTTTTAGCGTTAAGTTCGCCAATTGTGTACAATTTTATATTGTGGAACAATAAAGTTTTTATAAATAAATAAAAAGAAAAAAAGATCGCAACGAATTTGATAACTTCCTCCTTTTTAGAAGTCGTTTGAAAAGGAAACTCAACACATTATGATTATGTTTTCACCTTACACCTTACGCCTTTGAGTTTTATGACTTTGTGTTTTATAAGAAATCTTGGAAGGTGTATATAAGTAACTTGAAGGAAGGTGTATACAGGTATAACGACCTCCGTGGCGTAATGGTCACCATGCTAGTCCGCCACCCAGAGGTCCCGGGTTCGATTCCCGGTCAGGGCAAGTTGGAAAATGGCCTTTTTCAAATTGTCCTGGGTCTTGGATGTTTATCTATATATGTATTTGTTATAAAATATAGTATCGTTGAGTTAGTATCCCATAACACAAGTCTCGAACTTATTTTGGGGCTAACTCAATCAGTGTAATTTGTCCCTATATATTTATTTATTTATATTTATAACTACTGGAAAAATCTTGTACCGATGTTTGTATCACAAACTTCTTTAACTTACCTATACTTACGTACTAAAAGCTTAGAAAGTAAGTACGTAGTGCATTTTCATCTTTCATCTTAGTGGGCCTTCGTACAATAACTTAAGAATACCATCTGTAATGATCAGGCCGAACAGCTATCAGCGAGTGTCGGTATACCAATTAATTTCTACCATCCACGGGTATTGCTGCCATTGCATGCAGAAACTAAAGATCCATTTATACACTGCCAGTTTCTTGCTTGTTGCATGTATCCTTACTAATGTTATAAATGCGAAAGTGAGTTTGTATATTTGTTTGTTTGTTAAATTACCACTTCACGCTTCAACCACTGAACCTATTTAGATGAAATTTGATATAGATATAGTTTTATACTCAGGGAAGGACATAGGATAGTAATTTTATAAAGTTTACAAATTGGTTCTCTTTCCGTTTAAATCGTATTACTAGATTTAAAAAAAAATGCATAATTTTCAAACAATCATCATATAATTTTTCCATACTTATTGTTAAGTACTACATAGTTTTTCAAAACTAAAAATCGACTTCAACACCAAACTACACAACCCATTTTGATATTTTCTTTCAAACAAAATAAAACACTTTCTAGGTACATATCGGTCTAGGCGTCTTCGATGAACATACATAAGAATTGTAATTCCGATGAATTGATAACCTATTCCTTTTTAAAGTCGGTTAAATCGACTTCACCCTCAGACTAAAAAACCGATTTTGCTAATTTTACTATTTAACATAAGTGCCCCATCAAACAAAAAAAGTCCTAATCATTCATAAAAAAAGAGTCTGGCAAATTGATAACCTCTTCCTTTTTGAAAGTGGGCTTTAAAGGAAACCCAGCACACTGCTTACCTACTCTTTGGGTTTTATGGCTTTGCTTTGTAAGAAATCTTATAAGCTGAAATTCTTACCATAGGTATCCACCAACTCACTTAAAAACTTTTTAAAATAAAGACAGCATTCTTTCACGTATTTGCTTACACACAGCCTTAGCAAAATCTGTTTGCATTATAGCACCCTTCCGTGTGATCCTCTAATGAAATCGGCTGCAGCGGGTGCTAATAGAAAACCGCTTAAAATAAATCTCCTTGCGTTTCGTTCCACAATAGATAGAGTTAGACGCGCGCTGACCGGTCGTGCCGCGAACTGGGAACGTAGACTTCTAATAACATTTATTTAAGTAAGCATAGATTATTTTCTAAAGAGGCTTTTTACAGTATATTCTACTAGTTGTACCCGTGGCCCGTGGGCTTCGTTCCCCGTGGGAATTTCGGGATAAAAACTATCCTACGTCATTCCCTGGGTATCAAACTATATCCATATAAAATTTCTTCTAAATAGGTTCAGTGTTTGAAGCGTAAAGAGTTAACAAACAAATAAGTATACAAACTTACTTTCGCATTCATAATATAAGTAAGGATAAGGATTATTTGATTAATTTAAAATGGCTTAAAATAATTCTCGCTTGCGTTTCGTTCCACAATAGATAGAGTTAGACGCGCGCTGACCGGTCGTGCCGCGAACTGGGAACTAGACTTCTAATAACTTCTAAAAAGCATATATTATAATTTTTTATTTAAATACTTTATTTAAAATGGCGTTTCGTTTTACAATAGATAGAGTTAGTTGCTTTTAGCTAGTTTTTTTCAGAAAACGTTATACTACAGTAGTGGCAGATTGCTAGTACATCGGATCTTTTACGACTTGATAACAAGGAAAAGACATTTATCCTTCTGTGGAATTCGATCTAGGGAGAGAATGGGCTGGGCATACGTCTATAACAGCACTTGTGTCGTAATATCGCCAAAACGATACGCCTAGCTGTCATACATTTTATTTAATGAAGGGTTACACTTAGGGTAACTATTTATCAAATACCTATAGCTCATATTACAAGCTTTCATTTAACGATTTGTTATTACAAATCTAGTCTACACTTTAAGAAGTCATTGGAGCATAACTGATAAATTACGAGTATTTATTTGCTGTTCGTTTTATAAAATCGCTCCAAGATGGCGAGATAGCGAGCAAGGCGGAACGGGAAGGATCCCTTTGCCGTTTGCAATACAACGGTTTTGTTACAGTTTATCTATTTATTAATTCGAGAATTAGGTTGTGTTTTTGTTTTTTGTTAGTGAAAGTAGCCAACAGTGGAGTCATATTAAAATTTAAAGCTGTTTAAAGACGTCAGATGCCCATAAATCATTTTGGAACCTTACAGGTTGCTGTACTAACAATCTGCTAGATGACCACAAGTCAAGTCAGACTTTTTTTTCAACGTCAAAACAAACATTTTATAAGGGATTTGTATGAAATACGTAAGCGCAGCGTAGGACACCCACCTGTTAGATGGTCAGACGACCTGCGCAATGTTGCAGGAAGGCGCTGGATGCAGGCCGCTTCCGATCGGTCGTTTTGGAAATTCTTGGGGGAGGCCTATGTCCAGCAGTGGACTTCCTGTGGCTGATATGATGATGATGATGACATACGAAAGCGTGACGTCTCAAATAGCGCTCTTAACATCAGTTTTTTTGGTTAATAAATCTAAAATCATGCTGAAAATGCATATGATCAATGAAAAGTGACATTATTTTGTGACGTTTTATTTTCGACCTGTACCAAATAATTTAATTTTGACCCAGTCATTGACCGATGTCGATCGATCTACTGATCAACTGAACGATCAACGCACAGCTAAAACAGCTGAGTCTAGACTAGAAGCATTAAATTTTGCATAAACGTTCCTTGAATGACGTTAGTGCGCACTAACGAGAGATTTGGTTGAAATAATGGTTTAAAGATTGTATAAAACTTAGTCCATTTTGAAGTTAGAAAGGTTAAAAATTACATATTCACAAAATAACACAAGGTTACTCAATCATTATTTTAAAAAGACATTCTTTGAGGGGGTAAAATTAGGGGGTAAAAGTTTAAATGAAACTCAGATAATATCGGCTTAATAGCGGGAAAATGTAAGGATTATAAAAATCTTGACCGAAGGCCTTGTGTTTCAGCTAGTCTAACTATAAATAAAGTACTTACAAGAATGTTAGAGATAGCCCAAGCTCCAGTGGTAGAGATAGCAAAAGCGAAAGAATTTCCCTACTTTTTTTGCTAGAAAAATAATCGGTTAATAAACATGTAGGGTCGGCATGTGAAGCATGTTAGGCGCGCGACTCCGCCCAATTAGCATGGCGCATCATGGGACTTGCAAAATATCGACACCACAGATGTCAAGCAAAGGGGACCCTGTGTTTTTGCATAATTTTTTTGTCCTAATATGCTTTGGCATACTGGGTTTGGCATAAAATATTTTGTCATAATAGTTTTTCGGCATAAGTTGTTTTTTGGCATACTGGTAGTTGGGCATAATTATATTTTAGGCTAATTTGTTACGGCATAATGTTAATTCGCATAATCTCTTTAGGCGTAATAACTATAAGACTAATAGTATTTAGGCATAATATTTTTAAAAATAACAGAAACAAAATTAAGTTATTTAAGTGCTTATTTTTAATTATCATGCAAAAAAAAATATGACCACCCAGAACAATGTGAGGGCAAAAGGGAAGTTAGGTTTAAGTTTTTTTTTTTATGATCACCTGGAACAACTGTGAGACCAGAAAGGAAGTTAGATTCAACTTAGCAATTAATAAACAATTTATATACAATGAATAAAAATGTTATGCTTAATCATTTTTATGCTTAAAGTAATGTTATGTCTTGATAAATTTTGGTTTGATGACATTATGCTTACATCCTTTTTATGCTTTAAAATGTTAGGGCTAAATAATGATTATGCTTAGGTACATTATGTTTAAAATTATTATGCATACTCCATTATGCGAAAGGAGGTTATGCTTAAAAACGATTGTGCATTAAACCAGTATGCTATGTGATATTATAGCTTAAATTTGTATGCATATAGATAGTGATCCCAAGCAAAGGTACCTGTACAAGCAATCAAAACTGTCAGTAGCCGCAGCGTTGGTCAATCAAAGAAACCATGTGGACCTCACACATTTTTTTATATTGACGGAAAGGTGATAAGTTAGGAATTTCGCAGATGACAAAATTTACCATTAAGGCACAGAATTAATGTACATATTTAAATTAATAAAATAAACAAGAAAATTCAAAATACAGAAAGGAAACTCCCAGGGTCCTACGTAAAATGCGTCCTCATTCCCCGTCCCTTTCCCTCGTTCTTGCTATGTGGAGGGTGTTGGGCGGGCAGCTTCAGCCGCCTACACAAGGCAAGAACGGGGGAGAGGTGCGGGAATGAGGAACAGGGACGCATATTGTGTAAGACCTTAAGAGATTCCGTTCTGTATGTAATACGTATATTAATTCTGTGACTAAGGAAAATAAAGTGGTGATCTGCAGGCTATATAATAAAAAAGAAATGTTATAGAAAAGTGCTACAGAGTGAAGATCAAAATCCTCCTTTCCATTTCTCCAACTCTTTTATATCGGGAGCTTTCGAGGCCAGATCCTTGCTCTATGCAGATTAGAAATTTAAAAAAGGATGAGAAGGAAACGTCCTCAACATTAATAAGCGTGTGATCACATCACACATCTTGTAGCGTTATCTACACTCTTACTTATTTGCATTGTGATGAACAATAAGTAACTAGTCGATAATCGGCGCACACCACGACATACTTAGCACATTTTATATAGCTAGTGACGACAAAATTATAATCTGTACTCGCGGTATAACCCAGCTGTATTTGACAGGCTTCCCGTTTATTGGAAAAGGTATGTAAGCAACCCATTACTATTTTTATTCCTTTTTCCACCTTCTCGCCCATTATCGCGCTAAAAGTGGCCTTTGAGTTTTGAGGCTCAGGGCTCTGTCTATCCTAACGTATAAAGACGTGATAGAAAATGTATCTGATTGTAGGTGTTATAGCGAATTTTATTTATCAACACAAACTTTTTTAACAATTTAAGTACACGGAAAATATATACAGAGAATACATAAAATAAAAGTTCTACAAAGGCACTACTAATCTCCAAAAAATACCTTCCAGTAGGCTTGTGAAAGCCTGTGTGTGTGTGTTTTTTCCGTCTCTACACTATTACAAATCAGTAAAAAAATCGTGACGTCAACGACTACTTTACAACCACATTAGTCAAACACAGCGACCTAAACGGGAGCCTACGCGAAATTCCACTGCCTCCTCAAGTCGCAGCCTCTTTAACTATATAATTCGGTCGATTACACGAATAAGATAATCGGCTTTTGTTCCCGAGTTATGAATGTGCGCAGATCTTACAGAATCCTATCAACACGGCGATTTATCGTTTGTTGATCTTGCAGGCAGATACCGCCGGAGAAAGTTACAGACGAACAGATGTGACGCTTCGTATACTCACGCACGCTATTTATTATACTGGATTTACACTTGCGTGTTCGCTATTCTCCTCGTCATTCGCAGAAAAACCGCCCTCTACGCGAACTCGCGAATCGCGAGGCGAATCATGAGGCGAATAACGAACTGACTGTTTACATATGCTAGTTCGTTATTCGCCTCGTCATTCGCCTCGCGATTCGCGCGAATATGTAAAAGCGGCATTAGATTAATGGTATGGCTCAGACCAAATAAAGGTATGGTATTAGATTAGCATCAGGTTCACATTATCTCGTCACAATGAAACTTTTAAAGTAAAAAGTCAAAAATCTTTTATTTATCTTTGGATATTTGTTTCACTTGATAATTGTAAATTTTTCTTTTAAGTATTAGATAGGTAGTTGTTGACGTTAGATCATTTACTTACAGCTAAGTTTAAGTTTTATAAGCGCAAGTTTAGAAGAAGCGGCAACAAACTGTACCGCAGCATTTTCCCCAAAAAACGTCAACTTACAATAAAATATTACTTTTTTTTAAAATTAGATATGTGGACTGAGAATACATTGTTATGACAATGGAAGCCGGGTGGAATTCCACCCAGTGACAGCGGAAAGGTTAATTAAGAATGACGTGGAATTTAAAATTAGTGTCAATTTGTAATACAGAATGTACTCAAATTATGACATTTGTGAGTGTGTACAAACACAAACCTAGAGGGATTCGCGCCAAGCTCTAACCAGACGCTATAGTACTCTAACTACTTCATTATTGTTTTCAAAATAATTTATGAGCACTTTTATTTCACACCGGTCTGAGACAAACGAGTAGGTATGTAATTTGAACAACTTTTATGGTGTTCATTGAAAAATAGTGAATAAATACCTGCCCCACTTTTATTTCACACCGCGCCGGTCTAATATATACGAGTAGGTATGTAATTTGAACAACTTTTGTGGTGTTAATTGAATAAATCTGCCCTAGTGGTACTTCTGTGATCTCCTTATCTTGTGTGTGGATAGCGTGGTGAATATTCGTCCTAATGATGCTGATGAAGCCTTAGATACGACGCGATTAGACGCAACACTTCCTTTGAAATTGTTGCGTGCTTGAGAATATTTTGCGTCACATACTTAGTTGCAGGAGGGGTTTTTGAAGAAAAGCCCAGACCTTCAGCATTGCTTCGATCTTTGGCTTTGGTGGGTAAATATTAGATGCTAGTCAAGTAAATATTAGATAATAGGCGATGGGGCTAGCAACCCATAACTATTTTTATTTATTTTACTTTCTTTAATTACGCTAAGCATTGCCTTAGGGTCTTACGGCCCTGGGCTTTGTCTGCCCCGTTAGGGATAAAGATGTGAAAATGTATGTGTATTTTTATCATGTCCCACTTTACATGAGTTGGGTCAGCATATTACTTATGAAAACTTTTATCTTCTTTGTTTTATGGTGATCACCTTAGATATTAAAAAGCCTGGGATAACATGTAAAATCTCTCGTTAGGAAGGCGATATTGTGGGTGGCAAATTGTGGAGACGGAATGCAAAAAACAGAGATGGAGAGAAATGGGACAGGCCTTTGTCCAATATTGGACTACAAATGGCTGCTATGATAAAACCTCCATTAGTCGCTCGTGGTAGAAGGGGGTGGTCACTAATCCATCACTACATCAAATTCATAGAAAATAGATCAGCTGATTGCGCAATTATTAATGTGAGATCAATTATTTTTCAAAACTTAAAACCGACTTCACCCCAGCACAACCGATTTTGATTTCTATAGGACCTGCTGACAAGTACCCTTTCAAACAAAAAAAGAATTTTTCGAAATCGGTTCAGGAGTCTTGGAATAATCCGTGAACATACAAAAAACAAATTGCAGCGAATAGCTAATCTCCTGTTTTTGAAAATCGGTTAAAACATCTACATTTCTTATCAAATTCGCAGTTTTAAATTACATATACCATTTCAATCAGATCAGACATTTTAAATTAAAAAGAAAACAAACTTATATGACAAACTGTAAACCATTTTATCACTATCATAAAACACATCTGAGCGTTTATTAGCTGATAAAATCTTAATTAATCTAATCTTATAGTTTAGAGGCGCCTCATAAAGGAGATGGTTTTATTGCTTTGTTTTTATCTTTTTGTCTGCGGACTTAATATCTTAGGTCGATGTCTTTGGATCACTTACTAAACACTTAGTTTCCGACAACTTCCGGTAATTAAAAATTTTTCAGGCGTTAGTGAAGAGCTCTTGAAAAAACGCTTATATAAGTATAAACGCGAAAAAACGAATCTTGAAAAAACGCGGTGGGATTATATCTTTTATTGCGTTGACATAGATTATATAGATGAGCTATCACAAACACTGGCCCTAGTTCTATTTTTGAATATATAACGGCGACATTTTTATCACACGGATTTAATTTTCAAATAATGAAATTTATGTCGACCTCCGTGGCGCAGTGTCCACCATGCGAGTCCGCCACACAGAGGTCCCGGATTCGATCCCCGGTCAGGGCAAGTTGAAAAATGGCCTTTTTCAAATTGTCCTGGGTCTTGGATGTATATCTATATATGTATTTGTTATAAAATATAGTATCGCTAAGTTAATATCCCATAACACAGTCTCGAACTTACTTTGGGGCTAGCTCAATCAGTGTAATATGTGCTTGTATATTTATTATTATTTTATTATTTATTTACTAACCAATAGAAAGTTATTTCTTTACACTTTGCCGTGTTCCTTGAATGTGTATTACGAATACACAGTTTTATTATAAAACGTAGGCATCGGAGTCCATTTGTCTCATCACAGATCAGCTTTCCCAGCTATCTTATACTCAGCACTTCTTTGCCACTTCTGATCAGTAAGGAATAAGGAACATGTACATGAATACGACCTTTCCTGTATCATAATATTTGAATTCTCCACCCACGAGCACAGAAATATTGAAATTGCTCGATAGCTGTTATCGTGAGTACTTTGGTAAAGAACTTTGTATACTACAGATGTAGCACCAGTGATAAAAGACACGGCTGCCTCGATAACCAATGGAAAAATTTAAATAAACCGCAAACTTTTTCTAGGTGTGGGAACTACATTCTTCTTTACCATAAAAAAACATGTAAAAAATATTCATTTTAAATAAACGTAATAAATCACTGCGGTCCTGCGGAACCCGTAATCGCGCCATACAAGGGGTAGCCAATAAGAGGCCGCACGAGGGGTATTTCACAGTATACAGTTGACAGCTTTTCTGTCATTTAACTGTCATAGTTGTCAAAGTAGTGTTCCTTATTATGTTAAGTTTACTTACATATTCACTGTGGTAAAATAGGAACACTTCTTTGACAACTATGGCAGTTAAATGACAGAAAACAATTTTTCTGCTGCTAGGAATCCTTACAGCAGAAAAATATTAAAGCAATTTCTAATGGGGCAGACAGAGCTCATATAGCCGTGCTATGTTTAGCGTGATGCTGGGGTGCAAAACGTATCTATGCGATAACGTACTTGCGACAAAATATACGGTTAATAAATCGATAAGTTACATAAAAATAATAAGTTAATGCCGTGTGGTTTTTGGCAGAGTAGAATAAGGCTCCAAGTCCCTCCGTGGATTTCGGATGAAAGTGACTTAGGAAGACAAGCTAAACAAAGCTTATAAACATCAATGAGACCTCTCCAATACATCTGGCCAGCAAGGAGATTGTAGGCTAAGTAATGCTGCTCTAGCCAAGTATGACTCTTGTAGTACAGAGAGGGTCGTGCTCCTGCAGAGGAGACAAAAAGACCTGATAATGATGAAATGAATGAATAAGGTAATGCGACATCTTGAGTAAATATAACTACGTACAACTGTTATTGGATATTGCTATTATTATGTTAATAATGTGTAATATAGAGACGTTTGGCTCTGGCGAAATATGTAAATGGTAGTTTTAGTCGTGGGTGCGCCTACGCAGCCTTACAATGTTATGTTACTACTGTTTAAATTGGACTATGCGTCGCATTGTTGGAGTTATGTTTTAATTTAAAAGTGAAAGTTTTAATCATAACTTTGATTAGTTAGTAATATTTAAATCTCCGGCTGCCTTCTTATTTGATGTAGGTTAATAAATATAAGGGGTTTTATAAACCTCAGCAATTTTAGTTAGGGTAGTTTTTGGCGGGACGTCGAGGTTCAGTTGGGTTGTTTTGCACATTGATTCTAGTGGACTTTATTTTATGAAATTGGTGTAGTTTGCTATAAATGCTCATAGTCATAGACAATATGTAAAATGTTTAAAGTGGACAGCTATAACATGATGCGGTTGTAGTGATATTTGTTTGCGGACTGCAG
Source organism: Acrobasis consociella (assembly GCA_963555685.1). NCBI lineage: Eukaryota > Metazoa > Arthropoda > Insecta > Lepidoptera > Pyralidae > Acrobasis > Acrobasis consociella. Next base: position 22,660,972 of record OY743105.1, on the reverse strand, counting down.
TGGTCTTATATTTTTTTGTCTCGTATTTTTATATGAGTGATTTGTCACTAAGTTGTTTGTTTGGCTGCAAAGTGGGCGATACTGACGCAGTAGGAATGTAAATTAGTTTATTTTTAGAAATTAGTAATTTAATATCTATTGATTATACTATCAATAAATATCCAAAATGACAATATGTAAATGCCTATAAAAATCTGATAGGTAGTGGAATAAAATTTTTAAACATTTAAATCTTTATTTTATATATTCAAAATCCACAGTTTTATTATAAAACGTAGGCATCGGAGTCCATTTGTCTCATCACAGATCAGCTTTCCCAGCTATCTTATACTCAGCACTTCTTTGCCACTTCTGATCAGTAAGGAATAAGGAACATGTACATGAATACGACCTTTCCTGTATCATAATATTTGAATTCTCCACCCACGAGCACAGAAATATTGAAATTGCTCGATAGCTGTTATCGTGAGTACTTTGGTAAAGAACTTTGTATACTACAGATGTAGCACCAGTGATAAAAGACACGGCTGCCTCGATAACCAATGGAAAAATTTAAATAAACCGCAAACTTTTTCTAGGTGTGGGAACTACATTCTTCTTTACCATAAAAAAACATGTAAAAAATATTCATTTTAAATAAACGTAATAAATCACTGCGGTCCTGCGGAACCCGTAATCGCGCCATACAAGGGGTAGCCAATAAGAGGCCGCACGAGGGGTATTTCACAGTATACAGTTGACAGCTTTTCTGTCATTTAACTGTCATAGTTGTCAAAGTAGTGTTCCTTATTATGTTAAGTTTACTTACATATTCACTGTGGTAAAATAGGAACACTTCTTTGACAACTATGGCAGTTAAATGACAGAAAACAATTTTTCTGCTGCTAGGAATCCTTACAGCAGAAAAATATTAAAGCAATTTCTAATGGGGCAGACAGAGCTCATATAGCCGTGCTATGTTTAGCGTGATGCTGGGGTGCAAAACGTATCTATGCGATAACGTACTTGCGACAAAATATACGGTTAATAAATCGATAAGTTACATAAAAATAATAAGTTAATGCCGTGTGGTTTTTGGCAGAGTAGAATAAGGCTCCAAGTCCCTCCGTGGATTTCGGATGAAAGTGACTTAGGAAGACAAGCTAAACAAAGCTTATAAACATCAATGAGACCTCTCCAATACATCTGGCCAGCAAGGAGATTGTAGGCTAAGTAATGCTGCTCTAGCCAAGTATGACTCTTGTAGTACAGAGAGGGTCGTGCTCCTGCAGAGGAGACAAAAAGACCTGATAATGATGAAATGAATGAATAAGGTAATGCGACATCTTGAGTAAATATAACTACGTACAACTGTTATTGGATATTGCTATTATTATGTTAATAATGTGTAATATAGAGACGTTTGGCTCTGGCGAAATATGTAAATGGTAGTTTTAGTCGTGGGTGCGCCTACGCAGCCTTACAATGTTATGTTACTACTGTTTAAATTGGACTATGCGTCGCATTGTTGGAGTTATGTTTTAATTTAAAAGTGAAAGTTTTAATCATAACTTTGATTAGTTAGTAATATTTAAATCTCCGGCTGCCTTCTTATTTGATGTAGGTTAATAAATATAAGGGGTTTTATAAACCTCAGCAATTTTAGTTAGGGTAGTTTTTGGCGGGACGTCGAGGTTCAGTTGGGTTGTTTTGCACATTGATTCTAGTGGACTTTATTTTATGAAATTGGTGTAGTTTGCTATAAATGCTCATAGTCATAGACAATATGTAAAATGTTTAAAGTGGACAGCTATAACATGATGCGGTTGTAGTGATATTTGTTTGCGGACTGCAGTGGTCTTATATTTTTTTGTCTCGTATTTTTATATGAGTGATTTGTCACTAAGTTGTTTGTTTGGCTGCAAAGTGGGCGATACTGACGCAGTAGGAATGTAAATTAGTTTATTTTTAGAAATTAGTAATTTAATATCTATTGATTATACTATCAATAAATATCCAAAATGACAATATGTAAATGCCTATAAAAATCTGATAGGTAGTGGAATAAAATTTTTAAACATTTAAATCTTTATTTTATATATTCAAAATCCACAGTTTTATTATAAAACGTAGGCATCGGAGTCCATTTGTCTCATCACAGATCAGCTTTCCCAGCTATCTTATACTCAGCACTTCTTTGCCACTTCTGATCAGTAAGGAATAAGGAACATGTACATGAATACGACCTTTCCTGTATCATAATATTTGAATTCTCCACCCACGAGCACAGAAATATTGAAATTGCTCGATAGCTGTTATCGTGAGTACTTTGGTAAAGAACTTTGTATACTACAGATGTAGCACCAGTGATAAAAGACACGGCTGCCTCGATAACCAATGGAAAAATTTAAATAAACCGCAAACTTTTTCTAGGTGTGGGAACTACATTCTTCTTTACCATAAAAAAACATGTAAAAAATATTCATTTTAAATAAACGTAATAAATCACTGCGGTCCTGCGGAACCCGTAATCGCGCCATACAAGGGGTAGCCAATAAGAGGCCGCACGAGGGGTATTTCACAGTATACAGTTGACAGCTTTTCTGTCATTTAACTGTCATAGTTGTCAAAGTAGTGTTCCTTATTATGTTAAGTTTACTTACATATTCACTGTGGTAAAATAGGAACACTTCTTTGACAACTATGGCAGTTAAATGACAGAAAACAATTTTTCTGCTGCTAGGAATCCTTACAGCAGAAAAATATTAAAGCAATTTCTAATGGGGCAGACAGAGCTCATATAGCCGTGCTATGTTTAGCGTGATGCTGGGGTGCAAAACGTATCTATGCGATAACGTACTTGCGACAAAATATACGGTTAATAAATCGATAAGTTACATAAAAATAATAAGTTTTAATTATACTATCAATAAATATCCAAAATGACAATATGTAAATGCCTATAAAAATCTGATAGGTAGTGGAATAAAATTTTTAAACATTTAAATCTTTATTTTATATATTCAAAATCCACATTACAAATTAAATTTCACATAAATATGTCATTTTGACGTTGAGTACGTCAGTCAAACAATCCGCCCTGAATCGTACCTGATGCAAATGTGCCCATGACGCTTGCGGCATTACCCCGCTGTATTGCCAGCGATATTCATTGTATCAGATACGATTCTGAGCGGTGGTCATTGCCGTTATTCCTTAGCCGCCTTCCCAGCTCCCACACAAACCCTTTGGCCTCCGCACTCCATATCCCGCTCACTTCTACTGCGAAAGGAATAAAAATGTAGGATGTCTTAAGTGGGGCATATTTGATGTGTTTCTGCGTAGCTGCCCACTCAGCGGCTAATTTTCAAACTAATTTTTCACTTTCAAACAAAAAGTATGCTACGAATTGTACGCACAAAGTTACACTAGTAGATATACATAGCAGCCAGCATTTACTTCATAAAACTGAAAAATGCATGTTACGTTTTTTTATATTGCTGGGTAAATAATTAGTATAATTCCCATGGCATCAAATAGAAATACCTATTTCTAATTTTCTATTAGAAAACGCATAGACAACCTTCCTCACCCCGCCAGTTGAACTTGTCCTATAAATATATGCAGACATATTAATTGTTGGAATAGAGAATATACAGAACAATATCTTTAAGTTTCTTTCGGCATTTTTCCAATGTTTATTAAAAAGTAGTTTTAGTGCAATCATCATTATCATCATGTCTTATTGGCTCCACTGCAGGAGCACGACCCTCTTTGCACTACCAGAGCTATACTTGGCCAGAGCAACCAGAGGACTTAGCCTACACTCTTCTCGCTAGCCAGACGGGTTGGAGTGGTCTCATTGATGTTTATAAGCTTTGTTTAGCTTGTGTTTCCTGAGTCGCCTTCTACGACATCCACGGGAGGACTTGGAATGACCCTGTTCTACTTTGCCGGAAACCACACGGCACCAGTTTTAGTGCAACTCTTTTGCTAAAGCGGAAAGTGCGAGCCGACTCAGGCAACTAGCGCTATGTGCCCCGCCCACTGCCATTCCAATGAGCTAATTTATTGTTTTATTTTATTTATTTTATTTTATTATCACACAAAACAGGTTACAACTATTACAAAAATGCACAGAAAAAACATTAAAAACTGGTCGCAATCCAAAACATGTGTGTATCTACAATTATTAAAGGAGAATCTTACAAACTAAGAGAAGACAAGTTTATTAAATAAAATATTACAATTAATTTACTTTACATGCTCATTGCTATGCTAATCTTATTAGGTACAAACTTTTTTTTACTTATCTATCATCGAGTTATTCTTCTACGGGCTTATTATTTAGTGTTTACCGACAAACAGGATGCATTATGGCATTTCCCGCAGTTAGTATTCCACCATGCCAAGGCCGAACGCGGGCTGAATGTGGAATGAGCGTCTTCACTTGTCTGATCAGGGAAATCTGCTTAGCAATGGCTGAATATGTGGGGATATGACCTAGAAGAATAGATTAGAAAAGGAAAGGAACGTTTTTACAAGTATCTCAAATCAGAATGGAATAACACTCGGATTTTAAAGCAACGAAGAAGGGGAATAAAGAATAGGGTACTTTCATGGTTTAAAATAAATTATATTGTACCGTTGTTAAACTTAGCAAAATAATGTCACTTGTCTTTGAACATAGTTATCCTTTTGACGGGATTTTAAATTTATTATCATGCAAAATAATGGATAATAGGAGCGCTATTTGACTCCAAGAAACTACGACTTCATAAGCCTGTATTTTATACAAATCCCATAGAAAATGTTTGCGTTGACGTTTAGAAAAGAAGTATCTGATTTGAGTAACTGGAAAATAGCGGATTGTAAGCAAGGGCGTCGCCAGCCGATGGCGCACGGGGGGGGCAAGTTGACTTTACCTACTACAGTTCATACTTTTCTCATTCTCTATGAATGAGAAAAGGATAGCACATGAAGCTTTTCACGTGTACTACGAGCCTTACATCTACAGCGATTGTAATAACAACAGTATCTTAGTACTATATACATATATATTCTGTGACAGTACAGAGTTTAATGTGTAAATCTACACGAGCCTCGTGCTCGTGTAGATTCTTGCGATGATTGTTTCGCTCATAAACATCAAACTCACTCCACTTTCGGTCATATGGGCGGACTAAAGTCTTGTCTTAGGCTTTTTATAAACGATAAGTATCGATCTAATTGGACCCCTCCCGCCTACAAGAAAACAAAATAACTATATTTTCGTTGTCTGTTGTTGTTTCTCCAAGTATTGTTTGCTTTTCCCTATGAAGCGTGCCACAGCAGAAATAATAACAAAAATACTCGAAGATAATGTTTTCTTGGTTCACGGCATTCCTTCTATAACATTTATTAGAAAAATAGAATAAAAAGGAGTTTGAATTTTTTATAATCTCTAGGGGGGCAGCTGCCCCTCCCTGCCCCCCCTTGGCGACGCCCTTGATTGTAAGTATTGTAACAAAAATATACTAAATGTAGTAAGAGCAAAATCTACTATGTATTTGACCTAGCATTTCATTATTCTTTATCGCTGTTTCTCTTTCTGCGCAGATCGTAGAAGCCAATTGAGGGAATGAGAGAAAATACGAATCATTAATAGAGAATGCAACCGTTTCTAGGGTTCCGTAGTGAACAAGGAACCCGTCTGTGTGTCCGTCCGTGTTACTACTCAGAGACTAGAAAACTGTAATTACTAGAAAACTGTAATTCGGCATGGGAAACATGCAGAAAAAGTTGTATAATAAAAAAAACGACGGGTTGCACTCTGGGAGTGCCGGCAGAAGTGAAAACTTGAATATTAACGTTTTTGATATACGAAACAGCAGGCGCAGGCATACATTTTCGCCGCGCCGTAGAAAGAGAGGGGGATACTCCCTCTCCTACGCCGCGCCAGCTGTCTACTCTCCATCCGTCTTACGAATTTTCGATCAGGTCACGTGTCCTGACGCGAGTTTAACATTTTTTACCCATTCCAAAAAAAGTGCACAACACCGCTAAAGAAGTTTTCACTTCAAAATTTTGATTATATATTTTTTTACGAATTCAATTGAAAATTCGATTTGTTTGACGTTTTTAGTCCTATGAACTCAAAATTGGCATATACTGCACGAGGCCAGACACGCACTTTGCCGGTTTTTTAAAATCCTATTTCTACTTTCTTGCCCACCAGCACGCTACTTTGAATGTTGTGGCCCTGGGCTCTTTTTTCCGTAGAGCCACTAGGCCCAAAATGCTCTGTCTTAGGATTGAAGACGTAACAATGTAAGTTGACCAATAAACTTTTGGATTGTCCTAATAGTAATGTCATAATTTCAGTAATATGTATTCACTTTTATTGCTAACGTCAAAAGGCAATTTTAGATTGTTTTCCTGCATTGCCTTTGGAGCAGTATCAAAACAATACATCTCAACACCAACATCACAATTAAGTGGGTACCCAACGTTAATGAATTTCTCACATTAAAGGTAACGGAACCCGGGCGAAACAGCAGACTTAAAGTAGGCTAGCTCGAGGCTTAGCTGCAATTACTGCCTACTTTAATTACCATGAATTGTTAACCGACCTGTACATATGTTAAGTTTAAATCAGGGCTGGACATACGTACATATTCTCTTCTTCATCTGAGCATGTTTCTGGCTGCATCTTCTTCTCTGCTGCTTTGGAGCCCGGGTCGCACTTCCCGCTTTTTCTTCACCATATCATCATACGCCGCATAACATCTACTGCTGGATATAGGCCTCTCCCAAAGATTTCCAAAATGACCGATCTAGAGCGGCCTGCATCCAGCGTCTTTCACCATACAAATTATACATTTGTAACCTTGCCATATTCTCAGACGTACCGATACCGATCATACTGAATAACTTTCCCGAAGAGCATTATGAAAAAAAAGGTTTGTTCCCCCTTACAAAATTGCTAATCAGCTGATCGATTTAGTATGGGAAGTCCATTTTTTTTAAATATTTCGACGTATGTTGTTTGGGAAAAATTGTTCTGTACGATCGGTATAGGTCTGAGAATATGGCAAGGTTACAAATGTATGAGAATAAGGCATTGTTAGAGATTTACACCCTGTATAATGCATGTTTACAGTTACCCAATGTTGCCAAAATATCCAATCTGGCGGTGGCGTCACTGGTCGTTTCGTTGAATTCCCTCCAATATGGTTGAGTTTAACGATGGCCGATCCGTGCATCAACTCGTGGACGGATGCTGCCAGGAGGGACTGGTTAATTGCTAATTAATAGAATAAAATATTTGACTAATACCTCTCCAACCCGGCTGGCCAGTGTGGAGAGTATAGGCCAAGTCCTCTGGCTGCTCTGGCCAAGTATGGTAGTAGTACAGAGAGGGTCGTGCTCCTGCAGTGGAGACAAAAAGATGATGATGATAATGATTTGACTAATCCAGTCAGTCTTAACATAAAACATAAATAAAATTAACTAGCTTCTAAGTAAAAAAGTTCTTAACAGTGCCAGCCCTAGTTTAAACTTGGTTTATACTAAACACAAGAAAGTCAACCATTAAAATTTAAATATGAACAATGAAAGTAGAAAATTGTATAATTAAAACAGTTTTACATAATGTTTATTGATAGTGAATCTTAAATAGCAAATGCTAAGTCGTAATGTCATGTCATTTCATATTTTATCGATATTTTATAAGTTTTCGTTTGAACTGCGACCTGCGGACGCATCTTCATCTGAGATTCTTTACAATAGAAACTCTTGATAGTGTTAGCGATTAATTGAATTATTTTTCAAATAGTAATACATATATGAAAAGTTTTAATTCGTCTTATTATAAAACGCAGACTAACGTCTAGTTATATTTTACTATCTCATCTGAAAATATCAACTTGATTTGGTCGGATAATGGTTTAAACCTAGTAACAAAGATAGTCTGCGTTTTATAATAAGACGGAATGAGTTTATATATGAGTCAGGTTTGTAGGCGAAATAATATGCTTTGTCTCGGTCTTCCTTGTCATCTTTACCCTTCGGTCTTCGGTCTCGGATAAAAGATAAACTTAGAGTGTACCAGCTGTTTATCATCCCGCGCAAGTCATAAAAGCCGATCGAGGGAACGGGCAAGAATCTGAATCTTATTTATAGGCGATGCGGCTAACAATCCATCATTATTTTAGTTCTTTTTTTTCTATTTTAATGCAAATTATCACGCTCAATGTGGCCTTTGGGTCTTACGCGGCCCTGGGCTCTGTTTGCCCCATTAGATAGAAATAAATAAAGACGTGGTAGTGCATCGCTTTTTAACCGACATCCGAAAAAGGAGGAGGTTATCGATTCGTCGTGATCTTTTTATATGAACATATGTTCACCGATTATTCGAGGACGCTTAGACCGATTTGGAAAATTCTTTTTTTGTTTGTAAGGGTATATTTTCAAGGTGTTCCAATTTATCAAAATCGGTTGTATAGTTTGGGTGTGAAGTCAGTTTTAAGGTTCAAAAAATTATTAAAAGGATTTTCACATGCGCAACATGAATCAACGACATTAAGGAGAAAATATTTCTCCGAATCTAAAATCCGACTTTAACACCTAACTATATAACTAGTTTTCTATAAAGTTCTGTGGAACCACCCGGGAATTAAATCCTTTCAAACAAAATAATCAATTACCTCCTCTTTTTTGAAGTCAAGAAAATACTGAAAAGCACCACCTTATAAGTATTTTCTCCCATACCAGCGTGGAAGATAATTTAAAAGAGATAAACACAAATACCTCCTTCCCTTGACGACATTTTTTTATAAAAAAAAACATCGCCTTCCAAACAGACGTTAGATTTTATTAGCAGAGATAAGCCTAATTGGCCAGCTGTCCACTAATTGAATAGCTTGGGAAAATCGCTCATTCAATGCGATGGCCGAATGGCGGACATCCGGCGGCCACTGACGCATGCGTAATGCTTATTCCTCGATAAATCTTATTACTTACTACTTATATAAATCGTAAGATGGCAAAAACTAAGACAGAGCTTACTATAAGTCATCATCATCAACGGGTCTTTCTGTCTTCAATGCAAGAGCATCTCTGTCTGTACTATGACAGCCATATTTGGCCAGAGTAGCCAGAGGATTGGCGATGAGGCCAAAAGGTTCTCGAATGGCAACCATGTAGTGGCAAGCGAACCGTAGGTCACCCAACCACAACGTTGTCAGACGACCTGTGAAAAGCGTTGGATGGATGCAATACTTAAAAGAGACCTATATCCCATTTTCAAATGCAGAGTCACTAAACAAACGGTTTTTTGTATGGAAAATCCATACGCTTAGATGACTCCGTGTTTCAAAAGGCACTTCTATGTTCAGTCGTGGACGCTATGCGGCCGAAATGTAATGATGACTTTATCTCTTCTGATTCCCATAGCCGATGACCTATGTCAACAGGGTACCAACAGTACCTTGCCATATTGCCCGGGTCACTTTCCCCGGCAGATAATGTCCATCTTCATTGATAACCTGCAGCGGTTCTCAAAGATCAAAGGTACAGAAGAGTCAAGAGTCTATAGGTGTATAAAACCGCTGGCTTTTATGCCACGGAATCTGTAGAGGCATCTGCAGACATCTGCCCGCTCAATACCCTCAGGCGAGAACGGGGAAGAGGTACGGGGACGGGGAACGGGTCTCATATTGTGCAGGACCTTAGAAGTTTCCAGTCTGTAAGTAATACTTACATTAATTCTGTGACTACGCCGCCATTAAATAAATAAATAAATATATAGGGACAAATTACACTGATTGAGCTAGCCCCAAAGTAAGTTCGAGACTTGTGTTATGGGTTACTAACTCAACGATACTATATTTTATAACAAATACATATATAGATAAACATCCAAGACCCAGGACAATTTGAAAAAGGCCATTTTCCAACTTGCCCTGACCGGGAATCGAACCCGGGACCTCTGGGTGGCGTACGTACCATTGATCGTAATGTAGAAAAATTTTCAATGCACGCCTCATCGACGCCTCAGGAGATCTTTATATTTTTTTTAAATGTATACAATTTAGTAAATATACAATTCTTAAGTTCAAACATGAGACGTATCGATCAAGGGGTTACCGAGATATGAGGTTCATGGGTTCACAGTTTCGGGCGAACTTTATTTTTAACTTGAGACGGTTGATATTTCAGTACCTAACGATGAAAGCAGTAGATAGGTATTTTACATCCACCACAGCGACCACAACCTTCTATACTTCACAGTCTGTGCTTCGAGTTGCGCCAGCTTTCCACGCCGTGGCCACATAACGGATCGAGGCTGCGCGCGCGCCGCACGCACGAGTACGAAGCGCCCGCGAGTGTTGTTGTCGATTGTGACTGTGTAGTGTTGTGACACCTGTGACTTTTCTGTGCTTTTTGGAACGTTTTACAGGTGAGTTTCATGAGACTTTCAGTAGTTATTTTACTGTGTAGCTTTTGTTTTCGAAGGGAGCAAGTTTCTGGATTAAAGTGGCATGGTTTGTGTTGAAATTCAACACTTGGAAAGTGTTGGACTTTAAAGTTTTTAGTTGTTAGTTAAAATATGTTAATATCATTTTGTTATAATGTAATTATTAAGATGTATAGAAGTAGGTATATAGTTATATACGTGTTACATTTAATAAAAATAATTGAAATAACTAGTTTTAGAGACGTAAACAGCAATATTAAATTAAAATATACATAGAACTGAATTAATGAAAGGGACTAAATAATTTGAAACATTGTATATTTTTCTATATTTAATCAGCGTAAATTTCGCTTAACAACTACTAGTAGATCTGCAAAATATCTGAAAACGAATCAAAGAAAAGTAAGCTGTCATAACTCCAGTTACTCCACATAACTGTCCATACTGCATAATTGACTCCAATAAACTGTATATTTACTGAAGACGATACTTTCTCAACACTTTACATAAAACGGAGTTTCTCGCACGCAAAACGTAGTCAGTAAAACGCCAAGAATTATCACAAAATTACTAATCACATTACGAATCATTTGTCCAAACAGACTCGAACCTTGTGCCGGCAGCTGTTCACACTCGCTCAAAATGCGATGTGGGCTAATGTACAAAATATTACGGCCAATTTAACACGCCCCTCGCTTTTTTATTCTTTGAATTACGAAAGTAGGCAACATTTCTTCAGTGACGCCTCTATGCATGTTTATGACTCTTCTTTAATTGTTTTTAAATAGCGGTGCATTTTTTAGGGCATGCGCTGCGTTGATGCGATGTAATTTACAGAAAGCTTGTAAGATTGTAAAAAATATCTGTTTTCTTCAAGTTGGTAACTTTTTGAAATCATGTAATTAATTAGGCTTTAGGAATATAAATATAAACAGATATCATAAAGTTTCGTAACAAATTTAAACCAACTTAATTTATTTACTTAGATGAATAAACGTAAATTGTAATAGGGATTAATTCAAAGTAAATTCTACAAAAAATATGTTCACTCTAAACTATTTTAACACTTTAAATTTTCTGGCATTTCATAACAGTAAATAGTGTATTGGATGCTTTTAAAATAATTTATATGCAAAACATGTTTCTTGCTTTGTCAACATATTGAATTAAAACATAGGTACGAAACGATTTATTAAAACATAGTAAATGCGATATGTCATTTTGGTTTTTTAGACAAAGCGAATATTCTATATAGTTCGGGTCACGGAACTAGAATCTTAAGGATCCCTTTTAGGTTGATTTTTTTAAATATATAATAAGAATAAAATTTAAAAATAAAAGAGAGATGGATCATATCTCACTTTACCTCTTTTTTAAAAGACACCATTCGAATAGAGATATTTTTTTGCAATTTGAATATGACAAGAACTTTTTTTTTGTTGTTATTGATTATGTTGATGTATTTTAACAAAAACTCGAATTATATCAATTATTTAGCTAACTTTCCAGCAGCAGAAATAAACTACGTACATAAGAGAAAAGAAAATAGCCTCCTAATAGTAAAGAGTTTTCTTCCATCTTTATGATCATTACACGTCATTTGTCACAATCGGTAAATCGATTAACAATATAGCACAGACGATTGCAGTAACTACATCTATTGTCATACTTAACTTTCAGAGTAATCCGAGATCTATCGATAGTAGTTTATATTTTCACTCTTAGAAATGAGCACCTAACAGCGGCTCGATTAAAAAGAGATATTGTTATTGTAATCTGTGCTATATTGTTAATCAATTTACTGTTTGTGACTAGTGATGTGCCGCCGCAAAATCAGAAATTTCTTTTGCTTGAAAATTTCCGGAAATTTTCAACATTTTTCGTTGAAAAATTTCCTAAAGAAATTTTTTTGCGAGAAATTTCTCTAAAATTTCCAGGTGGTTCCGTACACTTCTCGAAATTTTCAAGAACGGCACATCACTAATTGTGACAAATGACGTGCAATGATCATAAAGATGGAAAAATGTATAAGTATATTCTTAAGTTTTTTTTTTAACTTTAGTGTTTAGGTAATATTTTCTGTGGCCTTTTTTCTTTCTTTTTCTCTTTTTGATGAGTTCTGTGCTATTTCGTAGAAAAAGATGAATGTCAAAATAAATAATTAACGAATTTTTGTTGAATTAAATAATTTTAAAAATTATTTCACAATCTGTTACATAAAGATTAAGTTTATTTAAATATATTAAACTAATCATTAGTTTTTATAAGTTTAAAGAACAGAAAGAAAAAATATTACAATGAAACTATACAATACATATCTGATAACGTATTTAGTATATACGTAGTATAAAAAGCCTATACAGGACCCTAAAACCCACATGTATATTTGTATACATAAATATTGAGAAAAACAGCGAAAAAGTGATATCAAGAGCGCTATTTGACTCCAAGAAACTACGACGTCCTTGGTCTTTATTTCATACAAATCAAATAGAAAATATTTGTTTTGACGTTTAATAAAAAGTACGTATTTGATTTAAGTTGTTGGAAACTGCCTTAAATTTTTTTTGTTTTCTCTCAGATCAACATGGAGAAATTTCTTCCACCTTACTTGTAAATCAATTACAACATATCAGACTTACGTACCGTAATTATAGTAATGCCGTCCATTGTCTTACACTTTCATAGTAATCCGAGATATATACGATACCGTCGGATTGGATAATTTCACCCGCTATAAGGAGAGAAATCACGCCTGATCGCCGACTGCAACAAAGATAGTGTTATGTGACGGTAACATTGGATTAGATTATTTAAATTATAATTTTTCGAAACTAAAAATCAAATGAAATGAAATGAAAGTTTATTACTTAAAATGCGGTTCAAGTTGGATGGTACAAAAGTAATATGTTGTCTCACACATTTTGTCATCACTGACATGCTCAGAGTTCAGAGTATATCCAGACTCTTATTTTTATTAACTTTTAAGGAAAATAAATGCGTAGAGCGTTTTGTGTTTCTAATAAAATGTTATATAAATATATTCCTATAAAAGCTTAATAAAATAGAATAAATACCTTTTTCGGTGATTAAAGATCTTTCCCTATATACAACAAACACGTCCTCAAGGACGTGACGGTACTATAGGTAGGTTTCGCCCAACTCCAGTTGACATCTGTAAACGACACTATCTCATTATTTCATATCAAATAGGTTTGGGATGGTTTTAACCTTGTAATAAACCTAGTTTATGTTTTATACTGTTTCCATTTTGTAGGTTCGTCTGTTGGTTTGGCTACAATGATCGGAACTTCATGAAATTTTAAACCATTTTTTTAACAATATTTACCAATACACCCGGAAAAATCTATCTATTATATCAAAAAAATATAATTTACAAAAAACACTGAGTGTCATGGAACACTCGGTTGGAACGCAGTTACAAAAATTGAAGCCCCCGAAAAATCCTTAAAAAATTCCAGCCCCTAAAAAGTTAGTGACGGAAAATCTTACACTTTTTTTGCCTAGCCATCCGCCAAATCCATACCGCCCAAAAGAAGGAACTTCGTCCTACAAAGAGACTTATAGCAGATACCTAACTTTCTTAATAAGTACAAGCAACTCAGTAACTAAGTAGCGTGAGGGTTACCGTGTCAAGGAGCCCGTTGCACAGTTGCAGTTTAATGACAGTCATCTGATGAAAGCCGGAACCAACGGTTAACATAACTCGCAGTAGGCTGCAGAGATCGGCAATACTTGCGGTCTACCTGCTTCTGGGGAACTTCAACTTTCTAAGTAAAGTGGTGACGAATTTACGATGATACTTCTTATACATACTATCACGTCTTTATCCCTAATGGGGCAGACAGAGCATTTTGGGTCGTGCGGCTCTATGCAGAGCCCAGGGCCGCAAGACCCAAAAGCCACTTTTAGCGTCATGGTGGGCGAGAAGATGGAAAAGCAATCAATACAGTGATGGGTTGCTAGCCGCATCGCCTGTTAACATGATTCGCATTTTTGCCCATTCCCTCGATTGGCTTTTACGATCTGCGCGGGAAGAGAAGCAGCTGGTACATTCTAAATTTTTTCATTTCTCCCAGACCAGCATGGGAGATGATACTTCTTCTTCTGCCTTATCCTGGTTCCATTATTTATGTGGAACAAGGACTGCGTGTGAGTTCCTTCCATTTTGTTCTATCTCTAGTCTTTAGTTAACTCGAATTGACGATTGAAAGTATACCTTTTGAAACAAAAAGGATTTTCCAACTCGGTCCAGGCGTATTTGAATAATCGATGAATACACATATAAAAGATCGGAACCAATTGATAACTTCTTCCTTTTTTGGAAGGCTTTCTTGAATTTAACTTTAACTCAAAATAATATTAACATGAACGAGATATACAACACCTAGTAGGTATACAGTTTTTCAACCGGTAACACCGAAACTGTTGTTATATTTTCATTATGTTGCGTGGTAATGTATGTTTTTGTATAGCTAGGTACCTACATACGTACCTTAAGAAAATTTCTTTTGTGCTAGGTCAACCTGTGTGATTTGTCTTTTATATATTTGCTAGCTGTGCCCGTGGGCTTCGCTCCTAGCTGGAATTTCGGGATTAAAACTATCCTATATTCTTCCCTGGGTATCAAACTATATCCATATCAAATTTCATCTAAATAGGTTCAGTGGTTGAAGCGTGAAATGGTAACAAACAAACAAATATATAAATTCACTTTCGCGTTTATAATATTCGTAGGATTTGTTAACCATGATAAAAAAGAAACCCTAAAAATACCGGCGCAAGCGCACCTGCTGCAGTCCCGCCACGCTCCACACTTCCGCTCCGTAATGCGACCATTTGTAACTGTTTCTAGAGATGTCCGTTTCATACCTCATTAATCTTTTAATACTTAAGCACTGCCATAGAAAATGCAAAATATGTAAGTACCTAGGTTATAAATTAAGAAATTGTTTTCTTAATTTATAACCTACGTACTTACATGCTATTCACATATTTATTTTATAAAAAGAGTAAGAACCATAAAAAAAAATATTTTTCCAAGACTAAAAACTGACTTCCTACCGATTTTAATTATGTCTAGGTATAGGAGGATAGGATATAACAAAAAAAGTTTTCCAAGTCGATCCAGGCGTCTTGAAATTGGTGAACATATCTAGAAAAGATCGCGACATATTGATAACCCTCCTTTTTCGAAGTCTTTAGGCAGCTTGAAAAATCTGACACTAATAGGCCACTAACACACACGAAAAAAGCAAGCAATTAAAATATGCAACAGGCAAAAAACTGGCATTGTGTAAATGTACCTTTAATTTTTCTTCACGAAAAGCCCTGCCCACACTTCCTGCCGATTGTGCGAGCGCTAACTGTTCAGTAATCATGCAATAGACCATAATCCGACCAGATTTTATTACTCTTTGTTGCATACGATAATTTGTACGAGGAAATCAGAATGCTGTGTAATTTGAATGGCCAAATTATGGGACCGATGTAGTCCAAGGGTTATCGATTGGCATTGGTGTTAAATGAACAATTTTGGTAACTGTATCTATTGTTTTGTGATAAACAATAAAATTAGAGTATTTAACTAGGTGTGTAGGTGTTGTCTTATTTCTGGGCAACGGCCTAACACCAAAAAGGTCAAAAAAGGTGGAGGTTAGTCAATTTCCAATGTTAATTGTCTAGCCTGCCTCTAGCCTAGACCAATTCGGATTTTTTTAGAAAGAGCATACTGGTCAGGTGGTCCTATAGAAATTTTATCAAAATTGATTCTGTAGCTTGGTGTAGAAGTTAGTTTTTAGATAAAAAAATAATATTTTATGTGCCTTTTTGTGTTGCGATATTTTGGCATCGAGTTATAAATTAAATTACATCTAGCTATCTCATCTTCTTGTCGTCCGTCTGTTCGTACTGTGATTACGCATCTTCAAGAACATGGCATTGAATAGGGTAGTATCTAGGGTCAAAAATAAAAATAAAACATCATATAATAATATATTCATTGATCATATCCAATTTGAACGTGATTATAGGTAGATTTGATAAAGTTGAAAAACTCATATTAAAAGCCCTATATGACTCCAAGAAACTATGACTTTTTCTAATATAGCAAGTTTGCCTGGAAGCAATTGCTTAGCGATAAGGCCTCCTTTTGCGTATTTCCTAGTTATTAAAATAATTACGTGCTGTATTTATTTATTCTGTGCAATAAAGAGTATTGTATTGTGTAAGGTCACGACTTGCTATTTCATATAAATCCCATAGAAAATATTATATTTGTTTTGATGTTTAGAAAAAGTTTCTGATTTGACTTATTGATTGTGTCACGTCCATGCAGGTATTTCATATCAGATGAATTGAAATTTTCATTAGTAAACTTGGAATGCATGCCAATTATTATCACTTATAAAGGCTTTGCAAAATTGAATTTAACCAATACCGAAACCGTTCAAATCCGTAGGCTGAACACAACCGATCATCCTAATGATGTAGTGTCGCAAAGCTATTAAGCAGAACCTCGTGTCGCAAATGCTAAGTAGATCAATATCACGAGCATCACTGAGCACCGCTGAGCATTGCTCAACCCACACGATGTCTCTATCACGCGTTACACATTAAAACATAATTCATTTCTGTCACATTTTATTGTTGAAATGATATCTCGTGTTACAAATGCATTTGTTACACCAACGAGGTTGCTTGGTCGTAGCACGCCAAATCGTTTTCATGATTTTGACTACGTACTTCTCTAAGTACTCTGTCAAGTACCTATATTATACTTTATTATAATTTTTCGTGTGTGTAAGTGGCCTAGTGTCAGATTTTTCAGGCTGCCTAAAGACATCTGACATAGCTTGACGACTGTCATACAATGATGACAGCCGGGAGCAACGGCTTATGCGTGCCTTCCGAACCTTTTTGCTGCAGCCACAGCGGATGCAGCAGCATGGGAGTGATCATGCATCGACTGTTGGTGGGGGGTGCACACGGGCTGCTGGTGGCAGGTGTGCTGGGACTGACAGTAGTGGGTGGTATACTCGCGACCGCGTATACTGTACGATTTAAAATCGATTGTGTAGTTCGGCGGAGAAGTCATGTTTTATTTTTTTTAATTTTATCTTTACATTATCATTCCTAGTTTGGGGCGATTGAAAAATAAACTCTGTAAGGTATATCATATAAGAAAATAAACACACAACACAACTTCAAATACTAGTTCTTACAACAACAGATCTTAGCACATCAAGTTATCTAAGCAAACCTAGATGACATCGCAGTCACACGCTTTACGCATAGCACATAAAAACTAACAAAACTCATTGCAATTTAGGTCCTATTACCACTGCGTAAAGGGTAACTTAACCTGCCATTAACTGCACATAAAACTACCAAAATTCATTGCAATTTCACTCTTATTACGACTGAATAAAAGCTTAGGGTAAGTGAACCTGTTGTCGGCGTTCACGCACAGTCGCACGCTCTGGTTTGGCTGCAATTAAAGAGATGTGTGCACATCACAACTAGATAAAGAGCGGTTAAGTTAACATGGCCGTGAGTACATAGGGTATAAAGGATTGGCTAAGAACAAGCAAATAGGTACAAGTTTTGAGCATTAAAAACAGAAATTTTAAAAGTCTTGGGCACTTGAAGATGTGAAATGTCTGAAGCAACCGATTTTGCTATGTTATTTGATGTTTATGACTTCAAAGCTATGCAAATTCATTAGAAAATAATAACAACTTTACGTACTTATCATAAAAAATAAACATTATTTGGTTTTATCTTAAAAAACTGCAGTTACGTCTTATTTTCTGCTGTAATTCGGTCAGCAATATCCTTCATCATAGCTGTCAAGCTATGTCAGACTCCTTTAAGAAATTGCTGGTCACTTACACATGAAATTCTCCCATGCTGGTCTGGGAGAAATAAAAAAAACTTAGAATGTACCAGCTGCTTCTCTTCCCACGCAGATCGTAAAAGCCGATCGAGGGAATGGGCAAAAATGCAAATCATGTTAACAGGCGATGCGGCTAGCAACCCATCACTGTATTGATGGCTTTTCCATCTTCTCGCCCACCATGACGCTAAAAGTGGCTTTTGGGTCTTGCGGCCCTGGGCTCTGCATAGAACCGCAAGACCCAAAATGCTCTGTCTGCCCCATTAGGGATAAAGACGTGATAGTATGTATGTATGTATTACACATGAAAAATAATAACTGGCCAAGTGCGAGTCGGTCTCGCGCACTAAGGGTTCCGTACCTGTATCTATAAAAAATCACGTTTGTTGTATGAGAGCCCCACTTAAATATTCATTTTATTCAATTTTTAGTATTTTTTGTCATAGCCTGGTGAGAAACAGACAGACAGTGGAGTTTTAGTAATAGGGTCCCGTCTTTACCCTTTGGGTACGGAACCTTAAAAATGGATGCCGGCATCAACGGGTGTGCCACATGTGTTTAGTTAACCTGACCGTTAAGAAAACTATTTTAAAGAAGTACGGAGCACTGTATTTTGTCATGAAAACCGTGACCACTCGCTCAAAAATTTCATAAAACGTGAAATTGGACGAAGACGTTCTCCATCTTTAATGGTGCGAAGTTATAACCAAGCCAATTGACCAACTTAACGTTGCATATATGCGATGTAATCAAATATTACTTACTTCTTATTACTGCATTCCATAATCACCTCGAACGTAAGCCGATACTGTGAAATTACCCAACGGTTTTTGCGATGGCTTCCTACTGCTTTCTGCGGTGACGCAATTTTTTTCCTCGCTCCCATGCTTTACAGGGATTTATGTAAGAATTTCTTGTTGTAGCATCCTACTTAACGTCTTTTGATTTCACAATAACACTTAAGTTTTCTCGTTTTCAACTGAACTTACGGTAACAACTTGCCAACTTGCATTTCTGCGTGAAGAAGAAATTATCGGTAATGTTTTCTTTTCCATTAATTTCTTTCTTCACCAGGAGATATGAACACCATTCGAACATTTGTTTAACTAAGGACTGCTGTGACAGACATCTCGCAGTACCTATGACGTAGAGAAGGTATTTATAGTGTAAGTAGTATTGAGTATAATGATTTGTGACATTTTGTATTTTATTTTTATGTCAATTTTAATTAAAGTTGGGTGACGTTTCATTGTTGTTATTTAATTTTAAAATAAATGAAACTTAATTAAATTTTTATAGAGAAATAAAAAATATATTTATTTCTTTAAATTATTCTTCTTTCTCTTATCACTAATTTTAAAAGGTTAGATACTTAAATATCAAAACACTGAAAATTTGTACGTATTTACTTAATTAATTACCAATTCTTTACAATAACAATGTAGATACTTGCTAATACTTATTGCAGCCACTTTAAATATCTATGAAGGTAAATAATCATATCCCGTCTTAGAAAAATACCGCGGAATCACGATACCTGCCACCGTGATTGGATCAGTATACCCCAAACGAATTGTATAATTTACCAATGTGCGATTTTATATTCCGCCAATGTCAACCTTTTTGCTGTGGATAATAGTTCTAACAAAGTAATAACAATACACCTATTGGAAAAAGTAGAATGCTCAACTTGGGCTCTGTCTAGCTCGCAAGGCTAAGGATGTGTATATCTCAGCATTTGTCTGTATCTACTGTGGATTTCCTCAGTTTTAGAGGTTTGTGGGCTACAGTACTTCGCGATGAGTCACGAGGCTTTTATCGCAGTACGTGCATTATCACCAGTGGTCATTGACCCACGCTTGGCAAATCTTACAGAACCACCAAGTTTATTATAATAACCTTATTTCTCAATACAGAGCTCTACTTTGGTATAGTATAAAATTACCTCACATATAGTCATGGTTTTTGGTAGCTCAATGCTCAATGAATCTGGGTGACGTCAGTCATTAACTGTTTTGGAAAAAGGAGGAGGTTATCAATTCGTCAGAATTTTTTATGTTTTTTATGTCGCCTGGCTGGAAAAATATGGATTTTTTTTGATTTAAAGGGCAAAATTTTCCGGTGTTCTCTGTTCTCATAAATTTTTTATCCAAATCGGTTGTGTACTTTGGTTTTGAAGTCGGTTTTTAGTTATGATTTTTTTACACTGAATTATTGTACAGGTTTAACCGGTCATTTTCAACTAGACGTCTCCTTCGGTCATGAGTACAAACTCAGAGCTACGACTCACGCCTCTTGAGGATCAAATTTGTGCCTCTCATACGCACAGCTAGTACTTTAACCACTGGGCTACCAGCTACCACCTAAATTAACATTTGCGACTAAGAAAGCCAAATCTTCAGCTCGTAAAATGTCGTGCTCACGAGCAATTATTTAAAGATTAATTGCTTGTGTTACAACTAATTTATATATTACGCAAGACCGGCCCGACGGGGTCCCGCGTGTATGCGCTGATTGATTTCAGTGAAAGTACATGAATGCAGTCGGTTAGCCGGATGCGAAATAGGGGGTTCTTTTTTGAACATGTTTGTATGTTCAATTGGAGCTAGTTATTTCATATCCGTAGTTACTTCCTTGTGAACGAGCCTGATAATATGGAACTGACGTCGAAGTTAGAGCGAACTGTCGTCGCTGTCTCGGACACGTCGAAAGAATGGAAGAGGATGAAGAGATGAAGGGGTGGAGAGAGTATACCAGGGAGGTATTTCACATCCGTACTAGGTAATTCTTAGTGGGCGAAGTTAAAGTGCACCGTCTTCGCTGGCTCAGACATGTCGAAAGAATGGAAAAGGATCGAGGAGTGTAGAGAGCATATATCAGGGCCGGCCGAACGGTCAGTGGCCGGTGGGCCGTCCCAGGTATCGCTGGAGCGACGTAGTGATGGCGGACCTGCGACAGCTTCAAATTGGTGACAACTGGAAAGAGCTAGCACGGGGCCGAGAGCACTGGCGGGATCTAGAGGCCAAGACACACATTACTAGCTTTCGCATGTAAAACGACACCGAGTATAGCCTGCGCTTGGATAGGTGACCGCAAGTGCAAAAGAAGGTGAACGTCGTGAGGTACAGAGAACTAAAAAACTGGCGGATGAGAGAGACAACTGGAATTAAGAAGGTTCATACTCCACCGGCAAGAGCATAGCTCTTAAATATACTTAGATGATGATGATTACTTGGCTTAGCGACTCTAAGAATTTTCATCAAACATAGTTACGAACTACCGCAAGGAAACTGATTTCTTGCAAAAAAAAACGCAACGATATCGGTCCATCTAGGAATACGTTGCCACAGACAGACAGAAATTGGCGTCAAACTTATAACACCATCTATTTGCGTCGGTGGTTAAAAATGCGGATCTACCAGGTTCCGTATTTTTACTAAATTTATTCAAATTCGTTCTAGAGTTAGCCCAGTAAAGAGTTTATCCAATGACGTTACTGTAGGTTTTGCGGTGCATAAAATTGCTAACTGTGCATAGTTATGCAACCCGGCGTCGTGTGACAGCAATTATGAGGAATTATGCAGACGATGTTGTGAGAGAGCGCCCGTTGTCAACTCAGAAAGAGGTGGTTTGCAGAGAAATCACAAAATTTTTAACGTGTATATAACTCTCTTTTTCTCTCTAAAAAAATATTTAAACCAGATATTTTATAGAATTTTGAATCAATTCTGGTATAAATGTGATGATCTTATTTATAGCTCGTTCTAGGTTTGTACCTTATGCATTGAAGGCTTTAAAATAAATTTCTGCTATTTAAAATAATTTCTGTTATTTTCTGCTTTTAAAAAAAGTTGAACAAAATAAAGCGTCCAAACAACTAAAATATATTTTTTTACAATATTACATATTTTTTATGAGGATATGTTGGACTATAGGTACATCGTCATGTGTTACACGAAGAGCAGCAATGGTCCACTCGCTTCACGTGGCCTGCAGTCGACTGTACATTGCTATAGCTACTCTAATAACTGATTACGGTACTGCCTTGATTAGACAATTACGTCACCGTTTGGTGTGATCTGCGAGCCGCGAGAAAGAACCACTCCTGTTACCTAGCTCATATTTGATACAGAAATACAACATCTGAATTGTTTTATGCTTTTTGAAACGAGTGGTGGCTGCTAAATATATTGTAAGTTAGAAATGATACATACATACATACATACTATCACGTCTTTATCCCTAATGGGGCAGACAGCGCATTTTGGGTCTTGCGGCTCTATGCAGAACCCAGGGTTCTCAAATGATAAATCTTAATAATCTCCCGCATCCGATACCAAAGAGATAAGCAGCCCCTGAAAAACAGCGTTACCTCGGTCTTTGGACCAAGCCAAGAAAACACAAGCAGCGGCAGTCCTAAAATCCTTTGCCTTAGAGATGCTTTTATAATTATTATAATTAAGATTCAATTGCAATTACATTTATGTGTCATATGTACTTACTGGCAATAAATATTTTTTCCTTTATTTATTTCGATCAGATGTAAAAATTTAAGGTACGTATTATAATTATAACAAATAAAAATTCGCAATGCAATTCATGTTGATGTAAAGTAACATTTGCAGAGATGTATACAGAACATGCTAAATGTGTGTAATGTTATAAATAATGTAATGCACAACAAAACGTGACACAATTACATTTAACTTCATTATTATTACACACTTTCTAGGTAATACGTGTTCGTACGCTAATTATTTCCGTGTGTAAGTCAGTAATCAAACTTCATAATATACATAAATATACTTTCATTTTTTTTTAATTAATAATAACTTACACGATTTAATAACTTTCTATCAGTTGCTTCTTCATATATCACACTATAACTTTATATTACAAAGGGAGGATTAAAAAAAAGTTAAAGCATTTTTGAATTTTAGCCATAAAACAAAGCAAACGTTTTTCATTATTATATATAAAATCTCAAAAAATAGAGAGCGTCAAATGTCCATTCGTTACCGGGAA
This sequence comes from Acrobasis consociella, assembly GCA_963555685.1. Lineage (NCBI taxonomy): Eukaryota > Metazoa > Arthropoda > Insecta > Lepidoptera > Pyralidae > Acrobasis > Acrobasis consociella. The sequence continues at coordinate 22,637,591 of OY743105.1, read as the reverse complement.
GCGATCGAGATGTCGGCCTGAATCGCTTTGGATTGTGATGCGAACCGTACCTACGAAGTACGGACAGTAACGGCACTGGATCGATCATTCTGTAGTTTTGATGTGTCAACGACCGGTGCGATGTAGCTGTAGGCTGTAGAGTAGTAATAGCTATAATACGATAAGCTAAATTTATCACTTGATTTGAGATAAATATTTTATCAAAACTAAAAACTGTCTTCATCCTAAATGACACAACCGACTTTGATAAAATTCAATCGGACCACCTGAAAAATAATTTTCCAAGACGGTCCAGGCGTCTAATTAATAATCGATGAGCATACATAAAAAAGATCGCGACAAATTGATAACCTCCTCCTTTTTGGAAGTCATTAAAAAATAACGTAGTTTTGATAGGATGCGATGTGGCTGAAAGCTGCGAAGTTGCAATATCTGTTATATAGCAAACCAGCGTAAAGTTCTGCAAGTGAAGATAAGTAGACAACATAAAAATGCAAGCTACCCTTAAATTTTGCATGCGTAGATAAATTGAAATCTTAAAAACAGGTACCTTAGCATATATAGCACCATTTCTATGCTATTTTATGCTAAGGTACCTGTATTCTGTGTAATATTTTTAATATGCTGATTTGTAAGTATACCTATAAGAAATATTAGATAAAAGTGAACTTTCTAAAAGAAGGTTTGAAATTTGAAAAATTTAAAAAAAGTTTAAAAAAAAAAATTTTTTAGTGTGTATTGGTCTATTGGTGTGACATCATTCAAGCTATCTAATTGCATCGATCACGAAATGAAAATGTTAAATGCCAAACCAACTTAACAAAAATACAGCAAACTCTATCACACTAACTCCACTAAGATATTGCATCTGTATCCGTATATTATAGCATGCAGTGGTTCCACATCTTTAATGAGGTCGGTTACTACAAGTATTGCGGCGACATTAATATCTAGAGTAAGCATTTCTTCGGTTTTCACTACTTTCTTGGTAATGACTCGTGCAATGCGCATTCTTCGCGGTTTTGACGTTTCTCCGCACACACGGTGACATAAGGTGACGAACATGAATTACAGTGAACATTACATTTTGGACATTCTCATATCAGCTGCATAACGTCCACTGCTGGACATAGGCCTCTCCCAAGGATATCCAAAATGACCGATCTAAACCGGCTTGCATCCAGCGGCTTCTAGCGACCTTGGTCAGGTCGTCAGACCACCTTGTGGGTGGGTGTTCTACGCTTTGCTTGCGTGGTCGCCATTTGAGAACCTTTTTGCTCCATCAGCCATCGGTTCGTCACGCTATGTGTCATTCATTACATTTGGTCATATTTAGCAGTTTGAAGCGGTCGAAACTGAGTGTTTGTAAGGTCCGAGTCCTGATTCTCACTAGGGCGACTTACCTTTGAGTTTGTACTCATGTACGATAATTTTCAACTTCTACCAAATTATTATTGAAGGAAAATGAAAACATTGTGAGGAATCTTGCGCCCCAGGCTCCGAAGAAGCTGCTGAAGACACAACGAGGAAAACGCTAACGTTTGAACTTGCTTTGGAGCCCGTTCAATCTTGGTGATTTGTCCTTTTTAGGGTTTCGTAGTAAACAAGGAACCCTTATAGTTTCGCCATGTCTGTCTGTCTGCGGTTTTACTCAGTGACTATTAGTATTACATACATACATACATACTATCACGTCTTTATCCCTAATGGGGCAGACAGAGCATTTTGAGTCTTGCGGTTCTATGCAGAGCCCAGGGCCGCAAGACCCAAAAGCCACTTTTAGCGTCATTGTGGGCGAGAAGATGGAAAAGCAATCAATACAGTGATGGGTTGCTAGCCGCATCGCCTGTTAACATGATTTGCATTTTTGCCCATTCCCTCGATCGGCTTTTACGATCTGCGTGGGAAGAGAAGCAGCTGGTACATTCTAAGTTTTTTTTATTTCTCCCAGACCAGCATGGGAGTTTTTATTAGTATTAGAAAGTTGTAATTATATCAGTGACGCCGAAAAATTGGTAAAGTAAAATTTTAAAATAACTTTTTTGGGGTATCTCCCGTACATGCAAAGTGGGTTTTTTCTTCTCCACTCATCGTGTGGTTTGTCGTTGTATTTAATGATCTATTAGTCGAATTTGTGAAATGTTTGGTTTTAGAGTCAAGAGTGGTCACCCCTCTAACCAAACGGATAGTAACTAAACGGTAGCCAAACGGATGATCCATATGGAACTTTAAAAAAATTATGCCAATAGCATATATAAAACGAATTTAAAAGGAAAATTCAGAGCTAAGTATAGGTTATATAGACCACCTTATAAAATGTACTCGGACAAGTAAAATTTCATTCAGATTTAATAGAAAAATAGTTTTATTTTAGACGTTTTCATTCCCGTGAACTCAAAGTTGACATTGGCAACTACGGAATCCTACAATGCGCGTGGAACGACACGCACTCGGCCAGTTATTTTTCCTAGATTTTCTCACACCGTTTTGGTGCTCAACCTGCTATTTTCCTCAGAAATCATGGCTAAATAAAACATGATTGACATGCAAACTTACATAACAGTTTCCACATACGATTGTCTACGAGAAACCCCGAAAGCCTGCGAACTTCCCATGCGCGGCATTGTCCGGCTTAATTAAGCTGTTTGGCGTTATGTCAGGAGAAAGCTAATAGAAAAGCCTAATGAGGATCAATTCGAGGCTGGATTGTGTGAAAATTCTGCTCTAATAGTGATTGTTGTGTGTAAGTAGGCTTAATCAGGTGTACGATGAAGTATCTTCACTTATTCACCACACAACATACACTCATGTCAATAGAACTAAGAATATCTTTAAAGTTATAAAATATATTTGTAAACTAGGCCTACATTAATACTAAGTGTTTGGAAGAGCGGGTTCCCCTGCCACAGGCTTTTTCAGCTTACTAGGTGGGTCCCAGAAATTTGTATTACTTAAGACGATACCTCCGCAAAAAAGGTTGTGTTGAGTCTAATTTATCTCGCAAAGTATTTGAAATATAAATTTGAAATTTAAGGATATGATTTTTTACTCTTTTCTTAGTTAATTGATAAGATGAAAACATGATTGAAAAGAAAAATCTCGATAGAAATATTTTTCGAAATATGGTCTTACTTAGCAAACTTGTCAATATTATCGCTCGAATAGGACGACTTAAAAGAAACCGTTTGAACTATAAGTAAGATTTTAAGACATTTTTAATAATAACAAGATGAAATTTTGATTGATCATTTAATTTTGCTGTAAATTATTAATAAAGGTTTTGGCGGTTACGACCTATTCGTTCATGTAGATTGGAACCCCAATTGACCACACCCACCGTATACCCCTCTCGGCCCCACGCGGGTTAACTCGCCGAGCGCTATCTCTTGCTCAGTCTGCGTATGGATTCCTTGGACGTAAGACCTGTGCCAGTCGTCCGCACATCCCAACGTTTCGAATGATCGATCTTTTATTTGTAAAAATTAAGTTTTAGGCCCAACGCAGACGACAGACTAATCCGAGCCGCACTTTTTGGTCTGTGAAAATAGAACCCTATTTTCACTTACTGTTTTACATTGTGATTGTGTACATAAGTATAATAATAATAGGTAAAATAGAAAACGGGAACATTCCTGATTTCTCAAGGAAAAAGCAAGCCTGATGAGACAAAAATTTTATAGATGGTAAGTACTTACCTACCTCAATGTTTCTAAATAAGTGGCTTATATGATAAAATATGTAAAGTTTGTAAGAAAGGGAGTAGGTATGTCAATAAGTGCCTACCAATCTTACTGACTAGTCAAAATATAGGTACCTACTAGGTATAAGTTGTATCATACTGAGATGGCACCGCACTGTCCTACTTTCAAACCATAATTACCTACGAGTACTTATGTTATTTTCATACGTATCTACCTTTTTGTCTTATTCTACTGTTACAAGTTACAACTTATTCTACCCAACTAACATTTTGGATAATATGCACCTACCGAATAACTTCGAAGTAAATCCGCCAATATAAAAGTACTACTGTTTTCAGGCCAAAAAAAAAATCCTCTTTTATCAGAGTTTGATGACTCTTTGTCCGCGTCGATCGTCTACGCCGCCGCAAGAAGAACAAGGAGGTGTAATTGATATGGAGTCGGATTTACAAATTATGGATCTGGACAATCAAAATATTTCATCAGGATCACAACAGGTGGAATGGAAAGGTGTGTATTTTAAATAGAACTTAATAGAATACATACTTTCAAATATGACAATATTTTAAGTTATTTTTTAATCTCGTAAACGGGCATTTCGCCTGGTCGCAGATAGACGGACGGACGGACAGACAGACAGTAAGAGGGGTGTTATAAGTTTGATGCCGATGTCTGTTTGTCTGTGACATCGAAGTTCTTTCAGTATTGCGGTCTGAAATTACCTTTATCTATATAGTTTTGCATATGTATACCTAATAGCATGAAATAAAAATTACAATATGGTATTTGTTTCAGGATGAATTTAATGAAAATATTTCTGGACTGACTGACTGAAGAATTAAAGAAAATAGCCACCAGTCGCTTTGTGATTGTGGGTTAAATACCATCAATATTGTATCAGAAAAATGTACGGGAATAACATCAAATTGCTTTTTATCATGCTCCATTTGCAACGAACAATTTACAATAAAGAATACATTGGAGGATGTTAATAAAGATGGAGTAGCAGGAGCTATGGTAGCAGGTTGTGGTCACCCCCAACTCAAACAAATTAGTGCCTGCCTCCTTAGATATACCAATTATGTCTGAGCGCATTTACAACCGTGCACATGACAAAATATGCGAAAACTGGGGGACCACAGCTTAGGACGAAATGAAAAAAGCTGGACAAAGAGAAAAAGCTGCTGCGATTGAAGAGGGTAAAATAGATAAAAATGGCAATGCCATAATTGATGTTATACTGGATGGTTGCTAGTGAAAGAGACTCTTGAGAGAAATTACTCCGCTCTGTCTGGTGCTGCAACAATGATAGGGAGGCGATTTACACAAGTGCTCTTTATGTGTGTGAAAAATAAATACTGCTGTATTGGGCAATAAATATTTTTCTGATTCTTTGAACATAATGTAATCTTATTAGCAGTTGATTGCCCAGTTCAAACTTTATCAAGATTATTATATTACTTAGGATGCTTTTTATTTTTATGTTTAATACATCAGTCTCATCGTATAATCAAAAGATATCAATTATTATTGTTATTATGCTATTTTTATTGTATATGTTTAGCAATAAATCTATGAAAAATTGTTTTATATTTTTATTTTGTACACCTATACAATGTCCTTTTTAATTAAGTACAATTAATTTAAGGGGTGATTCAGTCCATCATTTCGAACAACTATTCCCAATAAATGTATATCGAAATACGAAAAAAAAAATTTCATTTTCGATAGTAATGATATCACGTGACTACTTCGATTTGTATGAAAACCGAAAATTTTTTTTTCGTATTTCGATATACATTCATTGGGAAAAGTTGTTCAAAATGATGAACTGAACCACCCCTTAAAATATTTGTACTTAATTAAAAAGGACATTGTATATATAAATACATTGAAACTATACTGAATATTTTTCTTTTACATATTCCATACCTATGTTTTAATGTGTGTAATTTTCCCCAAAGACCTTATTATTGTATCGAAATATAAGGTCTAATAAAATAGACTGAAACTATTTTAAAGGTAGGTCCAGTCCGTGATACTGAACAACTTTCCCCAAGGAACACATAGCGAAATATAAAAAATATATTTTTCATATATCACCCACCTTTGACTGCTATGTGCCTCGCCGCTCTACCCGACACATCAGCTGTTTGCAGCAAAGGACGTCTACACACGCTACGATTACACTCATTCACAAACAATCACATGTTGTCCTAGTAGTCATTAGGTAGTCATATGTAATTTAATCAATTCACAACACACTTTGAATTAAGTACCTAAGAAATTAAGATTATTTTTATTATTTCGACAAGTATCTTTACAATGTGCAAACAATTAATAACGACATTACTCACAACAGTAAAACACATTCCAAATTAATATTTTCATACAGTCAAAAATATTCAAACATCTCATGCGATAGGTTATTAATAAGAAAAATCTAATTTACACTAAACTCGCATATTTTGGAGACTGAACTACCTATTCACTAGAGCAACAAAAGTCAACTGATGTTATTAGTTGGTTTTGTTTCTTGCTATAATAAGTAAAAACATGTTATTCACATGAGGCGGTATTTCTTTGAATATGACAACAAAGGATTTTGTAGTAAAAATTCACCGGTTCAATTTTTGCCGGCTTTTATGATGTTTTGTTTGTTTCTTTTGTCGGCATTTTACTTACAAAAATACTGTTCACAACAAGCAAAAAATGTGCAATAAAATTTAAGTTAGCTCGTGCCTGCGGCGAGAACAAAAGGGGCCATAAATGTTAACCGTGGGAACGCTAACTGAAAACAAATAAACAACAAAAAAACTTTCCAAGGTCTGGTCAGTTTTGAGTTGGATTGGAACTGATGCAAATAGCATCGTGCGTACGTTTTCTCTATGCCAAATTATAGGCAGTTATTCAAAAATACCTAGTCATATTGTGTGTAATTAAAACGCCAGCCTAGATACTTTTACATCAAACTTAGGTGACTTGCGCCATTTTATTTATTTTCTTATTGTTTTAATAACTTCATGCATCATGTAATAGACGCGGGTCTACTTGAGATTTAATAGGGTACAGAATAAATACTACACGTAGTTGCCTTAGGCAAGTGATATCAAAAATAATAAATCACTCGACTAATTTGATGAATTTGTTTTGTGACTGTGTTTGTGTTGTGAAGTCGTGCCATAAAGTTCGAGTGATGTCGCGGCCTCGCGCCATTTAGCTACGTTTGTGGCTGCCTTTAGGTATAGCGGCGATGAGCGGACGGCGCGGCATGTGCTGTCGAAGGTCAGTGTATGTAAAAAATAAACTTCATATTTCACTATATGTTCCTTGGGGAAAGTTGTTCAGTATCACGGACTGAGCCTACTGTTAAAATAGTTTCAGTATATTTTGTTAGACCTTATATATAAAGAACAATATTTTGTGATCAGCCGACCGGTCAATTTGTAACTATATTTATATATTTTGTCTTTTGATTTCTTGGCGAAAGCAACATAAAAGTTGTTAACTTTATTGTATGAAAAAAATACCATACATAAAGACCATAGTAACTAGATGACGTGACTACTTCGATTTGTTTGAGAACTTTATTTTTTTTCGTATTTTAATATACATGTACTGCTATAAGTTGTTCAAATTGATGGACCGAATCACCTCTTCTAACATATTTGTATCTACTGAATTAAAAATATTATTGTAAACATATCTGTCTGCTATCTCCATACGTTCTAAGCTCCCGAGTTCATGAACATGTTCTCATGAGTGCGCGTAAAAATAATATCAAGGAAAGCGCCCCCTCGCGCCATCGACACGATACGTCTAGCTCCGCCCACAAATGAGGTACATAATTTTTGTGGTATCGTCTTAAAGTACGTAGTAATATTAAAAATATTGTAAAAAATATTCAAAGTTACCCAAATTGACTGTACTGGCTTGAAAATAAAGTTATTTTTTTTTTCAAATATTTTTTTTTTATTATGATGAAGTACTGATGTATTTCTTGTACGATATATCGTACACACGTTACTACACACTCATCATCATCATCATCAGGCTTTTTAGTCTCCACTGCAGGAGCACGACCCTCTCTGTACTACCAAAGCCATACTTGCCAGAGCAGGACTTAGCCTACACTCTCCACGCTGGCCAGACGGGTTGGAGAGGTAGCACTGAGCTTTATTTAGCTTGTATTCCCTAAGTCATAGTGATACCGCATCACCCAACGTGATTCGCTTTTGCTCCAATTCTTTCGGTCGGTCTTTACGGTAACGTTTCACATTTCTTCTTTTTTCCCAGACAAGCATGGAAGATTTTTCACTATAGTTATTTTTTATCGGATCGTTGTTTACTAAGTAGTTGTAAACTACTGGACAAGTGGTTAGCTATAACTAGTCACTATAATTTGTTCACTACAGTTGTATAACTTGTATGAATGTGTAGTAATTTGCATTATCTGTGTAAACCTTTTTCTACATAAACTTGTGACATATAATTACTAACCTAGTTACCTGGATAATTTGTTTTTCCTAGATATAAATACTTATATAATGCAACTTGTTTCGTTATTATCCTTTTATAAAGTAAGTTTATATTATGTAAGTATAAAGTATAATTCTTACAAAGATTTGATGACCTCCGTGCCGTAGTGGTAACCATGCCAGTCCGTCGCACATTTGATGTGCCGGGTTTGATCTCCGGCCAGGGCAAGTTGGAAAAATTACCTTTTTAGGGTTCCGTAGCCAAATGGCAAAAACGGAACCCTTATAGATTCGTCATGTCTGTCTGTCTGTCCGTCCGTATGTCACAGCCACTTTTTTCAGAAACTATAAGACCTATACTGTTGAAACTTGGTGAGTAGATGTATTATGTGAACCGCATTAAGATTTTGACACAAAAATAGAAAAAAAACAATAAATTTTGGGGGTTCCCCATACTTAGAACTGAAACTCAAAAATTTATTTTTCATCAAACCCATACGTGTGGGGTATCTATGGATAGGTCTTCAAAAATGATATTGAGGTTTCTAATATCATTTTTTTCTAAACCAAATACTTTGCGCGGGAGACACTTCCAAAGTGGAAAAAAGTGTGTCCCCCCCCCCGTAACTTCTAAAATAAGGGAATTATAAAACTAAAAAAAATACATGATATTCATTACCATAAAAACTACCAGCGAAAATTGGTTTGAACGATATCTAGTAAGTAGTTTTTTTTTAATACGTTATAAATCATAAACGGCAATTTACCTTTCATTCAATCAACTCAAATATAAAAATTTAAAAAAACATACTACATACATACATACTATCACGTCTTTATCCCTAATGGGGCAGACAGAGCATTTTGGGTCTTGCGGCTCTATGCAGAGCCTAGGGCCGCAAGACTCAAAAGCCACTTTAAGCGTCATGGTGGGCAAGAAGATGGAAAAGCAATCAATACAGTGACGGGTTGCTAGCCGCATCGCCTGTTAAAATGATTCGCATTTTTGCCCATTCCCTCGATCGGCTTTTACGATCTGCGCGGGCAGAGAGGCAGCTGGTACATTCTAAGTTTTTTCGTTTCTCCCAGACCAGCATGGGAAAAAACATACTACAAGACTTTTATATTATGTTATTTGCTACTACGGAACCCTTCATGGGCGAGTCCGACTCGCACTTGGCCGCTTTTTATTTAAATTGTCCGGGGTCTTAGGTGTTTATCTATATAGCATCATAAAATATAGGATCGTTGGGTTAGTTTTCCATAACAAAAGCGCTTACTTTAGAGCTAGCTCTATCTATATGTCTATGTCTTATTTGTCTTTAATTATTTACTTAAAGATTAGAAGATTGTTTATTTTACATGTTTTGACAACCTTCAACGTGGCTGGAGCACAAAAGGTCGTCTAGAATCGCAGAATCAATGAAATAAAATTGAAACCAAAATATGGCGATATAAAAACCGGTTTCGAAAACTAGTCCGGTATTATTTGTATGCAAATATCATAAATAATGCATTAAGTTGATTTAGTTCGCAGTTTCCGAATCTCAATGTCAAGCTCTACGGAGAGCTCTACGTTAGTAAATAAATATAATTACACGGATAAATCACACAGAAAATAAATAATAAACGGACAACCACACAGATCGAGCTAACCCCGAAAATATGCTCTGTCTCGTTTTTTAAATAACAAATATTGAAAAGAGGGAATGGGACATAACAAGTTTTATCTAAAATAGATTTGGCAAACTCTTTCTTATAAATATTTCTTAAACTATAAACTGTTTCTTCTTATAAATATTATGTTTGTCATAGCATAATCTCCAGTAATATTTTTTTAAACGTCACAGGGTGAAGCCTTTTATTTTGTGCCTACAATTTTTTTTAATAGCCTTGCCCCACTTCTGGAAAATAATAAATACTTATAGCTACTCCATTTGGTTAGGTATTTAAATAAATGTAAACAATCTTAACGTGTCTTTTTATTGAAATATACACTTTATAAATCAATATATTTGCAAATTACAAAGTAATTATGTAATTTATAATTTATAACATAATTACTTTGTAATTAGCAAAATTACAACTGTAAATAAAACTTCCAAGCAATAGTATCTGTGAAATAGCCAATAGTTTGTGTTTGAATGCGAATTCCTCGTTAGTCCGAGTGCTATCGCGTGCGGGCGCGGCGGGCTTGCGTAAGGTGCAGCTTTTGGCGCGTGGCCCAAAAGAAAAGCTCACTTAAATATATTTTTATTAGTACTAATAGTTCGTTGCGAGCCTAGTCCTCGCGATTATTATTTTAAAGAATTTTTTATTATATTTCAAAAACTACTCAAGCTATTATGATGCCCAACGACTTTAAAAAATCTGTTGATATTTCCTACATGCCTGCCAAATTTCATCAAAACCGGACTATCGGTTCGGTAGTTATCCCGGTACAAACATACATACATACAAAGTGTTTTGACCCCCAACTCGATTTAGAGAATTACGGGCTATTACCGCAATTAATATCGTTTTTTGCCAGTCGAAATATATGGGAAAAAACGATTAAAACAGTAATTGTGCCTGTGAAACTCTAAAATCATATATCACTAAAGTATATATAAATAAATAGATAAGTAATCGTATGTATTCTGTAAGATGGGCACATAATCACCAACTGGGCTCCGGACTAGCGTTGAAAATTGCGAAAGATACATTTTGTTTCTTTCGAAACTTTGTATCTTTCCCGTAAAATACATGTAATTTTCGAAAATAATAAATTTGAGGTTCGTCTGAAAAATACAATCTTACATGTATAGTACTTGTTGACCGAGCGAGCGAAGCGAGCAAGGTCTACAATTCAAGTTGGGGCAAAAAACACATTGTTTGTATGTATGTTTGTATGTATTTTTGTATGTATGTATACAATGTCCTTTTTTATTAAGTACAAATATTTTAAGGGGTGATTCAGACCATCATTTCAAACAACTTTTCCCAATAAATGTATATCGAAATACGAAAAAATAATTTTCATTTTCCATAGAAATGATAACACGTGACTGCTTCGATTTCTATGGAAACCTAAAAAAAAATTTTCGTATTTCGATATACATTTATTGGGAAAAGTTGTTCTAAATGATGGTCTGAATCACCCCTTAAAATATTTGTACTTAATAAAAAGGGACATTGTATATGTTCCACGATAACTCTCGAACCGTTGAACTAATTTTGATGATATTAAGAATGAGTATAGCAACTATTCGTAGAATTTTTAAGTTCGTTTGGCATCAAAATCGGTTCAGCCGTTTCTGAGATAAACGCATTTTTGTGAAAATTATTATTGGTCTATAACTTCCGAACCGTTAATCAGATTGGGGTGAAACTTGTCATGTCACGAGAAAGTATTACTATATTAAACCGAATAAAATATTTTTGGTCATTAAGCAATTCTTTGAGGAAAAGTAAACTCAAAGAAATTATTTCTATACGACATTATTAGCTTATGCGCGTTGTAGGAATGGATTAAATGAAACAGCACCATCTAGCGGATTCTTGAAGAATTAATAGGCATGTTATTTGGGGCATACCAAGATGTTATCAAACTGATTTTCGCTTATATTTATACGTTTATTGGTATAATGCTATCGTATGATGATGATGAATTGAGTTTGGATTTTAAATTTTCTATGTAACTTATTTAAGATTGCTATATATTTGCAGGCAAACCCGTGCCTTGAGTTCATTCAAATGACGATAACTTTTTTTTAGGGAGTGCCTCCGCTGCCGGCGCCGGCTCCTAAAAATATCACTAATGGGAACCGGCGGTTATACTGCATTATTTTCAGTTTTGGCTTAGTTTGATTGATTACTAAATTTAACAATTTTGTTGAGCAAACTTTGGTTCATTCGTTATCGCTGCTTGTCTGTGATTCTGAAGTAGTTTTCGTGATTATGCTTCGAACTAAAAAGAGATCAGCGTCAACCAGAGCCCGCGAAGTAGCTTTACGTCGAGAGTTAGAAACTAATGAGAAGCGGCATGAGCATCTTTCGCAACTAAAGGAAGATGCCAGTACTTCTCGTGCCAATGAGAGCTCATCAATCGCTTAAATCAAGAAATCTTTCCCAGCGTAAAAGGGAGCTTCGTCAGCAAGAAAATTCGGCCGAACGCCTCTAAAGCTTGTGTTCACAGCGTGAGCACGCAAGGGAAGTAATAGAGCATGAACTATTCCCTGAACTTTAAGCGCTTGCACTCAATTCGTGAGCACGCTATGGAGGTTCGAGAGGAAGAATCTTCACCAGAACACGGATTCCATTCCACCCATTGATCCGATCGCGGAAGACTGGCCAAGTTTCATGCTCACGTACGCAATTTTCATTGACATTTGCCTAGGCAGTAACTGTGTACAAATCGCAAGGACTTTGAATAAAGTAGTCGTAGATATTGGCGTAAAAGATTTGGCGACCGTGTGTATAATCGTACATACGTTGCTCTTTTAAGTTCGAAACGTCTTACGGATATTGTATTTGATCTAGGTTCTAAATTAATTCGTTTTGAAAAAAAAAATGAACTTATCAGCTCAGAATAGAAGAAGAAAGAAGGTTGTAAAATCTGAAAAAAAAAACACAGTTTTACTGGATATTAAAATTCATTTTAATCTGGGGGCACGGGAATGCCCCCGCCAAGACGAGCCAAGCGGAGCGCAAGGGCATTACCTACCTTTTCTTGAAATGTTTCGTCGTTTTTTTGAACTCTCATAACTTTGGTTTGGACAATGCTAAATAGTTAAAAATTTCAAGATATATAGACACCAATACAGTCATTAATAATACAAAGTGTGAATGTCGTAGCTATTATACTTTAGATTTTATTAATGTCTAAAAGTCCCCGATTTCGTCACTGATTCACTCACTGATCATCAAAATTCTTAAGGTACTTCCTAAAGTCCTAGAACGCTGAAATTTGGTATGTAAGCTAATATTACTACAAAAACAACAAAAAAATACCAAACCTAACCTTTCCCCTCGGAATAGGAGGTGGAAGTTTGTAGACGTGTGGCTTGGCCGTTTTATTTCACACACGGTAAGGGCGCATAGATCAAGAATCTTGGCTCTACACGAGATCTGACCACTTTTTCATAGATTTTGATTAAGGTGTAGTGTAGAGCTTGTAGGTTTAGAGCGTGTAGTCTTCAGAGCTTGGCTTTATACGAGATTTGATAACTTTTTCACAGGGTAAGCTATGTAGACTCGTCTTGGCAACATTTTTACATGAAAATGTTTTTGGTGGGATTCTATTTTGGAATAATAATCGCGAGGTCTAAGTTCGCGGCGAACCACTAGTTTAATACGGTGTACTTTTCGTATTTAACAAGCAAAAGGGAAAATGTCTTGCTTATCAACATTATAATGATTGAATATTATTGATTTTGAGTAGGCGAGTAGATTTAAATAATTGGAAAAAAACAAACTGTTTACAATTCAATGTCACTATCACTGGCTTCGTCGTAAATGTCATCCGTTTCATGTAATGATGGTTCGTTTTCGTTAGGAAAGACAAATTTCAGATTCCAGTTTACAAATATTCATTTGTTTAATCGATCTTAGTAAATTAAACTGACAAACAAAATTACTACTAATTAAAAGAACTATAACTAGAGATCTAAGTAAATTAGAACTACCCAAAGAAATAACCGACGACCTATGTGAGTGCTTTGTATCTTATGCCAATAATGAAATGGTATTTCGCATATATTATAAGTGAATATTTTTGAAATCTTTAATGTAAAACTTACTTACTTTTTCTTTCCTTATCATTTAACTATATTCGACCAATATTTTTTATACTTCAGAATTCATCCGTAACGAACATACCTATACAAATAAAGTCAGACACGTCCCGTATTAAGTTAATTAAACCTTTTCTAAGACAGGCAGATAAGTTTTTAAAGGCGAATATTAAATTAAACGCTAAAAATAAAAACCTTCAGAAAAATTAGAAAAATACACTGTAAAATACATAAACTTGCGAAAGATTCACCGAAGATCGGAAAATGAAAGTTTCAGTATTTTATTGAAAAATACAGAGGTCGTTTGAATTTTTACATGTCATTTTCAACGCTACTCCGGACCGTTGAAGAAAGAGAAAGACCAAGAAACAGATGGGCGGACAACCTTACATAGATAGATGGAACAGAGAAGCTGAGCTTTTGCCTAACGATGGGACCTTTTCATCATCATCATCAGCATCATTTCAGCTGCATAACGTCCACTGCTGGACATAAGTAGGCCTTTTCCAAGAATTTTCAAAATGACTGATCTAGAGCGGCTTGCATGGCACCTATTATAGCTAACAAAAAAAATTAAGAAATAAATTATACAGATTGAGCTCGTCCATTAGGTTTAACTCGCTAGTTTACCAAGGCGTGTTAGGAAACAGGCTTTTTAAATTGTCCTGTCTTGGGTTTTCTCCGGACTAAAATCTGCCTGTTTGTTTGTTTGCCTGTGGCATCGTCGCTCTGGAACAGATGAACCAATTTCGATGCGATATATTTACGTGAAAGCAAGTTTCCTTGCGGTGGTTCTTAGCTATGTTTATTGAAAATTGGTTCAGCCGTTTAAAAGTTATTTGGAGTTAACGTTTGAAAGTCGTTGTATTTAGTTTATCTGGCAATTTATAGATGGCGCTACGAATATCAATTCAACTTAATATCGGTTGGAATATGTAGTTTCGCCACTCATCTAGTTGTTTTCGTCGGGGAATTTTTAAATTTGCCTGGCAAATCAACTTGTGTCTTATCTATCTCAGTGGTGGATCTACACATTTGCCGCCTGTAGGCTAATTATATTTTGCCGCCCCTACCCATCCTGTTTCGGATCCTTCATGTGTAGCTTTTTCTGTGGCGAAGAAGTGGAAATAGGTACGCATCAGTCCGACGCCCTGATTACTTAAAATAAAACCTGGGAGCGCTTGATTATGCCGGACCTTTTCAGGGTAGCGGGGGTGCGCGGAAGGGGAGGGGTGGGAAATATTCAATATTGCCGCCCCCTAAAATGTGCCGCCCTAGGCTCCAGCCTACTCAGCCTGCTGGTAAATCCGCCACTGATCTATCTAGTGATATGATTCCCCACGCTAGATAGGTAGGACGATGAGAGCTATGATGAGCTATAAAAGAGTCTTCCGCTCTCGCCTCTGACTCGTACCACCACCAAACTCCGAATTCTCCCACGGCAGCGGCGTCACCTTGCTGGTTCCCGAACAATTGCCTCCTCGATTATTTTCGTAACAGCCATGTCATGATTGACTGGACTCAAGGATCCCGCCGGCTAATTCGTGGGAGTCTCGTCGAATGATATCGCATTGTATGCTCTCAATGTCGCGAGGTTGCAAGGGTAGTATATCACTCGTGAAATATTGTTGAAGTTACAGGGTATTATTCACATGGATCTTTCTGTCAGTATTCTATTGCTTACGAGCATGTAGGTACCTAATTACATTTCATTCGAAGACATGAAAAGCCCTTCTCCATCTTCACTTTCACTTGCTATAAAACTAAATGATCGATCTATGATTGATTCTTACGAGTTACATGACGGTAGTACCTATCTACTTTATTGCAGAATATTGCCTAACATGCTACACGCCTTTCCCGTGCGTTATAGCTGTTTTACCTTTTTAATCTGATTGCTGAAACCCACACAGTGTCACCGACCTCGACTACCATGGAATTGTAGTAAAGAAGTCGGCTTTTCTGTCAAAATTTTTAAATGTTTCCTTAGCTATTTGATTGTGAATATCTTTTACTTTTATTTGAAAAACTAGATGTGCCCGTGGGCTTCGCTCCCCGTGGGAAATTTGGGATAAAAACTATCCTATGTCCTTCCCTGGGTATCAATCTATATCCATATCATTCAACTAAATAGAAAGTAGTAAAACAAACAAAGAAACAAATATACAAACTCACTTTCGCCTTTATAATTATAATATTAGTAAAGATACGCAATTAAAGGAATCTATTGTCGCGCTATACCTGTCTGATGTACAATTTTTGTGTAGGTATCTACCTATACATAAATAATTACGAAGTACAATAGTAGAAAAAATGCTGGCTCGATTGACGTCGTCAAGGATGATATGTGTGCCAAGATAATAGAAGAACAAGCCGGAAAGCGAACCTCAGGCTTCTTAGCATTACAAGATGCAACCTAAATACGCTGAGACAGATAGAAGAACGAATATACAAAAGAAATTAAAAAATATGGTTCTGTATTGCATCAAATGTATTATACTCGTTGTAATCAGGGTTAGAAGTCGAGCTAGGTAAGATTTGAAACCGGAAACTTTCGCTAAAGGCTTACCTATCACTTGACCACTATCGGATACATCAATAACAACTAACCGTCTTGACCGTATGCTCTGTTTCATCTTCTTTTTTCCCTTTTGCCTATTTGGGGTCGGCTCTGTATGTCAACTCTCTCCATACCATCCTTTTATTCTTTGCAATCTCTGTACTGACCCCCCGTTCCCCCATATCCGATCTTGAGCATTCTTCGCATGTCTTTCTCGGCGTTCCTCTTCCTCTGTACTCGTCAACTTTTAAGTCTACCATTTTTTTGCCAGGTGTTATAGATATATGTTTGGTTTCTATCATGATAACATTGTTGACCATTGACCCCGACCTTATCAAATGCCAACACCAGTTACGTTATACGTTATAAGACTTATAACAATGGGACGTGTTTATACATTTGTACAAGCGACCTGCCGAATTGTGACTCAATACTTTCACTATCTATAGGTAAAGCTGACCACTCACGTGGTGATTTCGTCGGTTCAAACTCCACATGTTAAAATTTTTTATGTGCAATATACGACTTACAATAATAAATTAATAATTTCATTGATCAAATCCATTTTCATCATGATTTTAGATGTATTCATGCAGAGAAACTGTTATTAAGAGTGCTATTTGACTCCACAAAAGAATGCTTTCATACTCTTGTATTTCATACAAATGTCAAAGAAAATGTTTGGCTTGACGTTTAGAAAAAAGTGTTTGATTTGACTTGTTTTCATTTAGCGGATTATTGTTGTCTAAATTGTAGCTACATGATCGCAAGCGCAACGTTCTGGATGCATTTGTATTGTAGTGTATTGTGGTCCTTCCAGTCCCATTTTGCGGCTATGCGTCTCATATGGATGATCCATGATGATGGTGAAAATTGACTGGAAGTGATCTTTAAATGGAATAAATTGAGGACAATCAATTAGAACATACATACATACATATCACGTCTTTATCCCTAATGGGGCAGACAGAGCATTTAGGGTCTTGCTACTCTAAACAGATACAGCCGCAAGACTCAAAGTCTATTAGAATATCACAAGTCTCGAACTTACTTTGGGGCTAGCTCAATCAGTGTAATTTGTCCCTATATATTTGTATTTATTTATTTATAATAAGGAGATATAATTTTGCTACCCATTTCAGAGGAATAGAAAGGTTTTCTAGTAGTATATACTACAATTTTACTTAATTAAAATCTTCTCTATTTATCTTCTAATAAAGAACTGTAGTCTACAACTATTCCTTTAATAGGCTTTTACTGTAATTGTCCAGTAATGGACACCAAACGATTAAAGTTTCCTCTACGTTTCCCGCGGATATTAACGCATGCGTAAAATTAAATGAAGAAAGTGTGCTTTCACTGGCGTTTATTATTTGTTTACAACCAGTTTCTGCAATGTTAGTGCTAATATCAACTAAAACTTCATTAAATGTTGCATCGGAAGTTGTTTTTTTTTTCCAAACTTATCCATATACGCCCTGGATACCCAAAGATGTAGTCGCAGAAGAAGGCTGAGTAAGAGATAGCGCGAAGAATTGAACACTTCTCAGCGTGGTTGGTCGGCAATAATATAGAAAGAGATAGATAGAAGGAAATGGGAGTAGAGACCGTTGCCCGGCAGTGGGATGAAAAAGAATAAAATCTAGTGATTCAAAGTTTGCTTCACAGTGGGATTCGAACTCACGACCTCCGGATCACAAAGCGAACGCCTTGTCCACTGGAACACGGAGCAAAATCTCTGCCAAAAGTAATTCTGTGCGTTTCTTTCCATACAATGACACTGATAAGAACCTTAGTCATAAATATAAAAGTAACCAGTATCATTAATTGAACTTTCCATTTAAACACATCAATACATACATAGACACTCACAGGCCTACTGGAAGAGATTTCTTTGAGATAAGTAGTGACTTTGTACAACTTTTATTTTACGTATTATTTGTATACATTTTCGGTTTTAATAAATTTGTAAATAAATAAATACATTACAAATAAATAATAATATAATATACAACGTGGAAGGGACATATCCATAATAAATCGGACCACGAGCTGTACTAGTATAGAATAATGAAATTTAAATTACATACATACATACTTACATATTTTCGCGCCTGTTTTCAATGGGGGTAGGCAAAGACTATGGATTTCGACTCACTACGATCCTTGCAAACCTCTTTTGATTCGTCAACACTCATAACACCTTTCTTTTAAATAACAGTCAAAATTTAAAAAAAAATCGGCATTTCCATAAAAAGTTTGCAGCCACCCGGGCAATTTATATGAGAATGTCGATTATTTTTGAAGTGAAAACTTCTTTAGCGGCGTTGTGCACTTTTTTTGGAATGGGTAAAAAATCTTAAACTCGCGTCAGGACCACGTGTCCTGATCGAAAATTCGTAAGACGGCGCAGGGCGCTTGCGAGAATGTTCGTGTGTGTTTATGTTACGTTACGTTCGTGTGTGTAATGTGTCATGCTTGTGACATTTGTGACAAACTGTGGTTCAGAAAAGATTTGAAATATTTTATACTGATAATTATAGCAATTCGTGCAAAATTATTCCCTAACCATTCCAAAATATCAAAAATGCACAACGTTAATATTCAAGTTTTCACTTCTGCCGGCACTCCCAGAGTGCAACCCGTCGTTTTTTTTTTGTTTTTTGACTGTTCTTTTATTATCATTGATACTTTAGTGATATAGTTTAGCCCGTGGTTCGATTTATTAGGGGTGTCCCTTCCACATTGTATATAATGATATATCTGGCATTATTTAGTCACCAACTTTAGAGTAGAGATCAATAAAGTGAGATTTCTAACTGGGGACAGGTTGATTGCCTTCTATCGTTCTTGCTCAACGCTGGGCATATAAGTTGCGGCTACAATGGTCGAGTGAACTTAGCTAGTCTTTACCGAGTATGTGAGACCTAAAATCTATCTATAGTTCTGCGGTCGTCAGTATAGGTACCTACTATGGATGACATGATGTACGTTGATTCCAAATTTCTTCTTACTTAAAATAAACATGCAGGTCTGGGAGAAAAGAAAATACTTAGAGTACCAGCTGCTTCTGTTCATGCCATAGGTTCCCGCGCAGATCGTAGAAGCCGATTACAGATTCCGTTTAGAGTCAATTTTACAAGAATCGCGATGACGAGTAAAACTGTTTTTGGATAAGTTGTATATAACTTGGAAGCTGCGATGTATTATATTGAAAGAAGAACCAAAAAAGGATCGAAAACAAAGTAGTTTTCCTCAAGAAAACATAAATACAAGAATGGATTTCTTTGCAAAACGACACGGCTAAATTGCGGAAAAAGGATTCTCAAACAAGTAAAAAGAACTTTTTGTTGCGTAAATCGACAAATGTAAACTATTGACTACCTATACTATAAGATAAAAAGGATACTCTTCAACAAGTAAAAAGAACTTTTCGTTGAGTCAAGTCGACAAATGTAAACTATTGAATACCTATACTATATCCTACATCTCATGAAAATACTCGGCTGGACCGTCCATTGCCTAAGATAGTAACCATAATTACAAATAGACCATAAATCCAGTGTGAATGGCGGCTTTAGAAGGGCCACAAAAGGATTTAGATCTTATGTCCGAGGTGGGAAAGGTTACATTTCTGTGAAGATGGATATCAATGAGTGTTAGATCAGATGACAGGCTGCGTTTGCGCAATCGAAGATAGGATTAATGATAAATGGCCTTTTCACATATAGGTACTTGCGAAGTGGTGAAAGCGGAATCTGTAATTATTATATCTGTTAGAATTGTGGAATTTTAGTTTAAAGCTAAATTATTGTAATAAATATGATTATATAAATTTTAATAGTCTTACTGCCTATGCTTTAAATAAATAAAAAAGTTTATTTGCTTAAAGAATTAATACAAATATTTTAACAGGAATTTAGCAACTTCCACTATATTATAAATACCTACAATACTTGTAATTAAAAGCCAAAATAATTTTTTTTACTTATTTAGTATCCTGAAGGGCTACTTTTATTACATTTACAATATTTGTATACTGCTCAAGTTTGGCTGCTTTGCGAGGGTTTTAGCTACATAACATTTTATTTCTTGCACCAGATATGTCAAAAAATAAGAAAACTGAACATATATTTGTCTTTGTGATAATAATACGTAGCTATTACGTAAACAAACGTACGAAAACAAAGCGTACGGCCAGGTGTGGAAATGCGAAATGGATCATAATCCATTTCGCATTTTAGGACAAATAAATGTCGGAAAACGGAAAAAATACTTACTTAACAAATGCAGCTGTGTTTCTTGACGACTGGACCACTGTTTAAAATGCATTCCTTCCAGAAGATACCTACCTTAGATTAAAATCAGTCGTTTCGGTGGCAACATAATTTCGAAGCCGGTGCAACAAAGCAACCGCAACTAAATGCTAGGAATGCAGGCCTATATCCCGTCGGACAAAGTGAAAAATATCTAAATGCAGCTTAATGGGGTGAGCATATTTGAGCGGGTCGCAACGTTCGCGGTGCCTGTGGTAAAGAAAGTTCTATTGTAAATTTTGCAAGAAAAACACTCTAATTACAGTTAGTGAAAGTAGACTTTATTTTTTTAGAAATTATTTAACACCTGTAACAAAGCCTTATAGTAAGTTTTAACTAAAAAAATATTGATAAAGCACTGACCTATCATTGTAAATATAAAGTTGGAACCATTTAATCGCATCAGGGGCAGCTTGAGCCACTTCTTCTATCGAGCTAGTAGCGATCGTACTCAAGATGTAAACGGCACCTTCGGCTCCAGCAGCTGAAACATCCGTATTTATACTTAGATATCCTAACAAGGTACAAGTTTATTTGCTAGGTAAATTAAAAAAACCCCGATGACTCTATTTTACTAGGCGGAACTACATATTCCAACCGATGGTAAGCTGAATTGATATCCATAACGCTATATATGTATTACCTATTTGCCAAATTAAGAAAACCCAAATGAAGAAAATAAATTGTTTATACCTACTGTTATTAGAATAAAACGTCACGAAATAATGTCACTTATCATTGATCAAAACTATATGTCACTACAACCATATTGTCGATCATAACCAGCGCTATTTGTCTCCAAGAAACTATGACGTCATTAGTCGGGCAAATCTAATAGAAAATGTTTCTTTTGACGTTTAGAAAAAGTATCAGGTTTGAGTTGTTGGAACCCCTATATACGCACCTCTAACATTCGCGAGTTCTCCTTCGGGATGCGCCATACCCTGCATTGCAGACGGCGCAACTCCGCAAGCTCACTTCGTTGTCCAGAACTTTGGTTCGCATGTCGACATGGTCTACGTTCACTAAGCATTTTGGGCAGATACGTAGTCTGCAATCAAGAAATTATAAAGTCTGTAATGCCAAAATCATAGCCTGTTTTATAAAGTTGGCCAAAACTCTGGTTCGCATGTCGGCTTGCTCTATGTTCACTTAACTGAGAGATTTAATAACAAGCCAACATTAAAATTAGTTGGAATATAAAGTGACTTTTACGTAATTATTTTCTGTCGCGCCGCATCTCCATTACTCTTTCATCGATATAATTTTAGTCAAATATATCTTTATTATCATAGGATATTTATAATATCTCTTAGTGATTTAATCGATATGAGTTATAAGTACTGCTAAGGATGCAAAAAGGTACGTTCGGATGATGAGGATGTTCGATATGATTTTGTAAATTGAAAGATCACGTTGGTTTCGGTGAAACAAATATTTCTCTCGCTCCGAATTTTATATGCATTGCTTTACCTTCTGAAAACTTTACTGTTTTCGGCCAAAGTTTGTCCTTCTGTAGCTCCACTTTTATAATAATCCCTTGTTGCTTTCGACAATAATCCCAATGCCGCGTTTTCAAGATCTTTTACACATAAATATTTCTACATGATTTTGTTAAACTAAAATCAAACACATTTATTTTTTACTCGCGACAAAAAAAAGGGTGTTTTAAGTTTCACAATAACGTCTGTCGTTCTTTAAGTTTGTCTGTCTGTCTATCTGTCTGTGAGTCTTTTAGTCGGTCTGTCTGTCTGTGGCATTGTAACGCTCGAACGGATAGACCGAATTTAATGTGGTTTTTCTTACGTGAAAGCACTTCCCTTGCGGTGGTTCTTAGCCGTGTTTGATGAAAATCGGTTCAATAGGTTAAAGGTTATTGGGTATTAACGAAACCTCCAAGCTCCAAAGTCAGGGTTTTGTAATTTACCTGTCCAATAATAGATGGCGCTACGGATATCAATTCCACTTAATTAGAATATTATGTAGTTCCCCCACTTATCACTAGATGGTGTCATCGGGGTTTTTTAATTTGCCTAGCAAATAAACTTGTGTTAACTGAAAACAAACGAAAAATATTACAATATAACAAAAGGTTATGTGGTGAATCATCTTTAATCATATTTGCA
Source organism: Acrobasis consociella (assembly GCA_963555685.1). Classification (NCBI taxonomy): domain Eukaryota; kingdom Metazoa; phylum Arthropoda; class Insecta; order Lepidoptera; family Pyralidae; genus Acrobasis; species Acrobasis consociella. Next base: position 22,614,636 of record OY743105.1, on the reverse strand, counting down.
CAAAAATACCGATAATCCAACGTATTTCGAATGTGATGACATTTTATGATTGATTTAAAATTAAATTTAAATTATGAAATAACAAACAATGTATTCTCTGTCCACATATTAACTTTAAATATTAATTTAATTGTGCGTTGACGTCCTTGGAAAAAATGCTGCAGTGCAGTTTGTTACCGCTTCTGCACTAGCGCTTAGGAAGCGGCAGTAAACTTAGCTGTACTTACCATATGACGTCAAAAATTGGGCAACAAAACAAAGTGACGATTATTAAGAGATATTATAAATTTATTTTTTATTCATTTATTTATTTTCTTTATTTATTTTAGAACATATTTATTTTATTATTAATAATAATCACTTAAATTTATTATTTATTTACACTTACTTATGATTATAAAGATATATTTGACTTTGACTATGATGCAGTCCGGTATATTGCGGTCAGCCCATTGCGGCCCGCTCAAGTATGCTCAACTCTTCTTAATGTCATTATGACTTAAGACGAGTTGGTTATCACAATGAAATCGTTTCATCTAGCAGTTTTATTGTTTTTATTATGTAGTAGGTTATTGTCAGTTGAAATTATCATTATTTGGGTTCAATACTCAAAGGGTAAAAACGGGACCCTATTACAAAAAATAAATAAATACTAAAAACAGAATAAAGTGGGGGCTCCCATGCAACAAACGTGATTTTTTATAGATAACAAGCTGCGCCATGCGGTAATGCCTACGTGTATATCCCCATGTGTATATACCCGTAGCCTAAGTGTTAATCCAGGGTGTCAGCTTTCTAAATACCAAATATTATTAAAATTGGTCCAGCTTTTTGCGCGTGAAGAAGTAACAAACATGTACACTCACACACTCATACACTTTGGCCTTTATAATATTAGTGTAATGGTACGGAACCCTTCGTGCGCGAGTTCGACTCGCACTTGGGCGGTTATTATTTTCTTTTATTAAATGTTAGGTGTGCTAAGTTTTAGCTCATTCGTTATTAATATCCTTTTATTTATTTATGACCCACAAAATAGCATTCTGGGTATTTACCCCTACCTAATCTATCTATTGTATAGAAACATACCTTTTTCATAGCCAGCAGTTTGGTTTTACTTTAGAAAACACGTCAAATCATCAAGAACGATTGTCTAGACTTTTGTGTCAAGAACGCAATGGAGTAGTGTCACTTGTCAACTCAGTGACACAATTTTTTTTACGAATTATTTTACGGGCCTGGAAATTTTTATTTACTATTATTTTTTTATTTTATGAGTCCTTTACACTTTTTGATATTATAAAGTGTTTATACAATCACATCAGGAATTAGCCAATATTTTATGAAATAATGACGATACTGAAACAAGCACTTCTTCATTGTTTTTACGATCTCTCAAAAGCATTTGACTGCGTAGATCACCCGACGCTTTTGCTCAATTCCGTCAGTACCGTTTAGATGATAAATCAGTAAACCTCATTCTATCATACTTAACTATTAGGCTTTAAAATGCTGATGTAATAGTATGAAGTCAAATGGATCTCTTGTCAAAATAGGTGTACCTCAAGGTTCTATTCTGGGACCGTTCCTCTCTATTAGTGTACGTCAATGATTTGCCTTACGCGGTTAAGAAACAGGCTGGCATCGTGTTGTTCCCCGATGATACGTCTCTTATTTTTGAAATAGAACGTCATAGTGAAGATGCTACTGCGGTGAATGACACCTTGTCGGCCATTTCTAATTGGTTTTCGGCCAATAACCTGATGTTTAATGCAAACAAATCTGTAAAGGGTTTTTCCGATGATGGGTTTCTCTCTCGATAAGGTTAACAGGGTTTTCCGGTCTTGCCCCAGTTAAAACTTTTTTTTTAACTGGGATTAAGGAAACTTTAAACGGGGTAAGTTTTATAAGAAAACTTTTGTCTTCGACTTCGCCATGTATAATTTTTACACAAACTACAATACCGATTTTAAAAAAATCATTGGAACCACCTAACAAGTGTGTCTTTTCAAATAACAAAAGAATTTTCTAGATTGGTCCAGGCGTCTTCGAGTAATCAGGGAACATATACAATAATCTCAAAAATAAGGCAAGGGAACTTGCTTTCACGTAAAAATTAGATTGAAATCGGTCCATCCGTTCAAAAGCTACGATGCTACAGACAGACACACAGACAGACATTACTGAGCCTACAGTCTCCAAGCCCGCCCACTCTCCGCGGTTCCCACGCCACCTGTTCCGGTATCGACACGCGCGGTGTGGGCCGGCCTTTATCTTAAGCTTTTCTATCTATAAAAAAATCTTCCTATAATTACCTTTTAAAACAACTTCCAAAAAGGAGGTCGTTATCAATTCGTCTCGATCTTTTTTATGTATGTTCACGGATTAAACGAAGACGCCTGAACGGATTTGAAAAATTCTTTTTTTGTTTGAAAGGGTATATTTGTCAGGTGGTCCCATAGAAATTTTATCAAAATCGGTTTTGTAGTTTGGGAGTAAGTTGGTTTTTAGTTTTGAAAAATAATTTCAACTTAAGTATAAGATTTTATCATAGCGCTTTCTCTGTGGTTTTTGTAGTTAGATCCTTCAAATTATAATATCATAGTACCACATATTGATTAAAAGATTTAAATTATGATAAAATAGTTGTATTCCTTTCCGTTTGCTGTGTGGTTTCTGGCAGAGAAGAATAGGACCATTCCAATTCTTCCTGTGGATGTCGTAGAAGGCCACTTAGGAAATAAAAGCTAAAAAAGCTTATAAACATCTATGAAACCTCTTCAACTCGTCTGGCCAGCGAGGAGAGTGTAGGCCAAATCCCCTAGCTGCTCTGGCCAAGTATGGCTCTTGTAGTATAGAGAGGACAGTACAGTTTGCTCTTGCAGTGAAGACAAAAAGACCTGATGATGATTCCTTTTCGTTTTAAGTACGACAACTCCTTATATGTTGAAATTCAAAAAACAAAGGTTGGCTGGAAGAGGTACCTCCCTGGGATAAGCCCAACATTGTACAAATTTTTGGTACAAAGAAACAAACCTCCTATAGAAGAACCCGTATAGCCACCGAGGAGAGTGTAAGCCAAATCCTCTAACTGCTCTGGCCAAATATGGCTCTGGTAATACAGAGAGGGTCATGCTCCTGCAGTGCAGACAAAAGGGCCTGATGATGATGATTTCAACTAATAGATGGCGAAACAGATATTAGTTCCACTACTTAGTTCCTCCGCCCATCAATAGATGGCGTTTACATATGAATTTACAAAAATTCGGGGTTTTTAATTTGCCTAGCGAATAAATTTGTTTATATTGTAAGTCATTTCTAACGCACCAATGAGGTTTCTTTCCAACCAGTGCGTCGTCAATGGGCCGTGCGATTTGGCCGGCATCTGTGTCATCGGCCCCTTCCTGCCATTAGCCAGCTATAGCGCCAGTAATGACAGCTTGCTCCAGACAGGAATGCCCGGAACTCAATTAAATTCCTTCCACAGCCTGCCGATTGCGCCATGGAGGTCGTCAAAATGAGAAAGAGGTGGTTTATGCCATGAAAAATTTCGTTAAAATGCTTCGAAAGGTGTATTTAGTTACTCGTTAATGTAAGGGAAACGAATGTAAGATGTCAATTTTAGTTAGTCAGTCAGTCATGCTGAGACCACAGTTTGTGAAATCCAATTGAAACGTCAGCAAATAAATAACCAGTTTATTTGATAAGCTAGTTAAAAAACCTCGACGGTCAAGAACGCCATCTAGTAATGAGTAGTAGAACTACCGATACGATTACATATCCGTAGCTCCATCTATTTTTTGCTAGGACTAGCCCTGACTTTCTAGCGACGGGTTCATTGGGGTTCATTGGGGTTCATAATATTTTTTAAATGGCTGAACCTATTTTCATCAGGCATAACTAAGAACCACCGGAAGAGAACTTGCTTTTACGTGAAAAAATATTGACAAAATCGATCCATCAGTTCCAGCGTTATGCCACAGACAGAGAGACAGACCGATAAACGTTAGCGTCAAACTTATATGTTTATTTTTTGACAGGTGTTAAAAAAGGTACGTTTAGCGTTAATTCTCGTGTGTGTATAACATTCAATATATTTTCTAGATTTTTTTTGTTTTGGTCGATTTGTATCACAGTGCGAATAGCTAGAGACACAAGACAACTAAATAGATAAAGTTACGTACACTCGAATCTTCTAGAAATTCCAGACTGTCTCGTCCAGCCATCGCCGTTTAACATTTCTATCCAATCAGCCGCATTAGAGCTATCCTTAGCATTTCCTCACGATCCAGCCACCGTCAGATCTATAACGCATTCCATCAGTTCAAACCTGTAGGGTTGCCTCTTGTAGAGTTCCTTAAAACCTTATCCGTCTAATTATAAAATGCAGACTAAATTTGTTACTAGGTTTAAACCATTATCCGGCCAAATTAAGTAAACGTCTAGTAATAAGCCATAGTCTCATCTGAAAATGTCATCTGGATTTGGTTGGATAATGGTTTAAACCTAGTAACAAAGTTAGTCTACGTTTTATAATAAGATGGTATAGGTCGACTACTAAGTACTCACTACAAAAGCTTTTTTACAGTGTCCGTAGTCAATACTGCACAATAATTAAAAATTGTTTACAATTGGGTAGCTGAATGGGTCAAAAATAAATTATTAGGTACAGTTCACGAAATAGTGTCACTTTTCATTGATCATGTCCATTTTCAACATGATTTAAGATTTATGAATGCAATAAAACTGACATTCAGTCATTAAAAAAGCATGACGTCACGCTTTTGTATTATATACGAATCCCATAAGAAACGTTTGTTTTGACGGTTAGAAAAAAGTTATTGATTTGACTTGTTGTCTAGCAGATTGGCGGACTTAACGTTAAGAGCGTTCTCTACCAGTCAACAATAAAAAATTAAAACAATAAAATTAGTGCACACAAGTAAGTAGGTAAGTATGCATTTTATCTGTACCACCTACGTAACACCCTGCTGATAGATTTACTGAGAATCCATATCGCATTCCATCATAGACCGTATGATGTCCGGGTGATGGCAGAGCAATCATTTGCCTCCGTCGCATGCCCCGGGGTTCCCACGAAAGTTTCTACTCCACTGTTATTGTCACTGAATGCTATGACTGGGTACATACTAAATAAGGCAGGTATTAGAAGGATAACTCATGCAAAAACTTGAAAAAATCCAAATAGTTGATGAATCCTATGTCCACTTGTATCTATTTTCTATTTTATTAATATTGGTTTGTTTAATTCTTGCTATTTGCCTTCATTTTTATTTTTATTTTTTTATTTTATTTTTATTTTATTTTTTTGGAAGATTATCGACATTTAACAATTTATGTAGATACAATCTATAAAACAAGAAGTCATTTACAAATCTTCACTTATAGTATTATAATAAGCAATAATAGAACCGATAAGTTAGCAACAATATGACTACTAAGATAAATGGTAAACACGCTAGATACATCGATAACTACTACAACTAAATGTTGATTATTTTACAATAATTTTGTTAGTAAGAAAAGAGAGTGAAGCTGAGAAGATACACATTTTATCAGAAATTAATAGAATAATAATATAATAATAAGGTGCACTAAACTTGTTCAAGCAAGAAAAAATCTGCTATTAATTGCTTTCTTCAATAGCGCTAATTTTAATCCGAGGATATCGACATCGATTTCGGCCGTGAGCTTATTATAATATTCACATGCTCTAAGGAGGAAAGAATTCTGCCTGTAATTAGTACCGGCAACCGGCGTTAAGAAAGTGGGGGAGGCTCTGAGCCTTCTCTGCGGAGCATATATTCCGAGAAGCTCAAGAAGTTTGGGGCAATCAATGTGGGAATTTACGATGCGGTGTAGAAACACAGAATCCAATAGTTCACGAAGGTTAACTAAGGGTAAAAGATGGTGCTTTTTGCACGATAAGGTGTACTCGTAGTCTGAAAAACTCGTTTTTGTGCGAAAATTAACATGCTTCATGAATTTCTTCTGAATGTTTTCGATACGATTAATATAGCCTTTATATTGTGGGTTCCATACCTGAGATGCGTACTCCAAGTGGGTTCTCACATAAGTGCAGTAAAGTATTTTAAGTGTTTTGATTTGTTTGAAATCTTTAGTATTCCTTAAAATGAAACCAAGACCTTTAAGGGCTTTCTTAACAATATAATCTACGTGATCATTAAAAATAAGTTTGCTGTCAAGTATTACTCCCAAATCACGAACGTTACTGCATTTTTGAAGATGTTGGTTGTTAAGAGTATAACTAAAGTTTATAGGGAAAAATTTCCGCGTGAAAGTAATTGTTGAGCACTTTGCAGCATTTAGGTCTAATTTATTAAGCTTGCAATAGATTTCAAGACGGTTGAGATCATCCTGTAAGTCCTCAGCATCTTTTAATAAAGAAATAGCTTTGTAAATTTTCATATCGTCAGCGAAACATAACAAAGAAGAGTTAATAAAGCATGTGTCGATATCAGATATGAAAATCGTAAACAGCTTCATAAAATATAAATCATGTTGGTGGGAATTATCACCTATAGGTTGACTGGTAGAAAAGGCCTAGGGCCTTAAGTCCTCCTAATAAATAAAATCAAATGTAAAAAATCTTTAATCGATATGAAACATGTAAAAATACAGATACAAATACTGCATAAAATACATAGGATTTTTTAGTTTTTTTGCACAAAATTTTGATAATATTCTCCAACACAGGTAAAAACTATTGACACAAGTGTTGTTTGTACAAAGAAAAATCGACATTCATCGAAAAATTGTTGTATCTCATCGTATGATTAGTCGAAAGCTCTATTTATGTAAACTCTCGCATCTATCTCTTCTTTAGCTCGAGGCTGAATGCTCCGTCGACGTCTTGATCTGTTTTTATCAGATCTTTAAGAAATTCCTCAGATTGTTCTACGATTGCGGACCGTTCGTTAGAATTCTTAGCCATCTAGCTTGCTAAGATATTCCATTTGCACTTACCTCAGATATTGCATGTGCAATTTATTTTTCAACTAAATAATTAAAATACTTATTTATAAATTGGACACTTGACTCTAACAAAAATTTGCTATAAAACTAAATATTTGAGAAACGTATCCCTAATTGAAAAATGTTGTTCCCAAGCTTAAAATATTTTTAAGTCTTTGAGATCCGCCAATACCAGGCACGATAGTGAAACAATGGAACGGACCGCACTATAGTCTGGTCATGGTGCTATGCAGGTCTTGACCGGAAGACTTATTCAACGATATAAATAAATAAATATATATGGAATCATCACACTGACTGAGCTAGCCCCAAAGTAAGTTTGAAACTTGTGTAATGGGATACTAACTCAACGATGCTATATTTTATAACAAATTGAAAAAGGCCATTTTCCAACTTGCTCTGACCGGTGATCGAACCCGATATAAAATATCCCACAGATTATGTATTCAAGAACAAAAAAATTACTTCCACTTTACTTGTATGGCAGATATCATAAAATCCTTTTTCAAGGTTTTATTTTACCACTTTCTTGTCATGTTAAATTTACATACTTATGCCAAATTACAGTTTCTAGTACTTATAGTCTCTAAGTAACCGCGGACGGACAGACAGACATAGCGAAACTATAAGGGTTCCTTGTTTACTCCAAAAGCCTAAAAAGAAAGCCCAGTAAGCCTAAAAAGTCATAAATAATAATATAATAATAAATAAAATAATTTATTTAGGAGAGATATATAAAGAGATGACACAAAAGCCTTCGCTCGTGAGAGTTGGAGTGCTATGGATGCAGTGGGACAGTAAAGGCTGATGAATAGAATGGAACACCTATTTAGATTTGGTGATTGTTTTATCATAAATCTAATGAATTAGTCATATTTATGAGAACAAATATTTGACTATGTTCCCACATTCTAGTGAGAACATATCTAGGCCCAAATCAAGTGCAAAACTAAGCTAAATCTAAAACTTGTATCAATGTTAACTTGAGAAACATCGCAGATCCATTCACATTAATTGGAGGATGTGGAAATAGCAGTAAATCTATTGTCTTTGAGGCTCTCATCTTATGTGGAGGTTAAGTAGAAGATGGATTGTACTTTAACGAGTGATACTGACCCCTCGGGTCGAAGTGACCTCAACACTTGATGTCTTGTTTCATAATTTGATGGTGTTAAGATAACGTTACGTGGATTAATCCTATCGCACTTAAGTCATTGATGCAATAGATGCAACATTTTACGAAATTAAGCGTGAAATATATAATTATTTGTGTTTAATAATAACTTGTAAAGAATTTTCCAAATAAAAAGTTACAAACAACTAAAATTAGATACTTTTTACTAAACGTCAAAACATTTGCTATGGGATTTGTATGAAATAATAATTGGCCAAGTGCGTGTAGGGTTCCGTAGTTGTAAATGCCAACTTTGAGTTCCTGCCACTAAAACGTCTAAGTATCTATTGAATTTTTATGAAATTTTAAAAACAAAAAAAATCACTTTAAACCTAAATATTTCAGACACGGATTCCTAAATCGAAAAATGGTGTTCTCAAGCTCACAATATTTTTGAAAGACCTATTCAACGATACTCCAGACAATGTGCTTGTAGAGAAAAAAAATATTGACTTCCTCTTTATTTGTATGGCAGCTACCCTAAAAAAAAAATTGTTTCCATATTTTATTTTACGACTTTTTTGCCAAGATTAATATACATATCCATGCCAAATTACAGCTTTCTAGTACTAATAGCTTCTGAGTAGGACCGCAGATGGAAACGGACAGACAGACAGACAGACATGGCGAAACTATAAGGGTTCCTTGTTTACTACGGAACCCTAAAAACTACTGATCATAGTTTCTTGTAGTCTAATAGCGCTCTTAATATCAATTTTTCCGCCATAATAAAACGTTAAAAATAGATATGATCAATATTACGAATGACATCATTTTGGGACGTTTTATTCTACTGACAGTACCAAAGAATTTATTTTTGACCCAGCAAACTTCCTAATTGGTCTAGAGTCCAGTCCAGTCTTGAGTAATCGGGGAACATACATAAAAATATATATAAATTCGAATTTAAAATCTAGGCTCCTTTTTAGAAGTCGGTTAAAAAGAATAAAAACTTCTAGTACAAAGGATCATAAAGTTAATTTTTCACAGGAAAATTAAGACTCCAACACAAAAGAACTGTTGTAAAACTAAATTGTTAACTATAAACTTATTGATTCATAGCTCCTTAATTACCTGCTAGAATGGCGTTGAACGATGCAATGTAGCGTCCAAAGACTCCTAAGAGTGTGATATTTTAGAATCATTACGAGATCCGCGCTCGGCCTCTTTTCTCCCGCGCTAATAACCACCGGAGCAAGACAATACATTCTCAGAACCACATATGACGGGTAGGGTTGTCGACCGTAAGTTATCGTCCGTAAACATGTTTATTTGCCATAGGCAAATTTAAACAGAACCCCTACACCAAATTTTCCCTTTGTCAGGTAAATAACAAAACCCTGAATTTGAAGCGCTATCACCCAATAACTTTTAAACGACTGAACTGATTTTCACCGTCAGGTGTTTCACCGTCTCGAATGGATGGACTAAGGTCACTTAGTCCATCCATTCGAGAGCTACGATGCCACAGACAGACACAGACAGACAGATAGATAGATACTATAGCGTGAAACTTATAACACCCGTCTTTATGTCGGGGGTTAAAAATAATTGCTGTATTGCAATGGCAAGAGCACTATTGCAAGATAATATAGATGATAAATTACAATACACAGTAAACGTACTCATCATTTTTAAATTAATCAAAAATCAAGCAAATTCACGCACAAGAAAGAAATCAAGATATGACGCTCATCTGCATTCAATTGAAAAAACCGTACTTCGTACTAAGTTGTATTTGATTATAAGTTTTTCTGCGTTATATTTGCGGCACGTAAGTTTAGCGCTGAGTGAAGTGTAGAGGGATACTGCTCACGTATACAGTATTAATTTTTGACTTCTGCACAAGCAAGGTCTGCGCTAGAGTTTCGCTACCTGTAAAATGTTGACAGTATAATTAACTAATCAACTAACAACCCAAAGGTTTGCTGTTAAATAATGGTTTTAGCATTAAGTCCGCCTATTGTGCCAAAAAAATTGTATTTTGTACAATAAAGATTAAATAAATAAATAAAATTAACTTGAAGCGGGCAGCCCTACCGGCCGCAGGTAGCCACGCGCGACGCAGCATCTGTGCGTCGCGCTCCATTTCCGAACGTTGCTCAAACAGGACGGCTACCACTATATAGCTAGCTCCTAGCCTAGACTTGTATTGTTTCCACTTCAACAGGCACACATCATCTAAATACAATTTTATTTACAGTGCATGTTTATAAGCTTTTCTCTAGCTGACAAGTTTCTTGGGATCAGAATAGACAAGCAAAATGCGCGCGACACCTGTCCTGTCGCCGTCTGACTTAAACGGTCGCGTGACTCATGTTATTCTATCATAAACAGTTAAAAGTAGCCGTGCGGCTGTCGGCGATAGTTGCCGATAGTTAAGAAGTACTTTTGAAGCTAGTGTAATTAATGTCAGTCTATGATACCAATGTTACAATCTCCAAAAAATATAAAAATTGTTGCTACCCAAAAAAGACGGTAAGCGACTTAGCAACCTTAAATAAAACTAACAAGGAAAATAAACGAAAAGTACCTAAATAAGACTATGTTAGTAAAATAAATAAAGACAAACAATCAAGCTTTCGCAGTTGCACTACTACAAGTTACGAAGTTGTAATCCTTATAATTAAAAACTTAGCTAAGTTATTTATAATTCCAAAAGCTACAGAATTCTATTGCAGATGCAATGATTACTTACCTCGTGCCTTGTCAACATTATGACATACTAGCTGGGCCCTGCGGTATTATACAAACATACATATTTCACAGGAAAAATTAGCCTAGATATATGTTAAGGCCATACCCAAATTTTCCGGGGTCCAGTGGCGCCGCCATTTAAAATAAATCATTTAAAAGGAAACGGAGAAATCATTTAAAATTGTGTCTTGGTCAAGTTCTAGATACCCATTCAAAGTATTTTTTAAACTACTTTTTGTAGTTTAAAGTGAGAACGTGAAGCTTTTCTACGCACATTTGCGAAAAACGGCCACTTTTAGCTAATGTGCGTAGAAAAGCTTCACGTTCGCACTTTAAATTATAAACAGCAGTTCATAGAATAGTTTTAAGGGTTATCTAGGGCTTGACCAAGACACAATTTTGAATGATATCTCCGTTTCCTTTTAAATGATTTATTTTAAATGGCGGCGCCACTGGACCCCTGAAAATTTGGGTATGGCCTTAATTCAAGATGTCAGCTTCCTGCATACCAAATTTTATCAAAATTGGTCCAGCCGTGTGAGTCTGAAGAAGTAACAAATTAACACACACATACACACTCACAAACATTCGCCTTTATAATACCTATTAGTGTGATTTTCCTTCCGGAAGATCGCACGCGCATTTCAGATAAGGCTGGCACAAGTGGAAAGGCTGGCATTGCTGCAGCTACCGCTGAATCCCTCAAACGGCGCAAGTATGCATGCCTTGGAGAGGCATACATATTTGAGCCGTTCGGGGTTGAAACTTTGGGTCCGTGGGGGCCTTCTGCGCATAGTTTATTTAATTTTATAGGTAAAAAGCTGGTCGAGGTTTCAGGTGACCAGGGGGCTGGTAATTACTTCGCTCAAAGAATAAGCATTGCCATACAACGTGGCAATGCTGCCAGCCTTCTGGGCACTCTTCCGCAGGGGAAGGATTTAAGAGATATTTTTTATTTGTAATTGTATAAGTTTATAAGTAATTTATTTTTAGTATTTAAGTTTATTTTAGTTAGTTTAATTTAGTTTAATTTTTAATTGTAATTATTGTTAGTTAGTTTAGTTTACTTTCAGATATCCATCGAGCAAATATTATATTACAGTTTTACGATGTCGCATCAAGACGTACTTACCGCTGGTATAATCCCATAATTAATAACTTATGTAAGTTATAATTCCAAATGCCACAGTATCTACTGCAGATGCAGAGATTGCCTCGTGCCTTTTCAGCGAGCTGCGATGTTTATGTCTTCCGGAAGATCGCGCGCGCCGCTTAGATAGCTATCGCGCAAATATTATGTTACAGTTTTACTGTGTTGCTCATTTATGACATACATACTATCACGTCTTTATCCCTAATGGGGCAGACAGAGCATTTTGGGTCTTGCGGTTCTATGCAGAGCCCAGGGCCGCAAGACCCAAAAGCCACTTTTAGCGTCATGGTGGGCGAGAAGATGGAAAAGCAATCAATACAGTGATGGGTTGCTAGCCGCATCGCCTGTTAACATGATTTGCATTTTTGCCCATTCCCTCGATCGGCTTTTACGATCTGCGTGGGAAGAGAAGCAGCTGGTACATTCTAAGTTTTTTTTTATTTCTCCCAGACCAGCTTGGGAGCTCATTTATGAGATAATATATATTTCTATTTGTAGCTGTATCTGGTCTATCTGCGCGCTAAGTTATATTCAAATCAGTTTATCGATTTTCACGATAGAAGAATAAAGTTAACTTACTTTGCAGGGTCACTAGGAATATGTAATTTGACTTTTAAAATATAATTAATCATCTCAACTGCTTAAATAATTAATTACATATCTATTTAACTCAGAGTAAAACGATTCAGTAGCTCCAGATCTATATAAATTTGAAAAGTGAATCGTCTTATTATAAAATACAGACTAACTTCGTTACTAGGTTTAAACCATTATCCGACCAAATAAACCTGACATCTAGTAATATGTCATTATCTCATCTGAAAATGTCAACTTGATTTGTTCGAATAATGGTTTAAACCTTGTGACAAAGTTAGTCTACGTTTTAGAATAAGACTTAAACAGTTTAAGTTAGAGTCTGAAGCTGGTAAAGGTAAAGGTGATATATAATATAGCAAACTTTCAAGCAACATTTTCACCGTTTGATTGGTCCAATCAACCCGTACCCAGCTTTTTAACTGTTAAACGCCGATACAATATCACTTAACATCACTTTGAGTTTATTTTCTCAATAAAACGAGTTTAGTTCATAGGTGCGTTTACATTGACTAAGTCGCTTTCGACAGGAAAGGTTTCCGACTTGAAATAGGACCACTCTCCATCTCTTCCTGAGGTATGTGTGGCGTAAGATATACGACTAGTGTTTCAGATAATATTATCAAATAACCGGCCAAGTCCGACTGGGACTAGCACACGAAGGGTTCCACATAATTATCTATAAAAATGTCACGTTTGTTGTATGGGGAAGCTCCTACACTTGGATAGGTATTTATTTTCTAATTTTAGTATCTATTGTTATAGCTTAGCGGCAACAGAAATACATTATCTGTGAAAATTTTAACCATCTAGCTATCACGGTACATGAGATACAGCTTGGTAACAGATAGACAGACAGCGGATTCCTAGTAATAGGGTCTCGTTTTTACCCTTTGGGTACGGAACCCTAAAAAAGCAATGATAACCGTAACATAGCCGTATCATATTACCAGCTATCTTTAAAAGTGGTAAAGCTATTTGAATAAAAATATACAGGCTAATAACTTTTGTGTATAGTTGATATATCTTCAATAAACATAGTTAATGACTTCTACTAGTTATTACTAAAGAGTTGTAAACGCAGCACAGCGCAGAATTACTTCATATCCAATGTTTATAGCTATACAACATAGTTGAATTTTTATTATGTTAGAAAGTCACCTATTAGGTACCTATTAGAAAGGTATGAAAGTCGTCTTGTCTTATCAAACATGTGTACCAAGTTATATCGAACTAGCAATGTGTAGTAAACTTTATTTATATAGTAGTAAGGTTGTTGATATAGTTATTTGTTTGTGTAGATAGTGATAGTGGATTGGTTGGGTGTAACTTGTTAGTTAGACAATAACAGCTTTGTATTGTAATAGTTAATTTAAAGTCTGTTTAAGGTGAGGCTGTTATTAAGCTGTTTGGGCAATTAAGTTGTCTAACTTACGTATTCAAATTTAGATGAATCGATTAATATCGATTAAGATGTATCGATTGTGATGTAAATAGTCTATATATGTTGTCAGAGTAACTTCAATTTGTTTATGTTGTATGAAAGTATGTTCTTTCTTTTTTTAAATATTTTGAATTATTTGTATAACAAATCATACACCCCATTAAGTGCTTATTTTACAAGCTTTTATTTAGTTTCACCTGTCCCGTTGTTTGTCTGTCTGTGTGTAATCAAATCTTGCAAGTTAAATTTGATCCACTTCACGGTTTCCGATTGAGCTGAAATTTGGCATACATACGTATACCTCGTGACAATGCAAATTTAAAATAACATAGAGCTGATTTTGATGATGGAGTTGGAAGGTGGCCATAAAAACTCTGAAATGAAAAAACGTAACCCCATCGAGTTTTTGCTCATATTTTGATTTGTCTTCTGGAGCACATTAAACTTTTAAGTTCATATTAAAAACTTTTTTAACTATTACTATACTTATTAAGTTAAACTGGAGTATTCGGTTTTACCCTCTGTTTTACAATCTTTAGAATATCGTGCAGTAAATACTTATTAAATAAAATATTGAATGATAAGTATGATATACAACGTACCTAACTTTGGTTTTTATTATTTAAATATTCTCTATTATTCATTACAACTTTTATTTGTCCATTAAAAAACTTAGCAAGACAATTGCTTAAGAATTAGAAAAAGCCAATACAAATCACTAACTCTATGAACTGATCTGCTTACTCTTCAATGCACAGCAGCTTAACATGCATCTGAAACACGCTTTCCAAAAATGTCTAAAATTAATAAACTTACTCCGCCTCATTGTAAAACACGACCATTACATTGTTATTTTTGAAGTGAAAACTTCTTTAGCGGCGTTGTGCACTTTTTTTGGAATGGGTAAAAAATCTAAAACTCGCGTCAGGACACGTGACCCTGATCGAAAATTCGTAAGACGGCGCAGGGCGCTTGCGCGAATGTTCGTGTGTGTTTAAGTTACAGCGTGCTAATAAAATGTCATGTTTGTGTACGATAGCCCAATAAAGAAATATTGTATTCTACCACATAAATGAGAGTACTTTTATACTGATAATTAAAGCAATTCGTGCAAAATTATTCCCTAACCATTCCAAAATATCAAAAATGCACAACGTTAATATTCAAGTTTTCACTTCTGCCGGCACTCCCAGAGTGCAACCCGTCGTTTTTTTTTTTAATCATTACTAGTTAATAATACTTACCTACTTAAAGTTACTCACCTGGCTCAGCGACCCAAGGTGAGTCCTGGTCTCCAGCACAAGAGCACGCCAGCGCTTTCGGTCCGTTGCTAGTTCTTGCCAGTTGTCGTTGACTTGACGCTTGCTTTAAATTACTAATAATATCATTCATAAATGTTGATTTATTATAATCACGCCTACATTCTAAACATCCAGTCTAGTATAAATATTATAACAAAATACCTAATTTGCATGCAAACAGCCAGCTTTGCCCAATAAATCAATAGGTTTAGTTCAACCTTGCGGCACAATGCTAACCACTTCATGTTTACTTGGGAGAAGGCTGTGTTGGACAAATATATGTACTTGTTGAGGATGAAGGTGTTTGGGATTTTAAATGCTTTATTGTTGAGTTAACAAGATTCAATAAAGTATGTAATTCATATGTTAGAGATAGCTCCCATGCTGGTTTGGGAGAAACGAAAAAACTTAGAATGTACTAGCTGCTTCTCTTCCCGCGCACATCGTAAAAGCCGATGGAGGGAATGGGCAAAAATGTGAATCATTTTAACAGGCGATGCGGCTAGCAACCCATCACTGTATTGATTGCTTTTCCATCTTCTCGCCCACCATGACGCTAAAAGTGGCTTTTGAGCTTGCGGCCCTAGGCTTTGCATAGAGCCGCAAGACCCAAAATGCTCTGTCTGCCCCATTAGGGATAAAGACGTGATAGTATGTATGTATGTATGTATGTTAGAGATGTTAAATAAGTAAGAAGGCCAAAAGTCCTATGCGTGTATGTTTAGGCATAATGACCAATCTTCAAACAAAACATCTCATTTTATTTCATTCGTTCATTTCCTGCCATCACGTGTCCCACTGCTGGGCATAGGCTTCCCTCCATTTTTTACATTCCTTCTGGACCTGTATTAAATCTCTCTTTTTAATGGATAAACTTTTTAACAATGCGTGATGGAATATGACAAGCGACCTATCACTACTTTGAATAATTTTTCTATCTTTTCTGAGCTAAAAGTGCATTGTGGCCCAGCTAGCTCTGTCTGCTTAGAGCCGCATTATTAGAATGCTGTCATTTCTATTATATTGCATTGTTCTCGTTTACTTATCAACCTTTTATATTCTCTTAGTTATTTTCTTCTCACCTTTTAAGTTTTCTTTTTCATAAACTTTTCAACTTGCTTTCATGTCCATTGTGAGTCTTGAATTCAGCACTAACTTTTTCTTACTTTTCCAGTCTAATCTATCTTCTTCTTTTATTTTTTAATTCGAGAACCTATGCTATTCTAAAGTAGCTACTAACCAAGGTCATCGACTGGCAACTTGTAACAAAGTGAAAAAAGTCCGAACCAGCCACCATTGAGCCCACGCGTGCTTCGTCCAGCCCGTAAATAGAAAGCGAAATTCTATTATGGTAATAGACAGAAATACAAACAAATTCGATGTTCACTTTCGCTGAAAATGTACTGCAGCTTTAAATCTAATGGGAGAGGGAAAAAGGGTCATTTTTCTATGATTGTTTTAGGCTCGGTTATGTCACGATGCGACTTGGTGTTGACAATGGGCGCCATTGTAGGGTCGTGAAAAAGGTGGGCACGTAGTTAACTGATTCTGTTTATTGTTCATTTTTACTGATGATTTGTGGAAAATGATTTAATTGAAATGTCGTTTTATGAGATTTTGTAAAAAGTTGTTGAGTTAGTTGATTCAGGTATTACTTTGTGGCATAATTATTACAAATTATGAGGGCTGGTTGGACGGTGGAAACGGGATTCCATCGTCCAACGGACAGCCCTCCGGAGTGGAAGGCAGGCGCGTGTGCGTGTCAGCGCGTCTGTCCTTGGGCCAAGAGGCCAAGGCGGCGGTTACTCCGGCCCCTCTGATTCAGCAGAGGGTGCCGTGAGGCCGTTGGCGAGCCGGGGCCGCTTAAGTAGCGGCCGGCCGCGCCGGGGCTGTGGAGCATGAAGAAGCACACGGTCCCGGCCGATAGCGGCTGAGAGGTGACACCGCGGAGTTTTTAGTGGTAACACCACATAACCTTACCGGTGTCCCGTAACCGGTAAGGTATCCGAAGGGATTTTCTCCGCGTCAAAAAAAAAAAAAAAAAAAGGTATTACTTTGTGGAAGTCAAAGTTCTATGGTCTTGATCTCACCTTCTTTGTATCTTTTGCCTCTAGCTGGCCGTTGTTTTGGTGCGGAAGCACGCAAAAGTTGCTACAGGTTAATATAATTTCTCGAGCTTAAAATACCAAGTTATAATTTATTTATCAAGTTAAAAATGTTTAATTTTTGTGAAGTATCAATTTAATATACTTACTTAGATAAAAAAACAATCATATACGAGTATATAGGTACTTATATAAAAATGGCAGACTGCGTCCATATTAAAAACGTAGGTTGCTTTGCCTACTTAAAAATCTTGTTTGAATTATTGTCAGTAGGTATACGTTATACTATATATTGTGATACTGTCCTATTTACCACAGAGCAACGTTCAGAAAATTGAAACTATTAATTAAAGTTTCAAAATCGGCAAACCAACTAAAAGCAAAGTCATAAAATTCACTCAGCCAATCTAAACTCGCAATTTAAGGGCCACTTCTGTCGCTGTCTCGCCCTGCATTCAAATGTGAAGGTTCTCTGGACATTTCACGATACCACTCGCCGAACCTTAAAATGTTTAAAATGAAATATTAAATCTCTTTTGATTATGAATTATGACCATTAAGGTTATGATTAAGGTAACAGTAGTTTCGCGTGTTCTTGAACAGTTTTCGAAATCAATTAGTTAGGTATTTAATTGCTTGTATTGCATTGTAAGTACTTATAGATTAATGCACTAGGAAATATAGGCACACATGTAACTAAAAGTGAAAAGTAACTAAGTATAATATAAATAAGAAATGTCATTCTTGATCTGTTTATATGTACAATTTACTATTGAAAATTTATTTAATGTTTGTACTAGATATTTATTTATTTAAAAACTTTTTTGAGCCAAAAGCTACAATAGGTGGACTTAATGCTAAAGCATTCTCTCCCTCAACCTTTAGGGAAAAAAAAACGGATAAGAAAGTTGGCGTTTTAAATAACAGATAAAAGATATAAGCCAGAATAGATATGTACTGATATTATTTCTATCAAATATTTGTTTTGTAAATAAATAAAAATAAAATATATTTCGTCATAGGTACACGTCTAATCTCTATTGTATCTATTTTCGATAACCCTTGAAGGTTGTATGTAAAGCAGGGTTCACAGAAAGGTCCTTTGGTCAATATTGTCAGACAATCGGATATTTGTCTTTTATCGATTGTAAACATACTTTTCTATATCGGCTTGAATACGACTTTGTAGCTTTTGTGTTAAAATCAACAGAGTTATGTTAAATACATCCGTGCTAAGGACGCATTTAAGTTAACATACCTACCTAACTCTATTAAAATGTTCTCTATTCTCTGTATAGAATAAAAAGAAGGGAATAAATATTTGGAGGAACTTAATATACGCGTGAGAAACCGGGACAGGACGCTAGTGACAATTTAATCTAACACCATTATCTACACTAATATTATAAAGAGGAAAGATTTGTTTGTTTGTTTGTTTGTTTGTTTGTTTGATTGTATTGAATAGGCTCCGAAACTACTGGATCGATTTTAAAAATTCTTTCACTGTTGGATAGGTATGTTATCCCTGAGTGACATAGGCTATGTATGTACCACGAGCGAAGCCGGGATGGACTGCTAGTCTCTTATAAATTACCACAAACATCTTGAAATAAAGCGTCATTCACCCGTACCGTTAAACACCCTGAAATAAAGCGTCATTCACACGGACTTGCACTTGGCCAGTTATTTGTTAAACTGTGTGCAATAAAATGTCAAAATAATTAATAATAAATAAATAATAGATGTACATATCACTACAGTTTAAATAAACAAACCTATAATGGACATAGAAAGAACAATAATAGTTACTACTTAAACATTGTATTCCCATAAAGTATCAATCATTGCTTATCATCACGAGCTACTGATGCAAGAAATGATCGCACTATGAACTTGAATGCAGTTAATCAAAAACCACCTGTATCACAATACCATAAACGCTAAAACGCTTTGAAGGTTTTTCGTTGGATTTTGACAAAAACTTAAA
Source organism: Acrobasis consociella (assembly GCA_963555685.1). Classification (NCBI taxonomy): domain Eukaryota; kingdom Metazoa; phylum Arthropoda; class Insecta; order Lepidoptera; family Pyralidae; genus Acrobasis; species Acrobasis consociella. The sequence continues at coordinate 22,595,164 of OY743105.1, read as the reverse complement.
CGACCGATTCAGTTTGATGATTCTATAATGCCGATTAGAGGCACACGTTTTTGTTAGTTACCGATAGGCTATTTTATTACAAGTGGTTTGGGGATCCTTAAGTATATATTTTTTCCGAGGTTATTTTGCTATACAACGTGGAAGGGCCATACATACTATCACGTCTTTATCCCTAATGGGTCTCTTTTAGCGTCATGGTGGGCGAGAAGATGGAAAAGCAATCAATACAGTGATGGGTTGCTAGCCGCATCGCCTGTTAACATGATTTGCGTTTCTGCCCATTCCCTCGATCGGCTTTTACGTGGAACAAATAATCTGCGTGGGAAGAGAAGCAGCTGGTACATTCTAAGTTTTTTGTTTCACCCAGACCAGCATGGAAGGGCCATACCCGTAATAAATCGTACCACGAGCTATACTAGATCACTATAGTTCGATGATAATAAAATAACCGTTAAAAAGAAAGCAAGCTTTTGAATTCGGTCTCTACCTCTCTATTCGAATTTTTTCAAAAGTTCATTCATAAAATAAACTCGTTTAAAAAAGGCACAATATTGACATCGCCTTAGGGCAAAGGGAAAGTCAAAGGTGTGATTATTTGGCGGCTGTCGACCAGACGTCTGTTGCTCGAGATAGAGATCAATGGCAGACTAGTGTCTTTGCCCAGCAGTGGGACTGTATAGGCAATAAAACTCATTGAGGCTTTCCTAACAGCTAGATCTAGTTACAAAGGCAGCTACTTAAATAAATCAATAATTTTTCTTAACTAAAAACCGACTTTACAACCGGTTTTAATAAAATTTCTATGGGATCACCTGCCAAGTATATATAAACTAACTATAAGCCCTTTCTTAAAAAAATGACTTCCATATCGGTCCAGGCATCTTCAAATAATCGGTGAACATACTTAAAAAACGTCGCGACGAATTGATAACCTCCTCCTTTTTAAAGGTCAGTTAAAAACTCTAAACACACAGATTTACTCACCGGATTTGAATAAATTACAAATTATTTAACATAAAACAAATAATAAAATACATATGCAATATAAAAATAACACGAGAAAGTGCGTAGCGATGTGTCTATGATTTCTAAATTTCATAATTCTATAAAAACTCCATGGCAACTTTTATGATAAAATGATTAAGAATACTATCTGTTAAAACTTGACACCTCTATTTATTTTCTTTTCTTTGTAGATATATATTATGTTGAGGTCGTATTACGTGGCTGTCTTGTCGCTACAGGATTTATTAATCTGAATATGAATTTTTAGGTTCGAAAGTGGTCATCGGCTTATTAGCATCTATAAATTTTATGTAAACTTATTAAAAGTTGTTCTTACATTGTTTTATGTTCATACTTGGAATGCAATGGAATAAAGGGTATTTTATCAACAACATTTTTCCCTGAAGATTTTTTTCACGATTATTTGAACACAAATCATATTTGTGTATATCTTTAGAAGTGGAATTTTTTTTTCTTATTAATATAATTATATTTCTCATGACACATTTTTGTTATCGAAGTAAAAAAAGTTTTATGTCATGTCGTTAATATCATGTGCCTGTTAAAGAAAGAAAGAAAGAAAGAAAGAAAGAAAAATAATTTATTTGATATATCACAAACACGGTTTCACAATTATAATAGGTTCATTGTTCATGTAAATAAAACTTATCTACACCGTTATTTGATCGACTTTTACTTGTTATAACTAATTCTTCACATTGAAAAACTTAGGATTATCATTTCTTCGACGGAACCTTTCAATCACGTTACCGAATTGGTCTTCCCATTCGGCATTCATATTGACGAAGTTTGTTTGAGCATCGACGGCCGAGGATCGACCTCGCGTGAAGGTAGCCCGTGACACTAAGATATAGATAGCACAGAACGATAACTCAATGTTTAATAGATTTCTTTTATATTCCATATGGCCAGTATAAGGCCAGAAATGTACTATGCTGAATTTAAGATGCTGATTTTATATAAATTACAGGACAGCAAGCAACGATCGGTCAAATTGTAAAAAAAAGATAAACATGCATGTGATTTTTAACAAATGGATTCTAAGAGCGAAAAGCTTTGAATATAGACATACAAGTATCAAAAGACACGGGATGCGTGTGCAGTTATATCTTAAAAATGATGTATGTAATTGATATAATAGGCGGTGCAGTATATCTGACATACTGCACCGCCTCTCTTAAATATTCACTTCGCGACTAACTCACCCAAAGGTTGACTGGAAGAGATTGCTATGCAATAAGTCCGCCTTTGTATCATAATTCAATCTTATTCATTTTTTTCTGTTTTGTATTTCCTTTTGTTTATGGTGCAATAAAGAGTATTTGTATTGTATTGTATAATTTTTTAAAACTAAAAACCCGACTTCACCCTCGAACTACACAAGTTATTTTGATAAAATGTCGGTGGGGATCACCTGTCATATGGCCTTTAATTTTTTCGAAGCGGTTTATCCAGTCCAGTTCGGTGAACATAAATTAAAAAAAAAGGTCGTTACAAATTGATACCTTCCTCCTTGTTGGAAGTACTTGTTACAATGATCGGTAGTTTTGACATAACTAGCCGGCATTATATTGATAGTTAAGTTTTCGTAAAATAAACTTTACTTACAGAAAGTTAGTGTTACCATAAATGACATTTTAAAAAAGTGTCGTATCGTGTAGAACTCGGTTGGAACAAAGTTACAAAAATTAAAACTCCTAAGAAACCCCAAAAATTGTTTGTGATAGAAAATCTTTAAGTCTTTCGTCATCCGCCAAGTCTTTATCATTCAAAAAGTAACTTAGTTCTTAAAACTCGAAACTTTTTACGAAAACTGTTGAACACTTTAATACAGTTCTCATTTTACAAAAAATATGTAAGGAAATAAGTACGTTGGATTTGTTTCGTCGTTATTTTGTACCGACGTTATGTAAGATCGATTTGACGCCTGACTGATTCAGTGCGCATCGATTATTTTGGTAATCGAGTGACTTGCGATTTATGTAGGAAATGATAATTAGGAAGGCTGATTAAGGTCGTGTATTCTTTAGTTGTATTGAAGTTAGAGAGACCAGGTCGATAGCCGAGTGTTGCTTATTCTCGAATAGGAAGCGACAGCGGAAAGAAGTGTAATTTTAAAAATGCGGAGTCACTAAATGAACGGTTTTTTTATATGGGAAAAACCAAACGTTCTGCGTTTCGAAAATGGCACCAATGGTCATCTTTTGATGATTTCATGGTTTTGAGGGAAATCAGTGGCCCGGCAGGTGTGCGCATTGCTAGCGCTTTTCGCAAGTTGAGCGATACCGGGCGTGGTCCGCACTCGGATGGGCAGGTGGGTGACCACATGAGGCATACAAAAAATTCTCCGACTGCTCCGTGCTTTAGATGGCACGTAAGCTGTTGGTGTCGGCTGTCGTCAAGCTATGTTACAAAAGTGTTGGCCACTTACACACACGAAAAACAAACAAACGAATGGCTCTCATTTTTTTTGAAATTAGGGTTTCTTATCTAATTTTAATGTCGAGACATAAGTTGTAATAATAATTTTTTTTTTCGTTTATTTCAGGTACGGACTACATTTCCTAGCTATGCGAGCATCGGTGAGAAAATAGTTGAACTTAAATATAGTTTCTGAGCTTTTTCTCAAAACGAAAAAGAGCAGTGTATCAATCTAATTGGTGGTCATTTTAATCTTATTATGAAGAAAGTTTAAGTTAGTATCATAGACAGGAGCGTATACCTAATATGGACTTAATTTACCACAATTTGTTTGACTCTATTTTATTTTTTTATAGTTTCAGAACTAATAAAAACCATGTACAACTTGGAAGGGTAATAAAGCGAACCACGGGCTATTTAAATATAACGTAGCAGTAAAAGAACAAAAAAAAAATTGGCATTTCCATACTAAAGTGTGCACGCCCGGGCAATTTGTATGGGAATGTCGAAATATTTTTTGGTGTTTTGACGGTTATTTTAATTTCATTATTCTATAGAGATTAGCATAGCCCGTGGTTTGATTTATTACATTCGTTGTATATCATGTCGTTGTATATGCATAGTAGTACTTCGCCCCGAATTCGCCCCCATGTTCGAAGTTAAAAATTCTATGGGCTATCTACATTACCTACCAATTTTTAAAAAGCTCCGATCAAGAATAGGTACTACAGTATCTTACTAACATACATACATACAAACGCTGGATTGTTCGAATACATTTGGAGAACATCGTTCGTTCAATTATACCATAGTTAGACTCAATCTATTATAGCTAGCCCTGGGCTGTGTAATAGAATAGAATGAGAAAGCATGCGGCGCACGTGGAGGCCCCGCGGCAGTGAATACCGTTCCTACTTACTCCAAATTGGTGAATTCTTGCAATTGTTAAACTAAAACTAAATATATACGGACAAATCACACAGATTGAGCTAGCCCCGAAGTAAGTTCGAGTTGTGTTATGGGATACTAACCCATCGATACAATATGTTATCAGTCAGACTGTGTTTTTCAAAAAGGATCATTTTTTCACCACCATAGTCATCACCAGCATCATCCTCATTATCAGGTCTTTTTTGTCTCCACTGAAGGAGCACGAACCTCTCTGAACTACCAGAGCCATACTTAGAGAGGGTTGCTGCTAGAGCAGCCAGATTAGAGGAGAATGAGTGTAGGCTACACTCTCCACGTTAGCCACACGGGATGGAGAGGTCTCATTGATGTTTATAAGCTTGTATTTCCTAAGACGCCTTCTACGACATCCATGGAAGGACTTGGAGTGGCCCTATTCTACTCTGCCGGCTGTCTTCGACAAATATTAGTTATCTTTAAGCATGATAAGATTTCTAACGAACGCTTGTGGCAGCTTTGTAACGAAACACCGATCGATCATCAAATAGCGCGTCGCAAATGGACATGGATTGGCCACACGCTCAGAAGGGATCCTCGAGGCAAGAGGAAGAGTGGTCGGCCAAAGCAGACCTGGTGACGGTCGGTAACAGCGAAATGAAGACAATTGGGCTATTCTAGCCTGAAGTGAAGCGCGTTGCTCAAGAGTCACAAGACAGAACGAAATAGAGAAGTACTGTAGTGGCCCTCTGCCCCACCCAGGGCACATAGAACAATAAGTCAAACTAAAACACACTACAGTTATATATTTTGGAGTAGAAGTCGGTTTTTAGTTTTGAAAAATTATATCATTTATATTCATTGCGGTGTATCTTGTACCTTTCGATCTATGCTTCAAAATTGGCGTATTAGCAAAAAGTACTCACTTACATAACATTCAATCACGTCGGAAACGCAAGCTATCTCCCAATCGATCATACGCACATTAAATCACACACCATTACGTCACGTTCACACGTGAATCATCTCGATTAATTGAATGATCTATGGTTCCGTTCCGACTTTCGTGTTATTGCTATAATTTCCTGACTTGGTGGTTTTTTTTTATTTAATTTTATTACAAATGTAATAGGCGGACTTAAAGCCATAGGCTTTGTCTACCAGTCAACCCACTGATGATGCCGAGAATAAGAAGTCTTTAGAAGGAGGTGCAAAAAATGTAATTTTGAAAGATTTACTAATAATAATATAAGAATACGTTATATATATATACGTTTCTGTTGCAATAACCCAGTATCAGTCCATCCCAAATTCATTCCATAACCCTTAAACCTTTTCCTTTTACATGCAATAGATTTTTCTTCTGCCAAAACCTATTCAAGGGTACACCTTTCATAGGTATATCCAGGAATAGGTTTTGGCGGGAGCGCCACATGACAACAACTTCTCCAAAGGGCCTCTACGTGTTGGATCTGTATCCCCACGCAAGCCTCTCAAAGGACCGGGGTGAAAAGACCCGTGATTCTCAAAGGAGATATATAAGATAAAAACATATATTTTATTTTGTTTTTGTAATATGTAGATATTTCTATTTTAAGGTAAGTAGAGATGATTCTTTATTTATCCGCAAGAATCTGCTCATTTTTTTTTTAATTTTTTGCTTTATTACATATGTAATAGGTGGACTTAAACGATTTATCTACCAGTCAACCTACCGGTGATGCCGAGAATAACAAGTCTTCAGAATTTACTTGCAAATTTTTATCTAAATTACTTGGTATAGAAACTAAATAGTAAGAATATCCCAATTCTAAAGTAGTTACATATTTATATGGTAAATGTTTCATTTGTTAAAAAACTCTTTAATTCCAGAACTATTGTTGAGAATAAAATTGTTCTGAAAACTCAAAAAAATCTTGCACTTAAGTAATTTTTTTTTAAACTATGTTATAGGTAAAACTAAATAAATAGAGTAGACGTTACATTCATCCTAAACAAACTATAAAAAAAACTTAATCAAACCAAATAAAAAATGTGACCTGCCCAGTGCTCATGTGGCATGGTAGCAAGAACGCTTGTTGCTTTCCCTCACCGGATAGCAATGCTATCTGAAAAAGCAGCCAGCCCTCTTGTCACCAGGGCTACTATGAAGATCTCTTTAAAATATTGACGATTGTGTATCAGATCAAATGTTTCTGAGGGTCAAAGTTAGATAAAGTTCCTGTAACTACCAAGGGTTACCAAAAACCAATTCAATATTAGCAGAAAGGCGAATTGGGCAAGCATTACCACAGATAACCACAGATTAAGGTATAAGCGATCCAAAACGAGACCATTTGCATAACACTGCATTGGAATGGCCACATTTGCACATCTTTGCACACAAAGTCCGGCCGGATTGTATGTGGACCACTTTTACTGGCCCATAAGTGAACATGTTTGTGTGTGAGTACTTATATGTATGTGGAAATGAATGGTGAATAAAGGAAATTTGATTTTAATTATCTGAATGTATGGTCCGGAAGTAAGGAGTACCTACCCATAACCAGAGAGCATGCATGAAAAGAGTTATGACTTATGAGTGTTGACGAAGCAAAAGAGATTTGCAAGGATCGTAGTAAGTGGAAATCCATAGTCTCTGCCTACCCCTATGGGAAACAGGCGTGAAAATATGTATGTATGTATGGTCCGGAAGAAAAAGATTAAAACCATACAGTGAATTCCAGTGTAAAGAAAAATTTAAAATTAAATCTTTGAAAGCTTATTTTTCTTTTTATATCCGAATCAGAGCAAACGTTATTCGGTAAATCAACTAGTTAGTCTTCAGTATTAAAAAAAATCGATATTTATAATTTTCCTTCCCGGAAGCCTATGTCCAGCAGTGGACGTCATGCAGATACAGATACATTTTCAGGTCTATATCCCTGACGGGGTAGACAGAGCCCAGGGCTGTTAGGCCCAAAGGCCACGTTAGCGTGGACGTCATGCGACTGACATAATGATTAGTGATCTTTCTGAGCGCGTTCATGTCTTTTGATCTACAAATACTTTACACCTACAACTCGGCCTTTTGTTTGTCGACAACACTACGTTACTAATCGAGTAGATAATTTTATAAACTTTATCCTTTATTTATCTTCAATTGAATTGTGTATCGGTCGTTTTAAAAATCCTTGGGGGAGGCCTATGTCCAGCAGTGGACTTCCTGTGGCTGATATGATGATGACGATGAATTGTATATCTTTTTCATAACGAATAGTTCCCCTTATGCCCATTTATTGTATTCTTTCGCTAATATTTGGTTGACCGGCAGAAATCCCATTTCAGTATAAGTCCGCCTTTGTGTATACACATTTTATAGTTTGTTAATGTTCCTTTTATTCTAATAAACATATATACCTTTATGAAAAAAACAATAACAGTCACGTTTTATAAAAAAAAAACGCTTTCATCGAAAAAATTACTTTATACATAAATATCGTTTACACGAAACTACTCGTACTACTTGTTAGAGCAAACACCTTTGGGCTAAAAATAGCCATAGCTTTTATCAGAAACGGTTTTTAAACTAGATTGACTACTTTCAACGTTCAAAAAATGATAGAGATGTTTGATTTTTTATAAGCGTCATTAATATTTATTGCAATTTATTTCACATGAGTGCACCGCTTCTGCATTAGCCTTAAGTGCAATAGCCAGTATTTGCATACCGCTTACTGCGACCACGAGACACGTTAACCGGCGGTTATATTTAACTGGCCAGTGAAAGGAAATCAAATATCATAGGCCGACACACGACTGTAGGTTTATCCGCGGTTTAGTAAAAGTTTGACCTACTTTACGATGGAAGTGACTAGATGAATAAATAAATACCTTTTATATATAAGGACAAATCACACAGATGAGCTTATTTGTCTTAAATTTTGGGATACTAACTCAACGATACTATATTTTATAACAAATGCATATATTGATAAACATCCAAGACCCACGTCAATTTGAATAAGATCAAACCCGGGACCTCTAGTGTGATAGCGTGGCATGATGACCACTAGACCACAAAGTACCTGGGCGACCGAGCTTTGCTCGGTTACATCTCAAACAATAACATTTTTTTTTAAACTTGTCTAAAAACAATACAAAATAAAAAATTATTTATAAATTTGAACACAAAAAAACAAAAGTATGACACCGAGTGGGATTCGAACCCGTAACACTTTTTCTAGTGGTCCGCATCATAAACCGCTGCTGAGCCAAAATGGATGGCGGCCGGCGCGACGAAATTAGCGATCATTATTCTAAACAAAACGCATGAAGACTCGAAAACACGCGTTTTCCCAAACATAAGAATAATCTACATCGATTGTTTACCCCCGAAAACGCCCATATACCAATTTTCAGCGAAATCAATAGAGCCGAGAGCCGAATAAATAAATAAATATACAAGAATTGCTCGTTTAAAGGTATAAGATATCATTGAAATATTAAAACTCGACTACAACTACAACTCGACCTATAGGATCGATACTATCGATATGTATGCCTATGAAAACTATCAATTGTAAAACTATCGTTTTTTGGCAACAGTGATAATGTCATGACTATAATTCAATTTTGATTTCTGTATAAAAAGAAAAATAACTTTATTCTTTTCCAGAAGCCCAACGTTTTCGGCATGGTGCATTTTGTAGGTACCTATATCGGTCTGTGCTTTTCACAAAAATGTAATAATTGCAAAAGAATCTATTTTTATTATTACCAAACAAATTAAAAAATGACATAATATTTTTTTTATCAAAACAATCTATACTTATGTAGGCGAGAAAATTGTGTAACATTATACAACTTGCAAAACGGTCGCATATAGTTACGATTCTGAATACTTAACCTCTGCTCCCGTTAAATAATTGCAAAGTTCTCATTTCACAATTGTTCTAAAACCCATAAAATAATAAACTAGTTTTAGTATGTTAATGTTACGTTACGGCGATTTAAATTATATGATCCTTGTATAACTCGTAATCTAAGCAACCTACGGTATATCCACATTGACTTGTTTAAAAACTCTGACACCAGTGTTAGTCACTAACACACACGATAAGAAGAAGAAGACTTCTTTAAGAGTAATTGGCCAAAGATAATATATAATTACTAGATTTGACACTGATATACATATTCTGTAATGTAGCCAATGATGTTATGTTTTTTTAAGATGTCGTATTCAAAGCAAGTTCCGTTGCGGTGTTCTTAGCTATGTTTTATGAAACGGTGTACGCTTAAAAGTCAGGGTTTTTAAATTTACCTGGTAGATAATAAATGGCTACGGATATAATTGATAGAATATGTGGGTCCGCTATTCATCACTATATGGTGTCATCGGTGTTATTTTTATTTGCCTGGAAAATAAACTGGTTGTATTAAATAATCTAGCTTGGATTACCTAAACACTTCCTCGATAAAGAACCTGTTTTAAATCTAGGGCTATCAGAAACACTCGATATGAATACTTTTTGTAATACCGTATTGCAGTAACGTGTAATTTGGAGATAATAAAAATAATTGGAAGGATAATAACAAAACCACAGAAGTTGTGTCGTAATGAGCTTGTTGCCAGTCGATTTGTTCATTTCTTGTATTTTAACCAACCGCCGCATTTGTACGAGTATTTAGTAGGTAAGTATATGAATTTATTTACGTTTGCTTATAGTCTAAACTCACTGAGATATATCTATATTGAGACACGAAATAATAATATACAACGATCACTATAGTATAATGATGAAACTAGAATAATATTCAAAAAACAAACAAAAAATTCGGCTCTTCCATAGAAAATGGTGCAGCCGACCGGGCAATTTTTATGAGAAGGACGAATTTATATTTGGTTTTTCAATATAAATACTATATATAGAGTATACATATATATATCTAGTCTGGCCCCTGGTTCGATTTATTACGGGTATATTCCTTCCACGTTGTATTTAGGATGCTAGTGCTCCAATAGTAAGTTTTCTAGATTAGTTATGTATTTACAAAAGGGGGTTGATACTAAATGAGATAAACATCATAATCATGATTTAAGAGGTGCTCTTGTCGGTGAAATTTCTACATTCATTCCTATTTTCCGCCAACCTTTTGACATCTTAGTACGAGATTGCCATCACCTTTTCCTATATAGCTTCAAATTGTCATTATACAGCTGTTAATAACCTGGGCTTTCCTCTTCCCCTTCTTCCTCCTATTTTACCTTGTATTATAATTATTATTCTCATATAATAAGACAAGATGCGAATGTGTATTTAAACTTGAAATAAATTGTCTAATTATTAGTAGTTTGATATGTTTATATGGAATGTCAACGATTCTATTTATGTAAGTTCTTTTTTATAAAACTCCGAAAAGACAAAATGTGTTTAGTACTTAACAGCAGCAAATGTCAAATATTGTAAATACCAAATTATCACAAAAAAGTTACAAAATATTACACAACTATACACAAAGTAAATCGATTAGCTAGTTCAGTTTAGTTTTTGTGAATATGTCACGTTTGTAATAACCAAAACAAAGGTCCGGTGTCGCCACCGCGCCCGGCTAATGTATGCAAATAAAATAACAAAAAGTGGGTCGAATATTAAGTAAAGGTTCCGTATATTTGTCTACCTCCGTGGCGCAGTCGTCACCATGCTAGTCCACCACCCAGAGGTTCCGGGTTTAATTCCCGGTCAGCGCAAGTTGGGAAATGGCCTTTTTCAAATTGTTCTGGGTCTTGGATGTTTATCTACATATGTATTTGCTATAAAATATAGTATCGTTGAGTTAGTATCTCGTAACACAAGTCTCGAACTTACTTTGGGGCTAGCTCAATCTTTGTAATTTGTCCCTATATTTATTTACATACGAAGAACACTAATTGCTTCTCATCGACCGGCGCGTTCATGATTAATTCGATAGTTTAGCAATATGATAATACCATGTAAAATGTTAATTTGCAGGTAGAAAATACAAATTGGTTAAGAATTTTGCACGTTCACCCGTTTATTGCCAGCCATGCTATTAAGTTCTTATGGATTGTATTTAACTAACTGAAAACAATATTTTAACAATTATAATAAAAAAATAATAACAATAAGGACATTTCGAACCTTGTGTCATTACAAAAAAGATAGACTAAGATAGAAATAAGACATTTACAAACTTGCAATGTCAATAGGCTACATTATCTAATTAATCACATAACTTTGAATGTCTTTTTACCCATTAAAATATCACATAGGTACCATAATGTTTTCTCAACATCTATAATAAAAAGACAGAATGACAGGTAAACAAAGAGCTAACAAGGTTTCATAGTGTCCTTTTTGTACGGAGCCCTAAAAAGCATGAATGAATGTCACACAATAAAGAACGTTCACACGGCCGTACATAACAATGTGTAACTGGCATTACGAAACTAGACTGCAGTGCGTACTCAGGAATGGATACACGAGAAGTCAGAACATGGGAGTCGATGGAAATAGTGCGCTGGCAAAGACAATATAATTCTTAACGTAACAGATACCCAAAGTCATAGAAACAATTGGAGGGCCCGTAAGTAGGCAAAAACGGAGTTTCGAGGTAGCCTCACAGAGATGGCAGCACACATGACTAGCAAAAAAGTGTTGAATATACTTACTTCAAAAATACTTATTGCAGTTCATAAAATTCACATTAAATTAATTAGAGTACTATTTTATTTAAATAATATTATTAATAATTTAATGTTTTATAGCGCCATCTAGTGACAAGGAAGAGAAATTATTATGTTCATAAAGCGATGGGTCAAACTTAGATACATACATACATAATATTACGCCTTTGTTTATAAAGAAGCATCAGCTGGTAAGTGCCACTGGTGTCGATTTTTTTGAGCTGCCTAAAGGCATCTGACGTAGGTGGCTAAGTTACTGTCGTGTATTACACATTAAAATAGTGAACTAGTGTAAGTACACCTTTTTTCAAAATTCAAATTAGCTAGGTACTTATTAATTACTAGCCGAAGGCCGCGACTTCGTTCGCGTGAACTTTATGTATCTGGAAAATGCTCATCAGGCTGAACAACTTTTACTAAGGCGGCATTTTTATATCTCTTATAGTTTAGCTGGACCATCATGGTTCTGCATCAGGCGTTCCATTTTCCAAAATCATTTATACCCTATATGTTGCCCACGCTTAATAGCTCTATAACAAAAAAAGTTTCATTCGAATCCGTCCTGTATTTCCGGAGATTAGCGTGTACAAACAGACAAACAGACAAACAGACATACATACAAACAGACAGACATTTTTTTTTAAATTCTTACTCTATTACTACGTCTCAATCGCCCCCAATATTTTTTTTGGAAATATATTTCATGTACAGACACACTTTTTTTTACTGTTTTATTATATGTATAGATATAGATTAAAAAAAACAATAAAAGCAATTGATGGTAAATTGTGACGTGCCGGTATTGAAATCGAAACGACATTTCAATAGACGCGTCCAAATATCTACTCTCTCCTGTTTTTGTACCATTTGTACTTCTGAGAGGACGTGGGGCTTTGTGTACGCTACGTGAGATACGGTAGCCTTGGCGTAAATTATAGAAGGTTATAGGTGCGTACCTACTTCATGCAGTATGGAAGATTTCATAGTAAGATTCTCGATTTGACTAATCGATTGAGACCAAATGACGTAAATAAAAAAACGCATGAATGGATCCGTACTATTTATTTATTTAACTTCATACACAAATACAAGTGTAATGGCGGACTTAAAGCCTAAGGCCTTATCTACCAGTCAACCAAACGAGTGATGTGGAGAATGATAGGGGTAGTGCACAACTTGACAAGTATATGGTGAAAAAGAAAGAAAAGACTATATGTAAAAATAATAATTAAAAAATAATAAAAACAATAAACTACATGCAAATAATACACACTTTAAAGTATATGCTAAAATAAACAATACCTACATACACTACATAAATACACTATGATTTATCTGACATTTTTAAAGACTACTATTAACAAGAACTTAAAAAACTCAATTTATTTTCACATTTAAAATTATACAGAGTAGTGTCAATTTAAAATTTTATTACGTAAGGAAGTTCTTTCATCACAATTTTTTTTCTATATGTTTGCCTAGAAGAATTGCTTAGCGATTAGGCCGCCTTTTGCGCATTTCCTAGTTTTTAAGATAACTATGTGCTGTATTTTATTTTGTGCAAATAAGGGTATTGTATTGTATTGTAAGTTCGTATGTAGCTAAGTATTTGTATGCATGCACAGTTGGACACTTAAAGATTTACCGTCTTCCCGCCGTAGTAGTAATAGATTTACTGTATCACGGTCGGAAAGTGATCCTCTTGTAAACCACTATAGTAGGGTATGGTGGGTGGGGTATATTTTATGGTGGATTTCATATTATTATCTATAAAAATAGTTTCTTGTATGGGAACCCCACTTAAGTATTTATTGTTTCTTTTAAGTATTTGTTGTTAAGCGGCGACAGAAATAAATCATCTGTGAAAATTTTAACTCTCGAATCTAGCTATCACGGTCCGTCAAATACAGACGAACAGACAGCGGAGTCTTAGTAACAGGGTCCTGTGGACCTTTGGGTACAAACGGGTACGAGAAGGATAACATGCGCAAGTTATCCTTCTCTTTCCTTAGTAGTTTGTGCAGAAGTCATCTGTCACAGTCTAGAAAGTCGGAAGCAAACAGATTGGGTACGTGATCAAAATATATCTTAATGAAATTTTTCTCTATCTGTACATTTACGCTTTAGCAAAACAAATTATTACGTACTGGTACTGTAGTCATAGCTGCAGCTGGTCTCCTCTATGCTGGTCCGGTAGAAAGGCCTTTAGGTCTTGTTGCCCTGAGCTCTGTCTGTTTTAGCCGTACGATCAAATAGGTGTTGGAAAGATCACACCTATTTCGGAGTCCACGAAGCCTCCTACGAGTACATTACCGACTCTGAAGAATCGTTTGAACTGTCTTTTATGACAAACGTGATTTTTTATGGCGTACTAATTCAATACTTAATTTAGGCACACGAGAGGATAAAAAAAGTTATTTAAATGGTTAAAAATTTTAATTTTAAAAGTATTCATTAATTCATTAGGCTAGAGTCTACTTGGCCGAGCGAGCGAAGAGTCTCAGTTTTGATCATCGTCATCAATAAATTTAAGAACTAGGTTCTTGTCGGTGGAGTATTTTCCATGTCTCCCTATTTTCTGCTAAATGCTTGACCTCCTTATACGACACAACTTTTGCCTTTTCTTTTACTTCATCCATGAACGACCTTCTTGGTCTTTCTTCTTGGTCTCAGTTTCGAGATTGGCCAAAAATGCTTTGTCCGGCTGTCTGTCAGTTTGTCTGTTCGGATGTTCTCGCCTACATGTCGCATTTCTCAACCGCTTCTCATGAAATTTTCTAAGACAGTTTGATAATTATATAGAATTGTTGTCGATTCAGTTTTTCCAAATTTTTCAAAATGGCGGAAATATGGAGGATATAAAATTTAAAATATCTAAGCCATTTTAAAGAAAAAAGCCAATTATAATGTCACAAAACTTTTTGGTTACGCTTATTAAGACGCCACTTTTTATCTGAACATCTTTTTTATCCATTAAACTTCAACGGATTGGGGTGACCCGTGATGTCCACAGCACACAGAGCCACTAGTGTTTGATTGGTAAATATTTTTAACTTTAAAGATATATTATAATTTATAAAGATCGCTCTTGATCGGTCATTTAGGAAATTTTTGGGTGAGGCCTATATCCAGCAGTGAACGTTGTGCGGCTGAAATGATAATGATGATAATTCTCATATCTAATAATAAGTAAACGTTTCGTTCTGTTGTGTTATAATAATATACTGTAGATACGTTCACATCTCTAAATTTTAATTGAAACTGTCATACATATAATAATTTACTGTCCCGTATGAAGGACAACTACTATAAAGTGGATTCCTTGCCTATTTGTCACACCATTTATCATATCATAAAATGGGCACCTGCGTGTCAATCAACCAAGCATATAAGTTATGTCTTAGTTTATTGCTTACGAAATTATAACTGGCAATTTGCATGTATAGTCTACAGCAAAAATATCATCATCATCATCTCGTATTCTTGGTTGCATCCTCGGCGGTAAACGCATCAGAGTCGGGGTAACTTAAATGATTTGATGAGTTTACTGGTTTTACACAGATCAAATCAAAATCAAAATCAAAACATCTTTGTTATGGAAACACAGGTTACAAAAGGATCTTAAAATATATACATGTGCCACTGTGACCTGCCCTTGATGGACATACAATAAATATAATATATGGTCAAATTTATAGGCAAAACAATAATTATAAATCAAATTAGATGAGTAATTAAATAACATTATAAAATTCTAAATCTATAATAATAATAAAAAAATAAAAAATAAAATCAAGTTGTCTTTTAAATAGTCTTTTACACTGTAGAAACATTTCTTAGTCAATAGTAATTTTAATTTATTTTTAAATGTCCTATGATCTAAAGTGTTAAAATTATCTGGCAATTTATTGTAAATAATGGAAGCCATACTAATTACATTATTTTTCGTCAAAGCAGTATGGAATCCGCCCGTTACCAACACATGTTCGTATTGAGACCTTACGTTATTTGTCCTCATTCTTGTTTCAATGAATTTGGGAAACAAGTGTGGATTCGATTTAACAAATAAGCATACCTCCATCATATACATACACGGCAGTGTTAAGAGTTTTAACGATTTAAAATAAGGTACGCAGCTATCTCTAGATTTTAAACCACACATTGATCGTATACATTTTTTTTGAGCCTTAAAGACTTTGTCACTTTCTTGCGAGTTACCCCAGAAAATTACACCATAACTTAATTGGGGCGTAACTAAACCATAAGCGGAGCGACTGCCGTCTGACCTCCGTAACTCAAAGGGTAGACCAGACCAATCCTTGGATAGATTTGAACAAACGCTAGATGGCTTTCGGCAACCACATACGTATCTTTCGTGTCTTCAGCAGCAATAACAGTTTACCAAATTCAATACAATACAAAAACTTTATTGCACCAAAAGCATTTACAATTTTGTTATACTTATAAAATAAGGACAACATATTTTAATAAGGTACAAGAGACGGCCTTATCGCCGAAGCAATCTCTTACAGGCAACTAAGATTTTATAGTTCAAATGTGTGGCAGTTTTTAGTGTAATCGCTTTTATTTGGTGAAATATTTTTGCTGCTGGCTGTACATACTTGTACAACATCTCACTTCATGTGACAGTATCATCTCCATCGTAATATAAGTTTGACAACTGTATACAATAGACTTGTACTGATCGCTATTTGTGGCGGTCACCTTCTGGTAGGGTTGTCTCATCTTTTATTTCAGCTACTGCCGACATCCGGAGGTCTTCATCAGGGCGAATGTGTCTACAGGCCCGTACACCGTAACGGCTCGCGACACACTGATGTTAGTTGTGCGTCGCGCGGGGCCATGTATGAACACTTACCCTCATATTCACAAGAATTAACACCCGCGTGTTAAACCTATTTTAGTTAAAACATGTTTCTTCTCTACCCTCATTTCAATATTTGGCAATAAAAGTACGAAACATCACATATTTTAACTAACATAGGTTAAACAAAATTTGGTTAATTTTTATGGATGTGAGGGTTATTAAATTAAAATTAATAGTCATTTTGTTTTTATTTCTCTATCTATGTCTATTAACGTTGTTTTCTTTTAATATTTGTAGTCATGAAGCACGTTGCATGAAGGCATCTTGTCAGTCGATCCTGTGATACCTAACCAACTTCTTAAACATTTGACTTACCTATTTAGATATGGTGTTCATTACCATAAATATATTTTTCATAGGTTTTACTATAGTATATAATAGAAAAATAGTTCGGAATTTTCATACATACATTAAATTTTATTAATAACTTAAATGTTCATTTATTTTATTGAACATTAACAAAAGTAGCACAAGAAGTTTAGAAATAAATTAGAAAAATCTGATTGCCAGTTATCCCTCCAAATTTTCTTAATATTCTAGCAACCCTACCGTCTCGCGACGAAGGTGAAAGTGACCGTGTGGGAGTGGATGAATGACGTTGTGTGTGCTTGTATCAGGTGGATATCAGTGACCTGTTTTTGATTCATTGAGTAATGTATTGAGTATAGGTACTAGCAAAAAACTGAGCTTTGTAAGGGCTCGAGTAGTTTTTCTACCTCGTAATAATTTGAGGCAGTTTTCTGAATTATTCTAATATCATCTGAGTAAAAATTCTTAAGAGAATCACCACAAGTGTGATTTGTGTAAAGTTTGACAAATATACTATAGTATATTTTTAACAGAATTCCAAAAAAAGGAGGAGGTTATCAATTCGTCGCAATGTTTGTTTTTATTTATGTTCACTGATTATTCGAAGACGCCTGGACTGATTTAAAGAATTATTTTTTGATTTAACGGGTACACTAGTGAAGTCAAATTCGGTTGTGTAATCTTGGGGTGAAGTCGGTTTTTAGTTTTGAAAAATTATATTTTACATAAACAAAGCCACTATATACAGATATGGAAGGCATTGTTGCTCCACAGGCAAAAGCTTAGATAAGACGAAAGCTACCGTACACATAAATTTTTTATCTGTACCAATAGAAATATTAAATCATTTTTGTTTACCAGAAAAAATACATGTGCATTATACGCTAAATTTATCATGTTATGTAACAAAAATATGTAGTATTATGAACAAAATAAATACATATAAATGAATTTTCGTGCAATGCAAACAAAACACTGTATCTGACAATTTTAATGTTTGTCACCGCATCTCTTATAGCTGTGATTACAGTCAATTTGTGTGCCCGCTCATGTGGAAGATCACCAATGCAATCACGGAGACACGAACGTTCTCGTACGTGGAACCCCTTAGTACCGAGTCATGTGATTAATAAACACGTAAAAACTGTCCACGCAAGTTACGCTTTTATTCCCGAAGATACACCTTTTTGGTCAGAAAACGTTATATCACAGACTACCTGAACTCGATAGTGAGAAAATGACAGAAAACCAACTGTCTTATAACAATTTTTTTTAAACTAAAATAAATGCAGATTTTGAAAAAAAATATATGCGACCTTTCAAACAAAAAAAAAGAGTTTTCCAAATGTGTCTAGATTTCTTTAAATATTTGGTGAATAAATCTTCTCTTTTTTTGTAAGTCGGTTAAAAACGAGGTACCTACTTGGTTTAAACCATTTCACTACTTATTTCAAGTTTACATTGTTGTCTTTAGATCAAAAGGTTTAAAAAATGAAATAATTAAAATGGAAATATAAAAATAGTGTAATTTTTTTTGCAATGGAATCTTGTCGTTGGAAACAAAAAGTTAATATGAAATTTGTAGTTTTTGTACTTTCAAATCCATGTCTACTGGTATAAACATCAAGTAAAGCATTTGTCAAATCTATAATTCATGATAATCAATGTCGTTCTCCCATGCTGGTCTGGGAGAAATAAAAAAAACTTAGAATGTACCAGCTGCTTCTCTTCCCACGCAGATCGTAAAAGCCGATCGAGGGAATGGGCAAAAATGCAAATCATGTTAACAGGCGATGCGGCTAGCAACCCATCACTGTATTGATTGCTTTTCCATCTTCTCGCCCACCATGACGCTAAAAGTGGCTTTTGGGTCTTGCGGCCCTGGGCTCTGCATAGAACCGCAAGACCCAAAATGCTCTGTCTGCCCCATTAGGGATAAAGACGTGATAGTATGTATGTATGTATGTATCAAAGTCGTTCTATATGTCTTGCTTGTATTTAATAATACTACAGTCGATGTGTTAGTTTGCGCAAATCTGTAGTAAAAACGCACTAACCTCGGTGAAGATGTTTCGACACACAGCAATCAGTCGGTATTAACGCAATTCACCATATTTTAAGTACAGAAAGATAAAGAACATCTTTTTATACTTGTATATATTGTATATTCAAATCATAATAGTAAACGTAACATAAATAACTATGCCGGTATTAGTAGATACAGAGAAGGTATTTATAAGTATTTATAAGATAGTAATGATTTGTGACATTTAAATTTATTTAATTATTTTTTGACGAAGCATGTCGCTGAATATTTTTGTATACTGTAATCATAAATACTTTAATGATCACAAGAAACTGTAGCTCCAAATGTTTTGGGATCAAAACATCGTTTTTCGAGTAGATAAGATGAATTTTAAATGTTCGGATTTACAAAAACTACATCTCATTAAAATTAAATTAAAATGTAATCAAACTTAACTAAAATGAACGGCAATTATTTATATATATATTTATAACATAAAAGTTCTATGTATCTCTGCTGACATTCAATGTAATCACTAACAATTTTAATTATTATTTCAATTTTAATTCAAGTATTGTGTGACTTTTTTTTATTGCTATTTAATTGTATATTTTGTGAATTTCTTATAAGTGTATCATGTATGGATCTCTGATATCTGAAATAAATGAATTTATTATTATTATGATTATAAATATATGAAATTAAGTTCTTCAAGACTTCGACAACACTTTGCAAATACATAAATGTTGGGAAAAGGAAGTTAATTTTGTTTCACTTTTCTGAAACCAGTATTTTGCCTCTACCCTTTTGGATTGCTGATGTCCGGTTTTGCATTACCAAAAATAAGTAATTACTTTTTAACCATCATTACAAAATTAATGCATACTTCATATACTAATTGTGCCAAAAAAACCAAGTACTTTAACAACATATAAAGAAAAATAGTACCGCCTCTTTTAGTATATCTACGGAACCAGTTTATTTGCTAGGCAAATTAAAAAATCCCCGACTACACCATCTAGTGATAATATAGTAATCTAATCGGTGTTAAGAGTCCCCTTACCCTGGACCAAAATACAACTTTCCATACAAACGTAGTCTACGTTTTATTTTAAAACGACATGTCCGATTTCGGCAAAATTTTGTAATTTCAAAGATATTGCAATTATCTAGGGTTATAATTGGTTTCCTACAGTAAAAATATGAACTTGAAATGCAATATAGTGTTTTATATCATTTTTGACCATCAGTATGGGAAACTTCTAAATCGTTATATTTTGATTTTTTTGATTTTACTTTATTTGGGAAACAAACAGTTACATAAATTTTCAACAGTAATTAACTTAAATAATGCAAAAACCAATCAAGTTTCCTCCTATAAGTTATACAGAAAATACCGAACAGAGTGTTAACAAATCAAAAAAGAAAAAATAAGAATTGGGTAGTCTAAAAACTAAATTTTAACCGAAAATTACATATTAGTTACAAATTAATTTTAAATTTCAGCACTCAGCGACCTAATACCCCTTTTATACAAACCAATGGACAACATAAATATATCAAGGTCATTAAACAGTGAATTATAATTATGACAAGCACGATATATTAGTGTATTTTTTGTGTAATTAGTTTTAATTAATGGTTCAAAAAACAATTTCTAATTCCTAGAGCGAGGACGATGGCTTCTCAAACTTATATTACTTAAAAGGTAAGAAGAATCTAAGGAATTATGTAAAATTTTATAAAGAAAAATTTGTTCTCTTTCCATGCGGCGAGCAGATAATGAAGGTAGTAGATTTAATTTATTCTGAGCACAATGATTTTCATAGAATTGCAAATGTTTGATGAACTTACTTTGTATCTTATCCAACATGTCTATATATTTTTTATATTGTGGATTCCAAATAGTTGAAGCATATTCTAAGCTTGAACGAACAAAAGAATTAAATAGGAGAATACGCGTGGAATTATATCTAAAATCTTTTCCTGTTCTAAGTACAAACCCTAACATTTTATAAGCTTTAGATGCAATTTTATTGATGTGTGTATTAAAAGTAAGTTCACTATCCATATATACACCTAAATCTCGTTTCTCAGATACTCGCTGTATTTGGACATTATTGAAATGATAGTCGTATTTTATAGTTTTCAATTTCCGCGAAAATGACATGACATTACACTTTGCAATATTAAGCTGAAGTAAATTATTATTACAGTAACGGATTAAGCCATCAAGATCCTCCTGCATTAACACGCAATCTTCCGGTGATTTTATAACTTTAAAAACTTTCATATCATCCGCAAATAGTAGAATATTAGAATTTTTGAAAACAGTACTAATATCATTAATAAATAAATTGAATAACAGTGGCCCGACATGAGAACCCTGTGGTACGCCAGAAGTTACAGGAACAAATGATGAACAATAACCCTTCACTGCTACAGCTTGGCTACGATCACGAAGATAAGATTCAAACCAACGCAAAAGGTCACCATGTATACCACTGGCTTCCAGTTTATTAATCATAATCGAATGTGGTATCTTATCGAATGCTTTTGAATAATCTGTATACGCAACGTCAACCTGATAACCATCGTTCATTGCTGTACTAACACGATGAACAAATTCACCTAAATTGGTTTCAGTATTTTTATTAGTGGTGAAACCATGCTGTTCTTCAATAAGACTGGGCTTTAAAATAGGAAAAATCTGATCATAGATAATCTTCTCTAACAACATTGGTAAAGTACTTAGCTTGGAAATTCCTCTATAACTACGTACATCATGTTTATTACCAGCTTTAAATACTGGTGTGATAAATGACCGTTTCCAAACTAATGGCATAATTCCAGATCTTAAAGACTTATCGAACAAGATATATATAGGGAATGCAAGACTTTTACTACATGATCTCAAAAATATAGGAGGAATTTCATCTGGGCCGCAACCTTTATGAATATTGAGATTCCTCAAGTATTTTTCAACCATTTCAGAAGACAATTGTATGGAACTAAGTGATGTGCCTCCTAGAAAAGGTTTCGCTTCACTACTACTAGACATTGTGCTGGGAGCATCATTTTCAAAAACAGAACTAAAATAATTGTTAAACATTAAGCAGATTTCATTACCGTCAGTCGAACATTTTGAATTGTATTGCATAGTCTCCGGAATTTCACCAGAATTTCTTTTTGACTTGACAAAGGTCCAAAAATGCTTGCTATTACTATTAATCTTAGATTCCGAATCTTTAATGAACTTATCATAACATTCAACTTGAACGATCTTCTGCCTATCTCGCAAAACACAAAAAGTATCATAATCACTCTGCCGACCATATCGTTTCCATTTTCGATGGTATTTTAATTTCTCGGATATTATTTTTATTAGTGCCTTAGAGTACCAACACGGGTAATGGGTATTTCTTTTTACTAGTTTGCTAGGTACATGAGATTCAAATAATTTATTGACTGTTTGATAAAAAATATCCACGGCTTGATCAACATCACTTACATTTAATATAGCCCAGTCAACAGCTTCTAGTTGGTCATTAATGGTTGCGTAATCAGCAGCATGGAAAAGTTTAATATTTTTTTATTTATTTTTATTTTTTATTTATTTATTGTTTTATTTCAGGCAACAAAAGATTTTACAAAAATAAACATCTAGGCCCATATCAATATATACCTTAACCTAAAATATATATATTATATAACTTAAACTATGGCACTCGTTGAGGCTGCGACGTGTTGCGCGTCATCGGAGTGTCGGGTAACGTTCCACGAAAGCGACGATACACAACACCCTTTGGCCAAAAGTTAGCTTCCATGAAGGTTGCCAGCTTCTCCGTCGGGACTCGCACCACGAAGGACGTGAAGTTCACACTGTGGCGCGACTCCAGCTTCACGACCCTCAGCGTGATGTTGGTCTTCACGCGGACGTACTCCATCACTTCCTCTGCCTTTGTGGAGTGGAAGAGCCGGGATACGTACAGCTGCGTCGTTGGGATGGCGGGACGCAGCAGGTGGTTAGGTCCTGTCAGTGCAGTTCCGCACTGATTCCGACAAGAAGGCCTCTTTTTTCTTCGCTCCACTTTAACGAAGCCCTCTTCATCTGCCTGTCCTTTGTTAGACACGGAAGGAACGATCCTGGGAACCGACGAAATTCGATTCCTGTCTCCCTCGGGTTTCTGCTGCTTCCTACGCTTCGGTTGACGTTGACTCAGTGGTGCAGCTGGGGTAGTTTTATCGATGACGACACTATCGTTGACGGCGGTGTCGCCGACGGCAGCTGCCGCCGCAGCGTAGGCACGTGTCGGGGTCGACGCACTCGCGGTGTTCACCGCGACGGTGGAGCGGGGCGCGGGGCGCGGTGTGACGTGTGTCACAGCGGCAGCCGGCGAATCATCGAATTTCGCTGACTCGAAACTGCCAAGTGACGTATCTTGCGCACCTCCTCGGCATGTGTTAATGTTAGAGGCTACGGGTGACCTAGTTATCGAATCATTACTTTTCAAAACTAATAATTCGGAACGTAGCTCGGAGATCGTATTTTCCGAGGCCTCTACTCTTAACTGCATCTCGGCCAGACTGGACTTCAAGGCCGTGATGTCCTTTAGCAGCCTGGTGACATCGACGTGATCAAACGACACAGGTGGTAATCTCCGCAGTCGTCTTGCACAGAAAGCGGGCACATCGTCTGGATCGGTCGTCTTCAACAGCGAGATAATGTCCTGAAGACTCCTCTCGCCTTTCTCATCCCTCCGTCGTTTCGGCATCTGCGCGGACTTCCCGAGCAGGTCGTAGAGCAGCACCTTGCCGCTGCAAATCTCCTCTTCGTTGAAGTTTGACTTGCAGATCTGCATGATGCTGATCTCGTCCATGGTGTCTTTCACGTAGTCGATGAAAGCCAACAACTCGTTAGCTATGAGTGGTTTAGTACTCATAGCGGTAGCGTCGTGCAGCGGCATTACGCCGCGCGATTCGCGTAATATTCTCGTAATATAAATTCGGATAATAGTTTGAGCTAACGGTTTTAATCTTTTCTCTACATGTAATTGGAAATCGACAGATAACGCAGGGTGATTTTTATCCTCTGGAACTAATGGAGCAAGGTTCCGGCTAACCAGGCAGTTGTTATCACTAATTATTAAGTCGAGGTATCTATTATTACAATTAGGTACCGGGTTATACTGTTTGAAGTCGGTCAATTCAAGAAAATCTTTTAGGGCATTAATCAATTGCTCATCCTCATTATTATCAGACAATATCATCTCATGTCCAGACTGAATCCATTTAGCTTTGGTTACATTAAAATCACCTATTACAAGGAAGCTATCCGTTGGATTGCCAAATGCATCACTTGAGACACTTTCGAAAAAGCTACAAAAAGCATCCTGGTGTAATGGACAATGTGGAAAGTAGCAGCAGTAAATATGCAAAAGACGTGATGAGATTGAACGTTTTACAGAAACAGAAACCTTGATGACCTCAGCTACAGAGTCAATAAGAGGAATGGAAGAAAATAAATGTACTGAGTATTCCTTTTTGACAGCAATAAGCACTCCTCCTCCTCTTTCATCATCTCTAAGATCATAGTTACGATCACACCTATAAACATTGTAACGATTGTCAAAAAGCTCTGCGTCATAAATACCATTTAGTAACCATGTTTCAGTCAAGCATATAATGTCATTATCAGATTGTAAAAGATTTCGAAAAAATATTTTTGTTTTCGTTCTTAATCCACGCATATTTTGGTAATAAATTATTAAAGAATCTTTACCCATTATCAAACGGAAAGCAGTATGTTTCATTTATAAAAAAGATCATACGAAACAAAACATAATATATCACCACATCAAAATTAGCTGCCACACGGAAATGATACATAAATATTTTTTTTTTCATAAAAACATTATTTCTTTCCAGTTCATAATTTTAGTGTGGGAAACCAGTTATAAACCTAGATAATTGCAATTTCTTTACAATTACCAATTTTTAGCGGAATCTGACATGTGGTTTCAAAATTAAGCGTAGACTACGTTTGTATGAAGAAGTCTAGGGTAAGGGGACTCTTAAGTGAAATTGATAAACATAGCGCCATCTTTCGTTTTTTCAGGTAAAATACAAAAAATGACACCTAATCATCTACACACACACACGGTCTATCCATTCGGTCGCTACGATGCAACAAACAGACAGACCGACAGACATTAGTCAAACTTATAAAACCTTTCTTTTTAGACGGGCGTTAAAAAGAGAAGCCATCTCTTAGACTACACTTAAGAACAGAAATCATACATTCAAATGTTCCGACCCAGTTATTCAAATTGCGAATAAAATTAGCGATTAGCCAGAAATGACTACTTTGACAGTGACCTCTGTTTTCTAGCATCATTATAACACGCGGGGCATCGGCCGCTGTTACGTATGCATTTTCACTTTCAATGTCAATAATTAATTTATTTATTTGTACTTTCCAACGAAAGCTCTTGAACCGTAGCATCGTATTAACTTAGATACATATGTTATTAACATCCGCTTTTGTTGCTAGCGGCTAACTTTTGTAGGTCAGAGCGGTTTTGTAAAAGTTTTTGGTAATCTGTATTTTAACATGTAACTTTGTAGTTAGTTACTTTTATAATAAAACTAGCTGTACCCACAGGCTGCGCTCCCCTTTGGGATAAAGATTACCCTATGTCCTTCCCCGAGTTTCAAACAATATCCATACCAAATTTCATCCAAATCGGTTCAGGTAGTTTAAGCGTGAAGAGGTAACAAACAAACAAATATACAAACTTACTTTCGCATTTGTAATATTAGTAGGATAGGATAGGATAGGAATTAGTAGGGAGTAGGATAACCGGCCAAATGCGAGTCGGACTCTCTATAAAAATCATGTTTGTTGTATGGGGTACTTATTTTATTACGTATACTTTAATATTTACTTTTTTTGTTTTTATAGCGGCAACAGAAATACATCATCTGTAAAAAAACTGTCTAGCTTTCACAGTTAAGATACAGCCTGGTTACAAACAGACAGACCGACGGACAGTGGAGTCTTAGTAATAGGGTCCCGTTTCAACTTTTGAGCACGGAACCCTAAAAATGAAGTTAGGAACTTTCGGTACCCGGGACTCAATTTTTATATCAAATATAAAACAATTTTTGTTTTACAAGATATACTACCTTTTGTCTTTCGTAAGTAGATTTTCAAATCTTTGTCTAAGTTAGTATTCCTTACGCTTGGACTGTATAAGTTCCCTAAGGAATCCACAGGGAATCAATGTTAGGTTGAGGTTTTCGCTAAAATCTACAAAAAATAAACAGAAAAGTGTGAGAATTAATGAGACATAACTAACAAGCTAACTAATTAACTACCTACTAAGCAACCTTAATCTCATGGTATAATAATATACTGCGCCAGGAATGGCATTCCGACATATAGTGGTCACGTGGGTGACACGAGCCAACGTCACCGCCACTCAGTGTTACCGGTACTGTAAAATCAAACACCCCAACTTTATTATTCACGTATATCTGAATCGGATTAAACCATGTCCATTTTTACAAATAACCTATTTATGAAAAAATAAGTTAAACTTGTTAATGAATAACAAGTATAACCTAATTTTTTATGCATTAAAATGTTTATTGTCATGAATAATGGCAGGCAAACGTTCCCTAAATCTTAACTTAGTTACATTAAAGTGGCAACTCTGTTGTGACGTAGGCTCGTGTCACTGCCGGAATAGCAGACCTGTTTTTTTGGATCATGATTAATCTCTTAATTCCGATTGAAACAAACCTCGTTGGAAATCACTTAGAAATCAATCTCCCACAGACACCATATAATTAAACTTCTAAACGTAATATTTCGCAATGAAAACCTTTACATTCTTAAAATCACCGTGAGATCGCATTAACTGATTAACATAACCTTTGGGTGCACTTCAGATGTTATATGACGTAACACATATACCATAAGAGAAGTTTGGTGAGAGTACGTACAGTCAGGCTTCAAAAATGGAGTCATAATTTCTCAAACAATACAAAGTTTAGTTAATCTTTTATAGATTTACTAAAATAGTAGACCCATATTTTTTAGTTTACCAAGAAAGTAAAAATTCAAACATCAAAGTCCGCAGTGGGGACTTGCGACGTCACGGCTAAGTACAAATCATGCCTAGCCGTGACGTCATGTCGTAATTGTCATTTCATGTCATTCGTAATATTTTGTTTTTCAGAAAAATAAAAAATACGTACCTATTCCGGGATCGATCCCCAGTCTGTGCAAGTTAGAAAATGGCCTTTTTCAATTGTCCTGGGTCTTGGAAGTTTATCTTTATATGTATTTGTTGTAAAATATAGTATCGTTGAGTTAGTATCCCATATCACATCTGTCGAACTTACTTTGGGGCTAGCTCTATCAGTGTAATTTGTCCGTATATATTTATTTATTTATCTTTATTAGGCTATCATATGATAGATGCGTTTACGCTATCTGATATCAGTTTTGCCCGCTTATAGATACGAATTAAAAGCCATAACCTTTAGGTGCAGTTCGGTTATGTTGTGACGTAACCACATAATAAGACCACTTACGACTTGCAACCAGTTAAGTTTTCGAAACGTTCACTTTCGATGAGCTTCACCGGTTTGGTGGTATTTTTTGCACCGTTGGCTCCTTATGGGGAAATTGTGGTCAAGTGAAATGAAAAGGTTAGTTTGAGGTCATAGTAATAACCGACCATGTGCGAGTCGGACTCGCGCACGAAGGGTTCCGTAGCATTATCTATAAAAAATCATATCCGCTGTATGGGAGCCCCACTTAAATATTTATTTTATTTTAATTTAATTATTTATTATTAATTATTTATTCGTCTGCGCAGGATTATCACACAACATCTTTATAAATTGTAGCCTATGTGTTCTGATGTATAAGCTATATTATCACATTTATTCATCCATCCATCCATACTTACAAACTTTTGCGTTTATAATATAAGTAGGAAGTAGGATAGGAATATTTCAAGCGTCTACCTGTTGCCGTTATTATTATCAAGCAAATCGGGAAAATATCCCGTTTGATACCCCGCTTAAATATTTATTTTATTCTCTTTTTAGTATTGGTTGTTATAACGCCAATAGGAACACCTCATCTGAAAAATTTCAACCGTGTAGCACACGTACCACGGTTTATGAGATAGAGACAGTCAGATGGGCGGACGACCGGACAGCAAAGTCTTAGTAATAGGGTCCCGTTTTTACTCTTTGAGTACGGAGCCCTAAAAACAGTCAGTGTCGTCAACTTATTTTATAGCTGAGAAAATAACAAGCTGAATTTAAGTTGCTAATTTATTATACAATGCTTTTTGCAAAGGACCGTGAAAATAATATCATTATGATTAATTATCCCGTGCTTCGGAAAGCACATATGTCCCGGCTGTCATCATTGTATAGAAGTCGTCAACTTTATCAGATGCATTTAGGCAGCCTAAAAATCTGACACCAATGTTGGCCATTTATACACACACAAAAAATAGTAATAAAAAAATATTTTTATAAAACCCTGTGAATAACAAGTCTATTAAATAACGGTAAAAAGTTATTAATGTTATTAACAGCTACCAAACAGGTTTATATATAATAATTTCAAAAATATACTGCCCAAAGCGATGTTAACTTTCAGGACAGGTGTGCAAGTCGTAACCGCTTCTTATAATTATAATTATATGTTGGAATCTTCCTTATCTTTTGAAAAAGTAAAGGCTTGCTTAAATTCTCTTATGTAATGCAGTTATTTACGGCCAGTTGAGTAATTTGAGATTAAATGCTCGTTTTTACTCTTTAATTTGCAAATAGTTTTATTATATTTGCATTGAGTTATCACATAGTTGCCGTGTGTGTTTCCAGCAGAGTAGGGGCCACTCTAGTCCTCCCGTTAATGTCGTAGAAGGCGACTTAGTAAATACAAGCTGAACAAAGTTTATAAACATCAATGAGACCTCTCTAATCTTTCTGGCGAGGAGAGTTTAGGCCGAATCCTCTGGCTGCTCTGCTCAAATATGGCTCTGGTAGTACAGAGAGGGTCGTGCTCATGCAGTGAAGACAAAAAGACCTGATGATGATAACATAGTTGTTACAATGCAAATATAGAAGTAGAGCAGTAGGCATTAGCATGTTTGTTTTGCTTTTCGTGTACTGTAAGTAACACCACCTCTTGTGAATCAAAGAAGAATGAAAAAAATCTCATATTTTTGTCACGTTAAGATCTATAATCGATAGAGAAGAGGCGCTATATTTATGTGTTTGTAAATTGTAGCACTCTAAACATTTGATTGTTTTATTTATGCAATAAAAAAAGGAGCAAACATAATATTTAAATTTATCTCCCTTTAACACTCTCGTTAAATTAAATACAAGTACTATTAAAAAACCAGTTTAATAAAAAGATTATGTTTTTGTTTCAGACATTCGATTTGGAGCAGCATAACGTTTTGACACGCGACGAACGTGACCAACAACATTATACTGAGGTAAGCGTCTCGCTTGGAATGTGGTGACCAATAATATAAGTACTAAATAATATTACAAAGAAAGAAAGAAAGAAAATTTGTTTATTTTTGGTAGAAACAACATAAAAATTAACAATAGACGTGAACTGATAACTAAGAAACAAACTCACTTTTGCATTTATAATATAAGTAAGGAAGTGAAGATAAGGATTATACCTACTTAGTAGAGTTTTAATATGCAAATAATTTGACCTAGGCACTTTAATTACTCCCAGTCTTAAAGTTACAGTAAATAAATTCATGAAAATAGTGACCCGAACAAAAAATAGGAACCGGTAAGTGCAATTTATTAATTAAGGGTGATTTCAAATGTTAACAAGAAATTTCACCGCAAAAAAGTGTCCAACGCGGTGTTTTTCGAAACAATTATGTGTAAAACAACGTAACTTGTGAGTAATTGGTAAAAAGAAACGACGTTCACTCCGAACGTTGTAATTTGATACAAGTTGCGTGCGCGCTTTTTGTGACATTGGTTAAAATGGTGATACCGAGTTTTGACGTTGACTTGAGTTAATTTATACAGTATGTAAGAATTAAATATATAACTAGTTTATTAGTGCTACTACTCATAATATACTTACAAGACTTTTCTGAATACTCTTCTTATCCTTTAAGAGCTTGGTCTTGTCGTTGGAATTAAGTAGAGATGTCACCATTGAACTGTTTTAAAAAAAAATAGATACAACGTGGAAGGGACATAATCGTGATAAATCGAACCACGGGCTATATTAGATCATTACAGTATAAAATGATGATAAGAGAATATTCAAGAAACAAAATTTTTGTTAGTATGCGCAAACGTATTTAAATCCATGAGATGGATTTATAAGATAATATAATTAATACATAAATACTTTTTCAATAAAAAAATGTATATCAATATTTTATTTAAATTTTACCATTCCATCTTCTGAAGATAAAACAGAACTGTCCAGGCTACTTTAAAGCATCTTAGATAAACCCGAAGATTCCCACAGTCCAGCAAATAATAAAAAGCTCGTAATAGATTTGTTGGGCATGCCTGAAGATGGCATTAGTTGATGCGGAGCGTTCGGTGTGTCGGGGGCTTATCGTCCCATCTGTACCACTCACTCCAATCATTGGCACAGCGAATATCTTTCATGTTAGGCGTGGTGCAAGGGAAGAGAGAAGGTGGAAAGATTCCAAAGGTCCAGGCATTTAAATTAAAAAATACATATATTTTACGGCTCTGGTTACAAGTCTTTTAGATTCCATCTTTGTTTTATAATTCTTTATTCCGAACCCTAATTATTCCACTAAAGATTGGTGTAGGTCCTTTGATTGCTTCAATGGAGCTTCTGGTGACAAATCTATACGAGTACACTGGTTTTCATAGCCGATTGAGTGGCGGATGGCGCCTAGGCAGTTCACAAATAAACTTTACAAATTTCATATATTGTCAATGGCCATGAGCATTAATAACATCAAATAACACCAATTTCAAATTATAAAGTCCACTAGAAACAAATTGCATTACTCAACTAAACATTCCCGCCAAAAACTCAGGTCTTTAAATCATATAATTACTGCCTGTCAACTATTTGTTTGTTTACAACTTGCTATAACCCTTATCGCTACTAACGTTGTTGAAGTAATAAATAGACAATTTTTCCAATCAAATAACAAATTAGCGTATAATGGTGCATGGTGGTGAGAAGTCGGAAAAAGGAATCAAAATAGTGATGGTAAGCATCGCCTATTAACACGATCAATGTTTTCGCCTATTTCCTTGAAAGATTTTTACGTTCTGCTATATAATACTATTATTAATTCTGTGGTTCTGCGCAAGAAGAGAAGCATTTGGTTTTTATTTCTCTCAGACCAGTATGAAATGGATTAACAATATTAAAACATCTTAGTCATCTAGTCCATCTGCTAATTGATCGTAAAAATCAGAGAAGCAGCCATAAATTCCAAGGTTTTTTGCCAGCATGAAAGAGATTGAAAACATTGAACCATCTTACCCTATCATGTTTTCAAACTTTGGTTAGAGAGATGTCATACTCCTCATAACCCATTTTACCAATCCACTCATATCATCAAACAAAGTCCACTTTTAGCGTAATGGTAAGCAAGAAGATGGAACAACCTAAACAGCTTCCTAGTATATAATAACTTCCTAGTATTTCGATCGCCTTATCGTCGAATACAACTTAATTCTTCGTCAGGATACTTCTAAATGAAAGCTGGGAATCCTTTTTAATTAATATTGTGTATTTTGTTTTTACTTGGTATAACATTTTACAAAAATATTTCACTCTCTCAAGTTCTATCTCGGCATTTTCTCTATATACACTTATAGCGTGGCCAGTTTTACAATTTTGGGATGCCAGTATTAATAAAATTATTGCAGATTTTGGAAATTCTGACCTCCCGGACATTTTTTCAGCCTATTATCTCGATAGACTTTTACGACGCGTGAACAGATATAGCTGTTACTTCAGGTTTTTCTTTTTTTCCATAGAAGTGATTGATCCTCCCGCAGCTTGCGCCAGCGCCCGCCAGCGAGCCAAGCACGCGCAAGCCTAATCTGCTCCATCGATCCATGCTAATTGATCGCTCGCACCTGCCGCGGCCGTTTCTCGGGAACCCTATCGCTGCCATTTAACATTGTCCTCGTCCGCGGCAGGCTTTGCGATTGATCAGTTTCATTCAGAGCTGGCTATTTCATGAGTATGACTTTGAATTTATTTATTGTATTGGTAAGTAAAAACTTAGAATGTATGTACAAGTAGCAGCACGTAAGTTTAGCGCTGAGGGAAATGTACTGCGCATGGGTACAGTACTTTTGACTTCTGCGCAATTAAGGTCAGCGGTAGAGTTTCTTGCCGCTACCTGTACCAGGTGTTTCTTTTCCGTCCAGCTCGTGAAAACCTAATAGCGGCTTGCAAGTCAACTATTTTGATTCGATTTTCCATTTTCTCGTCCACCATCACGCCTGAAGCGGCCTTTTAATCTTGCGGCCTTTACTACGTTTCAGATAAAGACATGATAGTATAAAGTAGGTATAGAAAAATAAAATCTTGTACTAAAAACTAATTTTAACAAAAATTGATTATGGTAAAAAATTAAACCTTAGTCCCCGTTAATATAAATTATATATAACAACAAAGTATATTTTCTAGCATCCATACGTTCGATATTGGTATCAAATGCATCTATTGCGACGCGGACATTCGCCCAGTAGTTGGGCAACGAACTAGTTCCAGTTCTCAGCGTAAGTACTAGTCAAAAGTATCACTACTGGATACGAATATTGCATGAACACAGATTTCATATCATAAAAAGTTCTTTACCTATATCCAAATTAGGTAATAAGAATGTCTCCTTACACGTATACTATCTAAAAGTGATGCTGCTTCTTTTTCCGCGATAATCGATAAAGCCGATCGATGGAATGGGCGAAAATGCGTATCATATTAATGATATATTTTAAATCGATCGCATATTTACAACCTATAAGTACCCTACCTAAACTACCTGAAATACTCTTAGACAGACACTTATACGCAACAAAAAAAGCGGACAAAGCAGAACGAGCCTGTATCCATTCCCATAGATTCGTCTCACGCCTGCAGGTCTAGTTTTAATTGTTTTCTCGATTAGATCACTGCGAATAGGGCTTTTGCAAACATTTCTGTTAGTGCATTACTTGATGGTTCATGGTTTCATAATGGCTGCTTCTGAGGTAAGTCTGAGGAAACTTTACAGAGCTTGGGAGCTTGATCATACGCAACGATTGTAATATTGTTAAGATTATCTAAGCCTTTTTCTTTACATTGAGTGTGTTAACGCCAGCTACACTGTTACTCTTAGAGCCTGCGTAAAGGCATCTGACGTAGCTCAATGACTGTCATATAGTGACAATATAATCTATCTATATCTATATACATATAATAAAACAGTAAAAAAAGTGTGTCTGTACATTAAATATATTTCCAAAAAAAATATTGGGTGCGATGGAGACGTAGTAATAGAGTAAGAATTTTAAAAAAATGTCTGTCTGTTTTTCTGTTTGTCTGTATGTCTGTTTGTCTGTTTGTCTGTTTGTCTGTTTGTACACGCTAATCTCCGGAAATACTGGACGGATTCGAATGAAATTTTTTTTGTTATATAGCTATTAAGCCTGGGCAACATATAGGGTGTAAATGATTTTGGAAAATGGTACGCCTGATGCAGGACAATAACGGTCCAGCTAAACTATAAGAGATATAAAAATGCCGCTTTAGTAAAAGTTGTTCAGCCTAATGATCATTTTCCAGAGACAAAGTCCACGCGAACGAAGTCGCGGGCTTCAGCTAGTCATTAATAAACGCAAGTAAACTAGGGTGAGAGGTTTCCTCACAATGTTTTCCTTTACCGAAAACAAGTAGTTAGTAGTTGAAAGACCGTATACGAGTACAAACTCAAATTACTAGAGTAGTCGTGCCTAGTGAGAATCGAACTCGTGCAACAGATAGATGCACAGCCGGTGGTGTCTAATTTACCACTACCTCATCTAAGTAATTTAATATTAATGTAGATTTAAGCATATAATTCATCATCATCATCAGGTCTTTTTTTCTCCACTGCAGGAGCATGATCCTCTCTGTACTACCAGAGCCATACTTGGCCAGAGCAGCCAGAGGACTTCGGCCTACTCTCTCCTCGCTGGCCAGACGGGTTGGAGAGGTTTTATTGATGTTTATAAGCTTTGTTAAGACTTGGAGTGGCCCCTTATCAAGCACATAATGATTATATTTAAATACTAACGTAATATAAAATTTAACGCTGATGTATGCTCTCCGAATAATCTTTCGTGGTTTTAGATTGCATAAAAGATTCTTTTCTGAAGCAAATATTGTCTCCTCCATAGGTACACATGTAAGGTGGATCAAAAGTAGTATTTGATACACCTAAATGTTCTAACTTTATACTGACAACATAGATATAAATGGGGTAAGAAAAATAAAGTTGTCCTCGTTCTTTGTCATGGCCCTAACTTAAATGAGCCGGGCTCCACACGTTGTCTCTTTGCTTGCTTTGCCTTTATTGCGAGAAACCAAACCACAAATCTTTATATTGAAATTTGTAATCTACAATACTGAGCCTACAACAGCAATCATAGTAGATTAGAAATATTTATTACATCAGTATTTCAAGTACCAAGGTCCGACAATCGCCGCAGAGTAATTGCATAGAATGCACCATTAGCGGTGGCGAGGTGGCGAAAAAGTTAACAATAGAGCGGACAATGCGCGCCGCGGGCGACCGGCTAGCGAGCAGGGATGCGCAGGAGTGGAGGAGATCGTTTTGGGAGTTAGAAACAATATCATTAAGCCGTAAACTGACTTGAATGATAGCGTCATCCCCTCGCTCCCCCTTCTTCCTTTCCCTCATCTCTTTACGAGTTTACAATTAATTCTAAAAACTGTTTTATAAAATTTATCTTTTAAAACATCAATCACACTATGAACGGCGCCGTGTAGTGCTCTATACTCGCCCTAAAGATTATTTCCTAATGAGATCAAAGCCCGGTTGGCCCGAGCTGATTTAGACTTGAGTCCCGTTATATAAAAATCAAGACATCCAAGAAATCTCCGGTTGCTTTTGCTGAGAACATTGAAATAGTGGAAAAGATAAGCACGGAATATCACGGCAAGATGGCGAAGAAAAGCTGTCTCAGTATGTACATGCCATGGTCATTTGCTAAAAGATTCAGCAAATGACAACGTATCGCCACAGATAGGAGGTTATAGAAGACGCACAAAAATGGAACACCAAATTCAAAAAAGGTCATTCGACAAAAAAGA
The DNA here is from genome assembly GCA_963555685.1 of Acrobasis consociella. Classification (NCBI taxonomy): domain Eukaryota; kingdom Metazoa; phylum Arthropoda; class Insecta; order Lepidoptera; family Pyralidae; genus Acrobasis; species Acrobasis consociella. The sequence goes on along the minus strand of OY743105.1, from coordinate 22,559,511 downwards.
CAAAAAAAGTCAATTGACCAAAAAAAGGCAATAATAATTCTTGCGTATCCACAGCTATCCCCAACCCGCACACCGCGTCCTCCCATCTTGCTCCGCGGCGCGCCTCGCTATTAGAGCGTTTGGTAGACAATATGCGAGATTGCCGATTACGACCATTGTCTCGACAGCCGCAAAGAATGGCCCGCACTGCCGGACCACACGCCACACACTATTTTTAGGACCTACCTATGTGTACCTACGTGGTACACCTAAACCGTCTTATTATAAAATTTTAGTACTTGGTTTAAATCGTTATCCGGGCAAAACAAGAAGACTTCTCTTAATATGTCATCTCCTCTTTTTTCACTGTCAAGTTCATTTGGATGATATGGTTTAAAGTTTAAATCTAGTCTTAAAGTTACTATGCATTTTAAAATAAGGTAGAAGGTGCCGTAAAGAATGCTATTTGACAACTCTGTATCCCTATATTTAACTTAATCTAAAATCGATAACATATTCCCTTCAAAATCCATTTGGCCAAACGCTGACGGATTCCAAATATTTATTTTTTGATGTTCGTTAATTGTTTTTATGGAAAGCAGTTCAATTCTTCTTTTTCTTCTTCTTAACAGGAGTGGTCGTTGCGAAGCGCTGGTATCGATAGCTTTTATTTGAAATATAAATTAAATTTCAATATACACTACACGTAATGTAAATCATATATAAAGACGTGTAAAAGTGTCTGTAGGTCTATTTACTAAATATTTTAATTTTTAATTGGATTTTTTTTGTCATGGGCAGAATTTTCTCCAAAAATTTAGCTGGTGGGTTAAAGAGTCAACCTGTATATGACTGCTATGTATTCTAACCTCTTTTCATTTCTCCCAGACTATAATGGTAGAAATTGAATTGAAAGATATTGTAGCGGTTTTCTAAAAGTCGTTGAAAGTTAGTACTGTTACAGTTGCTTTATTGATATTCTATGTAAGTTACTTCTGTTAGTTTCCCTCTATATAATAGTTATGATTTATATATACTCGAATCGTGATCTCGTCTTTATAACAAAGTCTTCTTTCTATTGACAGATTTTTTTATTCAACTTCAACTTAATAACATAATACTACTAACGTTGCCATTGGTAAAAATAAACGCTGAATGGAATGATAAAATCTTTTGTGCGTAAATCCATCTCGCTAAAACGTCGAAACTAAGGAAATACTTACCTACACCCCATTTGGTTAGGTATGTGCAAAACTGTAAACATTCCTGACATGTCTTTTTATTGAAATATAGATACATACACTTTGCAAATTAATATTTGTTATTATAAACTCATCATTGTAATTTATAATTTACAAAATAATTAATTTTTACTTTGCACAGTTTATGATTTATATAGTGTATATATCAATTACAGACATGTCAATATTGTTTTCCTTTTAATTAAGTACGAGAACCCAAAAAAAAATAATAGAATAATAATATTTAAAAAAATCGTCAACGTTTAAGAAGGAAATAGGTATTTCATAGTTCATATCATGGGTAACCTCCCATCTCCTTTTTAAAAAACTTTTAAAAATCTTAGGATATTGAATGCAATAAGCAAATGAATTGACAGCACTTTTCTTTTTGAACGCCAGTAAAAAGCAAGATCATTAAGTATCATTTGGTTTCAATATCATATGAATAATTTGATCTGTTTTTGCTGCAATCTGAATAAACTTCATTACGCAGATGACTTCCTGTTACATAAGGGTCAACAACTCCTGAACTATGGTAGCATTACTTACGCTTTCAAAATATGGAATTTCTTATTAGATATTTTTTAATTTTGACGACCTCCGTGGCGTAGTGGTGAACATGCTAGTCCGCCACCCAGAGGTCCCGGGTTCAATCCCCGGTCAGGGCAAGTTGGAAAATGGCCTTTTTCAAATTGTCCTGGGTCTTGGATGTGTATCTATATAATTTAATTGTTATAAAATATAGTATCGTTGAGTTAGTATCCCTTAACACAAGTCTTGAACTTACTTTGCGGCTAGCTCAATCAATGTAATTTGTCCCTATATATTTATTTATTTATTTTCTCTGGGAATCTAATTTTAAAATGTTTACAGAATAATGGCTTTCGTCCTTTACACCAACTCGACACGCTGACTGTGCACAGTCTTCTCATCTTTAGCCCAAGGATAAAGACATCAGATCTTTAGTCTCCACTACAGGAGCAGTGCTCCTCAGTAGGTACTAAGAGGGTCGTGCTCCTGGAGCCCTCTCAGTACCTACTAACAGCATGTTAAGCTATCTATTTATGTTTTAGTTATTTAAATTTTTTAAACAATTTTTATTTCAACTTATCGTTGCGTTGAGGTTTTCGAAGAAACATATTGACAGCATGTTTTTAAGCTGTCACGGAATGAAAATTCGACACAAGTGTTGGCCACACACACACGAAAATACCACTGACAGACAGCCAGCATTTCTTTCGTTCTCATTAGCTTTGTTTGCAATCGCCGGTAAGTGCCGCGATCCGATACGGTTTCTCCTGGCAATCTCGTGTGTACACTAACACGCATAATTGTTACGACACTGTTTGCACAAACTAAGCAATGGTTTAGTACTTTATTCTTACACTAATACAGCCATATTCATAAGGCTAATCATCCGTCTATTCCAATCTGATCTGCACTAAATAATGCTATGTGAAATAAATTATTTGAAAGAAAACGAAGATATCATTTAAAATTTAGGTTTTAGAAAGCCCTAAATAACCCGTCAAACTATATTTTGATGTACTGTTTACAGTTAACAGTGAGAACGTAAATATTTTCTTCACACATTGACGAAAAACTCCTACTTTTTGCAAATGTGCAAAGTAAAACTTCACGTTCTCGCTTTAAACTGTAAACAGTAGTTAATAAAATCGTTTGAAGAGTTTCTGGTCTCTAAGAGACCAAAATTTTGAATGGTATCTTCGTTTCCTTTTAAATAATTTATTTCAAATGGGAACAGCACTGGACCCCGGAAAATTCATGTATGAAGTGATAGAGCGAACGTGGAAAGTGTAGGTCAAATGTCTCTGGCTGCTCTGGCCAAGTTATGACTCTGCTAGACTAAAGACTTGATAATGATGATAATATTATAGAATACGTGGTGCGCCCCTCGGTGTTACCCGCGGTGTTATATGTGTTAATCCAGAGTGTCAGCTTCTAGCATACTAAATTTTGTCAAAATTGGTCCAGCCGTTTGCGCGTAAAGAAATAACAAACATAAACACACACATACTTACTTTTAGCCTTTATAATACTAGTGTGATGTGATTGAATTATGCGACAGATATAAAGATCACTAATTTTGTGTGTAAAATTATATACTTACCCGACTGTACACAAGGCAAATGAGACGTATCAAATCGTATACAATTGGATTCTCTATCACTGTTGCCAAATTGAAACATTAGGCCATATATTGTTGCTGTGTAAACGACTATAAGATTTATGGTAATGGACTTTAGAGAATGCTATCATTGCAGTACTGGAGAAAAAATAGTAATAATCATCATAATTTCAGCCGCATAACGTCCACTGCTTGACATAGGCCGCACCCAAAATGACCGATCAAGAGCGGCCTGCATCCATCGCTTTCCGGCGACCCTGGTCAGGTCATCTGACCACCTTGTAGGTGGGTGCCCTACGCTTCGCTTACGAGTAGTGTTTGAAGAAAAAATTACATTTATTGTACAAGCTTTTATTGTGAGACCAAATTACTGGATGTTTATCTATATATGTATTGGTTTTAAAATATAGTATCGTTGAGTAAGTATCCCTTAACACAAGTCTCGAACTTACTTTGGGGCTAGTTTAGTCAGTGTAATTTATCCTTATATATTTATTTATTACTTCCACATTACTTGTGACTTTTCCGTATATTATTTTTTATTATTTATTTATATTTTTCTAAGAACTTCATCTACTTCTAAATGGTACGACCGTTACGTAATGAGTTCCCACGCACGACACGAGTAAAATAGTGTTAAATAAACATTAAAAATAATAGTCAACTGCCGGCCATTTGAGCAGATTATAATTTTATACATTCATTCATGTTCTCACACTTTCTTGCTCATCACCTATTGTGTCCAAGACTATGGGATTACGATGCCATGAAACAAGGAACTTGATTTTAATTAATATGCTCTATCTGAAATATTGTATACACCTTAAGAAAAAAAAGGAAAAAGGCATTTACAAACACAAACACATAAATTTCTGAAAAATAATGCCATTCTTATGGTCTAATAGCAAAAACAAAATGCATTTACTGTACCAGCTGTTTCTATTCCTGCACAATTTGTAGAAGTCGATCGAGGGAATGGGTGTTATTACCCCGAATATCTATCAAAATATCTATCACTTTTTTGATATTTTCTTTAATACGATGTGCACAAAATACATTTTTTTTTGCTCATTAGAATTTTAAAAGGTATGGTATACGATTTTTTTTCTATGATTATCAAATGACGACAAAGATACAGCTAAGTTAAATTTCGCGAGGCGCCACGATCAGTGGTGCAATTTTTCAAACGCGGAGTCACTAAACGAACGGTTTTTTGTATGGAAAAAACCATTCGTTTAGGTGACTCCTCGTCTCAAAAATCGCACTTCAGCTACGGTTTTTCACCAAGAGTGACACACTGCGAAACTTCGAAGTGCCGTATCTTCGTCAATGTTTACTACATCGCTAAACGAAAAAATATTGGTCCTTTTTCTGGATAATCTAGTTGAAGGACTAAATAATAAAATATTATTTTCACCCAGTCCCCACCTCTCCAATATTACAATAGGTTTAGCAAACGTTTCAAAATTTTTTGAAGTGAAAACTTCTTTAGCGGCGTTGTGCACTTTTTTTGGAATGGGTAAAAAATGTTAAACTCGCGTCAGGACACGTGACCTGATCGAAAATTCGTAAGACGGCGCAGGGCGCTTGCGTGAATGTTCGTGTGTGTTTATGTTACAGCGTGCTACGCGCATCCATGGATGGTGACAGCTGATGGCTCGACCGTCTGTGTAGTGGCCATACTGCTGTGTATTTGAAAATGATTATGTTGAAAATGAATTTGGTCATGCTTGTGACATTTGTGACAGACTGTGGTTCAGAAAAGATTTGAAATATTTTATACTGATAATTAAAGCGATTCGTGCAAAATTATTCCCTAACCATTCCAAAATATCAAAAATGCACAACGTTAATATTCAAGTTTTCACTTCTGCCGGCACTCCCAGAGTGCAACCCGTCGTTTTTTTTTATGTATAAGGGTTTTGGCTTTTGTGGTCCTCAGCGTAGTCTCCCCTATAGAGACGTAATGTCAATTAAGTATTTTGTATAAGTCCGTGTTTAAAGTTTGGAATCCTTGGTTTTTAATCATCATCATCATCATCAGGTTTTGTGTATTTCCACTGCAGGAGCACGACCCTCTCTTGGCCAGAGCAGCCAGAGGACTTTTGCCTACAATTTCTCCCTGGCCAGACGAGTTGGAGAGTTCTTTTTGATGTTTATAAGCTTTGTTTAGCTTGTATTTCCTAAGTCGTATTCTACAACATCCACAGGAGGATGTGGAGTGGCCCTATTTTACTCTACAGGAAACCACAGGAAGGATGAGATAGGATTGGATTTTAATATAAGTACATTTGTAAATTGAAAACCACTTTTATCTTGAATCATCATACCTTTATTTTACCCAAGCAAAGCGGGGGTGGCTTGCTAGTCATATTTAATTAACAGCTCATCCTCCAGCCCATTTCAACGCCTTTGTAAGCGATTTTTAATCACTGCACTTGCGAGTCATGATCACTTTAATAAACACCTGTATTATCTAATCGATTTTAAACTTTATTATTGTGTAATAAAGTATATTTTCAGTCGGGACGTTTGTTATAAGTTCTGGATTAAAGTCCAAGTAATGAGTAATCGGTTTTAAGTCCTTTGTGCGGGAGATTATAGGATATTCTAATTATTGCCCTGTAATTATTGGTCATTGCGTACACCCTTTATGAGGACAATGCAAGACTCAGTCTGTAGAAGTATTAAACTCTTAAACATATTTTTATCTCATTATATGACGATCTCTGAGGCCTAATGGCTATTATGCCACGCTGTCACACCGGAGGTCCCGGGTTCGATCCCCGGTCAGGTCAAGGTGCATTACACTCACTAAAAATAACAATAAAGATATTTTCATTTTTAAACTCTGCTCTACAACATATTTTTTTAATAAATTATATATACCTACCCTACAATACCTTTAACTGACTGATATAATTTTTTCTTTGTTCTTGTGTGGGAGGGGTTTTGGTTAATGTACCTATGTGTTTCTGTAAATCAAACATTTATGAAAGTATAATAAGTAAACTCTTCTTCTTATATTTAAGAGCTGCAATGGGCTCTTGTCGGTGCAGTGCTTTCTAAGTAAACTAAATAACAAAATTAAAAATAATATTAGTACGGGTTATTATTTTCTCTTACTAATATTATTCGTATGTGCATTATCATCAATAGGTGTAGAAGTCACAGGGTGTTCAGTATTTCAATACCCACTCGTTGGTGGGCGATGTTACGAGCCTATTACCGGCAGAGGTCGTAAAGCTAAACTTGACGCCCTACTGCGTGTAACGGTTTTCATTGATAACACTTTATAGTAAGATATTACCCAACTAAAACATAAAATGTAACAGACAGACAGCTCGTTCAATGGGTCTTTGTTGGGAATAAACAAAGTTTGAATAGGTACAACACAAAGCCATATCGATATAAACGGCAAGTATGTTTTGTACCTATTTGTACTTATAGTTAATATCTGGGTGGTTCTTACTTAATTTGACACAAGGGAAAATTTACAAAATCGTTGACGAAGAGATATAAAACACAAAAAATAAAAATAAGCTATAAAGAATTTGTATTCAGGGCCGTAAAATAAATCTTAAAAAAAACAGATCCCTGCCAACTAAGAGACTTTAAATCGTCCTCGATTTCTCATATATTTATTTTATCTTTAAATTTTGCCTATTCTCCTCTATTAGGCTGCTAGGATACCTACCTACCTGTAGAACCAATGCATTTTTTAGGCCGACCTAAAGTAAATGTTTAAATGAGTCATGTTTTAATTACCCGCACTAGGCGCCTGTAGTTATCATTTTAAATGATTCTGCATCGCACTACAGTTTTATATCGTGTTGTGACATATTATTTGAAACGCATATTAACATTTTAGAGATTGGGATCTCTCATGAAAGGCTAAAAAAATTGTAATTGTTTATATGTAGGTACATACATATTATCACGCCTGTTTCCCACAGGTACCCCTGTGAGCAAAGATTTTATATGTATTTTTTTGATATGTTTAAGTAAAACAGGCAGAAGTCGTGACGAAATGTCAAAAATTTGCCGAAATAGGAGGCATGCATGGAAAACACTCAAAAAAGAAAAGAACCTAGGTAGTTATTTTACTGATGATAGTTTTAATTGTTGTTTTGTGTACTCCATGTATTCTACTAAAGTCTAGATAAGTATTATTTTCTGTTCAGAACATTACCCTAATCATATTTATTAGATAGGTATTGAATATGATAGATTTTAAAAATATTAAGCAGTGACCATCACTGGCTAATATTTTAAAAATATTTATTAAATAATAATTATAAAAATATTATTATATACCTACACTAATGTTACATCTTTCAGAATTTACTGAAGAAGCTTTGTACAAAATAGTTAAAAATAAATCAAAAGGACGTTGCACGTAAGATGTACCAAGTGCTTTACAAATTGCGCTCCATGATACCCAGTAATAATTTTAATTTCGTTCCAATTATACAAAACACGAGTGATTATGCGAGCATCGTCCACATCTTAATTGGTTTAAAAAAACAATGGGGTCTACAAAACGGATAATTGCATCTAAATGTCACATCATTTTTACAGACGGACAGACGGACAAAGAACGTGCGTATTGTTACATGGGAAACGGTATAGCAATTTGTTTACATTTTAAAACAATGAGAAATAAATAACTGGTCACACTTGAAGCTACTGTGGATACAAATAAACTATTTATATCCTGGGAAATGTATGTTTGTTTGGTAACGCGAGTTCTCAAGTGGTGAACAAAGCGATGTTTTGCTTGATACCTAAAATGAGATAATTACGGGTTATTAACTTGATGTGATATAAATAAATATATACATACTATCATGTCTTTTTTGCTAATGGGGCAGACAGGGCACTTTGGGCGAGAAAGTGGAAAATGGAATTAAAATAATGATGGATTGCGAGCCGCGGCGCCCATAAGCATAAAAACATTTCTTTAATCATACTAAAATTGGATCTGCGCATAATACCTTGTTATTTTAGCAATTGGAAACTTTCCTGGGTCAAAAGTTAATTTTTTGGTACTGTTTGAAACGAATCGTCACAAAATAACGTCACTTTCCATTGATCATATCAATTTTCAACGTGTTTTATTATTGTTGAAAAATGGATATTAAAATCGTCATAGTTTCTTTGAGTCTGTGCTTGGAGTCAAATAGCGTTATAATTGACTCCAAGAAACTATGACGTTACAAGCCTGTATTTGATACAAATCTTATCAATCTAGTGACAGCAAGCTTTTGTTTTGACGTTTAGAAAGAAGTATTTGATTTGAGTTGTTGGAAAATAGCGGATTACAATATGGATGTAGACTAAATAGTTTTTTGGCTTATTAGATAGATTATTGAAAAGCATGGTATTCGTTTTTTATCTTTTCTCTCATTAGCTAATAATGACGAAGATACAGCGCACTAAATTTCGCGTGATGTCACGATCAGCAACGACTTTTAACACCTTTGCTAAACCAAAAAATATATTTAGGTCCTTTATTTTTGGATAATCTAGTTGACGGATTCAATACAATATATTTACCTCCTCCACATCCCTATTCCCGAAGACAAAGTTAACCATTTTACTTAGTTTATTTGACACCACCGTTATTGAACGGCTCACCCATTTTCAGACCACTGTTTATGGTTACCGCTAGTTAGTTATGGTCGGGTTAATTACGTCATAGTTAAGTTTAGTGCTGACCACGGCTGAACATAAAACCATCTTAGTATACAAGTTTATTTACCAGGCAGATTAAATAATATGACCGGATGACACCATTTCGTGATGAGTGGCGAAACTACATATTTCATGGTATCCGTAGCGCCATCTATTATTTGTTAGGTAGATTAAAAGTCCCTTTTTTGCCACCACCTTTCAAGCGTTATCTCCAATAACTTGTAAACAGCTGAACCGATTTTTATAAAACATAACTAAGAATCACCGGCGAACTGGCTTTTACGTGAAAAAAACCGCATCTAAATCGTTTCATCTATTCGAGAGATACGATACTACAGACAGACAAACATTAGCGTCAAAGTTATAACATCCTCATTTTTATCAAGTCTTAATAAAATGGTATGCAACAGGCAAAAAACTTGCATTGTCTAAATGAGCCTTTCTTCGTATTCTTTTAACCTTAAAGAATCTCTAAAAGATGTTCTTGGAAGAACTATGATAATTGATAACCAAATCAGCCAGCCCTAGGAAGAATGCCTGCCGAAATTTGAGCTATAATTATAATAAAATAACTTCACGCTCCGAACATATTGGTTCTCAGACCATCACCTAATCTGGCGACGCTTGTAACATGTCGTGTGCGCATTACTCACCTCCGTGAGAACATGGTTAAGGCGAACTTAGTATTCATATTTACTCCCAGTCTTTACAAAGGATAGAAGAAGTTAAAGGGTTGTTAAATAAATAACAATATCACATCTTTATCTTTTACGGAGCAGACAGAGATAGGGATCCATTCCAGCCAGAGGTCCTTTTTTGGTGGGTATATTGTTTAATAAGCGGCCAAGTGCGAGTCGGACTCGCCCATGAAGGGTTCCGTAGTAATATATATGTTTTTTATTTTTATGTTTGAGTTAATTGAATGAAAGGTAAATTGCAGTTTATGACATATTAAAAAAAAAACTTCTTACTAGATTTTGTTCAAACCAATTTTCGCTGGTAGTTTTCATGGTAATGAACATCATATATTTTTTTTAGTTTTATCATTCTCTTATTTTAGAAGTTACAGGCGGACACACTTTTTTCCACTTTGGAAGTGTCTCTCGCGCAAAGTTTTCGGTTTAGAATAAAATGATATTAGAAACCTCAATATCATTTTTGAAGACCTATACATAGATACCCCACACGTATGAGTTTGATGAAAAATATTTTTTTGAGTTTCAGTCCTAAGTATGGGGAACCCCCAAAATTTATTGTTTTTTTTTCTATTTTTGTGTCAAAACCTTAATGCGGTTCACATAATACATCTACTTACCAAGTTTCAACAGTATAGGTCTTATAGTTTCGGAAAAAAGTGGCTGTGACATACGGACGGACAGACAGACAGACAGACAGACATGACGAATCTATAAGGGTTCCGTTTTTGCCATTTGGCTACGGAACCCTAAAAAGTAAATGAAGATACTGTTATTAGTAGTTATTACTGGACTTACCGCGATTAAAATCGTTTTTTGCCAGATATTTCGACGACACTTCCGACTTTGGTCGCTGGCTGACTGAGGAACTGCGATAGATGTTCGGCTGTCAAGGGTAACCATATCGGTCAAGCTTCAAGACTGTGCAAGAAAAGACGAAAAAAGAGGGTAGACTGATACGATCACTCTTGACAGCCGAACATACATTGCAGTGCCTCAGTCGGCCAGTGACCATGACGGTAAAAGGGTCATCAAAATATCTGGCAAAAAACGATATTAATCGCGGTAACTCCCTCAATACTAATAATAGTAATTGAGACCGCAAAACTCTAAACTTTCCTTTTTTTTGTTACTTTCTTAACTATCTTCATTCCCTATATCATATAGGGAATGAAGATAGTTACGAAAGTACGTAAGTAGATTATATTCAATTATTACTATGCGTTACAATCGTCGCCTTAACACCGCTCAGTTTTAGGCTGCGCGCACGCACTTATAATGGTAATTACGTACATTATAGTCGTCGATTGCATTACAATTTGAAGACCATAGTTACATCAGCGGCCAAGTTCAATGGATCTTCTTCTTAAGGCCATACCCAAATTTTCCGGGGTCCAGTGGCGCCGCCATTTAAAATAAATCATTTAAAAGGAAACGGAGATATCATTTAAAATTGTGTCTTGGTCAAGTTCTAGATATCCATTCAAAGTATTTTTTAAACTACTTTTTGTAGTTTAAAGTGAGAACGTGAAGCTTTTCTACGCACATTTGCGAAAAACGGCCACTTTTAGCTAATGTGCGTAGAAAAGCTTCACGTTCGCACTTTAAATTATAAACAGTAGTTCATAAAATAGTTTTAAGGGTTATCTAGGGCTTGACCAAGACACAATTTTGAATGATATCTCCGTTTCCTTTTAAATGATTTATTTCAAATGGCGGCGCCACTGGACCCCGGAAAATTTGGGTATGGCCTTAATGCGGTTATCTGCAGTTTGTTGCTCCCAAATATGTGCTAGGAGGTTTATTACGATCCATTGTGATCTCTTTGAATATCTATGAAGTTTAATGCCTTTGTATCTTTGAATGCATTTATTTCTATTAATTTTATTACTTTTATCGTACTCATCATGAGTATTTCAATCAGAAATTAGATAGGTACGTCAATAGAATGTGTGAGAATGAGTTACTAGCGTTTACGCATGTTAAGCAACTAGAGTAGCGTAGGTCACTGGCGTAGTCCGTACACGTATTATTAGGCTGCTCGCCCTTAAGCGATAATCGGTGACCGATTTTTTGTAGGAGAAGAATAGAACATTCTGAATGCAATAGTGCAACGCGAACATCCCTACAAAAAGTCGGTCAGAAATTCATACAAAAGAAAATCGGCCCGATTATCGGTTTTACAAAAAGTCTGCCGTGGGCTTAAGCACCCTAAGGGATGGGACACAACTGTCTACACGTAACAGAACTTTCTTATGCTGCTATACTTTTCTGTCGCTCAAAACCATCATTTTCTACAGCGATCACTATGTATCATGATGATAATGATGATGTATGTACATCATCATTACTGGTTTTTACACAGAGCGATCTGTTTGACCTGCGCAACCCAAAGGGTAGACCAGAACCAATCCTTGGTTAGGTTTGAGCGAACGCTAGATGGAGTTCTAATACATGTATGTATTTGTATAAATACATATAGGTATGTATTAGAACCTTCACATTGAATAAGCTTCCCACAATCGATTGGCATTCTCGTAAAAGCCCATTGACTTTCCAATGACATAAGGAAGGTGTGAAATGGTCGGATGTAACCGTCATTATCTGCGGCTGACCAGAGAAAGGCGGGGTTTCTCCGCAGGTCAGATTGATGAGTATGTTTGTGACGTTTTGTATGTGGTCGAGCTAGGTTTCAAGCATTTGCGCGCTCTCCAATTCAGGCGCGTTCCCGGTTGCATTCCTGGTTGTGGATTGGCTTCCTTTTTTGTGTGCCCATATTTAGGTTTTCTCACCCAAAGGGTAAAATGGGCCCTATTATTAAGAATCCGCTATCCGTCTGTCTGTCACCAGGCTGTATTATAAGCAAAACCTAGGTCTTCGGTATCTCGTGAACCGTGGTCATGAAGATATAGGGGCCGTGATAGCTAGACAGCTGAAATTTTCACAGATGATGTATTTATGTTGCCGCTAAAACAATAACTAAAACCAAAATAAAATAAATATTCAAGTGGGGTTCCCAATACAACAAACTTGATTTTTTATAGATAATGGTACAGAAACCTTCGTGCGCGAGTCCCTTTCACGTTGTATAAAGATATGGGTACACTATAACATTTTTATGCGGCTGAAACGATGACGAACGATGATAACATTTTTATTCTAGTTATCCCAGGGCAGAGCGTCAGGGCCATAAACCTCAAACGTTTAGAGCATTGATAAAATAGATTGTAAAGTACATTTATAAAGGTATCTCTCAACTACTACCACACCTTAGGAAATGTAGCACAAGTCATCTACTCTGTACTTATCCTCCGTTTCTCGAGACTGGTGGATTCAGCCCAAGGCAAGCCGCCATCTGCTCCCATGAGCTCTCTGTATGAATGTACCCGAAGGTCGGTGACGTTCGAGACGTAAACAAACGTGAATGGGCGAAGGTTCGTGTTTGCCAAAAGCTTGACATAAAAAGTCTTATTTTAAGTAAACATTTTCCTCCTTTTCTTAGTATACTCGAAACAGAATCTTTAAGTATACTCATACATAACTACTGCGCCATTCTTTTCTTTAATTTAACTTTTTGGAACGAAGTTCCTTTTCGGGCGGTACGGACTAGGCGGATTTATTTTATTTATTTATTTAACTTCATCTATACATCTATACATATAATAAAACAGTAAAAAAGTTTGTATGTCTATTGAATATATTTCCAAAAAAAATATTAGGGGAGATATAGTAATAGAGTAAGAATTAAAAAAAATGCTGTCTGTTTGTCTATGTGTCTGTACACGCTAATCTCTGGAAGTACTGGACGGATTCGAATGAAACTCTTGTTATACAATGTCCTTTTTTATTAAGTACAAATATTTTAAGGGGTGATTCAGACCATCATTTTGAACAACTTTTCCCAATAAATGTATATCGAAATGCGAAAAAAAATTTTAGGTTTTCATAGAAATCGAAGTAGTCACGTGATATTATTAGTATGGAAAATGAAAATTATTTTTTCGTATTTCGATATACATTTATTGGGAAAAGTTGTTCAAAATGATGGTCTGAATCACCCCTTAAAATATTTGTACTTAATAAAAAAGGTCATTGTATAGCTGTTAAACTTGAGCAACAAAAAGGGTATAAATGATTTTGAAAAATGGAACACCTAATGCAGAACCTTAATGGCCTAACTAAGCTATAAGAAATATAAACATGACGCCTCGGCAAAAGTTTTTCTGCCTAATGAGCATTTTCATAAAGTCTACGCGAACGAAGATGCGGGCTTCGCCTAGTAGTCCTAGTCCACAAATACAAGTAAAATGTAAAATGGGAAAATGGCGGACTTAAAGCATAAGGCCTTATCTACCAGTCAACAAAACGGGTGGAGTGATAGGAGTAGAACAAAACTACAAAATAAAACTCAAAAACTCACGGTTAAAGTGTAAGATTTTTCTTTAATGTTGGGTAAAGGCCTCTTTCTCTCTTTTTCATGTCGGTCGGTCTAAAGCTTTTATCTTTCAGCTTTATTCTATGTATTAGTATTTGTTTATTTTGATTTTGCCATAGATATTGCAGAGGTTAGGTAGCTTGCTTAATGAAATTCGTGGGAAGTCTGGGCGGGGCGCTAGTTTATCAAAATGAACGTACGTTACGTTCAGTGTCGCAATGGAATTTGAAAGGACCTCGGTTTCTGACCATTTATGTAAATGGGACATACTTCTTTGGGTGTTGTCCTACCGTTGTAGGGTTTCAGATTATTTTCTCGAGTTCTTCCGTGCTTCGAAAGGCGAGTTGAGACGTTGGTATCATTAGATGGCAGTCTAGTCGTCAAACTATGTCACAATCTGACACCGTTTTTGGCACAAAAATGTAATATCTATGGTAGCTGTAAAAAGTAGAGGATTCAGAAATAACCGTCCAAGTGCGAGTCAGACTCGCGCAAGAAGTGTTCCGTACCATTAACTATAAAAAATAACTTTTGTTGTATGGGAGCCCCGCTTAAAGAACCTAAAAGTTTCCGTTCTGTTTGTAATAGTGACATATATTAATTTTGTGCTTCTACCACACATTAAGACTTGGAGTGGTCCTTTTCTTCTGCAGGAAACTACACAGCAAAAAACAAATAATGATTGATAGTTATATAAGCTTATTTTAAAATACCTCAAGCCATACGTTTACCTGCAATGACTCACCCAACACACCCTCAGAGAAAGCTCCACGTAACGTGGCATTTCCTCTTTTTACACAGTGGGTTGACTATTGTGCAATAAATCTGGCAACGGCTTTGTCCGGTCACCGCGGTATGGACAGGAAATTTCTCCATATTGATCATTGAAA
The DNA here is from genome assembly GCA_963555685.1 of Acrobasis consociella. Taxonomy (NCBI): domain Eukaryota; kingdom Metazoa; phylum Arthropoda; class Insecta; order Lepidoptera; family Pyralidae; genus Acrobasis; species Acrobasis consociella. Next base: position 22,544,425 of record OY743105.1, on the reverse strand, counting down.
GTTTACATATAGATAGAAATTTCTAATTGAATAAATAATAGTCGCAGTGTCACATATAAATAAGGTATTAATTTATTAGCTACGGACAAGGATCTTAGCTTTTACTATAGTAATTTATCGGTACAAGTTGTCTTCTCAGTACCTAATCATCTTTAAGGGGAAACATTAATTTTCCGGAGTCCAATGCCTACCATCAAAAAAAAAAATATGAAAGGAAACAAACAGCCACTTTTGGCTAATGTACGTAGAAAAGCTTCACGTTCTCACTTTGAACTATGAACAGTGGTTCATAAAATAGTTTGAAGGGTTATCTAGGGGCTTGGTCAAGATACAATTTTAAATCATATCTGTTTTCTACATACGTAGGTGGTAAATGGTTGTTCTTAGATTTTTAACTTGCCTTAGGTATCTGACACAGCTGTTACTGTCGGAACAAATCCAAGCTTGTATGGACGTTAGTACTTATAGCTTTCACACCAAAACAGTTTAACAGATTGGAATGAAATTTGACTTGTAGATAGCTTATTGTTTGAATTAACGCATACTTTTTCATATGAAATGAATGAATAAATGAAACCTCTATATTGCACCAAACCAAAAAAATAAAATCAGTAAAAATATTTTTTACAAAAAATACATTAGGTACAATTTGCGGTCTTATCACTTAGAGCGATCTCTTCCAGACAACCGATGGATGGAGAGGAAATGTAGGCACATCAAAAATAAAGTTATTACAAACAAACAAACAATGGTGGTGCAAAGAAAACTAAAAGTTAAATAGATAATTAAGTTAAAGTTATAGTATCGAATGGACACCCACCTGCTAGATGGTCAGACGACCTGTGCAAGGTTGCAGGAAGCGCTGGATGCAGGCCGCATCCGATCGGTAGTTTTAGAGATCCTTGGGGGAGGCCTATGTCCAGCAGTGAACGTCCTGTGGTTGATATGATGATGATGAAACATACATATTTTAGTCCTATTTCCCATGGGGGTAGGCAGAGACTGTGGACCTCCACTTTCTACTATAATGAATTAACGCATAGGATACTTTTATCCTCAGAAAATGTGAAGACTCGCTCTTGGCCGGTTAATCGACATGACGAATTGTGTAAAATTAAACAATGTGTGGACAACATTTCTCTTGTCATATCTATTAGCATTGCAGTGCTAACAACCGCAAAACTTGCATAATGTTTATCACTACGTTTTTGGAAGGCCTTGTTGACATACATACGTCAAATATTATGCAAGTATTGTATTTACTTACTGTTTTGTAATTATGAGACTGTGTGAAATTTCCTACAACCTTATCGAGTTGGAGACCCTACGTGGGCGGAACGCGCACGAAAGCTTCCGTACCATTATCTATGAAAAAACAAATTTGTTGTACATACATACATACATACATACTATCACGTCTTTATCCCTAATGGGGCAGACAGAGCAATTTGGGTCTTGCGTTTCTATGCAGAGCCCAGGGCCGCAAGACCCAAAAGCCACTTTTAGCGTCATGGTGGGCGAGAAGATGGAAAAGCAATCAATACAGTGATGGGTTGCTAGCCGCTGTTAACATGATTTGCATTTTTGCCCATTCCCTCGATCGGCTTTTACGATCTGCGTGGGAAGAGAAGCAGCTAGTACATTCTTAGTTTTTTTCATTTCTCCCAGAGCAGCATGGGAGAATTTGTTGTACGGGAATAAATATTTATTATAGAACTTAACTAAACTTGCTATATTAATTTTATTCTGTGTTTAGTATATTTTTTTATACTGGCAATAGAAATATATCAACTGTGAAAATTTCAACTGTCTCTATCACGGTTCATGAGATACAACCTATTGACAGTAAGGCAAACGGGACCATATTACTAGTACTAGGGTCCCGTTCTTACCCTTTGGGTACGGAACCCTAAAAACTCAGGCGTAAAATGAAAGCACTTGCCACATTCGTTTTTGCTCTCTCCAACTAGAATGGGAGGAAATCTAATAAAGTAGCCCTGTCATAACTCCATAATGTTATTGTAAAGTTCATTAAAACTGATTGTTTCCCGGCTACATGCAAAGCAGCGCGTTATAGGCGTGGGAGCTCGGAAAATCTCACGAGATCAATAACAAGATTAATCTTTGAGACACTTGTATGAGTTTTTACTGATTTTTGAAGTGAAAACTTCTTTAGCGGCGTTGTGCACTTTTTTTGGAATGGATAAAAAATATTAAACTCGCGACAGGACACGTGGCCTGATCGAAAATTCGTAAGACGGCGCAGGGCGCTTGCGCGAATGTTCGTGTGTGTTTATGTTACAGCGTGCTACGCACATCCATGGATGGTGACAGCTGATGGCTCGACCGTCTGTGTAGTGGCCATACTGCTGTGTATTTGAAAATGATTTTGTTGAAAATGAATTTGGTCATGCTTGCGACATTTGTGGCAGACTGTGGCTCAGAAAAGATTTGAAATATTTTATACTGATAATTAAAGCAATTCGTGCAAAATTATTAACTAATCATTCCAAAATATCAAAAATGCACAACATTAATATTCAAGTTTTCACTTCTGCCGGCACTCCCAGAGTGCAACCCGTCGTTTTTTTTGTTCATGGATCTTGCTTGTTCTTTTGTAGGGTTCCATAACTTAAAGGAAAAGGAACCTTTATAGGATCACTGTGAAATCTGTTTCTTTATATATAGGGACAAATCACACAGATTGAGCTAGCCCCAAAGAAAGTTCGAGACTTGTGTTATGGGATAATAACTCAAATAAACTATATTTCATAACAAATTCATAGATAAAGATAAACATCCAAGACCCAGGACAATTTCGAAAAGGCCATTTTCCAACTTGCCCTGACCGGGGTTCGAAGTTATTTCATATGTCGCCTTCTACGACATCCATGGAAAGACTTGGAGTGGTATTTTACTCTGCTAGAAACCACACGGCCCAAATCTACATGATATCTTGGCCTTTAGTTAAATATTTTATTAAAAAAAGACGTGTGGCACTCGGGGACTGCCGCGGTAAAGCTATTGCAAACAAGGAAGGACGGCAACGTCGCAAACGGACGACGGAGACGAAGCGGCAACCTACATGGTAGGCGGAGTGGGGAGCGTGAGGTTTTTTCGTTACGGAATTTCTGGATTCGATCCCCGCGCTCAAGGCCCGCGATAGAAGCTATGCAATAGCTTAAAAATATATATTACACAGAAATTTTATCAGAAATGGAAGTCATTAGTTACAAACCTTATCAGTGCGCGTAGTAATTCACCTCTCGCGACCCGTTGTGGGCGCAAGGCCGTCTCACTCACGAACACTTGTTCGCGAGAATGTTCCCACCGCTGGGCAACGTGGGCTGTTTCCGTTTATGATAAGAAGTGTCTAAACTACTGTTGTATTATTTTAGCTGGGGATAATAAGGTAGATATTATTTACTACTTATTTTTTACCTACTTTAGGCATTGGGAAGTGGCAATGCTAAATATGTACAGACAAATGCCTTCTATATCCCCTTAGTTTTTTTTTAGGATACTCATTGCAAGTTTATTGAGAAAAAAGAAATAACAACAAAAAACTTAACTAAACTAAATTAAACTAAGCTATAAAATAAACTTATACTAAATTATGCTAAATTAAAAAAATCTCATCTTTTCCATGCGGCATGGTTGCAAGAACGCTGGCTGCGTTTCCTCGCTGGATAGCAATGCTGATCCGTTGAGCGAAAAAACAGCCAGCCCTCTTGTCACCCGCAGCGACTATCAGTCGCGGGAAGATCTTCTTAAAAAGTCTCCTCGCGCCAGACGCCTGGACCGATTTGAATTTTTTTATTCGGTTGTGTAGTTTGGGGGTAAAGTCGGTTTTAAGTTTTGAAAAATTATAATAATAATAAGGCGGATTAAGTAATGTAACTTAACTTCTTAGTAAGTAACTTCTTATTTTAGGCACGGCAGTTAGCCACTTAGAATGCCCATTTAAAGCTATGCATTGACTAACTCAAATCTTAAATCTACTGGAATGCAATTTGACAAAGTTGAATGCAACCTATGCACTGGAATGTGAAGGGGTTTTTAGTTTATAGGTGTTGGGTTTTTGGTAAGTAGTTCGCTACAGTGAGCTAATGGTGTATGTTATTGGCAAGTAGATACATACATACATACATACATACTATCACGTCTTTATCCCTAATGGGGCAGACAGAGCATTTTGGGTCTTGCGGTCCACTTTTAGCGTCATGGTGGGCGAGAAGTTGGAAAAGCAATCAATACAGTGATGGGTTGCTAGCCGCATCGCCTGTTAACATGATTTGCATTTTTGCCCATTCCCTCGATTGGCTTTTACGATTTGCGTGGGAAGAGAAGCAGCTGGTACATTCTAAGTTTTTTTTATTTCTCCCAGACCAGCATGGCAAGTAGATCAAACCTAATAACTATACCCATTATTTTCACGGATAAGGAGAAGCTCTAAATAGTTCAATTTGAAAATCTTAAGGAGAAGCCTAAGTCCAGCAGTGGACGTTATGCGGCTGAAATGATGATGATGATGATTTTCAAGGATATTCTCTTTCTATGGGAATACACGGAGGACAGCGTAATCCCAGTTGCAATCTTAGCTATAATGCTGTGAAGCCTGGGGTCCGTTTTCTGGTTTTTCTTCTCCACTTCACACGCATCCTTTGTTCTTGTTGAACTCAAATCAAATAAATGAAATAAAAACCTATGACGTCATAGTTTCTTTGAGTCAATAGCGTTTTTAATATCAGTTTTTCCGCAATAATAAATCTGAAATCACGATAATGGATATGATCAAACAAGTGACATTATTTTGTGACGTTTTATTATATTTACAGTAGCTTCTTCTTCTTCTTCTTATCGTGTGTGTTAGTGACTAACACTAGTGTCAGAGTTTTTAAACCGCCTTAAAGACTTCTGACATGGTTTTAGGTAACGACCAATGTCAAAGACAGTGACCGGGACCGACGGCTTAACGTGCCCTCCGAAGCACGGATCATCTTATTTATCAGACAATCAGGTGATCAGCCTACAATGTCCTAACCAAACTAGGACAACAACACAAAGTCGTTGCCCCCGCCGGGAATCGAACCCGCGACCTCCGGGTATGAGCCGAACGCTCTAACAACTACACCACAGAGGCAGTTATTTACAGTAGCAATTAATTTGTATTTGACTATGTCCACTTTAAAAATTTCACATATGGACTATCCATTTCACATATATCATGAGCATTTATAACACCAAAATACACCAATTTCATAGTATAAAGTTCGCTAGAACCAATTAGCAAAGCAATTTAAAGCTAACTTCAGGTAAACCCTTGATTTCCTGCCAAAAACTCTTACATGATTTTGTATAAGTATTCAATGTTCAATGCCGATAGCCTACGGGTGTATGTCAGTTTATTGATGAACGTTCAAGGTAGATAGATTTTCGATAACAAGTTACCTACTGAAAACATTTAGATGAACGATACTCGTATTGTAATAGTATACTATTATGTTAGTAACCTTACAAAGACGGCTTTATCTATAAAAGCACCTGTTTAAAGGCAAAGGTCACGATTATGTCTTATTTACGGTGAGTGCGAACATTAGTCGGATAGGGTTATCACTCCTTTAACCATTAAATAGTTTAAATGTTATACGTATGCATAGATAATATAATTACTAACGTAACAGATATCCAACACCATAGAAACCATTGGAGGGTCTGTAAGTAGGCAATACTGGAGTTGCGAGTAGGCACATAGAGATGGCAGCACACACGATTAGCAAAAAAGCAACAAAAGAAGTGTTGAATATGCATTAAAAATATTAATTGCATTCACATATGTCTTATTTAATTTATTAGACTACTACTTTATTTAAATAGTAATAACAGACTTTGATGTTTTAATTGTTACCAGCGCCATGTAGTAATAATGGAGAGAAATAATAATGTTTATAAGGCGATGGATAGGCATGACCTAGGCGATCCAGCTTTTTGACTACACGGACATAGTGCGACGTCTCAAAAGAACTGAAACTTTTGTTTGTTTGTTTATAAAGTTTTATTGTACAAAAGAAAGAACACATACAAATCAGAAAAGTAAACATACAACGGCGGACTTATCCCGTATAGGGATCTCTTTCAGTCAACCGGCCAGTAATTGAGAGGAATTTTTACTTATTAAGCGTTTGGGGTAGAAGTGGTGCAATATAAAACAGAATGGTACTTTTGAACTAGTGTAGTTTTAAAAAATACATTGATATTATAGTACAGTGATGTGCCAGCAACAAACTGTCTTTCCCTTAATAGAGACAGTAAGAAAAGTGCCAATGGACACATTCTTAGACAATAACGTTAAAACTAGGTCAATGGTGAATTACTTATTAGTCTGAGATTAGGCTAGATTGTAATATTATTCGCGTATTTATTTTAGCTTAAAAGGTAGGTATTATTATAAAAGAGGTAGGTTTATTATAAAATTTTAATTTTTATGATTATGTTGACGTAGACCACAGGTTCTGTAAGTCTTTTTCCCATCATCTATGTCTATACTGAAGAAATACAAAAATGTATTCGAATGTCATTTAAACCGTATAATAAAAAAAGCAAAAATAATGTTTTTGATCCTCAATGATATGCCTAGAGTAGAGAGTATCCAAAATATTATATTTATTTTTTGGCTGAGATTTAAAAAAGTCAGCTAGAAGCCTAAGACAAGTTCACTTTTTAATTTTTTTACGTTTATTTTGTAAGTATACTTTTTAAAAAAAATCATTTCGTCTTCAAGTGTCGTATCTCGATTTTTTAATGCAGTTATCCAGTTTGTTCTATATATCTGACCAGCATCAACCTTAGTGAAAACGGCTTACGCAGTTGAGCCCGTCACGCGGCCACGCCTCGATCGCAATCTCGTGGGATATCGCTGATTCATACTCGGAGGCTGAACTTAACACGTCCAGAGTTACCTAGGGGCACATCCTGATTGTAAAAAACATGAAAAAAGACCGCTTTGTTACGTATATCCATAGATTTAAGACAGTAAAAAATCTAGCTATGGTTATATCGGAGCATGCTCTACGCTATTAATGCCCGCCGCCCGCGCCCTGTCCCCTTATTCGTCATATCCCCGCGCCCCTGAACCCCGCAGGCGAAAACTTATTGAAGCGGTTAACCTACTAACATAATTTTTCAAAACAAAAACTGACTTTATACGCAAACTTCTTAATCGATTTTAATAAAAAAATATAGGACCACCTCGGAAGTAGTATACCCTTTTAAACAAAAAAAGAATTTTCCAAATCGGTCTTCGAATAATCGGTAAACATACATAAAAAAAGATTTGACAACATCCTCCTTCTTTGCAAGTCGGTTAAAAATATAAGGAATCATATTAACGCTAAATATAAAAAAAATATATAAATATATATACAGACAAATTACATAGATTTAGGTAGCCCAACTTCAGTTCGAGACTTGTGTTAAGGGATACTAACTAAACGATACTATGTTTTATAACAATAAATAAACATCCAAGACCCAGGTCAATCTAAAAAATATCATTTTCCATCTCGACCTAACCGAGGATTAAACCCGAGACCTCCATAAAAAGAGAAAAAGTTCATAGTTCGGAGAGAAATACTAGTTTCTTAAGTCAACTAGACCACTCGAACATTGTACCCTGTTTATCGCGAAATTAACATAATGGCCACAGTTGGCCTGTGACCATAAAGATGTACAATTTAATTATAATTAGTGCACTCGAGCTGCTTGTGCCTGCGACAGGCGGCGCGGGCGCATCAAAGAAATGTCAAACCATATCCTCGGCTTCATAGGACTTTGACTTTATGGCGCGAAAAATGTTGATAGAACAAATTTACTTCGGTGCGTCTGAGTATCTCAGCAGTTGTCCTTTTGAAACCATAGCAATTTGTATCTTTTGCATTTTATTTTTTATTTTATTGGTTTGCCATATTTTACAAAATTAAAAAATGCATTATTTGATCGTACATTTGATATTGTATTTAACACCATATTTTTGTATTACACTATGTATATTTTGTAGATTTGAAAAAACAAAAAAAAAACTCAGTGACATTTATTATCGAAGAGGTATCAGAGTAGTTTAACTTTTTTTTTAAATATTTGTATTCCTTGTTTCAAAAAGTCAAAAGTCAAAAATTATTTATGTATCTTTAGATATTTGTACCACTTGATAATAGTGAAAATTTAAAAAAGAAGTATTCTAGTCAAATTTCGTATAAAACATAAAACTTACATACACGCAAAACTAAAACAAAAGATTTCAAATCGATTTATAGTACAAGGCAATGATAATTATCCATATCTTTATTAGTACACATGTAAGTACTTAAACAAAGTTAAAAAACCACTAGCTCCATGTTAAGAGGTGTTTATGACGCCCTTAGCGAATTCCCGAGCTGCGAGCGCAAAAACAAACATACAGTATTAATGATACTTAAATGAGGCGAGATTTAATGTGTTATTGTACTAGAAAAAATTGCAGGCAGTTTTTATTGAAAAATGGGATATTATAACATCATTTTGTGGTCTGGAATGTAAGGGTTGATGAGGAATTAATACAGAAATCAAGTAAGGATTCGTCATGGGACACTGTAGGTAGTGGTTTTAGAAATATGCGTCGCAATTATAGGAGTCCTTTGTCTGGGATTTTGTTCTCGTGAATCAAGCTATGCAATGAGTATCCGGTTACTAATATACGTTATGTACATGAATGTGCCGCCACACGCCTTAAGTAAAAGTTCTTATTGAAATTTATTTGATAGGAATACGAATGACACTTGGATATTATTTTCTTATTGAGCCTATTTTATAAAAATAGGCTCAATAAGAGCGAGAAAAAATAATAAACTCGCTTTCTTAATTAAAAATCTAAATAAACTACCTAAATTTTTCGGGGAGACAAATTAATCTTATACCTTTAAACGAGCAATTCTTGTATATTTATATATTTATTTATATATTTCTGTGATCTCGAAAACGGGTCTAACGATTTCGCTGAAATTTGGTATACGGGGGTTTTTGGGGGTAAACAATCGATCTAGATTAGTCTTATGTTTGGAAAAACGCGTGTTTTCCGAGTTTTCATGCGTTTTTCTTTCCACGCAGAATATGGTCTCTAATTTCGTCGCGCCGACCGCCTTGTTTTTAGCTCAGTGGTTAAGGATACCGACCGCTAGAAAGAGTGTTACGGGTTCGAATCCCACTCAGTGACATACTTTTTTTTTATATTCAGTGTTATTATATATTTTTTTATTTTGTGTTGTTTTTAGACAAGTTTAAAGATGTAACCGAGCAAAGCTCGGTCGCCCAGGTACTATATATATTACCTATGTAAGCTATTTCGACATACACCGCATCCCCCACAAGCTTTCATGCCTTTTTAGATTTCTTTAATTTTCTATAACTCATCCTTATTTTTACTAAGAATTACATATTTTATTATATTATAACGTAAGGTGTTCTACTTCTATCAAAAAATTATACGGAAGGTGAACTTTGCTCCATTTCCTACAATGAAAATGTCGAAATCATTCAAGATACTATCTTGAATTATATATTTATGTTAATTTTATTACGTTTTGCAAATGTCAAACACGATAGGTATATAGGTTAAGCGCCTAGCGGGCTGGCGGATGGGTGCGCCTAATGGTGACGACCCGGTTTCGCCCCCTTTTACTGGCCTATTTTCACGTGAATGACAAATGGAAGGACCACAGGGAAGGACACACCTTTTAGCTAAGTCAACACTCCTTAATTATAGTTAAAAACGAAAATCGTATAATTTAGATTAGACAATTAATGAAATCAGTACCATGTTTTATAAACCGCATATAGCAGAAACTTTTATTTTAAATATAAAGTTACTATTAAAAGCTCAAATGGCTTCAAAAATCCCTAAAAAAAAATTAAACTTACCTTTTACCGTAGTTGTATCTAACTTCCGACCTGTATTTCCAAATCCACAAAGTTTTAGCAAATCATATTTAACTTCCTAGTCGCTAATTTGATACTATCATTTATTTATTTTTTCATAAAAAGAAAAATAACATTAAAAAAAATCTAAGCTTTTCTACGACCTAGCAAAACTACCAAGAAGTTCATACTCGTCATCATTTCAGCCGCACAACGTCCACTGCTGGACATAGGCCTCTCCCAAAGATTTCCAAAATGACCGATCTAGAGCGGCTTGCATCCAGCGCCTTCCAGCGTACTTTTTACTAGTAGAGCTTTTATACGAATCAATATACGAGTAACATCTATAGATCGTGTGTATGCAGATATGCTTGCAAATATTCATTTGAAGTTATAGCAAACGGACATAATCTTTATAACAATCTGTTTACAAATATCACAGTATAGAATCGTAATGAGCTTGACCACTCGATTGCCGATACCTTATGTATCAGATAACGCATTCCAAAGTATAACTAGCAGGTATAGTATAGTAAAGTAGCATAATGTCAGGGCCGTTCACAACATCGCAGGTGCAAACTGTGCTCTGATTGGTATGTTTGCGTTTGCATTCAATAATTACCTAAGTTTATTTCGCACGTATAAGGTGGTCAGACCCCACCAAGGTTACCAGAAAATGCTGCATGGAGGTCGCTTTCGATCGTTTTGAAAAGCTTTGGGAGGGGCCTATGTCCAGCAGTGGACGTTTTGCGGCCAAAATAATGATGTTTACAAACGAACTTCCATGCTGGGAGAAAAGAAAAACGTATCAGCTGCTTCTCTGCCAACCTAGAGAGCCGATGCGGCTGGCAGTATCGTGCGTGCATTACATACAGACATAGAATCGGCTACCCTGTATCTCCCTAATATCATATCGGATACTAGCGAGAAATGTATTTTAACCTGTCGATATAGAGCCGTTCTCGTAATTTTGGTAAGATTAGTGCCTGTAAAAAGTTGTGGTGCACGTCTCTGGCGGCCAGCGAGCATCATTATAAAAGGCCCGAAATAATTTTGATAGTTTACAGCGGTTCATCTATGAAGTTAGAGGGTGGAAGCCTTTAGCTTTGGGTTCATAAATTACTGAGTCAAAAAAATATTCGGTACAGTTCGTAAAAAAAAGTAACAAAATAGTGTCACTTTTAATTGATCATCCTCATTTTATGATTTTAGATTTATTATTGCAGAAAAACTGATATTAAGCCGCTCTTTGACTCCAAAAAACATGACGTCACACTTTGGTTTTTCATACAAATCCTGTAGGGAATGTTTGTTTTGACATTTAGAAAAGAGATTTGACTTGTTGTCATCTAGCGGATTTAAAGGCAATCTGGTCAAGATTGCCTTTAAATCCGCCCATTGTACTCATAATAAGTATTTCTTTCTTACATATTTATTTTTGCGGTACAATAAAGAATTATCTATCTATCTTTCCCAAAAATACAATTCATCTTTTCTATCGTCAACTGGCCTCGAAAAAACCGGAAACAAAAGAAAAAGTAATGCACTTTGAAACTTTAAGTTACGCCGGGCAGAGTTAAGGTTCAGTGGTAAGGCAGGTCATTGGGCAAGGCTTGTCAGGCTTGCAACACTGTTGGAAGGTAATAACGGGGTACACCTTCGATGGGCTGTGGAAATCCTGCTCGGACATTAGATTGTTACTTGTTGTATCGTATCTCTTCCATGCTGGTCTGGGAGAAAAGAAAAAACTTAGAATGTACCAGCTCCTTCTCTTCGGAAGCCGATCGAGGGATTAGGCGAAAATGCAAATCATGTTAACAGGCGATGCGGCTAGCAACCTATCACTGTATTGATTGCTTTTCCATCGCCCACCATGACGCTAAAAGTGGCTTTTGGGTCTTGCGGCCCTGGGCTCTGCATAGAGCCGCAAGACCTAAATGCTCTGTCTGCCCCATTAGGGATAAAGACGTGATAGTATATATGTATGTATCGTATACAAAGTGGAAGGGACATACCCGTAATAAGCAACCACGGGCATGCTAGATCACTATTAGTATAATGATCATAAAATAACACAAAAATTAATCGAAAATTCGGCATTCCCATAAATTTTTCCCGGGCGGCTGAACACGTTTGTATGAAATGACGATTTTTTGTTTTTGTCTTTTATTTTAATTTTATTATACTACAGTCATCAAATATAGCCCGTGGCACAGAATAAATAATAATAATAATAGTATATCCAGGAATAGGTTTTAGCGGGAGCGCCACATGACAACAACTTCTCCAAAGGGCCTCTACGTGTTTGATCTGTGTCCCCACGCAAGCCTCTCAAAGGACCGGGGTGAAAAGACCCGTGATTCTCAAAGGAGATACATAGTAATAATAATAGTAGTAATAATAGTACTTACGTACCCGTGGTTGGATTTATAACAGGTATGTCATGTCCCTTCCACGTTGCACATGACGGTATCAAGACATAGCTTGAATCCGCTAGATGACAAGTCAAATCAGACGCTTTTTTCTAAAAGCCAAAAAACAAACATTAAAAAAATTACAAATTATGTAACACCACTAAAATATTACCCCACGGCAACGTGGTCAACAGGCTGGCAGCATTGCCACGTTGTATGGCAATGCTGATTATTTGAGCCAGATAGTTACCAGCCCTCTAGTTACTTTATTTTTTAATTACTGTTTTTTTTTCGGCGTACAATAAAGCATTACTCAAATAGGTAGGTAGTTTGTGGGTTGATTAAAAACACTTAGTATTTTCTAATAGAAAATAATTATCAACAAAAACATAATTACCAGATGACTCATTCATAGAAATAAAAACGGTCAAGTGCGTATCGGACTTATACATGAAGGGTATAAAAAGGGCGTACCTTCGTATAATGTTATTTTTTTTAGTTCTTGTTGATAAAGCTTAGACAGAAATTATAATCAGTGAAATTTTCAAGTAGGTATCTAAAGTTGATGAAGATTAATAAAAAAAATCGGGTTAAAAATGCTGACAAATTTTTTGTATGACGATCCCTTAATTTTTAACACTATCTTATTTTTAGTATTTGATAAACCACTGTAATAATAATTGATGACAATTTCAAGTGTCTAGCTATAATGGTTCAAGAGATTGAACCCTGTGACATACGGACAGACAGCGCTGTCTCAGTAATAGGGGTCCCGTTGGCACGAATTTTAGAGTAAGGAACCCTAAAAGAACACTGAAGTAGGCAGTTTGCAACAAAAGCCAATAAATCAGTCATTGCGCAATAATTGTAGAATGCAAGCGAAATCTAAACGGTCAAGGTTACAATCAATTTCAATCAATACCAATCAAATGTTTTTGTTTGTTGCAGGTGGGTGTTCATTCAGAAGAGATAGCATCGGAGGAGTGAGTCGAACAATCAGTGTTAAGTGAAGATGAGGGAGATTGCTAAATACTTAATAAGATAGTACATTTCAAGGTCCAGGAATAATCATAGTATTCATACTAAACACGAATAACATATCCAAATTAAACATGTGATGAAAAGTTTCACCACGAGTGGGATTCGAATCCTAGATCCTTAAGCTACCAATTGGGCTACTGTGACGTCAAATCACCCTGACGAATTTTCTCATAACATAGTGCACACGCATTTGAAGCATGCGTTATTCTTCATTACTAACCCAAAATTTAGAAGTGTGGCATTCAGCTTAATTTAATTTAGATGAATTGAAAGTTGATTAAAGCGAAAAGGCTTTGTTTAAATTATTGATTTCAACATTTTTAACAGCATAACAATGCTCGGTTTATTATCCAACTTAATGAGAAGAAAAATTTCGCCACCAGTGATATTCGAACCCACGACCACATTAACTCCGTGTGTGCACTACCAATTGTGCTACCGTGACTTCTCATATAATATCTTCTTGTATCAATTTGTGTCAAATACCAATCCCATCTGTTCCTGTGGATATCGTAAGAGACAAAATTTTAAATAATATATCATTTTCCTTTCAAAAATTTTTTTTCAAATGGAGGCAGCACTATGGACCCCGGAAAATTCATGTATTCCCCCAAGACAAGAATGTTAACTTAAACCGCTGTTTAATCTCAGTCCGTTTGAACCAAATGAGCAACACTTCCACGTGTCCGCCGCAGCCTTCGCAGCACCATTAAGGTGCGCGCGCGCCGGGGGCTGCTCCCAGGCCGGCAGGAAATTGGGCAACACGGTAGGAAACCAGAGAATGTTGGCTAATGCAGCCCGCAACACTGAAAGTATAGAAGTGAAACACTACTTGCACTTTGGGCAATGTATTTGTTGTTTGTTTTATAGTAGTTTTGTTCACGAGTAGTTCTTAAATTCACTTTTCATGTCATCATCATCATCCCAGTCTTTCTTCATCACCCATCTCGGTCCTATGCTGCTCTCGTCCAGGTGTGACCCGCCACATAGATATTGATATATGTCGTCAACCCATCGCATAAGTGGACGCCCGACGTTATCTCGTACTTTAGTACCTACGTTGTCGGATGACAGTGTTGGGAACGTGATCCTGTAACCTGATTCCAAGCATGGCGCAGGTAGTGGGCAGGACACACTGGTTTTATAAGGGGTCTTCAGGCATTGTGGCACTTTTCATGTATGGGCACAGAATAATATAAGTATTACATACAGAACGGAAACTCCTAGGGTCCCGCTCATTAGGTGTCATTGTCCGCAGTCCCTCTCCCCTGAGCGGGGTGTTGAGCGGGCGCCTGCAGCCGCCTCTAAATAATGTGCTTGAATAAACGACTCAGGGCTCTTACGGACGAGCGACAATATGGACACCTGTCGGCGATGGTCGGCGACTGTCGCAGGACAGTTTGTGACTGTTTTCAACGGTCGCCGATCGTCGTTCGTCTGTTAAAGCCCTATACATACATACTTACACGTTTTTTAATGAGGCAAATAGAGAATATTTCGTTTGCGGCTATAAGCAGACAGAGCCCAGGGCCGCAAGAATCAAAGGCCTCTTTAAGCGTAATGGTGGACGAGAAGGTGGAAAAAAAGAAACCAAATAGTGATGGGTTGCTAGCCGCATTGCCTATCAAAATAATTAACATTTTCGCCCAGTCCATTGATTGGCTTCTAAGATCTGCGCGGGAAGAGAAGCAACTGATACATACACAAATATTTTTTTCCTCTCAGACCAGCATGGAGGATAATCACTCTAAAGCCCTTAATCGTGGTTATATATGGAGGTACATCTTTCTGTATCCTCTCCAATTTGCTCTGATGTGTCCGTCGGCACCGTAGTTTGTGCTAGCTCACGCGGCTCACGCCCCAGGCCGGGACGGGAAGCAGGAGCCATGGATATCGTAACTGTTGATAACGGGAGTACTGCTTCGTATTTATTATGAATCTCACACCGTGACGGGTTTTGACTATGCATAGTATTGGAAAATTGGTCGAATGAAACGCATATACTTTTTCATCAAACTCGAAAAGCAGTAGATAATAATATCAATTTTATCTTTAGCATATACCTAGATAATGTAAGTAGCGATATAATGTGCATAATCTTTTGAACCGACTTTTAATATTTTTTCGAAACTAAAACCGACTTCACCCGTAAACTACACAACCGACTTTGATGACATTTTTATGGGACCACAAGACTTGACAAGTATGCCCTGTTAAATAATTTTCCAATTATTTTCCATATCAGTTCAGGCGTCTCCGAATAATTGGTAATAAATAAATAATAAATTTATAGGGACAAATTATCGGTGAACATACATAAAATAATTGGCCAAGTGGGTGTCGGGCCACGCCCAGTGTAGGGTTCCGTAGTTGCAAATGCCAACTTTGAGTTCATGCCACTAAAAACGTCTAAAAACGAATTATCTATTGAATTTGTATGAAATTTTCTTTTTCCGAGTACGTTATAGGTTGATCGCCTATAACTTTTTAATTTGTAAACCCTACTTAGCTCTGATAGTTTTCCTTTAAACTACATTAAATATACTATAGCTGTGAATTTTTTCACGTGGCCATATATAACCATTTAGCAAATAGAGTGGGGGGACACTTGACTCCAACAAAAATTACCACTTTAAACCCAAATATTTCAGAAACGGATCCCTAACGGCCTTAAGTCCGCCGATTACATTTCATGTAATAAAGTTAAATAAATAAATAAAATAAATAAATCGAAAAATGGTGTTTCCAAACTCACAATATTTCTGAAAGACCTATTCAACGATATCCCACATAATGTGTTTGTCAAGAAAAAAAATATTGACTATCTCTTTACCTGTATGGCAGCTACCCTAAAAAATTTTTTTTTTTTCAGATTTTATTTTACGACTTTTATTTTACAAATTAGAGCTTTCTAGTACTTATAGTATCTGAGTAGGACCGTGGACGGACAGACAGACAGACAGACATGGCGAAACTATAAGGGTTCCTTGTTTACTACGGAACCCTCAAAAGATCGCGACGAATTGATAACCTCCTCCTTATTGCAAAAAAAATATTAATTCAAGTGAATTCATAGTAATGTAGGTTTTCATAAGATTTTTTTCTTTCACTGAAACAAAAAATTTGGTCGGCCAAAATGACGAACAAAGACCAAGACCAAAACCTAAATATTTTTTTTTTCTTTAAAGAGACTAGTACATAGGCACCTGATGGATATATACCTATACTTCTTGAGCTCACAACAGTAGACCGAAACAACCTTGGCCGATTAACACAAAACCTATTTTCATTGCTCTCTTCAAAAAATGTCTTTCACCAGACCCGTGATTTTCAACCTTTAAGACAAATAACATTCTAACACATAAATTAAATAACAAACTAGATTCATCAAAAATTCATTACATTTCGTAAGAGAAATGCAATTTATCATCTAAAAGAATTATGATATCTCTTTGTCTTTCCGTCCGTCCGTCGTACGATCCAATTACTAAGAACCATTAGTTATTCCTTTCGTAAAACATTGACAGAATTTATTATCTTATTTTGACAACTGCATTTGATTGTGAAATATATTTAAGACATTTTTCTAATTAAAAATATCGGTTTGGTTTTGACCTGAGATCTGATGGGCCAAATCGATACAAACGTTTAAATTTCTTTAAATAAACATGTATTAATGTTTTTTCTTGTTTTACTTCTATTTTATTAAATTTTATTTTAATTTTAGTTTTTAGGGTCTCACCGAAACACAAAACGTGTAGTTTTCCAATCCACCGCTCGCGCAAAATAGCATTTGGTCGTATTTTTGAATATCAGTGAAAAATAATAATGTTTAACGCAGAAAGTTTCGAAAATATGTCTATGTTTTATAATATTCACCAAAGCAGCGTGAAAAGGATCGGATTCCCCATGAAAGCTTTCTTTGACATTATCTACGCTACAAATATCAAAATTACGAATCCTTCGTTTACGATCGATTTAAAAATGCGCCCGTTTGGAAAGTCTCGTGCCAAACCATTTGTAATGTGTCAAGTTTGATGATTTTATTTGAAATTATTTCAAAAATGCTTTCCCCGGTCTTTTGCACTTCACATCTGGGTTTTGCCCAATATCTTGTAGATATTCTGCTATTTTACACGCCAAATGACCATCTCTTTTGCTAATGTCATCATCATCATCATCAGGTATTTTTGTCTCTACTGAAGAAACACGACCCTCTCTGTACTGCCACGTTTGGTCAGAGCAGTTAGAGGATTTGGCCTACACTCTCCTCGCTGGCCAGACGGGTTGGAGAGGTCTTATTGATGTTTATAAGCTTCGTTTAGGTTTTATTTTCTAAGTCGCCTTCTACGACATCCCCGGGAAGACTTGGAATGGTCCTATTCTACTCTGCCGGAAACCACACGCCGAACATTAGCCTTATCGCTCAGTAATTTCTTCCAGGCAACCTCGGCATTAAAAAGGTGATGGAAAATTAAGTAGTGCAGGGTAGTCATACTCTGCATTAATATGTAATAAAAATTACAATCTTTTTTGGAAAATTGTATTCTTAAACGTTACAGAAATCGTTGCGTACCTGTCCATAGACATAGGACCTAATTAATTTACCAACAATCATAAAACCGTGAGTTTCCCACGTTGAAAAACATATAAATCATTTAAATTAACTGCCTAGATATAGACATATATAATTAATTAGGTGGGGTTTAGAAAACAAACGCATCCGATGTGAAACTCACTCGCTATGTTAGGTGTGATGGAGCTGATCTCGCAGGCCTTTCTGCAATTAACCACTTTCCAACGGAAAATATAATATTGTATGAAGTTCTAAGTGACGCTATTTAGCGCTATGAGTTTTTTCCTTATTAGGTAATTGAAATTGAAATTGTTTATTGTCAGATAACAGATAACCATAGTACCTATACCATTTAACTTATATAGGTACTAATCTATCTATATCTATACATATAATAAAACAGTAAAAAAAGTGTGTCTGTACATTAAATATATTTCCAAAAAAAATATTGGGGGTGATGGAGACGTAGTAATAGAGTAAGAATTTAAAAAAAATGTCTGTCTGTTTGTCTGTTTGTTTGTACTCGTATGTCTGTTTGTCGGTTTGTACACGCTAATCTCCGGAAATACTGGACGGATTCGAATGAAACTTTTTTTGTTAAATAGCTATTAAGCCTGGGCAACATATAGGGTATAAATGATTTTGGAAAATGGAACGCATGATGCAGAACCATAATGGTCCAGCTAAACTATAAGAGATATAAAAATGCCGCCTTAGTAAAAGTTGTTCAGCCTGATGAGCATTTTCCAGAGATATAAAGTCCACGCGAACGAAGTCGCGGGCTTCGGCTAGTGTTAGTATAATCTATTATATTGATAATTAGTTAATTAATGGCGACTAGAAATTTATAATAACTTATTTTGTATTACGAGATTTACTGTGATTTATTATATCAATTTTTAGCTAAATATTTCGACGACTCTTCTGCCGTCATGGTCGAAATAGAAGAGGACCGATGAACGCTTTTTGCAAGTAAACCCCAGCAATAGACGGTAATGACGAACTCAATTTTTTTTTATCTGTGGCCTTGCACTGCATGGTTCATAAAACAGACCTTCTTAACATTTTTACGGTTTACATTATCATTATCAACTATATTTATACCTCCAACAAATAAGAGGGTGTTATAGGTTTGACTTGACGCCAATATCTGTCTGTTTGTCTGTGACATCGTAGCGCTCGAACGGATGGACCAATTTCAATGCGGTATTTTTTACGCGAAAACCAGTTCCGTTGCTGTGGTTCTTAGCTATGATCGAAGAAAATCGGCTTGGCCGTCTAAAATTATTAAATTATCGCTTGAAAGTCGAGGTTCTTATAATTTGCCTTTCAAATAATAGATGGCGCTACGGATACCTTACGTTGGCGAGACGGATGAATTTTACTATTTAGTTGCTCCGCCTACCACTAGATGGCGTTTACATATGAAACTATTTAAAAGTCGAAGGCCTTTTAATTTGCCTGGCAAATAAACTTATATCGTTTCAAGTATTTATAAGAACTATTTCACTCACGAATGGGCAACGCAAAGAGAAACCACTTTACCTACAATGTGTGCACGACGCCAAGTGTTTGAGATCAAATACAAATAGAGAAGCCGACGGACAGTTGACTTGTGGAAACTGATTGGTGCTTTACTTGGACTTAGTAGCTATCCAGCTCACGACAAATAGACTGAAATAAGCTTAGCCGAATAACTGTTTAACACAAAACCGTTCTTCACTGCTCCCCCTTATAAACGAAGATCGTTTTTGTTTTAGTCTCGGATTATAGCTAACTAAATAGTCCAGAGGTGTTTCTCTTAGTTTTTGATAGCATTAATCGTTTCCAAAATATAGAGCGCCAAATTAAAAAAATCGAAAAGAAATGATTTTATCTTTTTTGTTTTTGACTTTCTCGAATAGTTTCTTTTGTACCCTACAGCTTTCGTAAATACACGTTACGTCGTGTGAGATTTTTTTAA
Source organism: Acrobasis consociella (assembly GCA_963555685.1). Classification (NCBI taxonomy): domain Eukaryota; kingdom Metazoa; phylum Arthropoda; class Insecta; order Lepidoptera; family Pyralidae; genus Acrobasis; species Acrobasis consociella. Next base: position 22,524,483 of record OY743105.1, on the reverse strand, counting down.
ATAACATATCTTCACAACTCTCCAAAACATAAGTAGATCGCACCCTTTCGTAAAATGGGTACCATTCTATGACTGGAGCGAACGAAAAGACATTTCCAATGTCAAAAATTTAAACAAACATCAAAAAAAAAACTTTTGACACTAAAATATAATCGTTTTTTTATCTAAGTCCATGTAAACGTACTTCAGTGTCAGTGTGTTAGAGGGTCGCACGAGGTATTATTACTATAGGAATGCAAGCTGATAAATTGACAGTAACGAGGCTCTAAGTGTTAGGTACTGTATTATTTACTAGAAACCAAATCTAATGGTATATCCTCCGGCCTTTTCTTACAGAGTAATAATATAATGTTCTTTAAATCTTTTTTTTTAAATATTTTTACTTTTATTTTAATAAAACTAGACGATCGTCAAAATCGATCGAAAACTCTAATTGTCGGTCTTTCTTATTATATTACGTGAGAAAACCGCTCACAATTTTAATTATGAGAACATAATTGGGATCTCAAAACAATTCATGTTTTTATGACGGATACTAGTGTGTACCTACACTGACAGTTTATATGAGAATTTTTCATCACATGTATTATTTTGAAAAGGAAAATTTATTCAGACAATCTGACTTAATATGTGATTACTACTGGTGAAACTTGCTTCTCTGTAGAAAATATAAGACGTGTGGGTATGGTTTATGTTCTATGCCACAGACAGACGTCTGTCTGCCTGTCTGTGACAAGTTCCCTGAGGTTCCCTTAACCATGTTTGTTGAAATTGGTTTAGCCATTTAATATCATTGGAAGTTAACACTTGAACGTCAGGTCTTTCCCTGCAAAGAATTAAAGGCGCAACGGATATCAAGACGTTCATTCTTTACAGACGGTTTTTTTTTAATTTTCTTAACAAATAAACTTGTTTACCGTTAGTAGGCTATAAGGGCGTGCCCTGCGATGGGCCGGCAGTTCGGAGACCGGTCGCATTAACGCGTATTAGCACTTTCCCTGCACACTGGACTGAAGGTAACGGTGACCCTTGCAGGTGTATTTTTGGATCCAGCTGGGAAAGCCGGTAATGAATGGATATGTTTTAAAGCCATAGAGAAAGCTGATCAGTAAATACACATTATGTTTAACTGTTTGTACATATACATACATACGTCTTTTGTAATAGAGCATGCAGATATAGATAGAGCCTTTTGGGTCTTGCGGTCTTAAGCAGACAGAGTCCAGGGCCGCATGACCCAAAGGCCACTTTGAGGGTGATGGTGGGCAAGAAGGTTATAAAAATAAGTTGAGTTTCTCTTAGCGACAGTGTGGCCGCGACACCTGTCGCCGACCTGTGTCGCGTGACGTCGCGCGACCGTCGCCGATTGTCGCAAACACGTCAATCTGTCACAAACTGACAGGTGTCGCTCGTCTGTAATAAGCCCTGACCGCCAGCAGTCACAAATCTACGCACACAATACGATGGCGTTGCAGAAATACGCACCAATGCATGCAAAGTACAAGATCTAGTAGCTGTAAGAAGCCAACTCGGGACTCGGGACCTGTGATGAACGAATAAAGTAATACCATAGAGAATCTTAGATTTCGCAATCATACTTACTATGGCCTATGGCATACTTGTCCAATGTACAATTGTACAGATCTCTTCTAGTCTAGTTTAACATGTAACTGTTTAAACAAAAATATTATTAAAAACAAGCTTTTATTTGAAACAATGAACTTAAAAGTTCAATGCAAAGCAAACTACCCTAAACTCGACAGGGTTGCCTTTTATTACAGAATTCCTACGGACACCTATCATCATCAGATCACCGCCGTCATCATCACAATATTGCAATGTCTTGCGTGCAAAATTTCAGATCAAAAGTAGGTCAAATTAAATTTGCAAGATTTGATAACAGACTGTCAGACAGACAACGGGACAGGTGAAACTAAATAAAAGCTTGTAATAATTAATTAAAACCGTAGCCGAAAATAAAGGCTAAGTTGAACAAACCCAACAGTCTGTCAGCTCTAGTCACAATCACAAACCATAGCACACACAATGCGATGACGTAGTACCGCGTAATAGACGAACAAAAACGTCATCGATTCTGCTCAGCCTCAATGACCGGATAAAGAGTTCAAAGTCTTCGGTTGTCACACAAAATAGAGAGGCTATAGAAGGATAGGATAGGAGGCCTGGATGAAGGAGAGCATCGTGGCTGAATTATAAGTAGAATAGTACAACAAGAGTACGCACTACGCAATCCTTATTCCGAGCAGACGATTCAAAAGTGCAAATCGTAATAATGATTTTCGACCTTTGTTGAATGATAGAAGAAAAATAGAAGGGTACCTCCTTTTGTGCCTTTTTAAAGGGTGTTTATAAGAAGTATCACGTCCTATTCTTCTTCGGCCTTTACTTATCCATTGTTATACCTATTTTCATGGTGTCTCCATTTGACCCAGTCTCAGTTCTGCAGTCCGCATTCAGGTCCTGCCTTATATTTTTTAGACGTCAACAGCTCAGCATAAAGGTATGGTTTCCCAACTTTTCTCCAGCCAAGCCCAAGTCTTCATTCTGCAATTTCGCTCAGCGACCATCCTCTATTATACTCATTAGTATTAGTTTTCAATACGTTTCTGTACTCAGACTTCTAGTTATATTCCTAACATCGCTGACTCTACTTTCTGTGCCACCTGAACTTTGTTTACTACCGGTATCACATCTATTACTCTTTAGTTTGTACCAAAGGCGGTGGTTAGGCGCCGGTGAACCAAGAAATCCGTTGGTCTCGCCGCCACGCTGTCTGACTGAGTATTAACTACTTAATCGGTAAGTAAATGTGCTTTAGGGATTTCCTATTTTAATAACCTCATTAATACCACGGTCATGATTCAGAAGTTTTGAAGCTATAGTTTTTTGTAAGTTCTGAAACTTTTCATGCAAAACTTTATGGACGTGTGATGCTTGTTGGTTACGAATACGAACGTAATACGAATTATAACAAATATAATCAACATTGTCATTCTAGCCGCAGAAAGTCCCTGCTGGTTCTAGGTCTTTCCCAAAGACTTATAAAACTTCCGACTGGAATTGGCCTGCATTTAGCGTTTTCCTGCAACCTTACTCTGGTCATCTGACTAGACTGTAGGTGTGTCTTATGCCGTGTTTGCAGGTTCGCCTTATTTTAATCTTACGTCATCTTCTTTATACACCCCTTTTTCTTATTTTTTTGGTGTCTGGTTTCCTTGTTATTTACCAGAGCTGTGGTTCTTTCCAATTCGCTGATGTCTTTAATCTTGTGTTTTATCCCTCAGATTTGTTAGGTTTTTCTGTTATTTTAATAATGTAATCACTCGTTTTGTTTTCATTATAGCTAACTGGTTTTGGCTTAACTTTAAAATGGAAGGAAAACGCATAATATCCATCATAATATCTCTCTTGTAATTTAAGAGCTTGCTCTTGTCGGTGGAGTTAAGTTACGCTTCCTTCATTATTTTCTTCTCTCTGCCATCCTTTGAATGTCCTAGTAGGATTATCCATCAGGTGTATAAAGCACAAATTATTCAATTATAGCAATGAGTACATAATCAACTACATCTCGTTCACACATACATATCTCGGCATCTGGCCGCGTTCGCATCCGACAATCAGAGCGCGGGCCTACTCTCAAAATATGTGTAATCGGGTTGCTAGACAATGCTTTGTGATGCTGATGAGTCACTGTTAATTATGTGATAAAACATCTGTTTGGAATCTCAGATATTTCATTGAAATATTTTTAGTAAGTAGTATTATTGAACCATTTTTGTATTTTTCATTTTACTACCAATAGGCAGTATCCACGTACCTCACGAAATATCTTCAATAATACGAGAAACGAATCACCATTTTTATTAAATTAAAATTAAAATTTTCTGGACTACTTCACATCTAGTGTAATAATTAGCCTCAGTATTACAAATATGTCTGTATAGTGTCTGCAGACCTAGCTTATTGTGTTCGTAAACTATTATAGTTAACTACAAATTCATCGATTTCATAGCTATCGCTTTTGATTCGCACTCTGTGTGATTTATTTACCTTAGTAATATACCCATATTAGGCACTCAAGTTCTGTTGGATGAAATAGTCTTAAGTATTAACATAATAACATGACTGTATGTTGCCACACTAAAATAAAATGATATAAAATCTAGAGTAGATGATAGAATTTAAATAAAAAAATATGTTTTTCCAATTTATTTAGAAGAAATTAGGCCGATAGAATTTACAGGAAAGGCATTATTAGATAAAAATATTTAATAAATAATTGGGCATAGTATCTTTAACAATTAGTATCTGTAAAACTTAGTGAACTTAGCTTACGATTAAGGATAATTAATTACATTTTTTAATTAAACTGGTGACCCCAAGATCAAAATTAAGATCAACGCAATCCAAAGTCAGCAACCGATAGCCATCAACGCCAATCATATTGTTTAACATGCGATTTTCCAAGATCTGTTCCCAGCGCAACAAAGATGGCGCTGGTGTGCGGAAGCGCGATCATTTTCCGCGTCCATGCGCGCGCGCCGGTAACTGTTAACGTTAAAAGATGGCCGCCACGCCCCCGTCTGTTTCTCTATAAAGTTCACATTGGTCTATGAGCAAGGGTAACTACAGAGGGCACTGTAAGGCATAACCCTTCTTTTGTCGGCGCTGTCCTGTTCTTTCACAATAAGTAGGAACTCCAAACATAGCTTACGAAAAAATGAAGCTGTAAATTAGGCAGGCAGCATTACAAAGACTTCGGCGATGAGTAATCCTGATTATTGACATGCATATGTTCTGGAGAATAAAAATCCAGAAATTTTAACCAGGGCTCTAAAGCAGCACAGTTATATATACAGATGCACTGAGATAAGATAAGATAAGCTAAAATAAGATGAGATATGGTAAGGTGAGGTGCCATTGACCCTCCAAATTGGCCACCAACTTAGCATACGCTGGTGTTACGTAAACGAAGCACCAGCACTGGTCTCCCTTTAAAGCCAAGTTAGTGCTCCGACGGACATTCGCACAAAAAAAGATGAAAACAGTACGATCCCTCAACTGGACGCTAGCAAACTCGCCCAATGTGGATCGTCTTAATGACTTGGCCGCGCCGGCCATGCCGCTCTGTTCGCAGATCTCAATGCTCATTGTAAATGGACTGCAGATGATGTTAGTTCATGCCTGGCTTCCTCATAAATTACGAAGAAGCTGGGTGGTCGGAACAGACATTCAATTTATACTTTCTACGTCATAACATAAATAAATTAATAATTTTCAACATAGTTACACTCGATGCTTTAGCCATTACACACACTACGTTAAATTCTAGGTCTATGGTCTACGTCTTATGTTTTAGATTTTATGACACCTTATCACACAAACCCATCTAATGTTTATAACGATTGCACCCCTAAACTACAAAACCGATTTCGACAGTATCGTGACCCCCGATTAGAAAATTCTGTTTTTATTTGAGTAAAAAAAAACAGAATTTTCTAATCGTTCCAGGCGTCTTCGATATTCAATGAACTTTTTTTTAAATGTGAGTATACTTTAAAAACAGATCGCGACCAATTGATAACCTCTCCTCCTCCTCCTCTTTGAAAGTCGGTTAAAAAAGCAGCTTGTTGGAAACTACGTACTCTTTATCGCATAATTTTATAGATAGTAAGTAGGAACGATTATATCACAGTATAATTTTGATGGAAAAACAGGTAATTTTTGAACTGAGAACGGAGTGTAAAACCTACATTACAAATCGAAATGGAAAACTCAATTAAATGGGTAGAGACGATGGTTTGGTCCGTGGGGTCCTTCCGCCCATAGTTTATTTCATATTATTTATAAACGTTTATTCGAGGTATCCCATGACCAAAGGACTGGTAACTATCTGGCTCAAAGAATCAGCATTGCCATACAACGTGGCAATGCTGCCAGCCTTTTGGCCACGTTGCCGAGGGGTAATATTTTAGTGGGACTACATAATTTGTAATTTTTAGTTTTAGTTTTAATTTAAATTTTAATAAGTTTGTATAGTTTGAATTTAAGTTAAATTTAATTGTTTTTTCCAATAAATGTGTTTGTCAAAGTCAAAAAAGAAAAAAAATTAAATTATATCAAAATTCGAAATGTTGTTCATGTGACAAGGTGCCAAGAAAGATGGTTTATTTTCTTTAGCTGCTCAACAACTGAACCTTTTCTCCGTCAAGCAATTAGAATATTCGGCAATAAAGACAGCAAATGCAGGTGTAAAGCTACAGATTTACGGTGTGGGAACCTGGGAACAGCGGGCAGTCAAAGGAACGTGGCGGTAATTAGCGCCGCGGGGCGCAATAAAGCGAGTGCTAATGTGACACGCGGAGCGGCCGCCGCGGCTACCCCGGGGGTCGAGTCACACGAAGTCAGCGGAAATATAACATACTAGAGGCAGCGCGCGGCTTCGCCCGCGTTAACCACTCGAGTGAAGTCGCGGGCGTGATGCAATATAGCCTATAGCCTTCCTCGATAAACGACCTATCTAATACCGAAAGAATTTTTCAAATCGGACCAGTGGTTCCTGAGATTAGCGCGTTCAAACAAACAAACAAACAAACAAACAAACAAAGTCTTTAGTCTTTATATATAAGTATGGATATGGATAAGAACCTAATTTTTAACCCCCGGCAAAGAGGTTATATATTATAAGTTTGACGCTTGTGTCTTTAGCATCGTAGCGTTCACACGGATGGACCGATTTCAATGCGTTTCTTGGCACGGTCGATAAAAAACGGTTCGGCCGTTTAAAAGTTAGGTATTCATTTATTGCTTGAAAGTCGGTAGTTTGCCTTTAAAATAGATGGTGAAATAAATAGATGGCGTTACAGATACATTACATTGGGGATCCGAATTAAATCTAATTTATTTAGTTTCTCCGCCCATCACTAGATGGCATTTACCTAGGAAAGTATTTAAAAGTCGGGTTTCTTTGCCCCATGCATGCAACATGCAGGTACATTTTCATACCCTTTTACAGGTTTTTACATCCTGCATTTGAAACGGCTAAAGCTTATCATTTAGACACATGCTTGAGTAAAAAATCTTTATTTTATAACTATTTACTTAGATAGCGCCTCAAAGATTCCAGCTTTTGTGCACCGCAGCTGAGGCGAAGAATTCTAACAATCTTCCTCTTAGTTAGTACACGGCCTAAGGAATTTCTATGAAACTCAATAGATAGAGAATCTAATGGTTTGTTTATTTTTGGAAGTGTTTCTTATTAAGAATTTTCTTTTAGCTCATATTATAAAGACACTTCTATTTTAGCACCCTCCGTTCTAATATGTTATGCGAAAGTAACTCTTGTCCATCTGTTACCTCTTCACGCTTCAACCAATTAACCGATTTAGATGAAATATGGTATGGTATTGTTTAAGACCCGGGGAAGGACATAGGACTTACTACTATTACTGTTTATCACAAACAAAATATCCATAACGGAATGAAAAGTGGCCCAGCTATAAAGCCGGTCGGATGAGATGACCTTGGCAGGATGGCTTCCAATAGGTCTTTTTGGAAATCTTAAGAGGACTGCCTGTGGCTTATATGATAATGAACCTATTGTTCACCCCATGAAATTTACAATGGCACAAGAAAAGTGACATTTGCGAGAAGTCTTTGAGTTTGGGCCAAGACTTAAACCGTCTTATTACAAAATCCAGACTAACTTTGTTACTAGGTTTAAACCATTATTCGCCCAAATCAAGTTGACATTTAGTTTTACTAAGAGAAACTAACTCATCTGTCAATGTCAACTTGATATGGGTGGATAATGGTTTAAACCAAGTAACAAAGTTAATCCTGTTTTTTAATAAGACGGATAATGGTTCAAACCAAGCACGTTCCATGTATCGCTGGAGTGGCGTAGTGATGCTTGATCTAAACTTGGCAAGTCCGCCACCTGCGCATGCTTAAGAGTTGGCGACAACTGGAAAGAGCTAGCAACGGACCGTGAGCGCTTGCGTGCCCTTGTGCTGGAGGCCAAGACATTGGGTCGCTGAGCCAGAATACCTTTTAAAGGAGTTTTACTCTTTGGGTACGGAACCCTAAAAAGACCGACCTTTCAGACCTGATTAACCGTATTTAGAGGCTGTCACTTTTCTAGCATAAATTTTATATGTAAAACACCATCTTGCTTAAATAGATCATTGATCAACACCTACCTCCGATTAGAGAAGCGCCACCGATCGATGATTCATATCGATAAATAATACTCGATCATAAATCGATATTTATAGCGTCCCATGCAGACATAAATCATGGATAATTGTCCTCAGACCGGGGGGCATCAACTCGGTAGTATAAGGTGTGCTGCACACTTTATAGGCCTAGATTATGTTTTGGTATGTATATGGGGTATTTTGGTATAAGGGTATATTCACGAAAGAGAAGCAACTAGTGGAAGAGCTACTTGACAAAATTAGTATCGGACCCGCTGTAGCCAAAATCACACAAATATACCACCATTTTCATTACATACAAACAATTCGTTTAATTGTTCGTTTTATTTATTTCAATGATGACCTTTAGACCTCATTTATAAGATTTTTTGCTACGGTTTAAAAAGTATTTACGATGTTTTGCACACTGTACTATAACTTTAGGAAAAAAATCTGGTATTTTACCATGGCAATATATACAAAAGAAGCAATTAACATAAGGTCTTAATGTTTTTAAAATATATTGTGGATTGAGTGCAGTTAAGTTTAATCATCACATGCATGGCATTTGGCACTTTTGAAAGGAAAACTTGGAATAATACAAGTTGTAACACGTAAATTGAATCTTCGGAATCCCACATACACGTAATTTTAAAAACCACTGCTTGACTGGCTTTAAGCTTTTCTGTATTTCTAATTTTCAGAAAACCACTCTTTTCTTTTCTTTTTTCCTCATGACTGATGTACTGCCACAACTGTTCAAAGTCCATAGGAACATATTTTTGGTATTTTAAGTAGGTATACCTAAGTCCTAAGTTAAAATAAAATATCTATGGGCTAAGTGCACAGTAAGCCTAATAATAATTTCTAGAATTACGTTACATTTTCAGTTATTCCTAACCTCTAGTTAGCCCTTTTTGTACTAAGATAAGTGGAGTTCTTAGAGCTGCAATCTAATCTACTTGGAGTAAATCATACCATCATTTTGAACAACTATGCCTATAATAGACCGTTATTTTCGAGTATAAATCAATATATAAGTTTGTCTTCTAGTATATATTATATGCATTTAAGGTAAGTAAGTAAGCACTTTATTTTACCAAAAACACATAAGTATAAATAATAGGTATTCAAAAATTTTGTGTAGTATATTATACAATAGGTAGCCTTATGACGAAAAAAGTTGGTCTATTTTAATGCTTTAAGACAAACTATTCCAATAAATTAAATAACTATATTTTTTCGAAATTTTACCTCTCGCCCTAATTGGTTACTATTCAAGTATGTGTCACCTTTACTTATATATGCTGAATAGTTATAATATAATATAATATACATTATATACATACATAACGAAGAGAAAATTCAGATAAAAAAGAACATAATTAATCTTATTAAATCTTATTCGCCGTGTGGTTTCCGGCAGAGTAGAAGGCGACTTATGAATTACAAGCTAAACAAAGCTTATAAACATTAATGAGACCTCTCCAACCCATCTGGCGAGCGCGGAGTGTAGGCCAAGTCCTCTGGCTGCTCTGGCCAAATATGGGTCTGGTAGTATAGAAAGGGTCGTGCTCCTGCAAAGAAGACAAAAAGAATAGATAATGATGATGATGAAATTACATTAGTGTAGATTCTAAATAGTGCTTAAAGTCTTTAACAAAGCTTCGAAAGCACGCATTCCTTGTCAATGGAAACTTAATGAAATGCCCTGTAGGTATACTTACTATCTGTATGCTTATTATTGTATGATTAGAGCGGCGGAGAAATTGCACATCGGACTAAACACATTGATGTCTACATTTCAATGTCCAGGGCTGGTAAGTTTAAACTTTATCGAATGTCTTATTTGCTTTAACCCGACTTCAAAAGGAGGAGTTGATTAATTTAACCAGTATGGTTTTTTTTTTGTACGTGTGTACGCGATATCTTCGCCACTTGGGATTGTTTTTGTATTTGAAAGCCCATTTTAAACCAAGTTAGTCCCATATTCATTTGGTAAAAAGATCATAAAGAATTTTGCGATGTGAAAGAAACTGAAAGAATATGAAGTTGTACGGCGGATAAATTATTAAATAGAGATGTGGACCTGGTTAAAAAAATATAGATAGATTACTAGATTATGCAAAACTAAAGCAGCCATATTTTTTAATGTAGTAAATTAGTAAAAATCACATAGATACAGCGTTTCAAGTTTCAGAGTGGGGGCTCGTCACGATCAACTACGATTTTTTAAAAAAGGTAAATTATTACCTTTTATTTAAAATCGTAGTTGATTGTGACGTCACACGAAATTTAAATGTGCTGTATCTTCGTCATTATTAATAAAAATAAAAATAAAAAGTCGTATATCATAGGTATACTTTGTAATTAATTACCTATTTAATGAGACAAAAAAAATGTTTTAGTCCACGCCCCTATTCGCTTAGCAAGCAAAGAAGGTATTTATTTAGAGGCTTTATTAAATAATCGTCCAAGTAACATCCCTGCGCGTTGAAGGCAAAAGTGCATAGCGGCTCGCATATTTTCTCCTGAGAAACGGACGGGCCACTTTCTTTATGGTAATCGGCGACTGCGCACGCGTGAGCGCCCCGGATTCACTCCCGGAAGAACAGGTGCTGGCGTCCATCAATTGTGATTTTATCTTGGTTGTACTTTTTACTGTTACAAACCTATATTTATATTTGTGCATTGTCACTTTTTTGTTTGACAACTGTGCAATAAAAAAAATGACTGAATGATATTATAAATAGCGTTGGTAGACCAATTATTTAAAAAAAAAGATTAAAAAGGTTTAAGATTGATAGTTAGAAAAAGGTTCTCGAATGACGACCGCGTACTTGCAAGCGAAGCGTAGGGCACCCACCTACAAGGTCAGATGACCTGACCAGGGTCGCTAGTAAGCGCTGGACGCAGGCCACTCTTGATCGATCATTTTGGAAATCTTTGAGTGAGACCTATGTCCAGCAGTGGACGTTATGCGGCTGAAGTGATTATGATGATGAGACCAGTAACTAGATGGACCGACGATCTGGTCAATGTTGCCGGAAAGACGTGGATAAGGAAAGCTAAAGATTGAATGGAATGGTTTGCATTGTTCGAGGCCTACACTCAACATTTAGTGATAATGGGCTAAAGAAGAAGATTATAAATATCAAGATAATAAAGATATACTTGAAATTCATATTATCATTATATAAGGCCTCCAAACTGACTTCAAAAAAGAGGAGGTTCTATGTTCGACTGTATATTTTTTTATGTATATTCATCGATTTCTCCGTCAATTGTAGACTGATTTCCAAATTCTGAGTTTTTTAAGATTTTATTCGAAAGAGTGCACTTCCGAGGTGGTCCCATAGAAATTTTATCAAAATCGGTTGTGTAGTTTGACTTGAATAAGAAGACCATATATCCTGATGGTGATTAGTAGTACATAACATACGAACTATCCATTCAACAGCAGCTGATCATGAGAAATAACTGATCCGTTGGCCGGTCCCCTGCTGCGGACAACCAGCTTACAAAATGTTAAAGTAATAGATGAACAACCAACTTTTTAACCAACTTCCAAAAAGGAGCAACAGACTTTTTTTTATGTATTTACCGATTATTCAAAGACGCCTGAACCGATTTGTTTTTATTTTTTAAGGGTAGTTATACTTGTGAGATAGATATTTATATCAAATAGAAACTTATTAAAATCAGTTGTGTAGTTTGGTGGGGAAATACATAAAATGATTTCAAAAGGCGGCCTTGTCGCAACTGTATCTCTTCCAGACAACCGAGGTACTTGGAGATGTTATAGGCAGGGAAGAAAAAAAATATCTTCACATCTTTTTATCGCTAACTTGTGTTCAGCTACAAGCAGCTGCCACTACCACTTAAATCTCTAAGTTCCGCATCAATAAAAGTCCAGAATCGATGGTTTAGCAGCACATTAAACCCCTACAGCTTACGTTCGCTCTAGCATATATTTTGTAGTGTAACTTAGAACTGGTTCGTTGCATGATAATGTTATTGTAAGGACTTGTAGGTATAATCAGGGAGCCTGGGGCTGGAGTCTTGTTTAAACTACCAACTATTTGGTTAAATTAAGTAGTTTGTGCGTTTCCGCCACCACTGGCGTTCTGTTAGTTCTTGCGAGCTTTTGCTGGTCGGCACCTATTTAAGTCCATCTTTAACTTTAAGTCCATCTACCTGTATACTGCCATCCAAGCTACATAATTAACCAAATTCCAAAAAAAGAGGAAGGTCAATGAACATACAAATAATTGGGCAAGTGCGTGTCGGGCCACGCGCAGTGTAGGGTTCCGTAGTTGCGAACGCCAACTTTGAGTTCTTGCCACAAAAAACGTCTAAAAACTAATATCTATTGAATTTGTATGAAAATGTCTTTTTTCAAGTACATTTTATATGTTGATCGCCTATAACTTTTTAATTTGTATATACCCTACTTGGCTCTGATAGTTTTCCTTCAAACTACATTCTATATGCTATAATTGTGATTTTTTTCACGTGGCCATATATAACCGTTTAGCAGATAGAGGGGGGGACACTTGACTCGAACAAAAATTTGAACTTTAAACCCAAATATTTCAGACACGGATCCTTAAATCAAAAAATAGTGTTCACAAGCTAACAATATTTTTAAAAGACCTATTCAAAGACACCCCACTCAATGTGTTTGTCGAGAAAAAAAAATATTGACTACGTCTTTACTTGTATGGCAGCTACACTGAAAAATTTTTTTTTTCCATATTTTATTTTACGAATTTTTTCGCCATAATTAATATACATATCCATGCCAAATTACAGCTTTCTAGTACTTATAGTTTCTCTGTAGGACCGTGGACAGACAGACAGACATGGCGAAACTATAAGGGTTCCTTGTTTACTACGGAACCCTAAAAATAGGTTTATTTTATGTATGTTCACCGACTATTTGTTTTTTTCATATTTCGATACATGTTCCTTGGGGAAAGTTGTTAAGTATGATAGCCTGAATCAACCCTTAAAACAGTTTCAGTAGATTTTGTTAGACATGCATTTAATCACCATCAGGTCTTTTTGTCTCGACTGCAGGAGCATGACCCTCTCTGTACTACCAGAGCCATACTTGCCCAGAGCAGTCAGAGGATTTTGGCCTACACTCTCCTCGCTAGCCAGACGTGTTGGAGAGGTCTTATTGATGTTTATAAGCTTTATTTAGCTCGTATTTCCTAAGTCGCCTTCTACGACATCCATGGGAGGACTTGAAGTGGATCTATTCTACCCTGCCGGAAACCACACGGCATGCATTTATAGAGCGGCAATTATTAACGAGACTTGGCCTCTAATCAGAGTGATTGTACGCAGTTATATCGTATTTAAATCTATTCAATAGACATGCCGAACAATTTATATTAATTAAGTACTATACACAACCTTGCGGATACACGATCTGTAAATAAAGGTTTATTGGTCGTGAGAAATCTTTACAAGTGCGGTTATAAAACTGATTGAGAAACATCATAGTCTTGAACTTAATTGCTATGAAAGACTTTTGTGCGCGGTAGTAAACTTAGCTGTAAGTTAACTTTTGACGTCAACAATTGTACAACAAAACAATGACGATTATTAAGAGATATTATAAATATCCTATGATAATAAAGATATATTTGAATTTGAAATTTGAATTTTGTGAATGCAAATACGAATAACTAAGACAGAGAACTGAAAGGTTATAAATGTGTATTAGTTTAAAGGTTTTTATATGTAATATTTGCGAAGTAGTAAGTAAGTTTAATTTTCTATGCTGGTCTGGCAGAAAAAAAAACTTAGAATGTACCTACTAGCTGCTTCTCTTCGTAGAAGCCGATCGAGGGACTGGGCGAAAATGCTAATAATATACCAGATACAATAGTAAGACAATGAACGTGGACCTTTATTACGTCCGGGTCTTTACCGGTTTAATTGTAGATGTGGCTAGCAACCCTTCATTATTTTGATTCCTTTTCCACCTTATTAAGTGTTTTTGGAGTAAGAAAGTGTTGGTTTTTACACCAAAAACTTTTACTTGCCATATTAAAGTATGACAAAACTTCGTCATCTTTAACTGTCGCTCACAATATTCGAGGCTCGAGGCGGATTCACATAAGCACATGCAGACGTGCATACAAATTGCAAACAATATCGAAATGCAGACACGCGGATTTCACCTTGACCCACAGCGGCTGGCCTTGATGGTTTATTGGGGGTTTATCAGAAATCTTGAGTTTTTTGAGAATTCTTTGAAAAAGTAGGCTTTTATTTCTTAGTTTCGATATAATTAATAACGGTCAATTACTCTTCCATGCTGATCGGGGAGAAAAGAAAAACCCAGAATGACCAGCTGCTTGTCCTCCCGCATAAATCAAGCTGAGAGTATCACTATTTTGGTCCTTTTTTACCTTCTCGTCTATAATCACGCGCCTTTGAGTCTTGCGTACCTGAACTCAGCTAAGAGGCGCAAGACCCAAATTACTATGTCTGCCCCATTAGGGATAAAGACGTGATAGTTTATGTATGTGTCTTTCAAAGGCAGCCATCGTGGTCCAGCCTAGTAGTCAAGATGTTGGCCTTATGATCCGGTCGTGGGGTCGAATCCCTCTATAGGAAGCATAAGTTTGTGAAACGCTATTTCCAGTCTAGTTGGAAAAAAATTAGTAACCTTAAAGCACCTAGGTTAGGTAGCGGACCCCGGGCTCTGAATCGTTACCACAGAGGATGCAACTAAGAATACGCTCGGATGATGACGTGATAGTGTTTATATAAAAAACTATCCCAACAAAATAAAATCAAGATTAAAATTCTACGCGGTAGGTTAAACCCAAATAATGTTTTCATTAAACGGACTTTTTAAATACAGTCATAACCGTAACTTCCAGGATTTTACTTCTTATCTACGTTATTATCTATAAAATCTATTCAATAGAGGAATAAGTAATTAAACTACAGATATTTCTAAGCTGCTTTCTCTACATAAATCTGGGAGGTTGATGGGTATAGACTAGCAGTTCACAGTGGTAGAGTAGTTTGGGCGAGTTGAATGGCGATTGATAATTGATTGTATAACTATTGATTAATTTTATTAATATTGATTTTATGAAGTGGACTAGAGACATTGGTAGATTCATATCGTTTATTTGTTTTCCATACGATACATAATGACATGGACATAATATATAAAAGAATCGTAACCAATTCTCAGTACTTATTCAATTGTTTGTTTGTTTTTCGTGTGTGTAAGTGGTCAACACTGGTGTCAGTTTTTTCAAGATGCCTAAAGGCTGCCATACAAAGATGACGGCCGAGACCAACGGCCTTTACATGGAGGAGCTCAAGTGTATGCAACTTGTGGTCGACCCATTCAAGCGCATATCACGCCCGATGTTGCTTTACTTCCGAAAGCGTTAGTAACGCGCACTCCCGCCCGCCGGCCGGTCCACCGAGCTCTTCATACGTACTACCTACGTATTCAATATTTTGACATATTAAATCTACCGATTTTCATACGAAATTCGATGACAATTTCCCTTGTATTATAATGTAAGTAATGATAGGAAAATACTTAAAACATGACTTTGGTATTTGTTAATCAAATAAACTTGTTTTAGTCAAAACGTTTAAAATTACTCGATACGAAACTTGCTCGCTATGCTCGACCATTGTGAAGTACTTGTGCGTTTGGGGGACATAAATTATGGAAATTAAGGTGCCCCACACGATGCCGCTAGCCCCTAACGAACCGAGATATAGGAGTAGCCGGGAGGCAGCGCTAGTGAAGGCTAAATTGAAAGATATGAGGTAATACGTTGTATCTGCCCTGACTTCCTTTTATATCAGTAAGTGTTCGTGCTCGTTGGAATCTTTTCGCTATCAACTTAGAAAGAATACCTTAGTACCTAGTTTGAAAATTGCTTCTGTTTCCTTTTCTAAATACTTATTCATCTAATAAGTAGGTAAATATTTTGAGGATGCGACGTATAAATGTAATAAGCTATAATTTTTAAAGACTAAAATCTGACTTCACTCTCAAACTACACGACTGATTTTGGTAAAATTTCTATGGGACTACCTCAAACAACCTTTCAAACAGAAAAAGAGTTTTCAAATCAAATCAAATCGGTCTAAGCGTCTTTGAATAATCGGTGAACATACTTATATAGAAAAATGAAATAAAAGATCGCGACGAATTGATAACCTTCTCTTTTTTTGGAAGTCGGTTAGAAACCTGACAGCGGGAAAAGTCCTTCTTACTGAAAAGTACATTTATCCAGCACAGCATTTTACACGGTATGATTAGGTTTATTATATATGTTATATAATATATTAAGGCTATAGGCTATAGGCAATATGTCGAATTTAATGTAATTATTGAAGTGAAAACTTCTTTAGCGGCGTTGTGCACTTTTTTTGGAATGGGTAAAAAATATTAAACTCGCGTCAGGACACGTGGCCTGATCGAAAATTCGTAAGACGGCGCAGGGCGCTTGCGCGCTACGCGCATCCATGGATGGTGACAGCTGATGGCTCGACCGTCTGTGTAGTGGCCATACTGCTGTGTATTTGAAAATGATTTTGTTGAAAATGAATTTGGTCATGCTTGTGACATTTGTGACAGACTGTGGTTCAGAAAAGATTTGAAATATTTTATACTGATAATTAATGCAATTCGTGCAAAATAATTTCCCATTCCAAAATATCAAAAATGCACAACGTTAATATTCAAGTTTTCACTTCTGCCGGCACTCCCAGAGTGCAACCCGTCGTTTTTTTTGGTTTTTAACAGCAATACAATCCTGGGATTATTATCCACTTCACTATTCTGCTTCATATTATTCTTCACTGTAATCAACTTTCAATGAATCTAAATTGAATACTACACTTCTAAAGAGCGTGTATTGATAAATAATAACGCATGCTTCAAATGCGTGTGTAATTAGAAAATTCTTCAGGGTGATTCTAAGTCACGGTAGCACAATTAGTAGTGCACTCACGTGAGGGTCGTAGATTCGAATCCCACTCGTGGCGAAATTATTCATCACATCTTTTAAGTTAGAGTGACGTTATTTAGTCTATAAAACTAACTAGCAGACATCCCAATGCTTCTAACAATCCTCATCTATCAGTGTATCATGAATATTATACAAGATACGAGTAGATAGATTGGTAGATTTGGTAAAAATATGAATATTGCGTCCTTATACAACGTGGAACGTGAACGTGGACGTAGTCTATACTAGATCAAATCAATAT
Organism: Acrobasis consociella; assembly: GCA_963555685.1. Lineage (NCBI taxonomy): Eukaryota > Metazoa > Arthropoda > Insecta > Lepidoptera > Pyralidae > Acrobasis > Acrobasis consociella. The sequence goes on along the minus strand of OY743105.1, from coordinate 22,506,988 downwards.
ACGAAAAAAATCGGACCCTCCATAAAAAAGTATACACCGGCAGTTTGTATGGGAATGTCGAATAATTTTTTGTTTTTTTGGCCCTTCCATATTATATATCACGCTCATCCTCCTAATAGGAGAAAGTTAAACATCTCCTAAGCCTTCCCATAAAAATGACTTATGACTTACGACTTCGACCCTGTAATTTGTCGACCGTTTAGAAGTCATAGATATCGTTAAATGTTATGGGGTAATTTGTTATGTTATATTGTATGGATTATTATTTTTAATGGTGGGTAGAGATTAAGAGGTTTAATTAATTTCCTCACGGATTAACTTTGGATAGCAATAATTTTATAGAAATCATATGTCAGTATGAAGACAAGAAGAATTATGATTAGTGGATTGTCATCACGCTCTCGATAACATCAGCCTCACAGTACCTCGACCTAATACCCGTAGAAGAAAGGTCGTAAACACGTATGTCATCCCCCGAGCAAAATCAAACCTTGGCAGGCACGCGCCCTTACCGAAAATGCTTTCCACTTACAATAAAATGAACACAAAATATGACCTGGACATCTACCACGACTCGTTATCTATATTTAAATCTAAAATACAGTCATCCCATCAAAAAGATAATGCATGTTAAATTAATTTTAATATTTAATCCTAATAAAACGTTAATATAAAAATAAATAATAACAATAATATTCTAATATAGCTTCGATTTCAAAATTTCAATATGTTAGTATTTTTATATTTTTAGTTAACAGTACTTGCTTCTTAAAAAATTCTAAGAATGTTGTGTTCACCTGTAATTGGGTTGCATGCTGGAACACAGAACTGAATGTTAATTATAAGGCTTGTCATGTAACCTGTTGGTGTACCTAATAAATAAAAAAAAATATGTGTCTTATATTATAATAAAATCGAAGAATCAAATGAATTTCTCTTAAATTTTTTTTCTCTTATATTTTAGGGTTCTCCTTTAATGATTATTAATAGAAAAAAATAAATAATAAAATGATTTATTTAAGATAAACCTTTTGTGTTCTTTGTACATACATACTAACAAATTTGTAGAGGTACAAATATTAAAAACAAAACTAAATATTTTTGTAAGGCTCCGTTACAACAATGGTAGGAACAAGTTCAACTCGGACTTGGCCGGTTATTTCTTTTGTTGGTTTCTAATGACTTAATTAATTGTTCCAGATGACCCACACTTCGTAGCAGAGGCATGGGCCAAGCGGGCAGCCATCCAACCGGCGCGGTGCCGCCGCGGGCCCGCCGCGCTAACACGCTTCCGCATGAGCCACCGCGACATGCGCCCAAGGTAATAACGACTCTATTGTCTTAGCAGTAGGACTCACAGTCTAGCGGGCAGCCATCCAACCGGCGCGGTGCCGCCGCGGGCCCGCCGCGCTAACACGCTTCCGCATGAGCCACCGCGACATGCGCCCAAGGTAATAACGACTCTATTGTCTTAGCAGTAAGACTCACAGTCTAGCGGGCAGCCATCCAAGCGGCGCGGTGCCGCCGCGGGCCCGCCGCGCTAACACGCTACCGCATGAGCCACCGCGACATGCGCCCAAGGTAATAACGACTCTATTGTCTTAGCAGTAAGACTCACAGTCTAGCGGGCAGCCATCCAACCGGCGCGGTGCCGCCGCGGGCCCGCCGCGCTAACACGCTACCGCATGAGCCACCGCGACATGCGCCCAAGGTAATAACGACTCTATTGTCTTAGCAGTAAGACTCACAGTCTAGCGGGCAGCCATCCAACCGGCGCGGTGCCGCCGCGGGCCCGCCGCGCTAACACGCTACCGCATGAGCCACCGCGACATGCGCCCAAAGTAATAACGACTCCATTACCTTAGCAGTAAGACTCATAGTCTATCGAGCACGACTTGGTGGGTTTTCCCACAATGTTTTTCTTCACTGGAAGAAAGTAGTGGGTAAAAATTACAGCACGGCAATCTTTAAAAGTGCAACTCATGCCTAAACCGCTTGGCCACCACAGCTTCAAACTAATATGTTACACGTTTCTGATATTCCAGGTTCTACCGTCCCTGCCGGAGTCCCCTCGACTACGCAGCACTGACAATGGCGCCATCTTGCAGTCCGGGGGCACCATCAGCGGACGCAGACCCACCGCCATACAGCACGACAATAGAGTGCCACACGGACATGTGGTAAATCTTCTCCTCATTTTTGCTGCTAACTGTACATTTTACCGACTTTTTCTCTTTCGTCTCCAAAGGTGATATATCCGTCAATTTTTACCCAAGGATGCTGAAGACCGTGTGAAATGGAGAATAAATAACCAATTGTAGTCGTTTTACGATTGGTCGTTTGCCTGACTTTATTTCTCGTTTAGACATATACCTCTTTGTCTTCTTCTATCTACCTTAAATTTAAGAACTTTGTTTTTGTCAGTGGAGTATTTTTCACGTCTTTTTATCATCAGCCATCCGTTCGCTGCAAGTTCTAGTGGTGTTATCTTCCCTTGTATTATGTTCTTGCCTTGAGTTTCTTTTCTACGATATTTTCAATAAATTGATCGTCTCTTATGCTATGAAACAAGTTCTTTAATATTTATTGTATCTTTCCACAGCACTCCAACGTTTTCCGGTCTAGGTCTGCTGGGGCTGGAGGGGAGCTCGGGGACATCCGGTCCAGGGAGCGAGACCCCCTACATAGGTCCCATACCAACCTAGATCTAAGACATAATGAAGGTACGGAAAAACTGCAAATGGAATTAGAACCATTGAACCGCCTAGTTCAAATTCTTGAAAACGCATGTAGTTTGCCAAAAAATACTTAAAATATTTTTACAATAATATTTATATTTTCAGGTTCAGGTTTAAATAAGAGATTTGGATCAGAACCAGATCTAAGGCTAGAAGAGGAACCTCAGAAACCAAAATGTAATAAGCATTTCCGTAAAAAGTACCGGGCGCCTCCTCCTCCCACCAATGAGGTAAATCTTTTTTTTTTTATCATTTGCTTTAATTAAATGACTGTAGACTGATAATTATCATTTATTTGTGCAGAATTGTGAAGGTTCGTCGCCAGACTCCAGTGAAGGAAACGCGAGGGAACCGCAAAGAAAATTACGACTCTTCAAAACCAGAAACGAAACCAAAAAACATAACGGACATCTGGATTCCAAGCTACCAGCCTACAGAAGCACAGCCACAGAATACAAGTCCCTTGACCTCAATGACAACCAAGCCTTCGAAAGGCGGTACAGGTCGCCATGCAAAGACAAAGAACAACATCACAAATATCCAGAGAACACCGACATGATCCAAACATCAACATCTTTGAAGAGAGAAGAACGCTTATTACAAACAAAACAAGAATGTAAAAAGACGAGGATAGACAGAGTTAGTGGATGTAGAGCGAAAATGTCAAAAACAAACGAGCAAAGCGAAGCGTGGAAAACGCCACTCTTGAATAGGAATTTCAGATACTCTGAAAGATTTAGGAGAGAAGATAATGAACTACCACCACTGAGGAGAGAAAAGACTTTCGACTCTTTGCTTCCGAGTGAAAAAGAAAGCGAATCTCCTCGGACCACGCACGAGAGCAGGATGAAATCCCTCGGAGAACAGTTGAAGGGAAGCCGGCTCGCCCCTATGGCGGAGAGCAGTAAGCCTTTGAGAAAATCTCTTCCGTCACTATTGGCTAAAAATAGCGACGAAAAAGACGAGTTTCAGGCAGAACTTAAAAAGGCTACAAGTAGGATAAGACACGAAGTAGGAAGTAAAGTTAATAATGTAAGTGAAAAAACTAGTCAAAACGATAAATCGAGCGCACACAAACCAAACCCAACGAAACCCGTAATCCAGAGCAAAGTCAAAGAGTCTAGTCTTAAAACGAATGTCAATAGCAAGCCAGAAAAAACAGCGATAAGTAGAAGGCCTTTGGGGCGACTTAATGAAACCAAATCGAAACCGACCATACAACAGAATACACATGCTAAAAGTAATGTAGCAGTCAGTAAATATAAGTATACCAGCAAAGAAAATAACAGGACAATGCCAGATAGAGGACAAGCATCTGGTAAGGAGTCTACTCCAGAACACTCGCCTACAAGAAAGAAAGATCCACCAATCACAAGGCCGACAGAAATCATGCAAGAAAAGTAAGTAAAACTAGAAATTCTAGGTCTAGCTGTATATGTTCAGTAGGAGCCAAATATTTTTTTTTTCAATAGTGCAATATCAGTCACTTAAAAACAAAGGCTAACACAAAAGCTTATACAAAGAAAATTTAAGGTTTCAATTTCAAACATATACTGCAAAGGGACTATTTAGAGATCCACATGGTCTTCTCACTTTCCAGTAGTAAATCTGGTAAGTGGACTGGTAAAAATGGAAATATTCTGATAAAAAAAACTATTTTTCCAGAAAAAAGGCAGCGCCCTCCAAACAATTCTACTTCGGCATGATAGAGAGCAAGAAACCTGAGCCTCGAAACCACTTGAAGGACTTCCCAGGGCTCGGCAGCCCCATCATAGAGGAGATCAGCAACTTCCACCTCATCGAGAAGAAACTGCTGGGCTACCACGACGAAGACGCTGAATTCGAGAAGTTCAATGCCAAGTTGAAAGAAAACTGCAAAGTAAAGAACCGTAAGTACTACAACCCTCAGCTTCTGCCATGGATTTTGGACCACATTTAGCGTAATGACGAACAAAAAAAAGGAAACAAAACTAGTGATGAGTTGCTCTAGCCGCATCGTTTATTGCATTAATGACGTATCTTAAAACGTATCAAAAAAGAAAATAAACCAAGATTCCCTTTCTAGCAGTAACTAGACTTTGTTCAAAGTTAAATGAATTTATGCAAATAAATAACTCAGCGGGGAAGCCAATTAGTGAAAATAAACAACAGTCGAAACCGCATCTAATGCATCACTGCGCATGTAGGTTTTAGATCTTATCCGTCGAGAGAGTCGTTTTATTGCGAAATTCCACGGGAGTGTTGTTTGATTACGCGGGCACTCCCGGTCTGATGGGTTTACGCATTTATTTGTAGGAAAATTACTGTAATCTATTACTTTTGTATACTAATTTCGATATGTTAATTACATTCACTATCACTTCTTTATCGCTAATTGGACTGGACGAACAAAGAATTTTGGCTGTCAGCAAAAGGCCACTTTAAGCGTACAAGCAAGAAGATAGAAAATAACTGGCCAAGTGCGAGTTGTACTTGTGTACGAAGGATTTCGTGCCATTATCTATGAAAAATCACGTTTGTGGTATGGGACCCCTACATAAATAATGTTTTTTGTTACCCTACTTCTCCTATTATCATGAATCACATTGTCACCCATTCTCTCAATTACATTTTAATTAATGATCTGAGCAAGAAGAGCAGCAGTAAGAGAACATTCTAAGTCTTCAGTCGGTATTTTATTTCTTCCAAACCTTTATGGAATAACATTTATTATGACAGCACTAAGTTAAATATCGATAATTTACATTCCAGTGTCATCAGAATCAGCGCTTTCATCGGAAGGGTCAGAGGGTGAGTCCGAAGGCTCGTTAGGCATCGCGTTGAGGCTCAGACCGACGTTACCGAAGAAGCAGCCAGCAGTGCCGAGATTTTCTCCAGCCGCCGCTTGGAGGCAGCTCGCTAGTTTGGATGCTCATTTAGCTGCAGGTAATTATACTTGAACAACATCAGATATTGGGCAGTTCAGCTTTCTTTCAGACAGATATATACGACCTCTATTCTTTCAGCAGATAATCTGAAGTCGTAGATGTTTGTCTCAAAGGAGGCTGAAAGACCCTACATTAGATTTTTTGTGTTGCTTCGAACCATGGTATAATAGTTCACCTCAGCATAGCTGCAACACTCTTCATCTTAGCGCGATACCCATGGATCATGCCAAATCGAGAAGTCAGAAGTAATAGCCGAAACCGTTTTAATGCAAACGCTTTACAACCGGCCACCGTCCGACGTCAAACCTCCTTGGGGAATACAGTTATAGCACGACATGTTATTTCATCTCTTACGCCATCCACAGGAACAGATGGAGTGTTCCTATTGTAAGTCGAAAACCACACGGCACCTACTCAGCCTGTTCAGAAAAATCTGCTACTGCTAACTTATACCCTAATATGTTCAGGATAAGGTATAAATTTGATTGTTATTGCAGCGAAATTTCATATTTTAAACGCCTTGCCTACAGAAACTCAACCGCTAGCAGTGGAAACAAAGATGGCGGCTGATATATCTCCAGAGTCGTCTCCACGGTCAGAACAGTCAGCGGACAAGTCCGGAGATTCCGGCATATCTGGGGACCACGCACATAGCGACCACAGAGTGGACTCTCCGAGGCATCATGTGAGAACCTTGTTATTTGTCTGACTGATTTGTACAAATGATGGACTCAATTCATCAGTATTTTGAAGATTCTTGATCTTTAGCCAAATGCTTGACTTTTCTATACTACACGATTGCTCCTTTACTTCACATGAACATCCTTTTTGGCCTTCTTTTTCCTAACCTTACCTTGGTCTTTCATACATTCAAAATTCTTGTAGGTATAGTTTATGGTGTCCAAACCTTTTCTCCTTCTTAGATCAATTTTCTTCTTAAAAGTCCCAGAACTTTTGTGATGGACTCAAACTGAACTTAATTTCAAAATGCGATAATAACTTTAGAAATGTATGGTAAACTAAACTTATCATTATAAAACCGGCATATAAATATAACAATCAGCAATAAAATAAACGACTACCATAAAAGAACTTAATTCTATTATTGTTAGACTCAGGATTCCTCACCAGCAGCGTGGACGCCACAACAAGACCTCGGTGACAGCAGCTCCGATGGAGCTGGTGGTGCAAGGGGGGTGCTTCTCCCTGGAGGTGCCGTGACTTACAACCCTGGTGGCCAACCTTTTAGTCTATCCCTACCACGAGATACAGACAGGGTGAGTCTTGGAACAAATGAAAGGGAAGTTAGGGAGCGGTCAGTGAAAAAATGTAGCATGGAAATAGACTTCAGTGGTTGAAATTTAGATTTGAAAGTGACTAACAAGACTAACCACTCGCCTAACCTCCCGCCGAAAGCTGAGGAGGGGTAAAGGCTGTTTTGGTTTTGTTTCTCATCTATTGCACCGTTGCACAAAGCTTTAATTGCACCCATATGCACTCTTGAGGTTTTATGTCTATTTAGCTATAATTATTGTTTGGGCACAGATGTGTGATGCTTTGCGGCAATTCCATTAGTACACCTTACATAATATCTCACAATTTAGACGCTTGAGTTCATTAGAATCAAAACTCTTTGAACGAATTTGTTTGTTGGGTTTTTTTTTACAATATTTTGGTTTCTCTTGTTTTTTATTCTCTTTTAACGTTTATTGCAAACTCACATATTTATAGTTTAACTTTGCAATCGTATTATTCTCACTGTATTTCACTACTTCCTCAAAAAGCTCTGGTGTCAACAATTTTATGCCTATGAAACACCCTTTATTCCTCATCAGCCCATTCAATCAAAAGAACGTCCCGAATCCCACACAGCTTAAAGGGATGTCGTGCTTCTACGAATGTTTCCAGGGGAAGCAGCTGCAACAAGGGTTCAACAGCCTGCAGAAGCTGAGGAAGTCCGTCTCAGGGGCCTTAGGAGCAGCTTTAGGATCCAGGAGGTTCGACTTGGAGCACGAGCCGATGCTGCAAGAGCCAGAGCAGAACTGGTTCCTGACGAAATCTGCGCCAAATTCATTGAGCAACCCGTTACTGTTCCAACAGCCGGCGAGGGTTAAGGCAACCCCTGGAGATGATATCAAAGAGGAGTCGGCGCCACCTTCTGAAAAGGTATCGTATGTTTTAAGAGTTACACTTGAAGGGGTCCTCCAAGTAGATAAGGGGGACAAGTTCAGCTCCTGATGCTGAACTAGTTTTTATCATGATCATACAAACACACAGTGACACGTCTTTAAGCTATGTTTTATCACATCTTTATCCCTGTTGGGGCAGACATAGCATTCTGGGTTTTACGTCTCTCAGACAACAAAAGAGGATATTTTTTATTTTGAAACTGATTGTGTTCATTGCCAGGAGGAGTCAGCATCCTGGCGGCCCAGCAACTCGACATCATACCTCTCGTGGGGAGGGCACGTGATGTACCTCCCCCCTGCACCCGCCGCGCCCGACCAGCCGCTGTCGATACTGGGGCCGCTTGACAGACCTGTCAGGTACATTATCCCTTCATTATATTTTAGCACTTCCACTAGATAATATTTATTATAGTTACGTACAACTGGGTCGTCGTGGTCTTATTCTGCGATCTGCAGCTTCCGGATTAGAATAGGTCCACTCTATATCTTTATGTGGGTGTCCTACGCTTCGCTTGCCTGTACGTGGTCGCCATTTGAGAACTTTTTGCCATCGGTTTGGTGTCCCTCCCGCTGTCATTTTGAAAATCCTTGCGAGAGGACTATGTCCAGCAGTGGACGTTATGCGGCTGAAATGATGATATCTACCCGTGTATTTCATCAGAGGCAACCAAAAGACTAAGGACGAATATCTTATGCTGCAACTGCATTTTCAAAAAGGAACGACGTCAAGCTAAATTTCAACTTATATTTCTTTTCCTAGGAGTAAATCGAGTGGCTGTCTGGAAGTAGCGGCGAGGGCTGCGCGTGCGGCCCTGGCTTCAGAGATGAGGGAGCGAGAGAGGTCCGCGTCCCCGGAGATAGCGCGCGCACTGCCGGCCAGGGTCGAGCCTAATCCCAATGTAAGTGTTCTTTCTTCTTTACTAGTCAAGAATGCCTCCCTAACATTGTAAAAAGTTTTTGGCCACTATTCATTACTGACTTATGCCCCGGCGTCAAATTGACGCGTAGTCAAATTTTGACAATCCCATGGGAACCTCTCATTTTTCCCATTCGTGTCCGTCCAAGTAATAAGCTATCCACATGCCGAATTTTATTCTATTTCTTTTAGCCGAACAAACATTTTTACATCCACACATCCTAACAACGAATAAATCATATTACTCGGATATTATAGAAACTACCTGGTTATTAGTCTCAGGGATATCTATCAGCATTAGTGATACTTCTTTGCAGGTTTGCATTAATTTGACATACATTTTTCAGCTACCGTCTATTGCAGGACAAATGACTACTCCAAAAATTTCCATAATTACCTCTCGGTAGATGCGTCTAGCGTTTTTCAGCCAACGTGGTTTAATCGTGTGACAATTTTGTCGTACGCTGCACATGTAGTTATATAATGATTTTGATCATGATCGTCCTCACGAAGTACTTCAGAGCCCGGGGTCCGCTACCTAGCAAAAGCGACTTGACGAGGTTACTGGTTTTTACACAGAGCGACTGCCGTCTGACCTCCGCAACCCAAAGGGTAGACGAACAAATCCTCGGATAGGTTTGAGAGCAAGATGGCGTTCGAGACCCAGAGTTTATACGTGTTCCGAAACACAAAATCATCTTTATTTTCGGATAATCAGGTGTAGTTCAAGCCTGCAATATCCTAACCAAACTAGAAATAACTCTTCACAAAGTATGCTATCCACTTGGATTCAAACCCACGACCTCCGCATCACAAGGCGAATGCCTTGACCAATGATTTTAATCATCATTGAAAAAACTTCACTTACTAGTACTTATTGCAGTTCTAGTCTGACTTAACCGGACCAAAAACACTCATATAAAAATGGCACCATAAAATCGTACTACAAAGAAACAGTTTCTCTAAGTACTAACAGTACCAAAATATAATTTAACTGCCTCTGTGGTGTAGTGGTTAGAGCGTTCGGCTCATACCCAGAGGTCGCGGGTTCGATTCCCGGCGGGGGCAACGACTTTGTGTTGTTGTCCTAGTTTGGTTAGGACATTGCAGGCTGATCACCTGATTGTCCGATAAGTGAGATAATCCGTGCTTCGGAGGGCACGTTAAGCCGTCGGTCCCGGTCACTGTCTTTGACATTGGTCGTTACCTAAAACCATGTCAGAGGCCTTTAAGGCGGTTTAAAAACTCTGACACTAGTGTTAGTCACTAACACACACGATAAGAAAGAAAGATTTAAATAGCTACATTCACAGTAATACAAACACATTAACATTCAGCGACCGTTACCATACGAGGTTTGAATGCAATTTTAATCGATCAACGGCAAATCCATACTGTTATGACTGCTTAGGACTATTAAGGTTCTATCTAAATTTTACTGGGTCCAGTGCTGCCTCCATTTGAAATAAGTTATTTGAAAGGAAATGGAGCTATCACGTAAAATTTTGTCTTGACCAAGCCCTAGATAAAAAATATTTTATGAACTATTGTTTACAGTTTAAAGTGAGAACGTGAAGCTTTTTACGCACATTAGCCATTGCTAGTTTATCGCAAACTAGAGGGGAGTCGCGGGCGTGATGCAATATAGCCTATAGCCTTCCTCGATAAACGACCTATCTAACACCGAAATAAATTTTCAAATCGGACCAGTGGTTCCTGAGATTAGCGCGTTCAAACAAACAAACAAACTCTTCAGCTTTATATATAAGTATGGATGTGGGGAGAAAAGCTTTACGATCACTTTAAAAAAGAAAGTTAATAAAAGGGTCATCTAGGCCTTGATCAAGACACAATTTTAAATGATAAGCAAAATTCACGTATCCCCGTATATCCATACTTATATATAAAGCTGTAGAGTTTGTTTGTTTGTTTGTTTGAACGCGCTAATATCAGGAACCACTGGTCCGATTTGAAAAATTATTTCGGTATTAGATAGGTCGTTTATCGAGGAAGGCTATAGGCTATATTGCATCACGCCCGGGACTTCACTCGCGGGACTTCACTCTAGTTAAGGATAAGATGTAAACTGTAGGTATTATACGATTCTGCTAATACTCGTAATAATTGTTCACGTCATTAGGTATTTTCTTTTGCAATGTGTACAGTGTTTGTTAGAAAATAACTCACCTAATTATACGGAACCCAAAAAAGAGAACCCAAAAAAAACCTGAATTGTCATCAACAGTTATTTTAAATGCAGAAAAACAACTTGTGATTTCCTTTTACAAAGTTTATTTTTGCTTTTGAAAGTGAAAAAAAAGATATTTATCTTTAATTTGTTTTTACTTATTAAGGTTATGTTATATGTACCTTTAAAAAAACCTAAGAAAGTCATTATGACACGGATATAGCCGCGCCAGGCCGCAAACTAGACATTAACACAAGGTTAAGCTATCATTTAAATGGTGTGAACTGTGGTTGTAATGAAGCTGGGCGGGTAGAGTCACGGACAGCCGAATAGATACGATTTTCTATTAGATATTAAATTATCTTTATAACAAGGAGTCATGATATTATTATCTTTCAATAGCTAGCAAATACCTCAAGCAGTTTATACGCAAGATCGGTATACAAATTTTGTGTTTCGTACCCAAAGTGTAAAAATGGGACAGACGCACAGTCTGTCTGTCTGTCTATCACCAGGCTGTATCTCATGAACCGTGACAGCAAGACAGTTGAAATTTTCTCAGATGATGTATTTCTGTTGCCGCTATAACAAGTAATACGAAAAACAGAATAAAATAAATATTTAAGGCCCATACATACGTAATGCACTTGGTTATTCTAGACTTTACTGATTTAACCACCGATCGTTCTAAACAATCTATCTAACACCTCTTACTTTGGTACTTAATGTGTTAAATTTCTGCAATAATACTTAAATATTTAACTAATTGATTGGTTTAAAATTTAATTAATATCTTAAAGCAAAGACATCAAAATACTCTTATTTGAAACAATACTAAGCGCCTATTACTCATTCATTTCACTGCACGCGGAACTGAAAAACGAAATGAAGGAAGTTCTATAGAAAATAGATAAGATCTCTCGTCAAAATATAGCAAGTAATGCGGAAGCAGTGTGTAATGCTCATTGTTGGGATTGGGCGTGGGAACTGCTCATACGCAGGGCAAATTAAGACGGTGTCGTAGCAAAAATAAACAGAGCTACAGGTGTAGCACTTCACACAAATCGCAGGCACCACGAATACATTTATAGATTATATTGTAAATAGTAGATATTTGATTATGAAAGTAATTTTTAACAGTTTGAGCGAAAAGAAAACTCACAACTAAGCACTTTGCGTTTTCACGTCCAAGAATACACGAAGCGCTCAATGTGTATCATATTCATCTCGAAAGTTAAAACAAAGTGAATTTCTACAACCAAGACATTAAGTAGAAGAAGCATATACGAGTATTTAAGTCAAAATATATTAAAAATTGTTAAAATAAAACCTTTCATTTAATCAAAAAATAATTGAATTCAAATTAAATTAAAATATGAACAGCATGAAACTGGCATTATTGCAGCGATTTAAAACTTGTTTGACCAAAGGTTATCAATTCGTCACTATCGTTTATTTTTTTTTATGTTTGTTCATTGTTCACTGATTATTCGAAGATGCCTAACCTATACCGATTTGGAAAATTCTTTTTTTGTTTATACCTGTCAAATGGACCCATAGTAAAATTTATCAAAATGAGTTGTATAGTTTGGGAGTGAAGTCGGTTTTTACTTCTGAAAAATTATTGCCTCTACAAACCGCCGAACCTTGGATACGAGTTCTCTTTCTGTTGTGACTATATTTTGCGATCTCAGTGACATTAGCTAAGTGCAATGATTAATGGTTTTTTTCGCCAAAGCTTTGTGTAGGTGATGAATAGCTAACATTGAGAAGACAAATGAACAGCGATGTATTTTGTGATCTAATTGTTTCTTGACATTGTCGTTATTATTTATTTAATGATTTAGACGAGACAATATAAAAGATCATAGGTTTATATGTATACAAAATAGATATTCTGCAGTGCAGTTTGTTACCGCTTCTTCTGCACTAGCGCTTAGGAAGCGGTAATAAAGTTAGTAACCATTTGACGTCAACAATTGTGCAAAAAACAATGACGATCATTAAGAGACATTTTAAATATCCTATGATAATAAAGATAAATTTGAGAAATCTAACAATAAATTGAAACAAGTGCTTAAAATCATGTCTCCCAGACCGGCGTTAATAATTATGTAGACAAGAAATTGCCGAAGCAGTTCAAATGATTTGACTTTAGTTTTCTGATTAGATTTCATTGGTTTTTCCTATTCTGTATTATTTTTACCTTATGATACTTGTCTTTGTAACAACCCTTTATTGAAGTCCTCAATTTCAGTAGAGTAAACAAATCACAAAATATCTGTTATAAGTATTACCGGAAAAGATAATCCCGCAATACTAATAAAAGTTATTTTGTGATTTGCTGCGATTAATGTCATTTTTAGATGACGGCAGAAGGATCATCGAAATATTATTTATATCTTTTAGTCTAAAATCCTACTAATATCATAAATGCGAAAGTGAGTTTTTATATTTGTTTCTTTGTTACCACTTCACGCTTCAACCACTGAACCTCTTTAGATGAAATTTAATATGGATAAAGTTTGATAGCCAGGGAAGGACATAGGATAGTTTTTATCCCGAAATTCCCACGGGGAGCGAAGATCACGGGCACAGCTAGTCATATACTATAAATCACATAAGAAAGTATAAACTTTATAAATGTAAAATTATTTATACCTAATATTGGTCATAATACTCACAATATCATTTAGATTAAAAATACTTGTCTGAAGTCAACCTGTCCACTATATCAGATTTATTACAGCACATTACCGGACAATATTAATCACAATAATAAGCCGCACAATTAGACGTGACGCCGACCAAACCGTTTAGCAATCCCGATTCAATTTATAAGGATTATAATGCTTGGCAATAAATAAGATTATTTCGAGAGCCTTTGTGCGCTAATCGTGTGTTTCTCAATAGAAAACCATCTGTAAATGGACGGTTTAACGTGAGGATTACTAATAGGTATTATTGGGTCTGTCTGTTTTTCATCAAAAGGAGTTGAGTAAGGCATTAACAGAAGTGGCCTAGGATGGGTGAAGGAGTGTCGGACATCCTGCAATGAGATAGGTTGACGATACACACTTAGATGAGAGCATCACAGGACCGAGATAGGCAGCTTGAAATATCTGACACCAGTGTTTGCCACCTACACACACGAAAAACAAACAAACAAGGACCGAGATTGGTGGCGTATATGAAGAGAGGTCTATAATATGCTCAGCAGTGGGCAGAAGAAGGGCTGAGATGATAGTTTTACTTCAAATCAATGCCTCCTCTATTATCTTAGTATGTCCCCGGTATAAACCTATACCGTCTTTAGGAGAGGTTACCTGTGGCGATAGTGTCAGTTTTTATCATACATTGCAAGGTCGTCTATCATGTTTTTGGAGGGCCTTTTTTTCGAAGTCAACCTACGTGAATTATCTATGTTCAAATAGTCATTAAATTATAATATTTAAATACCTTTTTTTATTTGTAGTCTTTTTTACAAGCTTTAATTTAGTTTCAGTTGTCTTTCAGTCTGAAAAATTTTGCTTACTTACATATTTTTATTTTCTCTGACGAAAAAAAAAAAGCCGAAGATAAAGCGCATTCACGGCTACGTACGATTTTGACAGAGTGTAATGTCTAATATCACAACTTCAGAATTTGGATGCTCTGCACTTTTGTGGTTTTTAGAAACTTGATAAACTTGAAGATGAATACTTCTGATATAGTCGGACAGGTTGACTCAGACAAGTATTTTTAATCTAAATGACATAATACATACATACATAATATCACGTCTTTATCCCTAATGGGGCAGACAGAGCATTTTGGGTCTTGCGGTTCTATGCAGAGCCCAGGGCCGCAAGACCCAAAAGCCACTTTTAGCGTCATGGTGGGCGAGAAGATGGAAAAGCAATCAATACAGTGATGGGTTGCTAGCCGCATCGCCTGTTAACATGATTTGCATTTTTGCCCATTACCTCGATCGGCTTTTACAATCTGCGTGGGAAGAGAAGCAGCTGGTACATTCTAAGTTTTTTTATTTCTCCCAGACCAGCATGACTAAATGACGGACTAAATAAATCACAACTTTATTAGTCGTCATCCCTATAATGCAATTATTACTTTACAATACATTTCCTTAAATCAATTAAATCATTGAAGTTATTACGAAGAAGTGTAGTAAATTATAGGTTTTATGAATACTGCTTCAAAACCCTTGCAGTGCCCTAGACATGTGCAAATAATTAAAATAACAAAGTCACTAACAGACCCGTTTTCATAAAGATGACCAGCATTATCATAAATATGATGTGCTTAGATAATCTGCGATAAATATGTAACGTTATGTTAAGCAGTAAATAGAAGCTTGCGTGTAAATAATTATAAATAAATTAAGGTCAAACTAGATATTTATGGTTAAGTTAAAATGCAGAAAATGACTTGAATAAAATGAAATATATCTTGAAAGTTCGAGCGGACAATTTTATACCAACATTTTTTGACGTGTTTTTAAACACTGGTTTACCATTATCCTCGCTCATTTAAGTATTTTTAAATTTCTCTTCCAGTTTGTACATTTCATTTCTCATTATTGAGATCTGTCCCGTACGATGTGTGGTTTCCGTAGAATAGGGCCACTCCAAGTCTTCTCGTGAATTTCGTAGAAAGCTTATAAACATCAATGAGACCTCTCCAACCCATCTGGCCAGCGAGGAAAGTGTAGGCCAAGTCCTCTGGTTGCTCTGGCCATGTATGGCTATGGCAGTACAGTGGCAGTACAGAGAGGGTCGTGCTCCTGCAGTGGAGACAAAAAGACCTGATGATGATGATGAAATTGATATATTATTCGTAAAATAGATTTAAAATTCTTCTAAAACTTACCATACTAAAATGATTTGCATATTTACAGTCTAGTCCCAATTCTAGGCCCTTGAACTTTAAGCAAAGTATTGAGAATTTAAAACGGTGGCTGATGAATTAATAAATACAGATCAAAAGTAACACTAAATATTAAAATTGTGTATTTCAAATAACAAATGGCAATAAAATGTAAATTTTGTTGTATAAATACTTGAATAATTTAGAGAACTTATCACGCAATTTTTACAAATATTGTGACATTTATTAGCTTCAAAAGATACTCATTGTGATTTATAAGTAAATACATATGTAGTTTCAGTAATGACGACTTTTACGCATATGAAAGTAAGCAAGGTTTAATGCATTGGTGCTAGTATAATGAGTAGGTACCTACCTAATCTTTCAATCTATTCGCAGGTATGGACTCATAGAGCAGTAAAAATGTTTTCATGTCCGTAAGATCCATGTTCACGCAAATTTTGTCACGACCAAACATGAGGCCAGTCTTTCTAAAAGTGAAAATTAAAATTTAGTATTTTCGAATTTGTCGTGTTTATATGTATTTTATTAATGCTGTTTTAATATTAATAATGGAATAGAGTGAAAAGTTTTTCTCAAGTTTGGTAATTACTCTTCTTATGACGCAGTCGGGTAAAAAAGACATCAACGCGCACAAATGACTATGCGTCAAAATTTGAAACGCTTTTTTCTACAAAGACTTTATTAAGTCAAATCCTATTGGTGACATCAGAGTAGAATACAATTTGTCACCTTCTTCTCCCACGAGTATCATAATAGGGGGCTAAGGGGTAATAGGTGAGGTAAGAAGTTTGTGAACATGATCCATAAAATAGTCATAAATACAATTTTTTAAATTCCGGATCCATTGGATTTTTTAGTGGAATGAACTTTTTTTAAAAAAGGAGGAGTTTCCAATTTGGACTGTTGACATTTTGAACTGTTTGTGTTGTACATCAATGGTATTTTGATTCTTTGAGATATTACATTGTTGATTATACGGTGTTGACATTTTTACTGTTGATGTTTTACATGTTGACATTAAGTATCCCACCCGGTCTATGCCCAGTAGTGGTTTGATGTGGGCTGAATATGATGATGATGATAATAAGGCGCACAAACAGAAGTTAATCTTGTCTACGCAAAGACAGACTCGCGAGGTCTACAGCTCTCAAAGACACTAGTTGTTCAAAAGTTTGACAACCGCTATCCAAAGGGCTCGAGTCATAGCCAAACTGGAGGTCACGAGCCTACCGGTGAATTTGTCGTGGACGTAACACCGAGGACATGTAAACAAGACAATGGAAGTCGCGGCGAGAATACTAATGCTTGGGATTGGTTATGCTATCTACGATTTGGCGCGCTGGAGCCAAATAGATCTTGCTTTTTAACCAAGTTCTAAAAAGAAGAAGGTTATCAATTCGTCGAAGCAATTAATTCTTTGAATCTTACGTATTACGCCGTGTGATATCCGGCAGAGTAGGATAGGACCACTTCAAGTCTTCCCGTGGATGTCGTAGAAGGCGACTAAGGAGATACAAGCTAAAATAACGCCGTGTGGTATCCGGCAGAGTAGAACAGGACCACTGCAAGTCCTCCCGTGGATGTCGTAAAAGGCGACTTAGGAAATACAAGCTAAACAAAGCTTATGAACATCATGCTTGTACATTTCACTTCTCGCTATTGATATATTTGTCCCGAACGCCGTGTGGTTTCCGGCAGAGTAGAATACAGCCACTCTAAGTCTTCTCGTAGAAGTCGTAGAAGGCGACTCAGGAAAAACAAGCTATACAAAGCTTATAAACATTAATGAGACCTCTCCAACCTGTCTGGCCAGCGTGGAGAGAGTAGGCCATAACCTCTGGTTGCTGTTGCTGACGAAGTTTGGCTCTGGTAGAACAGAGAGGGTCGTGCTCCTGCAGTGGAGACAAAAAAGACTTAATGATAATCAATTCGCTACGATCTTTTTTATGTATTTTCACCGTTATTCGAAGACGCTTGGACCGACTTGGAAAATTCTTTTTTTCTTTGAAACGGCATACTTGTCAGGTGGTCCCATAGAAAAGTTATAACTATCGGTTTAGTAATCGTTGGTACTGAATTATACCTACTGTTTTTGTATCTCATCAAATTATCATTTGAAAGACCATCGTCTCGATTGACTAATGCGAATCTTTGCATAATCGCTATAAACCTCTTCATTCGTATGCAAAGGGTCATCGATAAATGAATATACAGTAGCTATCGCTTTGATATGTCAAGTGATCAATATGTGGCAATAAAAGGTTACTTTATTTGCCAAAATTAGAATTATAGTTTTACAATTCGTTATACATAATTTTAAAAATCTAAATTAATATCTAAATCTAAATCTTGATCATGTGGCGTGGTGCCAAGAACATGATTAAACAAATATAATAGTCGACCTCCGTGGCGTAGTGGTCACCTTGCTAGTCCGCCAGCCAGAGGTCCCGGTTTAGATCCCCGTTCAGGGCAAGTTGGAAAATGGCCTTTTTATGGCCATTGTCCTGGGTCTTGGATATTTATCTATATATGTATTTGCTATAAAATATAAAATCGTTGAGTTAGAAGCTCATAACACAAGTCTCGAACTTACTTTGAGGCTAGCTCAATTAGTGTAATTTGTCCCTTTATATTTATTATATTTCCAGTAGTAGACACATACTATAGTTATGAACTTTATTATAGTTCCAGCCCTTTTGCCTAACAATGGAGAAACTCAATAATAATATCTACAAACATTTAAGATTTTTTGTAGGAGAAAACTAGAACGTACTCGTTGCAATAGTGCGACGCACACGTCCCTACAAAAAGTAGGTCAGAAATTCAAACAAATAAATCGGCCCGACTGTCGGTGTTAAAAAAGCGTGACGTGAGTAGGCACCCTTAATAGACTTTAGAAATTTAATTGTACCACACACCTAATAACTACTATAATAATTTTTCAAAACTTAAAACCAACTTCACCTTCAAACTACACAACTGATTTTGATAAAATTTATATGGGATGACCTCGGAACTATACTCTTTCAAACAAAATAAGAATTTTCCAAATCGATCTAGGTGTCTTCGCATTATCGTTGAATATACATTAAAAAAAGGGGAACCCATCACTTTATCGCAATTAACTTCAACGATTTTCATTCCCCATAAAACTTTTCGCAAATCTTTTAATACAATATTTAACAAATCCTAAAATCTCTTGACATCGAAATTTCATTTACTCGATAATTCGTTATCTACAAACTCAGTATATCGTTATTTATTTTCTTATTTTATGTATTTTATCGAAATAACGTAACATCAAAGTTTTGTTACCCATAATTTTGTTTCCACGTAACGAAACGAGTGCTAGGAAACTTCTACCCATTTTCTTAGGTTAGGGCAAACCTATAGGTTAGGTCATGTCAGAACTGCGACCAACACACGCACGAGCCGAGCGAGTGAAGCGAGCATGCCGCGGCAGCGGCCGGCGAGTGCTAGAAAACTACTATACATTTTCCTAGGTTAGGGCAAACCTATAGGTTAGGTTATGTTAGAACTGCGACCAACACACGCACGAGCCGAGCGAGCGAAGCGAGCGTGCCGCGGTAGCGGCCGGCGAGTGCTAAGGCACTTCTTTCCATTTTCCTAGGTTAGGGCAATCCTATAGGTTAGGTTATGTTAGAACTGCGACCAACACACGCACGAGCCGAGCGAGCGAAGCGAGCGTGCCGCGGCAGCGGCCGGCGAGTGCTAAGACACTTCTATCCATTTTCCTAGGTTAGGGCAATACTATAGGTTAGGTTATGTTAGAACTGCGACCAACACACGCAAGAGCCGAGCGAGCAAAGCGAGTTATTATGTGTACCGTTACATATTGAAACATGTTTTTATGAACAGTTTTATCGATAACTTAATATTTTATATGAAATGTTAGTCGATATACCGTTTTTCTATAAAAGAAAACCATTTTAAAATATATATTTTTTTAAATGTTGTTATTATAATATAAAACTGCGATGATAAACTATTCGTTTTATCAAGAAAAAAATGTATTAAAATTCGTGGAATAGTTTTCTAGGAAATGAAATTCGATGTCAAAAAAATCTGTATTCTAATAGACACCCAAAAAAAGATCCCGACGAATAAACAATCTCCTCCCTTTCTGAAAGTCGGTTAAAAAATGTGTTAAATATATTTAAAATTAGATATACGATCCTAAAAATAAAGAAAAATCACTTTTTCTTTCTTACCCTTAACTTACCGTAACAAACCAAAATTAAATATCTTTTTAATACATACTACTTTAAAACATACTGTCCCCTTTTTAATCGGTTTAAAACAAATTGAAATTATATAAACATTTACTTTCCTGATCCAATATTTTATTATATCATATTACAAATCAAATCTCGCAACATCTCGTTGCATAAGAAATAAAGAAACTTAATACTAAAACAAAAAGTAACCGGAAAGTAGGTAATCCGAGCGAAGCCGGTAGAATCGGGTTTCCTATGTGAAAAACTCTGGCATAGTTTTCCGATTAGTGCGGGAGACTGCGTTCAATTCAATGTGGTCAATTATTTTCTATTGAAAATGAAGTTTAGTCAAAATTTTCTTATTAACAAAAAATCTTAATTTTGTTAATGTTATTGTTTAAAATTAAAATTTCGTTGTAAAACATTTATGTGACTTTTTTATTGTGTAAATAGAATTGTACGTACTTTTCTTTTATTTAGATTTACAAAACACTTTTCACGTTCCATGAATTTATGGGGCATATTTTTTTTTCATAGTTATGTAGCGTCCATTTCTATCATTTAAATCATGTAATCCTTTGCTCATTCAATCTATTTTTCTCTGATCTTATTTTCATACTAAGCTACTATACTAAAAGTGTTTTTATTTTTTACTTTTTTCTTACTACTTTAACCTTTTTTTTTCATTTACTCAAGTAAGGGCATCATTTCAAATTGCTTTCTTAGTTGGGCCACTCAGAGTTATGATCTCCGAAGCCTAAGTGTGTTTTCTAAAATTATAATTTTTTATCGAGGAAAATAATGAACACTACCTCCCGTACTACATGGTGGGGGCGTGGCGATGCCGTCGCGAAGTCTGCGCAGCACATCATACATGCGCGGGCGCAGTCAAAACGTAGCGTTACGACTGGTGTTGCTTATTTTATTTTTTAATTAATTTTTACA
This sequence comes from Acrobasis consociella, assembly GCA_963555685.1. Taxonomy (NCBI): domain Eukaryota; kingdom Metazoa; phylum Arthropoda; class Insecta; order Lepidoptera; family Pyralidae; genus Acrobasis; species Acrobasis consociella. The sequence continues at coordinate 22,485,957 of OY743105.1, read as the reverse complement.
TCTCGTGTGTGAGCCGTTTTTATTTAGGTAAGTTAATTTTGTAATTAGTTTTTTGTACTCAGGAGTGTGTTGTGTTTATGTCTGTTGGATTTAAGTGTTTCGGGTGTAATTTATCGTTTTCGTACATTGACGTACGATGTTTACGTCAGAATTTATTAATGTCAATTGATTTATATGGCTAATAATTATATTTTTCTATGTCTATATGTATAATATCTATCTATATTGAAACAAAGGTGATTAAAAATCTATTTCGGTTTATTTTCACTTGACTCGAAATTCGCAGGTATAATGTCTGATTTAAAGTCTATACTACGTTTAAGTATATATTTTAAATTTATTTACTTTTTAGTTAAATTAATTAATGTATCTTGTATTTATTTATTTATTCTGTGCAATAAAAACTTTATTTTTAAAATTTTATTTACAATATTTAATGCGCAAAACAGTATAATACCCATCTTCTTATCGTGTGTGCTAGTGGTTAACACTGGTATCAGGTTTTCGAGCTACCTAAAGGCAGCTTAATGACTGTCATCTTGTGACAATAGTCTTTATTACACTCTAGTCAACTGTGTGCAGAGGAGTTACTCCAAAAAATAATACTTTAGTCGTACGATAGTAAGGTCTATATCAAACGAAATTAGACTTTATCATTATACGTTATTGCTCAATGTTGCTTGACACTGAAACGCGGATACGCAGTAACGTCCGTCTTGCGTGCCGCTGTTGGAGTAACCCTCCAGGTTTCCTTACGATGTTTTCCTTCATCAGTGGTACAATTCGCGTCTAGTTAAGATTGAACTCTTGCCTCATATATACGAAAATATCAAAGACCTTTAACACAAAAAACTGTGACACTTATCAAAATTTATCTTGTAATTAAATAAACAAATAATAAATGTATAAGTAGGGACAAATCACGCCGAATGAGCTAACCCCAAAATAAGCTAAATTTGTGTTATAGGATACTTACTCAACATACATACATAATATCTCTCCTGTTTCCCACAGTCTATGATCAGACTATGGACCTCCACTTGCTACGATCCTGACAAACCTTTTTTGCTTTATCTAAACTCATCAATCTCTTCAACTTACTCAACGATACTATATTTTATGATAAATACTTACTCCTATATAAATAAACACCCAATTATAGTATACCTTCGTTAAACAATTACTTACGCTCATTGATTAATAACAATAGCCTGTTATAATACGCACATTATCATTACATTGTACTAAACATATAATATTTCCCACTTGGCTGCACCCGGCCGGATGTTGTTGCAAGATTTCCGCAGTTATTTATATAAGGTTTAACAAAATAAATTAAATTTTCCCAAGGAACATTTGTGTTCCGAGTATCATTAATCATGTTTGAAAGGTAAGTCGGAGAGAAACAACAATTTTTAAAACTTAAAAACGACTTGAACTCCAAACTACGCAGCCGATTTTGATAAAATTTCTGATTCCCGAATTCCTGGCAAGTATGTCAAAAAAAAAAGAATTTCCCAAATTGGTCGAGGCGTCTTTGAGTAATCGGTGAACAATCATAAAAACGAAGATTTTTGAAGTGATATAAAAAAAACTTAGAATCTACCAGCTGCTTCTATTTCCGAGATCGTAAAAGCCAATCGAGAGTATGGGCGAAAATGTGGATCATCGTAAGGCGATGCGGTTAGTAACCCATCACTATTTGATTCCTTTTTTAACATTTCGCTAAAAGTGGCCTGTTAGGTATTTGCCATTGCACATCCTCATCAATTTTTTTCAATTATTCAAAGAAAATTTCAATTATTTATAAATGTTGCTGACAGCATTGTTTATCTTTAAAACCAATACCGTCTTATTATAAAACGCAGACTATCTTTGTTACTAGGTTTAAACCATTATCCGACCAAATAAAGTTGACATCTAGTAATACGCGAATGTCTCATCTGACAATATCAACTTGATTTGGTCGAATAATGGTTTAAACATAGTAACAAAGTTAGTCTGCGTTTTATAATAAGACGGATATTGATAACATTTGGTATGCATTAAACCACATAGGCTTTAGGCGCGGGTAACACCGCAGGGTGCAGCTAGTAATAAATAGTTTCACTAGTTAGATCTTTGAATAAAATACAATATGAACTAAAAGTAAAAGTTTTAATGAAGATGTAAATAAAAATGTTGCGCATTCGTAACCGTAATTAATCTTTTGTCTTTTGTCGGTAAAAGTTGTGCATTATGCAGATGCAAACGATGTCTGTTGCTCAGAATACGTAACGACTTGAGATTACTTTCTAATGAATGACTACGTATTTTTATTACGTAAGTAAATAGAATAGCTGTGGATAAAACCTCTTTTAAAGAAAAATTAGAGAATCTAAGAGAAAACGAGGTTTCGTGAAAATTAACCCTAGCTAGGTAGATCTATTCATTTTTATGAAAGTACAATACAATACAAATACTCTTTATTGCACCATAAACAAAAGGAAATACAAAACAGAAAAAAAAATAAGACATAATTATGATACAAAGGCGGACTTATTGCATAGCAATCTCTTCCAGTCAACCTTTGGGTAGTGGGAGAAGTGAATATTTAAGAGAGGCGGTGCAGTATGTCAGATATACTCTTAATAGAATAAAAAATGGAACCTGCCACAATAAATATATAATATATGTATATATATAAAAATACATACAGTTACTTAAACATATGAATATACATATGAATTGATAGACATACAAATATACATATAATGAAAGACTTACATTAAACCATACTCCATTTGTTTAGGTGCTTAAGTCATGTCAAGTACTGCATTTCATCAAAATCGTTAAAGTATTTTTAGAGTTTCTCATTATAGAATTGCTCGCTTTAAAATCGCAAATCGCGTTTTTTACTATTAACTTTAAATATTATTTAAACTGATGGCATTGTTTATCTTTAAAATGTATTTGTTAACTAACTCAACGGTACATAAAATATAGTATCGTTGAGTTAGTATACCCTAACAAAAGTCTCAAACTTACTTTAGAGCTAGCTTAATCTCTGTGATTTGTCCGCATATATTCATTTTTTTTCTTCTACTTAAAATATAACAACATAAAATACAAATATTTTAAAAAACATTTACGTCATAACGTTATCAGTGCACACTTTGCATACGTAATTTGTAATATTAATATATCAATAAACAAAAACAAATAAATGCATCGATGACGTGATGGATGCACCTCGTGTCATCACACAAGCAAGGACAACCGGTCCTCCTGACACAGACTGCCGATATCTATATCTATACATATAATAAAACAGTAAAAAAAGTGTCAGTACATTAAATATATTTCCAAAAAAAATATTGGGGGCGATGGAGACGTAGTAATAGAGAAAGAATTTAAAAAAAAATGTCTGTCTGTTTGTCTGTTTGTACATGCTAATCTCCGGAAATACTGGACGGATTCGAATGAAACTTTTTTGTTATATAGTTATTAAGCCTGGGCAACATATAGGGTATAAATGATTTTGGAAAATGGAACGCCTGATGCAGAACCATAATGGTCCAGCTAAACTATAAGAGATATAAAAATGCCGCCTTAGTAAAAGTTGTTCAGCTTGATGACCATTTTCCAGAGACATAAAATCCACGTGAACAAAGTCGCGGGCTTCGGCTTGTATTATATATTTATTTAATATGCCATCATTATCATCATCATCATTTCAGCTGCACAACGTCCACTGCTGGACATAGGCCTCTCCCAAAGTTTTTTAAAATGACCGATCTAGAGCGGTTGCATCCAGCGCCTTCCAGAGACCTTTGTTAGGTCGTCAGACCACCTTGTGGGTTGGTGTCCGCTTCGCTTGCCTGTGCGTGGTCGCCATTCGATAACCTTTTTGCCTCCTCAATATCATACCCTTCATAAAATACGCCGATTAGCCATTAATACGAGTGAATACAAAATTTTTTAATGTATTTCAGTTCACGATTATCCCATTGTTTAGCAAAGGTCTCTCTAATTTTCTTCTACTTACTCGTATCTCATTTCCGTGCTAGAATCGACTCGACTATACTTTTTGGAATGCGTCGAGATCGTTTCGCTTTTTGGAATGCGTCGACATTGTTTTGCTTTTTGGAATGTGTCAAAAATGTCTCGTCAGCGCTGTGAGGTAAAATTAAAATTGTTGTAAGCGTAGGGTTTCTGGAAAAAGAGCTGGTTGATCAGTGGCAGAAGTAATAGTGATAATATTTTGAGCAAAACCTTGTGGGCCACCACGTGTTATCTTCATATACATTTATTATACGTAGATATATGAAAACTTATTTCGTTCTTATCTACTTATTTTGTTTTCTGAGCGAGCACAGCATTTCCCAGTATTTGTACCTAAGTTTTGAGTATACTGTAAAAACAAATTACAGGTTATGTTCGCAAAATAAGAAGAAAATTAATCGTAAATACGTGCAGTTATTCGTGACTTGTATAATATTGTGTAAAATATAATTGGTAATAATTTCTGGATAAGGCAAAACTTAATTAAATACTCTTTAGCAAAATAAAAGCTTATATGTCAGCTAATCTGACCTATTATTCTTTTAGTCAGCATTCAACTTAATTATTGATAATATTGAATTCTACTCTTTTTTTTCTGCATTCTCGTTTTCATCTTAGTAGATATTTATTTACTTCTAAAATATTATTAACTTTCTGCGTATGTATGTACCCGTCCTTACGACCTAGACCCAAATGGTGACTTCTAAAGTTATTAAGACTAATAACACGCTTAAAATAAAACCAACATTAATCTGTACTATAGATTAGGTTGTTTAAATTCACGTATTGACTAATGATTTATATATTTACCGTTCGCATATATTGAATGTGACCTTTATTTTTTATTCCTTGACTGAAATATCAGTCGAATGCCTTATATGTCTCTTTATCTACAAAAATTTTGAATTAAATAAAAAAAACAAAAACTAGTATTAACCCAAATAGTTTAGATTTTGGCAGCTTATAATGGTTAAGTATTTATATTCCTTTGCTTATATTATCTTGAATCCAGGCATGTTTTTTTCTTAAATAACTTAGTTGATTATATGTGTACGCGCTTATGCTTAAAAGTCTTATGACCCTTTACCTCCAAAGCCTGCTTTGATTCGAGTGGTACGGACAATTTATAAAGTCATATTAAACTTGTAATTCGAAAGAGTGCTTATAAATCTCCATAGTTTTGGATAACTTGAGAAATCTTGTGGGTTGATTATTATTATAGCATTAAAACTTGTAGTACGTACTTTATTTTGCACGCCTCATAAACGAAGCGTTAACATACCTAGTGCTCTACTCTCAAAATGTCACGGTCAAGCATTTTTTTGGACTTAAACTGTCTCTATTATTTACGACATACTGTAAAAACAAGCTCGAAGCAAGAACCCAGTGTTCCACTTATCAAAAATCCATCGTTTCCAGTTACTACGACCTTGGAGATGACTCGTTTTACTTGACACGTGCTGTACAGGGATCCACACCTCTGATGTCACATTACGTATTCAAAATCGACTGTATTACCATATCATAAGGCTGAAATTTGAAACGTCACGTGTGTAAATGTCGTAGTGTGTACGACATACGCGAAGAATTAACATAATGCTATTAATAAATGAGCCTGTGCTGAGAAAAATTGAGGAACATTTAATTTCAAGTGACCAAAATTGATGTAGGCGTAGGGTTTCTTGGATAGGATAGGATAGGAGTAGATACAGATACAGATACATTTTTACGTCTATATCCCTGACGGTGGAGACAGAGCCCAGGCCGTAAGACCCAAAGGCCACGCTTAGCGTGATGGTGATAGGAGTAGATTAGGGTTTATCTATTAGTGGCAAAGAAATATTAAATATATTTTGAGAAAAACCAAACGAACTGTTTTCTTCATTTACCTACCAAAGATCCGATAATGAGGTGACATTTGTTATTATTTTTATTTGTTTGTTTTCTAATCTAGTTATTTACTAAGTATACAGTAGTGTCATATCGAAACACATAAAAATTAAATCACCTATTTTATTTCGATGTTGTTGAGTAAGGCGTCCTTTCCTCATTAATTAATTCAGCCTTAAACTGTATGAAGGTTAATGATTTTGAGAATAGTTTAATGTTGAGTTTTAAAATCAAACGTTCTTACAAAACTGGGTACATAACGAACAAAACACCTAATTTATTAATTAATATTAATGTCGGAGCGGATCTTTTATTCTATTGATTAAGGTCATATATTACTTACGCGTCGCTTGTATTTTATACACAAACTAGCTGTGCCCGCGGGCTTCGCTCCCCGTGGGAATTTCAGGAAAAATAGTACCCTATGTCCTTTCCCAAGTCTTAAACTATATCCATACCAAATTTTATCCAAATCGGTTCAGTAGTTTAAGCGTGAAAAGGTAACAAACAAACAAACAAATATACAAACTCTCTCATTTATAATATTAGTAAGATTAGTAGGATAGGATAAGATGAGGTCATAATTAAAATTACTAACAAAAATGATGTAGCCATTATTTTTTGAGATGAGTAGGGCCTCTGTGTCAACGCTTCACACATACTAATGTAGCAGTGTTCGTGTCATCAATAGCTGTTTACATATTCAACACTTTTTGTTTACAATTACATAATAGCACGAGTTGATTTCATACTTTGTTGAGAGACGGTCGCTCTATGATGAAATTAAGTAAAGAGACACCTTGGCCCTGTCTACCAACTTTAATTTGTATCAAAAATTTTTCGGAACATATATTTTTTTTTAAATTTCAATACCAAGAAATTCAGTGAAGAAGTTTGGTCACACAGTCACTTTCACACGATAGTGAATTTGTATAATTGTTTGTTGGTTTATTACCTCTTTAGGTACGCTTCAACCCCTGAACCTGTTTAGATGAAATTTGGTGTGGATATAGTTTTTTACCCAGGGAAGGACCGGATAGGTTTTATCACAAAATTCCGACGGGTAGCGACGCCCACGGGCACAGCTAGTAATAAATAAGTCTACGTATATAAGCCTACCTACTTATGGTAACAAAGAAACTAAAAATATTAGTTTTATTTAACACAATTGTTACAAAATTAACATGCATTTAAATCTAGTTTTAAAGAATTTCATTTTAACCGGGTTTCTGCCGCGTGGCATAGTGTTATTTAGTTTTAAAGAGCTATTTAGGGTCTCTTACCCGCTACTTATGTTACGTGATCGAGGTCAAAACAATTATAGGGGCAAAGGCTCACTTCTCACGATAATGCGGGTCACTGGATAAATTATGTCAAGTGTTGTTGATAGAGCAATTAATATTAGGTAAACTGCGTGTAATTGTTAAAAAACTGTTATCTAGTAGTGTTAATTCCTGAAGAAAAGAAACGCCTTCAAATGTCACAGCTGCTTCTCTTTTCGTGAAGATTCTAAAAGGCGAAACTAGCAGCAACAATATGCTCTGCCTGCCCCATTAGGGATAAACACTTGATTACTTTAAAAGTTGGTCAAAATAAATTGTAGAGTTTTTAGGAATCACAATTTAGTCATGCCAGCTTATAAATCATTTATTGTCAACAAACTCACACCTTCAAAAATGTGTCGATCTTGTGTTCTTTATTACATTCTTTAGTGAAAAAACTAGCTTTTACCCGTGACTTTGTCTAAGTAAATTAAGTGCTTTGTAATAAAGTCTTTTGTATGGCAAGATAGAATACCACATACTAAGTTCCACTCCCCTTTTTATTCCCTTAATGGTTTTTTTTTAGATTAAAACTTTCCTATGTCCTTTCCCGGGTCACAAACTATATCTTTACCAAATTTGATTTAAATTGGTTCAGTGCTTAAAACGTGAAGAGTTAACAGACAGACTTACTACTTTCACGGTTATAGGTAATATTATAAAGTTTGTTTGTTTGTTTGTAATAACTTTACTGTACCAAAACAAATACATATACAAAGACAACTTACGAAAGAGCAAATATACAAAGGCGGACTTATCCCATGAAGGGATCTCTTCCAGTTAACCTGCGTATGTAACTAATATGAATATATGGTTTACTCTCTTTTAGTACCCACCTTTACATCCCACGTGCCTAAAACGACAAGTTTTATAATCAAAATGGATATAAGAAACAGATTTAAAACATTTCCAAATCGGTAATAAAACACCAGAGCTATAAGCCCGCTTCTGGTCCCGTTAAATTATAAATAAAATATAATAAATGAGTTAATTTGCGTCCGTACAGAATTGTGTTATAAATCTCCGGAGTTTTATAATAGTTTATACAATAGTGGGAGTGGGAGCAACCAATTTATCAAAGTAGATTCTTAAAATTGTATATCCTGTTTTTCTTTATCAATATTATAATCGGATTAACTGAGTTCAAAAAGCGTTCATGTAAATAATAAACAGGAAATGTTGTTAAAATAATTAAGTAGTTTTCTTAACCCGCGACAAAAAGAGGAGTGTTATAAGTTTGACGCTAATGTCTGTCTGTTTGTGTGTCTGTCTGTGCCATCGTAGTGTTCAAACGGATTACCATTGCGGTGGTTTTTAACTATGAAAATCCGTTCAGCCGTTTGAAAGTCGAGGTTTTTTCTAGCAAATAATAGATGGCGCTACGGTTATCAATTGGTATATGTAGTTCCGCTACTCATCACTAGATGGCGTTCTTGACAGTTAGTTTTTTAATTTGCCCAGCAAATAAACTTTTGAGATGGTACATTCCTATTTAAATGTTTATAAAAAGCCATTACACTAAGCGTGACCTTTGTCTCTTACAGCCCTGGCACAACAAAAAAGATTTTTTCAAATCGGTCCAAGCGTCTTCGAATAATCGGTGAACATACATAAAAAAGATCGCGACAAATTCATAACCGCCTTCTTTTTTGAAGTTCGTTAATAAAGAGCCAACTCCACAAGAAGAAAATCATAAAAGCAAGTAATATCTATGGCTAAATCTCAGACCAAATAAAAAGGCTAAATTCTTATAATCGTACGTGATGTCAAATAGGATATATATTTAATTAATAAGCAAATAATTTATTTTGTTAATTTAGCGCATCACGTACTAACTGGACATGTGGATTCAATATAACAATGTACAATGTTTCAGTATAAATGCTCTGCAATAATCAAATAAATTATCCACTATCCCGTTGCCACTCCTGGCCTGTAGACGGTGATGGATCGAACCAGATCTAATGGGTTTCATTAATACCTTCGTGGTCGCTATAATATCTGCGTACAGTACATCTTGATCTAACCAAGCAACCGCAGTCCCATTTGTTTCTTGTTTCTTGTTTATTCACACCAAGTGACGTAAGTTGACATAAGACAAGTTTATTACTGGGCGCTTCATTAAGTCGGTTATATTGTTTGGATGCTCAGTGAGCGGGACAATAAAGTTGCGTCTTAAATTGCTTTTTACGCTTCCTTAATTGTGTAGCTATTTTTATTGTTTAGTTCATTAATATTTGAATAAGTACTTACATTTTACATTGTGGAGACACTTGACCTTTTTTTAGTGACTTCCAAAAAAGAGATAGTAATCAATTCGTCACTTTTTACAAGCTTTTATTTAACTTGTAATGTATGTATGTAAGTATGTTTGTTCGGGTGGAATCTTTGAATTCAATTTTCAACCAGGTATAATCAACCGATTTAGCTGAAATTTTGTATACTTATGTAAGTCGGATGACAATACAATATTACCTCATCGTGTAGGTCTCGTTTGATTTGTCTTGACGAGTACTTTATGGGAGACGATGCTTAGGGTCTGACTACGCAGACGGATGGTGGTCGATAGAATTCAGTTTTAAACGACTTAACACAATCGAGTTTGGGCTTATATTATTTGTCTTGGTAAGTACTTTGACCACACAATAACAGCTTGTACACAGATTTATATATATCGATTATTTGAAAACGCATGGACTGATTTAAAAATTTCTTTTTTGCTTGAAAAGGTATACTTGTCAGGTCATCCCAAATTTTTTATCAAAATCGGTTGTACAGGTTAGAGGTGAAGTCGGTTTTTAGTTTTGAAAAATTATGACGATGCTTCTGCGGATAAGTCAAAGATATTTTTTTTTAATTTTGTTACTTTTATGTTCGTATAAAAGCTATACTTGCTATACAAAACAAACTAGACTTGCTGACTTAAAAATGTCAAAATGTGTTACTAGTACAAATGAGCAAAAATGAAAACGTTTCAGTTGTGCTATATAAGAAAAACTTTGAAATTTTATAAAAGAATTTTATAAAAGTTTATAAAGGTAAAGTTTAAAAAGCCCCTAGTCGCCTAGCGTTTAAGAGTGCCGTACGCGCATATTATCTACACAAACTGTCATAGAGTATTTTAAATATTTGTGTATTATATGTAGGGTTTATGAATATAACCTATTTATGTATATAGTATGTAGGTTTATGTTTATATATATTATATATATATCTTACATATGTGTATATATTTATAATATATTGTAAAGTTTCTCCTAATTTGTACTTTCGTCCAAAATTTGCTTTTGTCAGCACCACCTGTAGGTTGACTGGTAGAAAAGGCCCTGGGCCTTAAGTCCGCCTGTTACATTTTTCTAATAAAGTTTGATAAATAAAAAAAAAAAACAAACTTATACAGATCTGTTAGATAAACATAATTTTTTTCGTTTCTTTCTTTTAAAATACTAATTTTGTTTTACAGACCAAACACTAGCTTCTAAAATAAATTAATTCAAATTACTTCTTCTTTACTAGCGCTTAGTAAGCGGCAGTAAACAAACGTAGCCATTTGACGTCAATAATTTTACAAAACAAAGTGACGATTATTAAGATATATTATAATTACCCTTTGATAATAAAAATATACTTATTTATAGTAAAGTGAATGACTTTTTCTGCTTTCCAAAAATATATAATAGGTAACAAAAATCTGAACGTTGAAATTCAAATAGTGTAACACTAATTTCTTTCTTTTAAAACATTCGGTTTATAGAAGACATAAAATTCGTATAAAGTAAATTAAAATGTTTTTTCTTCTTTCCAAGCCCACAGATTAAAGATTACAAGATAGACCGTACAGCATATCACGGCAAAACCATCTCAATAAACCGTTATAAAAAAACTGTTGTCACGGCATTTTAACATGTTAGTTAACTCTTCGTTAACTGTTAACGATTTAACTGTTAGCGATTTAACTCGCCAATCTGCTAATTGTCGACGGTTTCCATCAAAATCGATTTTTAAGACCTGCCTGACCTAGATATATAGTAATTAAACACCTGTTTCTGACGTAGAGTTTACTTTATACGCGTTTTTTAGCTATTCAAGTCAGTAAGTAAAAAATGTCTAACAGTTGTATGCTAGGTACTATTTATAAAGCTAAGGCCCATTTAGACGGTGCAAGTTTCTTGCGTGTTGCATACAATTTTATTGAAGCAATAAATGATTTGTATGGCTGACGTTTCGTTTAGACCATGCAAGTTGTCTATTGCTGCAATAAAATGGCATGCAACGGGCAAGAAACTTGAACCGTCTAAATGGGCCTTAATTTATAATCCCGACAAAAATGCGGGTGTTATGTTTTTCACACTTATGTCTGTCTATTCGTCTGTGACATCGTAGCGCACGAACGGATAGACCGACTTCTATGCGGTTTTTTCAAGTGAAAGCTAATTCCCTTGTGGTGGTTCTTAGCCATCAGAAAAAAGTGTGTGATTTTACTTGTTGTCATCTAGCAGATTATTGAAAGCCTACGTTTCAAGATTGATGTCTAGCCAGATTTCAGCCTTTATGTAGTAAGGTAAACATATATTTTGCTTGTAATATTTACTCTGCTGTAGTGAGGTGGTAATTATTATGTTCATTATGTAACAAAGTTATTATCAGTTCGCCGCAGCGGAATGAGGGCTCCATTTACCTTGTCACGAATGGCACATACTATAGTGACGTCACAACATCTATCAATACTCTGATATAGACATAAGTACTTAGCTGTTTTATACTTTGATGTGCATCTTATCCTTGGATGACCTCCGTGGTGTGGTGTTACAATCTGACACCAGTGATGACTTACACACACGAAAAATACAGACCAACTGGCTTAGTGTGCTCTTAGGGTCAAATAATTTAATCTGGTATTCCAGAGATCACCAATTTTTTTAACTTTGAAGTATTAGATATTAACAAATCTGGATTATTGTAAAACAATTTATTAGATGCTATTCTACTAATATATTAGTTAATATAATAAAATCAGAGCCAATATATAATACACTAACTTTTTTTTTTTAATTCTAGACTACATTGTTTGATTGCTTTATTGACAACCTGAAACTTAAACAAAAAATACACTACACTATTATATGTATTTTAAACACATAGTAAGTTTTGAACGTTCATTTTAATTACAATATTCATGAAAATTTGCAATTCTACAGTAACAGGATGTAATAAAATATAAATTAAATCTGATTCGAACACACACACACAAAAACGAATAATTAAGTTACGTCACTTCTGAAAAACAATAGTTAAAATCTAGGACAATAGCTAAATACTATGCTAATTGCGCGCTCGCACGTTTTTGTGGACATAATTATTAGTGAATAATGTTTAATTACAATTTAAAACACCAAAATATCATTAAATATTCAAATTAGGGAAAAAACCATTTAAAAGATTATATTTTTATAAGTATTACAACAATAGTACATATTTGGTCAATATAATTTATAAAATTGTATACTAAAGTCAATTTTTTATTTGAGAACGGAATCCACGACCCTCACATTCCAAGGTCCACCTTTGCTCTCAAAAACCATCTATTGATTGATTTACAATTTTTGAACTGGCATAGAAACATGTAACTAAAACGATCCATGGGAATATTCAACGTGGAATACTTTCCATCGAATACATGAATTGATAGCTCGGGTATCATAGCTAAATACCTCGGCTTCACAAAGATGCGTTAAATTCGGTGCCTCCGTTAGTCAGCCCACATAGTTGGGCATTGGATATACTCAAACAAATTGCTTGCACAGCTGATGCTTAATATTCGATCACCAATATAGTAACGCCACGTCGTATTTACACATTGTGTGTGTATTACAGATACATTCCTATTGCGAAATCCAAATTTGGAATTCCGTGTTTTTTTATCATGGTAAAACTATTTGCAAGCCCATGTACTTTTTAATCGTATTTTAGATCAAAAAATACACAAACTAGTACTTTGAAATTTTAATATCTTTGTGTTAACTTTCAATTTCGGGGATAGGTTGTATAATGAATGCAAAACGCAACCGATAACTCAATTTAAATCAAGTAGTACTCGTACTCCATATATATTTACCTAAATCTTTAAATAATCAATAAGCGTCCTTTTCGAACTCAATCAATAGTTAGGAATTCGGGTCGGTCCATGTCTGACTGCCTATTGTTGACCACAAAGACTGCCCTTGATGGCACTGGTGCCCATTGTACCCTCGAATGTGCATACAAATGTACATGTAAATATAACAATCAAACTTTAATAAATAAGGACGGTTCAATTGTTTCGTCCTCATCGTTTGATTTAGACTATTTAAGAATTTATGCTCAGTCTAAAAATGGAGACTATGGTTGATATCATCAGTTATGACACAAGTCATGATAAACCTAATAAATTAAGAGTGTATGATAATTGTAGTTATAGGTTAAGAACTTAGCGGAAGGAAGAGAGACATGAAAAGCACTCCACCGACAAGAGCCCAGCTCTTAAATATAAGAAGATAATTGTAGATTCAAAGTTCATTGCGCTATACTAAATCAAGAATACAAAAAAACTAAGCACGCTTTAAATCTCTTTGTTAGAAGTAAAAGAAATGTACAAAAAAAAATAATGACATGGTTTTTCCCGAAAACAAAAAAAATTGTGTATGGAACCTCTGGAATTTAAGCATTTGTAGGCTGCGATAAGCTTTTACCATCAGGTATACTATACGCCTTTTTGGTTTGAGTATAAACATGTTTTTATCTAAAACAATTAACTTAAAAGTTTAAAGTCTCCTCAAGATAAATCAAATGAGCCCAAGCGTGATGGCGTTGCGTCGTTTCATTACAGTCTCGTATGGCCACCTTCAAGATCCATCTTCAAATCAGCTCCACGTTATCACAATATTGGATTGTCACGCGATATACGTATGTATATACAATCGGACACCGGGAAGTGGGTCAAATTTAACTTGCAAGATTTCATTACATGAGACAATGGGACAGGTGAAACTAAATAAAAACTTATAAAAATCGAATCTTTGACCGAGCGAGCGAAGCGAGTGAGGTCTCTAAATCGAGTTGGGGGCGAAAACACATTGTATGTATGTATGTATGTATGTATGTATGTTTGTACCGCAATAGCAGCCGAACCGATGGTTTGATTTTGATGAAACTTGGTAGGCATGTAGGAAACATCAATAGAATTTTTAAGTTCGTTGGGCATCAAAATCGGTTCAGTAGTTTTTGAAATATTAATAAAAATGTCCGCGATTATGTAGCAAACGAAACCATAGCGCGTTCTAACTTTGGAAACCGCCATCTAGGGGTTATTTAGAAAACTGAATTGCAAAAAATAATCGCGAGGTCTAAGTTCGCGGCGAACTACTAGTATCAAAACAAATAACTTCACGTGACTAAAATTGCAAAAAAGAGATACTCCGCAGTTGTCAGTTTTTCCATCATTATAACAATCCCCACCTCAACAAGTGATGAGCTAATTCTGTTACGAGCGCATGTACTCTATTAATATTGATGGCATTACATCATATCAAGAATGCTATCGAACTACAAGTACATTATGTCATGATATGCGTTAATGACATAGAGTTTACGATTTAATTAGAAACGAGACATTTTCCTCGCCTTTTCTATATTTTGATACAATATTTGCTGGAGTCTGCTGCCCGTAGGCATCTGCTAATTGGCTTTAAAAAAATAGTAGAAGAATTTATCTTAAAGAAACTAATAAATCGTGACCACTTTTTGACTCCCTACTTGGCAATCCCACCGACTTATCTTCGAACTTAAAATTATCTATTCTACTCATCCTCAGTTCAAAGCTAACTCAAGTTATAGTCGAACATACATACAAACAAACGCCATATTGTCCAAATAAATTTAGGGAACTTCGCCAGCTCATTCAAAAGAATCATTTGGGCATTTCTTCAAATTTCGTTCTCCGCGTAACCTTCGTGGCGAAATTGAAATTACCAATAATCTTTTGAAAAAAAATACTACGCTATAGATGGTTTAAAAGCAAATAATATACTGTTTGAAACTTTCAAATTGACTAATAAATGATAAAGATATAAAATTCCGAAAAAAATCTGCCCACGAAAGGTACTATTGATACCACGAAAGTTACGCCAGTAAAAAATACAACTCAGTTGTAGCGAAAACTTTAGTTTTCGCTACAACTAAATATATTTTTGCATTAAATAACAATCAATCAAGACAAGCATATACATTGCACCAGCGTTCAATGTTTAAATGTTGCATTAGCATCACTTTTCTATTTTTTTTTATGAATTAAAACTGCATAAATTTATAGTTAGTGTAAAATTGAACAAAGCAATTTTTAAAACAACATTTTTTTATCACAAATTCGAACATTATTTATTTTTTCTATTAATGGCTAAAGAATATGTGCGTAACAAAATAATTAAAAAATGGTTTGACATAAAAATTATTAACTTATAGGACGTTTTAGGCTTTCTATGACTAATTTTTAGATGTAATTTTTATTATGTTGGTCAATTGCAATTAATATAATTCACAGACAGGTATTACGTTATATACGTTAAGTTATGATAATTCTTTAAAAAAAAATACACACTTACAAATATGCATACAAAGTCATAAACGTGGATATAAACCTGTATACAAACTTGTCATAAACTAAAATACAGAACCAAATTCAAACTCTCATGTAAAGTAACATACAAACGAATACTTTATTAAAGCTAAACAAATCCAAAAACAAACTCCAATGGAAACTCACACATAAACTCACATTCTATCATACTCATTCAGAAACTCATAATCAAATTCACAGACAAACTAACCAACCAAATATATAAAACCAAACACAAGAAACTAATTATACTTCTACTCGCGAGAATATTCTTCGGCCGGCTCATCGTTACTTACACATACTAACACTTACCAAGAAATACCAATACTTTCCAACACTGAAATACATATATAACAGTCAACGAATAATTGTGGATGGAAAAGTCGAAAGCGCAAATTTTGACTCGACATCTTTGTTAGGACTAGTTAGGACATAAACATACTAAAAGTCCTTACCCCTCCGAGGTGGCCCCAAGAGAGAAGGCCCCAAAAAAAGGTCCCGTTTTTTGGTTTTTTGCTTATATCTCGAAAATGGTGCGTTGTACGAAATTTGGCGTATTCGGACGAAAAGCGCACGCCAAGCCCACGTCCAATGCATGCCTTTCATTGCGTTTCTATCCCCATAGTTCAGGAGGAAGGTGTCCAAGCTAGTCCTAACAAAGTTGCCGAGTCAAAATTTCTGATTTCGACTTTTCCATCCACATGCCCCTTTTGAGCACTCATTTGACCGAACTAATACCAACCCATAGCAACACTTACATATACCATAACATACCGACACAAGCAAACATTGTTTGAGAACATTTTAATAGATGTTTCATTGTATTAGATTACTCGTATATTAGAAACCGCTATAAGGAATATCACAAAAAAGTTTGTCGTATAAAAAAAAACAAAATAACCATGTTTGTAGTATTTTTTTGTTACGAACATAGTAAGGTATGATATAATATATGTAAAGAAATTAATGTCATTGGTAATTTAGTGAGAATTAATAAAGATACGTAACTTTCGTGGCATGCTTTATAACTTTCGTGGCGAAATCGCCACGAAGTCCGCACCACGAAAGTTACGAAAATTTAACATTTTTTAAAATTACGGAGACAATTACGTATGAATTTAAAAACAAAATACTCTAAAATAAACTCGAAGGCATATTACATTTAAGGAGTGAATCGTTAAATGCGGAATAATTACTATTATTCTTCGAAAAGTGACCACAAAGGTCACTTGGGTTAGAGAATTTGAAAAAACTTAAAAAAATACACATCTGTATTTATTTGCAGACAACCGGTGAGCAGCGCATGAGTTCCCCACCAATGACGGGTCGCTACTGTTTATCCGCGCAACTAAAATTTGTACCTATGATTCAACTCGTTCTAAAGTTATGAGCTGTTTTGTATCGTTTTTTGAAAACTAGCAAAATCGTGTGACAGAGATTAAATGCTTCATAACTTTTTTTATTTAAGAGATACAATTACCATTTTTTGTACAACTATGCATTGTTTAATCATAAACAGTTAGAAATACAAAATTTACTGATTGGGTGATAAACAAAAAAGTTATACGAGAAGGCAAAAGCGCGCGCGTAAGTGTGACACGCGGAGAACAGCAAATTTGCTCCCGATTTGGGCATTCAAATATTATTTAAAAAATTACTGTACATGATGTATCTTATTTAATTATGATTTTGTATAGGGGTATAACCAAAGTAACTCCTGCAATCAGTTTTAAAACCATACATTGGTTAAGTTAGGAATAAAGACCGTGTGACAGTAAAAAAAGGCACTCTGAAGAAACACCCATTTAAATAGGTAGATCTCACACATACACATATGTACACTAAATATATGCCTTACTTACCCGATGTTTTCAAAGATGGCGGACATGTTTCCTCCATTACTAAATTTCCCAAAAATGACACAACACGCTCTCAGCTGTGTCCACAAGTTGCTAAATACGAGTACTCATAATGTACACTAAAACCGTGTTGTCTTCTCAGCTGCTGCGTCTACCAGCATAACTTGAACTATTACAAGTCTAACATTGTAACTAACTTGCGTTGTTTTTCTAGCCCGTAACCCGTAAATGATAGAGACGTAGTACAAAAATATTCTATAATCAACATCCGACATATATCTTAACTCCTATTTACTGTATTGTTCATGGAAAATTGGAATGATATACATCTACAATTTGACAATAGGATCCCCAATACTCCATTTTCCATTCCTAGTGTACCACTCGGTGACAGCCTTACTCTACCTAACATTGTTTCATCTAACCAGGTGTTCCGTCCAAAAGCAGTTTGCAGTAAAAAAATTGGAAAATAAAGGACAAACGGCCTAGTAGTTTCCCAGATATCGCAATGACATAAGATCTCATCACTCTGGTCCCAGCTATTGTCTGCGTTTAGTTTCACAACTGTTCTCAGACCCTCGAAGCGTTCCACTTTAGACGATGCGTTTGACAATGACGTTTGTGTTGACGTAAGACAGACAGACAAACATTAATTTGTTTGTTGTTTAATTGCTCTTTTGTTACTCTTGATTAAAATTCATGGCGTGATCTTAAAGTTTATTAATTAGTCTATGTTCATTAAGGTGACCACCTAACCTTTATAAACATAGACAAATCCACAAAATAAATAATTAATGTAGATACACACTGAATAATTTGTCTATAAAATATGTAACGATTTGACTATACGATTTTACGTACATTATGCTTTTTTGAAGTCAAATAGCGCTCTTAATATCAGTTCTTCTGCATTAATAAATTTAAAATCATATTGAAATTATGATCAATAAAAAGTAAAAATTATTTTATGAACTGTACCAAACAGTTAATTTTTGTCTCAGGCATCTACCCAATTATTTAAAAAGGTCATCTTAAATCAAAGTAGCTTCTCATAATACGTTTATTTGTAAAAATACAAACTTTAATGAAGTAAAAAATATATTTCCTGCCCTTCCCACAGTCCTAATCAGACGCACGTCGATGGCCAGCGTATTATGCATTTTGCGTGCCCAATCTAGATGCACGTGCGATCAAGTTGGCTACGAGTTAACCGCGTTTAAGCCAGATACCATCGCATTCCTGGGAACGGAAGGTGGATTGACATTCTTTGCTAATCTGCTCGTCAATAAACTGCCAGAAAATATAATGACAATTATGCAAAAACATTTGTATGATAACTTACTTGGTTGGTAGGTAATTATATTATGTATACTTGCCGTATAAAATATTTGTATACAGGTATGGCACTTCATAGAAAAGGAGTATCGTTTATACCTACTATCACTATAAATGAAACTGTATATCCGTGCACACGGCAATATGTGTTTGTTCGTCCGCTGATCATCCTCGACCATGCAAGAAAGGGGGAAAGTGACTGTGTAGTAAAGTGTTATATTTGTACAATATGAAAGGCAATAAATAAATTGAATTAAATCGAAAGGATGGGAAGAACGGGACCTTTGGAGATTCTATTCTGTATACTATACTTATATTAAGTCTGTGATACAATATCAATATAATTATTTCATAACTGACTTGACAAAACGTCTTGCGAAAACTGACAAGTTACAAAAGCCCCCGACCAAGATAGAGATAGATCTAGTACTCACCCTTGACGACGTCAACGCTGGCATGACGTCATAGGCAACATATGCGTACCAATAATCTCACATTACTAACGATATCAAACACTGTTCAAAGAAAAAAAGAAATCAGACTCCGGATTTCGAATTTAATTTTAGTTTTGTTTGCGCAAAAAAAGTCTACCCTGTTTTGGCAATGTTGACACAATCAAATATCGTGTTACGATTTCAACCGAGAAAAGTGATCTCTCAATAAAGTATCGTATTCAACGTCAGTTTAAGAAATACAAAAAGGACAACCAAAAATCATGTCAATATTAATGACGTTTCTTAGAAATCTTTCTTATAGTATTTGTTGAGTAAGGGACTCGGGTGGGACTATACATTACAAGCGCTTGGGGATGACCCGCACTTTAATTGGTGACCACAAGAAGCATATCGCCAAGTCCAAGCCTTTGATGTCTAAGCAAACAAAAATATAAATAACCGGCCAAGTGCGAATCGGATTCGCGCACTAAGGGTTCCTTACCATTATCTATAAAAAAATCGCGTTTGTTGTATGGGTTATATTTTAGTATTTGTTGTTATAGCGGCAACAGAAATACATAATTTGTGAAAATTTAGCTTAGCTATCGCGGTTCTTGAGATACAGTCTGGTGACAGACAGACGGACAGACGGACGGACAGACAGACAGTGAAGTCTGTCTGTCCGTCCGAATAGGGTCCCATTTTTACCCTTTGGGTACGAAACCCTAAAAAGAAAAATGCTTGACCCTGACATATTGAGAGTTATGCACTACCTCAAACGTTGCGCTTATGAGGCGTGCAAACAAATATCTTAAGCTTATTCTTTTGCTTCGGAAAAAACGCGAAAAATACCGTCTTTGTCTAAAATATTAGTCATCTTGCATTAATAATATTACCACCTATAAATCTTTATAACCATCTCCGGTGATCCATCTTTTTCCCAATGCCCAAAGAATCATTACTTGTCCTTTTTGCTTTGCAATTGAGTATATTTTTTGTCATTTCGGACACAGACTAATGATAAGTACTATTTTTTGTTCTGCTTGTTATCCGATGGTAATCGCCGAGTCGTGACATACAGACAACTAGGACAGTGCGTTGCGTATATAGATCAGTCTGTTTGTCTGTTTGTCCTATTTCGACACATGATGATACAATGATAGTTAATGTTGTATTGTCCTTTTAATAATAGTACTAAAGATTTAAGTAGATTGATAAATTAAAGGACCTGCCTAGAGTTACATGAAGTTATAGGAAAACTAAAAACTCTACTTTGCTGCATTCTTTAGATAATCATTCCCAAATAGTAATAATGAAACCTCAAACTTAAACCATCTTGAGTTAAGAAGGTACGTAAGAACGGATATTTTGAGGCAGAGGTATATATACTCTACTCATACCTAAGTTTTGAAAATTTTTAAAAGGTTAACGTTTGTAATTTTTATGAGAAGTTAATGTTTACACAATACTTTTCTTCAATAACTTCTTTCGTTAAATCAGTCAAGTTTAAAACTTTTTCAAATGGATTATGGATTATTATCAGAAGAAGATCAACATTAAATTATTAAAATGAAGGTTCTGTACGAATTTTTGAAAAAGGATTTTTTTTTAAATACTTTTATCCACTTCTGTCTTCTAATTTATTCAAGCTTCACCAAAAATAAACCTTTGACAAAATCATCGACATCCGATGAGAGCAAATACCAAATAATGCATACGTCAATATTTAACCCAAATGTTAGATCCACAAAACATACAGACAAACGATATTGAGAACTGAATAATATTTGATGAGTCTTAATCGAGAACTAAGCGACATTTTCCGTTTGCTGCGCCCACGAACATAACCATATTCCTTACATTACCGCCCTCAATATAATACTATTTGATAATTATTTTAAGACATAAACTTATCCTAATAAATCAAAATTTAATATCAATTTGATTGTAAGTTGACGATAATGGAGAAGTGCAGTTTGTTGCCGCTTCTTCTGCCAAACGACCAGGAAGCGGTACTAAATTTAGCCGTAAATAACGAAGTGACATCAACAGTGGTGCAAAATAAACACAAAGTGACTATCATAAAGAAATATTATAAATATCCTATGATATATTCCCTTTTCAGCAAAGAAATTGGTATTACACTCACTATAATAAACTTACACGGAATGTAGATTGACAGTCAATTTAACTATAAACATCTTATGATATATTTTAATTGAATTTAATTCATTTTCAGAAAAGAAATTCGCATTATTTTAAACTTACACTTAATGTAAATTGAATAGTAAATCTTGACGTCATTACTTACTTCATGTACTTTATTTCCATGAAAAAGTACAATTGTATCCAGCTTGCATAAAATGGGACTAAGTATGAGACCTGCTGATGATCGTCAGCCAAAGGCAGGCAAAATAATCGTTTTACATGTAGTAACAGTACAGTGTAGTAAAACTTAGAATGTACCAACTGCTTCTCTTCCCACGCAGATCGTAAAAGCCGATCGAGGGAATGGGCAAAAATGCAAATCATGTTAACAGGCGATGCGGCTAGCAACCCATCACTGTATTGATTGCTTTTCCATCTTCTCGCCCACCATGACGCTAAAAGTGGCTTTTGGGTCTTGCGGCCCTGGGCTCTGCATAGAACCGCAAGACCCAAAATGCTCTGTCTGCCCCATTAGGGATAAAGACGTGATAGTATGTATGTATGTAACAACTGATTACGTGACATTTGTGTAAATATGAAAGAGTGTGGGACCTAAAGCAGATCCTTGTGGTACACCAGACTAAAATAGCGCACAAATAACTAAAAATATTGCAAATTTTCCTGCTTAATTGCAAGTTAGCTGCAGTAGTATGGTAATATAGCATAATAAAAACCTACGTAAACGATCGGACACACATAACACAAATCGTAAGGTCGTTAAATACATTACACAATAAAGGATGCGCCAGATTGTGATCTGAATTAGCGAATATAACATCCTGTGTATGAATAAGCGCGTTATCTGTGACGAGCGCTTCCTAACGCTTTGTTTTCACCCTGTATTACCTTCATGCTGTGTCTCAAAAGGGCCTGTTTTTTCTTTATTTGAAATTAAATATAGCTCTTTGTTTGTTCATCTTCACATCTAAGATTTCATTTTTGGGTGTAAAAGTGGTCAACAATCAATGTTATAATAAGATTGATAACTGGGACCGACGACTTAACGTACCTTCTGAAGCACGCATAGGTGCGTATTCTCCTGCCGAGTCACTAAGCTCTTAAATGTTTAATTTTCGTTATTCATAACAAAAACATTTAAGAGCTCAGTGTTTCTTCTCTTACTAAGTGTTCTCGTTCTTCATTTATATGACTTGCACGATATTTTATGACTTGCTCATAAAAAAAATTTGAGACTCCAAACCAAAGACTCTGTAACTGTCATTTAAGAATATTTTCTTTTCATAAATATCAGACGAATTCAACTTTTCACGTTACAGAAAAAAGATAAAGTAATGTTCTCAATCGCCTCCTTCGCACGCTCCAAATACTTCCAAATCGGAGACCATCTCAAACCGTGGTTTTCGACTATTTCTACAAAAGAACTTTTACTTTCTAAGCCACATATTATTCTGAATCACAAGTGGGTTGAGCATAAGAGCCTCCACAAACAAGACGACTAATCGCAGCTTGCTTGCGCCGATAAATTCCCAGTGTAATATTTTCATTGAAATAGAAATAGTCGCTATCGCTAATATAGTGTCGCGGCAAATCATGCATATCCTGTACGATTAGTCGCTAACGACTCAAAGATGCAAACAAAATCGTCACCGTGACGGGTCGTTTGATGCGTTTACATATTGTGTCTTGATGACAAAAAATATTCCGGAGTTTCATCGCGTTGCATAACGGGAGGGAAATTCCTCAGAAAACCAGAGAATCAATGACCAAGGCCTATATCTCAGCCTTAGCACCCCTACCGCAGCTATGCTTCTTCGACGAAAAACATTGGATACACTGAAAATTCGCGTAATGAAATCAGGTGATCTGGGTACATCCAAGCGACTTTTCATTAAAATCAGTCCCGACTAATCGCTGCGACTTGTCGCCTTATGTGTGAAGGCTGTAAGATGAGCAGTTCAAAGGCGTGAATTATTGTACTTCTGCCTAACTGCAAATGGGGATTTAATAGATCAGTAAGCACGTTGTCGGAGTTCAAGAGTCAAATTATGTCTATTGTGCATTGTAAGGAATGTCTGCGCCATTGTTGCTCTTTTCAAGTTCAAGTTTAGCACATTAGGAGTAGTGACCGATAATTTACTTCATTTTATTGTTATTTGTATCGTTTTATATCTTGGAAAGTAGAACAAGAAAGATGGTCAATAGGTAAACCTGAGTTTTATAAACCGACTGCTTTAATGAGTCCTCGCCTGCGCGGGACAGGGGCGCGGGGGTATGACATCTAAGGGGACTGAGGGAGGTGTGTGCGTACGTCTAGCGTGTTACACACCCATGTATCACACTATTCATGCCTGACGTCCGCGCAGTCGGTTATAGACGGGTAATTTAGTCCGTTGCAAATTCGTCATTTTTAGGGTTCCGTAGCCAAATGGCAAAAACGGAACCCTTATAGATTCGTCATGTCTGTCTGTCCGTCCGTATGTCACAGCCGCTTTTTTCCGAAACTATAAGATCTATACTGTTGAAACTTGGTAAGTAGATGTATTATGTGAACCGCATTAAGGTTTTGACACAAAAATAGAAAAAAAACAGTAAATTTTGGGGGTTCCCCATACTTAGAACTGAAACTCAAAAATTTATTTTTCATCAAACCCATACGTGTGGGGTATCTATGAATAGGTCTTCAAAAATGATATTGAGGTTTCTAATAGCATTTTTTTCTAAACCGAATACTTTGCGCGAGAGACACTTCCAAAGTGGAAAAAAGTGTGTCCCCCCCCGTAACTTCTAAAATAAGAGAATGATAAAACTAAATAAAATATATGTTGTTCATTACCATGAAAACTACCAGCGAAAATTGGTTTGAACGAGATCTAGTAAGTAGTTTTTTTTTAATACGTCATAAATCGTAAACGGCAATTTACCTTTCATTCAATCAACTCAAATATAAAAATTAAAAAACATACTACAAGACTTTTATATTGTTATTTGCTACTACGGACCCCTTCATGGGCGAGTCCGACTCGCACTTGGCCGCTTATTTTTTTAATTACCGGTAACTTTATTTTTATAGGTATTAGGCACTTGTTATAAGTATATTCTTTTTATAAACCTAACCGCTGGGCAAAGGCCCAGCAGTGGGACAATTTATTAATTTTAATTTTCTTTTTTAATGTCTCCACATGTCCTTCCACTCATCCCGATTTAGCGCGACCTACTACCAATTCCTTTGTATTATCATAAATAAATATGCTCCTTAGGGAGATGTCCAACAGTAGACTTAGTGCGGCTGATATAAAAAGAAATTATTACGATGATGATTTATCTTCTAACGATGTTTCTTTGTTACAGAGAACCACAAACCCGGCTCGAGGCAAAAGGTTCACCTTCCAGTCGACGGTACGGCAGCTGGAGAGGCGAAGGTTGGCAGAGAAGCTGTCCAAGGAAGCAGACCTGAAGGAACAGCAGCGGAGAACTGAGCTGGAAGCCATGAGGCGGTGAGCACACTTGGCTATTCTTCTTCATATTGCAGCGTTTCTGCATGCATCAATGCATCATTAGCTGTACTGCTTTGGTAAAGAGTTCTAGTTTTTTCTTCTTGGAGGATGATATGCATGTCGATGGTCATCCAAGGATGCCAAAGGCTAGTCTTCTTTCAACTTTTTCTTCTCCAATTAGGATGTATTAATAAGACTTTTCTATGAATGAACTACCGGCTGCCTGACTACGTCAGGAAACGAAAAAGGATTCCTTTGGTTTACGATTATTCTCACTATATTTTTTATGCATAAACTTTATTACGTCTTTATCCCCATCGAGGTAGACAGAGCCCAAGGCCGTAAGATTCAAAGATCACGGTTAGCGTGACGGTGGGCCAGCAGCATTGCCTTTTAACATGATTGAGATGCCCGCACATTTCTTTTATCGACTTTTACGATCTGCGTATAAAGAGAAATAGCTTTTTAACCCCTGTTTTAGTGATGGAAATGATGGAAACAATTTTAAATATTCTTATTTATTGTGTAGAGTGGAAGAAGAGTTCCAACGCAAGCGTGCGAGAGAGAAGGCGAACATTCGGCAGCAGCTGCGGCTGGTAACCAGCGGAGCTAGCAGCATGCCCACTAGCACTCACCATGGAAAGGTAACTTCTAAAAAAAACCTCTATGAGCTTTTATTTAGTTTCACCTGTTTCATTGTCTGTCGGTCTATCTGTAATCAAATCTTGCAAGTTAAATCCACCACCACCCGAACACTTCCCGATTTCCGATTGAGCTGAAATTTGGAACCCAAAAGTATATCGCGTGACAAGCAATATTATGCCATGGAACTGATTTAATAATGGGGCTGGAAGATAGACATGTCATCTCTGTGATAAAACAACATAACTCCACCGAGTTTGCAAAAACTTCAACTATTCATTTACATTCCTTTACATGTTCAAGTCTTGAAACAGCTTGCGGATCTGGTGTTGGCTGGGCAGCGTTCTCACGATGTGTCGGCCCTGCATAGTATATCACTTTAACTGACCGTAACATGAATAAGTTGGCTAAAGCCCCAAGATCATACGGTATTTGTTTACCAATGAATCAAACATTAAATGTATTCAAATGCATGATAACTCGAACATCCTATTGATATTTTTTACGAATAGTTCTCACAAAAAAAATAATGATAATATATGGACAAATCACACAGATTGAGCTGGCTCCAAAGTGAGTTTGAGACTTGTGTTATGGGTAACTAACTTATCGGAACTACTTTTATTACAAATACATATATAGATAAACATTCAAGAAACAGGTCAATTAGAAAAAGATAATTTTCCATCTTGACCTGACCAGAATCGAACCCCTTTTTAGTGAAAGCGTGGCATGACGAGCACTAGGTTGTCAAAAGTAGTGATTAATTTTATGATTTTCTGACGAGTAAGTTAATGTTTTATATGCCTGTGTGGCTTAAAAATGGTTAAAACATAACATGTACCTACGTGGATTTTTAAACCAGTTAGCTAATTCAGCCGTTACGTTAATAAAGATACTGATATTACCTCTATATTTGCAAAAATAACTATGTATAATAACAATAACTACTTAGTTATATTTACCAGTGACCACTTCACTTCTTCATATGTGCGGAGGTCAGTCGACGATATTTCTAACAAGATTTACTTGACTGTAACTCATCCTCATGTAGTTTCATAGCTAACATTGTAACCTTGACGTTTCAGGCTCGAGATGAACCGGACGGTTCGTGCCGAGAATCACCAGCCCCCGAGAGGACCCGGGACAGACAGAGACACAGCAACAGCGGGTCAGAAATCAGCGGCAGAAGCAAGAGCACCACGCCGGTAGGTTAAACTAATAAGTTATTGGTACTTGCTTTAGAGCTCTCGAGACGCGGTGACTGCCTCCGTGGTCCTATGGTCAATTGGCGTTCGCCTTGTTATCTAGAGGTCGTAGGTTCGAATCCCACTGGGAAGCATACTTTGTGAAAAGTTGTTTCCAGTGTAGTTAGGATATTGCTGCATGCTTGTAATAGAAGGGGTGGAGTTAAATAAAACGTCAGTGCTTTGGAGCGGTCAAAACAATACTGTTTAATCTTATTTTCTCTACACTATTTGTTTACATTATGATATACATAGGGCTGTGACTCAGTAGCCGCCGCTATCACGGCCTTCCTGCGAAATGCTTCGCTCTCGAAGCGTTACATAATTATAACATAATTATAACTCAGACACTACTACAACTCTAATATCTAAATCTAATCCAATGTCTATATTACTCAGGCACAAGGCTATCTACTAAACACAATAAAAAAGTCACAAAAATAATATCGATAATAGTGAAACATAATTAACAATTGTGGGTAATCAAATTGATCTCTTCTTTTAAAATCTTAAAACTATCACTATATTATAGTATTTACAATTTTTTAAAAATAAACACACACATTATAATAAAACATTTTTTTATAGCGCTTTTTTTTATTAGGAAGTACTTCCACTTTTGTTATCTTATTCTATAAAGTTCAAATATCTATTTTATACTAAGATCAGATCACATCAAACAAGCATTTCATATCTACCTTAACACTAATAAAAACTAATTTTTAAAACTACGTAGGTATAACATAAGTAGATAGACATTGATTTTGTCACGTTCTATCTTATTGTATCTGTAAACAGAAAGATTTTGTAGAAAACAAAAAATAGTTATCAGTATTTCGATTTGGGAATCGAACCACTTTTTTTTTACTTTTGCCCACTCGAAAAGTCAAAGCCCTTCTAAGTGTTCTTTTTTATATTGTTCACCAGCTGTGTTTGGTATTGTTTTCTTTTTTTCAACTGTGAAGCGATACTTATGTTTTTGTGAAAAGAATATTTTGTTTGTGTATTTTATCTTTATTCGGCGATCCCAGCTCATTTACAGTAGCGCAAAGTAGGAACTACTAACTTTACACTATAGTAAATAGCTTACGCCAGTTAACATTATTTTGGCGGTCCCAGCACACTTACAGATAAGTTGCTACGCCGAAGACATTTTGTATTTTGTAAGTTTGGCAATCCTGGCACACTTATTATTAATTAAGTTGCATATGCCCACAACATTTTATTTATTTGGCAATCCCGGCACACTTATTTTACATAAGTTGCTTATGCCCAAAACATTTTATTAGTTTTGATAGCCTATCACGGCCTCTTTTTTTTTTGTTTTTACTCTTTGTCCAATCCTCGCTTACTTATCGAGTAAGTAGCTCGGCTGACTTATTATTTATAGCGATCCATGCGCACTTTTTTTTAAAAGCCGCTTACGCCATGTTTCACTTTTGTTGTATTTATAATCATTTGGAATGAACAATCGCAGTGGCATTTTCTGCAATTTCTCGATTCCAAAGTCTGATTCTGTCTTTAGGCACAATTTGGAAAGTTTTTTTTGTCGTATTTTTAACTTTATACCTATCGTTAGGTAAACATTTTTCAATTGTATATGGTCCATTATATCTCGGGTCTAATTTTCCCAGACGTGTTCGCTGACGTTGTACATAAACAACATCACCTTCTCTCAATTGTAAATTATTACGTCTCGTTCTGTCAAATCTTTGTTTAGTTTTTAAAGCATAATTCCTCAACCGTTCTTCTGCAGTTTTTCTCAGTTCTTGAGTATCTATATTTGATTCGATTTCTGGAAGTCCACTATTTAATTGTCGTATAGCCGGTACTTCCGTACGTACTCCAGTGAGTAGTTCTATAGGAGTACAACCAATACTCTTCTGAACTGTAGTATTCAAAGTGAGTTGTATTTTGCTAACAGTGCTCGTCCATCCTGCTCCGCGACTCACTTCGCAAGCAAGTAAATTTAATACGGTAGCCACATATCGCTCTGCTTGCCCATTAGCTCTACTTGCTCCGGTGGCAATGAAATGGATTTCAATGTCCATTCGTTTTAAGAGTTCTTTTGTTTGTCGGCTAGAAAAGTTTGTTCCTTTATCTGTTATAATTCGTTTAGTAGTACCAAACAAACTAAGTTGTGGTTCTAGGGCTCTCACTAGCTCTGTTCCGGTTAGATTTTCCAAAGGTACTAATATTATAAATTTAGTGTAGGCATCCACCAACAATAACAGGTACCTATAGCGATCTCCGACTGTTCCAAATGGCCCCGTACAATCTGCATGTACAGTATGAAAAGGTATTGGTAGTTTTTCAATAGGATGCAAAAATCCTTGTTTAGGCCCACTGGGTCGCTTAGCTGATAAACAAATGATACAGTGACCGACGTATTTTTTTACGAATTGTGTCATTCCAGGAAACCAGTATTTTGTTCGCATTGATTCAAGAGTCTTATCTACTCCTATATGGCATTGTTCATCATGAAACGTTTTTGTCAAATTAAATCGTGCTGCTGAAGGCACATAATATTTCAGTGTTCTTTCTTGGTTTTCCTGAAATATTCTCATTAGTATACCATTTTGCATTATGTACTCCTTTAAACTATCGGGATTTTCTTCAATTCTTCTTTTTATCTCAATTACTTCTCGGTCTTGCTTTTGAGTTGCTTCCAACCATGTAACTTGATCATTCACTAATACTTCTTCGGTATGGTTTTGTGATGGATTTCTGCTAAAAAAATCTACGTGTTTTATACAACTTCCTTTTCTATATTCAATTTTAAAATTGAAATCTTGAATATATAACCACCATCTGGCAACACGTGGTAACAAATGGCGTTTAGTTGAAGTTAACTTCACAGCGTTACAGTCTGTAATCAATTTGAACTCTATTCCCAATAAATACACACGAAAGTGTTTTAGAGCATTCACTATTGCCAACGTCTCTAACTCATAGCTATGATACTTAGACTCTTCCAATGAAGCTCGTTTGCTATAATAAGACACAACACGAAGATCTTTGTTATGCCTTTGAAGTAATATTGCACCATATCCCAAGCTACTAGCGTCAGTATGTAATTCAGTTTCTCGCTCTGGATCATAAACAACTAACAGAGGACGTGAAGACAGCTTTTCAATTAAATATTGTCGGGCTCCTTCACATTCCTGTGTCCAATTAAAGGTTGTGTCCTTTCGCAATAAGTTTGTTATACATGCTGTTTTTGTAGCAAATCCCGGTACGTATTTACGAAAATAACCTGCCAGCCCCATTAACTGTCTGACTTGTTTAAGATTTTGAGGAATTGGAGCACTTTTCAGAGCCTGAATTTTAGTTTCTCCCGGTCGGATACCTGCTTCAGAAACTATTCTTCCTAAATATTCAATTTCAGTTTGTAAAAATTTACACTTCTTCAGGTTTAGTGTAAATCCTGCATCATCTAATGCTTTTAACACTACACGAAGTCTTTCCAAACCTTCTTCTGGATTTATTGATGGGATGATGACGTCATCAATATAAACAAGGGCTATAGAGTTTTTCAAAGGTCCTAAAGCATTATTTACAGCTCTTTGAAAAGTACTCGGTCCATTGCACAATCCAAAGGGTACTCTCAGCCATTCATAGTGACCTTCAGACGTGACGAAAGCAGTTTTTTCCACGGATTTTGTCTCTTTTTCAATTGGAATTCCGTGGAAACCAGATGCCATATCAAGTGTGCTAAAATAACGAGCTTTTCCCAATCTATCCAACTGATCATCAATTAATGGCAACGGATATCTGTCTTTTATAGTTATCTTATTCAAAGCGCGATAATCTACACACAATCTGTCACTTGCATCTTTTTTTCTCACAAGTATAACTGGTGACGCATACGGTGAAGTGGATTCTTGAATGATGTTATTATTCAAAAGTTCGGTCACAATCGCTCTTACTTTTTCTTGCTCAGAGAAAGACATTCGATATGGGTGGTAAACAATGGGTTCGTTTGTTGTCGTCCGTATAGTCATGACGGCAGTCTTTATTTCTCGTATGTTATTGTTTAAAGCGATAAGACTCGAATGTTTATTTAACAATTTCCGAAGCTCGACTTGTATGTAACTTGGGACTTTATTTAACGAATTGGATATGAAGTCCTCAATGTTATAAACACTTTCAGTACTTTGAACTATATCCCGCCTTTTAACTATTGTGCCGCTCAATGTTGTTATGAACATGATATCATTTGTGGTTATAGCGTCTCTACCAAGAATAGCCTCATAGCATATTTCTTTGTCTTGAACTATATGAAAAGTTGCCTCTAAACTAATATTTTCCAACTGCAAGATGACATCTATTTTCGCATTTGAAATCAGAATTGTATCAGAAAGTCCAGAAATGTGAATCATAAATGGTTGACAATGGGCCTTTACAGATCGTGCCACAGTATCCCTTATTAATGAACACGACGCTCCGCTGTCAATTAACACATGAACAAGTATACCATTAATTATAACAGGTGTTGTACATACCTTGCCATTGCTGTTTACATCTTTGCCAGCAGACCGTTTTTGTCCTTTGTCAACTCTCTGCTTTGTCCAACAATCCTCGGCCAGATGTCCAGTCTTGAAACAAAATGTACATTTGTTTTGTTTCTTCCTGTTTACTTGTGTATCAATTTCTGTAACAGCTGGTTTATTTTGGGGTAATTTGTGTACACTAGTACGACAATCACGTTGCAAATGACCCATTCGATAACAGCGGTGACAACGCTTATATTCGGTATTCGGTCTGTATTTCTTGGATGTAGTTGGTAACAATTCTCTGTCAGTATCTATATTATCAGCAAATGCAGAACGTTTAATGTTATTTGGTGAGATTGGTATATATCGGGATAATTTTTCAAATAGCCCACTTACAGTTTCTGCGCTACTAGCAATTGATTTTGCATGCGGATCTGTAATACCTCCAGTTATTAATTCCAATATTTCAGTTTCACGAAATTGTAATCGTAATTGCTTTAATATCCTATGTTTCTTTGCCACATAAATAGAAACAGTAGAGTACTGTTCACTTGTCATATTTGCCGCCTTTTTGAAATCACGACAAAGATCTCGACACTTTGGAAATGTTATTTGAAGATCTTCTTTCAGAGCAGGCCAGGTTCTCTTTACTGGTGTCCATTCTTTGTACAAGTCACGTGCTGGTCCGGCTAAAAATGGTACACATCGAGCAATTGTTTCCACGTCGTCCCATTTGTGCTTCAAGACCAGGGCATCTACTTCTGCACTCCATTCCTTAGCTTCAATCGATCCAACACTCGGGTTAAAAGTTGGCAACGCTATCGCCTTACTGGTGCTCGTGTAAGTTATTATTTCACTATTCAACTCACTCTCGTTTTCACTTAATATCAATTCATTGTTTTTTTTGTTTAATTGTCCACTTTTATTTTTATTTTTAACTATTTTATTACTCATTTTCATGTAGATGTAGGTTCTTAAATTTACGCGAATAATTTACGCGAACTACGATCCCACTTCTGATAATAGAAGGGGTGGAGTTAAATAAAACGTCAGTGCTTTGGAGCGGTCAAAACAATACTGTTTAATCTTATTTTCTCTACACTATTTGTTTACATTATGATATACATAGGGCTGTGACTCAGTAGCCGCCGCTATCACTTGCATAGCTTGGATCACTATCCGTAAAGAAAGATGATTCCGGGTTTTGAAAGGCACGTTTAAATTGTGGGTCCCGAAACTACCGAACGCCATCTAGCGTTCTGGTCTACCCTTTGGGTTGTTCAGGTCAGATGGCAGGAAAGACGCCTTTCCGTTTAAAAGTCAGTAACCTCGTCAAATCACCTATGTTAGGTAGCGGACCTCGGACTCTGAAGCGTTACCGTTTGGGGTGAAGACGGTTCATAGTTATGAAACATTATTGAGAATAGAAATCAATTGCAATGCCAATTTACTTATTGCGATACTATCTTTATGTGTTAATTTGATGAATTCATTCACATTGCATGTGTGCGCGCCTTGTTTGGGCATCTAGATTTTTAACACGCATTTTGATTAATTGGCGATATGTATTGCATACTTTAACCTGTTTACATTATGAATAATATGAACCGTGTCCTCAATATTTCTTGTCAGGAAAGAATAATTACGGAATACGGAACCCAAAAAGTAACTAATTACAGCGTTTCATGCAAAAAAAGACTTGTGCGTAATATCGTCTTTGTACTTGTTCTCAGGAATCGTTATTTATTGAAAAAAAAATTATATAAGAAGTTCATAAATTGCATACTTATATATTTTTTTATATTAGCCAGATCTTGTATCCCGTTGGACAAAGGCCTCCTCTTCTTTTTCCACCTATCTCTATCCCAAGCAATCTATTTTCAACGCCACCTACGCAATAAACCGTTTGATGTCATGCCGCCATCTCTTCCTTGGTCTACCTACGTCTACTCCCATCCTGAACCCACATTTTGACTTTCTTTATAAGTTTCCTACATATAATTATAACGAGCAATTCATGAACATCTCGGAAACGGCTCGAACTATTTTGATGAAACTCAGTATTTATGGAGCTGAAAAATCGATCTAGCTTGGTTTCGTTTTAATAGAACATCGCTTTAGGTGCTTAATAAAAAGTAAACGAGCAAGTCACCCCGCTAGTATATATTTATGTGCCATAACCATAACTAATTAAGACCGCCGTTAATTTATTTTATTTTATTGTACAATAAAGAGTTAAATGTCTATCTATCTATCTAATTAAAAGTGTACTTACTTTTGTGCCCACAGATCCGTTGTGTGGAGCTGTCCGAATGGCGGGAGGGTACAAACGAAGCCCGAGTGTACCGGGACTGGGCGGCCGCGGCCATCGGCGCCGCTCCGGCGCACGCGCATCCGCCCGCATGCGCACGCATGCCTATGTCCACGCACGTAGTATATAACGGTGAGTTACATCTAAATTATCATTATCTTATTATTTATAGCAAAAAGCATCTATGGCCTTGTGATTCGGAGCTTGTGGGTTCGAATCCCACTGGGAAGCATACTTTGTGAAAAGTTGTTTCACTCAGGTTAGGATATGGTTTGAAACGCCTGATTGTCTGAAAAGAAAGATGATTCCGTGTTTCGGAAGATATAAACTGTGAGTCCCGAACGCCATCTAACGTTTGCTCAGATCTATCCAAGGATTGGTCCTGGTCTACTTTCGCCACCCCTTTAGGTTGCGGATGTCAGGCGGCAGTCGCTCTGTGTAAAAATCAGTAACCTCGTCAAATAACCTAGGTTAGGTAGCGGACCCCGGGCTCTGAAGGTAAATAAAATTCTACCTTGTAGTTTATTTTATTACTTAGCTATTTAAAGCTTATGTAATTAATATTACTGCTGCGTTATAATTCACTTTCGCTGTCCTCCATATAAAATGCAGACCACACCTCGCACAGCCTCGTTGCATTTCATAGCGAGGACATTCTTTATTTATTCTTTAAAGTATGTTCACCGATTATTCGAAGACACCTGGACCAATGTCGAAAATACTATTTTTGTTTGAAAGGGTGTACTTGTCAGATGGTCCTATAGAAATTTTATCGAAATCGATTGTGAAGTTTGAGGTGAAGTCAGTATTTAATTTTGAATAATTATTGTTTAGCCATTATACACGGTAAATTTTCATTGGTTTTGAAGCCGAAGGCCACTTCATAGGAATCGTTAGTAAGACCTAATTAGCTAGTCAAAATAAAAATTCAGAAACAAAAAAAAACTTGAAAGTAAAATTGTGAGATCAATTAGTAGTACCGCAGCCATACATCACCCGCCGGCCGGCCTGGGTCATCGACATTACGCAGCTGTTTGGCCGGCGTATAACTACGTGGTCTCGATCGGAAATCATTTACGCAACTTTTTTATCTTATGACATACAGAAATTTGGATTACATATATGGATAGAGGAATTTTTTAACAATACGACATTTTTGTTTTCCAAAACCAATGAAAAGTCAGCGTGTATGGAACGAAAATTGTAAAAATAAGTCTGATATAGTATTTAATCAGGCATCACGTGCTAACTACGGGGTTAGACGCCATTTCAATATACTTGGTGTAAATATACCGCTGAGAAATACAGGTTGCGGCCTTATTAAAAAAAACATAAAACAGAAAGTTGGTTTTTGTTTAATTCAATTTAGTGTATTATCTGTTACAAAGCGATACATTTAAAGTTTTTTTCATTACTTCTTGAAAATGATATCTTGAAGCCGAACGGTGGGTACCGTTCGGCTCTATACGAGTGCAATAAAAGAGTAGAAATCTGAAGTTTTAGTAGGAACACTTTTTTCAGCATTTCCGTGTCGGTATTTTCCATAACATCACATAATCTAAAGGGTTTCCACATTAAGCTACTTTATTCTATGTCGATGATATATTCACACCTTCCGGTATGTCAAACATACACTCGGCATGAACTGATTTGGAATTCGGAACATCCAAACATCCGAATGTTAACTCGAGTTATTAATCGATTCCCACACTCACATGCTCGTTCTAAAAGCGTACTAAAAGCAATATTCAATACCCAACAACAAAGGTAGAACGGAAACGCACATTAGCACGTCCACGAACACACGTGTGCGACCTTGGGCTGACGGTGAAGAAGTGGCACAATGTCAGGGGTTTGCATATTAAAGTGAATAAGTACCTATATATATTACGTGCTGAGTTTTATGAGCAGGTAAAATTATTTCAAAATAAGGACCTCACGTACGCGGTTTTATTCTACAGCAAATTCTGAAGACTTATATGATAGATATGTTTTTCTTTTTTTTCCTTTATTAGCCATATTTACTGCTGGACTTAAAGCTTCTCCAAATAAAGGGAGGATTTGCCTATAATCATCACGCTGGGCAGATGGGTCGGTGTGATCGCTGCTGCCCGTACCCTGTTACTTATACCTTCCTTAGTCGCCTCTTACGACACCTGTTCGTGAAAAATAGGTGTGTGTAAGTGGCCAACACTGGTGTCAGATTTTCAAGCAGCCTAAAGCCTCATCTGATATGAAAAAAAAAATGAAAATTGTTTTATTTACGTAAACAGTAATGATCTTACATAACTAGGTGTTGGAGTCTTATTTTAAGCTATCGAAGATGCCTGTGCCAGGAAGCTCCGCTCTTCTTTATTTACAATTTACTTTAATATCGTGTACACAAATTATATATTATATACTATAAATAGGCACGGCGTGTGCATTAGTGTATGTATGTGAATGAGTGTGTGTGTGTGTGTGTGTGTGTGTGTGTGTGTGTGTGTGTGTGTGTGTGTGTGTGTGTGTGTGTGTGTGTATGTCATAGGTGCTTATTCGTTTTATAAAGAAATACTTGTTTTTTTTATCAATTTCTTATTCTGCACGAGTATTTAGGAGAACTTCGATTTCAGAATAGGTTAGGTTCTGTAGCCACTCATATAGTATTTTTTTAATGTTATGATATGTTTTTGAGTATATCTCTAGCTGTTTATTTATTTGATTGTAAAGGTGGGAAGAACGTTTAGTATATTGCATTCTTGCAAATTCGGTTTTGGTGATTAATACATCAACTACGTGTGTTTTCCTCTCTTCTTTAATTTATCCGCGTCAAAAATTACTTTTTTGTGCTGTTTAAGGAGCAATTTCATATAGCTTGACGACTGCCATACAATGATGACAACCGGAACCAACGGCTTATCGTGCCTTCCGAAGCTCGGAGGGAGCTCGAGATATTTTTATGCTGTCACCCGATCACCCATCCATCATCAAATTATATTTCTACTCTGCCTACAAAACACAGTAAACAACAAAGACCATTCACGCCATAAATCGCTAGCTATCTTGGTCAATGCGGACTTCGGACCAATAACGAAGCTTAGTTGCTTGGTAGCAACTAAATCAACTAAACAGTCATGCATAAAAGTGCTTATGTTGTCATATTGGGTAATTATCATTTGTGTGTTAACCCTTCCAGCGGCAGAGCCAGAAGCGCCCTTCAGCGGAAGCCCCCGCTCCGACAACTACCGCTTGGAGTTCGCCCGCGGCCGCTCCCCGCGCACGCCCCGCCCCCCGCGCCTCCTCACCGCTGCGCGGTCGCCGTCCACCTCTGGCTCGGAACTGTCGCTGAGGCAGCCGATCAAAATCAGGTATTGTCTCATGTTCGTAGTATAGTAGCCTTTCAGTCGGCCTCAAACTGTCATATTCAGATGCTAATTTTATATACTTACATTGCCTATTTAAACTGTGATAGATAATTTTATAGTTTAGCAGGCAATTCCGCTTTGGAATTGTCTTCAATCATTAGCTGTGTTTGAATTGATTTGAATCATCTAAATTTAAGATTAAGTGACCAATATTATTATTTTTATATATTTATTTTAAGAACTGAAATTTAAAAAAATACGAAAATTAATTACTTGCAATAAATATCAAATGTACTTTTTTATAAATTAAAAATGCTTTATGATGATATGTTAAGCATGACTTACAAAATATATTAAAATGTTGATACGCAAAGACCTTAAGCTTAGGCATGACTTAAGAGCTTAAACTAAAATAAGTAGATAGTGATATAGCTAACTGGCGTTGTTTTTCCCAAGGTGGTGATATGAGGTCGCTATGTCTAACCCCTAACTTGCGCCAGCGACGGTGAGTGCTTGAGCTTAGTGCCTTGTATATAGTTACTAAGTAGTTAGTTGAATTAATTAATTGATAATCACGTTGGATATATAACTATATTAATATAGTAGACATTGGGTAGATTAAGTCCTTAATACGAAACCCAAAGAACATATTTTGGATTATGAAAAAAACATCGAGCTGATCGGTGAACTTGTATTAGAAAAAGTTGTTCGGGCTAAATCTTTCTATAACCCTGAATGTTTCGTTGACAGTGAAAAGTTTCTACTTAACAATGGTCTCATGGGAATTAAATGGTTCCAGAATATTTTGGCAAACTTAATACCTAAGCAAAATGCTGTTTAATTACTTAACATTTATAACTGCATTAATTTCTTTCATTATTTTACTCGGTTTCCCACTTTCTATCATTTCTTTTTCATGAAATAAATATTATAGCGAGAGATATTTTAACTTACTCAGCATTTTGCCCGTAATAAGCTTTTTTAAAATATGAATAATACCTACCCAAGTTATTTTAGACTGAAAAAAATAAAACCAACAGTCTATAAATACATTTATGTATTGGTTAGAAACTAGTGTGCATGCAAGTTAGGTTACGTCATCAAGTTGGTACTTGAAGAAAAATTAAAAAAAAATGTTATCAAGATGTCAAGATTAATGTTAGAAATGGTTTATAAGTAATTCGCATGTCTATCTGTAAATTTAACCTTAATTTATTCAACATA
This sequence comes from Acrobasis consociella, assembly GCA_963555685.1. Lineage (NCBI taxonomy): Eukaryota > Metazoa > Arthropoda > Insecta > Lepidoptera > Pyralidae > Acrobasis > Acrobasis consociella. Next base: position 22,447,496 of record OY743105.1, on the reverse strand, counting down.
TAACTTTTTTAAATTTACATAAAAATTCATGTAGGTAGCTAGTTACATATCTTTAAAACTAACCCCTTTCCTCCTGGATCCTCAGAGAAACTACAGAAGAAGAAGCAGAGGAGCCTGCAATAGTACCCACATTGCGACCCTCCGGACCAAGTCGGGCCGCCGTTGCCAGCCATTGAACTGCAGTGGTCTGAACCGGACCAATCAGCCATTAAAAGACAGCCGTTCGGACCACGCAGAATGTTGTTGTGACTGGTCAAAACGTCCATTAAAAACGCTCATGTGAACTTACCAATCTTATCTTTGAACATCTGAAAGTGACCACAACAACAAGGCTTGACTATATACACCATTAACAGTGCGCACGTGGTTGCAACAACAACTGGCCATACAGATGACACGGATCTGCACGGTCGTTGCGACCAACCTAACAACGGTTATAGTGTGCAAGATTCCTTAAATTAACAAAATCTGAACTGTAAAATAAACGGATTTAAAACGTTAAGTAGTTTTCTACATCGTAAAAAAGACTTTTAGACAGCCAAATTCTATTTGTTAAAACCAAACACAAACTATTCTCAAAGCAATTCAAAGGCTTACAGTAATTGGAAGGAGTGACTTGTCACGCAAGTCGATTTGGGTCAGATGGACCGCTGACCGCAATATACGGAGCTGAAACCGATTCATAATGTTATTATACTTAGTGTTGTATACCATCAGTATTTATTACATAAATTGCATGATTGAAAGTTGATTATATTGTTAAAGTACTCACATACTTAGTTTGTATTTTATCGTGCGCTCGATTTTACATTTGACTAATGAATTGGCAATATCTAGTCTCCTTCGGTCTATAAATTAATTACTTATACTTTAATATGGAATTGCAAATCATGTATTTACACTGTAGATTTTCTAAAGAAAAGTTTAATTTAATCTTAATTTTACTTAATTAAAATTATGTCAAATTTTGAAATACGTAATATGAATATAATAACTTAGATAGGTTTTAAATTGTAATAACTTTATTTACTCCGAGGAGTGCTTTAAAGGTTCTGTATAAATGCATTGTATAATTATCATGCTATATTTAGTTCGTATTTAATATATTGTTGTTATAAGTGGTAATTATCACGAACAATGCAATAAATAACTATTGTCTTCCATTGTATATTTCTACTGAAGCTTTAATATAGAATAATTTAGAATTTACATTATTAAACAGGTGCTACTTTTAATCTATACTTAAAGCATTATTTACCGATATAAACCTAAGTATACTATATGGATAAACGAATTTAATAATGTATACTTTTTTCTTACACTATGTAATCCTTCAATAATTAATTATTTAAAAACTGCTACTCTAAATGAAATTGCAACGAACACAAGCATTTTTGAGACCATTATTTTTCAAAATACATAATAACTTGACATGGGTACTAGAAACCGCAGATACAATTACATTGAAAGTACTGGTACATGTATATCTGTGTACATCCACACCACACTACCTACTAGGATGAAATAATCCGAAAAAATTGAGAAATCTATAAAATAATACACAAAAGATAAAGCCGATCAAAATGTTTGTTGCGTGTCGCTTTATTTCGTTTATGTACATATATTCGTCTAAAATGTTTAAAAACCTACATAAAATATAAATATACTGTGTGCTACCTCTTTTTTCGGGTCGAATGTGGAGCCACTCACACTTACTGTCATAAGCCGAGTTTACGTCATCACTATACAAGGAGTTGGTCAGTTGAGACATAACAGTAGGAGTGTTATTTGAGAAACCAGTAATTGCCTGCTAATGGCGATACACGTAAAATTAGAAGGCAGCTAGTAGGATTGCCGCCTAAAATGTGCTGTCCCCTCGGTAAACATGGTATTTGCCGCTTTTACAACCGGGGTAACCTTTTAGCGCCCATCAATCATCGCGGCACAATACGGGTAGGAGCGACCGGGCGCGGCATTATATGGGTTATCTGCGGCGCGGCCACGCAAGCCGTAATCAACTATTGCTATTTATCGATTTTCAGAACTTACACAGGGTTAACCGGAAAAGTAAATCGTGGTGGTCAAAGGACTTATAACATTACCTAAAATACATTACGAAACCTACCTACTTATTGTCATAAAATCAAATCAATGTAAATCATACATAACTATCATAAGGTACTGCCGGGTGACAAGGCCCACTTTTTTACAAATTGAAATAAAACCTTTATTTTACCACCCTAAAGGAATAAAAGGTTTACAATAAAAGCTAAGATTATTTCAAAATCCAAATAAATGTAGTTTTTAAAGCTATGATGACTTTAAGTTCGTTTTTTAAACAATTTTAAAAACCTCTATTTTGGGCTTTACTGAACATGGTCTGGTTAATAAGGCCCTTGGCGTTTTCAAGCCGTTCGGCGCAAAAGTAAGTATTAAAGACATCAAAAAAGTATAAATAATGAAGAATGTTATATTCATGAACTTGATAACAGCAATCAGTTACTAAAATTATCAACATTTTTTTAGAAAAATACTCTTTTACACTGTGTAAGAAAACAGCCCAGATATTTGATTTTTAGGTGTTAAGTGTATAAATGTTAGTATTTTACTTTAAAATAATGTTATTCCTGCTAGAATTAAGTAATTATAGTCAAAGATTTTTGATTTATAATTTTCATAAATTGGGCCTTATCACACGTATATTGTTAAGAAGGCCCCTATTGTGTGTAACAAGGCCCCTATTGTGTGTAACAAGGCCCTGCAAATTAGTTTATTCTTTAATATTAATTAAGTTAGTCAGGATCGTAGCACGAGGAGTTCCATAGTCTCTGCCTACCCCTGTGGGAAACAGGCGTGAGTAGTAGTCTGTTTTCCTATTACTTTTGAAATAACGCGTGATTTTAAATCATTTCTTAAAGTTCGTCTGGGAATGTAGTATTTTTTAGCTGCAGCGCGTTGAGTTAGACAATTTGTTTGAACTGCTTCAATAGCAGATTTTAAATTTCCTTCACACCAACTCCCCCGCTTCTTCTTCGGGGAAAACATTTAATGATCTAAGAACAAATAAATAAAAAACATAAATGTATCTAGGTATAAGTTGTGTGTATCTATAAGTAAGCACTGTAATCAATAAAAACATTTTTTTTTAATTTATCACTCATATTATAACAACATTAAGGGGCCTTGTTAGACTGCAGTAGGGTTGGAAGGCCCAGTTGAGTTTTGTAAGGCCCCAAGCAACAATTTTGTTGGGCCTTCCTAAACGCGTGGGCCTCGCAACACACATTGATCATTTTAGAAATAAATACATATATAATAGCACATGGCTATGTTAATATCAAAAGAATAATGATCAAATAAACGCACTTTACAAAAATTTACATACAAATCATAGTATAAACAAGTGAAAACTAACGTTTTGTGAGAGCAATAATTAGCTAAATGAGTGACCGTGACCAAAGTCAGCGAACAACTGGCCGTCACTGGCGAAATGGTGGCCACGCGCTGCCGGCTGCTGCATTCTTGCGTTCCTATTGGTCTGTTTCACACGTACCATGAAGTTGGCGCGAGTCAAATGTATTTTAAATGGTTTTCTGCGCTTGGGCCTTGCAAAACTGTGGGCCTTGTCACCCGGCAGTACCTTATATAAGTCCTCAGTAACCTATCCAAAATAAAACCAACACATTCAGCCTACCTATAACAGTTTTCCTACTTCATAATATCTTACTGTCAATTAAATTTAATTATTCGAGAAAGTTACATTTTCAAGAAATATTATAAGTGGCCAATTATTTTCTAAGCTTTATGTAACTACATATTCTCATATTCTTAATAAGACTTTTCATAGATAAAACCATACTTTGTCATCTTTCTGAACACTAAATTCTACCCAATTTTTAATTGTTATACTTAAATGACTGAAAATCTATATAAATAATGCATTTACTCAAAATATGTTGGTACTTACTTATTTGTTTACCTTTACATAAAATTGCACATATACGCCGTAAATAATTCTGAGGTGCAATACAATTAAAGTATACCAATCATGTATATTACGATGTTATGCTCAACATAAACTGTATATAACATATATGTAATTAACAGCTAATATATTTACTCCTAGTTTATGTTATATTGTTGTATATAAATGGTGCATGTATATAACGATAGATTTAGAGAAACATTATATTCGACAAGTTAATAAACCTCTATACGTATTTTATTCTGTTGTATTATTTTAATTGTTTGCTACATTCATGTTAAGTAAATTATTATTCTTTGTAATGAAAAGAAACAATAACCGGCCAAGTGCGAATCGGATTCGCGCACTAAGGGTTTCGTACAATTATCTAAAAAATCGCGTTTGCTGTATAGGAGCCCCCTTAAATATTTATTTTATTTTGATTTTAGTATTTGTTGTTATAGCGGCAATAGAAATACATAATTTGTGAAAATTTCAATTGTCTAGCTATCACGGTTCTTGAGATACAGCCGGGTGACAGACAGACAGACAGACAGCGAAGTCTTAGTAACAGGTTCCCGTTTTTACCCTTTGGGTACGGCACCCTAAAAACCAAAGAGTTGAAAATCACAAAAGCGACACTCAGGTGGGCTTGAGATAACTAAAGGGAATCAGAAAGTAACAATAATTATATAAATACTTATTTATGCCTACTTTTACACTATGTCACTTTCTGTTGAACTGGAATGAAGTATACCTAACACTAGTGGTTCGCCGCGAACTTAGACCTCGCGATTATTATTCCAAAATACGATACGATTAAGTAAATAATTTACTGAGGCAATTTTAATTTTCATTGAAGCAGAAATATGTTTTCCCACATTCTTTCTTCTTCTATTCTGAGCAAAGCGTGATTCAGAGAAATAACTTTTGTATCAGCGACATCTAGTAAAATAGACAAGCAATATTTACTTTCGCTAAAATGCACATATATTTCGAGACCGGCTGTACCGATTTTAATAACTTATTTTAATAACCAAAAATCTTAAAAATTCTATGAATAATTGCTACACTCAAGCATAGTATCATCAAAATTAGTTCAAATGTTGAAGAATTATTGCGGAACATACATAAATACATACAAACAACATTTACTCGCTTCAATTTAAATTGTAGCGCGCTTTGCTCGCTCGATCGGTTACTCGAAATTTTTAAAAGATACCTCGTACACTTTATTCAATGCATAAACAAAGATAAGTGGGTTTGTAAGTAATGTAATGATAGACCGTGGAAAGCAACCATTCAGGGTAATAATCCACCTAGTAATTTATTAAGAAATTACCTAGGGGTCGATGCCCCGAGTCACAAAAAAATGGGTACTTATAACCCAATTTAAAAAACTGCATAGATCCATTTGCATATACATTGCTGAGTCTTGTAGGAACTGATATTATTTGAAAGGGAAAGAGTCAATGGAATGAAAAAGTTTCAATTAAGTTTAGTGGTTGTGAAGTGGACATGCGCAGAAATTACGAAGTGACTTTTGGAGGGAACTTGTTAGTGTATCAGCGGTGTTTCAGCGTAGAAGTCGCTATATAATGCCACATCAATTTTTTTCACTTAAGTCAATTGAAATTAGATACTTTTATGTAATTTTAATTACGGATGTACCAAACTTTTCTGATCCATAGTGGTCATATAAAAATTCGTACCAATTTGTGAAAAGACTGTCGACGAAACAAAAAAAAAAGCAACATTTAAAAAAAAAAGAATATGAATTTGTGAGAAACTAAAACTGCCAGATACTTTCCACAGACTTACAAATAAAAAAGTTTACTTTTTAATACAAAATAAAAACTGCCAGTTATAAGTCAAAAACGAAACTGTCAAGAAACCTTTTTTTAAATCTGACTATTGTAAAGGCGTGCATACACCACCGACCGTGGCATTTGAGGACGTTCCACTGGGGTCCGGCGGCTCCGCCGTCCCAAATCTAACCCGTTCGACCTCGCGGCAGTGCCTCGCGTGCTCCCACAAGAACAAGCTGATCCCCGAGGTGCCCGAGCCGGCGTCCGCCCCGCCGGTGCTGGTGCCGACGCCGGAACCCATCGTTCAACGGGAGCCCCAAAAACGGGTCACGATGGCCATGGCTAAGCCAGAGAATATGGAAGCGCTGGAGGATAGAGATCCCAATAACTTGAATCAGCATGTGCAGGTAATTCTTTTTTTTCGGTGTGTAAATGGTAAACACTGGTATCAGATTTTTCAGGTTACCTTTTTAGGTAATCAAGCCATGTCATACCTATACCTTTGCATATGACATGGCTTGACGACTGCCATACAATGATCACAGCCGCGACAAACGGCTTAACGTGCTCGCACGGAATATCTTGAGAATTTTTTTATGCCACTTGTGGTCACCCATCCAAGTGCAGACCACGCCCGGTGTCGCTTTGGCCACCGGCGCCATAAGCGGAGCGGAGCTCAACATGTCAGGGCCAAGCATTTTTTTTTATAGGGGAGAGAGAGAAAGCTCAGAGAGTCGAGCGACCACTCGCGACCGTGGTCGGCGTCAGGTCGTGACAGCAGTGACAATTGGGGACCAGGGTCGCGGCTTTCCTTCGTCTGTAAGAGCCCTTCGTCTTATGTCTACCAATGAGTTCATTGTTGCACATAAGAAGCAACTAATGCTACAAGTAACACCATTAAATTTCAACAGTACCACCGATTGAAGCGGTATATTGATGATTGAACTAATAGTTCAATAACGTAGTTATAACGTCACAACCTGTAGTTTCCTAGTTGAAAATCTCGATGACCCGGAGGGAATTTGCCTCACTAGTGCTTATGCATTGCAAACCCGTGTTATTAGTGACTACAAGTGATACAAAATATGTCGAGGACAATATAATAGCTTCTTCAATCCTTCTACGCAGTAATCAACTTTCAATATATTTAATATGAATAAGTATAAAGTTGATTACGCATGTTTCAAATGCACGAGTGACATGTAATAGGTAATTCGCCACCGTGATTCGCCAAACACAAACTGGCCTCTATTATTAGAATTAATCGTTGTAAATCGAACAAAAAGTCGACTTTCACCTTCGCACTTATAAATAGAAAGCATGGCGTCAACAAATTATTTTTATGCAAATGCGCCAACCCTTGAAAGGAGTTTTCAGCGGCGGAAAAGTATTTGCATTCCGACTGAAGAATGGCTGTAAAAGTGGGGGGGAAAGGTCAGCTTGCGACGCGATTCATTACACGAATAAAATGGTACCTACAGGTTTAAATGTCAGATTCACACAAGATACCGCGTGCTGTCTAGCTAGTAAGTCTAGAAACTTTTTAGGGTTCCGTAGTAGCAAGGAACCCTTATAGTTTCGCCATGTCTATCTGTCTGTCCGTCCGCCCGTTCGTCCTTCTGTCAATTTTTTTTAGGGTAGCTCCCATACAAGTAAAGTGCACCAAATTACGAAACAAAACACTAATTATCCCTAAAAAACAATCTAAAACGCTAAAGTTACTC